>CM065590.1:291262708-293662708 GCA_033119425.1 Bufotes viridis | reverse complement strand
GACTAGCCAGCTTGATGCACAAACGCTTTTACTTATCCAGGCCATTCTGAGATTGTTTTTTCGTCACATGTTGTACTTCATGACAGTGGTAAAATTGCGTCAAAAAAGTTCATTTTTATTTATAAAAAAATACCAAACTTACAAAAAATTGTGAAACATTTGCAAATTTCCAAGTTTCAATTTCTCTACTTCTATAATACACAGTAATACCGCCAAAAATAGTTATAAATTTGCATTCCCCATATGTTTACTTCATGTATGGATCATTTTGGGAATGCCATTTTATTGTTGGGGACGTTACAAGGCTTAGAAGTTTAGAAGCAAATCTTGAAATTTTTCAGAAATTTTCCAAAACCCACTTTTTAAGAACCAGTTTAGGTCTGAAGTCACTTTGTGAGGCTTACATAATAGAAACCACCAAAAACGACACCCCTCAATGTATTCAAAACTGATTTTACAAACTTTGTTAAACCTTTAGGTGTTACACAAGAGTTAATGGCAAATGGAGAAAAAATTTCAGAATTTCGATTTTTTGGCAAATTTTCCATTTTAATCAATTTTTTCCAGTAACAAAGCAAGGGTTAACCAAAATGTCATATGCACCCCAAGATAGTGCCAATCAAACTGACATCTCATCCCGCTAAAAAAGTGACCACATTTTTGAAACTACAGGATGAGGTGTCAGTTTTGTTGCTACTATTTTAGGGTAAATATGATTTTTGGTTGCTCTATATTACACTTTTTATGAGGCAAGGTAACAAAAATAACTCTGGTTATCATCTTGATAACTTGTTATCATTTTATTTTTATTTTTTTTATTGCGTTCACCGTACGGGGAAAGTAACATGACCGTTTCATAGATCAGGTCGTTACGGACACGGTGATATCAAACATGTGTAGTGTATTTTATTGTTTTAATTTTTACTTTTTTTCACTTATTTTTACTTTTTTTGACCCAGACTCACTTGGTTCTTGAAGATCTAGTGGGGCTGATGCCTATATAATACAATACAGTACACTACATAGTGTATTGTACTGTATTTTCACTTTTACACAGTCTGATCAGACTTACCATTACCATGGCAAGCAGGACGCCTGTAACCATCACCCGCTGCCACAACAGAGCAGCGGGTGATGGGGAGGGAGGGGAGCCCCCTCCCTCTGTGATCCTGTCAAGAATCGGGGGCTGCAATGGCACAGCAGCCCCTGATGGGAGAGGGAGGGAGCTCCCTCCCTGTTAACCCCTTCCATACAGCGGACCGCGGCATGGAAGGGGTTAAACGGCTGACATCTGTGTCAGATGTCAGCCGTTTCAAGCAGCACATTGCTGACACTGCTAAACCGCTTGGCCATCCTGAACTAAGAGAGGGAAGGCGGGCAGGGGATCGCGCTCCAGCCCGCCCGGCAGCACTGCAGCACCGCCCGCACCCTCCCTCTGCACCGCCCGCCGGCACATCTGAAAGAGGGCTGCAGCGGGGTACAAATTAAAAAAATGCAATTTTTAAGTTTCTGATCTGACCACGGGGATCAGAAAGCACTGCAAACCGCTGCTGAATTAACCTGCGGTTTGCAGCGATTGCCGATACAGGGGGGGGGGGGGTCACAGGACCCCGCTCGGTATTGTCACAGTGTGCCTGTTGAATGATTTTAGCAGGCACTCTGTTCCGACCGCAGTGGCGGTGATCGTAAATACACATGACGTACCGGTACGTCATGTGTCCTTAAGTGTCCTTAAGTACCAGGGCATCATGATGTACCGGTACGTCATGTGTCCCTAAGAGGTTACAGGGAATCTGTCACCAGTTTTATGCTGCTAGGTTCTAGTAGCCCCAGAGCATGCAGATGAGCCCCGATATTTATGAGCTCAAGGCTCTCTCCGTCCACCTGCGTTTTTTTTTCCATATGAATCAGCAGCAAGTGGGTGGAGAAAGCCAAAAGCTCATGAATCGTTCAGCATGTGCTCGAGCTGTTTAGCACAAGATTTTAGAAAAATTACTGAGTCAATTTAAGAAAGTGACCCAGCATTTTGCTAAGCGGATCTAGTTTATGTTGCCCTTAGTTAGGACACGGTAAAACTGGTGACTGATTCCTTTTTACCCCTTCAAGCGACAGCCAGTTTGGACCAAATGCCCCATTTTTCAAATCTGACCACTTTATCAGGTAATAACTCTGGAACACTTTTAACGATCCAAACGATTCTAAGACTGTTTTCTCTTGACACATCATACTTCATGTCAGTGGTGAATTTGAGTTGATATATTTTACCTTTATGTATAAAAAAAAAATCCCAAATTTGCTGAAAATTTTCAAAATTTAGCAATTTTCTAAATTAAAATTCCTCTGATTTTAAGACAAATAGTGATTCCTCGCAAAATAGTTATTAATTAACATTCCCTATATGTCTGTTCTATATTGGCATCATTTTTATAAATTTCATTTTAGTTTTTTAGGATGTTAGAAGGCTTAGAATTTTGGAACCAATGTTTGAAATTTTCAAGAAAATTTTCAAAACCGTGTTTTTCAGGACCAATTCAGTTCTGAAGTGACTTTAGGGGCTTACATAATAGAAATCACCCTAAAATGACCCCATTTTAGGAACTACACTCCTCAAACTATTCAAAATTGATTTTACAAACTTTATTTACCCTTTAGGTGTTCCACAGGAGTTAAAGCAAAAATGCCATTTATTTTTTTTGTGGAAATTTTCTATTTAAATAAACCAAAATATTTATTACCCTGATTCTGCAGTTTACATCTACCCAATATGTGGTCATAAACTGCCGTATGTTCACAGGGCCGGTCTCAGAAGGAATGGAGCGCAATATTGTTTTTGGAGGGCAGATTTTGCTTGAATGGTTTTCAGGTACCATGTCACATTTGAAAAGACCCTGAGGTACCAGCAAGGGAGCACTCTGATTGGTAACTTGCCGGCTTCTCTGGTGTCTATGCTCTTGGTGAGAGTGGAGACACCGGGGCTGGGACACTATAGTGTCACAGCCTCGGGTAGCAGTTTGGACGTAACTGTACGCCCAATTGCGTTAAGTTACATGCAATTTGGATGTACATTACGTCCAAATGCGTGAAGGGGTTAAGGAGAGATCTGCAGCACAAACAGCTGAGATTTATGGAGAAAGCTTTTACATGCACCACACATGAGGCTCTAAGCTGAGTGAAGTTTTTAATTTTCACTGAGGAGACGCTTAAGGGCTGTGTGCAGTGCGGGAATCACACTCCGTGTGTATGCACATGGGCATGGCATTAGGAAAGTGAAAGGGTCTGCATCCATGAAGATACAGGGTGCACACAGCTGATGCCAGTGTATTGCAGACCCGCTGTTTGTGGGCCGCAATACGGCCATGCCCAAGCAACGGCCGTGTGCATGAAGCCTTATACTGATTTATAATGCTGTGTGACTTTGCATGACCTTACTGCTACAGATACAGAATCATAGTGACATAAAGATGTCAGTATAATTCTGTAGAAGTAAGGTCAAGCAGAGGCACATAGCATTATAAGTCCTGAATGGAGGATCACACTCACACACAGGGCGATTCCTGCACTGCACACGCTCGTGTGAAGCAGCCCTAAAACTGGTTTCACACATAATTTTCGTGGCGTTTTTCTGCACTTGCATTTTTGTTGTGTTTTGCTGTAAAAATGCCAGTTCTAGATGTTAGCTGAAGGTCTATGGGAAATATGAAAAACAGGCTACTACCATTTTTGTTAGGTGGCGAATTTTTGTCTTTCTTGATTAAAATGCTGCATGCTTCAGCTGAGGGGTGTTTTTACAGCACCTTCTCTATAGGAGAAAAGCCTATGAAGAAAATTGTAGTATGATGACACTGGGGGAGAGTAATTTATTGAGAGGAAATAACTTAATTTCTAGGCAGTCCGTCCACCAGACTTTCAAATCTGAGCCAACTATGAGCGTATTTTTTATTTTCATATTTCCTTTGTTACATTTTTTTCTGCTGCAGAAAATCCGCAGATAAGCCTAAAAGTTTTTCTGGTTGAAATGTATTTCATAGGCCTGAATAGTTTTTCTTCACATGCATGAAAAACAAACACATGCAATTGGGAGACAACTTGGAAGGAAAAAATGGAGGACCAGCATGTCTAACAGTGTCTAACATTGTGTTATATCGGTGACTTGTACATGCTGCCACCCCGCACTCCCAGATGGGCATGGGCACTGCTCCACTCACCTTCCGTTCTTCTGCTCCTGCGGCCTGGACCAGCCAGCCATCCTCTGTTTCCTTGGGGCAGGCCCAGCTGCCGGAGTCGCCTGTTCTCTCTATGAGGCTGCAGCCTGCTTTTTGCCATCTCAGCCCATAGGGCATGCGTGCGTGCTCTGCCAGGCTCTTATAGAGCCAGCACTCACCCTAATTCGCACAAACCAATGGCTGGTTAACTTTGAGTATTTAAGGAATCTTCCTCTATGAAAGGGTGACTGAGCAATAGGTTCCCCGCTTGTGTCCTGCAAAGTTGTGCTGTTTCTGTTGTCTGCTCATGTACTGACTTTCTACCTGTTTACTGGATTCTGACCCTCCCTTGCCTGACCTGACCTGTGCCTGATCTGTGTATTATCCCTTCGCTGCTTACCCTTACCTCGGACTGTTTATCGGATTGTTGGTATTCTGTCTTCCCTGACCTCGATATGTCCCTAACTACAGTTTTGCCTGTTTCCTCAGTGCTTCACACCAGTGTCTCTTGACCCCCATGGGTCAGCTGTCAATTACACAAAGACTACTCCAGAAGGCAGTGACCTGGTGGTTCTCCTGCAGCGAAGCCCAGATCCCTGTACAGAGATTAAAAGGAGAAAACCAGGGGGCTGCCAGGATAACACTCTTAGGAGTAGCCCTATTGGTTGATGCAGTGATTCCAGACCCACTGCCGTAACACCTTGCACAACATGTAAGCAGGCTGTCAATATGATCCCTCTTTGATGCAAGGTGTGCAAGGGAAGAGCATGTTTGTTCAAATGGATAAAACAGCAGTGTCTGGGAGAAGTAGGATCCAGAACATAGTTTAACCATCTGTGTTCAAGATGTCCATGAGAGTTTTAACAAATAAATGACATTATCAATAATAACATTAAAATGGATCCCAATCACTTAGTTGTCAGACATTTATTCTTGTTTAAAAATGTTTCCCAGGTTACAATATCTTCTAAATCACACAGTCAGCTCAATAACGTTACAGGTAATTATATACAGAACAATCAACTACAGAATAGTGTGCATATTCCAGTACAGGCCCATGAAAAGAAGAATCCACACTTATATTTTCTTCAACTGGCAGTAAAAATCTTACAATTACAGATGTTTTATCTGTATATATTACACATTCATTTGTCGACCACCCCAATGCCTGAAACAAATGCACAAATTTCATACTTTTTAGAGCTAGATAAAAGTTTCCATGCAATATAGAGGTTATAACTCTGGACTGCCACAGATAATAAGGTTTGAAACTAAACCAACTTAAAGGGGTTGTCCACATAGCTGAGGAGCTACTCCTGGGATGTCTGGTAAACAGCTGTGAACTGTTGGAGCCAAAAAAAGCAAGTGTTCAGTTTCCCTGCAGCATCATTTCATGAGAAGTGAAGCTTTACATAATGCAAGTAAAGTGGGGTGTTTGTCTTTATAAGTGCTGGTGCTTCCCAGCAATAGCATATTTCATATTTTATTCCAAGAGCAAATCAATGTGAATTTAGAAATAAGAAATGACAGAGTAATGGAATAAGATATAATGCACAAAACAGGGAAAAACAATGTACGATCAGCATGTCATATGTATCAATATCTAAATAGTCAGTTCAAAATATAAAATCATCTCTAAGCCTAAAGTCTATACAATATGTGTATACTTCTAGAGTTTGGCTTTTACAGACACAGTTGATGACAAATGCTATTTCAATTCCTATATTTCTATGCAGTCCAGTTATGAACTGTCTTGGAGTGGCTTGCTTTCTTCTGGCCAGGACATGGCTGGCTTTAGTGGTGGCATGTCGCTTAGGGAAAAGAAAACAGGCTGGAGATTGGAAGACGGTGGGATGAGAGCCAGCGTGCAGGACCACAGCAGCATTGAGCAGGTAAGTACGATTCTCTAGGGAGAGGATGCAGGCTAGTGGCCTTACCTTACCAGGTTAAGGGGCTGGCCCATCTGGGGCATTGTTGGCATATTGCTATATCAATGTCAGATAGGTACAGTTCCTACCTCCTCTCCATGAGAGGGCTCACAAAGTGAAGGAGAGAGCACTTTCCTATGGAACTTAGGAACTTACTTTCCTATTGGAAAATAGCCAATTGAGCATGCGCAGTTGTTTTTGGAAGTTCTACAGCAGTGAACGGAGGGTTGCCACTCAAGCGTGGTTCACTTAGGGGGGCTCCATTCTAAAGATATGAGCAGATCTCAGGGGTAGGACCAGCACCTATCTGAAATTGGTGGTTTAGTGATATGCGATCAATGTCCCAGATAGGCTAACCCCTTTAATAATTACGAAAAAATAACTCCCTTTAAAGTTTGTTATACAGCTTTAAAGATTTTTTTTTTTTTAACCAAACTTCACCCTAGTGGACAGGAAAAGTTGAGACTGTTTCTGTAAGACTGCTTCACATACGGTATGAATGAGTGTAATTGTCTTCACAGTAACCTACTATAATAATATATCAATAGCCATTAGTAGAATCTACAGTAGCTTCCACTTGTGGTCTGACTGCTCCCTATGGGCAACTTTCCAGTTTTGTGTGCATTGTTTGTATACACGATCCAAGTAAATTAGACAATTTTTTTTTACATTCTTGCTATGTTAAAATATGATTAATTATACACAGGTGTAGACGTAACATTCATTTCATAAACAATACCAGTGAAATCCTGAGCTGGGACATTTTTACCTTTGCAACTCAAAGCCAAACCCAACTCTTACATGGATACGACATCATATATTTACAGCGCTTTGTATCTGAGAATACTTTATGACTGAAACAAACGATTGGTCTGCAATCACAACAATATAAAGGGTTGGTAAAATAAGATTTAATTCATATTGTTAAGTTACCCTAAATTTTCTTAATTTTTTTATTTACAATTTTCTTTTACAAACCTCGTGTTATGGACCATTTCAGTGCACCGACATTAATGTTAACTAGGGGCTACTAGGAAGCAGATATCTATGTTATCCTCCTTACCTACTGTATGTGTCATACTATTTTGTGATTGTTCCTACTTCTGGGAACAGAGGTATAACTTGAGGTTCCTGAGCATCCCTTTTTCCATGTGCCATTTATAATACTGGCGGTCTTTGGTCCACCTCATGTACCAGGACCTGCTCCTCTGCACCCCCTATAGATATGTTCCTGCTTCTAGTGTCATTGACTTTATCATTCTATTGGGATTATATCATATTAAGACAAATGTATTACAATGTGGTGTGTACAGCTAATGGCACTCCCAAGTAACAGGACTCACATCATCTCTTTAAACTAGCTGAGTCCAGCTATGGGTCCTGAAAATTTAGAATGGGTATCACTCAATATCAGCCGCCTAGGTTGTGCTATCTGTATGCCCCTTTGTTTCCATCCACTGCATAGGTGGATTGGCCATAGACCCTACAGGGAAATTTCCCAGTGGGCCAATACCCAGGGGACCACTTGATCTCTCCTCTTGGCCTCCAGCCAGGTACATACAGATCTGATGGTCTCAGCCTTAATTAATGTAGGAGCATCAGGCACTTATGCACCTGAGCTGTGACTGCAGGTGCCCTCCTAAATTCACTGATATTGCCATCCTCAGGATAATGATACATCTTCATAGTGTGGGGCAGTCAGCAGCATTTTGTACTGCACTGTGGAATTTGGTTTCCCAGAGGCAGTTTGTAGTGCTGCACTGTGGTATTTGGTTCTGCTGAGGCAGTATTTTGCGATGCACTGTGGTACCTGGTTCTGCTGGGGTGGTATTTTGTCCTGCATATGGTATTGCTGGCCCCACCTACTTCTGTTGTCCAGCCTTCTCTTAATTTGGAACCGCCTAGAATATGAGGCCACTTTTTTTTTCCAGGGCCACTTTAAGTTCCCAGTCCGCCCCTGATCCAATGTCCCTAGTCTGCTTTGTTTGCTGGTCTATCTTCTGATAAAATCCACTGCTCTTCATACACAAAATGTAAACCTCAACAAAATCTGTATTTGATGACTGGTTTTTGAGAACATGAAAACGTATCAAGGTTTTAATATGAAAATACAAGGCTTTCAGGCCCATGTATGTGTGTAACATATGTACTCTGCAAATGTGGTGAAGTGGTCTCAGTGATTTTTTTTATTAGAGCTAGAGTGAGTCAAAGCTCTCCTGACATGCATTGGTTTAAAGAAAGCTGTCTCATCTGAGACATTGGTGGCATATCACTAGGATATGCCACAAATGTCAGATAAGTGCAGGTCCCACCTCTGCCATAGAAATGAATGGAGGGCGGCCACTCATGCACAGTGTGCTCTCCATCACTTTGGAGATGAGTGTGGGTCCTAGAGATAACAATTTCGGGGGATCTGTGTCATACCGTAACCTTGTTATTCCTCTCTTTTGTAATCACCCCCCGCTTGGGGAAGACCCCTATTGATATGGGAAAAAGTAACATCCAGTTGTCCATTTATGCATATAATTAGAGGAGGAATAATAGAGCAATGGCACCAGTAAGCATTGTACGAAAAGATTCTTCAGATCTATTACATAGGGAATACAAGAATTTAACAGAGACATGTCAGGAGAGCATGGCAAATGTTCACTTATGCCAAATCGATAATTACTAGTAGCCAACATACCGGTTTGTATATGTGGAGCACTGTTCTGATTGCAGCTTCGTCTTTCATTCAGCCAACAAGAATGACATATATGCATAGTTATGTAAACTACAAAACATGTACATAAACATGGGCAGAAATAACATAAAAAATGGTAATGGAGCTAGATGATAATCATATAACATAATACATTATCTACCTGGAAAATGGAAAAAAAAATGAAAAAAAAATATTTACAGTCTCATAAGATAGAACAGCTTTTTGACTGAGGTGCTTGGTCACCTACTGGGATGTTTCCTCCATTTTCTTTCCCTGTCACTGCAGGGGCTGTAGAGACAAGAAGAAGTGTCATGAGTATATAAAGCAGCAGTAGATTATTGAGTATATTCTCTGAATTCACATGCGCAGTACCGGACTGGGGCTTCTTGGGCTCACAAGAGGAAGTTATTCTGAGGCCCAACACTTATATCATCAATCATGTCTAATAGGCTGAATTTTAAAAAATTGACTCCAGTGGCAAGTGATTGACTCCAAAGGCAGCCAAATGTTTCTTTTCTCCTGGACCTTTGGTGCCCACTATAGTGTTACAGCCTGGGCCCATTGGATGATCCTCTGGAAATCTGGTGGGCCAGTCCAACCTGCACATGTGGAAGACCTTGTTGCAGAAAATTTGCAATTTGAAAGGGTTTAGCAGAAATCTATATGTTTAATGCCAAAGAACCCCATTCAAATATATGGAACTTATTTTCAGTTGTGAAAATTTCCGCAACAATTCTATCAGATGTGAATTCACTCTTATTCTAAGAAGTTCAAGAATTTCTATAACCTGGTACATGAATTTTTGATTCCTATATAGACAAGAATGGCCACCAGTAATATCATTTTGCTTTGATTAATAAGAATAATAGCCATGCCTTATTATACCCCTACCTTGCTTTGTAGGCTGGTTGCCTTCTTTCTTCTGCTTCTCCTCTTCTAGAGCTTTCATTTTTGCATCATATTCATCAGCCAATGCCTTCCATTCCTTTTTGTTGTTGAGAATCCTGTCATACATTGGTTGTATCTCAGGATGGAATCTTGAAAACTCCTGGAGCAGAACAAAGAACAATCTATTAAAGGGATTTTCTGAGATATTTCTATGACTAGAGTCATAAGAATATATGTCCAGAATTGTCATTTTATGGTTAATACAATTATTCACTGAAACTGACATGTCAGGAGTGGTGAAAGGTTCTTTTTACCAATCCTTTTGTCCTACTGTAAACAGAGCACAGCATGGAGGCTGCTGCTCCAGCCAGCTATCTTATAGCTAGCCACAGAATCATGAGGAAGAGAGACATAGCTGAGCTTTTCGGACACATAGAGGATTTTTTTACTCTGTGATATGCGACAAAATAGGATCAAAGGTAAGTACAAGATTAAAAGAGGAAGGACTGGGATATATTTTTGATTTATTCTTTGATGACTGTCCTCTTGCACTGCCCCTATAGACAGCATCCATCCTTCCACCTGTAGCTACAGCCTGATGTCAACGCATGGCAATGAGAGTCCATTAATAAATGAAAGCACTAGATGTTCTCTGTATTTCTGCAATGTGAATACATTCCTACAGGACGAATGCATATCAATACAATAACAATATTAATTATAATCCTCTTTTTTGTCATTCTTGTAAACACCACACTTTCATATTTTAATACTAACAATTAAATCTATAAAAATATTATAAATTACTGATAACAATTGTTATAAGTTATTTTTCAAGAGAGTAGCTATAACGAACCAAGACCTAACACCTCAAACGAACGTTTGTTAAAAAGTAACTAAAGGAAACAGTATAAAAAGGCCGATTTAGGGTCCCCCACTGTAATCTGGGAATTTTTGCGTGAGGTCAAGCCCTAAATAGTTGTCTCAATGAACCGCATGTGCAGGATGCACATTAATAGCGCCAATCCACACCCAGTTTCCTTGGGTGGGTGCACAGCAGGTACACATTTTGTGCAAACTGTGGGGGAGTATGAAAATAACATCTACAGCAATGGATCAGCATCACTTTAACACTATGGGATGCTGGCAGATTTGCTTTACGTGCCTGTTGTCTACCTAACCGTATAACAAAGCAGTATTATTTTACAATACATATGTAATAGAGTTCACAATTTTCATAAATGAATATATCATTTTTGATGATAATTTAATCATTCTAATTGTATATATAGGGATAACTTACCTTATATACAAAGGTGCATACAAAATCAATAAAACCACACTGCAGCTTAGGCAGCTCTTCTGCTTTGTTCCTGTCCATCATTGGCTATAAGAAAACAATATGAGTTATGCTTTTAACTAGAATCTGGTCTGTAAAATAAATGCACTCTGTATGTTATATTGCCCATTGCAATACTCTCCAGATGGTAGCAGTCGATAGAACATGAGGGGAATTTTTGAAGTTAGTTTTGCTTGAGTCTGCATTCCATTATTTGCCCTGAATTTCAGTGAACTAATGGTTCCTCATAATTTCCTGATTGCTCCACTGCATTTACATGCAGCGAAAAACTTCACTGTATGAGGATGAGCAATTGCTACTGCCATTGGAGACCGCATCCACCGACTAGTTTCCAGCACTGGGGTACTGCAGTTCCTGCACTTCATTGTTGCGGTGCTCCGTCATGATAGCCAGCACCAGTGGCTGGCAGAAAAGGAGATCAGTGGGGATGCGGGGTATTGGACTCCCACAAATCTGATATTGGTGACATATCCTGAGGATAGGCCATTGATATATAAGTACCAGAAAACGCATTTAAAAAGAAATCAGACTTTTTTGCCTATTTGAAAAAGGTCTCCCCAACATTAATTCCATTTTAATGGCAAAAATGTAATGAAATATAACAGCATAGCATATAAGCAAAAACAACACCAGCTTTCCGATGATCACAACATACAGGCATCATTTTTACATTGTTTTAATTTTTTTCATGATATATGGGACAGTTTTTTTCTTACTTTTTTCAACATCTTAATAAAACTCTCCTATTTTTACTATTTGTACTTTATATGTACAGTATATTGAGTGCTGTTTATGGCCTCTTTCACACTTGCGTTGTTAGGATCCGGCGTGCACTTCCGTTGCCGGAAATGCCCGCCGGATCCGTAACAACGCAAGTGAACTGAAAGCATTTGAAGACTGATCAGTCTTCAAAATGCTTTCAGTGTTACTATGGCAGCCAGGACGCTATTAAAGTCCTTGTTACCATAGTAAGTAGTGAGGAGCGGGGGAGCAGTATACTTACAGTCCGTGCGGCTCCCGGGGCGCTCCAGAATGACGTCAGAGCGCCCCATGCGCTTGGATCATGTGATCCATGCGATCACGTGATCCATGCGCGTTGGGCGTCTTGACATCACTCTGGAGCGCCCCGGGAGCCGCACGGGCGGTAAGTATACTGCTCCCCCGCTCCCCACTACACTTTACCATGGCAACCAGGACTTTAGCGTCCTGGCTGCCATGGTAACCATTCAAAAAAAGCTAAACGTTGGATCCAGTGATGCGCCGAAACGCCTTTCAATGGGCATTAATTCCGGATCCGGCCTTGCGGCAAGTGTTCAGGATTTTTGGCCAGAGCAAAAAGCGCAGCATGCTGCGATATTTTCTCCGGCCAAAAAACATTCACATACTGAACTGAAGACATCCTGATGCATCCTGAACGGATTTCTCTCCATTCAGAACGCATTGGGATAATCCTGATCAGGATTTTTCTGGCATAGAGCCCCGACGACGGAAAAGAAATACGCAAGTGTGAAAGAGCCCTAAGTTAAAATGGGTAAGAAAGAAGCAGTAGCAAATTGCACGTGTCTTCTTTATAGGATCCATAGCTATCTCTGACAACTGGGCACCAACCCACCAAGCCTGCTTCTGCTTTAAACCAGAGCCATACATAAACAAAATCCTGGTTTGAAGCCCAGGAATATGCATTATACATTTACAGCACATGGTCCTCGACAGCTTAAAGGCCCTTTTCCATGTGCCAACTGAGCAGGCAATTATCGGGAATGAACCGTTTGTTTCTGATAATTGGCTGATTGCTCCACCTTTACTGCCAACACTTTCGCTGTATGGGTATAGCCAATTGCTACTGCTATTGGTTGTCCACATACAGATTCACTGTTTCTGGGCAGCGGATTCCTGTTTACGCAGGACAATTTGCTGCCCAGAAAAAAATGATTTTGGATGCCTCATAAAAGACGCCCGATGAATGAGCATTTACTCATTCATTGGGTAATTAATGGCGCGAATATACAGGGCAGTTATTGGGAATAACAAATCATATGAGTTTTGGTTTCTAATAGGCGGTCCAATAATCAGCCCATGTAAAAGCCCCGTAAGTCATTTATGTTGTATCTGGAGCTTGGTACACAAACAGTGATCTAATTGGGGCGATAACAATGCAGTCATTTGTTTCACTAGACCTCATTCAGACATTATCTCACAATTCTTCAGTTAGTACTGTGTAACTTACAATAGGGTTTTGTTGCAGTACAGTTCTTTCCAGGTCACCTTGTTCCCAAAACTCAGCGGCAACCAATAATGCGACCTGCAAGTTAACGTAAAAGGGATGATCCAGTAAATGTGTAAAAACTTTGGTTCATATATTGATGATTACACATTCATGTAATATACCGTATATTTCTACATTTATTTCCACTGATAAGTTGATCAGAGCCCAAAGGTCCTTTTAAACAGACTGATATCAGGCCAATTATATCAAGGATGAGCCTTTGATGCTTTTTTTCGATAATTGGCCTGTGTAAAAGATGCCGGCGATCACCCGATGAATGAGCAAATGCTTGTTCGTTGGGTGATCCTGTCATTCAGCCAGCAGCAAAAATCATCATCTCTGCGCAGCATATCATACTGTGTAAATAAGGATCTGCTGCCCAGAAACAATTATTTTTATGGGGACAAGCAGACTCTTCTCCCCATACAATGGAGATGTTTGCTGCAGACCTCTTCTCTATTGACGATCAGGCAATTATCAAAAACATTTAATTCATTTTTAAAATTTTTTCCCAATATACTGGTATGTGTAAAAGGACCTTAAGGACCCTTTTAGACCACAACATTTTTTGTATAAATATTGGGAACAAGCATTCATAGGAATTCTCCATGCCAATAATCGTTTGTCGGCCGAATGGCATTTTTCATCAGGATGATTGCAAGGTACGCCCCCTGTGTAATCAGGCATGTGCTGCTGACAATTAACAGAATGGGATGAGGGAGGAATGAATGCAGTAGCAATCATTTCTCTCACATTCAGTTTGTATCGGCCTATGTAATCAGGCCAGTGCAAACCAGCCCTGGTAGATGTCTTATCATCCATTGCCGTTCGTTCGCACTGCCCGAACAACAGGCAATGTAAAACAGCCTCACTGAGCCATCTCAGCCTAGCACTGGTGCCTGTTTATTCCAGTCTGGAATCCCACCATTCAAAACTTCTGACATGTCACTAAGACATATCAAAAGTTTTGGATAATGACAATAAGGTCTGTCTCCTCACTTGTGACATTTTTTTAGCAACAGCACAAGTTTGTTCTTAAATCATTTGTAATTTATTATATTACCATGTTCTGTAGTATACCGAGAATAGTGTGTATAGATGGCAAACCAGGGTTAACAAACCCTGGCGTAATCTTAGTAGGAGATTAGGTATGTGAGCTGACCGCATACCTAACCTTTAGAGAGATTAAAATAAGTGATTGAGGAGGGGGGAAGCAAGTCCATGTACTTCTTCTCCTTAGGCTTCAGGAGACTAACAGATCTCTGTGAAATATACTGCTTCTGCTACAGTAAGAAGGAGAGAGAAATAGAACTTGGAATCTGCATGGCCAAGCATAGGAGTCAGCAATGTAACCTGTGACTACAGCTAAGCAGACTTTGTTGCTTATGAGGGATTACAGTTAAGACACCCATCACACTTAACCAAATCTTGGCCTGACATGTGTCTAAATACCCACAGTGGACAATACAGCCATAATTTCCAGATTACAGTTACCGGTCAAAGATTCTAGAAACTTTAGCAAGATAGAGAGGAAAAACAACAATAACTCCCATTCTTGTTTAAATCGATACACTGCTTTGAGAGAATCACACTCTGAACAGTTGGAACTCTGTTTTGCTATAATTGGATGTACTATAACTCCCATTTTGGATGTTTATTCTTCTAACTCTGGCCTGGTTTTCTGACTCCTGCACCAAATGCTGTCCATTGCACTCTACACATCCTGCCTTACATCCATCCAGACACCTAACATCACAGGCACCCCAGCTACAATGAGGCATCCCAGAATCAGAGTGTGTTCCGAGGAAAGAAAGGATGCCCCCTCCTTTCACTGCATGGCTCTAGGAAGCAACAGTGTAAGGTCTGCTGCTGTGATTGACTGTGAGAGCCAAAACCACTACCACTCCCATTGTGCGCTCCAGCTCCTGGCAGGTCACTGCACATGCTCTAAAATGCCAATTTGTGACTGCTGATAAGGAACATCTAACATATTTCTAAATGTTATGCAGCTTATATTGACAGAAGGAAATCCTTTAATATTGCATGACTACATGCATCTAAAGTGATCTAAATTCAAGAACAGAGATCTATGAGCAGAGGAATACAGGGGTGGTCACTGATCTGACATTTATCAAAATATCACTTCATCTAGAGTTCCCCTATAAATTACACGAAGAGAAGGTTATAAGCTCAACAAAATTTAGCATTATTAACAGTGGCTCAACATTTTTTTTTCAAGGATTGGGTCAGCATACCTTGCTCTGGATCTCCCAGGGTTTTGCAATGGCTGATAGGTCACATGCAGTCATCATCATTGCCCTAAACAAAAACAAATGATTTCTTCTAAACATAAAGTGCTGCTTAATTGTATGAACAATATTCCCTATACTCCTCATATTTTCACTAGACTGGCAACCTGATTGTATATTATCCAACTGCACATCATTACTGAAAAATATGACTTACTTTACAGATCTCATTCTAGTACATGGTATATTTATTGAACTGGACCCATCAGTCACTGGTATTGACATCATTGTTAAAGTGGTATTCCAGGACTTTAAAGGGGTTTTCCAAGATTCTGACATTAATGATCTATTCCATTCCATATAGGCCATCAATATCAGATTGGTTGGGGTCTGACCCCCACCAGTCAGCTGTGTGAGGAGGCCATGGTGCTCTGTTGAACGCAGCAGCTTCCTTGCAGCTTACAAACCACACCAACCAACCAATGGATAGCAGCTGTGCTTGGTATTGCAGTTCGGCCCCATTCAGTTGAATAGAACTGAGCTGCCAATAAATGTGACTTCACTGGCCTAGGAAGAGCAGCCCTCACAGCAGCGCCGTGGTCTCTTCAAACAGCAGGAACCCCCACCCATCTGATGTCGATGACCTTTCCTAAGGATAGGTTACCAAATTTAGAATCTCAAAAAACTCCTTTAATACTTATGACGTATCCTTAGGATATCAGATATCCAAATTGTTCTATCACCTCCAAAATCAGTTTCAAAATAAGCATACTGACAAAATCCAGTCGTCTAATCCCTCAAAACATAACCATACCTTTCTACCCATAGATAGATCCCACATATAACAAACCATAAGTTGGTAGGTGTTCATGTAACATACATGACAATTTCTTTGCGGGTCTGTTCCAGCATCATATACTCTGTCCAAGCTTTCTCACTTTCATATGTTTTAGACTGATCTACTATCTTCTGGAACATAGCCCTCTTCCTGTAAATAAAAAGAGAAAAGCATTCAAGATATTCTGCACTTTTGACATCAAATATTTGTGTGTATGGATGGGAAATGGAAAACCAATGAAAACATTTTGTTACATGTATTTTATGTTATTCCATCAACTGCTATATCAATATTCACAAAAAAAATTCTAGTTATCAAGCAATAATTATTGTAAATATTAAAAGGGAAAAGGCAGATGCCAAGGATTATCTACTCAAACACAACAATAGCTGATCTCCTCAGGGAGACCAGCTACATAAAACACCGCGGAGCCTCATTTAAGAGTCTCAACACAGCAATCCGAAGTGCAAAGTTCCCTGGGAAACAGGAATATGCAAAATAAATGTGGAGCCCCAGTTATGGGTCTACAACACAATGAAAGCCAGATACCCCTCAAAGGAAGGAAAACCAAGCAAAGGGGTGTCTCCATTACAGAGATCACCAAATCCACCATATTAAGTGGCCCCTATGTCAAGATCCTGCTTTTTTACAAGCTTTAAGGATGTGACGGGGAAAACCTAAGCCAGTTATCCATCCACAGACAGCTGTTTCGGGGTGTTGCCCCTCATCAGTGCGGAGTAGGATTCTGGCTAACCGGGAGCAATGTCTTGGAGACTACTCAAACAAAACAATAGGATTATCTACTGTAGCTTTAAATTGCCTTTTTCCTACAACAGTAAGAGACTGTCAGAATATAAAACATTTAATGGCTAAACAAGCTCATTATCCTGCATGCACGACTTTTTGTCTGGCCGAAAGCCAGCATTTATGCTGGAAAGTGACCGCATCCCCGTCGAATCCTATTGAAGTCAATGGGGATCCAGTGATGCATGGCCCTATTCGGCTATGCAGTCTGTTACTCTGCCCAAACAGGCTGCTGGGATTCACAATGTATATGTGAACTTTATGTTTTCTGAGATCACGGCAAAAACCACCATAAACACAGCTTGTGAATGAGCCCTTATTTTTGTGTTAGGGCTCATTCACACGACCATGCATTCATTTCCGTGGCCCCGCAAAAAAATTAAAAATAGATTATGTCCTATTCTTGTCCACAATTGTGGAGAAGAATAGGCATTTCTATCATAGTGCTGGCCATGTGCGGTCCAGTATACGTGTTTTGCAGATCTGCAAATTGTGGACCGGAACCAATACGGTCATGTGAATATGCCCTTTGACTGATTACATATGGTCAAGGGCAAATAAGGGCATATGCAAGGAGTGGTAACACAGTAATATGCAAAAACATAATAGCCTTGCCCAATAAAGACACACTGTATCAATGTACACTTTGTTTTAGATAGAGCATGTGCTTTCAGTCTTCAGAGTTCAGCGCAGGGGCCACTTGTCACCATAGCCTAATCCCAGTTGTGTGGTCTGCCTCCATGTTAAAGTATGTCACTTGTGCCTACTATGTTTTGTTCCCTACAGGTTCACACAAAAGGGACAAGTTCTTGTGGGACTGTTCTCAATATACTGCCACCTTGTTGCAGTATCATTTGTGTGTAAGGCGGTATTAGCTTTCTCTTGCTTAGGTGCAATTTTGTACATGCCTCGAGCATTGGGGAAGCCCAGTTACCATAGGAGGAGGAGAAGTACTTGATTGCATTGGCCTATTATGCAGGCCGAATCAAAGTGAATGGAAGAGGAATGATTTCTGCTGTAGTCATTCTTCCCCCATTCATTTCTAAGATTATCGGCAGCACATTACACAGGAAGATGTGCTGCCAATAATTTTGCATCTTACAAATGGATGAAAGATGCAAATTCGATGAAAAACCAGCGTTTACTCATTTATCAACTGATCAGCCATACCATTATATTGGTCAGTTATTGGGATCGAGCGTTCTTAAGGTCTGAAAATCATCCAGTCTAATAGCAACTCAAGGATCCTTTTACACTGCAGATTTTTTTGATGAAAACGAGCACCAATTTACACTGAGCAATCATTGGTACTGTATCTGCTCTGAGCAATTGTTTGGGCATATGCCACTTCTGGGCTTTTATAGTACTGACAGGGCGATGAGATGAGACTGGCGGGTTTCTTTCCTTTGCGTAACATGAAAGAAACCTGCTAGTCATGGGCAGGAGGAGGGGGGAAGGGCGGCTCCATGAATCTCATCTCTCTCGCTCGCGCTGTGAGGTTCGCCCTGTAAAAGTACCGAATTCTAGCCCAGAAGTGGCAGCCTGCTGGAATCTGCGGGTCTGTTTCTATATTCTGATACACTCAGTGAGGGCAGTATAGTAGCGGTGACAGGTTCCTTTCAATATTATAATTTGGCCGATCATCCATCTGTGTAAAGGGCCTTAAAAGGGTTTTCCAGGATTTTTTAACTGATGACCTATCCATTTCACTTGAATGGGGTTGAGCTGCTCCTAGGCCATGTGACACATGGTGGGGGTCCCAGGTGATCGGTGGGGGTCCCAGGTGTTGAAACCTCACCGATCAGATACTGAGGATAGGTTATCAGTGTAAATATGTCAGAAACCCCTTTACGTTCTGTTAAACGGCCCAGTTAAACAAACTGACCTTTTTTTGTTGGGGAAAGCTTAGCATACACAGTATATATGTTACTGACTGTATGGGAAAAATAATGAACATTTCTATTACATTATCTTTCTACTTAAAGAAGAAAAGCTGATGCATACTTACTTGAAATACAAAGCCAAGTCTGTCGCGATAATTGCAATATCCATCATATGGATGGCATGATCATATTGTCTCCTGTTGAGGTTTTGGTAGATGTTTATTGTCTATGAACAAGACACCAGGCATTAGAGGGATATAATGGAAAGAGAAAATAAAGAAGGTAAGCATACTGTATAGCCATGATAGTCTCATAATAGAAGGACATAGCTGGTGGTATATTGTATGTTCATCTCTGAACATCATTTAATACTTTAAATTCATAAAACACAACTTGTATAAATTGATTTTCTCTTTATTACAGTCTAGACGGAGCTACATTCACATTGTAGACTACAATCTTGTAGACAGACACACTCTTGACCCCACAATTGTGAGCACAGTCTTCTTGTACAATACAGGCTGTGAACATAGAATTAAGACCCAAATCTGAGTTTTTTGATCTGTAGGTGGGAAATGCCATACTTTTGTATACTTTTGTATTCTTTTATGTGAGCTCTAGGTCACAAAACATTACATTCAGTAATGCCCAGTAATAATCTTATTTCAACAACACAATGAGATAATAAGATAACTAGGATGATTAAATTGGTCAACCCCTAATCACCTGATCCTCATGGGTTGCACTTATCCCTAGTGATCAGCTGTCCTTGCTGGGGAAGTCATGATTGATCATACATTTTCCCTACTAATACATGGCGGTCTTAAGTCTGCCTGAGACTGCCACTCTTTGTGAGCTCCTCTATGCTATGACACATATAGATGATTCTAAGCAAATAAAAAACTTATATACCTTAATGGCTCATTCACAGGACAGTGAAAAATGGCCATCACAAAGCCATTTGCAGAACCAATTAAAGTTTATGGGGCTATTCACATTGATGTTTTTTTTTAAACTACCAGTAAATTGCAGCCATCAAAATATAGGATATGTCCTTTTCTGGCTGTTTTCACAGCCAGACAGAGCCCATTGAAATCAATGTGTTAAGTTAGTCGAGTGTACCTGACTAATGGGCATTAGAAAACGGGTACACTGTGCAAAAAATGGGCCTTTCATGGTTCTGGGAGCATCAGGTCCTGGTGTCAGCGTCAGTACAGAGCAAGTGTATGAGGCGATTCGATTTTTACATTTTTTGGCACTACTGGAAGAATGGGTAGTGGTGGCACAACTGGAGTAACAGATATATTGAGGCACTGGGGCCAATTGCTTATACTAAGGGCACAAATGGGGGCATTACTTATACTAAGAGCATAATGGGGGTCATTACTGTACTTACACTGGGGAAGTACTGAGGGCCATTACTTATACTGGGGGGCACTATTTTGGCCATTACCTATACTGGGAGGCACTCTGGGATCCATTTTTTATACTAGAGGGCACTATGGTGGCCATTACTCCTACTGGGGTGGACTCTATAAGGCAAATTCTTAACAATGGGAGCACTATGGGGTGCAATGGATGTCCAGAAGGAACTATGGGGCAATACATATACTGAGGGCACTGTACGGGTTGGGATTAAAAAAGCCTATGAAATCCAGGATACAAAACGGCCATTAAAAGCAAAAAAATGGACGGAAAATGAATGCAAAATGGCCATGAGTCACAGTTTATCAATTTCTGATAGAAGTTTTTTCTGTGAATGCAGCCTTACAAAACATATGGATGTGAAGGGAGACTAGAACCCACACATGGACTGCAGCTAATTGGAAGATGGGACACTTTGATTGATGTATTTATGGCAGTGTGGGTAGAGCATAATTCTGTGGGCTCCTAAAAACTATTTACACAAACTTAGAAGTAACCAAACTAGGCCAAATTTAGTAATCTTAGAAGGTTTAGCATTCAATGATAAACTGTAATTGTTATCTATTCATGGAAAACTTGTTCTTGAGGGTCCATTACAGTATCGGCAGGTAGTATCAGTTATTTATTCAATATTACCTCATCTTTAAGTAGTGTTTTGCTGAATTCTAAATGATGCCTTTCTAGGATAGATGAACCGTGGAGCTTTGCTAGTGGATGTCCTGATCTGAAAAGAACAGCAATTAAGGCCTAAGTTTACATGCTAATCCATTAGTTGAGGAATGAAAAATGATCTTATGGCAAATGTTATGCCCAGTCCATACAACATTATGCATTAGTGTATAACACTAAACATCATTCCCCATCCACCAAAGTTTTAAGCCAAAACTACATATGAACACCATCCATAGAGCATTTGTTGCTTGGTAAGTATCTGATAACATAAAGACCTAACATATTTTTCTTTACATCTTTGTTCCTTTTCTTCAGCTAAACTGGTAAAAATAACCTGTCACGAACCAGTGGGTGTAAACCCACTGTGCCACGTGTCGTACCTCCTCTAAGGGTGTTGTCTAAGGGAACCCCTCGATGATGGGGATAGACTTTCCGAGGGGAACACCAGGTCGCTACCTCTTGAGGAGGATAGGCACATAAGGCAGCTGGTCCAGGCTGACCAGGAGGTACCTGAGAAAGGTACCAGAGGTACAGGCGTTGTCAGCAGTCGTAACCAGGAGCAACAGGACCGAAGGAAGAGGCAGAGGCAAAGTCAAACAGGCAACAGGACAGGGCTGGCGGCACAGGTACAGGTCAGGCAATCCGGGTCGGCAACAGGAGAGTCAAGGCAAGCAGGCAGGGATAAAACAGGTAGCAGAATCCAGGAATACAAGAAGAGTCAGGAACACAAGCGGATATCAGGAACCTTAACAGGACACAAGGACCTTGACCCTGAGGCATCTGGGAAGGGGGCTGAGCCACCTATATATGTGCAGGAGGGCTAGGATTGGTTGGTGAGGTCACATGATCCAACCCATAACAGGAACACAGGAAGTAACGCACGCCGGCCCTTAAGCAAATGCTGCAGGAAACAAGCTGCAAGCATACTGAAAGAAAACACTGGCAGCAGATCACTGCTAAACACAGCGCCCGGGACTGCAGCGGTAAGCAGGAGAACAGTGGAGCACAGCAGCCGCTGTTACATAACCTATATTATGGTACGACAATGTTGTACGAAATGTCCACAATATGCCTGTAATGAAAACTGGAACTTAACCTTAGCCTTTCACCTTAAAATGCCCAGGCACTTGAGAAATAGCTCACGTCCAGTAGTAAAAAGTACGTGCATAAGGCTAGGTTCACATCTGCCTTCTGGTATTCTGGTAGTCTATTCCGGCAGAGGAGCAGACTTCTCGAATTACCACATCCGGCATAGCCAGACATTGCTGGGGCCTACCGGATCCCTATTCACTGTATGCAGTGCTTTTTTTTTCGTTCTAGCAGAAAGTCTAAAGTAATACTAATGATTTATTCTCTACAGGCAATATAGTGGCACCGATTGGTGAGAATTGAATCTGAGCAGCAGAAAAATTCCAATTATGCTTCTGCCAATTAATATATACCATAGTTTCTCGGAAAATAGCCCCTCCCTTTTTCATTACAGGTGGCTGCATCCTAGGCAAACGTCAATCAAGATATAACAGTTCTAAAGAAATGTCCAACTTCTATTTCAGCAGAAATGTGTAAATAGTGTCTAAGTAAACTTACTTCAACTGGTACAGGTTGTTAGTACCTCGGTGGTCAATATCATGACAGAATGCAGCAGTCACCATTGCCATGGCCTCCAGATCTGTATAATAACGTTTTAAGTTTCCTGTCTAAAAAAGAGAAATAGAAAGCCATACCCAACTGAAGAATTGAAGCTGGGCTTAAAGGCCCTCGGAATTGTGTTGTCCCTGAGGGGGCAGAATAGTAATGTCTGCTGCTCTGCCTATCAAAAAAACAAACCTGAGACCTGACAGTCCACTATAGAATACTTCTGCAGTCTATGGGATTTTCACTGGCTGCCAATCAGGCCATACTTTGGGCACGGCTCTGCAGGAGGCTTGCTGAGACAGGCCTAGAAGCCTTCCTAAGGCTGTCATAGCAACAGATCAGAGCCCCGCGATTTTGCAGCAGGGACTTTGAGCGGAGAACAGTGGGAGCCCACTCTCTCTGTCTAACTACTAAGATGCCATGGTCGCTATTGAGCACAGCATCTAAGGGATTAAATGATCAGGACTGGAGTTATCTTTGATCCATGTCTTTGATCATTTCCTATTTTATTCAGGCAGCACGGTGATTAAAAACATGGCATCTTGGCCAAATCTAAGGAGTTAAATGACTTGGATTAGCATTATTTCGAATCCTGGTCATTGTGGGCGCTTGTCAGCTGTATCACACATTCGGCACCAGCCGCATATAGAGCACAATGACGCGCCATACACCTATACTACACCAATGACGAACAGTTATGTTGTGGTGTGTGTAAAGGTTAAAATAAATATGAAAGCATTCTACACTATTAATATTATTAGGATTCTTACTTCCTTACCATAAGGAGAGTGAACATGGTTTGTCCCACGTTGAAGCCATGCCGCCAGTTGTGATAGGTAATTTTTCTGTATCCTTTGCTTATTGAGAATATGAACCGCACTAAAACCTGTGTGACAACTCATATTGGTAAAGATTTTCATGTAAAGCACAGGTAGAAACAGAAAATATCATCAAGACATGAGGGGTTCATTGCACATTGCTATAGATCATTTTAATATTACTGCAATATCGCTCCATCTTGGCAACACTCTAGGTGAAATTTTAGATAATCTTCAGACCAATGGGAGATAACTTTTACTATAACAGAGTTAATCTTGATGATGGCTGCATAATTCACCTCCACTATTCGACTGATTCGAGTTCCCTGTAAAGGCCTTTTTACACAGGCTGACAAGGTAATTATCGAAAAAGAACTGTGTGTTCCCAATAATTGCATGTCGTTAGCAATGGGGAAATTGTCTTGGACCCTTTTCCATAGTTCTCTTTAAATGGCACTCATTCTTTTGTATCCCTGTCTCCTGTACATTTATTGCCGTCAATTGCTTTTATTTTTTTTAGGCATTTCAGGCTTAGGCGTAGTTGACCAGATTCTTCTTCATTGGGATGGATTGACTAAAAGTCTACAACAATGTCATTACTAATATTCTTCACATTTACCCAGCACCCCAGTTGCATTAAATTCGTTTCTCGCCTTATAATGTAACTTTTTATGGGAGTTCTAGCCCAGCATGTCTTTCTTTGAGATGTCTATCAAACCTATTTAATCCCCATGCTGTAACAATTACCTTACCTCTTGAGGTATATGGAATTTGTCAACCACTTCTAACTCGTAGTACATCTGAATTGCACATTTTACTAAGAACAGCTCTGTTTGAGGCAAATCACTGAAGTGGAACTCATAAATCTCAGCTTTCTCTGGATCAGGCAGTTGTTCTTGCTGTAGGAACAGAAACAATTATAGTAGTTAGCCAGTAACAGGGAAATTATATTTTTCTGGTTTTCTCATTGTGTTCATGTTATCATTACAGAATATAATAATATCTGTCTTATCTAAGGCAGAGGTGCACAACCTGCTTCCCATGATCATCAGAAGTTTTATTGTAAACTATTACCACTTAATGATAAAAAGCAATGTCATGGGCAGCTGTAAGATGCCACACCATGACCTACAATTTGACCGCCATGATTTCAGTGATGCTGTCGGTGCACCTGCCAAATCAGTGGCAGGAGCAGACTGTAGTAAAGTTCCCTGTTTTTGCTTCAGCTACTTCGATAGGAGTAAATTTCAGTAACAACACTTAACACTTTCAGCGATGTGATCAAATTGATTGCACAAGGAAGCCACTTGTAAAGGTGACTGCCAGTCCGAGCAGCATGATAGCCTCTGCAGGCATTTCCATTGAAAGCCATAGGTCTTATTTCTATACACACAAAAAATATGCTGCCATGCAAAAAGTATGCCTGCATATTCTGTGCAAAATAATAAAATGTACAGTTAATGAGACAAAATTTGTACATGTAAATTACCTAAAATTACGTGCAAAAGAAATTTTTAAACAAAGTATTATTTCATTAAATACATATAACATAAAATAACCCTGATATTTAGTATCCCTGTGTGCACAACAACCTGCATGAATAAACAGGGCAAGGAAAAATATGGAGCTGTGGGGCTTTTTGCTATTCCCTTTCATAATCTCATGAAAGTTCTTTTATTAGAACTTCTATCAGGGGTGGACTGACAATAGTACCTACAGGGAAATTTCCAGGTGGGCGGATGGCGAGGGGGGGCCACCCGAGCCCTCCTCATTGCCGCAGGCCGGGTGCATAATGACCTGATGCCTCTGAGGCAGTTAACGCTGGGAGCATCAGTTACTTATGCATCTGTCCAGTGGCTGCAGATGCCCTCCTGAATTCAATTGTATCGCTGTCCTCAGGGCCACAAGCCACTATATAAGGCAGGGTATAGATGTCAAAGTGACACAAGTGCCTCAGGCCACAGGCTGGAAAAGGCCTGTGGCCTGCACCGAAGATGGCGACTTTGAACAGCATTAGGGTATTTTATTTATTTTCTTCTTTCCTTGGTCACTTGCGGAGCATATTACTGGGGCACTATAGGGGTCATTACTAAGAGAAATCCAGGCAGCATGCTGAAGGTAGGGTTGGCTTGGTGCTGTGGCCCACATCTCACCTCCCCCTGCTCCATATCTTAATTAAAGACGATGAAGAGGAGGACAGAACGTGGCAGCTCTTGATGGCCACCACAGAAGGACAGCTTCTGGAGCAGTTGAGTGTACTGCACTAAGATATTTGGTTCTGCTGGGATGGTATTTTGTGCTGGATTAGTGTTGGCTCTTCTACTTGTGTTGGCTCTGTCTACTTGTGTTGCTACACCTTTTGTCTATTTGGACCTGCCTACAACATGGTCCACTTTTAGGTTTTTATCCATGACCACTTTAAGTTCTTAGTCCCACTTGGTTTCGATATACAGATATCTCTGCTTACCTCTCCCAGCCCACAGCAAGCCCATTCACTTCCTGTTTCCTGTCCCATGTGCTCTCCTTTTAAAGGATGAGAGGTACTTGCTGCATTATCCCCTGTTACATACCCTCCGTGGGGGTCTGAGTGATGAGACCACCATCAATCTTTAGAACAAGGGGAGCATATCGCATTCTCTCTCCTAGTTGCTGAGGATGGAATCGACACAGGCCCATAGACTTGAACGTGTCGCACTTCTCTTCCCACGTTGTAGAGATTGGTGGGGGTCTCAGCACTTAGCACCCCACAGATTAAAACTTTTGATACATCTCTATGACATATCAAAGGTTTTTTGAAAAGTTAGTGACTCTTTAAGGCAAAATGTGATAGTGCTCAACTTTTTCTCACAGGATAGCATCTTGTTTAGCTGGGAACAACGTTGTCTGAAACACTAGTGATTTCCTGTTGTGAATCGCCACTCTCCATAACAGCCCCCTCAGTCTGAGAAGGTTCACTAATATTTTATGTTGGTAGGAAAGTGTCCATCTTCCTTGGCTGTAACCAATAACCATATTTTCTTTCTTGGCCATTGTCATGCTCAGTAGGTTTGGACCCACTATATCAACTAATCAGTCAGATAGTAGTAAGAGAGTTATCCTGGTGGCCCCCTGGTTTTTACCCTTTAATGGTTATACAGGGATTCAGCCCTTGCTGTAGGGGAGCCATCAGTCTACTACCTCTTGTAATAGTCCTGGTGCAGTTGGCAGCTGACCCATGGGGGTCAGAGAAACCAATGTGAAATACCAAGGGATTCAGCAATACTCATAGTCAGTAAACAGACAGAGGTCAGGGCAGGCAGCAAAGGATCATTACAGTAGACAGGCTAAGGTTAGGGCAAGCTGCAGAGTATCAGAGTTGGTTAACATCCAGAAGTATGGTAGACATGCAGACAATCAGAATAGCACACCATCACTGGTAAACTAGAAAGCTAGGAACCTAAGGTCAGGCACCCTCCTACTGGGGAAGGTGCACTATATATCCTGAGACAGACAGACAGAAGCTGGGGAAGAATTTGGAAATGCCCTATGGGAGAGAACTGCCTGCAGGAGAGGCACAAAACTCCCACGGCCTGCTGTGCATGAGAAAGAGGAGCAACAGTGTGTCCATACCGCAGAGATGGAAGTGTAAGTAAGGCAGCACCTATGCCCACTCTGGAGAGTGGAGCAGTGGCAGGCCCTCATGCTAACAGCCATTACCTAGTATTCTGCTGGGTCATATACTGGAGAGGTCTTATCATTTTGCCTTTGACGTACAACAACCTTATCACCCTTCCGCATGGAAGATGGCTGAACATACTGACCATTGTCTGCATACTGTTTCATATTCTCCTTGTTATTTCAGTATGTTGGTTTTACAGGAACTCTAGTAAGAGAGGTAGTGCATGGGAATAAATATGCAAGGAGTTCTGTTTAGTAGTTGCGTAGGCGTAGCATTGGCTGTTGAATGTGGTGTAGTGTAATTCTCTAGTTGCCCAGAGATTTATACAGTGCTTGTTCCAATTTTTTGTGCTCCAAGTAAACAGCTTTAATTCTCTTTCCTAAACTGCTCATAAATCTTTTCACTATTTTATTAGCTTGTGGCCAGCAAGTTGTTACCTTCCTGTGGGTGGACCCGAGATATTCAGAAAATTGTACAAATGTATATTCATTAAATGGGTCCAATCTGTGGAATACCATGCTGAGAAAATGTTGCCCAGCAGTGATATGACACTGGAAAATAAGGTTGAAGAGATAACTGTCACCAGAATGTATTGTCCTTTAGGCAGTGGACCATAGATACCAATTGCTACTTCCTCCCAAACAGATGTAGATAGGAGGAGACATTAGCAAGGACTCTGAAGGGGTAACTAGCTCACATGGAGCAATGTCTTATGATTTTTTCTACTCATTGATACATGTTTGGGAACCACACTTTTCCCCTGAAGAAGTTTTCAGCTAACATCAATTTCCATATGACCTTCATGAGAGGCCTGTATTATGGAGTTATGTGAGGCTTTAGGAACAACGAATGTGGTGCCTCAGAGAATAAGGTGCTCCTCAGTGACTGACATTTCTGCTCTCATATTTGAGAATGCTTTAAGTTTATTTTAAGATCTGAAAACTTTGCTCTCTCTCATTCTCATGGCATTTTTCATTCTGGATAATAGGTTCTAAGGCACAGAGTGTCTTGTCATTTTCAGTTGCCTGAATAAACTAATCAGCTGAAAGTGCTTTGGCACTGAATGTACGGTAAAGTTGATATACTCTTTGGTTAACCAAATGTGTGGTTTGAACTACTTCTTTAGGATGTCATAAAACATAGTCAGCTGGAGTGCTATAGTTTCCTGGCCTGTGAACAATTTTTTTAAATTATAGCCTTAAGGTCACAGACCCTACAATTCAATCTTTGCTGGTATCTTGGGTTTCCAGAGATGATGAGGAGAGTTTAATGATTTGAATAAATGGAACTAATAAAACAGATGAAAATGATGACATCCCTAGACAACTGTTAAGCTCTCCTTTTCAGGTTTAGAGGGTTTTCATATGCTTTTTAGGTCTTTACTGGCATATGAAAAGAAGCACAAATCTGGGTTGTTGCTTCTGTATTAACTAGGGTTGCTCCTAGTCCCACTGGACTCGCATCCACAATCAATTCACTAAGTAAAAGTGGATCAAAGTAGGCTTTTGTTGTTGTTGAGCAGAGTTCATTTTTGGCATTCTGGAGACCAATTAAATCCAGTGACTTTTTTCACTGGTGCACTAATGGTTGTAAAATGTTGGATACATGTAGTACAATAACTAGACATTGCATTAAAGAAAGGCACTTTACATACATTCTGAGGAACTCAGGCCTTTTTTTATCACCTGTACCTTTTTTGGGCCAAGCTGAATTCCAGCTGCAGGATAAATTTGACCATTGAACTCCAAAGAAGTTTTGTTAAATTCAAATTTCTCTTCAGACATTAGAGGATTTTCGAGATTTTGTACCTTTACGAGAACTAGTCTGTACCTTTTTTATCTAATATTAGCAGTAGGACCCGGCTTCGCACGGGTATATTTAATCTATTTCATTTAATGTTTGTGTGTGTTGTTAAAAGATATCGACAGTATCCCCAAAACAGTGACCTCTACAGCAACCCACCCCCTTAACAGTGAACTCCACAGTCCCCCACCCCTTAACACTGACCCCCACCCCCAGTGCCCCGCCACTTCAAAATGGGACCTCCACAGCAGCCCATCCCCTTAACTTTGACCTTCACAGCAGCCCGCCCCTTTAACAGTGAGTTTCACAGCACCCCACTCCCTTGACAGTGACCTCCTCAGGGGCCTGCCCCCTTAACAGAGACCTCCACAGTACCCTGCTGCCTTAACAGTGACCTCACAGTACCCTGCTGCCTTAACAGTGATCCCCTTTAATAGTGGCCCCTGCCCCCATAACAGTGACCTCCACAGCGGCCTGCCCCCTTAACAGTAACATCCACAGTAAATGCCTCTTTAACAGTGACCTCCACAGTGCCCTCCCCTTTAACAGTTACCTCCACTGCGCCCTGCCCCTTTAATGCTAGGGCTACATGATGACATGTGTCGCATGACATTTTGTCTCAACAATTTTTATAATGATATGCTATGGTGTCGCACTGCGACATGTGACATGTTGCGACTGCGACACGACAGTCGCAAAAAATCCATCTAAGATCGTGTCGCAGTCGCAGCATATCACATGTCGCAGTGCAACACCATAGACTATCAATATAAAAATTGTCGCGCGACATTGGTGCGACATCAATGTCGCGTGACACATGTAGCAATGTAGTTGTGCCCTATGTGTCGTGCGACACATACCAAGTTTCGTTGAAATCGATGGTTGCATTTTTGAGTGATCGCGGAACATACATACATACACACACCTATATACGTCCTTCTTTATATATATAGACTAGCAGAAGTACCCGACTTCGCACAGGTATATTTAATCTATTTCATTTAATGTTTGTGTGTGTCGTTAAAAGATATCGACAGTATCCCCCATAACAGTGACCTCTACAGCACCCCGCCTCCTTAACAGTTAACTCCACAGCCCCCTACCCCTTAACACTGACCTCCCACTGTGCCCCACCTCCTTAAAATGGGATCTTCACGGCAGCCTATCCCCTTAACTTTGCCCTTCACAACAGCCCACCCCTTTAACAGTGAGTTTCATAGCACTCCACTCCCTTGACAGTGACCTCCTCAGGGGTGTACCCCCTTAACCCCTTAAGGACCCATGATGTACCGGTACGTCATATCTTTAAAAGGAGAGTGCGGCGCCGTGGGGGTTAATAGGAACAGGATGTCCACTGAAATCATTCAGTGGGCATCCTGTCACAACGCCCAGGGGGGTCATGTGACCCCCCTGTATCGGCGATCGCAGAAAACAGCAGGTCAATTCAGACCTGCGGTTTGCTGCGCTTTCTGCGATCTCTGATCACAGACCGCGGGGATCAGAGACTAAATGTTCCCCAAGTTTTAGATTTTAACCCCCCCTGCAGTCCCCAATCATATTGTGGTTGCGGGAGGCGCGGGCGGTGCGGGAGGCCCGCCTCCTCTGTAATGTTTCTCTGGTGTCTAGCACATTGCTGACACTCTGCTAAAAACTGCTGACATCTACAGCACGGACCTCTGTATGAAAGGGGTTAACAGGGAGGGAGCTCCCTCCCTCTCCCATCGGGGGGCTGCTGTGCCTTTGCAGCCCCCCGACAGGATGGGATCACAGAGGGAGGATGCCCCCTCCCTCCCCATTACCCGCTGCTCTGTTCTGGCAGCAGGTTATGGTTACCATGGCAGCAGGACGCTTTCAGAGGCGTCCTGCTTGCCATGGTACTGTAAGTCTAATCCGACTTCTGCTAAAGGCAAAAGTTTGATTAGACTATGTAAAGTAAAAAAAAATACAGTACAGTACACTATATGGTGTACTGTACTGTATTAGATAGACACCAGATCCACTGGATCTACAAGAACCAAGTGGGTCTGGGTCAAAAATAAATAAATTCAAAAGTGAAAAGAAAGTAAAAATGAAAAAACATATCACTGAATAAAAATTTTAAAAATAAAATACACTAGACATATTAGGTATCGCCGCGTCAATAAAAACCTGCTCTATAAAAATATCACATGACCTAATACCTCAAGTAAATACCGTAAAAAAATAAAAAAAAATGGTGTAAAAAAAGCCATTTTTTGTCACCTTACATCACAAAAAGTGTAATACCAAGTGATCAAAAAGGCGTATGCCTCTCAAAATAGTAGCAATCAAACCGCCATCTCATCCTGCAAAAAATGAGCTCCTACATAGGACAATGGCCCAAAAAAATAAAAAAAATATGGCTCTCAGACTATGGAGACACTAAAACATAATTTAAAAAAAAGTATACATATTACGTATCGCCGCATCCGTAAAAACCTGCTCTATAAAAATATCACATGACCTAACGCCTCAGGTGAACACTGTAAAAAAATAAAATTAAAAACGGTGTAAAAAAGCCCTTTTTTGTCACCTTACATCACAAAAGTGTAATACCAAGTGATCAAAAAGTCATACGCACCCCAAAATAGTTCCAATCAAACCGTCATCTCATCCCACAAACATTATATCCTACCCAAGATAATCGCCCAAAAACTGAAAAAACTATGGCTCTCAGACTATGGAGACACTAAAACATGATTTTTTTTGTTTCAAAAATGAAATCATTGTGTAAAACTTACATACATAAAAAAGTATACATATTAGGAATCGCCGTGTCCGTAATAACATGCTCTATAAAACTACCACATGATCTAGCCTGTCAGATGAATGTTGTAAATAACAAAAAATAAAAACGGTGCCAAAACAACTATTTCTTGTTACCTTGCCTCACAAAAAGTGTAATATAGAGCAACCAAAAATCATATGTACCCTAAAATAGTACCAACAAAACTTCCACCCTATCCTGTAGATTCTAAAATGGGGTCACTTCTTTGGAGTTTCTACTCTAGGGGTGCATCAGGGGGGTTTCAAATGGGACATGGTGTCAAAAAACCAGTCCAGCAAAATCTGCCTTCCAAAAACCGTATGGCATTCCTTTCCTTCTGCTCCCTGCCGTGTGCCCGTACAGCAGTTTACGATCACATATAATTATGGGGTGTTTCTGTAAACAGAAATCAGGGCAATAAATATTGAGTTTTGTTTGGCTGTTAACCCTTGCTTTGTAACTGGAAAAAAATGACTAAAATGGAAAATCTGCCAAAAAAGTGAAATTTTATTTCTATTTTCCATTAATTCTTGTTGAACACCTAAAGGGTTAACAATATTTGTAATATCAGTTTTGAATACCTTGAGGGGTGTAGTTTCTAAAATGGGGTCACTTTTTTTGAGTTTCTACTCTAGGGGTGCATCAGGGGGGCTTCAAATGGGACATGATGTCAAAAAACCAGTCCAGCAAAATCCGCCTTCCAAAAACCATATGGCTTTCCCTTCATTCTGTGCCCTGCCGTTTGGCCATACAGCAGTTTACGACCACATATGGGGTGTTTCTGAAACTACAGATCCAGGGCAATAAATATAGATATTTGTTTGGCTGTTAACCCTTGCTTTGTTACTGGAAAAAATGGATTAAAATGAAAAACATTAAGAAAAATCGAAATTCAGAAATGTTATCTCCATTTGCCATTAACTCTTGTGGAAAACCTAAAGAGTTAACAACGTTTGTAAAATCAGTTTTGAATACCTTGAGGGGTGTTGTTTCTAGAATGGGGTCATTTTTGGGTGGTTTCTATTATGTAAGCCTCACAAAGTGACTTCAGAATTGAACTGGTCCCTAAAAAGTGGGTTTTTGAAAATTTCTGAAAAATTTCAAGATTTGCTTCTAAACTTCTAAGCCTTGTAGCGTCCCCAAAAAATGAAATGGCATTCACAAAATGATCGATACATGAAGTAGACATATGGGGAATGTAAATCAATAACTTTTTTTGGTGGTATTACTATGTAAACTTGGAAAATTGAAATAAAAAATAAAAAAAATTGGGTAAATTTGGTATTTTTTTTATAAATTAAAATTAACATTTTCAACTCCATTTTACCACTGTCATGAAGTACAATATGTGATGAAAAAACAGTCTCAGAATGGCCTGCATAAGTAAAAGCATTTAAAAGTCATCACCACATAAATTGACACTGGTCAGATTTGTAAAAAATGGCCGGATCCTTAAGGTGAAATAGGGCTGAGTCCTTAAGGGGTTAACAGTGACCTATACAGCACCCCGCTCCTTAACAGTGACCTCCATAGGGGACCGTCCCCTTATCTGTTACCTCCAGTTTTCTGCCCCCTTAACTAGAGACCTCCACAGCACCAGTCCCTTTAACTGTGACTGCCACAGTATCCTGTTCCCTTAACAGTGACCTCCACCGTAACCCGCTCCTTTAACAGTGACCTCACAGTACCCTGCCCCCTTAACAGTGACCTCCGCAGTGACCACCCCTTTAACAGTGACCTCCACAGCGGCCTGCCCCCTTAACAGTAACATCCACAGTGAACGCCCCTTTAACAGTGACCTCTATAGTGTCCGTCCCTTTAACAGAGACCTCCACAGCAGCTGCCCCTTTAATAGTGGCCCCTGCCCCCTTAACAGTCACCTCCACAGGGCTGTTCCCCATTAAGGCTAGGGCTACATGACGACATTTGTCGCGCAACATTTTGTCGCACCAATGTCGCGCAACAATTTTTATAATGATAGGCTATGGTGTCGCACTGCGACATGCGACATGCTACGACTGCGACACGACAGTTGCAAACACCAGCATGTCGCAGTGCAACACCATGGACTATCATTATAAAAATTGTCATGCGACATTAATGTCGCAGTGTAGTTGTGCCTTATGTGTCGTGAGTCGTGTAGCCCTTGCCTACAGCTGACCTACAGCAGTGAAGAAAAATGGCTGGGTTGTTATAGAAACCTGGAGTAAAACGGTGTGTATGTGGAGACTAAGGGCCTGCGAGCTTCTATTGGCTGATAAGGGACACGTGAACGCGTGTATGGCAGTTGGGATATGAAGAAAAAGACTTTCAGGCTTGTATTGGCTAATGCAGGTAATTTTTTTGAAAATATGTCAGGAACAGTACGTCCTAGAGAGCTGAGACCCGGTCTAACACCTTCCCGGACACCTGATGTACCTGTGTTCCAAATTTGGTGAAGATCGGTCCAGTCGTTTGTCGCGCATAAAGTACAGACAGACAGAAACTGATTGTGTACCGGCATGTTACCTCCACATTATTCTTTCCCAGATAGTAAGTGATATGTGTACCAAGTTTAGTAGAAATTGATCGAGATGAGTTTTTGAGTTACAGAGCAATATGTGTGTAGCAAAAACTGTTGGAGCATACAAACTCCATGCAGCTGCTGTGTAGGGGCATATGACCCCCACAAGATTTCTTTCCAGGTAGCAAGAGATGTATATACCAAGTTTCGTTGAAATCGATTTTGAGTGATTGCGGAACATACATACATACATACACACACACATATATACGCCCTTCTTTATATATACTGTATAGAAGATAAATTACTTATGAACAGAATTTTTAATCAGCCTCTGTTTATTTCATTGCAAAAGGCCAAGGAACGAGTGGTTCCATGCAGATTAATTTGTGCCAATATATTTTGCTGAGCTTTCTTAGAAATTGAAACAAAATGTAAATTAAATTTAAATAGCTATATCCTATTTCATTTGTAACTTTTTAAAATAAATAGGCCTAGTATACTATCCAGAATTTTCACTTGAGTACTATCCAGAATTTTTACTTGTATACTATCCAGAATTTTCATCTGCATACTATCTAGATCCAAATCTCACCCTGTATACATTTGTGTATATATCACATGAATAAGAGCTCACGTGTGCAGCTATGAACAACTTCAAGTTTTAGACTTTTTATTGCTTCTCTTCATTCTTTCGATACTCTGAAATAACAGTTAGATCAGGAAAAATAGTTATTTTTTACTTACCAATATTTCATATAGTTCATCTTCTTCACATTCATCAGGTGGCCGATTTAACATTTCTTGGGTTTTCTGTGTATATAAAAATGTGTCAATAAAATGCAGAACACTCTAGAGCAAGCCCTGAATGAAAAGAATTAAAAGCCAACATTTTGATTAACCCAAATATTATCACTTTATGCATGATGGTGGACATATCTACCTATATGTAACCTGGGAACTGCTGTGCCTGAGCCTCGGGCCCAGAGGCAGTTCATTTACATGGTGAAGCATGGAGTTGTCCGTTCCCTGCTTCACCATTCCTCAGAGGTCCAGAGCTCCCCAGCAGGCCACACATTGCAATGCTGGCCAGGAATCAGCCTATTCATACACAGCCAGCAGCGCGATGTGTCTGTGTGGCTGCGTCTGCTGGGGAGTTCCGGATGTGATAAAATCATCAGGGAAACAGGAGGGTATTTATATGTTTTGTTTTCTAACTTTATTAATGGAGCTGAAGGGGGCACCTGGGACAAAAGGTGAGTGTTACTGCTGGGGTGGGGGGCACAAGGAGGACATAACTACTGTAACTGAGACACAAGGTGGGATAACTACAGTTAGGAGGCACAAGATTGGCTAACTACAGTGGGTGGGGCACAATGTGGGCATTACTACTGTGAGTGGGGCACAATATGGGCTTTTTAACTGTGAGGGGGCACAATGTGGGCATTACTACTGTGAGGGGGTACAATGTGGGGATAGCTACTGCGGGGGGGGGCACAATGTGGACACTACTACAGTGAGTGGGGCACAATGTGGGCATTACTACAGTTAGGGGGACAATGTCAGCATATCTACTGTAATGGTGCACAATGTGGGCATTACTATTGCAAGGGGTGGAAAGTGGGCATTACTACTGTAAAGGGGGCACAAGAGGGACATAACTACTTTGAGGGGGCACAAGAACGACATAACTACTTTGAGGGGGCACAAGAAGGACATAACTACTGTGAGGGGGCACAAGGAGGACATAACTACTGTGAAGGGGGCACAAGACAGCCTAACTACACTGAGGGGGCACAAGGTGGGCTAACTACAGTGAGTGGGCACAAGAAGGACATAACTACTGTGAGGGGGCACAAGGAGGACATAACTACTGTGAAGGGGGCACAAGATAGCCTAACTAGACTGAGGGGGCACAAGGTGGGCTAACTACAGTGAGTGGGGCACAATGTGAACATTTCTACTGTGAGGGGGGCACAATGTGGGCATTTCTACTGTGAGAGGGGAACAATGAGGGCCTTACTACTGTAAGGGAGCACAATGTGCGCATTAGTACTGTGAGGTGGCACAATGTGGGCATAGCTACTGTGAGGAGGGCACAATATAAGAATTACTACTGTAAGGAGGCACAATGTGGACATTATTACTTTGAGGGGCACAATGTGGACATAAATCTGTAAAGAATAAAGCAAGGCAACTGGACTTGCTGTAGATTTCTTGATTTATTCTTTACAGATATACCATGACCTGGATAAATGAAAACCTTCACAGACAATGTGGACATAACTACTGTGAGAGAGCAGAATAGGGGCTACTAATTTGAAGGAGGTACAATGTAGGCATTACTGTTGTGAGGGGCAGAATGTGGATATTACTACTGAGAAGGGGCACAATGTGGATGTGAAGGGGAACAAGGTGGACATAGCGTTTCTTCTTTTTTTAACATATCAACCCCTGCAGTGCCCTCAGTATACATTACAATATTATACACCTCCACAGTGCCTTCAATATAAATAATAGCCACCATATTGCCTTCAGTAGCTTTATTGGCTACCCTGTATTGCCCCAGTGTCTATAATGCTCCCCATAGTGGTCCAAGTATATACAGTATAAGGCCCCTCACACTGCCCCCTGTATATAAAATGTACCCCAATAGAGCCCACCTTTATAAATATTGCCCCCAATAGTGACCTCATCATCTTAAACGTGAGCGAAACTTGGTCAGCACTGGAGGTAGCAGGCCCTGACACTTCTAGTATTGTGATGTCAGGATCAGCTCCCTCCAGTGCACAGCAAGTGTTTCCTCACATTCCAAGTAGATGGGATGAGTATTTTTTATTTTTTTTTAAACCCATGAAGGGCACATTTACCTGTTTAACGGCCATAAGACGGGTGCACTCCTGTCTAAATGCCCATTACGAATGGGCCCATTGATTTCAATGGGGTCTCTTTGGCTGTGAAACTGGCCAAAAATAGGACATGTCCCATTTTTTGACTGCCACTAATTATTAAAAAAAACGTCCATGTGACTAGCCCCATGGACTTCCATTGGTTCTAAAAATGGCTGAGTGACAGCCATTACAAAAACAGCCGTCACACAGCCACAGGTTTAGTTATACGGGAAGCAGGGAAAGCGACTGCTTTGGGGACCCCAACTGAAAAGGGGCCCATCCTGGAGGAGGACTAAAAGATTTTATTGTCAGGGTCCCCTCAACAGTATTATACAAATACATTATATACAAAGGCACTATAAAAAACGGATGGAGCGGCTGCCGGGTCTGGTCTGACTAACCACAGGAGTAACGGTTGCGAAGAAGTTGCTGGGGGAAGGGGGCCCATTCAAATATTTGCTGTGGGGCCCAGTCATTTCTAGTTACGTCACTGTTTAAAGTAAATGGTATATGGATAGTTTTTATAAATTGCAGCGCTCAAACACTAGTGTGCATGTAGCCTGGCAATATTTTCAGAAGACCAGTTACATTATTCTAACTTGGAAGCTTGAAACCTTCCCCGTTACTGTATCAAGGCCGCACATAATGAGATATACTTGCATGCCATTGAGGTGGAGGATGTTTTCTTACCAGGATTATCTGCAATTCATCATTGGAGCACTTCACATGATAATTAACCATGTCTTGATAGATATCTTTCCTGTTCTCAAGCTTGTTCATCTTGTCATAAGTGTCAGTATTCAGGACAGACCAGCCGAGGAACTGTGTCAATGACTGCAAGAAGAAAGCCATAAGCAGAATATGAATGAAGGTGGCCTAGCTATAAGGGGTAAAGGAGTAGCGATCGCATCTGGGTCATAGTACATGGGAAGGGCTCCTCTGCACGCTTGGCTATTTTTTAGAACTCCCATAGAAATTAATGGAGAGCACACTGTGCATGCGCGGTGCGCCATACTTCACTTTTGGGGGCTGGTTCTGGAGATAGGTGTGGGTCGCACCAATCTAGCTTTGATGGCATATCCTAGTGATATGCCATCAAATTCCGAGATGAAATAACCTAGTTTTAGGCCTGTTTATGAACTAAATGCTCCAAAAAGAATAACCAACTAAGTCAAGTTTGCCCGTTTTGGTTTTCCAGCTTGAAAAGGGACTTGGCATAGTGTAAAAGGGGCGTGTCTTAAGATGTGACACATTAGCCAAGTTTGTCATGTGCATATAGGACCCTCTTGCCGAAGCTCATGAGTTTATCTAACTTGCTAGCAGCTGACTAGTTTTGGCTTGAAATAAGTTAATGTACACTAATATCCTCAAATCTCTTTCCATAGCAGCTTTACTCTGTGTTTATCAGAAAATGACCTATAGTTTAAATCACGTTTTATTTTAAAGATCTAAAATCTTGCGGTTTTCACAAAGGCCACGAGGTTTAATATTATGTCAAGACTTCCGCTTCTGTACAGATAACTTTTCAATAGCCATCACATTATCATCACAGGCAGAATTACAATGACAGAGAACACCTCTGTGTATAGATAAGACAAGATTCACCATTCAGAATAGGTGATGTCACAGTTTGTCTACTCCCTCCTGAATACACTGGTCACAGAGAAGTCCATGAGGTCTCCTCCTGTTCATTGTGTCTATGGCCCGTGTGGCTGCTTCTAAAGAACAGGAATTCTCAACATATTTTAGTGTGAAAACTACAGGATCTTAGAATATATATTTTTTAAATATAGATAGTGACATGTAAAAAAAATAATAAAAAAATTTGATGACACATTTCCGTGATATTTGAGGATGATACTTGCATCATGGGATGAACATGATGATGTCACGGCCACCTTCGTGCCCCGATACGCAGAAGTTGATTTTATACTATACATTACATCACTGGACTAAGTTCTTATGGGATTAGGTAATTTACATCTTTTATACACTATACGTGTGCTGCTATAGAGTATCTAGTAATATGCCATGTCATTGGTGTCAGAGGGAGGCTTCAATAACAATTCTAGAGCATCAATTCTTATAACTGCATATTGTGCTATTCCTCTTTTATTCCTAGTAATAGTTTATGAATTGCCAAAAGTCTGCAATAATGGTCCACCTAGGTGTTACCAACTGGTTGTGTTCCTGTGCACAGTCCGACTCTGGCGGAACTGATTGGATAGTGTCAGACTCGGAAGGACACCCTTCCTCAACTAGTAACACCCAGTTAGACCTTTATTGCAGACTGCTAGAAATTAATTTATAAACTTCTAGAAGGAATAATAGAGAAATAACACAACATAGAAGAAAAGACGCTGCAGAATTGTTATTACGTGGGGAATAGTTTGCTAAAACAGACTTGTCAGGGGAGGTCAAAATGTATAGTGTATTGTACTCACTTCGGTTAATACTTCATCCATTTCATCAAATGGTTTTCCATCCTTTCTGTTGTAAAAAGTGGCAACCCCAACAATTTCTTCCTTTTTGTTGACAATTGGCAATGAAAGGACATTTTTAATAGTCCACCCAGAATCGTCAAGTGGACCTTTCTATGGACCGATAAGAACGGTGAAATGTTTAGTTTCTAAATGTTTACACAGTGTCACAAACCACAAGGTAGTGTGCATCATTTCACAGGGATCTATCTATCTATCTTTCTATCTATCTATCTCCTATCTATCTATCTATCTATCTATCTATCTATCTATCTCCTATCTATCTATCTATCTATCTATCTATCTATCTATCTATCTATCTATCTATCATCTATTATGTATCTATCTATCTATCTATCTATCTATCTATCTATCTATCTCGTATCTATCTATCTATCTATCTTCTATCTATCTATCTCCTATCTATCTATCTATCTATCTATCTATCTCGTATGTATCTATTTACAGTTTTAGATTTCTTTGTTTTCTTTATTATCTTTTTGTTTTTAGTGTCTTTATCTCTACACTTAGTTAGTTAGTTAGTTAGTTAGTTAGTTAGTTAGTTTCTCTCTATACCTGTGTATCTCCCGAGTATATTTACCTGGAACTCAAAATAATCATCAGCATCTGTGTTCATAAGATTGCAAATCTGAAAGAAAAATAATTCAGCTTTCAGTATTATTTATAGATCTTTTTTACAGATTTGGAAACTGTAACAATAAAATATGACTGTTATTAGATGAGCAGCTCTCTAACTAATCTGAAATAAAACAGTTTATAGGGTTGTGTATTCTGGACAATCACCTTTTATGAGAAAGGTCTTCTGACAATTCTCAAGTATTTGGCTGCAGTGGCGCCACAGGAGAAACGATGCATTACACACTTGTCCATGTACTGATCCCATGGGTGCCCCAGAGTGGGAGACTCTTTTTTTGAAGCTGCCCTATACTTTAGCTATTAGATGATACTCTATTAACTCTATACTATTCATTTGTATACAACAAAATACATGTATACAACCAGTAGATCTGTCAGATACCCTTTCTGCGTGCTGTATACACACTCATAGGAAGAAAGCTGTCAATCAAACTCAGCAACTTTCCCTCTACCTTATGCTGCCCTCTGGCGGAGAAGCTTAGGACAGAGGACAGGGCAGCTTTAATTCTTAGTGGCGTCTGTTGCTTGTGTTGTGCCTTTTTTTTAGTGCTTGAAAAATTAATTATATTATTAGATTTTTTTGTATTCTGTTCAGCTGGTAGATGTACTAAATGAGTTTTCAAACTAACGGCATTTATCCCCTATCCATGGGAAAGATGATATGTGTATGATCACTGGGAGCCTGGGGTCCTCCAGTCCCTTGTGTGAATGGTTCTGTGGCTCATGGGATGGCTGGAGTTAACTGAGCGCTGTACCCAGCAGTGAATGGAGCAGGGGGCACACATGTGCACCACCACTTTCAGGGGCGTCGCTAGTCCAAAACATCCGGGAATAGGGCCCTGGATGTTTTGCCCTGAGAATCCAACAAAATAGATATAATACATGGCACTCACCCGACTCGTATGTAGTTCAATTTATTGAACACAATGCAGGGAGTAGTACTCAACAGATGCAGCCGGCCAACAGCTGTTTCGCGTCATATGACGCTTTCTCAAGGCCGGTCCCGCTGGACTGGACTTCGATGGTGTCAGTGTGGGGTGCCGACCACTCTACTTTTTCATATGGTGGAATGTTTTGCCCTGAGCCCCAAATATTGCGACTGCGGTGGCAGTACAGCCCATTTGTCCTCAAGACGCCAATATAGTTGAATACTGCATGTGGTGTGTCACGGGTCACTAGGCCTGAAGCCTATTAGAGGATGTATCAGTGGCGCAATGACCTGATCGAGCCGCCTGAACCGGGACATATGCTGCAGCTGGAAGCAATCTGTGTGCCATCGGAGGCGACGGCAATGTGGAGGGGAATGAGTTACTTTATTTTTTGTCACTATGTCGGAATGGCTATTGGAGCGCTATAGGGATCATGCTGCATAACTACTGGGGTGCTATTGGGGTCAGGGGCTGCATAACTACGGGGGTGTTATAGGGGTCAGGCAATACATACTGTAACTACTGGGGTGCTATAGGCGGCAGGGGCTACATAACTACTGGGGCACTATAGAGGTCTGGGCTGCATAACTACTTGGGCATTATAGGGGCTGTATAAGTACTGGAGTGCTATAGGAGTCAGGGGCTCTATAATTATTGGGGCACTATGGGAGTCAGGGTCTGTATAACTACTGGGGCACTAAAGGGGGCACTATAGGGGCAACTAGTGGAGGGCACTACATGGGGCCTTATTACTACTGGAGGCCCTGTAGATGGGTCTTTACTGTGCATGCTATGAAGGGGCCATATTACCACTGGGCGCTGTATAGGGGGCATCATTTCTACCTGGGGAACTATAGAGACACCTTATTACTAATGGGTGCACTATAGGGGCCAGTACTATTGGACACACTATGATGGGCACTACTACTAAGGGCCCACTCTTGGGGGAGCAGTATCATTATTTGGGGCATTGTAGAGGGAACTGATTACTAATGAGGGAACTCATTACTATTGGTGGGACTTTTGTACTACTATGTTGGAGCTATATGTATGGTACTGTATTTTGTAAGATGTCTTGTTTTGGCAAACTCTGCAGAGACGAGAAGCAGCTAGAAAAAGGTGTCCTGAGCGGAATAGAGAATGTTGGGAAAGAGAACATCTACATCAGAGGAGACGCCTGTGAGGCACTGAATGTAAAAGGTATGTGGTGCTGGATAGTCCTGTATGGTTGGTAGCATTGAATGTAGTATTTATCTAGCAAGTAAAATATATCCTTAGTGGTAGGACAGGTGGTGCTTGTGATAAGTAGGGGCCCCAGTAGTCCCCCAACCCCACCGTACCCCCGCAGTAATGCATTTATCACCTTTATCTATTCTATGTATAGAGGATAAATGTTCATGGCCAAACCCCTTTACTAATATATGTTTAATGTATATTATACTTACAAGACCATTTTCTGCAACGTATGTAGGAAGTTTACTAGCCAAGGCCCAATGATCTGCAGGTGGGTTCCTGTTAAAAACATAATATTAAACCTTAGTGTTGTTGTGGAGAGTAGGACTTGGCATTATCAGCATATTTCATGTGATGAGAGTCATTGTACTAGATATGTATTAGATGAAGATAATTATACCTCAGATTAGAATCCACTGATTTGAACCCGATTTCCCGAGGTCAGATGGTAGAACTGGATCTCCTCCGTGGGTAAAAAAGCGACTATTTTTCTCAACTAGTTGTGCAAAAGGTCACTTACTACAGATGTAGCCTCTTTTCTTTCTTCTTTGCCACCCTCTAAAATGGCTTTCTTAAGGATGCCTGCGCTTTGTGTCATTTTAAGCTTTTCCTCGTCATAATCTAGCTATTTTCCCAGAAAACTAGTGGTCTTGTCTTGATTTCCAAGTTTCAGTCTGTTCATATATACTTTATTGTTATGCTTATGGGTAAGAATTCACTTATCATCTACTGGACTCTTTACCAGCACTAAGGTATCAATAATTCGGCCTCACATCTTCCTTCTCAAGTGCTCTTGCCTAAAATTGCTACAGATGGAAAGATTCTACAGGTGGAGGCATGGCGGCAGTTTGCAGGTGGTGGAGTGTCCGCCTTGCTCACCAAGGTCAGCACTTCTCTCAAATGTTTTGGCATCCCCAGGACATCAATACAGTTGAACCCTCAGACAGAGTAGGGGGTGATAGCCTCCCTGCCCTAAAATTCTTTGTCTTGTATGCCACAGGCCCTCAGGCCTTTGTCCTATAGGACACTGGGCCACACATAGGAAGTTTAACATCTTGCTACAGGTGGCACAGTAACGCCAACACATAGGGCTGTCTGCGCTGGGATGCTAGCTGCTCAACGAGGACTCAGCACACTTGTCAAAGCATTGATTTATAGTGAGTGCAATGTTTATTGATGTATTTATTACATTTTTTTTATCATGCCAAAACTGGCATCACAGGGGCACTATTATTTATCTAAATAGCACAGTGGCATTATTATTTATCCAGAGTCAACAGGGGCAGTATTATTTATTCAGGGGGCACAAGGAGCATTATTGTTTTTTCAGGGGGCAGAGAGACATTTTTATTTTTTAGGGGGCACAGGGGCATTGCTATTTATTCAAGGGTATAAGGGGCATTTATATTTGTTAAAGAGGGACATGGATCATTATTACTTTTGTGCTTTATTATTTTTAGCATCACTCAGGGAAATTATTACCTTTAGATGGGTATATTTTGGGTATTAATACTGTCAAGGGGCAAATTAGGACACTATTATTTGATAGGGCACTCACAGGAGTCATTATCTATGGGTCATACAAGGTTCATTATTCATGTCTAAAGGACACATAGAGGCGGCTAATACTGAGTAAGGCTACTTTCACACTTGCGTTATTCTTTTCCGGCATAGAGTTCTGTCAAAAGGGCTCTATGCCGGAAAAGAACTGATTAGGCATATCCCAATGCATTCTGAATGGATAGAAATCCGCTCAGTTTGCCTTAGTATTGATAGCTCTTTCCAATCTGAGGTGGTTATGAGATGGTCATACAATGAGGCATCAGACCTCCACCGGTAAATTATCCCCTTCAGTGAATACTCTCTCCTCCAGCTGGGAGATAATAACAGTCCAGAACTCAATCTTGGATAGTTAAGATCTGAAGTCTTTATTCCATAGTACATGTATTTATAGGACATTGGGGGTGGGAATACCAACTTTAGTTCAGCAGATGACATGTTAATTTAATACTGGTATCTGCCATATACAATACAGTATCTGCCATATACAATACATGAAAGGGTATTTTACATATTACAATGGTAGTCTAGATGCTAACAAGTTAAACTCGTTACAGCTTGCTGTCATGTACATGAGGTTCCTGCTATCCATTGTATTTCCATGTGATAACTGTCTGTCATCTCTTGTAGTGTCAATGTCTGGTGGGGTGGGCTCGCATACTTTAATTAAGAGCCCTCTGGGGCATATGTCTTCTGAGGAAATGAACTGTATTGTAACCGTGTATAATCCATACAAGTGGCAGTGCCTGATAGAAATATAATATATATCTAATAGCAAGAGGAAAAATCCCTTTCAACTATGCCTTCCGTTCAGTCACTGTCAGGCGTTTTGGCCGGACATAATACCGCAGCATGCTGCGGTATTATGTCCGTCCAAAATGCCTGATCAGTCGCCGGAATGCCGGATCCGGCATTAATTTACATTGACTTGTATTAGTGCCGGATCCGGCATTGCGAAACAACTGAATGCGCAGACCGGGAAAACTGTGAAAAAGAGTGCAGGACGAATCCACCCATCCGCATGACAAGCGGAGGGACGGATCCGTTCTTGCAATACATTTGTAGACACATCCGCATCCGGATCCGTCTACAAATGCTGTCAGTTGGGACACTAAACTGCGGATCCAGCAGGCAGCTCAGACGACGGAACTGCCTGCCAGATCACACGAACGCAAGTGTGAAAGTAGCCTTTTTGCCATTTTTCCCAGTGCTTAAGCACTTGCTTCTTGGTGTGTTTGAATTAGGACCATTGTGTTCAGTAGCTGTTAATGTTGTCACTTTTCCATGCATCTTGGCATTGACTTCTTGTGCGAGCGAATTAGGACAATTGTCCCTTGCATCTCTTCTCAGTATGGTTCTTCTAGGGTTAACCTTTTCTGGTTCTGTGTGTGCACCTGTTCGACTGATGTGTTCATTTTCCCTGCTATATATTTTCTGAGCTCTGCGACCTGCCCGTGGTTGTGCAACAAATTCTGATTGGGTCTGTTCTGATTCTGCTTGCTTGTTCAGTGTTGCAGCTTATATATGTCTCCCTGCTCTCTCTGGATTATGTTTGGATATGTTCAGGTTCAGTCTGAATTCTGACCTTGTTTTGTCTGCCATTTCCCTGTGTCTGTTCCATGGATTAGTATGTACTCTGCCTGTCCTTGTCTGGCTCAGCCTGTGTTTGCCTTGAATTCATGTATTCTGCCAGACTGTTCTCCAGCTACTTCTGTTCTGTCTGTGTGCTTTGCCTATGTCTCTGGTGCTTTGCACTGTAGTTTCTAACCCCTATGTGTCCGTTGCCAACTACACTGGGGCTGTTCCAAGAGGTAACGGCCTGGAGACCTGCCTACAGCGAAGTCCAGATCCCTGCATATGGGTTAAAAGGTAAAAACCAGAGGACTGCCAGGACAACACCCTCGAGATTAGCCCTATGTCAAACTGGTTAGTTAACACAGTGGTTCCACAACCATTGCTCGCAAGAGTTTGCATAGACCCTGTCCTTATGAAGTATCAAGTATCAAGCCCTGCTTCTATCATGGTGTGTTTTTCGCCCACCCCCCACAATGAGCCCCTAACTATGACTCTATTTCTGATCTTTGCTTTTTATTTTAATATAGAGTATTTTATTCTTCATACATTCCTTTATGGCCAAATTATCATCTATCTCAATTCTTATGTACTGAGTAGTTAACTAATTGAATCTATTTTTAATCTTAAAGCCTTCTCTTGACACCTGGTTTCGACTGGAATTTATAAAACTTAACTTTTATTTCTGTTTCAATTTCTATTCACATATGTTATTAACTCTTTTAAAACAAATGGACTGATTGTATAACACTGAGGTTGATTGAACTATTAGACTGGTAGGCTCGGTTTGTGCACCGGGCTGCGCGCTGCCCGTGCACCTCTACCTCACTTGATCAATCATGCAGCACTACCCGGGGGGTAGTGCTGCATGATTTTAAATATCATCGGACTGTGAATGCTAATAGCAATATTGATCAAGTGAGGTAGAGGTGCACGGGCAGCGCGCAGCCCGGTGCACAAACCGAGCCTACCAGTCTAATAGTTCAATCAACCTCAGTGTTATACAATCAGTCCATTTGTTTTAAAAGAGTTAATAACATATGTGAATAGAAATTGAAACAGAAATAAAAGTTAAGTTTTATAAATTCCAGTCGAAACCAGGTGTCAAGAGAAGGCTTTAAGATTAAAAATAGATTTATGTTAGTAATGCCTCTACATCTGGAAGGTCATTTTTGTAAATAATTGGTTAACTAATTGAAACTCCTGTTTGCGATTGAATGTGCATAGCTGTAGTGTTCATGAGATTAACAGAAACTACATGTAGGTTGAGATGTAAGAAAAAAGCACATGTAAGTCGTAGGGATTCACAGGGGTAAGCAGTCTTCCTAAAATGGGTCCTGTTTAGGTCCTCCAATAATTGTCTGCCATGGTTTTTAATGAATGTCCTGCATGCTTTTGCATCCTGCATCTATCTCTATCACGTTCTGCTTCTGTCATTCAAAAGATATGATGTTTGTGTGCAGCTTTGCAACAAAAGGAAAGTGATGATTTTGTTTGATGAAGCAACCATAAAATGAGAGACAAAATATTGGCAAAGTGACTTCCTTCTTGAATACCATTCCCTGTTAAATTATACAGTAGGGTTGAGCAGTAATATTTTAGATTATAATATTAATACTTAATGCATGGAGTTCTCAAGTGAAATATATTGCTGAGCTGTAAAACTAGTCATTGTAAAATTAGGTAATGCTAATCTCATTAAAACTTACGGAATAACTTTAATTTCTTCTTTTCCATGCAATATGTAGTCGATCACTTTATAAAATGATATTTCCTGGGAAACAGAAAGCAAATGATTTTAATTTTGTTGAAAAATGAAAACCACTTTTAATCATAATCTTCCAAATAACATTTTGACAGAAATAGCTATTGTAGAGGGCTCTACACTCCAGAATCCTGGCTTCAAAAAAAATCAAAAAAATAACAAAATAGGGCTTTGTATCTTTTTGGGCTTTATTTGCACACTTTTTAGTGATGTTTTGCATTTTTCACCACTCGTCCAGTTTTGCAAAGTGGGTGGGAAAGTGACTGTGTTACACAAGCCAAATTAACTTGAAAGTGGTTGTTCAGCCAGTACATATTGATGACTTATCCTCAAGATAGGTCATCAATATCTGATCGGTGGGGGGTCCAACTCCCTGGATCCCCGCCGAGTAGTTGTTTGATGAGGAGGCAGCAAGCACTGGTTATGTCCTAATCTTGTAATTTTTTCAGTTTGAAATCAGTTTTTTTTTCAAATAAGGAACAAAAGGGGGTTTTCAAAAAGGGAAAATCACTTTTTGAAATCAACTCAGACTGGCACAGTTGAAATATGCTGGGGTTCGGCACATGTGAAATATGCTGGGGTTCAGCCAGAAAAAAAAAAAAAAAAACGCTGCATGCATTGGTATTTATCAGGCTGACTCTATGCCAGAACAGCCTGCTGGAAGGCTGTACTGCAAATCTGAAAGAAGTCTAATAGATCTTATTAGCACTATCTAATTTCCAGGAAATGTCAGAGGGCGGATGTCCAGTTATATCAATTACCATGAAGGCACTCTATATTATGGGGTTAATCACAAGTTCACCCACTATTTCACCATTAATATTACATCTTATAAATGTCTTTATCTAAAAAGTTGTCTTCATTAATCTGCTCCTACTACTACTACTCTACTTCTGACGCAGACACTGACTAAATAATAATTGTTTTAATATACCGTATATATGGGGTTTACAACTACAGAAGATCAGGGCAACACTGAAAGTTAGGGCGAAAGCATTTACAATAGGAAGGTACAAAATGTAAATCTGATGCCATACTCTCCCATCCGGTGTCCTTGGTCCTGAATATGGGGGCACTTCACCCATAAGCACTGGCCATTGATCAAAAAATTCCTGCAGAAATAGCATAGTATTAGCAAGGTTGTTATGGGTGACACACATATATTGGCAAATACTAAAATGATTATCATACATGATGTCTGACAAATTTTATATGCGGTAAAAGACTGTATCCAGACATAAATAAGAAGGCATTGGCTACATACCTCTGCACCTTACTGGTTTATACAGAATAGATGTTAGTTTTCTATTGTATTTAGATTATATATATTTTAATAAATAATTTTAATATGAAACTGCTCATTTGTACAAAAATAGTAAAATTCTACATAAAGCTACACAATTGTGTATCACTAAAAAACACCTTTGTCTTTGTCATGTCAAGAAGTCCCACGGAGTATCTATCACAGTTAAGAAAGGCGCGGACTGTATAAAGGGCTTTGTGAAACTGTCTCTCAATGTCAGTTAGCTCCTCAAAAACCTTGTTGGCTGACCACAACAGTATCTATAGAAAAGAGAAAAAAAGGGGAAAAGCTTAGATTTTGAGCTACTTTTCGAGAATTGTTCCCAGGGGCTTATGCAGATATCTTAGGGTATCATGGCAAAACGTAGTAAGGACCTTCCTTCCCGAGAGATTTCTTCAGAATTTACATTAATTTTTATTGAAGATGTATTTTTTAATTTAAAAAAATATAAACCCACTTTATGGTATGCTTAATGGCAGCATTAAAATCTCTATGCAGTAAGCTACTACCTAGAGACAGCTGCAGGAAAATTCCATGGTTTAATATCGGGAAGCAAGGCGAATTCAGCACTCGTTCCTCCCCATCCTCAAGTGCCATAGCAGTTGCATGGTTTGCCCCTATGCTACATACCCCATTGGTTGTTTTCATACACCAATGTTAAAAAGTTTCTCTTCAGACACTGCAGTTGAAATCTAGTATTACATGCAGCCCAATATAAAAGCTGTATTAAGTTTGCCAGAGAAGGGGCAACTAATTTTAGGTTAAAAGACCCTTTTAAGCGTTTTTGTGTCTTTTTTTTAATTACATACCAAATTCCTTATTTCTTCTTAAGGCACTCAATGCATTGCATTAATCTTATATTTACATACCTGGCCCCTTCTAGTTTCACAGTTGTGAAGGTAGGATAGATGATACACCTTGAGTATCAAGTTGGCAAAGTTGAGGTACTTAAGGAAAATCTGAAAAAAATATATAAGATGTACAACATGTTCAATCCTACTTTAAAGAAAACAATTATGTTATATTTTATGAGATATTTGTTTTTCTTATCTCACTTGATATATAGTTGGATTACCCATAAAATTATTTGCAAAGGTTAGGGAGAGCAACAAATGTGGTTGTCTTAGCTTACTAGTAGACATGATTACATGGATTACATGGCCTGTCAGCCAAAAATATAATATATTCTATATTCTATAATTACTTTTCTATATTCTAATATTTTTATTGTTGCCGACAGTTGCCTATTTAGGCTTCAGTTGCATGGGCATGCCACCTCTATGCTGTAGATTTCTGCAATCTCACCCTGTCAGACATGGTACGGGGAGTTATTACCCAGCAAAGTGAATCATTTGTTGGGGGGAATGTACTGTACCTATCAACTTATGTCTCCTACTGACTGGTGCACTAGGATAGTGCAAAGCAATGATGGGTGCCCTATTCCTCTTCCAATATCATAGCATAATAATACCAAGTTTGCCTTGCCAGGGCCAATGGAAGCGCAGCAGTGTTTAGGGGGTGGCATATAAATGCGTAAATGAGTTACTTTTTTTGCATATTTTTTACATTTTTATAATAGCTGCTGCCGGCACTGTGGCTTTAAGACAAACCGAAACACTGAGCCTCTTATGCTGGCCCGCAACTTACAAAAATGTTCACTAATAAATCCGACTACACATATGGCATATGATGGGTAGTCAAGCGGACTTAAAGGGGTTCTGCAGTTTGTTACTACTGATGATCTATCCTCAGGATAGATCATCAGCATGTGATCGGCCGGGGTCTGACACCCGGGACCCCCGCCGATCAGCTGTTTGAGAAGGCAGCGGCGCTGAAGGAGCGCCGCGGCCTTCTCACTGTTTACTGCTGCAAAACATGAATGACGGGCCAGAAATAGAGTCCTGGGCAGCTTCAAGCCTTGCTTTCTCTCTCTGTGCTCGGCCAACAAACCATGTTTCTTGCTCCCCTTGGGAACTGGCTGCCTCAGCTTGTTAGGCTGGGGAGCCACTATTGCTACCCATGCTGCACATACCTGGACTGTGAGGAGACTGCTACTTATAGGGGATAACAAAGGCTGACTAGGTGGTAGGGTTTATTAGAAGGTGGCAGTGTATAACAAGGGTTGGCATGGGGTATAATAAGAGATGACATTGGGTGACAGAGTATAACAGGGGTAACAGGGACTCCAATCACTAGCAGATTCTGAACTGCACCATTCAGCCTTAACAGCTTCAGATAGGAATGAACCAGATCATCATGACTCACTAGTCCTGTCCACTCCAAGCAGAAGATACAAATTATCATCAGCACTGGTGTATGTTCACATTTGCTATGCTTGTTTTATTAATATACTGTATATCCATTTTTTGCCTAGACATGCCATTTTTTGGGAAAGTACATCAAGCTCTATTCAAGAATATACTGATGCCATTTTGTATCTTATACATGGGGCAATAACCAGAACCATGGGCCCTAGGTACTGTGCCTCAACCTCAAATCTGCGGCAATTATGCCATGTCTGGATTTGGTGTTTCAGTGAATCCACACAGGTTGGAATTGATACAGCAAAATTCCCAAATTTGCAGGTAGCATATCCAGAGTTTGCAGTGGATGCCGTAGCATATTTCTATGGCAAAAGTTCAAGGCAGACTCTCACATTTCAGTTACACAGTGTGTGAATATGGGAAAGCCCAATTATATGTATATGGTACAGACTGACACTGGATTTGATCTGAATTTTGGCACGAAATCCATGTGTAATTCAGAATGTCTGAAAGTGGGCCTAATGGGGTGTATTCAGTTTGTGTGCCTAGGGCAGCATGAGCTGAAAATACACCCCTATGGCTTGCAGCTCTAGATTATAATTCTAAAGACTGAGTTTTTCCTACACTGCCTTAGGCCAGTTTGAGACTAGAGTGTTCACTGCGTCTTTGACTGGACCACACAGCATTATAATGATTTATAATTCTGCATGCCTCTGTCCGACCTCAACTGTAATGATTTCCACTGATGGCATTATGTTAGTACAAATCATTACAGATGATGTCAGGCAGAGATATATACGGCATTATAAATTTTTATAATGCCGTGTTGACTGGTCAAAGGGACAGAGTACACTATGTGAATTCACGCTCCCCTACGGAGCGTGTTTTACAAAGTGAGCCTTTTCGTCTGAAATTTGTTTTTCTCTCACTTGGGCCAACTATAAAGTACTGCTTTCCCCAGTGGAAGGTTCTGCTGGTTACCTATACGTCCAAGTCGAAATCTTCAGTTGCAAAATCCTGACCAGAGACGGGTTGGGAAACCTCAAAGAACAAGATGCAACTGCTGCATGATACAAGTTATACAACTTTTCACTGTTCAAGGCATAATCTAATAGAAACTAATCAGAAATTTGTTGTCACACTAAAGTTACATGAGTACTTCTCCTCCTTTCTCTCTCTCTCTCTCTCTCTGTGTATATATATATCTGGTTGAGAGCTTAAGAATTTTCTATATTTCTGCATAAATTCAACATAACATATCATATCATAACATCAGATTTTCACACAAGTTCTAAAAGTAGATAAAAGTAGCAAAATCTAACAAATGAATCAAACATATTTGACTTGCTAAATAATTTATTGAGGAAATAATCCAATATCTTATATCTGTAAGTGACAAAATTATGTGAACTTTGTGCAGCAGCAACTGCAACGAAATGTTTCTGCTAATACTGTAGTTGATTAGTCCTACACAGCAGCGTGGAGGCGGTATAGCAAATTCCTCTGTGCAAAACAGCTTCAACTGTTGTTTTTGAGTTTTCTCTCATGAACTGCTTGTTTCAGGTCCTTCCACAATATTTCCATTGGATTAAAGGGGTTGTCCGGGCTTTTTAATATTGATGACCTATCTGCAGGATAGGTCATCAATATCAGATGGGAGGGCGTCCGACATTCGACACCCTATGGGACTGCAGCATCGGACAAGAAGAGAGAAGGGAGATGGCACTTGCGCACTAAGTACCGTCTCCCCGTGCAGTTGATTGGTGGGGGTGTCTGGTGTTGGACCCCCACCGATCCGATATTGATGACCTATCTTAATATCCAATACAATATCGATGACCTATTGCTTGAAAAAGACTACTATGTAGTCAAAACATTGCACTTTTCTTGCTCTTTTTTGTACATATTTGTGTACGCTGAATATATATTCGTCTGGAGATGTTGCTGTCATCTGTATTTTATTGCTATCCTAAGGATAGGTCATCAATATTAAAAAGCCCGGACAACCTCTTTAAGGTAAGAATTCATTGTTCTATCAATGAGGGCAAGCCGTCCTGGCCCAGATGAGAAAAACAGGCCCAAACCATGACACCATCACTGTCTTTCACAGATATGATGAGAATTTTATGCTGGAATGCAGTGTTTTCCTTTCTCTAAAAACAGTGCACAAAGTTCTTTTTAGAGAGCAGCAGCTTTCTCTTGCAATCCTGCCATGTACACCATTGTTGTTCAGTGTCCTCCTGATGGTGGACTCATGGACATTAACATTAGCTAATGCGAGAAAGGCCTTTAGTTGCTTAAAGGTTACCTGGAGTTCCTTTGTGACCTCAAAGACTATTTTGCGCTGTGCTCTTGAAATGATCTTTGTTGGTTGATCACTCCTAGGAAGGGTGTTAATGGTCTTGAATTTCATCCAATTGTACATAGTCTGTTTGATTTGTCTTTAAAGATGGTTTTGCAACCTTTTCCAGCCTGGTGAGCATCAACAACTCTTCTTCTGAGATCCTCCTTTGTTAATGTCATGATACACTTCCACAAACATGTACTGTGAAGATCAGACTTTGATAGATCCCTTTAAATAAAACAGGTCTCTCACTCACACTGATGGTCATACCATTTATTGAAAACATCTCACTCTAATTTCGCCTTCAAATTATCAGCTTATCCTAAAGGTTCACATAATTTTGCCACTCACAGACATGTTATATTGGATCATTTTCAGCAATAAATAAATTACCAAGTATAATCTTTTTGACTCATTTGTTTGATTTGATTATCTTTATCTGATGTAGTTTGAGGCCAAAATCATGCAAATTATGAAGGGTTCCACTTTCAAGCACTAATATATATATATATATATATATATATATATATATATATATAATTGATATTCCTCACCTCTTCATCCTTCCTAGTAAAATTGGAACCATCATTTTTGTTAACAGCCATTATTACAGCCACTACATCTTTTCCATTCATTACAGGGGCAGCCAATATGGACTTCGTTGCATATTTTGTAAGGTTATCTACGAAATTGCAAAAGTGGGTGTCCTGAGGAAAAAGACATGTTATGAAACACATATAACTTTTTTGCCTCATACATTACTACACAACCTAAAACATGAAGAATAGTAAAAAGCTGAGAAAAGGGGATGATCCAGTGTCAACAAAGTTCTAGAGCTTTCTATGGAATAGCTCAATATTTACTTACCATATGTTGCCCAAGATGATATATTCTGGTTGTGACAAACTCATTGAATATATTCTTTAGCCATTTATAGCCTACATTTTACCTAAAAATTACTAGAAAGGCTAGACTGGTAGGGCAATGAACATGCAGGGTTTGCTTCAATTTTTTTTTTTTTTTTTTATTAAAGAAATACGCTTATGAAAATTTACATATCAAATTCATACATGGTAGATATCCACAATACCGGTATAAAGCACACATCAAAAGTATGACAATACATTACATTTTATAAATTAACCCCCCCCCAAACTAAATTGGCTGTCATCGCGTAGAATCCTTTTAATAAACAGACAAGTACGCAGTGTAACTGCATCTTAATTTCATTCTGCTACCCGTGTCCGTGCCCCCCACCTCCCAGCCCACATATCCTCAAAGATTTTGACCTGTCGCCAATACATAGCCCATTCATTTACTGAAGGTGAGGAGGACGCCCCCCACTTTTTTACTAGCACCGCTCTTGCAACCATCAGCCCATGCATCCAAACTTGTCTAACCTGAGCTGGGATTGCCGAGACTGGATCTAAGTGTCCCAGTAAAACTGTCTGAATATCCGGTACAAACTGGGAAGAAACCTCTTTTTGTATACTCTGGATCACCTGATCCCAAAAACTCCTTAATTTACTGCAACCCCAGAGAGTATGTACATAGTTTGCTTCAATTTTAAGCATTCATCAATTCATGGTTGCTAAAGGGATGTAGCCATAGAGCAGAACATAATGACCCCTATTTTTTTCCTTAATAGGTGTCTTGTATGACTAAGCAGTGATACAACCATGACTAGGTTTAGAGCTACACTGATGTAGTCAATGTGATGTAGAAGACTGCTTATCTCTTTTCCTAATATGTCAATTTATATCTCCCATACATATGTCCTTCCTTCCTTAAAATGTTCTTTACTACATAACTAAACCATCTTACAGCGTCACTTAAAGCAATAATATTTAACACCAGAAGATGGCAGACGATGTCCATTTTTCTTTTACTATAATTTACAATATTACCAAATAATTTAAAGTCAAGCCCAGGTGTCTAGAATCGAGAAAGTGCAAACTTACCGCTCCCCCCCCCCCCACTCCACTGCAATCTAATTAATATTGTTTTAATAAATGGTTTGTAAGTAGGGATGAGCGAATCGACTTCAGATGAAACATCCGAAGTCGAATGGCATAAAACTTTGTTTCAATACTATAAGGAGCGAGCTTACAGTATTAAAATGTATTGGCCCCGATGAGCGGAAGTTATTCGCAAAGTCTTGCGAGACTTCGCATAATAACTTCAAAAATTTATTTATACTGTAAAAAAACATTTCCCGAACTCGGGTTCACTGATCCCTATTTGTAAGTACTTAAATCATCTAACACATGTTGTTATGTAAATCATAAGGGAAAAGACTGCACATAATAAAAACATAGTAGTAAATAGTAATTTTCAGACAGTACATTCCTGCTACTCAAATTCTGGAAGGACAGTTTAATGTCATATCAATATAAACATAACCTTTGGTCACATTGGCCAATTTCACACGAGTGCAAGAAATACGTTCCATGTGTCAGAGGTATTTCCAGTCCTGATTGCTGCTCCTATAACATGAACCCATGCTCATTTCCTCACTGCTGTTAAGGTTAACCTTGTCAAAGCCCATGTGAGTCACTGCACCATCCTTGAGTGGGGTACTATATAATGGTCAAAGGCCACATATATGAATTTATGATCCTCTTACACCTTTCCTTTCATCATGCCATAACCTTAAAGGGGTTGTGCAAAATTGGGGAGGTTACGTATCTGCTTTCCAACGCTGGCTCCACAGGGCTCTCTCATTTAAAACATCCAGTTTGACTGCTTATGGCCAATCACTGGCCGCAGGGGTGACCAAATCCCTTTGCATCATGTGACCATGTGTCATGACGTAAGGGTAGCCAGTTACCGGGTGCCAGAGGTGTAAATTGCAGCCATCCTATTAACTTAAATGAGATAACTCCATCCTATTCACTTGATTAGGAAGGAGTGGTCCCATTGAAGTGAATAGGGATGGAGGAGCTGCAATTACACCTGCTCTCTTCTGCAATGTCGACGACAAGCGTTGCGTTCTCTTTAAACAGCTGTTTAGAGGGGGTGCTGGCAGTCAGGCCCTCACCGATCTGATATTGATAACCTATCCTGAAGATAAGACACCAATATAGCAATGTTGCATTTTGTTTGGTTTTCCAATAACACATCTGTCTTTTTTATGTTTGATTTACATTTTTAACTAACCCTCTGGCAATCTCCTGGTTAAACATTAGAGCCATCAGTTAGAGTAGTGGAGAGGGGTTGGGAGGTCTTCAGTGCAAACAGCCTGGTACACAGCACATGAAAGGACCACCTCCATGGCACCTTCATTGTGATCACAGCACCAGGGTCATTAAAAAGTCTCCTTAGTCATGCAAGAAGCATTAGCACCCACCAAAGTGTGTATAAAACAAATATATCTCTCACATATCAACCTCCGTCAGCAGTATTGAGGGGTCAAAACTACTGACAGACTTGTTTCAAAGAAACAGAACAATTGAGAAAAATCGAAGGTTACAATGAAAGTAAATAAAGCACTAGGAGAACAGAAACAAAGAATGATAGTTACAAAGCAATATGGAACAAAATCTGAATATTTAGACCTAAGCCAAAATCTAACAAATTGTAGCGGTTGAGCGGATAACCTTGGAATGAGTAAATAGTGAATCAGTAAATGAAACCTTACTAGAACATGGTATAGAGGGATTTCCAACATTATTAATGCCAGGGAATCCCTGAAAAATAATTACACCCACCCTTAATGTCATTCCTGCCTCATAGACACTTACATTCTGTATTTCTTCTTCAGTGCTATACTTTGGCTCAGATACTGTACGTTTAGTGCTTTACAAAGCATCCTCGAGCAAGCTGAAATTGCTTTGCCGTCATCATTGTGAAAATGAAAAGCCTTATTGTTGCCTCATTCAGTGAAAAACCTGACTGCAGGAACCCTAGGGTCAGTGGTGTAACTTCAACTGACTGGGCCCACAGCATATTTTTGAATAGAGCTCCCCCTTGGCACCCTTAATGCAGACCTCAGACCAGATCACAAAAAATACTAACGTCCCTTCTCCTCCTGTGGGTGTCTCTTCTCTTTGTGCAGCACTGCTTCTAGGCACACCTGACATCGCACAGCGTCAGGTCAGTGCGCTCCTACGCAGACTACATCCTGTCCTGAAGCTGTGCACAGCCAGGACTTAGTGCAGTGCAGACACCCAAAGAAGAAGAACTATACTCACCGCTCCCTGGTCCCTGAAAATAAATCCATTTATCATTTTCCCTTCCTGTGGCCCCGAAGCAGCCCCTTCCTATGCTTTCATGGTAGCTATGTCCCTGCCCAGGGTTCTTGGGAATCCTGGATGGAAAACACTGATGCAGAGTATGACGAGTAAGGTTGAATTATGGTAAGGGCATATATGGGCATATAGGAATCAATACTTGTGAGTAAGCCAGGGTCTTTTGTGAGGACCTAGTCACAGGGTTGACCACAGGAGATACATCTCCAAAAATCCATACTGGCTCAAAATGATAGAAAGTTTTTCAAAAATGTTTTCCAAGCATGAGGCATTTTTGTTAAGTAGTAGGAGGAGACAACATGTGGAGGAGCATCATCCACGAGTTAGTTCCTGGAAAATGCTACAGCTTCGGCAATGAGTACCAATACAAAAGCAAGTTAAAGGGCTTGTCCGGGTTCAAAGCTGAACCCGGACATATCCCCATCTTCACCCATCTGGCCCCCCTGAGATGAGCATCGGAGCAGTTCATGCTCCAATGCTCTCCTTTGCCCTGCACTGAATTGCGCAGGGAGAAGGCATTTTTTGGAGATCCGGTGATGTACTGGGCTCTCCATGGGGACTGCTAGGCAGAGGCTTCTGCCTAGCAGTGAACCCAGTGATGTCACTGGCACTAATGGGCGGGCTTTACTTCACGGGGAACACTGCTGGGCGAAAGCCTCCACCTATCAGTGTGCCGATATAAACAAAAAAGCCTTTGGCCTACTCCGATGCTCATCTCGGGAGGCGGGGGGGGGACACACACACACACAGCGGAAGGGTAAAGATGGGGATATGTCTGGGTTCAGCTCTGAACCCAGACAACCCCTTTAAGTAGGGACATATTAATTACATTTGCAGCATGTCACCCTTGGCAGTATAACCTACAGATGTAAGTTAGGAGCAGCATTGTAAGAGTGTGCAGAAATGAGAGGCAAGATCTGGAATCTCCAAAGTGTAGTGGTGTCAGAAGCACCATAATTTTGTCGCAAAGTGTCTGCTGGGGCTCAGAATAGAGTGGCACAGGAAGAGGGGGCAGCGACAGCTTAGAGCAACGCTGCGGACCGGAAATCTCTGGAAAGACAGGAGTCAGTATGAGTACAGCACCTGTGCAGGAACCAAGAGGAGTGTGTGTGAGAACTTGGCAGTGCTGCGGTCCATGGTACATGGGGCATCAAACTACTAACTTAAAGGGAGACTTCCATCAAATATGTTATTTTTTTTATCACATATTAACAACCAAAAATGGGTGGATGGTTTTCTGGATATACATTTTTGAAGTCACTCTGTGTATTCTACTTCCTGTCCTGGCTCTTTAATTTCATGTTTGGACTTTTAGCAAACAGCCTCGCTTAACTTTTTTACTCAGACCATCACTAGAGAGAGCCCTCTGTAATGACTCAATCAGAGCATCACACCTTATACTAATCAATACAAAGCTCTTTTGTGGGCATCTTTATCAAGGACTATTGAGAGAACAGAGCTGCCACACTGTTATCCCAATTCTGAACCGACTATTATCATGTGGATTACCTTGCAGATAAGCTCTTCTCCTCACAGCAGCTGTGAACTGACAGTGTGATAAAGATCTATTACAAAGGTTTAATCATTTGTCTTGACTGCTACAGACGTACACGAGTTTGCATTTTCAAAGGCATAATACCGCTGAAATGAAAAACAAAAGCAGCCAAAAATTGTAATAAACAGTTTTTTATGAATATTAAATTTAAAAACAATTTACCCCTTTCTGATTGAAGTGTCCCTTTAAGGATGTACAGACATTCTCTGTAGAATTGTACTGTGTGCCAGTGCTGAGTGGTGGGTTGCCATAGTTACCAAAGACCAATATCAACATACTGTACATAGCATCTAAAGACTGTTAAGTTGCCTATTATCATGACTGTAAAATACAGAGCTGCCTGGTTATTACCCTGACTTATCCTTTTGCCACATCTCCTACAGTAAGGGCTCATGCACAGGTTTTTGTCCTGACTAATTGAAATGAATGGTTCCGCATACAATCCGCAAAAAAAAAAAAAAAAAACGGACACGGAAAAAAAGAAACATAAGCCTTAAAGAAACAGTGTCTAAATTGGAGAAAATGAGTAGATAAGGTTCTGTTTATCTGCTTCAGTTGTAACTTTGCTGCTGTTCTCACCAGGTCATGTTGAAGGTTCCAACAATAGAGTAAATGGATTTTGTATATGGAAGTAGACTGGAGGATGCTGTATTGTTTTTCTGGAAATGGAAAGTGAAGGGATGTAAAGGTAGCTGGTGATCAAAGTGGTTAACCAGTGTTTTTATTGACTGTAACACAGGACCAATGGATGGGCTGCTCTTTCTTTCACATAGGTATTTTAACCCCTTAGTGACCAGCCTGTTTTGGGCCTTACTGACCAAGCATTTTTCTTCCTTATTTCGTCACATTCCAAGAGCTATTTTTATTTTTCCGTCTATATAGCTTTATGAGGCCTTTTGTTTTTTGCGGGACAAGTTGTAGTTTTTATTACGGTAACTCTTTCTGGGAGGGAGATGGGAAAAACGGCAAAACCGCCACTGCCTTTTTACCTTATAAATTCTACGGCGTTCATTTTTCGGTAAAAATAACACAATATCTTTATTCTCTGGGTCAGTACTATTACAGTGATACCAAATACATATAGCTTTTTTATATATATTTTGCAATAAAACCCCTTTTTGCATTGCCGCTTCCCAAGACCCATAACTTTTTTTATTTTTCTTTCTATGGAGTTGTGTGAGGGCTTGATTTTTGCGGGATGACTTGTATTTTTTATTGGTATCATTTTGGAGTAAATTGTGCTTTTTAATCGCTTGTTATTACGTTTTTTTGGTGGCAAGTAAGAAGAAATGAGCAATTTTTTTTTTATGGCTTTCACCATAGGGGATAATTTGCATGATATTTATGTAGTCAGGATTGTTTTGGACGCGGCAATACCAAACATATGGGGAAGATTTATTTATTTTGCTATTTTTTTCAATGAAAAGTCTATTTTCAATGGAAAAAAGAGCATACTTTTTTAAGGGATTTTTTTTTTTTATACGTTTTTTTAAAACTTTTTTTTACCACTTAATAGTCCCACAAGGGGACTATAATAGACAGATTTTTAATTGCTTTTAAAATGCAATGCATATATCCCTATAGTGCATTGCATTTTAATGGAGATGCTATTCTGACATTGACCAGAAGGCTGCGCCAGAGAGGTGCAGCCTGCTGGAAATTACTGAAGGCTGGTCTGGTGCCTACATCAAACCCCAGGCAGCCTTCACACACATTGGCACCCCACAATTGCATTTGCAGGGTGCTGATGGGGGACAGAGGGAGTCCGCTCCCTCTGTCAGCACTTTACATGCGGCGGGCGCCATTGCCTGCAGCATGTAAAGTGTTAGACAGCCCGGATCGGCACTCCTGCCGTTCCGGGCTGTTAGAGCAGGGCCGCGGATCCATGTGAGAGCCAGGTCCCTGCTCCCCGCTGCATGGGGGAGCCGTGCAGCGCCTAAAATGGGCCGCCGCTTAGTGACCGCCGTAAAAACACGTAAGGGGTTAATAGTAACTCTAGGCCCTTGCCCACCAGTCACAGGAAACTTTTGTCTTTTTCTACTGTAAAATGGTACAGTATTACCTGGCTGATAACAAACTTAGACAAGTACACCATAACCCCATATGGAAATGTACTGCTGGCACACATACTGTATAAGCCCTGCTATGTGATGTTTGCGTGCATTAGATGTAAAGCTTTTTTGTAGTATATAGTTTGTAACAACACGGGGTCATTTAGCTCTTCCAGATCGCCGTCTTAACGCCTTAGACGGTTGGCACACATCAAGAAGCCACTCCACCACTGTAGATTCGGGTGCAAACTGGCCACGACCAGCTTTATTGTCAAAACAGCAGTACAACAAAATCATAAAAATAAATCCTCGGCCGTCTGGCCACTGACTAAACAGTCTTTCCCTCTCTATCAGGATCTGGGTCTACCACCCAGCTCCCCAAGACACATCACCAGTGCTTACCCTACACACAGGGTTAGAGGGTCCTGGCTCCCACAGGCCTTGACACAGCCTGCTCCTTTCCCAGACTGGGAGCCCTGATTGAGAAGCTCAGCCACGATTTATCCAAGCTCCTCAGCTGGCTGATAATTATCCCCATTACCAGCCTGACTGCTGCAGACAGTGGGAAAAACTATTTTCCCAACCTTTCTTGTTCTCACCCAGCTTGCTCTGGGTGAGATTCGCCACTTGAATGGCCTTCTGGCAGCTCCACTGCCACAAGTTACATAGTTAATACGGTTGAAAAAAGACATAAATCCATCAAGTTCAACCAAGGGATGGATGGAGATGTGAATTCCAGAAGTATGTTCTGAGCATTCTGGAGTACGCTGCAAAGGATTAGTGACCATTCTGTTGGTAGGTTGCACACAGTATGGCATAAACTCAGTGTCAGACGGAAATCCCTTGGGCTCACCAGGGCCCTGTTTTACTAGGGATCCATTATTGTCAGAGCTTGGGCCCACTGGATGATCCTATAAAAGTGATTTTGACTGTTTTGTTGGTGGAGTAGACATTTGTGCCAAATTTATGATATACTTGCATAATTTTGAGGGAGTTTTGCACCATTAACAACAAATTGCATTTACTATGAGCAGCCAGATGTTTTCTGGGAGGGCTTCAGTTTTAGCCATATTTATATTTGTGACATTTTGAAAAAAAGAAAGTTACAAGTCACCTGACAAAAGTATACTCCAATCTGCTGGTGGCGTACAGACTGTCAGAAACCTCTATAATAAATGCGGTTAGACTTTAGACTGAAAAATCCATAAAGTAATTTATGTGACAAATTTAATATGGCTTGCAACATTTTTTTAAACTTGTCACCAAAAAAAAAAAACTGCTTAAAACCTAGAAGACACTAAAAACACAACCAAAAAAATCATATATGTATTAATAAATACATTACCCCCTTAGACAGACTGTCAAGACATGCACCAGATTAGCATAGGGGCTCATGGATGATAAATTTAGTGCAGGGATAGACACTTTTGTCTACCTCTATACCAACATTTTATACCAGAATTGTAACCCAATTTTAGTCTACGTCCCCTGTCCCTTAAAGCCATAACTCCTCCACTAAGCTACGCTACTTTTCATGAAAGTCAAAAAATGGAGAAACTCTAGTTGTACCACATTGCTCCAAAGTTGCATCAATTTGTGCCACTTTTTCAACAGATTCTAGGAGCGGACACGTTAGTAAATTTGACCTACAAAAAGAATGAAAGTTCTAGCCCAATTTATTCAAAATATTACATTTTCTGGATATTAATACAGGACAAAACAACATATATGTGTGGTGCTGAAAAAAGGGGGCAAAACCCCATACCGAAAGCACCCTATTGCCAACAAAGCCAATAAGTATGTAATAAAGAGGATCGGACGATACCAGTTATAACACGTCACCACCTAGTAACTAGTCATAATACATGTACAGCAGAGACAATGTATATGCAATAATTCCATATGAAATGCAACAGGATGGAAGATGACAAATATGAACATCATACAGGTCCATATACAGTATATTCAGCATATAAAGCATTCAATCAAATGCCCAATGACAACATCCCTTACAAACTGATAACAGAAACTGCATCAATGTAATGAGCTATGCGAGCCCATACCCTGAGACATGTTGTATGATGGATGTGGCGTGACCACCTCGACACGTGTTTCCCCCTCTGGCTCAGAACATCAATTGAACTCAGGGCTCGGCATTGAATCTGATGGCTTTCTTGGAGCAGCTCAACTCCAATAGTCTCAACATCAAATTGACGTGGCAGATTAGTCAGCAACAGGTGGAGTTGTTGGATATTTTGATAGTAAAAAATATTCATGGATACATTTCGACTGATATTTTTAGGATAACTACAGCTATCAACTTACTCCTGCATGCCTCATCTTCCCATTATCCCAAGATCCATAAAGTTATTCCAGTGGGTTAATTTCTTCGACTACGAAGCAGTTGTTCTACCGATAACTGCTTTAAAAAGCAAGCCGCTTCCCTTTCAATGCAGTTCCAGAAGTGTGGCTACAGTTATAGGGATATTAAAAGAGGTTATCATAGAGCAAGGAGATCCTTGTTAGTAGGTAAACAAAAACCCAATACTGATCAAAAAACAAGATTTTTTTTACGACCTTTAATGCAAATTGGGGTGAAATACTTGAAATTTTGCAATGGCATTGGCTGATTTTGTTTTCTGACAGTGATCTAGCCTCTGTATTACACTCATATCCATTCATTACTTAGAGACGTTCAAGTAATTTGAAAGATATTTTGACTTCATGCCATTATGTCCCCCTAGAAGTGGTTGTCCTTTTTGGAGTAGGGGCCAGACATGGGGGTCATATTCTTGTGGAAAGTGTTCAGGATGTAAATTTGTTGAACAAGCAACAACATTCTGGGATTCCATCACAAGTCGGGAATACAAAATTGTTCTTGCCTTACAGTTGCTGTAATCTGTTATATAACATGCCCCTGTGGTTTAATTTACATTGGGATGACATACAGACCATGAGAATACTGGAACATGTTAATAAGCTCATAGCATGAGGCAGAGCTACTGGCGAAGCCATGGATAAATTGCATACTATTCCAAGACACTTCTGAGATTTTCACAATGGCAACAATGGATTGTTGTACTAGACATTGCAGCCCCCAAAGGGCTAAATGAAGCCGTGAACTTCAAATCCATCTTGTAGATCTTAGGTGTTTTTTTAACCAGTCTGGGTATATTTTAGTTTTTATCTTTTTAGTTATATTGTTATTCTTTTATAGGATGGTGTTATTCCTCACCTATTAACCATTGTATTTTGTGTGCATCTGGCACCTATGAATTTGGAGGGCCCGTGCCATCTGCATCTTGTGTGATTTTGTTAAAAATTGTTTTTGTTAATGTGTTTGGCATATTTATACTTGCTGTCACTTTTTTTTTAAATCATAGAATTGTTATGACTGAATTTATCATGTTGCATGTTTGTGTATTGCACTTTATTAGAGTACACTGTTACACTTTATTTTTGTATTACTCTGTTTGGTTAATGATTGATTTTCATTTGAGATCGATTAGATGCACTGTCACTTTAACATTTTTTTTACATATTCACTTTAGTATCACGGCACATAATAGTTAAAAACACATACCCCATTTTTAATATGTGATTGGCATTATGCCAGTCAGTCTATATGCACAAAAGGTGATCCTGTCCATATGACAATAACATTTACAAGGAAAGGTGCACTATGCGGTTTGACTAAACCCTCATATTGGTGCTAAAATTGAGAGTTTAGCCGATATATCCTACTGTGTAGGACATATTGGGGCCCGAGCACCGCGCCAAGGTATCTCAAGTAGCTCGGGACCTAACGCTAACCTCCTGCAATTCGCCCACTGGCCCCTGGTATTGCCCATATGGCACAGGTAGGTTAGCATTAAGTCCCAAGCTACTTAATATACCTTGAACAACCACTAGTAGCCTATATGGTGCCCTAAATACGCACTCATAACACTTATAAATAATGCCTACAATACCAAGCAATTACAATACCATAAATATGTACTAAACCGCATATGTTATATATAAAAATATGTCTTTATTAAATCAATTTTTTATATAAAACCAACATTATAAACAAAAGTAGACAGGTGCAGGAATGCGACATCCACAAGAGGAAACCACAGGATGTATTACAATTAGAGTTGAGCGAACTTGTGTTTTAAGTTTGGCATCCAAAGTTCGGGTTCGGGTTATCCAAGCATCCCGTTATGGATACCACGGACCATAACGGCATTTGGAATCCATAAGGGGATTCTTCAATGAACCCGAACCTTGGACAACACGAAGGATCTGGGGTGACGTCACCGTCATGTGATCAGTGCAGGGGGCGTGGATACGACCTCTTATCCAATCCAGTACTGAGCCACGCCCCCTGCACTGATCACATGACGGTGACATCACCCCAGGTCCTTCACCCCGTGTTCCAAATGGCGTTATGGTCTGTGGTAGCGGAATCCATAACGAACCCGAACTTTGGATGCCGAACTTAAAGCACAAGTTCGCTCAACTCTAATTGTAATACATCCTGTGGGCATCCCCCACTGCATTTTTGCTGGGGATCGCTACTAGCAGTGGACCACAAGTGCAGGATATTCCCCCCGGTATAGCTGCACCACTGCATATGGGGTGGAGCACGCCCTGTTACTAATACCACAGCATTTTTTAGTTTGTATGATCCTGTCCATATGTCCATTTGTACTGATACATTCTGTCTATGCACAGATGCGCATCTCTGGTTTGCTGCACTCCACCACCCAGGACATGCCGTAGTGATGCATGGCCTCGTTTGCATACTGCTGACGTATGCCTATGCGTGGGCCTGGAGAGTAGACTCAAATCACCAGGATGGCGCGCTGATTTGCATAGTTCAGGTGAGTTCAATTGATGTTCTGATCACCACCCTATACTGAGTATATATACCTGGTCATTTTCATCTTCACACACCTCCTGACAAAGCCAGAGGGTGAAATACACGTAGAGATGGTTCGTATCTTGGTCACACCACATCCAGCATACAACATGGGTCAGGGTATGGGCTTGCATACATTGATGCAGTTTGTAAGGGACATTGTCATTGGGCATTTGATTGAATGTTTTAAATGCCGAAAATATATGGACCTGTATGATGTTCATATTTGTCATCTCCCATCCGGTTGCATTTCATATGGAATTATTGCATATATATTTCCACTGTTGTACATGTATTATGTCTAGTTACTAGGTGGTGATTTATTACATACCTATTCAGGGGCATATTTAAAGGCCCATGGGTCCTGGTGCAAGAGTTCAGCTTTGTGGCCAGAGGCATGGAAGCACATTGCCTTCATGCTGCCTGAGGCAAAAGTTAAAACTGCACGCCCCCCCATGCAAAATTCTTGACCTAATCCCCTCCATCCAGCCAGAGGTATAACTTGACTAGCATATGCACTTTCTAGAATATCGGTGTCTTCTTATGCGGCACAAGGGTTTTTGGGCCCCGTCAGGCTCCTGGGCCTGTAGCGACCGCTACCTTTGCACCCCCTATCTATAGCTACGCCCCTGTACCTATTGGTGCTGGTGGTACCAGAGTGCTTTCTATATGGAGTTTTGCCCCCCCCCCCTTTTTTTTTCAGCAGTAAACATATATGTTGTTTTGTTCTATATTATAATAATATCCAATAAATGTAATATTTTCGAATAAATTGGGCTAGAACTTTCATTCTTTTTGTTAGTCTAGACTCTATGTGAAAGGGTCCTCAATATGTTTGTGGGCATATGTAGGTTATATCGTAAATTAGTAATGGCAGGCATTAGAAGCACATTTTGCTTGATTTACAATCTGATTGTACGATCTCAGGCTTTCCAGACCAGGGTCTGACATTTCCCATCACTTATAGACAGATGCACTCAAACTGCTGTAGTAGAATGGATTTACACTATTGAAACGTATAGATAAAACTATAGGTAATCCTAAGAAGTTTATAGATTGATATTGTTAAAATATGTTAGAGAATATACTGTTTCTCTTCATTTATGTGAGTATTAAGGTTGTGTATTTTTTCTGTTCCTATAATAGCTACTGATTCTTGAACTCTATAATTATTATTATGTTCTGCAGACCTGGGGTGACTCGAATTTTTTTTTATTGTAGGTTGTATCATTCCCTAGACACATTTGCTGTTAAACCATACACCTAAATCGTCTGAAAATAGCACAAATTGTACATTCTAATAGATGTAATTATCACAATTACACCCCTTGTAAAAGTATTCTGAATAAGTTGCAGATCCTGGAGAATTTAAAGTGCACCTGTGAAATGTGCTACTCTATTTCTAGGCAGCGTGATATGGAGCAGGAGGAGCGGACTTATGAATATGAAGCTTATGAATACAAAGGATATTCTTGCTCTGTTTGCTTGTTCTCATTCAATGTGGTTGTGCATACAGACATTTACTGATCAGACATAATTAGGTGCTAGTGTACCTAAAAAAAAGTTTCCATCTTCAAAGTTAACAAAATGTTTAAGTTTGACAGTAATGGAATAAAACTCCAACTCAGCCTGTCGCTAGCTGAGGGAGAGATCTTCACTGCAGCCAGTGATTGGCTTAGCTGATATTTCCTGTGGGTCGAGATGGGACCAGGAAGCGGAGACTGGTGGGGACCTAATAAGCATCTGAACTATGTGGGCAGGGAATTGATGAGGTGAGTAATGCTTCTTTTTTTTAACCTATTATGTTTAAAAAAAAAAAATGATAACCACTTTAATTTATTAAGAACTTGCAGTGGTCCAATGGAACTGTAATAGTTGTTTTACTCCCACCACGGGAGTTCAATCTTTGTTTGTTACATTTTGATTCTTATATATATTGGCAGTTGCCTTTCCAGAGATATCTTGTTTTAAAACTAAAGGATATATAGCTGGGTCATGGTGACAAATGTAAAACTATATCTTGTTTTAGCATGCTGTATCACTCTGAATATAAAATACTAACGCAGATCAACTACAATAAAAACAGAACGGCCTGATCCACCCTTCATTAAAAACAAATGTGTGCACTGTATAAATGCTAAAAAATGCTGCACAATGTGTTTTAACCCTCTCTCTTTTATGGATATTAAACCTTCTAGGTGTTATTTAACAGCAGAGGTTGTATGTTTTATTAACTTAAATTTTCATACTCATTATTGTGTAATGTACAGTCTGGAATTTACCACAATATGGAAATTAAAGGGAACCGGTCACATTAAACAGAGAAGCAGAGCAGATTGGTATATAGGTTTGTGCGAAAAGATTTAATATACGGTAACCTGTACTTGATTGTACTTGATTTAACCACTTCTGGACCCAGCCATTTTCACTTTAAGGACCCAGCCTATACTTGCATATCTGGCAAGTGTCACTTAGTGTGGTAATAAAATTGGAATGCTTTAACTTATCCAACCAATTCTGAGAATATTTTTTGGGACACATCATACATTATGTTGGTAAATATTCTTTATAAAAATAATCCAAAATTTACTTTTGAATTTCCCTAGACAGAGAAATTTCCCTAGACATTAGGAGGCTCACATTTTTACAAACAATTTTTCACATTTTCAAACAAAATTCCAATGCCAAATTTTTTAATGGCTCATACAGTTATGGAGTCACTTTGAGGGGCTTACATAATAGAAACCATCCCCACAAATTACACCCCTCAAATTATTAAGAACTGATTTTAGAAACTTTGTCAACCCTTTAGGTGTTCCACAGGAATTAAAGGAACATCAAGGTGAGATTTCAAAATGTCCTTTTTTGCAGATTTTCCAATTTAATCCATTTTTTGTGTAACACAACAAGAGTTTACAGCAAAAAAAAACCTCAATATTCTGCAGTTTACAGAAACACTCCATGTATGGTGTTAAACTGCTGTATGGGCACACTGTAGGACTCATAAGGGAAGGAGTGCCGTATGGTTTTTGGAGGACAGATTTTGCTGGACTGGTTTTTGGGGCTATGTTACATTTGAAGAGACCTTGAGGTACCTCTACATTAGAAACCCCTACAAAGTGACCCATCATATACTCATCATAGATTTTTTTCAAGGGGTATAGTGAGTGCATTTTCCCATTGATAGAATTTAAGAACACTTGGCCTTCCCCACCGAAATGTTGCTTTAGCCCCACATTTTTCATGTTAACTAGGCATAACAGGAAAAAAAGCACCCCACAATGTGTTACCTACTTTCACCTGAATATGAAAACACCCCATACGTGTTTCTAAACTGCTGTATGGCCACACTGCAGGACTCAGAATGGAAGGAGGAGCTTAATTTGGCTTTTAAAGGTAAGATTTTGCTGGAAGGGTTTTTAGGTACTATGCTGCATTTGAAGAGGCCCTGAAGTACCCCTACAGTGGAAACCCCCAAAAAAGTGACCCCATTCGTGGGCCACTTTTACTCTCAGTGTATGGCAACCATACAACAGGCGAACCCATGAGATAGAATCCGAGCGGAGTCTCATATCAAAAAGGAATTGAGGGGTTTTATAAACCTTGTAAATTCGTCTCCCAGCCCAAATTTCCCTCAAACGCCTTAATGGAATCCAGGGAACAAATGACCGTATCCCCTGGGTTATATACTGGAAGCTGCATGTTAAGAAAAAGGTGTCTAATATTAACTGCCCAGCATGAATCCAGACTGATCTATGTGTATAAGGGAGGGGAATAATTTTAGAGAGGCGCATGGCAGCACCTTAGCCAATATTTTAATGTCTGTGGAAAGCAGAGAGATAGGCTGGTAAGAGTCCAGGAGGAGTGAATACTTCCCTGGTTTGGGCAGAATGACAATTATACTGTAGCTTCCTGCATGGATGTCAGGACTCGAAAAGGGAACCTCCAGCTATCCAGGTGGGAGCTGACTGAGCTACCCATCATTCTGGACAGTTCCATTCCTGTAGAATTAGACCTTGGTGTTCTACCTCAGACCCTAGTTCCCAGTGCAATCAGCTCAACTAGCCTCAGCCGTGCACTCCCTATTTAAAGCCAAAGACATCACTTCCTCCTTGCCTGATTATTGTGCTCTCAGCCATAGTCTAGCTCTGCCTCCTCCCAACTGCTTGAACTACGATCCTGTAAACTGACCGATGCCTGCTTACCGACCACGTTTTTGTCTCATCCTTCATTGCCTGAACTACGATTCTGTGAACCGACCGCTGCCTGCTTACCGACCACATTTTTGTCTCATCCTTCATTGCTTGAAGTACGATCCTGTGTACCGACCGCTGCCTCCTCTTGACCACGCTTCCACCTTCAAAGCCTACTCTGGGACCTGCTAGTCTCCCTCCTGTTCCGAGTCCAGTACTCCGGATCCCTCTCTGCATTCCATTTTCCGATGTACACCGGATCCACCGTTGTATACAGCATTTATCCCTGCACCTCGTTTCTAGCAGTGTCACTGCCATTGGACTCCTTCCTCTCCCTGTGCTATACGCCACTCCTCGCCAGCAAGGGGCTACAGTATAGTAATCCCCCTAACAAAGGATGTGTGGAGCAACCCCGTTTCCAGAGCCTCCTCCCCAAACTTCTTATAAATCTCCACTGGTAGCCAATCTCTATCAGTTGCAATGGGCCATTCATGTACTTCCTTCACGGTATTTATTAAAGGGTTTAGTGATCATTTTGACCATGTTTTTTGCAAAAATTAATGCACACCAGATGGTGCAAAGTAAAAATTACAATTTTCTTTCCACAGATACACCACTTTAGTGCCCAGCATGTAACTGTGAAAAGTCAGCCCGCATTTATTATGCCATGCTTCCTGGTTTTAGAAACACCCTACATATGGCCCTATTCTTTTGCCTGAACGTATGTGAGATCTCAAGAGTAAAAGACCACCATGCACATTTTGAGGCCCAATGTGGTGATTTACTGTGGTGAAATAATAAATGTAACCCCTGAGAAGTCACCCCATTTTGGAATCTCTGCCCCTCAATGGTTGGAGTGAGTATTTTGATGCTACAGGTATTTTGCAGAAAGTGAAAATTGCAAGTTTTTCCACAGATATGGTATTTCACTGTCCCATATGTTGTGTCCAACTGATGCCATCTAAGACACACCATTCCATTTAAATTGTTAGGCGGGTTCTACTGAACACTAAAATGCCATACATGTGGATATAAACTGCTGTTTGAGTACGCTGCAGGGTTCAAAAGGGAAAGACCACCTTCTGGCTTTTGCAGTGCAGATTATTATGGATTGGTTTACAGCTATGTTGCTTTTGGAACAGTCTCTAGGGTACCAGTACAGGTTTTTTCTAGTGATGAGCGGCAGGTGCCATATTCGATCTCGACGAAATTCGCGAATATTCGAAAGAATATTCGTTTTATATTTGTCGAAATCAAATATTCGTCATTATTCTAGTTATCGCGATTAATATGCGATTTAAATAATCGCGTATTGCGATTTTAACTTAAAGAGGACCTTTCATCACTTCTAAAGATATTAACTAACGGTGCTGACATGTAGAGCGGCGCCCAGGGATCTCCCTGCACTTACTATCATCCCTGGGCGCCGCTCCTTTCTCCCGGTATAATCTCTGGTCTCTGTGCTCACAAAGTTATAGTAGGCGGGGACTTGGTTATAGTAGGCGGAGCCTGTCCTTCATCTCCTTCTCCCAGGCTGTAGCGCTGGCCAATCGCAGTGCAGAGCTCATAGCCTGGGAGTTTTTTTTCTCCCAGGTTATAAGCTCTGTGCTGCGATTGGCCAGCGCTACAGCCTGAGATAAGAAGATGAAGGGCAGGCTCCGCCTACTATAACCAAGTCCCCGCCTACTATAACTTTGTGAGCACAGAGACCGAAGCCTATACCGGGAGAACGGAGCGACGCCCAGGGATGATAGTAAGTGCAGGGAGATCCCTGGGCGCCGCTCTACATGTGAGCATCGTTAGTTAATATCTTTAGAAGTGATGAAAGGTCCTCTTTAAGGCTACTTTCCTATTGGTTTCATATCTAGAATTATAGCGAAGATGACGGATATGACGAATGTATTCGTCATATTCCTCAAAATGAAGATAACGAAGTATTCTACATCTTCGTTTTAGCTACCTATTCGTCTCGTCATCGTCAACTTCGCTATTCGCTAATTCTAGCAATCAAATAGGAAGGTTGACTATAGAGACAACTGTGTTTAATTCGCTATGCGATTATATATATATATTTTTTTTTTCTAAATAGAATAATTATAATAATTATATCAAGTCATATAATTATTCTATTAAAAAAATATATAATAATCGCATAGCGAATTTAACACAGCTGTCTCTATAGTCAACCTTGCTATTTGATTGCTAGAATTAGCGAAATTGACGAATAGGTTGCTAAAACGAAGATGTAGAATACTTCGTTATCTTCGTTTTGAGGAATATGACGAATACATTCGTCATATTCGCTATTCGCTAATTCTACCAAGCCAACCATAAACTTCCTTGCTCATGGAGCGTCCCCATCACCATGGGAACGTCTCCATATACTAAAATGTACTGTCGGATTTGAGGAATTACATTGAAATCACAATGCGGTTAATTCAAGTTATATTAATCGCATTGCGATTTCAACTTAGAGCTGGGTTTATAATGGGTCAGCTTGCTAGAATGAACGAAGTTAACGAATATGGAATATAGCAGCAGTGCTAAGTTGAATTCGCAATGCGATTAATTTAACTTGAAGTAATCGCATTGCGATTTCAATTTAGCACTGCTAGTGCTATATTCCATATTCGTTAATTCTAGCCTATGTAAGATAGCAGTGCTAAGTTGTAATCGCAATGCGATTAAGATAACTTGAATTAATCACATTGCGATTTTAACGTAATTCCTCAAATCCGACAGTACATTTTAGTATATGGAGACGTTCCATGAGCTCCATGAGCACGGAAGTCGGCAGAAGCGGCAACGGGCACTGACTAGAGCAGCCAGGAAGCCAGGAATCCTCAGGACAGGTAAGAACTACTTTTGGGAAGTGGGAAAGAAAAAAATATAACAAAAAAAAAACAAAAAAAAACGAATATTCGAAATTGCGAATTTATAGCGCTATATTCGAAATATTCGCGAATTAGTGAAGTGCCGATATTCGCTAAAAAAATTTGCTATTCGAATATTCGCGCTCAACACTAGTTTTTTCTAACAACAATATTGTTTTAAATGTCTTGACAGAGCTATGTCAGGGCTGATTTTTTGTGGGATGAGTTGCCATTGTCATTGGTACTATTTTGAGGTAGATACAACTTTTTGATTGCTTGATATGATTTTGTCCCACTAGGGGATCTCAACTTGTCAGGGTCTTATCCCTTTTAAAATGCAGTACAATACACACTGATTTATACTGCATTGGAACTGTCAGTTTTATACAAACATTTTACCTATGCGACCCAGCCAAAGGTTTGGGCCTCACAGGCCTCCAAAGCTGGCTGGTCCTGAATCCTTTGTAAGGTCCTGGGCTCCCATAGCAGTCATTCTCACCGTGATATTGCATTGAGGGGAGCCTGATATGTTTGGCGAAGATCTGGAAGAGATTAAATTCCTGCTAAGGCTACATTCACACGACCATAAGTGTTTTGCGGTGGATACTGGCCGTGTGCTATATAGAAAATGCCTAGTATTAACAAGAATAGGACGTGCTCTATATTTTTGATTGCGGAACAGATGCGGACCCATTCATACTGTTGTGTGAATGCACCCTAACTCTAGGCTTTGAAGTCAAGGAGGCGGTCCTATCAGTGACTGATAGTGATGAGCGGCAGGTGCCATATTCGATTTCGACGAAATTCGCGAATATTCGAATGAATATTCGTTTCGTATTCGTCGAAATCGAATATTCGTCATTTTTTCTAGTTATCGCGATTAAAATGCGATTTAAATAATCGCATATTGCGATTTGTACTTAAGGCTACTTTCCTATTGGTTTCATATCTAGAATTAGCGAGGATGACGAATATGACGAATGTATTCGTCATATTCCTCAAAACGAAGATAACGAGTATTCTACATCTTGCGTTTTAGCAACCTATTCGTCAACCTCGCTAATTCTAGCAATCAAATAGGAAGGTTGACTATAGAGATAGCTGTGTTAAATTAGCTATGCGATTTTTTTTTAATACAATAATTATATTACTTGATATGATAATATTATTATAAGTATTCTATTTATTAAAAAAAAAAAATCGCATAGCGAATTTAACACAGCTGTCTGGTAAGTCAACCTTCCTATTTGATTGCTAGAATTAGCGAGGTTGACGAATAGGTTGCTAAAACGAAGATGTAGAATACTCGTTATCTTCGTTTTGAGGAATATGACGAATACATTCGTCATATTCGTCATCCTCGCTAATTCTACCAAGCCAACCATAACTTCTGTGCTCATGGAGCGTCCCCATCACCATGGGAACGTCTCCATATACTAAAATGTACTGTCGGATTTGAGGAATTACGTTGAAATCGCAATGCGATTAATTCAAGTTATATTAATCGCATTGCGATTTCAACTTAGAGCTGGGTTTATAATGGGTCAGCTTGCTAGAATTAACGAAGTTAACGAATATGGAATATAGCAGCAGTGTTAAGTTGAAATCGCAATGCGATTAATTTAACTTAAAGTATTCGCGATTGCGATTTCAACTTAGCACTGCTAGTGCATAGCTATATATTCCATATTCGTGTAATTCTAGCCTATGTAAGATAGCAGTGTTAAGTTGTAATCGCAATGCGATTAATATAACTTGAATTAATCGCATTGCGATTTCAACGTAATTCCTCAAATCCGACAGTACATTTTAGTATATAGAGATTTTCCCATGGAAGGGGACGCTCCATGAGCACGGAAGTCGGCAGAAGCGGCAACGGGCACTGACTGGAGCAGCCAGGAAGCCAGGAATCCTCATGACAGGTAAGAACTACTTTTGGGAAGTGGGAAAGAAAAAAATATAACTAAAAAAAAAAAAAAAAAAAACGAATATTCGAAATAGCGAATTTATAGCGCTATATTCGAAATATTCGCGAATTAGCGAAGTGCCGATATTCGCTAAAAAAATTCGCTTTTCGAATATTCGCGCTCAACACTAGTGACTGACAGCTATCTCTATATACACAGTCATAGAGGGAAGGTTGACAATCACTGATAGGACCTCCTCCTCCATACAGCTATCTCTGTATACACAGTCATAGAGGGAAGGCTGTCAGTCACTGATAGGACCCCCTCCTCCATACAGCTATCTCTGTATACACAGTCATAGAGGGAAGGCTGTTATCACTGATAGAACCTCCTCCTCCATACAGCTATCTCTGTATACACAGTCATAGAGGGAAGGCTGTCATCACTGATAGGACCTCCTCCTCCATACAGCTATCTCTGTATACACAGTCATAGAGGGAAGGCTGTCATCACTGATAGGACTTCCTCCTCCATACAGCTCTCTCTGTATACACAGTCATAGAGGGAAGGCTGTCATCACTGATAGGACCTCCTCCTCCATACAGCTATCTCTGTATACACAATCATAGAGGGAAGGTTGACAATCACTGATAGGAACACTTCCTTGACCTCAAAACCCAAAATGAGCAGATATTTAAATATATAAATTACAAGTTTTTACTGAACCATTTCACATAAAACTATAGAGCCCCTCCTGCTCTGTAACCTGGTGATCGTAGCTTACATTGTATTTTCATGATGACAGGTTCCCTTTAAGCTTTGTAACCAGCAGCTTGCAAGCTAAAGTGAACTGCTAAATCAACCTGTGCCTCTAGGTTAAGCTAGGACTGTTCTAATTAAATTAGGATTAAGAGATTAGCAGTGCCCATGTTTGTTCATTATATAACTGTGGGAACAATACAAGGTCCAAGAAGATGTATAAGATTCAAATGTAAATTCATTTTCAATGAGATTCATTCCACTTATGGTGCACCAGTCGTTTCAGGGGACTTTTCAGAATAAACTGTCATATATTTGTATATGAGTAGAGTTGAGTGGACACCTGGAAGTTTGGGTTCGACGGGTCTGGCCAAACTTCACAAAAAAGTTTGGGTTCGGGACCCGACCTTCACCCGAACTTTACCCCGAACCCGAACCCCAATGAAGCCAATGGGGACCCAAACTTTTGGGCACTAACATGGCTGTAAAAAATCCCTGGAAAGGGCTAGAGGGCTGCAAAAGCCAGCAAGATGTGGGTAAATGCCCTGCAAACAAATGTGGATAGGGAAACAACTTAAAATAAAATAAATAAATATTTAAAATTATTAACCTGCAACTCGGAGGAGGTTGAGGAGGCCGCGAATGTGGTGTTGTAGGTTGGAAGCCGCGATGGAGGAGGAGGAGGTAGCCAGCTAACAATTCTTTTTTTTTTTTTTTTAATTGGGGTAGCCCCCAAAATAATGGGACAAAAAAAAATAAAAAATCTAAGAATAAGTGCACTTGATTACAAGAATGTTTGGTTGAGGCAGGTATAAATGTCTATTCTGCACAAGGTACAGACAAGTCTTGTGGGATCCAAGGGCTTGTCCACGTTGGCTGTGGACAGGAGGCAGCGTTTGTCTGTAATGACGCCCCCTGCCATGCTAAATACACATTCAGAAAATACACTGGCTGTAGGGCAGGCCAGCACCTCCAAGGCATAAAGGGCAAGCTCAGGCCATGTGGCCAATTTGGTGACCCAGAAGTTGAATAGGGCAGACCCATCAGTCAGTACATGTAGACGTGTACACACATACTGTTTCACCATGTTGTTCAAATGCTGCCTCCTGCTAAGACGTTCCATATCAGCTGGGGGTGGCGGTTGCTATGGCGTGGTGACAAAGCTTTTCCACATGTCGGCCCTGCTAACCCTGCCTTCTGAGGTGCTGGCCGTGACCCAGCTGCATTGGCGACCTCCTCCTCCGCCTCTGCCTTCCCCTTGTGCTTCCACTTATCCCCCTGGTGTCAGTTGGGAATGCCCTCAGAAGCGCGTCTACCAGCGTGCGCTTGTAATCACGCACCTTCCTATCACGCTCCAGTGAGGGAATTAAGGACGGCACGTTGTCTTTGTAAAGGGGATCCAGCAGGGTGGCAACCCAGTAGTCAGCACAAGTTAAAATGTGGCCAACTCAGTGGTCGTTGCGCAGGCACTGCAGCATGTAGTTGCTCATGTGTGCCAGGCTGCCCAGAGGTAAGGATAAGCTGTCCTCTGTAGGTGGGGTATCGTCTGTGTCCTCCGTATCCAGGGGTGGGATTCAAATTTTTAACAACAGGTTCCCTACTCAGCGGTGGATACGCAGCGCGTCACGACACATATTTACATACACCATATATATGCAACACAGTCACGACATATTTACATACACCATATATATGCTACACACAAATACACCATATATACACTACATGCCCCCTCCATGTTCTCACATTGCTTCTCCCCACATGGCCCCCTCCATGTTCTCACATTGCTTCTCCACACATGGCCCCCTCCATGTTCTCACATTGCTTCTCCCCACATGGCCCCCTCCATGTTCTCACATTGCTTCTCCCCACATGGCCCCCTCCATGTTCTCACATTGCTTCTCCCCACATGGCCCCCTCTATGTTCTCACATTGCTTCTCCCCACATGGCCCCCTCCATGTTCTCACATTGCTTCTCCCCACATGGCCCCCTCCATGTTCTCACATTGCTTCTCCCCACCTGGCCTCCTCCATGTTCTCACATTGTTTCTCCCCACATGGCCCCCTCCTATTCTCACATAGCTTCTCCCCACAGATTCATGGCTCCCTCCATGTTCTCAAACTTCTCACATAGCTTCTCCCCACAGATTCATGGCCCCCTCCCTTTTTGTTATGTTGTCACATTTCAATTTCAGCCCCTGGTCGGTGGTCCCCTCCTTAATGCCAACTTGTCAGTGTCACACAAATCACACTCAACCAACCAGGCTGTCCTCCTGAGTCCTGACCTGTCCAGACTCCTTTCTGTTGGGCTAGGGGCCGGCTCTTCAATCTTTCATGGCTGTGTGTGGGGTGTGGACTGTCAGCAACTAGGGCACTCTGCAGACAGTCCTCTCTCCTTCTCTGTTCTGGGCTGGCAGCTTCCCGCCGCCGCGGCGCTGCTCACTCTCAAGACACTCCCCTGTGTTGCCATGACTGCGAGGCTGGGGGCGGGGGGACGGCTGCAGCGCTGTGGAAGACAAGTCCTGACTGGCTGTGCAGGCGCAGTTGCAGGACCGGGTTGGGATCCCTGCTTCTCACCGGTCCTGCGAACCGCCTGTAATTTTAACAAACGGTTCAGCAGAACCGGAGAGAACGGGCTGGATCCCATGGCTGTCCGTATCCCCCCAACCATGCTCCAGTGATGACCATGAGCTGCATTGGGTGCCACCCTGCTGTGACCCCGGTTCCTCCTCCTCTACCTCATCCTCCTCTTCCTCGTCCTCCAGAACTATGCCCTGGTTGGCCACATGTGTACCTGGCCTCTGCTGGTGCTAGAGCCAACCCTCTGAGCCACTTCTAAATGACTGGCCTGAAACCCTGTGAAATGCCCCCTCTTCCTCCTCCTCTTCCTCCTGTGCCACATGCTCTTCAATTATCGCCCTAAGTGATTTTTCAAAGAGACATAGAGGTGGTATTGTAACGCTAAGAACGGCGTCATCAGCACTGGCCATGTTGGTTGAGTACTCGAAACACCACAACAAGGCACACAGATCTCGCAAGGAGGCCCACTTATTGGTGGTCAGGTGGTGCTGTTCCGCAGAGCGACTGACCCGTGCGTGCTGCAGCTGAAACACTATCACCTGCTGCTGCCCGCACAGTCTCTCCATATGCATATGCAAGGTGGAGTTCCACCTGGTGGGCACATCGCATATGAGGCGGTGAGCGGGAAGGCTGAAGTTACGCTGCAGCACAGACAGGCGAGCAGCAGAAGGGTGAGAACGCCGAACGTGCGCACAGACGGACCGCACTTTCTGCAGCAGCTCTGACGTGTCTGGGTAGTTTTTAAGGAATTTCTGCACCACCAAATTCAGCCAATGCGCCAGGCAAGAAATGTGCGTCAAACCGGCTAGTCTCAGAGCTGCTACGAGATTTCGCCCATTATTGCACACCACCAGGCCGGGCTTGAGGCTTACTGGCAGCAACCACTCATTGGTCTGTTCTTCTATGCCCCTCCACAGCTCCTGGTGTGGGGTTTGTCCCCCAAACACAAGAGTTTTAAAACCGCCTGCTGACGTTTACCACTGGCTGTGCTGAAGTTGGTGGTGAAGGTCTTTCGCTGACCGGATGAGGAGGTGGTAGAAGAGGAGGAGGAGGAAGCGGAGTAGGAGGCAACAGGAGGCAAAGAATAATGCCCTGCGATCCTCGGTGGTGGAAGGACAGACGCCAAACCGCTATCCGCCTCGGGCCCAGCCGTCACTACATTTCCCCAGTGTGCAGCCCTGCCCGTGCTTACTGGTCCATGTATCTGTGGTTATGTGGACCTTGCCACAGATTACGTTGTGTAGTGCACACTTGATTTTATCCTCCACTTGGTAGTGCAAGGGAGGGACGGCTCGCCTGGAAAAGTAGTGGCAGCTGGGAACGACGTACTGTGGGAAAGCCATAGTCATCAGCTGTTTAAAACAGTCCGTCTCCACCAGTAATGGTTTTTAAGGTGTTTACTCCACTGCAGTTTGTGCTTTGCATGTAGATGCCTGTTCATGCAGGTTGTGTTCAGGTTTAGAACGTTTATGCCTCGCATCAGGCTCTGATGGCACAACGTGCAAGCCACTCATGTCTTGTCATCAGGACATTGTCTGAAGAACTGCCACGCCAATGAACTCCTTGGAGCTGGCTTTAATGTGCTAGGTCCCTGGGTGCGGTGGGCAGTAGCAGGCGTACGGTCTCGGGGACGGCCACTCTGCTTTTGCAGCCTGCTCCCTCTTTTGCTGTTGCCTCTGTGCGACCACCACTTTTTCCTCTGAACTACACACGTCACTAGCATGAACTTGAGTCCAGTTGTGGTCTAGGACCTCATCATCCTCTACATCATCTTCCACCCATTCTTGACCCCTGCTCTCCTCGTCGGTTTGCACACTGCAGAAAGCCGCAGCAGTTGGCACCTGTGTTTCGTCATCATCAGAGATGTGCTGCGGTGGTATCCTGCAACATAAGTGGCTGGGCATCAGTGCATTCAATGTCTTCCACTTCTGGGGCAGGGCTCTGTGGATGGCCCGGGGAAACCCTGCCTGCAGTCATCAAAAAGCATAAGAGTCTGCTGCATGACTTGGAGCTCAGGCTGCTTGGCTGCTTTGCAAGGGGCTGAGGTGAAAGACTGATGGGCATGGGCTGCAGGTGCCAACTCTGAGCTTTCTGCAGAGGACTGGGTGGGAGATACTGTGAAGGAACTGGCGCCACTGTCAGTCACCCAATCTACTTTTGCCTGTACTTGTTCTGGCCTCGCCATCCGTAAAGCCGCATTCGGGCTTACCAAATAACGCTGCAGGTTCTGTCACCTACTCGCACCTGAGGAAGGTTTTTCACTTGGACCTGTAGCTGGCGCAGAACGGCCATATCCTCTCCAAGTAACAGTAGCTCCACAAACACGACTACGACCATGTCCATGTCCCTTATTTGATGTTCTCCTCAATATTTGCGTTCACCCATCAAACTAACAGATGGTTTATCTCAGGTGTCAATTTAACTGCCAAAAATCAACAATTAAGTTCACTAACAGTAAGGCAGTGCCCGTGTCATAAACAGAATACATTTCTTTAGGTCACACAACAGTGTAACAGAGCAATTCAATACAATTACTTCACTATCAACAAAAATGTGATTTTTCAAACCAACAATGTAACAGCAGAGGTTAACGGTTTAATTTGACAGAAATGCAGCGTAAACCACAAATATGCTATCTACCACAAAAACGGTGTTTTTGCAATCAACTATGTAAATGCGGAGTTCCACAGGTTACTTAAAATGACTGAAATACAGGGTAGGCCTCAGATCTGCTATGTAGCACAAAACCAGTGTTTATTGCAACAAACTACAGAAATGCACTATGTCACCGCTAAATTTTAAAGTAGGTTTTTCAGCAGTGTAAGCAAAGGTGCTCTGTGGTACGACAGTAAGGGTTTATTACAGCAACTACAGAAATGCACTATATCACCCCAAAATTACAAAATTCGTAATGTAGGGGGACTTGACCTGTCAGAAAAAATGAATTTTTCCTTCACTGAGCTACCAAAACATTATTAGACTGATGTCCCTGGCTGGCTGGCACACATGCAGGTCACATGCAGTTCCAAGGACACTGCAGTTGCTAAAATGGCTGCCGACCCCCACCTCAGTAATAGATGGTTAAAAATTATTTTGCAGTATCAATGGGCTCAGGGATGGGTACAAATATGTAGCATAGCACCCTCAATAATTGCTGTAGTTTGAAGAGTTAACACCAAGTTCAACAGATTTCTTCCCTAATCTCTCCCTCACAGAAGTGGCAGCATCCTATCCCTACACTGAGAAGAGCAGAGTGACGTTCGGCGCTACGTGACTCCAGCTTAAATAGAGGCTGGGTCACATGCTGCACTGGCAAATCACAGCCATTCCAATAGTAGGCATGGCTGTGATGGCTTCTTAGGGCAAAGTAGTGAAACGCTTGTTGATTGGCTGCCTTGCAGCCGTTCAAAAAGCGGGAAGAAATCGCCGAACAACGAACCCGAACTTTTACGGAAATGTGGTGGACTGCTCTCCAAGGAAAGGAATGGCTGCAGATACCCAAAGGAGACCTACACGTACCAGATATTCATGGAATATCCTGTTGATTTGACATAAATTTAGAGGTGGGAATACCCTTTTAAAATAGAACCAGCAGGTTCTACTGTACCTGCTCAGTAAAACCTTAATTTCCATTGGTGTGGTGAGGTAACCAATTGCCCTACATATCAATACCTTTACTGATTTTGTGGACACTAGCGTTGCCAACCATAGTCTTTCTTTTTTCTGGAAAACTTATCCAAAAATCACGGACAGACCACATTTTTTACAGACAAATTGGAAAACCATAATGAATTATAGAGATAAGTAATACATGTGTATAGCTCAATATACTGAGACAAACACATTACCAGAATTTACTGTGAGATGTAAAATGATGATAATTACCACCAAAATAATCTAGGAAAGTACTACCAGCCTCAAAAAAATCAAAGACACATCTTTTTTTTTTTTTAGGGACACAGGAAATAAGTCGCCTATTTTTCTGTACTGTCCAGAAATTTCTGGACAGTTGGCAACCCTGACCTTCACAGCCCTGTGGCAAAAAAAAGTCTAAATGTTTGGACCGATTCTCTTTAAAGGGGTTGTCTGTTGCTAGGATATGCCCCCATTGTCTTATGGGTGTGGGTCCCACTGCTGGGACCCGCACCTATATTAAGAACGGAGCCCCGAAAGTGACGGAGGGTGCACTGCGCATACCGGCGAAAATAGCCAAGCGCTGGCTCGACTATTTCCTTCGAGCCCAAAGAAATGAATGGGAGCGGTGGCCGCTCATGTGTGGTGCGCTCCCATTCCCTATGGAGAGCCGGCTTGGCGGTGGCCAGACCAGAGTCCTCCAACCACCACCTTGCGGGGCTCCGTTCTCAATATAGGTGCAGGTCCCAGCGGTGGAACCCGCATCAAGAAGACAATAGCGATATGCCCCTATAGTCTATGATGAGACAACCCCTTTAAGGACCTTTTCCACACAGTGCATGTATTTCTATAAGTAAAGCCTTAGGGGACAACCACACATCCTTACCCTGCAGAGACATGGCTGTGGTGAGACGAGAACCACGTGTTCATGCAAGTTGAGGAGGAATTCAACTATTTCATTACAAACTGATTGTTTTTTCACTGATCATTGCTAATGGCTGTGAAGAATAATCTGTTTGTAATGAGCCTCACAGCATACTGTATCCTTACTTTGTACTGTACTTTTCCTCCCGCAAGAATTCACTCTTGGCATCAGTTAACAAAAGCTAATGCAGCAAATGGAGCTGTGTGACCTGGCTGTGCAGTATTGTTAGTATGAACTTATGTCTTAATAATGTATGACCAGAAGGTGGCACCATTGTTCATAAAGTGAATGATTCGTCAATGCAAAGTTACAGTGGAAATATAATGAAATTAGTATTATTATCTCAGACATAATGGCATATCCACAAAGATAAACCATAAATGTCTGATAGATGCGGGTCTCACTTCTGGGACTAGAAAATAGATGAATGCATGAAACAGCTGTGACGCACATAAGAGTAAATGGAGAAAGTCTCCATTTAAGCCCTGAAAAGAGTTTTCCAAGATTTAAATACTGATGACCTATCTTCTCCCCATCCCCATCAATCAGCTGTTTGATAATGCACCGTTGCTCCTATGAACTGTAGTTTTTTTTTTGTACCATTTTTGATCACTGTTATTCATTTTTTAGGGGTGACAAGATGACAAAAAAATGGCAAAAATGGCGTTGGTGTTCATCACACAGAAAATTTAAAAGAAATATTTTAATAGTTGTCATTTTCACATGCGGCAATACCTAATATGTTTATTTGTTTGTTTATATATTTTCATATGTAAAATTAAGAAAGTGGGGTGATTTAAACTGTTCATATATTGGTGTTTTTATTATTATTTTTAAACATTTTTTTCCACTTTTATTTAATAACTATTAGCCCCCTTAGGGGATCTTTTGATCCCTTCTCCTATAGAGATCTCCTATAGAGATCTATTTGGATGAATAGGATTTTCAGTGATTTTCTGATAAGGATTTTGTACACTGTCTATGCTGAGCTATGCCTCGTGCATATGTAGTGCCCTGGAGCAGGGGTACTGAGGACATTTGCTCCCGTTTTCCCTTTTAAAAGTTATAAACTCTTTACTTGATTTCACCTGAAAGGGTTAGCTTGTATTGTTTAATACAATGTACCAGTAACTGCATTTTATATGTATGTTGTGATATATATCCTGTTCATTTGCACTGTATTTGCGAGACTTTGTGGAAAGGGTTAATGAATACTAAGAGACTTTCGGGACTTTGAATGAGAAGCTGGTAATTTTCCACAGCTGTCATAGGGTTTAAAGAAGATTATGGTTTGGAAGGAAAAAGCCGGCCTTGTTTACCACCAAAACCAGACAGACTGACCTTTTAAATGTCTGGTTTTAGCTCTGTTGCTATGTCTAGAAATATGCATGAGTTACCAGAAGAAGACGCTGGGATGTGGAAAGGCTTCAGGCTGCCATGGCAACCTATCCGAGCCCCATGATTTCACTTTAAAATAAATATAACTTAAATTTGGAATAAATATACAAAGTGGTCAGACAACTCTTACCACCGGGACTCTTTCTGCATCTTGAATGGGGTCCCCTTAACCCACAAACGAGAGTCCATCTCATATTTTAAAAAAAGACCCACCAAAACCACACTTTAATCTTCCATAGAAAGCAATGTAATCACATATCTGGGATTAGTCCATAAGGTGCATAATGTCCATTAAAGTATTTTTAAAGTCCCAGGTGATAGATTTTAGAGACGCAGTGCATTTTGCAGAAATTAATGTGCAGAGTAACATGCATTTAAATGAAAAGTGCAATTTCTCCACAGATATAGAATTTCAGTGCCCAATATATTGTGTCCGGCTCATGCTATCTAAGACTCACATCCAACTTCTTGAACTCATAAGCAGGTTCTGCTGGGTATGAAAATTCCATAAATTTGGAAATAAGTTGCTGTATGGGAAGTGGTGTAATTAGAACTGACTGGGTCCCACAGCAAATTTTTGAATTGGCCATCCGCCCCTCCTCCGACGTCCCCCACCTCTAATGTAACCCTCACTCCTACATCTAGTCAAGATGGCTCTCTCAGACCAGATCAGGAACCTGCTGTCTGTTTCTACATGTATATACTGTCACTGATATAATGTCATTGTATAATATTGTTGAGTGGGCCCTGACAATAAAATCTTTAACTCCTCATCCCGGATGGGCCCCTTCTGAGTTTGGGCCCCATAGCTTCCCCTGCTTCCACTATTGCTACGCCACCGTGTATTGGCATACGCACTCTAAAAGCTCTAAATTTAGCTTTTGTAGTGCAGATTTTATTGTAATGCATTTGGGTGCTAAATCAAATTTACATGGACCCTAAGGTACAGTGAAAACCCTCAATAAGTAACCCCATTTTTGAAACTAAACCCCTCAAGTTATTTATCAACTGGTGAAGTAAGCATTATGACACTGCACATTTTTTACAGAAATTGATCAGTGCCCAGCTAGTGCCATCTGAGAAGCAGCACGCCCCTTAAATTTTTAGGCAGGTTCTACTGTGTGTGGAAATGTCATAAATGTGGATGCAAACTGCTGCTTGGATACACTGTAGGGATCAGAAGAGAGACTACTTTTGGGATTTTTCAGCACAGATTTTGATGGATTGGTTCATGGGTGCCATGTTGCTTTCAAACAGCCACTGGAGTTCCAGTGCAACTATTTTCTGACAACCATATGTTTTTTTTCTCTCTAATGGAGCTGTGTGAGGACTTATTTTTGTTGGATGAGATTATCATTGGTATATACAGCTTTTTGATAGCTTTTTAATGTCGATTTTTTGGAAGCAAGTTATAGATAAGGCAGAAATTCCACCATTGCTTTTTGGGATTTGGGTTATTCCAGTGTACACTGTGCAGGGAAAAAATGACATATTAACTTTATTCTGCTGGTTTATTCAAGCAGAACAAAATTTTAAAAACAAACTGCAATAAAAAAAAGTTACCTTTGGCCTCATTTACTGTATTTGACTTTTATGTTGGAACAGGTGCTTCAAAACTATGGGACTCTTTCTGACCACCATATTCCTCTATTAATTTATACTAGACAACTGGTGTAAATACATTAATAAATCTCTTGCTTCTCAACTATTACAAAGCAGACTGACTGAAGCTACCACTAGGGGGAGCTCAGTGCAAATAAATTTATGTGGATTGGATGCGGACCAAAATTAGTCATGTGAATGGGGCTAAATGGTGACTGCATGAAAATGCAGTGCTTTCATGTCAGAAACAGAAAAAGCAATTCAGTGCTGTGCCCTCTTCCACCCAGCACATTTAGCAGTTGTGTGGTGTTGAAGGTACGTGCCTGTCTGTGTTTATATATGGGACTGTATGTATATGCCTGTGTGTACATACCAGACTGTATCTATCTGTCTATGTCTGTAAATGGTACTGTATGTATGTATGTACCTGTGTGTATATAAGACTGTGTGTATACTGTGCTGACGGTTATGGATTTCCTCCACTGTTTTCCTAGAATAGGACAAGTAGAGTTAATGGCCCCTACTGTCTGCGTGTATTATAATATTATGCTATGTATATACCCAGCATAGTCATGTATGGATTCCAGGGTTAGCAATCCTGGCCCAGCCCTTGTAGGAGGTTAGATGTTGGCAGGCCCCAGCCTTAGGTTAGTGTATACTGAAGTTCAGAGACAGAAGAGGCAAAATCCATGTGCTCCCTCTTCTTAGGCCCAGGAGGCTACAGAGGCTCCCCAATTTCTATATGATAGGCAAAGCTGAGAGAAGGCTTGCCAGTGCCTTCTCAAACAGCTGACTGTCTGGGGCCTTGGGTGTTGGACCGACTCCCACCAATCGGATACTGATGATCTATCCAGAGGAGAAGTCATCAGTTACAAAATCTCGGAAAGACACCCTTCACAACTGGACATTACCTGGCTAGTCGTATCTCTAAAACCCTGTATCCCTCAGTGGATGGTACAGCCACCATAGAAAGAGTACCATTGTGCACCATAGATTTTGTAGACAGAGACTTGAGAAAGACAGCGTAAAGAAGACCACAACTCTCAACCTTGCCAAAAATCCATACATCTCCATCTGGGAGAGAATTGCACTCTGTACATCTGTAATTGGATGTACTGCAATTTCCATTTTGCACTTACGTAAAAAAAGATGTTTATTATGTTAAATCTGGCCTGATTTCTAACCCTTCTACCATAAGCTGGCCATTTTACTCCACATGCACTGCCTTGCACCAATACAAGCACCTAGCAAAAAAATGGAAACTGTGCCTTTTAGCACCACCTGGTAGAAAGTAGCAATCCAACAAGTCAACATCCAACCCATTAAACAGGTCTTTGAACACAACTAAGATATAAGTCAAAGCAGACACTTATCTGCAGAACACTACTTCAGGGTGTCCTTCATCAGTGCAGAGCAGAGTGCAGGTTTGGCTGGGTAAGAGGCCTTTGAGAGGGATCAAGGGGTATGGTTTCTCTTTAGGGAAAGTGCCATGTAAAGTGGCATGCAAAAGTTTGGGCACCCCTTGACAAAATTACTGCTACTGTGAACAGTTACATAGTAACATAGTTTTATACGGCTTACAAAATACATAAGTCCATCTAGTTCAGCCTATTATCCTACAAGTTGATCAAGAAGAAAGCAAATAAAAAAAAAAAAAAACATGAGGTGGAAGCCAATTTTCTTCATTTTAGGGAGGAAAAAATGTATGCCCGATTCCAATCAGGCAATCAGAATAACTCCCTGGCTCAATTACATGTCCAAAAATCTTGTTTGCTATAACCTGTAATGTTGTTATACTCCAGAAATGCATCCAGGCACATCTTGAACTCTGTTAGTATGTCCACCATCACCATCTCTTCTGGCAGAGAGTTCAATTGAGAAGTTAGGCAAGTTGAGGATGACATGATCTCCAAAAGGCATAAAGTTAAAGATAAAACACACTTTTCGACATTAAGCAATAACGTTGTTTTATTTTGTTTTTATACAATTTTAGAGTAAAAAAAGAAAGGAGTACCTTGCAAACAGATCAGAACCCAAGGAGATTTGAGTGCTCAGATAGCTTTGACTGAGGTCTCAACCCTGTTAGGGTTAAGACTGGTTCACAATCATCGTTAGGAAAGGTCAGGTGATGCAGATTTCATAACTTTTTATAATACCCAAACTCCTCTAATCCTCTAATCTTGTCCCAAAAACAGCATCCATGGGTTCTTCTAAGCAGCTGCCTAAGACTCTGAAAATGGTTGAGGCTCACAAAGCAGGAGACGACTATAAGAAGAGAACAAAGCATTTTCAGGTTGCATTTTCCTCTCTATAGTAATTAAGAAATGCAGTTTTCAGTAACAAGGATGTCAAGAGAAGGTCTGAAGGACCAAAAAAACAGCTGCTCATAGGATTGCCAGAAAGGCAAATCACAACCCCTGCTTGACTGCAAAAGACCTTCGGGAAGATTTAGCAGACTCTGGAATTGTGGTACACTGTTCTAGTGTTCAGCGACACCTACACAAATATGGTCTTCGTGGAAAGGTCAGCATAAAATCTCTCCTGCATACACACCACAGAATTCAGCCTCAGAAGTTTGCAAAAGAACATCTAAACAAGCCTGATGAATTTTGGAAACATGTCCTATGTGCCGATGAGGTTAAAAAAGAACTGAGCAAAGGTATGTTTGGAAAAAAAAGGTCACATAATTTCATGAAAAGAACACCTCTCCAACCATTAAACACGGGGGTGGATCAATAATGCTTTGGGGTTGTGTTGCAGCCAATGGCATGGGGAAAATTTCATGGGTAGAGGGAAGAATGGATTTAATGATATGCCAACAAATTCTGGAAGCAAACATAACACCAACTGTAAAAAAAAACTTAAAGATGATAAGAGGATGGCTTCTACAAATGGATAATGATACTAAACACACCTCATAATCCACAATAGACTACCGCACAAGCTGAACATTTTATCAAGGCCCTCACAGTCCCTTGATCTGAACTTCATTGAAAATCTGTGGCTAAACCTCAAAAGAGCAGTGCATGCAAGATAGCCCAGGAATCTCACAAAACTGGAAGACTTTTGCAAGGAACAATGAATGAAAACAGGAATTGAAAGACTCTTGGCTGGCTACAGAAAAGCGTTTATAAGCTGTGATACTTGCCAAAAGGTGTGCTACTCAGTATTAACTATGCAGGGTGCCCAAAGCTTTGCTTCAGGCACATTTACTTGTTTGTTATGTTGAAAATGAAAAAGCTAAAAAATAAAAAATAGTTTTTGCTTAAAATACAAAGGGAACGTGTCATCTTTAACTTTATGCCTTTTGGAGAAAATTTCATCTTCACCTTAAGTGTTTACAGTAACAGTAATTTTCACCTGGGGAGCGCAAACTTTTGCATACCATTGTAGGTGTAAAGAGAATTATAAACTACGCAGTGTTCATCTGGGATTCAGATATGCAAATTAGCTTCCCTCTGTGCCACTAGCACCATCTGTTTGAAGGGAGCAATGTGTAATTGGTATGTATATGTGTGGAATATATGTTATGTAAATGTGTAAATATGTTTTCACGTGTCTAGTGTACAGGTGTATATGTATGAGTAAACATATTTTATAAAAAAAAAATCAACAATAAAGGAGCAGATGCTTCTTCAACGTGGATCTTGCGGGGTTAAAAGGCCATTGGTGCTATTAGTTCAAGCCTGGCTCCCATGGTGCAGCTCCTGTGACCATGCAGTGTGAAATCCGCATCAAGTACAAGCCGCATCATTTTGTCTTAGGGGGCCTAATGTAAATGAATAAGGCATTTTCTGAGGAAAATTCTAAAATGGCCTGAACTGAGTGTACTTGCATGAAAGACCCTAACTCTCCTCTTTTTTTTATCGCACCCTCCAATCCCAGGTTTGTGTGTAAACAGTGACCCTCCAAGATGGCAGTGAGTTACCTACATGACCATGTCCCCATATGCATCCTCATTTGGACCAGAGCTGAAAGCACTCAGTGCATGCACAACTACAGGAAACACAGGGGGAGATTTTTCTTAGATGATATCCCCTGAGCTGCTGAAAGATGCACCTAATTTATGGCGACGTGGACTTCATCATATATTAGTCACATCTGCTGGCCTAAAAGAAGATAAATGTGACAGGCCCAATGGCCACGCCCCTTCCCTCACAGTGCCCCACCCTTGCCACACCTCCTTTTCAGTGGTGAGGGCAGAGCAGAGACGCCACTTGTGACAGAATTTTGGCGCAATGGTGATTGAAAAGTCGCAAACATGGTGTTTGGGACTTTTTTACCAGATCTAGCATAGGGAGATAATAAACCTCCCCCAAATCTTCAGTATCTGTGCATGCTCTGATTGCTTGAGTGGCCAATCTCTTTAATCCTTTTGCTGCCAAGACAATTTCCACATAAAATGGGGTTTAAGAATGTTTAAGATTGTTCGTTTGGTTCATAAATGCCACTTTTACCTGTCTATTTGCATAAATTTTCACAAAATTATTGGTGTGCCTGTCATGAATGAGTCTTCTCTAACAGCCAGCTCCTATATATGAATGATGGGAGCCAGCTACTGTCTGAGAGCCAATTAAGCATATTAGAGGACCAAATTTGAAGTTATTTTGCCATGTTTTACCCCTTCAAAGAGGGAAGGATGATGTGGAGGTAGGAGTGACGATGGGCGTAGCTATAGGGGGTGCAGAGGTAGCAGTCGCTACCGGGCCCAGGAGCCTAAGGGGGACCAAAGACTCTTGTGCCGCATAGGAAGACACACAAAGCACTGAGGAAAGGGGGGCCCAAGCTGAACTCTTGCACCAGGGCCCATGAGCCGTTAGCTACGCCCCTGGGAGTGACTGTGTAAAAATATTAAACAGGGAGTTGTTTGGGAGCCAAAAGAGCAGGGTCTTTTTGCTGAGCTGAGTCAGTTGATCTGGCTCACTAAAAAGAGCCAGAATTCCCATCACTACACAGAATCATATCTGAAGGGACCAAAAATATCTGTGTTGAGCCAATCAATGCCCTCCATCAGCTTCTCATTGATACTTCTTTTTTTCTCAAGCCGTTGCAAAATCACATGTAGGGAGAAGTTGCAGGTACGTTCACTCCGTCCTCTATTTTACATTGCTACTCTAGAAAGGTTTTCTTTAGGACTGAGGAACTCTGTTCTCTTTCAGCTGAACAGCAGTGTGACAGTGTAGTTTTCGCAACCCCCCTGCTCAAGGAACGTTTGCTCTAATGCTGACTTCCTGAGTTCTCCCTTTATCTTTGTGATGACAGCTGAATAACCATTGTTCAGTTTACTGTTACAGCCAGGACAGCACTGAAGCCTGGTGAGTCAATGGACACCAGGTATGGAGGATTAACCACTATACTTCCCTGTACCACAAGGGATTGTGACATTAACCCATTCTCTGGTCTAGACCACCAAGGAAAATAATATTAAAGGGTTTCTCCAAGATAATTAAAAATTTTGGAGAAAACCTGCCCTTCAGTTGCCTAAAGTAAAAAAATGATGTCATACTCATCCCTTTTTTGCCTCCTGCCATTGTTTGTTAGCATGGGTTTGCATTGGATTTCGTAATTCCATTATACTGTTCCATTATAACAGGGTTTTATATAACAGAATATAACTAAATTTAAGAATGGAATGCAAAACAGAACCCTTTAAAGGGCATTCAGTTTTGCTCCATCCTAATACATTCCTATGGGCACAAATGACGGTTTCCGTTTTGTTCTGTTATGTATGACGAAAAAAAAAGTATTTTCGACAGGACACAACGGGAATGAATGTTCATAGAAATACTTGGATTCTTTACGGTAAGAGCAGTGAGACTATGGAACCCTCTGCCTGAGGAGGTGGTGATGGTGAATTCACTAAAAGAGTTCAAGAGAGGCCTGGATGTATTTCTGGAGTGTAATAATATTACAGGCTTTAGCTACTAGAGAGGGGTCGTTGATCCAGGGACTTATTCTGATTGCCTGATTGGAGTTGGGAAATAATTTTTTCCTCTAAAGTGAGGAAAACTGGCTTCTATCTCACAGGGTTGTTTTTTTTTTGCCTTCCTCTGGATCAGCTTACAGGATAACAGGCTGAACTAGATGGTCAAATGTCTTTTTTTAGCCTTATGAACTATGTTACTATATTGTCCAAAGAAGAACAACTGGTAAACCAGTGACAGATTCAAAATTGGACACCCAAGGCCCAATAATGTGATTGTTGAGTGAAGACTAGCCCATCTGGTCTGATCCCACAGAAGACATACTGTAGTCCAAAGAATGGATGCATTATAGAAAGAAGGCAATATGCCGATTGTCCACTCAATAGGGTCTACTGAACCTTCTGTTAGCGTTTGGTGCCTGATACCATGAGACAGCTACAGAGGTTTTGTGGCGTTAAGTCAGTGCTGTATTGCAGACACAAGGGGAACCTAAACAATATTAGTCAGGTGGTTTTGAGGTTACGGCATATGGGTGCCTAATATTGTGTTACTTCAATTTTTTTCCACCAAAACACCTAAGAAAGATGCCAGACCTAGAGGATGCTGCAATTTGAGAAGCCAGAAGTGGATTTAGTCGGAAGGAGAAGTTTAAGTCATTGGTTTTCAATCTTCCTCTTGCTTTGGCTCAAAAAACTGCAGCAGCATTTTTCCAAAAAACACTGCCCAGATTTAGTAATCCTGTAGATGGTGTAAGCGTTGCCTAGCTCTCTAGACCTGCACCAAATTTATCATAGTGGCTCAGGCTGAATGACATATCTGGTGCAGGGATAGACACTCCTCTGACTCTATACCAACTATTAGTTGGCTTACACTGAGACAGAATTTTACGCCAGATTTGAGCCAACATTTTGGAATAAAATGGCGCTTCTTAAAGTCATAAAGCTCAGCTCTCAATTTCTACTATGCTCCACCCCCTTGTCAAGAACGTCAGGGGAAAAAAGTGTAGAAACAAGATGTGCCAAATTGTGCCAATTTGCTCCCCTTTTTTAGACAGATTTTTGGCGCCGATACCTTGGCAATTCTTGTTTACTGTGTGTGAAACCACTCTAAGAGTGACAACCAATATGGTGGAAAATCTTGTCATATTTAGCAAAAATGGCAGATGCAATGGAATATAAAAAACAGAAATTAAGCTATGTATACCTCTGTTGTTAAATGCACTGAATGAAACGTTTTATCCGGTAAAATGCTCATGACAGAAAACCAGCAGACCCCATTATACTTCATGGGGTTCATTAGTCTTCTGTTATTTTCATTGCTCTGCTCCTGTAATGAAGCAGCAGAATGAAAATAGCAGTGCAGATATGAATGAAGCCTAAGCTTGTGAGAAGACCTGCTGTGGGTCATGAGTAGTGTTGAGCGAACCCGAACTGTAACCGGACTTTAGGGTTTTTTGTACCCGGACCCGAACCCAAACTTTTCCGTAAAAGTTTGGTTTCGAGTTTGTTGTTCGGTGTGCAGTCTCGGCCTCTTCCTCCCTCTCCAGAGTGACAGTGGCGCCTGCCACCCAGCAAACAGAGGATGTGGCAGCAACGCCACCACGTCTGTCACCGTCACCAAGCATCTCCACAATGTCACATAGAAGCGTTCAGCAGTCCATCTCCCAAACACTGGAGAGAAAGAGGAAGTACCCGCTACCCACCCGCGATCCCTGGCCCTGAATGCCAGCATTTCGTCTGGTGGAGATGGACACTTTTAAAAAACCTTATCGCGCTGGCTTTCCCACAGTATGTGGTTCCCAGCAGCCACTACTTTTCCAGGCGAGCCATCCCTTCTCTGCACAACCAAGTGGTGGACAAAATCAGGTGTGCATTGCGTGACGCCATCTGTGGCAAGGTCCCCATAACCACCGATATGTGGACGAGTAAGCACGAGCAGGGACGTTATATCTCCCTAACATCACACTGGGTAAATGCAGTGGCGGCTGGGCCTGAGGCAGATAGCAGTTTGCCACACGTCCTTCCGCCACCGAGGACTGCAGGGCATTTCTCTTTGCCTTCTGTTGCCGCCTCCTCCTACTCCGCTTTCTCCTCTACCACCTCCTCATCTGGTCAGCGTAACACCTTCAACACCAACTTCAGCACAGCCAGGGGGAAACGACAGTAGGCTTTTTTCAAACGTATCTGTGTGGGGGAAAAACCCCACACCGCGCAGGAGCTGTGGACGGGCATGGAACAACAGACCGATGAGTGGTTGGTGCCACTGAGCCTCAAGCCCGGCTTGGTGGTGTGCGATAATGGCCGAACTTTTGTAGCAGCTCTGGTCCTAGCCGGTTTGACACACATCCCTTGTCTGGCGCATGTGCTGAATTTGATGGTGCAGAAATTCCTGAAAAACTACCCCAATATGTCAGAGGTGCTGCAGAAAGTGCGGGCCTTCTGTGCGTGCTTTTGGCCTGCTGCTGCTCGCCTGTCTGCGCTGCAGCGTAACTCCAGCCTTCCCGCTCACCGCCTCATATGCAACGTGCCCACAAGGTGGAACTCTACCTTGCACATGCTGGAGAGACTGTGCGAGCAGCGGAGTTTCAGCAGCGGAGTTTCAGCAGCAGCACACATGGGGGAGTCGCTCCACGGAACAGCACCACTTTACCACCAATAAGTGGGCCTCCATGTGAGACCTGTGTGCCATGTTGCGCTGTTTTGAGTACTCCACCAATATGGCCAGTGCCGATAACGCTGTGATCATTGTTACTATCCCACTACTATGTCTCCTTGAAAAAACGCTTCAGGCGATGATGGAAGAGGATGTGGCATAGGAAAAAAAAGGAGGAGGAAGAGGAATCATTTCCATGGTTATCAGGCCAGTCATTCACAAGTGGTTCAGGGGGTGGGTTCCTGCACCAACATAGGCCAGGTACACAATTTTCCAGCCAGCGCACAGTTCTAGAGGATGAGGAGGAGGAGGTACCATGTTCACAGCAGGGTGGCACCCAAAGCAGCTCAGGGCCATCACTGCAGCTTGTCTGTGGGGATACGGAGGACACAGACGATACACTTCCCACAGAGTACAGCTTGTCATTGTCTCTGGGCAGCCTGGCACACATGAGCGACTACATGCTGCAATGACTGCGCAACAACCGCCGAGTTGCCCACATTCTAACCAGTGCTGATTACTGGGTGGCCACCCTGCTAGATCCCCGTTACAAGGACAATGTGCCATCCTAATTCCCTCACTGGATCGTGATTGGAAGATGCGTGACTACAAGCGCACGCTGGAAGATGCGCTGCTGATGGCATTCCCACCTGACACCTGGGCCTCAGTGGAAGCACAAGGCAAAGGCAGAGGAGGAGGAAGAAGTCGCCAACGCAGCTGGGGCACCGCCAGCACCTCATAAGGCAGGGTTAGCATTGCTGAAATGTGGAAAAGATTTGTCAGCACCCCATATGAACCAGCACCACCAGCTGATATGGAACGTCTTAGCAGGAGGCAGCATTTCAGCAATATGGTGGAGTAACTGTGCACACGCCTACAAGTACTGACTGATGGTTCTACCCATTCAACTTCTGGGTCTGCAAATTGGGCACATGCCCTAAGCTTGCCCTTTACGCCTTGGAGGTGCTGGCATGCCCTGCAGCCAGTGTATTGTCTGAACATGTGTTTAGCATGGCAGGGGGCGTTATTACAGACAAGAGCATCTGCCTGTCCACAACCAATGTGGACAAGTTCACGTTTATTAAAAATGAACCAGTCATGGATCCCACAGGACTTGTCCGTACCTTGTGCAGAATAAGCATGTTTACTGGCCTCACCCAGCCTTTGTTATACTCCAGGGCACTTTCTCTTTGTTTTCTTTTCTATATTTCCCAATGTTTTGGGGTCTACCCAAATTTAAATAAACAAAAGAACAAAAACAAAAAACAGTGTTGTTGGGGACTTCCTCCTCCACCACCGCTTCCACCTACACCGCCACGTCCACCGCCTCCTAAACCTCCTACTCCATATGGACCTCCTCCTCCTAGTTCAAGATTATTATTTTTAATTTTTATGTATTTTATGTTATTTTAAGTCATTTCTCTATCCACATTTGTTTGCAGGGCAATTGTCCAGCTCTGATCCCCATTTTGCTTCCTTTTGCAGCCCTCTAGCCCTTTCCATTACTTTTTTAGAGCCATTTTAGTGCCCTAAAGTTCGGGTCTCCATTGACTCCAATGGGGTTCGGGGTCAAGTTCGCGTCCCAAACTCGAACTTTGTGACGAAGTTCGGCCGAACCCGGCGAACCCGAACTTCCAGGTGTCCGCTCAACTCAAGTCACTAGTTGAAACATTGTAGCATCAATGGTTTATCTGCTGGAAAAATTGATTAAGCAGGTGGTTGCTCATCTATTTTAAACGATACAGAATTTTAATTGTAACTGTGGCTGAATGTGCCTCACATAATTTAATCCACACTAATCCACTACTTAAATGGGCCACGGTACCGCTTCATAATATACAAAGTACAGTGTCATACATTGTATAGCCTTTTAAGATGTTTTTGGGTCACCTTAGGCAAGCCCTGTTAACTACAGTGATACATAAACAGAACACCTGCCTCTGACTCCAGTAATTTGTGTCTCTATACTTACCCCGGTCCCCCTGCTGTGCACCTGAAAATGGGCATTGGAATGCATTGAGAGGACTGCTGGGCACATACACATAATGGAGAGGACTATATGCATTCCACGGCTGATTTGCGTATGAGTATCAACTTATAAATTGCTATTCCACGGTCAGTGGCAGGGGAGCTATACACTTATTTCTCTACTTAACCCCTTTCTGACTGCCATATGGCTATATACGTGTTATCTGCACATGCCCCGTGGGAATAAAGCTCCTGCTCCTGCTCCTGCAATCTAGCAGGAGCAGGTCGTGTCTCGGCTGACAGACTCAGCGGGGACTCTGAGAAGAAGGCAGGAGCGGTTTATTACCGCTTCTGCCTTCTCCTGTGCCAGCAGAAGATCGATGCAGGAGCGCACAGTGGAGGGAACAGAGCAGGGGCTGGAGCAGAGCTGCAGGGTCTAGGGAGACCCTGATCAGCTCTGCCTGTGTGTCATGCCCCCACAGGCGGCTATTTTCCCCTGTAACTGGGGCTCCTGTGGATGCACCAGTTACAGTGGAAACAATGAAAAAAAAAGTTAAAATAAAGTCAGTGTCCTCCAGAGGTCTTTTATTGACCTCCTGGGGGATAGATTATGTGAAAAAAAAAGTAAATATAAGTAAAAAATAAATAAAAATTACAAATAAAATTTTTAAATGCCGTCGCTAACAGAATCCGTCCCCATAGTCGCCCGGTTCTCTCAAACCTATACATGTTATATATGAAAACGATTATCACAAAATATTGAACCTATTGCAACTATGTTTTTTTTGTGTCAATATTTAAGAAATAAAAAGCCATCATAAAAAATATTACTTTTTAATAATAATTAGTTTTCCTTCAAATTAAACCTAAAAAAAGAAAAAAAACTCTAAAAAAAATCCTAATAAAAAGTGTCAAGTTAAAAAAAAAAAAAATCGCTACGTTTATTTTTGTAGTCAAACAAATAAAAAAGCTACGGTCACTAAACCACCAGGTGCACAAAATCACAAAAAGTTGCCTGGACATTCAGTCCTTTTTGAGCCCGGCCATGAAAGGGTTAATAGGGGTTGTCAGGGCATGACAGGTGCCCTTTTAATACAATATAACTGTCACCTCCAAATGAGAGCAGGCATAACAGTGGACATACCTAGACAGATAGTACTGTATGTGAGAAAATTATCCCTATACTATATGTAGTGTAAAGGTTACATCACTTCTCTCAATGTCCTCATCCTCTACATTTGTACAAAAGCACTTACATTACTTCTCAATGTGAAGTCTAGGCCATATGGCAAGGCTTTCGCTAGTAAGTGCCGCTCCTCTTGTGTAAATATGCAGATAAGAAATACATATTTGTAGAGAAAAGAGCATCATGGCAGATAGAATAAATGTTACTGCACACCGCACCTAGTAGTAGAAAATCCCAGGTCCAAGATGTGATTATATTGGGGTCCATGTATTCTAAGGAATTACTGAATGACAATGAATTTCTATAGCTAAGTAGACAGTCCCTGCCATTTTAGGCTCACACATATCTGGTTAAGTCCCCTCCGACGTGGTGCAGAAAACACTGGAAGGGAAATGAAACAAGAACTGATCCCATAGGTTTCTAAGGCTACTTTCACTTGCGTTGTGCTGTCCGGTTTTGAGATCTGGCACAGGGTCTCAAAACCACAGCACAACGCTTCAGTTTTGTCCCCAATCATTGGCCATAGGGAGAAAATTGAACAAACCAGAACGGAGTGCACCAGAATGCATTCTGTTCCGATTTGTTGCGTTCCCATGCTGGACACAAAATTGCTGCAAGCACTTTTGCTGACATGCCCATGGACATAGCATCACAGGAAATAATAAAGAGCTGCATGGACATGGCCATGTGACCACATCCCAGAACAGAACATATGAGAAGTAAATGGAAAATAAATACAAAATTACAGCTACCTTCATAAATGATTATCTTAAAGGATGTTGATGCAAACTGGAAAGCTATTTTAAGTTAAATTATATATCTTATTAATAGAAAGGAAGCATTTGGATGGTAAATACAAAACTGATTAATCAACGTATGCAGATATACAAAAAGATATCAATAGGTCCCATAAATCTACAAAGTAACCAAATTCTAAAATATCAAAGAAAGACCCTTAAAATCTCAATTTTATTAGAATCATTTAAAAGGACCATACCTTGCAGGTCACAATAAATGGCTATCACGGCCCTGGTCAGTAGGTAAGTACACAATTAAGAAGATACACAAAATGAAGAGTAAAAAAACTATGGCTGTGGATAGTTTAGAGAAAGGGGGAAAGGTAGACTCTCCAGTGGGATGATTTTCCCTACAAAGACCCTACTACTCCCTTAGCCCGGAGACGACTCCTGATGGTGGAACCTCTCCGTCCTTGTACCTATCCTAGTTTGCCCTAGTAGGCCCTAGTCGGCCCTAGTCAATAAGGTTTTCCTTTTTGCCCCGACGCGTTTTCTCCAACTCGGGTTCCTCAGGGGTTCCATATGAGAAAGATAGAAGGCCCAAAGATTCAATACACAAATGATAAATCCTGATAGATTACATAAAGAGAATGGCTATATTGGTATACAGTAAGAGAGCTTTAGATATTTCACATGTGGTTCCATGAGATCAAGATAAGGCAACTCCACATTTGTAGGTCCCCAATGTTTAGCCAAGTCTCTGAGGGCGCGTGATGTTGCAACATGTGTAATTGTGTACTTACCTACTGACCAGAGCCGTGATAGTCATTTATTGTGATCTGCAAGGTCAGGTGCTTTTAAATGATTCTAATAAAATTGAGATTTTAAGGGTCTTTCTTTGATATTTTTGAATTTAGTTAATACAAAACTTATGTTTTCAAAAAATAGCAAATATGAAAGGGTAAACAAGGCTATAGTCCCATATTTGTAATGATGAAATTTACATTTTTTTCATAAAAGTAGGAGAGTTTTTCAACTGTTTTATCCTGGGGAGAAATTTCTAAGCAGAGTTCTGCAAAAGAGTTTTCCACTAGACATAAAAATAAAATCTTAGGTAAGAAATGAAGAGTCTTTATCTTGGAAGCACATGACATAGTTTTCTAAACTGTAAGCTTCACCCTAACCCTACCCCTGAATAACCGAGTCATAACTTTAAAATGACACTGTACTATCTTTAATATTTTGATATGTTATAAGGACATATCAAAAGTTTAGATTGGTGAAGGTCTGAGTGCCAGCGATCTCTAGAATGAGGTGAGAGAAGAGTGTGCTAATGCACTCTACAAACACAAACACTAATGCACTCTACTCACTGCACAAGACAGGAGTAAGATGTCTCTTGGACTTCCTATTGAGTCTGTCTTGCTTCCTGTTCTGCAGTAGGGCAAGTTTTTTTGTAACCACCATTTCTTGGTTATGCTCGATCAGATGCAACCCCACTGTAAATGATTTCACAATGCAACAGTGCAGTCTTCATGTTGTGCAACACATGGTGCCCTAGACTTAGGTTGCTCTAACCAACTGATGAGCATCTTGGACTGCAAGATTGGTTATTGGTTATTTAAGGCACAGGCAGTATCGCTGCGCTGCCTGCGCCGTTCACAGTATCTCACAAAAGTGAGTACACCCCTCACATTTTTGTAAATATTTTATTAGATCTTTTCATGGGATAACACTGAAGATATGACACTTTGATGTAAAGTAGTCAGTGTGCAGCTTGTATAACAGTGTAAATTTGGTGTACCCTCAAAATAACTCAATACACAATCGTTATTGTCTAAACTGCTGACAACAAAAGTAAGTACACCCCTAAGTAAAAATGGCCAAATTGTGCCTAATCAGCCATTTTCCCTCCCTGGTGTCATTTGACTCGTTAGTGTTACAAGGTCTCAGGTGTGAATGGGGAGCAGGTGTGTTAAATTTGGTGTTATCACTCTCATACCCTCTCATACTGGTCAATGGAAGTTCTACATGGCACCTCATGGCAAAGAACTCTCTGAGGATTTAAAAAAAGAATTGTTGCTCTACATAAAGATTGCCTAGCACCCTGAAACTGAGCTGCAGCACGGTGGCCAAGACCATACAACGGTTTAACAAGACAGGTTCCACTCAGAACAGGCCTTTCCATGGTTGACCAACGAAGTTGAGTGAACGTGCTCGGTGTCATATCCAGAGGTTGTCTTTTCAAAATAGACTTATGAGTGCTGCTAGCATTGGCAGGGGTGGGGGGGTCAGCCTGTCAGTGTTCAGACCATACACCGCACACTCTATCAAATTGGTCTGCATGGCTGTAGTTCTAGAACAAAGCCTCTTCTAGAGATGATGCAAAAGAAAGCCCACAAATAGTTTGCTGAAGTCAAGCAGAGTAAGGACATGGATTACTGAAACCATGTCCTGTGGTCTGATGAGACAACATAAACTTATTTGGTTCAGATGCTGCCAAGCATGTGTGGCGGCAACCAGTTGAGGAGTACAAAAACAAGTGTGTCTTGCCTACAGTCAATCACGGTGGTGAGAGTGTCATGGTTTGGGGCTGTGTGAGTGCTACTGGCTGTGGGGAGCTACAGTTCATTGAGGGAACCATAAATGCCAACATGTACTGTGACATACTGAAGCAGAGCATTATCCTGGGAAACTGGGCCTCCAAGATGACCTCTGCCTTGCTAAAGAAACTTAGGGTAAAGGTTCCGGACTGGCCAAACACGTTTCCAGACCTAAACCCTATTGAGCATCTGTGGCGCATCCTCAAACGAAAGGTGGAAGTGCATAAGGTCTCTAACATCCACAAGCTCTGTGATGTTGTCATGGATGAGTGGAAGAGGATTGCAGTGGCAACCTGTGAAGCTCTAGTGAACTCCATGCCCAAGAGAGTTAAGGCAGTGCTGGAAAATAATGGTGGCCACACAAAATATTGACACTTTGGGCATAGTTTGGCCATTCTAACTTAGGGTTTGTACTCACTTTTGTTGCCAGCGGTTTAGGCATTAATAGCTGTGTGTTGAGTTATTTTGAGGGCACACCAAATTTACACTGTTATACAAGCTGTACACTGACTACTTTACATTGTAACAAAGTGTCATATCCTCAGTGTTGTCCTATGAAAAAGATCTAATACAATATTTACAAAAATGTGAGGGATGCACTCACTTAGATACATATATGATTGTCATTATGCATCCTGCTACAGTTTTAAAGTACATATATGCCCATAAAATGTACACATGATTACATATTAAAGATATGTGATTGCAAAAAATTTGAATTGTATGTCCATACATAAAAAGTATATAACTCTCCTTGACATGTCTTCCACCTATATCACCTTAATGGGATTATCCTCTCAGACACAAATGAGCTCTGTACAACTGCCTTCGAAATAAGTAAATGTTTAGTTAGTGTGTATAGCAGATTTACAGCATTGTAAAAGGTATTGCTTGTGACATGTTGTGATTGAGAATATACTGTATCAGGCTATTTTAATATGGAAAAATACAAGTTTCTGATATCTGTAATAAAAAAACCCCACACATATTATGATCCACTATAATACGTGCATACTGCAAGGCAGCTTATCTCCTAAAGGTGCAACTGCATAACAAAGAAATAAATTAATCCCGGATTAAATATTCATGTGTGTTATACATGACCTGTTTGAACAGCTGCATGGAATTATTTTTGTGCTAGGGACACCGGTTAGTCTAAGAAAGAGACAAGAGACAATACAAGCCTAGTTTCTAGATATTTAAGGAAAAAAAATTGTAATAAAGTAATCTTATACTATTTTATTTATGGTTAACTCACCTCTGTCACATTTCCAACATTAACTAATTTTTTAGTCTGCGCCACATGTCCCAGTACACCAGTATCCAAAGGAAAAACTATTTCACAGTCTGGTGGCACCAAGCATTCTTCCATGGTAGCATCCTTATTCACATTAAAGAGTCTGGTGGCCAATTCCGCAGTACCATTCCTCATCCGATACATGAACAAACTCATACGGTCCGCTTGAATAATAAACGATATCCTCTTGAGTACATTGAACACACATCTTTCCACGTTGAGGTTTTCTTGGAATCCCCTAATCAGATCGAAGACTATTTCACTTTCATCCACGCTGCTTAAGTCATGGTATGTACTGAAGTCCACATTGGTTTTGTCAGCGCTTAAAAGCTCAAATATAATACCAGGTCGAAATTTATTGTCATAGTAATCTTTGGCAAAAGTTGGGTTGGAGTCTAAATATTTCTCCACTGCCTCCTCTGTCAGTGCGCTCATGTTGACTACAGTACTTACGGATCAGATTGCACCTTCCCAGGAATGCCTCTGAATCCAGTGGAGATAGTTCAACACATTAAAAGAAAAAAAAAAGAAAAAAAAGAAAAAATGGAGAATTAGAGAAACCCAGGGAAATTCAGAAATCCCATGGGTGTTTCTCCTTCAGGGGGACAGAAGGAGCTCATGCCATCTCCCTGCTCTGAGCTGTAAGCCTGATTTGGAAGCATTCGTGTAAGATGATTCTTAGCAAGGCCAGCATTATTCCACTAATAGTGAAGGTGAAATGGGGATTACCCTGATCATTTTAAATGGTCACATGACTTTTCTATAATCCAGTAACCAATCACATTAAAGGCTGAAGACGATTGCCAATGATACTCAGTACATTGCGTATGGCAGATTAAGAATGCTAGTAGAAGAAAACTGATCAACAATTCACAGTATGCTGAAGGATGCACACAAGTAGAATCAGGATACTGCAATCGCAGCTGCTTTACTTACTTTATCTCTATATATTTAAATATATACTGAAAGGGGTTCTCAGGGAATTAAGAAAATTTAAATACTTAAATATTACTTTATTATAAAGAAATTCCCAAGTACCTTTGGTTAGTCATCCGAAGTCGCTTCGTTCAAAACTTCAGAATAACACTGTACGGAGATCCGTCTCCATACAGTATTAGAATGTGTGGGCTCCGATGAGCTGAAGTTAGTTATTCACAAAGTCACGCTTGACTTCGTAGAATAACTTCGGTAGTTAATTTTTAAAGTGGAAAACCATTTTAAAACTTGAAACCGAACTCAGCAACGGTTCCAAGGTACTAGTTGGAGCTGAAGCTGAGTTCAGTTTCAAGTTTTAAAGTGGTTTCCCACTTTAAAAATCAACTACTGAAGTTATTCAACGAAGTCACGCTCGACTTCGTGAATAACTAAGTTCGCTCACCGTAGCCTATACATTCTAATACTGTACAGAGATGGATCTTCGTAAAGTATTATTCCGAAGTTTTGAATGTAGCGACTTCGGATGAAGCATCCGAAGATCGCATCGCTCAACACTAGTTGGCTTGTTTAGTCTCAGGAGCAATTACTAGGAAAAATTAAATGGCTACTGTCCTATTAGTACACATAAAACCTGTCCTAATCACACAGGAGGACAAGTTACTTCACAACACTGAGCTAAAGAGCTGCCTCAGCTTCCTCTCTGCTCTGCTTGTCAGAGATTATGATCCTCAATACAGCTGATAAGATCTTCAGCTGAATCTCTGTGGGAATGGAGTTCATGAGGAGACATGAAGTACAAAGAGGACAGGCAGGATAGACTGTGGTAATGTGGGGATTTGTCCAGGGTGCGGGTGCCCATAGAGAGGGCTCTGGCAGCCGTAACCATAGGTTCGGCATCACTGCGCAAGACAGTAATGATGACACTTAGTGCCCCTCAGACAATATGATTCCCCACAAAGTATGATTACCACCTAGTTCCTTCCCACACAGTATTATGTCCCCTTAGTATCCCAAGCATTATGATACCTCTAAGTGCCCTCTCATAGTAGGATGCCCCCCAAGTGCTTTCCACGTAGAATGAGGCCCCCTTAGACCCCCTACTCACAGAGTAATGCACCCGTAATTGGTCCTCACAGAGTAAAATACTAGTTACAGTACATAGTTTATAGGGCTATGCATCCATCCAGTTCAGCCTGTTATATTGCAAGGTTGATCCAGAGGAAATTATGTCCCCTTGAGTGGCCTCCAGTATGATGTTCTCATAAGTGTTCCCTATACAGTGACGCCCTTTAAGTGCCCCTAAACAGACTGATGGCCTGTTAAGTCTCCCCAACACATTAAGATGCCCCCCCTTAAGTGGACCCCATCCAGTGATGCCCCTTGTGTCCCCTCACAGAGTGATGCCCCTTTACATGCCCGCCACAGAGTATAATATCCCCTTAAGTGGCCCAGATACAGTGATACCCCCTTAAGTGCCTTCTCATAGAGTGATGCCCCCTGAGAAACAGATTGATTGATGCCCACTTAATTGCTCCCCATGGAGGAATGCCTTATACTGCTTCTAGTTTAAATACTCAGCTACCCCACTTTCCCCCACCATAAGCTCCCTACTTCTCAATTTGTCATTGATGATTCAGTGCAATCAGCCACGCTGCATTGATGTCATCACACCTATCGCACTAATAGAGATGGCCCGAACTATCCGCCGGCGAACAGTTCCCGGCGAACATAGCTTGTTCGCGTTCGCCTCTGCCGGGCGAACATATGCGATGTTCGGTCCGCCCCCTATACATCATCATTGAGCAAACTTTGACCCTGTACCTCACAGTCAGCAGACACATTCCAGCCAATCAGCAGCATACCCTCCCTCCCAGACCCTCCCACCTCCTGCACAGCATCCATTTTAGATTCATTCTGAAGCTGCAGTCTTAGTGAGAGGAGGGAGAGTGTAATTGCTGCTGATTTAATTGGGAAATTGATAGCTAGGCTAGTGAATTCAGTGTCCACTCCAGTCCTGAAAGACTCATCTGATCTCTGCTGTAAGGACAGCGTCCTGACAGCACCCCAAAAAGCCCTTTTTAGGGCTGCAACATTAGTCTGCTTTTTTTCCCCCTTTATATACATATTGCAGTTGCCTGGCCTGCCTGTGTGTGAGGAGCTGCAGGCCCACAGACTGTAGTGTGCCCACTGCCAGTGCCCACCCCTGTCATTCCGTGTGGTACAGGACTTTGCATCAAAAAAAGGCATTTAATTTTTACACTTTAATCTAAGGTTAGTTGCCTGCCAGTGTGTGTCAGGCTGACTTCCACTGACTGTAGTGTGACCACTGCCAGTGCCCACCCCTGTCATTCCGTGTGGTACAGGACTTTGCATCAAAAAAAGGCATTTAATTTTTACACTTTAATCTAAGGTTAGTTGCCTGCCAGTGTGTGTCAGGCTGACTTCCACTGACTGTAGTGTGCCCACTGCCAGTGCCCACCACTCATACCGGCTGGCACAGGACTTTGCATAAAAGGCATTTAATTTTTACACTTTAGTGTAATTTCAGCTGCTTGCCTGCTGCTAGTGTGTGTCAGGCCGACTTCAACTGACTGTAGTGTGCCCACTGCCAGTGCCCACCCCTGTCATCCCGTGTGGCACAGGACTTTGCTTAAAAAAAGGCACTTAATTTTTACACTTTAATCTAAGGTTAGTTGCCTGCCAGTGTGTGTCAGGCTGACTTCCACTGACTGTAGTGTGCCCACTGCCAGTGTCCACCACTCATACCGGCTGGCACAGGACTTTGCATAAAAAGGCATTTAATTTTTACACTTTAGTGTAATTTCAGCTGCTTGCCTGCTGCTAGTGTGTGTCAGGCCGACTTCAACTGACTGTAGTGTGCCCACTTCCAGTGCCCACCCCTGTCATCCCGTGTGGCACAGGACTTTGCATCAAAAAAGGCATTTAATTTTTACACTTTAATCTAAGGTTAGTTGCCTGCCAGTGTGTGTCAGGCTGACTTCCACTGACTGTAGTGTGCCCACTGCCAGTGCCCACCACTCATACCGGCTGGCACAGGACTTTGCATAAAAAGGCATTTAATTTTTACACTTTAGTGTAATTTCAGCTGCTTGCCTGCTGCTAGTGTGTGTCAGGCCGACTTCAACTGACTGTAGTGTGCCCACTGCCAGTGCCCACCCCTGTCATCCCGTGTGGCACAGGACTTTGCTTAAAAAAAGGCACTTAATTTTTACACTTTAATCTAAGGTTAGTTGCCTGCCAGTGTGTGTCAGGCTGACTTCCACTGACTGTAGTGTGCCCACTGCCAGTGTCCACCACTCATACCGGCTGGCACAGGACTTTGCATAAAAAGGCATTTAATTTTTACACTTTAGTGTAATTTCAGCTGCTTGCCTGCTGCTAGTGTGTGTCAGGCTGACTTCAACTGACTGTAGTGTGCCCACTGCCAGTGCCCACCCCTGTCATCCCGTGTGGCACAGGACTTTGCTTAAAAAAAAGGCACTTAATTTTTACACTTTAATCTAAGGTTAGTTGCCTGCCAGTGTGTGTCAGGCTGACTTCCACTGACTGTAGTGTGCCAACTGCCAGTGTCCACCACTCATACCGGCTGGCACAGGACTTTGCATAAAAAAGGCATTTAATTTTTACACTTTAGTGTAATTTCAGCTGCTTGCCTGCTGCTAGTGTGTGTCAGGCCGACTTCAACTGACTGTAGTGTGCCCACTGCCAGTGCCCACCCCTGTCATCCCGTGTGGCACAGGACTTTGCTTAAAAAAAGGCACTTAATTTTTACACTTTAATCTAAGGTTAGTTGCCTGCCAGTGTGTGTCAGGCTGACTTCCACTGACTGTAGTGTGCCCACTGCCAGTGCCCACCACTCATACCGGCTGGCACAGGACTTTGCATAAAAAGGCATTTAATTTTTACACTTTAGTGTAATTTCAGCTGCTTGCCTGCTGCTAGTGTGTGTCAGGCCGACTTCAACTGACTGTAGTGTGCCCACTGCCAGTGCCCACCCCTGTCATCCCGTGTGGCACAGGACTTTGCTTAAAAAAAGGCACTTAATTTTTACACTTTAATCTAAGGTTAGTTGCCTGCCAGTGTGTGTCAGGCTGACTTCCACTGACTGTAGTGTGCCCACTGCCAGTGTCCACCACTCATACCGGCTGGCACAGGACTTTGCATAAAAAGGCATTTAATTTTTACACTTTAGTGTAATTTCAGCTGCTCACCTGCTGCTAGTGTGTGTCAGGCCGACTTCAACTGACTGTAGTGTGCCCACTGCCAGTGCCCACCCCTGTCATCCCGTGTGGCACAGTACTTTGCATCAAAAAAGGCATTTAATTTTTACACTTTAGTGTAATTTCAGTTGCTTGCCTACTGCTAGTGTGTGTCAGGCTGACTTCCACTGACTGTAGTGTGCCCACTGCCAGTGCCAACCACTGATACCGGGTGGCACAGTAGCTTGCCGATAAATAAGGCATTTAATTTTTAGACAGTAGTCTAAATTCAGTTGCTTGCCTACTGCCAGTGTGTGTCAGGCCCTCTTCCACTGACTGTAGTGTGCCCACTGCCAGTGCCAACCACTGATACCGGGTGGCACAGTAGCTTGCCGATAAATAAGGCATTTAATTTTTAGACAGTAGTCTAAATTCAGTTGTTTGCCTGCTGCCAGTGTGTGTCAGGCCCTCTTCCACTGACTGTAGTGTGCCCACTGCCAGTGCCAACCACTGATACCGGGTGGCACAGTAGCTTGCCGATAAATAAGGCATTTAATTTTTAGACAGTAGTCTAAATTCAGTTGCTTGCCTGCTGCCAGTGTGTGTCAGGCCCGCTTCCACTGACTGTAGTGTGCTCCTCTGCCAGTGCCAACCACTGATACCGGGTGGCACAGTAGCTTGCCGATAAATAAGGCATTTAATTTTTAGACAGTAGTCTAAATTCAGTTGCTTGCCTGCTGCCAGTGTGTGTCAGGCCCGCTTCCACTGACTGTAGTGTGCCCACTGCCAGTGCCAACCACTCATACCGGGTGGCACAGTAGCTTGCCGATAAATAAGGCATTTAATTTTTAGACAGTAGTCTAAATTCAGTTGCTTGCCTGCTGCCAGTGTGTGTCAGGCCCTCTTCCACTGACTGTAGTGTGCCCACTGCCAGTGCCAACCACTGATACCGGGTGGCACAGTAGCTTGCCGATAAATAAGGCATTTAATTTTTAGACAGTAGTCTAAATTCAGTTGCTTGCCTGCTGCCAGTGTGTGTCAGGCCCACTTCCACAGACTGTAGTGTGCCCACTGCCAGTGCCAACCACTCATACCGGGTGGCACAGTACCTAGCACGCGTAGTACCACTTATCTAAAAAAAAATGACAGGCAGAGGCAGGCCAGACTCGCAGGGGCCGTCGTGGTCGTGGTGCTGTGATTTCCACTGTCCCTGGAATAATGCCCAGTTTTCAGAGGCCACGTACCCTGAACCCGAAAAATTCAGAGGACGTAGTTGACTGGCTTAGACAGGACACCCAATCTTCAACAGCTTCCGCTAAGAACCTTGACGCACCATCCTCCTCCAGCTCAGCTTCGGTCACCTGCTCTCAAGTTACCACGCACCCGCCCGTCGCCACCACCACCACTACCACCACAGCCACCACAGCCGCTTCACTTGATCCGTCAGAGGAGTTATTTACACATCAGTTGGATGCAATTAGTGATGCGCAACCATTATTGCCAGATGATGTAGATTACGGGGATATGTCTCAGTCAGGCAGGATTACACACATGGACGTACAGTGTGATGATGATGATGATGATGTTGTACTCCGCTGCTGCTTCCTTTGCTGAGGTGTCAGATACAAGTGAAGCGGTTGATGATGACGATGTGTCCACGGATGCCACGTGGGTGCCTGCTCGAAGAGAAGAAGAGGGGAAAGTTCTGAAGGGGAGACAGAGAGAATGAGGAGACGAGTTGGAAGCAGGGGAGGTCGTCGCAAGGAGTTAGTGGCACAGTCAGACAGCATGTATCGGCACCTGGGGTCAGCCAGACAGCACGCCAGTCAATGCATGCTGTTGCCACCACTAGAATGCCGTCATTGCAAAGCTCAGCAGTGTGGCATTTTTTTGTGTGTCTGCCTCTGATAAAAGCAATGCCATTTGCAACCTGTGCCAAAAGAAACTGAGTCGTGGGAAGTCCAACACCCACCTTGGTACAACTGCTTTGCGAAGGCACATGATCTCACATCACAAACGCCTATGGGATCAACACATGAGTACAAGCAGCACACAAACTCAAAGCCACCATGCTCCTCCTGGTCCAGCATCTTCAGCCACGTCAACCACTGCTGTCCTCCCTGCCCCCTCTCAACCACCCGCCACTCCATCTCTCACCTTCAGCAGTTCCTGCTCATCTGCCCACAGTCAGGTGTCTGTCAAGGACATGTTTGAGCATAAGAAGCCAATGTCACAAAGTCACCCCTTGCCCGGCGACTGACAGCTGGCTTGACGGAACTCTTAGCCCGCCAGCTTTTACCATACCAGCTGGTAGAGTCTGAGGCCTTCAAAAAATTTGTCGCTATTGGGACACCACAGTGGAAGGTACCCGGACGAAATTTTTTTTCAAAAAAGGCAATCCCAAACCTCTACCATGTCATTGAAAAGGAAGTCATGGCATCTCTGACATACAGTGTTGGGGCAAGGGTCCATCTGACCACTGATACCTGGTCTGCAAAGCACGGTCAGGGCAGGTATATCACGTATACTGCGCATTGGGTCAACCTGCTGACGGCTGACAAGCATGGAATGCGTGGCTCCGCAGCGGAGTTGGTGACACCACCACGACTTGCAGGCAACCTACTGCCACCTCCTCTACTCCTACTCCATCCTCTTCAATATCCTCCTCGGCTGAGTCCTCTTCTGCTGCGGCGTATGGCTGCACATCAACTGATTCCCCCCAGCTCCCCAGGGGCTATTCCACATCCCGGATACGACAGTGTCACGCTATCTTGGGGTTGACTTGCCTGAAAGCAGAGAGCCACACAGGACCAGCACTCCTGTCCGCCCTGAACGCACAGGTGGATCAGTGGCTGACCCCGCACCAACTGGAGATCGGCAAAGTGGTGTGTGACAATGGAAGCAATCTGTTGGCGGCATTAAATTTGGGCAAGTTGTCACATGTGCCGTGCATGGCACATGTGTTGAATCTCATCGTACAACGTTTTGTGTCTAAGTACCCAGGCTTACAGGACGTCCTCAAGCAGGCCAAGAAGGTGTGCGGCCATTTCAGGCGTTCCTACACGGCCATGGCGCACTTTTCCGATATTCAGCGGCGAAACAACATGCCAGTGAGGCGCTTGATATGCGACAGCCCGACACGTTGGAATTCAACACTCCTAATGTTCGACCGCCTGCTCCAACAAGAAAAAGCCGTCAACGAGTATTTGTATGACCGGGGTGCTAGGACAGCCTCTGCGGAGCTGGGAATCTTTTGCCACGTTACTGGACACTCATGCGCAATGCCTGTAGGCTTATGCGCCCTTTTGAGGAGGTGACAAACCTAGTCAGTCGCACCGAAGGCACCATCAGCGACCTCATCCCATTTGTTTTCTTCCTGGAGCGTGCCCTGCGAAGAGTTCTGGATCAGGCTGTAGATGAGCGTGAAGAGGAAGAGGAAGAGTTGTGGTCACCATCACCACCAGAAACAGCCTTGTCATCATCGCTTGCCGGACCTGCAGCAACGCTGGAAGAGGAGTATGAGGAAGAGGAGTCAGAGGAGGAATGTGGCGGCTTTGAGGAGGAGGAAGACCAACCACAGCAGGCACCCCAGGGTGCTCGTTGTTGTCACCTATCTGGGACCCATGGTGTTGTACGTGGCTGGGGGAAGAACAGACCGTCAATGACATCAGTGAGGACGAGGAACGGGAAATGAGTAGCTCTGCATCCAACCTTGTTCAAATGGGGTCTTTCATGCTGTCATGTCTGTTGAGGGACCCACGTATAAAAAGGATAAAGGAGAACGATCTGTACTGGGTGGCCACGCTACTAGACCCCGGTATAAGCAGAAAGTGGCAGAAATGTTACCAAATTACCGAAAGTCGGAAAGGATGCAGCAGTTCAAAACCAAACTAAAAAATATGCTTTACACAGCTTATAAGGGGATGTCACAGCACAACGGGAATCTAACAGGGGAAGAGGTGAGTGTAATTCTCCTCCTACCACGGCGGCAAGGACTGGACGATTTACAGATGTGTTGTTGATGGAGGACATGCGGAGCTTTTTCAGTCCTACTCATCGCCACAGCCCTTCGGGATCCAGCCTTAGAGAACGACTCGACCGACAGGTAGCAGACTACCTTGCCTTAACAGCAGATATCGACACTCTGAGGAGCAATGAACCCCTTCACTACTGGGTGTGCAGGCTTGACCTGTGGCCTGAGCTATCCCAGTTTGCGATATAACTTCTGGCCTGCCCTGCTTCAAGTGTCCTGTCAGAAAGGACCTTCAGTGCAGCAGGAGGCATTGTCACTGACAAGAGAAGTCGCCTCGGTCAAAAAAGTGTTGATTACCTCACCTTCATAAAGATGAATGAGGCATGGATCCCGAAGGGACTGACAGTGGGGGATACGTTTGACTAACAAAAGGCCTGATTACATGCCATGGCCTCAAAATGGTCCCCACGCTGCTGTATTTAATGTCTGCATACCGGATGACTTTCGTGAATTCTCCACCACCAACTAGGGTTCAAGCCGCAATGTTTTAGTCACTTTTCTGCCTGGAAAACATCAATTTTTCCGGCCGCTGCTACAATAGCGGCTGCAACAGTGCCATTATTTTTCAGGCATGTGTACATGCCTAATTTTTCTGTCCTATGGTGCAGCACTGTGGCTGCAAAAACAAACCAAAAAAAAGGCACATACAAGTGTCAATTCCCTTCGTGATCGTTACCTTGTTGTGGTGAAGGGGCTTGCGTATCACAATGAAGCAATCATCATCACCTCTATAAGTGTGTTGGCAATGTTGCCACACCCCAGATGATAAGGCCGTTGCTTCATTATGGTCAGACCAAAAGCAATCGGGTGGCCACGCTACTAGACCCCCGGTATAAGCAGAAAGTGGCAGAAATGTTACCAAATTACCGAAAGTCGGAAAGGATGCAGCAGTTCAAAACCAAACTAAAAATATGCTTTACACAGCTTATAAGGGGATGTCAATGGGGGATTCGACAATGGTTAATCAATTCGACCGGATAGGGTCCGTAACAGGGATTAAACTGATAGCAATAGTACTAGTTAAGACACCACTCATTTAGGGTGTCACAGCACATTGCTCTGTGCACGCGCAGTGCCCCAATTTGGGAGTAAGAGGACCGACTCAAGCTGCTTTTTCCATCTCCCGGTTCCTGAAATCAATTCAGTTTAGTGTATGAGAGTTTGGTCTGTCACTGTGAAGGCAGTAGAAGGTACCCGGCCTAAATTTTTTTTCACAAAGGCAATCCCTGATATGGGACGTAACAGGGATTAAACTGATGAGAATAATACTACAGAAAATACCACTCATATCAGTGGAGGGAGCCAGCGTTTTTTAACCATCTCCCGTTCAAAAAATCTATTTAATAAATGGCCCCCAGATTGGGGAGTCGGGGACGTTAGAGGGATTAAACTGATGAGAATAGTACTACAGAAAATACCACTCATATCGGGTGTGACAGTAAATTGCACGGCGCAGACGCAGTGACCGTGGTTTAAAACAGAGTGGAGGGAGCCAGCATTTTTTAACCATCTCCCCGTTCGAAAAATCTATTCAATAAATGGCCCCCAGATTGGGGACATTAGAGGGATTAAACTGATGAGAATAGTACTACAGAAAATACCACTCATATCTGGTGTGACAGTAAATTGCACGGCGCAGACGCAGTCACCGTGGTTTAAAACAGAGTGGAGGGAGCCAGCGTTTTTTAACCATCTCCCGTTCGAAAAATCTATTCAATAAATGGCCCCCAGATTGGGGACGTTAGAGGGATTAAACTGATGAGAATAGTACTACAGAAAATACCACTCATATCGGGTGTGACAGTAAATTGCACGGCGCAGACGCAGTGACCGTGGTTTAAAACAGAGTGGAGGGAGCCAGCGTTTTTAACCATCTCCCGTTCGAAAAATCTATTCAATAAATGGCCCCTAGATTAGGGACGTTAGAGGATTAAACTGATGAGAATAGTACTACAGAAAATACCACTCATATCGGGTGTGACAGTAAATTGCACGGCGCAGACGCAGTCACCGTGGTTTAAAACAGAGTGGAGGGAGCCAGCGTTTTTTAACCATCTCCCTGCTCGAAAAATCTATTCAATAAATGGCCCTCAGATTGGGGACGTTAGAGGATTAAACTGATGAGAATAGTACTACAGAAAATACCACTCATATCGGGTGTAACAGTAAATTGCACGGCGCAGACGCAGTGACCGTGGATTAAAACAGAGTGGAGGGAGCCAGCGTTTTTAACCATCTCCCGTTCGAAAAATCTATTCAATAAATGGCACCCAGATTGGGGACGTTAGAGGGATTAAACTGATGAGAATAGTACTACCGAAAATACAACTCATATCGGGTGTGACAGTAAATTGCACGGCGCAGACGCAGTCACCGTGGTTTAAAACAGAGTGGAGGGAGCCAGCGTTTTTTTAACCATCTCCCCGTTCGAAAAATCTATTCAATAAATGGCCCCCAGATTGGGGACGTTAGAGGGATTAAACTGATGAGAATAGTACTACCGAAAATACAACTCATATCGGGTGTGACAGTAAATTGCACGGCGCAGACGCAGTGACCGTGGATAAGAACAAAGGGGAGGGAGACAGCGTTTTTTTAACCATCTCCCCGTTCGAAAAATCTATTCAATTCACCTTTCGGGGACCCTTGGTGTTATACGTGGCTGGGTGGAGGAAGAAACCTTCAATGACATCACCGGGAAGTGGCTAGCTTGGTATCCAACCTTGTGCAAATGGGGAGTTTGCGGTTGTGCAAATGAACTGTTTGCGGTTGTTTACGGTGCATTAAAAGGGGAGTTTGGTCTGTCAATGTCTGTAAAGTGGGCATAACAATTACACTACCTGATCGATACAACATCATACCTTATCGTATACACACACTGGATGTTTTAAAGCACGTTATTCCAAACAATTTAGGAATGTTAGTTGATTTATGCCCTTTATGGATTAAAACCCGACTCTGCGTCCACTACGTAATTTTCCATGGGAGTTTTGCCATAGATCCCCCTCCGGCATGCCACAGTCCAGGTGTTAGACCCCTTGAAACAACTTTCTCATCACTATTGTGGCCAGAAAGAGTCCCTGTGGGTTTTAAAATTCGCCTGCCAATTGAAGTCTATGGCGGTTCGCCCGGTTCGCCCGTTCGCGAACATTTGCGGAAGTTCGCGTTCGCTGTTCGCGAACTGAAAATTTTATGTACGCGACATCACTACGCACTAAGCCACAGACAGCACAGAGCTCAATGCTGTGCTGTCTGTGCTCAGTGTAGCAGGGATGATGTAGTGATTTCATTGTGCCTAATTACGATAAACCACCGATGGGGACACTTAAGGGACATCACTGTGTGGGGGCCACATAAGGGGGACAACTTTCTGTGTGGAGGACACTTTAAGGGGTTGGCTACTTTCTGGTTACTGTTAACCAATGTGTATGTAAGATTGCTATTAGTGTTGGTTGAGCACCAAAGTTCTCTACCGAGCACCCAAGCACAATGGAAGTCAATGGGAGAACCCAAGCATTAAACCAGGCACCCCCTGCTCTGAAGAGGGGAGGGTGTCTGGTTCACAGGAAAAGGTCAGAATTGGATGGAAACACCAATGAAATGGTTTGGGAACAGTATGGGGAGGATGTTTGGATCCATCTTGGACACGAAGTGCTGTCGGCATCTTTTGTGGCCCCATTGAAATGAATGGGTCCGCATCCGAGCCGCAAAAAATGCGGCTTGGATGTGGACCAAAACAACGGTTGTGTGCATGAGCCCTTATGAGTAGAGATAAGTAAACTTTAAAAAAAAGTCCGGTGTTCGGCGTTCGGGTGGTGGTAAGTCGCGCATCCCGTTATGGATTCCACTATAGCGGCATATGGAATCCATAAGGGGCGGCTGCCACTAACCCGAACTGTTGAACAGCCGAAGGACCTGGGGTGACGTCACTGTCATGTGATCAGTGCAGGGGGCGTGGCTCAGCACTGGATTTGATCTGATTTGATGTGATATGCAGGCTTTTGCATGTGCCTGTCCTGAACTGTGGTGATGGGTGTCTTAAATTGTTTTCTCCTCACCTGCAGTAGAGTCTGTATAGCTTTAGTGCTGATCGCTCCGCGGACTATAAACACTGTAGCTTGCAGATCTTTTGATGGCCTGGGACCCCGCAGTCTCCCTAAAGTAGTGGTCCTCACAGACAAGCTGTTTCTCTAGTCCCAAAGGCCCTTGGAGTGGGAGCATACGGACATGCTCCCTCACTCAACGCTTGCTAAACTAACTCTCCCTAGATCTCTCTAGAGCTCGCCTTCCTAGCAGGAAGTAGGACCAGTCCACTCCCACCAAGAGGGAAGGAATGGAAATATATGTTCCATTCCTAATGCCAATCATACCGCATCATTCCTGAAGCATGTGGCAGATATCTAAAAAACATAACATAATATAATAAACATATCCTATCTGGATATAAAGATATCCTATCTGGAGTAATGCACCTGGTCGACAGATATGAGTATGCACGATCTACAAGCCCAACTGCAACATCTGCATGTCATCACACCTGAATGCCTCCATGTCCAACCATATTTCATCTTCCATCCAGGCTAGAGGGGGCCCAACAGGGTACTAGAGACTCTTTTCAGTTGTACAGTTGTACCCGATAACTCTAATATTGTAATCACTTACATATATCATCATTACAATCACACACAGAAAGTTTCATTCCATTTCAACAACTCCTCCTTGACACTTTTGTCAATAAGTGTAGTTAATATGATGCTGCTGTGGCTCGTACAGCTGCACTCCCTCAGCCACAAGGCAGTCACATCTCAACGCAGCTGCTCTGTACCCTAACCTTACACAGAGAAATTATAGGGAACAAGCATTTGTATGAAAGTATGCTCCCGATAATCGGCCCCTGTAAAATACCTTTTTGTATTTAGTATACAGTATTAGTATTTGATATACTATTCATCATTTTCTGTTCTGGAACCTAAGGTTTATGCTTCATAGATTAAAACCAATGCTGTAGATTTAGTTTCAGTGTAAGGTAATATTAGCACGGCCAAAATACACATCAGAAAACTCTATGGCAGAAATCCGAGACTGTCCCTCATATTTCTGACATAGATTTTCAGTTTACATGCTGCAGATCCTCCCACAGATTTAGTCCCAGTCAGTGGGGCTAATCCACAAGTGGCCAGCCATTGCGGTTTTTGCATGGAAACTGTGCAAAGATGTACATGTCCATGTGCTTCTTTCTGTATGCAGAAAAACTGCTGAACTATGGCATGGGCTCCCATTGAGAAACAATGGGAGGCAGAATATATTGGCTTTTTTCCAGTGGATTTTAGTGTCGAATAAGCAGCATAATATATTTGCCTTTTGAACATGCCTTGCCAGCTAAATATTTAGCTATTAAATCATCAACATTGTTTTTTTTAAAGAAGTTTTCCATTTAAAACTGTTTTTGGTGTGGATTTTGATATGGTTTTGAGGCTCCCTTTGACTTCAATCCGCACCAAGAAAAACATGTTTTTTAAATATGATGAAAAAACTGCTCTTGTATAAACTACATTACAGATTTACATAGTAACATAGTAACATAGTATATAAGGCCGAAAAAAGACATTTGTCCATCCAGTTCGACCTGTTTCCTGCAAGTTGATCCAGAGGAAGGCAAAAAACCCCTGTGAGGTAGAGCCAATTTTCCCCACTTAAGGGGAAAAAATTCCTTCCCGACTCCAATCAGGCAGTCAGAATAACTCCCTGGATCAACGACCCATCTTTAGTAGCTATAGCCTGAAATATTATTACGCTCCAGAAATACATCCAGGCCCCTCTTGAATTCCTTTATTGTACTCACCATCACCACCTCCTCAGGCAGAGAGTTCCACAGTTTCACTGCTCTTACAGTGAAGAACCCTTTTCTATGTTTGTGTACAAACCTTCTTTCCTCCAGACGCAGAGGATGTCCCCTCGTCACAGTCACAGTCCTGGGGATAAATAGATGATGGGAGAGATCTTTGTACTGACCCCTGGTATATTTATACATAGTTATTAGATCTCCCCTCAGTCGTCTTTTTTCTAGAGTGAATAACCCTAATTTTGCTACCCTTTCAGGGTACTGTAGTTGCCCCATTCCAGTTATTACTTTAGTTGCCCTCCTCTGAACCCTCTCTAGCTCTGCTATGTCTGCCTTGTTCACGGGAGCCCAGAACTGTACACAGTACTCCATGTGTGGTCTGACTAGTGATTTATAAAGTGGTAAGACTATATTTTCATCACGGGCATCTATGCCCCTTTTGATGCAACCCATTATCTTATTGGCCTTAGCAGCAGCTGCCTGATACTGGTTTTTACCACTTATTTTGTTATTTATTAAAATTCCTAGATCCTTTTCCATGTCAGTGTTACTGAGTGTTTTACCATTTAGTATGTACGGGTGACTTGCATTATTCCTTCCCATGTGCATAACTTTACATTTGTCAGTGTTAAACCTCATCTGCCATTTCTCTGCCCAAGCCCCCAATCTATCCAGATCCCTCTGTAGCAGAAAACTGTCCTCTTTAGTGTTAATTACTTTACACAGTTTAGTGTCATCTGCAAAAATTGATATATTACTGTGCAAGCCTTCTACAAGATCATTAATAAATATATTGAAGAGAATAGGGCCCAATACTGAACCCTGAGGTACCCCACTAGTGACCGTGACCCAATCTGAGTGTGTACCGTTAATAACCGCCCTCTGTTTTCTGTCACTCAGCCAGTTACTTACCCACATACAGATATTTTCTCCCAGTCCGAGCATTCTCATTTTATATACTAACCTTTTATGTGGTACAGCGTCAAATGCTTTGGAGAAGTCCAGATATACGACATCCATTGATTCGCCGCTGTCAAGTCTAGAACTTACCTCCTCATAGAAACTGATTAAATTAGTTTGACATGACCGATCCCTCATGAAGCCATGCTGATATGGTGTAATTTGCTTATTTTCATTGAGATACTCCAAGATAGCATCTCTTACAAAACCTTCAAACAGTTTACCCACAACAGATGTTAAACTTACCGGCCTATAATTTCCAGGCTCTGTTTTTGGACCCTTTTTGAATATTGGCACCACATTTGCTATACGCCAGTCTGGTGGAACATTCCCTGTCAGTATGGAGTCCGTGAATATCAAAAATAAGGGTCTGGCTAGGACATCACTTAATTCCCTTAGGATACGGGGTGTATGCCATCCGGTCCTGGCGATTTGTCTATTTTAATCTTTTTAAGTCGCAGCTGTACTTCTTCCTGGGTCAGACAGGGCACTTTTAAAGGGGAATTTACTTTTACATTTTGCATTTCATCTGACAGTTTATTTTCCTCAGTGAAAACAGTGGTGAAGAAAATATTTAATAGCTTGGCTTTATCCTCATCGCTTTCTGCAACTCCCCTCATTGCTATGTAGAGGGCCGACTCCTTCAGGTTTATATTTTTACCATTTATATAATTGAAAAACATTTTAGGGTTAGTTTTGCTCTCTTTGGCAATTAATCTCTCGGTCTCTAGTTTGGCAGTTTTTATTAGTTTTTTACATATTCAATTTTTTTCCTTATAGTTTATCAGTGCTTCCTGGCTCCCCTCCTGTTTTAGTGATTTATATGCTTTCTTTTTGTCATTTATTGCTTTTTTACGGTTCTATTTATCCACATTGGTTTCTTCTTATTTCTTAGCCTTTTATTTCTATAAGGTATGCATCGATCACAATTTGATGTTACAATGCTTTTAAAAATCTCCCATTTTGTGGTTGTATTTTTATTTTTGAGGACTATGTCCCAGTTAATTGGGCCTATGGCCTCTCTTAGTTGGCTAAATTTTGCTTTTTTGAAGTCCGGTATTCTTGTTCCTCCCTGTAGAAACTCTCGTTTGAAGGATAATTGGAAGGTTATTACTTTATGGTCACTATTTCCCAGGTGTCCCCCGACCTGCACGTCTGTTGTTCTATCAGGTCTATTGGTTAATACTAAGTCCAGTATGGCCGTCCCTCTAGTTGGGTCCTGAACCATTTGGGAAAGGTAATTGTCTTTGGCTATTGCCAAGAACCTGTTTCCTTTATGGGATGTACAGGTTTCAGTTTCCCAGTCTATATCTGGGTAGTTGAAGTCCCCCATAATAACCACCTGATTATAGTTTGCCGCCTTGTTTATCTCGTTTAGTAATAGATTTTCTGTGGACTCTGGTATATTAGGTGGTTTATAGTAAACTCCTATTAGTAATTTATTATTGTTTTTGGCTCCATTTATCTCCACCCACAATGACTCCACATTTTCGTGTCCCTCACAGATGTCTTCCCGGAGTGTGGGCTTTAGACAGGACTTTATGTAAAGGCAGACCCCTCCCCTCTCCGGTTTTGACGATCCTTTCTGAACAGATTGTAACCTTGTACATTAACTGCCCAGTCATAGCTATCATCCAGCCATGTCTCAGTTATTCCCACTATGTCATAATCCTCCTCACACATCACTAATTCCAGTTCCCCAGTTTTATTAGTCAGGCTTCTGGCATTAGTATACATACATTTGAGAGGTTTATGCATATTTTTTGCCCTACACCTTTCCTTCTGAACTTTTCTAGTCCCTCCTTCCATTTCTCCCCCAGTCCCACTACCTTGCCCCCGGTCTCTATCTGCACTATCTTCCCTCCTATAATGTAATTTCTCTCCCCCAGTCCCTAGTTTAAACACTCCTCCAACCTTCTAGCCATCTTTCTCCCCAACACGGCTGCCCCTTCCCCATTGAGGTGCAGCCCGTCCCTACGATAGAGCCTGTAGCCGATAGCAAAGTCGGCCCAGTTCTCCATGAACCCAAAACCCTGCTTCCTACACCAGTTCTTGAGCCACTTGTTAACCTCTCTAATCTCCCGCTGCCTCTCTTGTGTGGCTCGTGGTACAGGCAGTATTTCGGAAAATACTACCTTTGAGGTCCTTGCCCTAAGCTTTTGACCTAAATCCCTGAAATCATTCTTAAGGACGCTCCACCTTCCTCTAACTTTGTCATTGGTTCCGATATGGACCATGACCGCTGGATCTTCTCCAGCCCCTCCCAGTAATCTGTCAACCCGATCTGCGATGTGTCGAACTCTAGCGCCAGGAAGACAGCACACTGTTCGGCGATCACGATCTTTGTGACAGATCGCCCTATCTGTTCCCCTAATAATTGAGTCTCCCACTACCAGCACCTGTCTGGCCTGCCCTGCTCTCCTGGTCCCCTGCTTACTGGAGCTGACATTCCCCTGACCGGCAGAGGAAGTGTCTGGCTGCAGCGGTGCTGTCCCTGAGCTGCCATCCCCTCATCTGCCAAACGTGCAAACTTGTTGGGGTGTGTCAGATCAGGGCTAGCCTCCCTGGCACTCTTCCCTCTACCCCGCTTTCTTACTGTCACCCAGCTAGCTACCTCACTCTCCTCAGCCTCCTCGCTACCACCCTCCCCACATCTACCCCAAAGACTGCTTGCTCGGTGAGCAGCAAACTCTTTTGCAAATTGTCAGTGGCTCTCAGTGTTGCAATATGCCCGTTTAGAGACTCGATGTGCGATTCCAAACGGGTAATTTGCTCACATTTTGAACAAAGATATGCACCCTCAAACGGCTGTTCCAGGACTGCATACATCATGCAAGATGTGCACTGGACGGCATTGTCAATTGTGCAAGACATACTAATGGGGATTACACCACAAAAACAAAAAAAATACAATATAATCTAGTTACAAGAACTGACGAATTTCAGTCCCCCACTGAAGTCCCTGAATCTGAAGTCACTTAATCTTAAATCACACTTACACAACCACACACTTAAACAACTACGCGTCGCGACCAACCTCGCGTTATATATCTACTTATATAAGTATGCTGTAAATGAAACTCAAATACACCAGCCTGTTTTTTTTTCCTCTGGATTCAAAGGCCTTCCTCTGGATTCAGGCCTTTCACATTGAAAACAGTGGGAGGTGGATTGAGAGCAGATTCCACATCGATTTTAGTGCCAAAAACTAGTCAGAATCAAAGTAGAAAATCTGTGCATATGTCCTTGAGGTGGTTTCACACACCGAGCTTTTGATGCAGTTTTTTTGAGCCAGGGAAAGGACTTACCATATTTTTTTTTTCTCTTATAAGAAACACCTGCCCATAAGATGCATATAGGTTTTAATGAGGGATAATAAGAAAAAAAACACTTTTATCAGAAGTCAGACCCCAATGTTAATCGGACCTCCGAACAAACCCCCACTGATAATCAATCCTAGGTTCAGACCTACAATGTTAATCAGACCTCAACAGACCACAATGTTAACCCCTTAAGGACGAAGGGCGTACATGTACGCCCTTCGTCCGCACTTTAAAGATGGCGCCCGCTCCCGCACGGAGCGGGCGCATGAGCTGCGGGTAAACGCTTGATTCATCAAGCTGACACCCGCAGCTCATGTCCGCGACCGGCAGCGATGCCGATCGCGGACATTTAACCCTCAGATGCCGTGGTCAATCCTGACCACGGCATCTGATCACGCAAAAACCGAAAGTTTCACTTTCGGTTTGTGCTCTGGCTCCCTGATGGCCACAAGGGGAGCCAGAGCATGCATATTGTAGCCTAGGTTTCTGTGAATGAAACCTAGGTTACTACATAGTATTCCTATGGAGCCTATGACTGTAATAGGCTCCATAGGAAATATGCGATTTTCTCATATATTCCAATGCTATTGCATTGGAATATATGAGAATAACAATCTGATGATTGCATCTTATAAGAAAGTGGTAAAAAAAAAAAAGTTTAAAAAATAAAAATAAAATAAAAAAATATAAAAATTCAAATCACCCCCTTTCCCCAAAATGAAAATAAAATAAATAAAAAATAAAAAAATTACACATAATGGGTGTCGTAATGTGCGAAAACGCCCATACTATAATAATATTAAAAATATTTACCATACGGTAAACATAAAAATAAAAAAAGGGTCCAAATGGCTAATTCGCCATTTTTGGACGCTTCATTTCCTAAAAAAATGAATAAAAAGTGATCAAAACATCATACGCACCCCATAATGGTATCAATTAAAAGTTCAGATTGCCCGCAAAAATGAGCCCCTACACTGCTCCGTACGCATAATTACAAAAAAGTTATAGGGGTCAAAACATGGCGACAAAAAATAAAATAAAAAATTCCCACTTTTAATTTTTTTTCACTATCAAAACGCAAGAAAACTATACATATTAGGTATTGCCGGATTCGTACTGACCTGAAGAATAAAATTAACCAGTCAGTTTTATCGCAAATCGAACGTTGTAATTTAAAAACCCGTAAAACTGTGGTGAAATTGCTTTTTTTTGCAATTTCACCCCATTTGGATTTTTTTTTCCGTTTCCCACTACATCACATGCAAAAATAAATGGTAGCGTTAAAAAGTACAACTTGTCCCGCAAAAAACAAGCCATCATATGGCTATGTGAGCGGAAATATAAAAATGTTATGGCTTTTGGAAGGCAGGGAGCGCAAAACAAAAACGCAAAAATCCCAAAACCCCCGGTCCTTAAGGGGTTAATCAGACCTCAGCCAGAGCCCTAATCAGACCCCCAATGACCTCAGACCAGACCCCAATGTTAATTAGACCTCAGCTAGACGCCCAATCTTAATTAGACCTCCAACATTAATTAAACCTCAGCTCAGACCCCCAATCATACCTCAGATAAGACCCCCCAAGGTTAATTAGACCTCAGCTCAGACCCCCAATCAGACCTCAGATAAGACCCCCTGAAGTTAATTAGACCTCAGCTCAGACCCCCAATCAAACTTTAGATTAGACTCTCAATGTTAATTAGACCTCGGCTCAGGCCCCCACAGCCTGCCGAATCCGTGAATACTGGGTGCTACCATGCATTGCTGAGATACTGTCCGGCCCCATTCACTATAGTGGGGATTGGCTGGGATTTTGCCGCTATCCAGGAAATACGCAGAGAAGCGGACAAATGAAAAATGCAGCGTGCAGCGGTATTTGTCCGGCCACTCCTCAGCAAATTTGCTCGGTTGCGGCCGGATCTCTGCCGATCCCCATTATTGTGAATGGAGCCGGGCGATATATCGGCAGTGCATGGTAGTTCCCGGTATTCACAGATCCGGCAGGTTTTTCCCTGCCGGAACAGCCTGTCGGATCTGGTTACAGGCCTTAGCAAGGTGAATGCAGCACTTTGTAGCTGTTTGTCCATTTGAAAATCATGGTAGACAATCCATAATGTGATAGAAATTCTGATTATTGAAATGTATGCAATTTACTTCACAACCTAAAATTATATATATATATATATATATATATATATATATGTATATATATTTGGGCTATGCGTGTATTTAAAGGAAATGAAAAATTGGAATGAGTAGTTAAAGGGGTTATCCAGTCCTATAAAATGTCCCCCCATATGCCAGGCCCCCCACACTGAATATACTTACCTGGCTCCCCGCTTTGCTTCTGGTCCCCGCACTGCTGCTTCTACCCGTGCTCGGATGAAAACATCCAGTGTCCGAGGGGAGCCTCCCTAGCAGCACAGGGAGCGGGGAACCAGGTAAGTATATTCAGTGTGGGGGCCCGGCTTTTTATAGGATTGGGTAACCACTTTAACTATTGATATCATCTTTGATGTATTACACTGTTAAAGTCTTATTTGTTTTTTGTTTTCCCAGCTATTACTATCCACAAGAACCAGCATGTAGAATTGACTGGGGTTTTGCTTCTTATTGGAGATGTAAACAGATGCTGCTTAAAGGCCTGTGGTCATGTTATGCAGTGGGTGTGGAACCACTGTGTCAACCAGCAGATTTGACTTGGGTCTACTACTAAGGGTGTTATCCTGGAAGACCTCTGGTTTTCACCCTTTAACCCCTAATACAGGGATCTGGGCTTCACTGCACAGGAACCCCCAGGCAGCTAACTCCTAGAGTCATCTCCAATCGGTTGATATCTGACCCAGGGGGGTCAGGAGACTCATGTGTAGAGCACCGAGGGAACAGGCAAAACCATAGACAGGGACAGACTGAAGTCAGGGCAGGCAGAATACGAAAGTTGCAACAACAACAACTGGGAATGTTCCCTCTGATGCACAGCTATTTGACATGTTCAATATGTTGTTCCTGGTGCTGAACATAGAACTTTGAAGTTTTGAACTTTCTGTGTTGATAGCTTTGAAACACAAGAGATATTTGAAATCTTATAGCTGCAATGGATTTCTGAGATAATTCTGGTCTTCTTTAATATCCTACATCACCCCCTTCCCATTGGAAGAATTTGCCCCAATTTAACAATGAGCCCAGTGCAGATATTAGACATATTCCCGTTCCATATATAGAAGCAAGGTATGCATACCTTATCAATATATTAACTAATGTTACTGAGTAGAGTTCAGCGAATCGAAATATCTGAAGTGGACTTCGATCCAAATTTCAGGAAAAATTCAATTCGCCAGAAAGCCGAATTTGGTGGCTGAAAGTAAAAAAATAAATAAATAGACTCACCTCATCCACTTGATCGGGAGAGGCCATCCGCTCCAGTCTTGATTGAAGAAAACATGCCAAAGGAACTGTGGCGAACGTGATGACCTCACCACGTAATAGCGCTGGGTGCATGTGGTGACATCATCACGCTCCCAGCAGGTCCTTTGGTGGATTTTCTTAAATCAAGATGGGAGCAGACAGCCTCTCCACGATTAAGTGGATGAGGTGAGTATAATCTATTTATTTTTTAACCTGATTAACGCCCTGACCAACTGGATGTGAGTCACAGATGCCTCAATCAGCGTTGAATGCGGCATTTGCTGGGTTAAATGACGTGGGACAGGTGCAATCATTTTTACCCGTCATTGCGCCCACTCCATACAAAGGAAAGTTAGTTATGACAAAATAATTTGGAACAAATCGAATTTCTTGTCAAAATTAGGTGAAGCTGCCAAACTGAATTTTTGAAAACTTCGCTCATCTCAACTATAAAGTAAGGAACAAGACAGCTCCCCAAAAATTTTTGGCAGCATAAGAAAGGCTGTGTAGTTCATGTAGAAATAATAACCATTAATACTATCTGCTACAGCATGCAACAAAACTATGATCACCAATATACATCAGCGTCTACAAACTGTTACCACATATGTGCATAGACACAGAGTGAAGGTCAGCAGGGAGAAAGTCATCTGAACACCGCTCATACCGAACACAGGTCATATAAGTCTATCTATATCACTATGTATCACTATATCACTATGTCGAAAGCGAATGGCTCAGCTTTTAACATCAGCTTGAGGGATTGGCCAGTTTTGTCAGGTGCTTATCCTTGTGGTGCATTTATTTTCAGTGATTTATGTGTTTTATATATTTTCATATTACAAAAAAAAGAAAGAAAATGGGTAGAATCGCACATCCACAAGCTCAGCTTCTGATCTTTGACTGCTTCTCAGCAAAATTAATATCGCCTCTCGGCGCAATATTTAATGTACTGCCCCCTATACTGCATGCTATATAAGAGGCATTAGTTACATTTTGATCAAAAGACATAAGCCCACTCACTGCGCCAAGGTCGCCTCTTAGAGTGGGACCTACTCTAAATTTGGCGCAGCAGCGCCCGGCGACCGCCGCAGCACTGCACCAGCGGGCGGCGGGATCCAGCTGCCAAACAGCACCCCTGCTGTCCGCCAATGCCACCATGGCACCGGCTCCCGCCAGCCCCCCAGCGCCGCGCCACAGCAAACAACGGCCGCCATGCAGTACTGCACCATGTGAACAGTTGGTTAGGCTCACCTATAACATGCTCTCAGAAGCTAAGTCTGAGAGCTGGTAGAACCCTTTCACTCATATATACTTGCTCAGGCTAATTAAAAACACCTGTACTAGATGGGAGGAGTGCTGATCCTGGACAGACCTATATATACATATTACAAAAAAGAGAAAAAAAATGGGTAGAATCGCACATCCACAAGCTCAGCTTCTGATCTTTGACTGCTTCATATATTTTCATCCGCACATTGTTTCACCTTGTATAGGATATCTTTGTGGTGCATGTGGTTCGCGCCGGCATCCTCCATTGTATGCAATTTTTGCTGGGGATGGCCACTTGCTGCGAACCACATGCGGAGGAACTGCTCCCACAGTTAGAAACACGCAACAGTGTTTGGGGTTGAGCAGTTCCTCCCATTTAGGCCACGTTTATTTATGTGATTCTTGTTTTATATGTATTGAATGTGCCATTGCGTATGGCTGGTAACATTCTGTTGCACCTGTGAGCCTGTGTCACATGCTCTGTTGTGGGTGCGGCTGGCGGCCTCAATTTTCTCCTATTGCATTGTTGGTCCTGCAGTGCAGTTGAGTGGGATTGGGGCTGTGAGCTTGATATCAGCACCTTCCAGACCCTGTTCACAATCATAGGTAGTCTAGTGGTAGGACCCCATGCCATGCTGAGAAATCTTGACGTGGTGCATGAGGGGCTCCGATATGTTCCTGACTGGAAGATATTGGCGAATGGCTCAGCTTTTAACATCAGCTTGAGGGATTGGCCAGTGTTGTCAGGTGCTTATCCTTGTGGTGCACTTATTTTCAGTGATTTATATCACTCTGTGGGAAAATTATCACTGTTGGACACTATTATTGAGGTCACCCTGGGAGAGAATTATTATTATTCGTGGGACTTTTCGGAGTAATATTACTTTGGGAGGAGGGGGGAATATGGCATTGTTGTTTCTACACAGAGCACAGAGGGTACAGTAGTAGGGTTAGCAGCAGGATAACACTGTTAGAGCACCAAGATGGGAGGATGAAAAAGTAAAGAACCTAAGATGTCTGTGTGGAAAACTCTGCAGAGACGAGATAAGGCTGAAAGAAGTCATTATGGCCATGTGGGCTGAATGGAAATGATGGGGAAAGAAAATGTCTACACCAGAGGAGGTGTCACTGGATGTAATAGGTATGTGGTGCTGTATTCTACTGTATGTATGATAGCTCTAAATGTAATGTCTAGTGTTAGGCGAATCAGTTTGAACTGCTCTATCTGAACCCGATTTGTTTATAATATGCGCTCCATACCACAGTAAAATGTATGGGCTCAGCTATGGCCTTCCTCTTCTAACCAAAAGTAACGTTAGACATGCTTAGTCTCATGCCTGTAACGTTACAGTTCAGTTCTGTGCATACATTACTGTTTCAAAATCTGAAGCCAAACTCGGCAACTACCAGACTGTTCATGCTACCAACTATCCTGATTAGTATTCTCCATGAATCCAAATTTCCTCGTGCATCGTGTTAACGAATAGTTTTTTTCCTAAAATGTCAGCTACACGTGTTATGTGAAAATAAGAAGCCCAAGAATGCAAGATCACCCCTGATGCCATGCAGCCAATCCACAGATGGCCATCCCTTGTGATGTCACATCCCTACAGAAGCCTCATACTGTGTGGCTTTTTCACAGTGAAATGAGCATAGGGAGAGACGTGGCAAGTAAAGATGAGCGAACACCTGGAAGTTCGGGTTCGGGAAGTTCGGCCGAACTTCCCGAAAATGTTCGGGTTCGGGATCCGAACTCGACCCGAACTTTATCCCGAACCCCATTGAAGTCAATGGGGACCCGAACCTTTAGGCACTATAAAGGCTGTAAAATAGTCCAGGAACGCGCTAGAGGGCTGCCAAAGGCAGCAAAATGTAGGTAAATTCCCTGCAAACAAATGTGGATAGGGAAATGAATTAAAATAAAATAAATTAAATTTAACCAATATCAATTGGAGAGAGGTCCCACTGCAAGGAATCATGCGTCATATCACCCACTACTGGAGAAGGCCACTCAGTTATTTCAGCCCAGCACCCAGACAGAGGAGAGATGTCTCACAGCAAGGAATCATGCGTCATATCAACCACCACCGGAGAAGGCCACTCTCAGTTATTTCGGCCCAGCACCCAGACAGAGGAGAGAGGTCTCACAGCAAGGAATCATGTGTCATATCAACCACCACCGGAGAAGGCCACTCTCAGTTATTTCGGCCCAGCACCCAGACAGAGGAGAGAGGTCCCACAGCAAGGAATCATGCGTCATATCAACCACCACCGGAGAAGGCCACTCTCAGTTATTTCGGCCCAGCACCCAGACAGAGGAGAGAGGTCCCACAGCAAGGAATCATGCGTCATATCAACCACCACCGGAGAAGGCCACTCTCAGTTATTTCGCCCAGCACCCAGACAGAGGAGAGAGGTCCCACAGCAAGGAATCATGCGTCATATCAACCACCACCGGAGAAGGCCACTCTCAGTTATTTCGGCCCCACCACCCAGACAGAGGAGAGGTTCATTCAACTTTGGGTTGCACCGCAAGATCATGGTAAAGTTAAAAAAGTTAGGATCCAATAAAGAAGTGCCCCGGAGTACAAGAATACATGGTTGAGGGGGAGGCAGTTATAAATGTCTATTCTGCACAAGGGAGGCACAGGTCCTGTGGGATCCATGCCTGGTTCATTTTTATGAACGTCAGCTTGTCCACGTTGGCTGTGGACAGGCGGCTGCGTTTGTCAGTAATGATGCCCCCTGCCGTGCTGAATACACGTTCAGACAAAACGCTGGCCGCCGGGCAGGCCAGCACCTCCAAGGCATAAAATGCTAACTCTGGCCACGTGGACAATTTGGAGACCCAGAAGTTGAATGGGGCCGAACCATCAGTCAGTACGTGGAGGGGTGTGCAGACGTACTGTTCAACCATATTAGTGAAATACTGCCTCCTGCTAACACGTTCCTTATCAGGTGGTGGTGCAGTTAGCTGTGGCGTGGAGACAAAACTTTTCCACATTTCTGCCATGCTAACCCTGCCCTCAGAGGAGCTGGCCGTGACACAGCTGCGTTGGTGACCTCTTGCTCCTTCTCTGCCTTCGCCTTGGGCTTCCACCTGTTCCCCTGTGACATTTGGGAATGCTCTCAAGAGCGCCTCTACCAGCGTGCGCTTGTACTCGCGCATCTTCCTATCACGCTCCAGTGCAGGAAGTAAGGTGGGCACATTGTCTTTGTACCGGGGATCCAGCAGGGTGGCAACCCAGTAGTCCGCACACGTTAAAATGTGGGCAACTCTGCTGTCGTTGCGCAGGCACTGCAGCATGTAGTCGCTCATGTGTGCCAGGCTCCCCAGAGGTAAGGACAAGCTGTCCTCTGTGGGAGGCGTATCGTCATTGTCCTCCGTATCCCCCCAGCCACGCACCAATGATGGGCCTGAGCTGTGTCGGGTGCCACCCTGCTGTGAACCTGCTTCATCCTCATCCACCTCCTCCTCATCCTCCTCGTCCTCCAGTAGTGGGCCCTGGCTGGCCACATTTGTACCTGGCCTCTGCTGTTGCAAAAAACCTCCCTCTGAGCCAATTCTAACAGACTGGCCTGAAATTGCTAAAAATGACCCCTCACCTCCTCCTCCTGGGCCACCTGCTCTTCCATCATCGCCCTAAGCGTTTTCTCAAGTAGACATAGAAGTGGTATTGTAACGCTGAAAACAGTGTCATCGCCATTGTCCATGTTGGTGGAGTACTCGAAACAGCGCAATAGGGCACACAGGTCTCGCATGGAGGCCCAATCATTGGCGGTGAAGTGGTGCTGTTCCGCAGTGCGACTGACGCGTGCGTGCTGCAGCTGAAACTCCACTATGGCCTGCTGCTGCTCACACAGTTTCTCCAGCATGTGCAAGGTGGAGTTCCACCTGGTGGGCACGTCGCATATGAGGCGGTGAGCGGGAAGGCCGAAGTTCCGCTGTAGCGCAGACAGGCTAGCAGCGGCAGGATGTGAACAGACAGCCCGCACTTTATGCAGCAGTTCTGACATGTCGGGGTAGTTGTGAATGAACTTCTGCACCACCAAATTCAGCACATGCGGCAGGCAAGGGATGTGCGTCAAACCGGCTAGTCCCAGAGCTGCGACGAGATTTCGCCCATTATCGCACACCACCAGGCCGGGCTTGAGGCCCACCGGCAGAAACCACTCATCGGTCTGTTGTTCAATATCCCGCCACAACTCCTGCGCGGTGTGGGGCCTGTCCCCCAAACATATGAGTTTCAGAATGGCCTGCTGACGTTTACCCCGGGCTGTGCTGAAGTTGGTGGTGAAGGTGTGTGGCTGACTGGATGAGCTGGTGGAAGCAGAGGAGGAGGAAGCCAAGTAGGAGGAGGAGGCTACAGGAGGCAAAGAATGATGCCCTGCGATCCTTGGTGGCGGAAGGATGTGCGCCAAGGAACTCTCCGCCTGCGGCCCAGCCGCCACTACATTTACCCAGTGTGCAGTTAGGGAGATATAGCGTCCCTGGCCGTGCTTACTGGTCCACGTATCTGTGGTTAGGTGGACCTTGCCACAGATGGCGTTGCGCAGTGCACACTTGATTTTATCGAATACTTGGTTGTGCAGGGAAGGCACGGCTGTCTTGGAGAAGTAGTGGCGGCTGGGAACAACATACTGTGGGACAGCCATGGACATCAGCTGTTTGAAGCTGTCTGTGTCCACCAGCCTAAATGACAGCATTTCAAAGGCCAGTAGTTTAGAAATGCTGGCATTCAGGGCTCGAGGGTGGCTAGGTGGGAATTTACGCTTTCTCTCCAAAGTTTGTGAGATGGAGAGCTGAACGCTGCCGTGTGACATGGTGGAGATGCTTGGTGACGCAGGTGGTGTTGTCGGTGGCACATCCTCTGTTTGGTGGGCGGCAGGTGCCAACATTCCTCTCGAGGCGGAGGAAGAGGCCGAGGCAGCAGCAGAAGAGGGAGCAGGGGGAGCCAGAGTGAGTTCCTTGCTTTTAAGGTGTTTACTCCACTGCAGTTCATGCTTTGCATGTAGATGCCTGGTCATGCCGGTTGTGCTAAGGTTCAGAACGTTAATGCCTCGCTTCAGGCTCTGAAGGCACAGCGTGCAAACCACTCGGGTCTTGTCGTCAGCACATTGTTTAAAGAAGTGCCATGCCAGGGAACTCCTTGAAGCTGCCTTTGGGGTGCTCGGTCCCTGGTGGCGGTGGCCAGTAGCAGGCGAACTCTCTTGGAGGCGGCTGTTATGCTTTTGCCCCCTGCTCTCTCTTTTGCTTCGCTGTTGGCTCGGTCTCACCACTGCCTCTTCCTCTGAACTATGAAAGTCAGTGGCACGACCTTCATTCCATGTGGGGTCTAGGACCTCATCGTCTCCTGCATCGTCTTCCACACAGTCTTCCTCCCTGACCTCCTGTTCGGTCTGCACACTGCAGAAAGACGCAGCAGTTGGCACCTGTGTTTCGTCATCATCAAAGACGTGCGGACTCCGATGAGGTGGTATTCCCATGTCCTCATCATCAGGAAACATCAGTGGTTGTGCATCAGTGCATTCTATGTCTTCCACCACTGGGGAAGGGCTAGGTGGATTCCCTTGGGAAACCCTGCCAGCAGAGTCTTCAAACAGCATAAGAGACTGCTGCATAACTTGAGGCTCAGACAGTTTCCCTGATATGCATGGGGGTGATGTGACAGACTGATGGGCTTGGTTTTCAGGGAGATAATGTTGTGAACATGCTGGATCCACTGCCGGCCACCCAATTGACTAGCGCCTGTACCTGCTCAGGCCTTACCATCCTTAGAACGGCATTAGGCCCCACCAAATATCGCTGTAAATTCTGGCGGGTACTGGAACCTGAGGTAGTTGGTTCACTAGGACGTGTGGCTGTGGCAGAATGACCACGTCCTCTCCCAGCACAAGAGGGTCCACTAACACCACCACGACCGCGTCCGCGTCCCTTACTAGATGTTTTCCTCATTGTTACCGTTCACCAAGCACCACAATAAGAAAAAAAATATTTGGCCCAATGTATTGATTTCAAATTCAGCCCTTTCTTTACAGGCACCTAACACTATCTGCCTATTTATTTATGTAGCGTATTACACTAATCCAGGCACAGCAGTAACCACTGATTTAGGGGAATATCTCTTTTAGGGCTAGTATTTAGGCCCTGGATGAAAGGTATCCATTTATGGACAGATTTACAATTGGCCTGCAACAGCTCGAACACCAGATTCAGGGTATTGCTATTTTGGCAATTGAATTTTACCCCAGAACAAAATATATGTTTTTGCGGACACTATGAATCTTGGCCTGCAACAGCTGGGACACCAGATTCAGGGTATTGCTATTTTGGCAATTGAATTTCACCCCAGAACAAAATATATGTTTTGGCGGACACTATTATATTTTGCCAGCCACAGCTGAAACCACTGATTTATGGTATTGCTATTTTGGCAATGGAATTTCACCCCAGAACAAAATTTATGTTTTGGCGGACACTATTATATTTTGCCAGCCACAGCTGAAACCACTGATATATGGTATTGCTATTTTGGCAATTGAATTTCACCCCAGAACAAAATATATGTTTTGGCGGACACTATGAATCTTGGCCTGCAACAGCTGGGACACCAGATTCAGGGTATTGCTATTTTGGCAATTGAATTTCACCACAGAACAAAATATATGTTTTGGCGGACACAATTATACTTTGCCAGCCACAGCTGAAACCACTGATTTATGGTATTGCTATTTTTGCAAATAAATTTCACCCCAGAACAAAATATATGTTTTGGCGGACACTATGAATCTTGGCCTGCAACAGCTGGGACACCAGATTCAGGGTATTGCTATTTTGGCAATTGAATTTCACCCCAGAACAAAATATATGTTTTGGCGGACACTATTATATTTTGCCAGCCACAGCTGAAACCACTGATTTATGGTATTTCTATTTTGGCAATTGAATTTCACCCCAGAACAAAATATATGTTTTGGCGGACACTATTATACTTTGCCAGCCACAGCTGAAACCACTGATTTATGGTATTGCTATTTTGGCAATTGAATTTCACCCCAGAACAAAATATATGTTTTGGCGGACACTATGAATCTTGGCCTGCAACAGCTGGGACACCAGATTCAGGGTATTGCTATTTTGGCAATTGAATTTCACCCCAGAACAAAATATATGTTTTTGCTGACACTATGAATCTTGGCCTGCAACAGCTGGGACACCAGATTCAGGGTATTGCTATTTTGGCAATTGAATTTCACCCCAGAACAAAATATATGTTTTGGCGGACACTATTATATTTTGCCAGCCACAGCTGAAACCACTGATTTATGGTATTGCTATTTTGGCAATTGAATTTCACCACAGAACAAAATATATGTTTTGGCAGACACTATGAATCCTGGCCTGCAACAGCTGGGACACCAGATTCAGGGTATTGCTATTTTGGCAATTGAATATCACCCCAGAACAAAATATATGTTTTGGCGGACACTATTATACTTTGCCAGCCACAGCTGAAACCACTGATTTATGGTATTGCTATTTTGGCAATTGAATTTCACCCCAGAACAAAATATATGTTTTGGCGGACACTATGAATCTTGGCCTGCAACAGCTGGGACACCAGATTCAGGGTATTGCTATTTTGGCAATTGAATTTCACCCCAGAACAAAATATATGTTTTTGCTGACACTATGAATCTTGGCCTGCAACAGCTGGGACACCAGATTCAGGGTATTGCTATTTTGGCAATTGAATTTCACCCCAGAACAAAATATATGTTTTGGCGGACACTATTATATTTTGCCAGCCACAGCTGAAACCACTGATTTATGGTATTGCTATTTTGGCAATTGAATTTCACCCCAGAACAAAATATATGTTTTGGCGGACACTATGAATCCTGGCCTGCAACAGCTGGGACACCAGATTCAGGGTATTGCTATTTTGGCAATTGAATATCACCCCAGAACAAAATATATGTTTTGGCGGACACTATTATACTTTGCCAGCCACAGCTGAAACCACTGATTTATGGTATTGCTATTTTGGCAATTGAATTTCACCCCAGAACAAAATATATGTTTTGGCGGACACTATGAATCTTGGCCTGCAACACCTGGGACACCAGATTCAGGGTATTGCTATTTTGGCAATTGAATTTCACACCAGAACAAAATATATGTTTTTGCTGACACTATTATATTTTGCCAGCCACAGCTGAAACCACTGATTTATGGTATTGCTATTTTGGCAATTGAATTTCACCACATAAAATAATCTATCCTTTGCCAGACAGCAAACAGTATTATACTTGCCTAGCCAAAGCTGGAACACCAGATTTAGGGGATTGGTATTTGGGCAATTGTAATTAACCCCTTAATAAAATATAGAAGTTGCTATCCTGAGTTTCTAGGGGTGACAATTAGCACAGCCAAGCCCCTGATGTAGGATATAGCAAAAAAAAAACTAGTATTGATGGATTGATGGACTTGGTGGCAGCTTGTTCTGGTGCACCACAAGTCACAAAATGGCCACCGATCACCCCAGAAAATAAGTGACAGAAAAACGCTCTGTGCAGCCTAAAAACCAGTGAGCAAGTAACTAGCAGAAGTTCAATCATTCACTGTTCAATCATTCAGCTGTAGATCGATCTGTTCATTAGGTGCTGTTGCTGACTTTTCCCTGCCTAATCTCGCCCTCACAGAAGCTGCGTCCTCTCCCTACACTAATCAGAGCAGTGTGACGAGCGGCGCTACGTGACTCCAGCTTAAATAGAGGCTGGGTCACATGCTGCACTTGGCCAATCACAGCCATGCCATTAGTAGGCATGGCTGTGATGGGCTCTTAGGGCAAGAAGTAAAACGCGGGAAGTAATCGCCAAACAACGAACCCGAACCCGAACTTTTTTGAAAATGTCCGGGTTCGGGTCCGTGTCCCGGACACCCCAAAATTCGGTACGAACCCGAACTATGCTCGAACTGTTCGCTCAACACTAGTGGCAAGCGTTAGGGACAGTGTTCAGAAAGCTTTTAATTGTAGAATATTGGATAGGGAGAGTGCAGGGACAGTGTAAGGAGATCGTAGGGATAGTTTTTAGACACTGTAGGGAGAGCATAGGAAGACTGCAGGGACAGTGCAGGCTGATTGTAATCAGTGTGTTCACCTGCTGAACCATTAAGACTTAAACTGTTCTATTATACATAGAATTACTCTCATACTGTCATATTACTGTCATACTGTGATTCATGTTTAGACCAACAATGCAGCTGTATTGGAATGATTGACTCGCTATTCAACATAATCTCAAGTAGCATTAGACACACACAGACAGGAATTGGTGGGTTCCTCTGACACCACACTTAGTTGGTATTGCCCAGGAACAACCTCTGTGCACTCACCTGTCCTGCAAATGCCTCTTTCTTTTGCTGCTCCTTCTGCTTGGGAAGTAATGTATGCTGAGCTGACGTCCATGCTCCACTTTTCAATGAGGACGAGCTTACTGAGAGTGATTGATGATGTAGCTGCAGGATGGAAGCAGTGGGAGATCTGGAGCCAAATGCGCCCAGGGTAGACCATCTGCTACTCAGGAGCCTACCTATTAGGAAACAACTAGTGGTGCACATGTTCATAAAGGCAGCATCAAGCAGTACACACGGAGTGGTGGGGGTAAAATGCCATGCTGGGCAGAAGGTAAAGCACGTTCAGAGTGCAAATGTTGGCACTACGGCCCTGCGTCAACACATGGAGCGTCACCATAAAGTGGCCTGGGAAAACTATGGCACTAATGTAGTGGTACAGCCGGACACAGCAAGCGCTGCATCTCCCAGTAGCCCTCACCCCTTCTCCAGCAGTTGGGGCTCCTCAACCTTGGCAAAAGGAAGCTGTTGTTCCTTCCCTTCATCTATTGCTTCTGATGCTCCTCCTACTTGTCACTTGTTTCAGCCAGCAATCAATCACGGATGCGATTGCAAAGAGACAACAGCATGCATGCGCTCATTCAACGGTGCAGAAGCTGAACATGCACCTAGCCAAGTTGCTGGTACTACAGCCCTTCCCTTTCCATATCGTGGACTCTGAATATTTCAGAGAACTGATAGCTTGTGTCCACCCAAGGTGGAGAGCCCTAAGCCGTCAGCTCTAAAAAAGCTTTACCAGCCCTGCACACTTATGTTGAGCAGAGGGTGGGCCAGTCCTTGAACCTGTCGGCATCTGGTACAGTTCATGCCAGTACTGACATTTGGAGCTATAACTATGGTCAAGGACAATATACAGTTGTGTTCAAAATTATTCAACCCCCACTGAAATTGAGTGTTTTGGCCAGTTTGACATTGATTTTGATCATTTCAGTCATCTTGTTTACAATTAAATCAAAGAGGCACTTGTAAGTCAGACAAATATAACATAACATTTATAATGAAATAACCACAAATGTCTTTTCTGTGCTCACATCATTATCAGTTTTATTCAACCCCAAGTGACATTCAATCTTAGTACTTAGTACAACATCCTTTTCCAGTTATAACAGCTTTTAAACGTGAAGCATAGCTTGACACAAGTGTCTTGCAGCGATCTACGGGTATCTTCGCCCATTCTTCATGGTCAAAAGCCTCCAGTTCAGTCACATTCTTAGGCTTGCGCGCTGCAACTGCTTTCTTTAAGTCCCACCAGAGGTTCTCAATCGGATTTAAGTCTGGTGACTGCGATGGCCACTTCAAAATGTTCCAGCCTTTAATCTGCAACCATGCTCTAGTGGACTTGGAGGTATGCTTGGGATCATTGTCCTGTTGAAAGGTCCAACGTCTCCCAAGCCTCAGGTTTGTGACGGACTGCATCACATTTTCATCCAATATCTCCTGGTACTGAAGAGAATTCATGGTACCTTGCACACGCTGAAGCTTCCCTGTACCTGTAGAAGCAAAACAGCCCCAAAGCATGATTGACCCCCCGCCATGCTTCACAGTAGGCAAGGTGTTCTTTTCTTCATAGGCCTTGTTCTTCCTCCTCCAAACATAGCATTGATCCATGGGCCCAAACAGTTCTAATTTTGTTTCATCAGTCCACAGAACACTATCCCAAAACTTTTGTGGTTTGTTCACATGACTTTTGGCATACTGCAGTCGACTCTTCTTATTCTTTGGAGACAGCAAGGGGGTGCGCCTGGGAGTTCTGCCATAGAGGCCTTCATTACGCAGTGTGCGCCTTATTGTCTGAGTTGAAACTTCAGTACCCGCATCTGACAAATCTTTTTTCAGTTCCTCAGCAGTCACAATGTGACTTTTCTCCACTTTGCGCTTCAGGTAGCACACAGCAGTCGTAGTCAGCATCTTCTTTCTGCCACGACCAGGTAGCGTTTCAACTGTGCCCTTTGCCTTGAATTTGAGAATGATGCTTCCTATGGTGTCTCTTGGTATGTTTAACATCTTTGCAATCTTCTTATAGCCATTGCCCTTCCTGTGAAGAGAAATCACCTCTTCTCTTGTCTTCCTGGACCATTCTCTTGACTTCACCATGTTTGTAAACACACCAGTAAATGTCTAGAAGGAGCTGAGTATCACAGTCATTTTAAATCTGCCTAATTGGTGCTTATTATGCTTGATTGCTGCTCCTTGACATCCACAGGTGCTTTCAATACCTGATCGAAAACACTTGAATGAACCTCTGTTCTGTTCTTAAGAGTGGTAGTCTGTAAGGGTTTGAATAATTGTGTCAATGAAAATCACAAAAAAAACATTTAATACTGTATTATAAAAACAATTGATGCAATTTTAGTTGCGTTTGGTTCTTTAAAAAGTCCTTGTAAGATTTCATTCTGAACACAATTACAAATGTACACTAAATTCCCAAAAACCCTTTACAGCATTGGGGGTTGAATAATTTTGAACACAACTGTATGTGCCCAGGCGCACCCAGCAACTTGGACAGGTAATGGCAACGCCGCCTCCGCATTGTAAACCTAGGATTTCTGCGCCAATGCCTTACTCTGCCTCTTCATCCTCCACCTTGTCTTTAGCCTCCACAGTAGGCACAGTTCAGAGTGGTCCTCCAGCATACCACCTATGCAAAGCACGGCGTTATCACGTGGTTCTGCACCTGGTCATCCTGGGTTAATGGAGTCACAACGGGTACGAGCTGCTCTGCATCATCAACCAAGAAATCAAATCCTTGCTATCTCCTCGGCAACTAGAGATAGGAACCATAGTCACTGATAACGGGAAGAACATTCTGTCTGTGCTACGTCAGGGTGGGCGCACGTCTTCAATATGGTTGTCATCCGGTTCCTGAAGTCTTCCACCCAACTGAGAGACATCTTGAAAATGTCAAGGAAACTGTGCATGCACTTGAACCACTGTTATAGTGCAAGACATGCCCTCCTTGAGCTGCAAAGGCATAATGGTGTGCTCCAACATCACCTCATATTCGACCTTTTCATATGTTAGAACTCCACCCTCCACATGTTTAACCGACTGTATGAGCAGAGGAAACCTGTGACCGAATTATTTATGATACAGATGGACAGGCGTATGCTCCTGTGTAACTTTAATGTTAGACAGTAGCAGCACATGTGTGACACCTGCCGTTTGCTCAGGCCCTTTGAGGAAGCCACTTTATTTTTCAGTCTCCAGAACTATGAGATGAATGATGTCATTCCACTCCCTCACGTCCTGGAGCAGATGCTGATAAATCTGACTGCCAAGGGGACAGATAACGTGGCACCTACATATCACGGTCACCTGAGCCCTGTGGAGGCTGAACTGACACAGGAAGTGGATGAGAATGAAAAGGAGGACTTAGGGACGGACATACTGCCTGTGCGGCAGATTCAGCTGCACAGGGGCCCAGCATAGGAGGGGTTCCATTACTCACCTCTCTCTTGCAGTTAACATCCAGCACAGCAAGATCATTCAATACTCAGGGAGCAAGGTTCTGTGCTGTATTGAGAGGAGATGAGAACTCTAGTACAGCTTAAAGACCTTTGATGATGTCATCAATGGGAGGAGCCAGAGCAGGAAGACTATACATCCAGCACTGGTATAGGAAGATGTGAGTTTTTAAAAAAGGTGCTAAGTGCAGACCTCCCAAGTGTCCCTATTGTGGAGGCTTGTATCTTGTAGCAGAGCTTTAAGTCCCCAGTTTCTTCTAGGCTGCACTGCACTGTCCTGACTGCAAACAGCATCAGGGTGTACAGCGCTATGACCTTACACTGTATGCAGTCAGGTGACATTGCAGCGTGGGCCAAAGGAGACTAGCGAGCCGGGACTGCAGGAGAGACCATCGGACTCGGAGAGCAGAAGTGGAGCAGGAGAGGTAAGTTTATTTATTTTGAGTCTGATCTGGGGTCTGACGGTGGTCTGAGCATCGATATGCGGGCCTGAGCATCTGATATGGGGGTCTGAGCATTTGATATGGGGGTCTGAGAATCTGATAAAGGGGTCTGAGGATCTGATAGGACGGTTTGATTTGATGATCTTATATGGCAGATTGATTTGAGGATCTGATTTGAGATCTGATATGGGGGTCTGATCTGAAAAGAAGGGGGTATTTTTGTATTGTCACAGATTATAGGCGATATTTTTGTCCTGGTGCACATTCTATGCGGGCATTTTTATACTGGCACTCATTGTAAGAAGACTTATTACTACTGGAGGACTATGGGGAACATGATTACTAGTATGAGCGCTATGGGGGCATCATTACTTTTGGGGAACAATAGGGACATTATTACTATTGGGGGCAGGCCAACATAAGAAATGAACAATTCTAGTACCATTATGGATCTATATGAAACATGGTACAGAATTAAAAAAGTGAGTCTTGTAGTCTCAAACATGAGCTACAAAACCATAAAAAGGTAAAAAAAAATTAAAAAATATATATAACATTTTTTAAAACATAAAAATATAAATCACCCCCCTTTCCGTAGAATAAAAAAAATTAATGCATAAATAACAAAAAATATAAACATCATGGGCATCACTGTGTCCGAAAACACTGTAACAGAATAAGGGGTTAAAATGCCCGACTCGCCATTTTTTTCATTGCTTCTCTTACCCCCAAAAATGTAATAAAATGTGGTCAAAAAGTCACACACATTTTCCAAAATGGTATCCATAAAAACTACAGACCGTCCCGCAACAATCGAGCCCCCACACACCTCAGTAGTTGTAACTATAAAAATAAAGTTATAGTGGTCAGCAGATGGTGATGTAAAAAGAAAATGTTTTAATTTATTCTTACACCATTTAGACATAAAAAACCTATACATATGTGGTATCGCTGCAATCGTACTGACCCAGAGAATGAAGGGCACAGGTCAGTTTTGCTGCAAAGGGAATGCCGTAGGGACAAAACCCGTAAAGTGGTGAAGAAATTGCATTTTTTTCCCAATTCCACCCCATTTGAAATTTTTTTCCCGCTTCCCACTACATTGTATGCCATACTAAATGGTGGCATTAGAAAGTACAACTTGTCCAGCAAGAAATAAGCCCTCATATGGATATGTGAACGGAAAAATAAAAACTTTATGGTTCAAGGAAGATAAGGAAGAAAAATGAAAACGCAAAAATGAAAAAAAAAACTCTGGTATCCAAGGGGATAACACTGAGTGCACGCTGGCAGATAATTATTTCTATTGGTAGGACTTTGGGGAGCACTATTACTAAGGGGCACGCTGGCACATTATCAGCTTAGCATAATTATTTTTGGGGGACATTATGGAAATACAATTTCTTGAGCTCAGTTATTTTCATTTTGTTACTTTGTTATTGTTATTTTATTTATTTATTGTCTTTTTTGTTAACCCTTTCAACCCCAGGCCATTTTTTGCAAATCTGACACTGACATGTGTCACTTTATGTGGTAATAACTTTGGAACACTTTTACATATCCAAGCCATTCTGAGATTGTTTTCTCGTGACACATTGTATTTCATGATAGTCATAAATTTGAGTCAATATATTTTACCATTATTTATGAAAAAATTCCAAATTTACCAAAAATTTCGCAATTTTCAAAATTTTTATTTTTCTGCTTTTAAAACAGAAAGTGATACCTCATAAAATATTTATTACTTAACATTCCTCATATGTCTACATTATGTTGGCATCATGTTGTAAATGTCATTTTATTTTTTTAGGACGTTAGAAGGCTTAGAAAGTTAGAAGCAATTCTTAACATTTTTAAGAAAATTTCCAAAACCCACTTTTTAAGGACCAGTTCAGGTCTGAAGTCACTTGGTAGGGTTTACATAGTGGAAACCACCCATAAATGAGCCCAGTTTAGAAACTACACCCCTCAAGCTACTCATTACAAACATTGTTAACCCTTTAGGTGTTCCACAAGAATTAAAAGATAACTGTTATATATATATATATATATATATATATATATATATATATATATGTTTTTGCTAAAATGTAGGACAAGTGATAGGTAACATTTTTGCAATAGACTTTATTTAGCCAAAACATTTATTTTGGGTGGAAAACTGGGGCTGAAATGGCCCTTAGCAGCACTTTCTCAGTGTTGCTATGGCCTTTCGTCTCCTATTAGAAAAGGGGAGACGGGCTGTGCATGTGCTGTGCTTCTGCCTCCCATGCTTCCCTGGGAGGGCAGAAGGCTGGGCACAGGAGTCTTAGGAGTTAAAATTACATTTATATTCCCCCTTTCTATGCAATCTAATGCTCCGTTACATTCACTGACCTGCGATCCCTGTGATAATAATTCATGAAGCAGCTGCCGGAAGTAGAAGCACTGTGCGCAGTTAGCCGGTGGCGGCTTCATGAGAGAGTGCTGCTAAGGGCCATTTCAGCCCCAGTTTTCTACCAAAAATAAACATTTTGGCTAAATAAAGTCTATTGCAAAAATGTTACCTATCACTTGCCCTACACTTTAGCAAAAAAATAAAATAAATATGACATTTATTCTTTAAAGGAAAAGGGAGATGAAATTTCAAAATTTCACTGTTTGGGCAGATTTTCCATTTTAATCGTTTTTTTTCTTTAACACATCGAGGGTTAACAGCCAAACAAAACTCACTATTTATTACCCTGATTCTGTGGTTTACATAAACACCCCACATATGGCCGTAAACTGATGTAAGGACACACTGCAGGGCGCAGAAGAAAAGGAGCGCCATATGGTTTTTGGAAGGCAGATTTTGCTGAACTGGTTTTTTTTCATGCCATGTCCCATTTGAAGCCCCCCGATGCACCTTACAGTAGGAACTTCCAAAAAGTTACCCCATTTTGGAAACTAGGGGATAAGGTGCCAGTTTTATAGGTACTATTTTGTGGCACATATAATTTTTAATTGCTCTATATTATGTTTTTTGTGAGGCAAGGTAACTGTGAGGCTGTTTTGGCACAGTTTTTATTTTTTACAACATTCATCAAGGTAGATCATGTGCTATTTTTATAGAGCAGATTGTTACGGATGCAATTATATCAAATATGTCTACTTTCTTTGTTTGTTTGTTTCAGTTTTACATAATAAAGCATTTTTGAAAAAAAAATTATGTTCTTGTGTCTCTATTTTCTGAACACCTTATTTTTTTGATTTATCTGCCGATCGTCTTGTGCAGGGGCTCATTTTTTGCAGGAAGAGTTGACGTTTCTATTGGTACCATTTTTGGGTACATATGATTTTTTTATCATTCATTTTTATACTTTATGGGGCAAGGTGACCAAAAAATTGGTAATTTTGGCACAGTTTTCATTTATTTATTTTTACACCGTTCACCTGGGGGGTAAGATCATGTGATGTTTTATAGAGCAGATCGTAATGGATGCGGCAATACTTAATATGTGTACTTTTTCTTATTTATTTAAGTTTTACACAATATAAGCATTTTTGAAACAAAAAAAAATGATGTATTAGTGTCTCCATATTCTGAGAGCCGTAGCTTTTTTATTTTTTGACCGATTGTCTTAGATAGGGTCTCATTTTTTGCGGGATGAGGTGACGGTTTGATTGGTACTATTTTAGGGGGCATACGCCTTTTTGATCGCTTGGTGTTGCAAGTTTTGTGATGTAAGGTGACAAAAATTTCTCTGCACAGCATCCGGCTGCCTTCTCACCCATCGGGTCCCCGTCACAAAAATATCTGGATGATAATATTATTCCAAAAGGATTAAAAATCGAAAAAAAACATATCAGGAGACATACAGTAGGGAATACACTAAGAGAGTGGGACAACATGCTACATGAGTTTTCAAGAAAAGCAATCCAGTTTATAATTAATAAAAGAAGACAAAGGTTATAAAGAGTAAATGAGAATATTAAACAGACGTTTGAAAGATTGAGACAATGGAAAGACCACGCAGATATAAAACCATTAGTAGAAAGTATCAGGAGAAACCTACACACTAGAGAGGAGGAAATTAAAGAGAAAAAAATGAGGAAATTCAATAGGGACATGTTAACAAAAACTATATACACTAACAATCAAGGTAGTGTAGAAAATTTGTTCGAAACAGTGGAATATATACCCAATACGTCACAACAACAGGACGATTTGATGTCAATTTTAACAACACATACAAAGAATGGGAAGAGGAGGAGGAGGAGGGTAGCAATATACCGATCCCCTTATCCCCGAAAGTTATTGTCCGCAAGAGAGGCGCACAAATAAACGGTTATAACAACACCTCCGCAACCATTACTCTGAATAGATATAGTATATTGTCCCAATTAGAGATATCGGAAGAAAGGGTGGATGAACAAGAAATACAGAGGGAGGAGGATAATAACAGCATTACAAACAAGGATTATAAAAAAACGGGATTGCGGGAACTAAGGAGTAAGGAAGAAAGCAAAAATCGTGAAACAAGTAGTAATAATAACAATAAAAACCAGGGACATCAAGACAGAACGAAAAATAGAAAAGATACACCAGTAAGGAAATGTATAAAAAAGGATTTTTTACAACTACGCAGGAAGGGAGACGTAAAAGGGGCATCAGGGGGGGAAACTCGCCCAAAAGAAAAAGCAAAACAAAATAAATAGATGTAAATACACACAAGAAGAGGAACAACAACAAAAAATTTACCAGAACAAACAACAACAAAAAATCTATAATTTGAGTGACCATACATTAACTAAAGTAGAGAATAATATTTTAAATAAAGGTCTGAACTTCGCTCCGACTACATTTTTAAACAAATTTGACGCATTTATAGGGGTGAGAAAATTTGTTCGACGATTAGTGTTGAAAAAATACTTAATAAAAAAGGCATGTAAAATAAAAATAAAAATACCAGAACCAATAATAAGATGATGGGGGATATGGGAGTACAATATATACATACAGAGTTAAAGCCAAAATCTATATATAATCCGATACAAGAATAATCAGTTGCCTTCAATACGTTTTTAAATGTAGTAACCAGGGATATTTGTAAGATAAAGGCACCGAAAAATCGAAACGATCTAAGCAACATCACAATGAAAGAAAAGGAGGCTATAAATAAAATGCAAGAGAATCATGGAGTAATTTTTAGGCCGGACGATAAGGGGGGGGGGCATAGTGGTACTAAACAGAAATGACTATGATAAAGAAGTACTGAATATACTAGCAGATGTAAAGACATATAAAATATTAAAGGGGGACCCTACAGAAAAATTTAAGATAGAGTTGAAGGACCTGGTACAAGGGGGGGGGGAGGAGAAGGTATATTAAAAAAGCATAAAGCAGAGTATATAGAAATAAAAAATCCAAAGATAGCAGTATTTTATCAAAATCCAAAAATACATAAAGATACAAAAAATCCCCCAGGGAGACCGATTGTCTCAGGAATAGGGTCCCTCACCAGTGCCCTTTCTAAATACATAGACAATTTTCTACAACCATGTGCGCAGTCCATACCAGCATATTTAAAAGATACGAAACACTTATTGCAGACATTGAGGGAAGTACACTGGAAAGATACGGTAATTAAATTTTGGGGACCCATAATGTCAAGTCCTTATACACGATTAAAGAAAATAAAAAAGGATGTAAAGCAGCAAAATTCTTTATGCATAAGAAATGTAAAATACCAAGCAAACAGATAGATTTTATTGGTGAATGCATACGTTTTATTTTAGAGAAAAATTATTTTAAATATAAACAGAAATTTTATCTGCAAACATGGGGCGTGGCCATTGGGACGAGGTTCGCGCCGGGGTTCGCGAATTAATATGTTGGTCGTTGGGAACATGACTATATTTATCCCAATAGCGAGCTCCGGGTGGGCCTCGCCCTATGGAAACGCTTCATTGATGATATTATATTCATTTCGGAAGAGGGGGAGGAGAATTTATTAGAATTTTTAAAAGAAATCAATAAAAACTAATTTTGTTTGGATTTTACGCCTACCTATAGTAATAAAGAAGTGAATTTTTTAGATTTAGTCATCTACCCAGAGGGGAATAAAATTAAGACAAAAACATATGAAAAACCAACAGATTCAATAGTCTGATCTCAAAGAACAGTTGCCACCTTCTAAAATGGCTTGATAATATTCCCAGAAGTCAATTTCTACGGATTAGAAGGAATTGCACAGAATTAGAAGAATATAAAAAGGAAGCAGAAAATATGCAACAAAAATTTGTATCTAAAGGATATGATGAAGAAATAATAATAAGGAAGAAAATAAATATAGGCAGAATAACGAGGGAGAGCCTACTAGAAGATAAAGATACAAAAAGTAAAGTAAAGGTAATGGAGAAGGCATAACTTGACAAGATTCCGCCAATTATTACTTCATATAATGGCCAAACAAAAATATTTAAAAAAATAATTAATAAGCACTGGAGTATTTTAAGGGAGGATAAAATCTTAGGAGAGAGAACCCCATTGGCCCCGCAATTCGTGTATCGAAAGGCAGCAAATATAGGGAATATGATAGCATGAACCAATAAATGTGCAACGGTGATGACTTACAAAAACAAAAAGAAAGAAGATACTAAAAAAGGTATACCAGGGGTTTTTTTTCCCTGTAAAAAATGCCAGGGATGCACGAAAACAGGACATATCAAACAGCTGGAAATAGAGAACACAGAAGGGACATACAAACATACAATTAAACAGCATATAACATGCAGAAGCCGGGCGGTCATCTATGCAATAAAGTGCCCATGCAGTAAGATATATATTGGCTGCACAAAAAGGATGTTGAAAGAAAGAATAAGAGAACATATTAACAATATAAATATAAAAGTGGAGGGACATCCATTATCAAGGCATTACAGGGAAAAACATGGAGGGCGATTTATGGGATCTATATTCTATGGTCTGGAAATAGTAAAAAAAGATGAGAGAGATGGGGATTTTATAAAAAAGATGTCCAAAACGGAAACAAGGTGGATCTTTAATATGGACACTTTATTCCTAAAAGGTTTAAACACAAATATAGTGCTATTTGCTTTTGAATAAAGAATAAACAAAGGCAGATAGAGAGGAATCTGGTGATGTAAGGGTTAAGTCCGGACAATGATGGGAGTCTACAAATAGAAGAGAGGCAGTGGAGGGAGGTATCCCTGATGAAGAACGACGCACATCATTCGAAACGCGTTGGAAGCAGGGCCGGCGCGTCCTATACGCGGAATAGGCAGCCGCGTAGAGCGCCCCTTGGGAAGGGGCGCTGCTAGGAGCGCCGGCCCTGCCTCATGCTGCAGCTGCCCGAGCGCTCTGAATTGAGCCTCAGGCGGCTGCAGCACTGCCCGGGCTGGTGCGTCCATGAGGGCGCACCGCCCGGGCGCAGCATGAAGAGAGGAGCTGACAGGAGGGAAGCGCTCAGCGCTCCCTCCTGTCAGTTCCTCATTGTAGCGTGGCCGAGCTGTTTAAGGTCCGCGGGTACAGGAGCATCTGTCTCCTGTACTCGGCCGGACTGACATGAAGTGCGCACAGTGTGCACTTCATGTCAGTCCCCTCGGTACAGGAAACTAAAGCTCCTGTACCCGTGCAGCATAAAGAGCTCGGCCGCGCTACACTAGAGGTAAGGGGGGAATGACAAAGAAGGGGAGAATGACAAAGAAGGGGAGAGGGGAGAATGACAAAGAAGGGGAGAGGGGAGAATGACAAAGAAGGGGAGAGGGGAGAATGACAAAGAAGGGGAGAGGGGAGAATGACAAAGAAGGGGAGAGGGGAGAATGACAAAGGAGGGGGGGGGGAGAATGACAAGGGGAGAGGGGGAGAATGACAAGGGGAGAGAGAATGACAAGAGGGAGAAAGGGAATGACAAGAGGGAGAAAGGGAATGACAAGGGGGGGGGGGGGAGTGTGAAGAATGGCAAGAGGGGGGAGAGAATGACAAGGGGGGGGGGGGAGAGAACTGGCGTTAGTTAAGGGGGGGGGGGGGCGGCAAACTTTTCTTTTGCCTAGGGTGGCAAAAATCCTTGCACCGGCCCTGGTTGGAAGGGAACCCTTTTTGCCTCCACCACATACCCGTAGCTCAATCCAGTGACGTCACTCTCTCCTGTACGCAGGGACTTCGGAGCTAGTGCCGGAGCACGCTCCAATGTGGAATACAGAAGACGCTCAGCACGAACAAACACCGGACTTAGAACCCTGCAGCAAGGAGTAAAGGAGAACACCGCCAGCAAGAGAAGTAAGGTACTGATCGATATCAAGTGTACTTGCTGGTGTAGTAATTACTCAGATCAGCAGGAAAGAAGGTTTCCAAGTAGTGGAGAGCAAGCGCGATATTTGAATAGTTATTTGTATGCATGCTCAGTAAGTGACTGCAGGGAGACGGGCTTGCAGTGATAACGCTGCTAAACTATTGGAATTAGCGCCAGGGGGCCTCTGTTTATTGTCTATCAGGATAGACTTGATTTAATGTACTTTGTGACTTACTTTGTAACAAACAAATTATGATTTTTTTTTTTTTTGCTTATCTCTAATCCTGATGTTTGCACTTGAATTTTTCAGTAAAGAACTTTTCTGCTGAAAAACTGCCTCATCTTTGCTTCCTGTACCTCTACACTGCACTGACATCAACAGCTGCACCAAGGGACCCTTTCTTTCACTTGAAAACCTTCAACATGACGAGTACCTTGACAGTCATCAGACAGATGTGCCAGAATGTTGGTTTGGCACCAGAAGTAGATTGTGCATTCAGACCACATAAGATGACTATGGGGCCTGCTCAGAATGTGTGAACACAACAGGCCTGACCACTGTCATTGTGGAGTGCAATAAATGTTGTCACTGAGAAAAGAGATGGTTGGTGGTGAGACAGACATTTACAGTCTTAGGCCTCTTTCACACTTGCGTTCTGAGGATCCGGCGGGCACTTCGGTCCCGCCGGATCCGTCAGAACGCAAGTGGACTGACAGCATTTGAAGACTGATCAGTATCCTGATCAGTCTTCAATATGCTTTCACTGTTACCATGGCAGCCAGGACGCTACTGGAGTCCTGGCTGCCATGGTACTCAGCAGCAGTGTACTCACTGCGCTGCGGTGCCGGGCGCTCCTAATGACGTCACAGGTCCGGGCGGCGCATAGATCAATGCGCCGCCCGGACCTGTGATGTCATAATGGAGCGCCCAGTGGCCACAGCGCAGGTAAGTACACTGCTGGGTTGTACTTACCATGGCAGCCAGGACTCCAGTAGCGTCCTGGCTGCCATGGTAACCGATCGGAGCCCCAGCTTACACTGGGGCCCCGATTGGAACGGCTGCTGCGCATGCGCAGCGCTAAACGTCGGATCCGGCAATGTGCCGAATCGACGTTTAGCTTAATGCCGGATCCGAAATAATTCTCTTCAATGGGCATTCATTCCGGATCCGGCATTGCGACATGTCTTCCGGCTTTTTGGACGGAGACAAATCCGCAGCATGCTACGGTTTTGTCAACGTCCAAAAAACGTTGACATACTGAACGGATGACATCCTGATGCATCCTGAATGGATTTCTCTCCATTGAGGATGCATTAGGATTATCCTGATCAGTTCCTTTTCGTCCTAGAGCCCCAAGGACGGAACTCTAGGACGGAAAGAAACAACGCAAGTGTGAAAGAGCCCTTAGAGCCAGTGCTCCGTTAGTGTGGGCTTTGGAAGAGTCAGTCTTGAGTTAGGTCTCGTGTACATAGCCATAGCTGTTTTTGCAGTTCGCAAATTGTGGATGTGGATCTGGCAAAATACAGATACTGTCCGAGAGCCTGCAGCCATTTTTTTAACATAATTTTTTATCACATAATAATTTCCTACAGGCTTTATAGTTTGAGCAGCCCTTGGCCTAGTTGCATTAGCTGATGCAGAATGTTAGATGTAGCTGAACCATCAGAATCTACTGGTCACCTTTTGGAGGACCACCAGTAGATCAGGACAGACTATTTGGTCACACCTGCTCTAGTTGATCAAATCCAGCAACAGAACAGTCATTGGGACACATTTACTAATCCTGTAGATGGTGTGAACTAGACATGCATCAGATTTATCCCAGTGGCTCAGGCTGGATGATAAATGTGTTGCACCGATAGACACTTTATACCAACTACTGGTTAACCTCGCTTGTGACAGAATTTTACTCCTGAATTGTGGCACAATTGTGGTGCAAAATGTTGCATGTTAAGCCACACACCCTTTCCTGATAAGCCACATAGCTATAAGGGGCATAGCTATAAGGGGTGCAGAGGTAGCAGTCGCTACTGAGCTCAGGAGCCTGAGGGGACCCAAAGACCCTTGTGCCGCATAAGAAGATACTGGTATTATAGAAAGTGCATGCTGGTCAAGTTACACCTCTGGCTGGAGGGAAGGTGTTGTGTTGGCATGAGGGGGGTTGCCGTTTCAATTTTTGCCTTGGGCAGCACGAAGGCTGTGTGCTTCCCTGCCCCTGGCCACAAAGCACTGAGGTAAGGGGGGCCCCTGGCTGAACTCTTGCACCAGGGCCCATGAGCCTTTAGCTACACCCCTTGCTGTAACTTATATTAAATCTGTTATATAGTAGTAAATTCGGTGGGCTGCGCGAATAAATGTCCCCCAATGCAAGGAAAGCTTCTAAGAATAGCAAGGCATGAGAGTATCCACACACTTTCACACTTCCTTTACCATGTTTTACTTTTACTATGTTGTTCTTACTGTGGAATGCTGTGTTTTCTTTTATTTCAGATATTTTGGAAATTTGCCTGGAATTTTCTAGGATGAGTCCAAATTTATTTACAGGCCATAAAATCTCAGGAACCTGTTTTTACATAAGTTATCAATCTGTGACAATTGCACTGAATAATGATCATGCTGATGTGTTTGTGAAAGGTTGCTCGTGTTGACACTACTACTCCTAACTGCTGACATTCACTTGTACAATCTTTCAAACATCAACTCTCCGAAGTGCATTTAAGTAAAAGTATTATTCCTTAAAGGAATGTATCCGAAAATGACCTATTGTTCAAATCATGTTTTATGTTTAACTAGTGTTGAGCGAACACGAACTGTAACTGCACTTAGAAGCTATCACAGCCACGCCTACTAATGGCATGGCTGTGATTGGTCTGTGCATCATGTGACCCAGCCTTTGTAAAAGCTGGATCACGTGTAGCACCACCCATCAGCTCTGAGTATTGCAGGGACAGGAAGCAGGCAGCTAAAGTGAGGGACATTTTTAGGAATCTCATCTGGCTATTTATTCTGTGGGTGACCTATAGTGATTTTTTTGTGGGTGCAATACACTAGCTTTGCACCCCTGACACAGAAATATATTAAATAATCTGGCTTTTAATTCTGTGGGTGATCTATAGCGATCTTTTGTGGGTAGAAATTAAATGCACCATCTTGGCACCCCTGACACAGAAATGTAATAGTTAATCTTGCTGTTAATTCTGTCGGTGACCTATAGCAATTTTTTTTTGGGTGCAATGTACCATCTTTGTACCTCTGACACAAAAATATAATAGTTAATCTGTCTGTTATTTTGGTGGGTGACATATGCCCATTGATTGTGTGAGGTACACCTGCACTGCATATGCGACAGGGAAATAAATCTAGTTAATCCATCTGTTAGTTCAGTGGGTACCTTGTGCTGAGTAGACAAGTATACCGGCTGCACCCAGCCATTGTTAGACTCCAGTGCACTTTCTCTTTGCATTCTCTTTTCTGGTTCCCCAAAAAAAAAAAAAAAACTGTGTTGGCTACCGCCTCCTCCTCCACCGCTGCTTCCACCTACGCCGCCACGTCCACCGCCTCCTCAGCCTCTTACTCCACTTTGACCTCCGCCTCCTAGTTCAAGATCATTATTTTTAAAAATGTTTATATTCTATGTTATTTTAATTAATTTCCCTATCCGCATTTGTTGGCAGGGCAATTGTCCTGCTCTTACCCCCATTTTGCTTCCTTTTGCAGTCCTCTAGCCCTCACTATCACTATTTTACAGGCATTTTAGTGCCCCAAATTCGGGTCCCTATTGACTTCAATGGGATTCGGGTCAAGTTCGGGTCTCGAACCCGAACTTTGGCCGAACCCGGCGAACCTGAACATCCACGGGTCCACGCAACCCTATGTTTAACATATTTTTAACCCCTTCAGGATCCTGAAATTTTCCATTTTTACGTTTTTGTTTTTCACTCCCCGCTTTCCCATAGTCCTAACTTTTTTATTTTTCCATTCACATAGCCTTTGGAGGGCTTTTTCTTTGCGGGACAAGTTGTACTTTCTAATGGCACTTTTTATAGATGCATACCATGTAGTAAGAAACGGAAAAAATTCCAAATGGGGTAGAATTAGGAAAAAACGCAATTTTGTTAAAGGTTTTTATTTTTTTACACTGTACACAATGCGGTAAAATAGATCTGTTATCTTCATTCTCCAGGTCAGGGCGGTTACAACGATACCACACTTTTATAATTTTTCTTGTGTTTTAGTACTGAAAAAAAAATAATTAAAACCTTTGAGGAAAAAAGAAAAAAATGTATAACCATATTCTGACCCCTATAACTTTTTTGCAGTTATGTGTACGGGGCATTTTTTGCGGGACGATCTGTTCTTTTCAGTGATACAAATTTGAAGTATGTGCGACTTTTTGATCACTTTTTACAAAAAAATGATTGGGTAGTTGAAGTGACAAAAAATGGCAAATTGGCTGTTTTAATTTTTTTTCCCATTACGCCATTTTCCGTATGCCATTAATATTGTTATATTTTAATTGTATAGGCATTTTCGCACACAGCGATGCCCATGATGTTTTATTTTTATTTTCTTGGTTATTTTTAGGAAAGGTGGGTAATTTGAAATTTTTTTTTTTGTAATAACTTTTTTTTCCTTTTTTTTTTTACTTTTCACCTTGGGTGACTATAACTGGCAATCATTAGATTGCCCATTGTGTTCATTGATGGCTATATAGCCATCATTGAACACTTCATTTGGAATATAACAATACAATGCTGCCACCTAGTGGCCTGTATTGGTATATTCCTGAAATAGGCAACAAAGCCTGCTTGAAGCTTCAGTCTATTTCAGTGATTTAACAGGTTCCCCGATCTCAGCGGGGGGAATACTGTTACCGGAGCGGAAGCTCGCATTTGACCACGGCATCTGAAGGGTAAAATGTATGTGATTCTGCCACAGCCACACGTCCTAGTGAACCAACTACCCCAGGTTCCAGTACCCGCCAGAATTTACAGCAATATTTGGTGGGGCCCAATGCCGTTCTAAGGATGGTAAGGCCTGAGCAAGTACAGGCGCTAGTCAATTGGGTGGCCGACAGTGGATCCAGCACATTCCCATTATCTCCCACCCAGTCTTCTGGAGAAAGTGCACAGGTGGCGCCTGAAAACCAAGCCCATCAGTCTGTCACACCCCCATGTATATCAGGGAAACTGTCAGAGCCTCAAGTTATGCAGCAGTCTCTTATGCTGTTTGAAGACTCTGCTGGCAGGGTTTCCCAAGGGAATCCACCTAGCCCTTCCCCAGTGGTGAAAGACATAGAATGCACTGATGCACTACCACTGATGTTTCCTGATGATGAGGACATGGGAATACCACCTCATCGGAGTCCGCACGTCTCTGATGATGACGAAACACAAGTGTCAACTGCTGCGTCTTTTTGCAGTGTGCAGACCGAACAGGAGGTCAGGGAGGAAGACTGTGTGGAAGACGATGCAGGGGACGATGAGGTCCTAGACCCCACATGGAATGAAGGTCGTGCCACTGACTTTCATAGTTCAGAGGAAGAGGCAGTGGTGAGACCGAGCCAACAGCTTAGCAAAAGAGGGAGCAGGGGACAAAAGCAGAACAGCCGCCGCCAAGAGAGTTCGCCTGCTACTGGCCACTGCCACCAGGGACCGAGCACCCCAAAGGCAGCTTCAAGGAGTTCCCTGGCATGGCACTTCTTTAAACAATGTGCTGACGCCAAGACCCGAGTGGTTCGCACGCTGTGCCATCAGAGCCTGAAGCGAGGCATTAACGTTCTGAACCTTAGCACAACCTGCATGACCAGGCATCTACATGCAAAGCATGAACTACAGTGGAGTAAACACCTTAAAAACAAGGAACTCACTCAGGCTCCCCCTGCTCTCTCTTCTGCTGCTGCCTCGGCCTCTTCCTTCGCCTTGGGAGGAATGTTGGCACCTGCCACCCACCAAACAGAAGATGTGCCACCGACGCCACCACCTGCGTCACCAAGCATCTCCACCATGTCACACGGCAGCGTTCAGCTCTCCATCTCACAAACGTTGGAGAGAAAGCGTAAATTCCCACCTAGCCACCCTCGAGCCCTGAGCCTGAATGCCAGCATTTCTAAACTACCAAGTATCAAGTGTGCACTGTGCAACGCCATCTGTGGCAAGGTCCACCTAACCACAGATACGTGGACCTATAAGCACGACCAGGGACGCTATATCTCCCTAACTGCACACTGGGTAAATGTAGTGGCGGCTGGGCCACAGGCTGAGAGTTCTTTGGCGCACGTCCTTCCGCCGCCAAGGATCGCAGGGCATCATTCTTTGCCTCCTGTAGCCTCCAGCTCATCCAGTCAGCCACACACGCCAGTCCTGGTGGTGTGCGATAATGGGCGAAATCTCGTTGCAGCTCTGGGACTAGCCGGTTTGACGCACATCCCTTGCCTGGCGCATGTGCTGAATTTGGTGGTGCAGAAGTTCATGCACAACTACCCCGACATGTCAGAGCTGCTGCATGAAGTGCGGGCCGTCTGTGCGCGCTTCCGGCGTTCACATCCTGCCGCTGCTCGCCTGTCTGCGATACAGCGTAACTTCGGCCTTCCCGCTCACTGCCTCATATGCGACGTGCCCACCAGGTGGAACTCCACCTTGCACATGCTGGAGAGGCCATAGTGGAGTTTCAGCTGCAGCACGCACGGGTCAGTCGCACTGCGGAACAGCAGCACTTCACCACCAATGACTGGGCCTCCATGCGAGAACTGTGTGCCCTGTTGCGCTGTTTCGAGTACTCCACCAACATGGCCAGTGGCGATGACACCGTTATCAGCATTACAATACCACTTCTATGTCTTCTTGAGAAAACACTTCGGGCGATGATGGAAGAGGAGGTGGCCCAGGAGGAGGAGGATGAGGGGTCATTTTTAGCACTTTCAGGCCAGTCTGTTAGAAGTGCCTCAGAGGGAGGTTTTTTGCAACAGCAGAGGCCAGGTACAAATGTGGCCAGCCAGGGCCTTGTACTGGAGGATGAGGAGGATGAGGATGAGGTGGAGGAGAATGAGGATGAAGCAGGTTCACAGCAAGGTGGCACCCAACACAGCTCAGGCCCATCACTGGTGCGGGGCTGGGGGGATACGGAGGACAAAGACGATACGCCTCCCACAGAGGACAGCTTTTCTTACCTCTGGGCAGCCTGGCACACATGAGCGACTACATGCTGCAGTGCCTGCGTAACAACAGCAGAGTTGCCCACATTTTAACATGTGCGGACTACTGGGTTGCCACCCTGCTGGATCCCTAGTACAAAGACAATGTGCCCACCTTACTTCCTGCACTGGAGCGTGATAGGAAGATGCGCGAGTACAAGCGCAGGCTGGTAGACGAGAGGCACTGACTGGGGGCTGGTGAGAGGCACTGTGGGCTAATGGAGAGGCACTGTGGGCTAATGGAGAGGCACTGTGGGCTATCGGAGAGGCACTGGGGACTAATGAAGAGGCATTGGGGGCTAATGAGAGGCACTGGGGGCTAATAAGAGGCACTGTGGGCTAATGGAGAGGCACTGGGGGCTAATGGAGTGGCACTGGAGGCTAATGGAGAGGCACTACGGGCCGTGAGAGACACTGGGGGGCTGATGAGAGGCACTGGGGGGCTGATGAGAGGCACTGGGGGGCTAATGAGAGGCACAGGGGGGCTGATGAGAGGCACTGGGGGGCTGGTGAGAGGCACTGGGGGCTGCTATGAGGCTACTGGGGGCTGCTATGAGGCATGGAGATCTTATCTGAGGTCTGATTGGGGGTCATTCATATTGGGGTCTGATCTGAGGTCTTATTGGGGTCTTATTAACATTGGGAATCTTATTGGGGCTGTTAGCTGAGGTCATATTAACATTGGGGGTCTGATTGATGGTCTGACCTGAGGTGTAATTAAAAATATTTTTTTTCTTATTATACCCATCTAAAACCTAGGTGCATCTTATAGGGCGAAAAATACAATACTTGCTTGCTCCTCCTCCCGACCTCCCTGCCCTTTGCGTACGCCGCACGCCGTGACGTCACACGGAGGCACTTGGGTGAGTTCCCACACTTTTTTTCCCAGGACTTGACCCCTGCTGGCAACTCAGCCTAATAATAGACGACACTTCTTGGTCTGTACAGATCACTTTACTGCAGTTACTTCCTTATCTATACAAAGAGGTGATATCATTACAGGCAGGATTAGAATGACAGATAAGACAGGATCCACCATTCACAATAGATGATTGTCAGAGCTTATCTATTCTTCCCTTTTAAAATGACATCTGCACAGGTCACAGAGCATACCTAGAAAATTTTTCCATTAGGTCACCTCCTAACCATTGTGTCTGTGGACCATGCGAGAAAGCAATTTTTTTAATGCTCTCTAAATGCTGTTAAGAACAGCTCAGGCAAGATGGCCGCCTCCATAATCATGTTCGGTAAATAGAGTTAAAAAAATCTGTAATCAGAAAATAAAAACAGATTAGAAAAAAGGATATGCGTTATTATCTGGTTTTAACTGGCAGATAATATTTTGGTGACACTTTTCTTTTAAAAGAGCAGCTTGCCTTGCTATATCATAAAAGCCGGTTCCACACAAGTATATAGGTCACTTTTCCTTTTTAAATCTCTCCATTCATGGGAACTACTTTGTCATAATTATTTTTATTGCAATTAGTGGCATGTTTTTTTAGATGGTATGCTAATAATATTTATCTGGAACCACTACCCCTTTGCGACTATTTGTCATTCCAACTGCGTAAAAAAAAAATTTGCACAGCCATATATCAGATTGGTGTAAACATTAAAATATACCTTTTATTCGTAAATCATTAAAAGGGAATTTTGCTTCCTCATTAGAAACCCACTAAACTTCTTTAAAATTAACTGGGGAAAAGAGTGAATTTTTAGTTTTCTTTATTTATTTATAAATGTATACATGTACTAGATCAGGAAAAGGGATAGTGTTAGGCCTCATGCACATGGCCGTAGGTGTTTTGCGGTCCTCAATTTACGGAACCGAACGCGGGCCATTGTTGAAATGCCAATTCTTTTCCGCAAAACGGACAAGAATAGGACATGCTATTTTTTTTTGCGGGGCCACGGAAAGGAGCAAAGGATGCGGACAGCACACGGAGTGCTGTCCGCATGTTTTGCAGCCCCAATGAAGTGAATGGGTCCGCGTCCGACGAGCCAAAATAGGTTCGTGTGCATGAGGCCTAATTCTCACACTTTCTCCCTTTCTTCTAGTAGCAATAATTTTATTTATCTTTACTTCCTCTATGAATAATTCAGAATATCTATCTCTCAGGTGGGGTTGGTGTTCCTCTTACACCAACTCTCTATTACGTTATGTTTCAATCTTTCCACCGGTTTTGCTATATTACTACCCTTATATGCCCTTTTTTACCCCCTATACAGCTCTCCTTATATTGGAATAATTTCCACTATTGCCATGTGTATGCAGCTTGATTTAGAGGAGTACTTGCAGTGTGCTCCTCTAATCACTACTTTAACCCCAGATTTTAAAATACACACATCCCTTTCTTTGCTCCCATACCCTGACGAAGCCAGGTAGTGGATAAACATGTCAGGGGAGTAGTAGGGATGTGTGTATTTTAAAATCTGGGGTTAAAGTAGTGATTAGAGGAGCACACTGCAGGTACTCCTCTAAATCAAGCTGCATACACATGGCAATAGTGGAAATTATTCCAATTTAAGGAGAGCTGTATAGGAGGTAGAAAAGGGCATATAAGGGTAGTAATATAGCAAAACCGGTGGAAAGATTGAAACATAACGTAATAGAGAGTTGGTGTAAGAGGAACACCAACCCCACCTGAGAGATAGATATTCTGAATGATTCATAGAGGAAGTAAAGGTAAATAAAATTATTGCTACCAGAAGAATGGGAGAAAGTATGAGAATAACACTATCCCTTTTCCTGATCTAGTACCTGTATACAGCTCGATACATTTATAAATGAATAAAGAAAACAAAAAATTCACTCTTTTCCCCAGTTAATTCTAAAGGAGTTTAGTGGGTTTCTAATGAGGTAACAAAATTCCCTTTTAATGATTTACGAATTAAAGGTATATTTGTGTACTTACCACATGAAGTGACACATGTCAGATTTGCAGAAAATTTCCTGGGTAAGAAGGTGAAGAAAAGGCCTGGGGTAGAAGGGGTTAAATACCCAGAATTATGTTGGCAACAATGTTCATTGCGTTGTATAAGCCCCCCCAAAATTATTCTGTGGCACAGTGAATAGGGCAGAATCTGGAAGATGCTTTGCATGTTTGGATGGTGTTTGAAATTGTTTGCTTTCTAGTTGTTCATTGACCTCAGTAGAGAACTGAAAAGCATAGTCAATTCATTGCACATCAGATGGAACAAAAATAACTCAAAACTAATTATGTATGACCTTGATAAAGACTAAGTTCATTTAGGAAAATAAACTGAAATCAGATAGTCATGAACCAATCCAGCTGTCAAGTGTGTGCTCTGGGGAGTAGTTAGCTCTCAAGTATCTCTAATAGCACCTAACAGTTTACATTGCTGTATTAAATGGGACCTGCATTTTACAGGCAGTACATTCACACATCCCACTGGATGATAATACTTCTAAGACGATGATCCATAGATTAGGTGACTCATGTAAGCTGCTTTGTATTCTCTCTATAATTAGTATGCTCCTCTTTGTGATTTTCATGAATATTGCCTATTAAGAAGCTGTGTATGACTGTTTTGCTTCTTTGACATTTCATGAACTATTAAACTTGGGCCATACTAATTTGAATTGGTACTCTCCATGGAAAGGTACAAGAAGTAAAAATAGCATTAGCTTCCTTTGTCTGCAAATTTAGCCATTCAGATGTCGTTCTTGTTCAGACACTAGGTGATGCTGTTATTCTTTAAAGATAGAAACTATTAAAAGGGTTGTGCAGCAATTTATATTGATGACCTATCCTTAGGATAGGTCATCAATATCTGATCGGCGGATGTCTGACACCTAGGACCCCCGCCAATCAATTGTTTTAAGAGGAGGCAGTGCTCCATGCGAACGCTGCTTCCTCGTCTTTACACTACGCATTGTCTCCTGTGGAGCAGCAGCGTAGTGTAATTACAAGTACTTGCTCCAACCGGTACTTGTATTACACTGCATTTCAGAAAAAAAATGCAGGGTAATTAACAGGACCCGGCGCTTGCATGGACCACCACCTCCTCTTCAAAAGGGTGATCGCCTGGTGTGCCAGGTATTGGACCCCCACCGATCAGATATTGCTGACCTATCTTGATAACAGGTTATCAATATATATTGCCGGACAACCCCTTTAACTGATCACTTCCATCAATGTTATTGTTTGGCTTTTGCCATTGTACTAATTTAGCTTATAGCTAGGGATGAGCAAATTGATTGTAAACTATTAGGATTTGACATGAATTTTGTAAAAACTCGAGTTGCATCTTTAGTGAAACAAAATAAGGACATGGAGGCAGCGCCAATAAAGTTGTGGAGAAAAAAAGGTTCTTTTAATCCATGTTGTGGAAAAAAAAGGTTATTTTAATCCATGTTGTTTTAGTGCAAACACATGCTTTTGAATCCCTTTTGTTAGCTGTAAAATGACTGTGTGTCACTATTAGGCTTAGGCTAGTTTCACACTAGCGGCAAGGAACTCTGGCAGGCTGTTCCGGTGGGTAAACAGCCTGTGAGATCCGTGCTGCTGCTAGTGCACGTGTACCCCTGACTACCGCTCCGGCCTCATTGACTCTAATGGGGTCGGGCCGGAATTCCGGCAGCAGCACGGCAAACATAACAAGAGGCGGCCGGAAAAAAAGCACTCCGGCCGCTGTAAGAGTACAGCCTGCCAGAGTTCCTTGCCGCTAATGTGAAAGTACCCTTAGTTCACACTTCACTTACTTGGTCAATTATTCTCATCAGTTATTATCAGCCCAAAACAGATGCGGGTCAAAACATAATCAAATCCTGATGCAAAATACTGACTGTGTGATAGAGGCCTCATGTTAATTTTGCATGAGTTTTGGCCATTTTGTCTGAAATATATTTTATTCAGATGGAAAAAAAATGTCTTGCATGCAGAACTTTAATGGCCTCTATCACATGGTCAGTATTTGTTCAGTTTTTTTGCATCAGTATTTGATCAATATTGGTAAGTCAAAAACAGCAGTGGGTCCAAAAAAGAGATAACATAGGATGAAAATATTTGCATGTATTCTGTGTTTTGAATCTACTGCTGCCTTTAGCTTCCAAATCATGATCAAATCCTGATGCAAAGTTCTGACCATGTGGTAGAGGCCTTATAGACGCTCAAACAACAGGACCCTTTTTTTGTTTATTTTTCTGTTCTAATGGATCAGAAGAACATAAAAATAAACGCTGATGTCAACACGGCTAAACAGGAACACTAGTGGCCCTGTAACAGACTACTGAGGGTGGCAACAGCATAAACGGTCACAATAGTGACTCCGGAACATAGTGGTGAGGGTAGCAACAGCATGGCGGTAGAACAGAGTAGTGAGGGTGGCAACAGCATGAAGAATCACAATAGTGGTTGCAGAACAGAGTGGTAAGGGTGGCAACAGCATAATTGTTGGTCAAAACACGACTGCTGGATGACAGTGGCAGCTCTGACCTGTTGCTGCAGTTGCTGCTACCACCACCCCTTCTTCTACCGCTACTTGTGCCGGCTACAGCAATATTTTTGCCACTGCCAATTCCTTTTTAGGGCCCAGGCAACTGTCTGCTGGCCATAGTGTACAGTAAGTGAATCAGTAATGTAACTATGTAACTAAGTATGAATGGCACAGCAGGTGAACTAAATGAACACCCCTATATATTAAACTAAGTATGATGCACAGTAAGTCTATGTATAACAGAACAGATTAAGTATAAATGGTGAAGCACATGAACTAGATAAACGCGCCCATATATCAAACAGCCTGTTGACACGGAGTCTGACGCACGGTAAGTCTATGTATAACAGAACAGATTAAGTATTAATGGCACAGCAAGTCTACTACATAAACGCACCTATATATTGTTGGCAATGAGTCTTAGGAACTGTAAGTGTATGTACTGTATAACAGAACAGATTAAGAATGAATGGTGCAGCAGGTGACTAAGATGCACAGGGTGATTACACTGAGCCTGCACTGTCCCTGCAGTCTCCCTAAGCTCTCCCTACAGTGTCTAAAAGCTCTTCCGTTGATCTCACTACACTGTCCCTGCACTCAATATTCTACAATTAAAAGCTTTCTAAAACACTGTGCCTAGCGCTTGCCATGTCTCTCCCTATGCTCAGTTCAAAGTGAAATGGCAGTGATTGTGTGGGATATGGCTTTTATAGGGCTGTGACACACAGTCGTTGGCTATCTGCAGATTGGCTGGCTGCTTGGCATTATGGGTCATATTCAAGAGTGGACTGGAAACTAAAATTAGCCCTGGAAAAAAACTTCAAAGTGACCCCATGTTGCAGACGGGACCATACTGAAAGGCAACTAAATTCGGAAGGGACAACAGAAGTAGGAGGGCCAGCAATACTATAGGGAAGAGCAATATACCTCCCCAGCTGAACCAAATACCACAGTGCATCACAAAATACTGCCACCTGTGCCACAGTATTCAACTGTACAGCCAGGCTCAGACTGGCCCACAGGGGTACACGGGAATCCCCTAGTGGGCCCCTGAGCAAGGTGGGCCCCTAGTCTCCCACTCCCTGCACAAGTGGCACATAACACAGTAAACTTACTGCACTACATACATATATTCAATGTACAGCACCTCAACCAGCCTATGTTCATATTCAAAACTTGTTAAAATATTTATTATATTTGAAGATATCCGTACAGTGGGCCCACAAAATAAATAAATTTTACTGGTGGGCCCTAGGCACCCCAGTTTGACACTGTGTATAGCTGTCCTGAGGATGTCAATACAGTTGAATTCAAGAGGGCTGCTGGCCAGGTGAGTACAAGAGAATCAGATCATTAGGTACCCAGCTTGCGGCCTTGAGGAGGTCTTGGGTGGCCCTCCTAGGAATCGGCCCACCGAGAAATTTCCCTGTAGGGTCTATGGCTAATCCACCCCTGGTCATATTGTGTTTCCAAGCTTCTTACTTTTACTTTGTAGCCACTATTTTAGGGAAAAAAAACATTTGTTAACACAAAGCACGAGAAAATTTGCATTAGTGGCAAATCAATTTTTCATGAAATTCGGATCAAAGTCAATTAGTTTAACTTGATTTGCTCAAAACTAATAATAACATAGCTAAACCTGACATCCAAAAGGTCAGCCTGTCTGGATTTGGTGGTAAACAAGTCTTGCTTTTTTCCTCCAAAATATACTCTTTTTTAGCCCCTTTCCACAGTGCTGTGCAAATATAGTGCAAATGAACAGGAGATATATCACAACAAACATATAAAATGCAGTTTAAGTATAAGTCAATGCAAGTTAACCCTTAGCAGGCTTGGACGGGCCCACAGGGGAACAGGTGAATTCCCTGGTGGGTCCCTGAACAGGGTGGCCCCCTAGTCCTCCACTCCCCTGCACAAGTGGCACATGGTACAGTAGGCTGCCCACATTACAAATAGATAGGCAGTGTACAGCATCTCAACCAGCCTATTTGTCCTATAAAAAACTGATAAATTATTTAACAAACTACCTATTGTGTTATTATAGATGCATAAGGTAGCTGAGATGACTTACAGGCACAGAGACAAGCCAGCAAGCATCCTCTTTCAAATCTTCTTGTAGACTTCCTGCTGTCTTGTCTTGCCTTGCTGCTGGCTGTCACCGTGTGAACAGACAATTTTTGCATGTCGCTGCACAGTGGGCCCCAAGAATGAATTTTACTGGTGGACCCTAGGAACCCCAGTCCGACACTTACCCTTAGTGAAATAAACTAACATAGTAACATAGTATATAAGGCCGAAGAAAGACATTTGTCCATACAGTTTGGCCTGTTATCTTGCAAGTTGATCCAGAGGAGGGTAAAAAAAAATAATGTGAAGTAGAAACTAATTTTCCCGACTTAAGGGGGAAAAAAATTCCTTTCTGACTCCAATCAGGCAATCAGAATAACTCCTTGGATCAACGACCCATTCTTAGTAGCTATATCTTGTAATATTATTACACTCCAGAAATATATCCAGGCACCTCTTGAACTCTTTTAGTGAACTCACCATCACCACCTCCTCAGGCAAAGAGTTCCATAGTCTCACTGCTCTTACCGTAAAGAATCCTCTTTTATGTTTGTGTACAAAGCTACTTTTCTCCAGACGTAGAGGATGTCCCCTTGTCACAATCCTGGGGATAAAAAGATGATGGGAGAGATCTCTGTACTGACCTCTGATATATTTATACATATTTATTAGATCTCCTCTAAGTTGTCTTTTTTCTAAAGTGAATAACCCTAATTTTGATAATCTTTCAGGGTATTGTAGATTACTCATTTCAGTTATTACTTTAGTTGCCCTCTCCAGCTCTGCTATGTCTGCCTTGTTCACAGGAGACCAGAACTGTAAACAGTACTCCATGTGTGGTCTGACCAGTGATTTGTAAAGTGGTAGGACTATGTTCTCATCACTGGCATATATGCCTCCTTTTGATGCAACCATTATCTTATTGGCCTTGGCAGCAGCTGCCTGACACTGGTTTTTACAGCTTAGTTTGTTGTTCACTAAAATTTCTACGTCCTTTTCCATGTCAGTGTTACCCAGTGTTTTACCATTTAGTATGTATGGGTGACTTGCATTATTCCTTCCCATGTGCATAACCTTACATTTGTCAGGGTGAAACCTCATCTGCTACTTCTCTGCCCAAGCTTCCAATCTATCAAGATCCATCTGTAGAAGTATACTGTCCTCTTCCGTGTCAATTACTTTACACAGTTTAGTGTTATCTGCAAAAATTGATATTTCACTGTGCAAGCCTTCTACAAGATCATTAATAAATATATTGAAGAGGATAGAGCCCAGTACTGACCTCTGAGGTACTCCACTAATGACAGTGACCCAATCTGAGTGTGTACCAATAATAACCACCAACTGTTTTCTATTACTATGCCAGTTACTTAGCCACATGCAGACATTTTCTCCCAGTCCGAGCATTCAAATGCTTTGGAGAAGTCCAGATATGCGACATCCATTGATTCGCCGCTGTCAAGTCTAGAACTTACCTCCTCATAGAAACTGATTAAATTAGTTTGACATGACTGATCCCTCATGAAGCCATGCTGGTATGGCGTTATTTGCTTATTTTCATTGAGGTGCTCTAAGATAGCATCTCTTAGAAAACCTTCAAACAGTTTACCCACGGTGGATGTTAAACTTACCGGCCTATAGTTTCCAGGCTCTGTTTTTGGACCCTTTTCGAATATTGGCATCACATTTGCTATGCGCCAATCTTGTGGAACACTCCCTGTCAGTATAGAGTCCTTAAATATCAGAAATAAGGGTCTGGCTATGACATTACTTAATTCTCTTAGGATACGGGGGTGTATGCCATCTGGTCCTGGCGATTTGTCTATTTTAATCTTTTTAAGACACCACTGTACTTCTTCCTGGGTCAGACAGGGCACTTTTAATGGGGAATTTACTTTTACATTCTACATTTCATCTGACAGTTTATTTTCTTCAGTAAATACAGTGGAGAAAAAAATATTTAATAGCTTTGCTTTCTCCTCATCGCTTTCTGCAACTCCCCTCTCATCACTCTGTAAAGGGTCGACACCTTCAGATTTATACTTTTTGCCATTTTTATAATTGAAGAACATTTTAGGGTTAGTTTTGCTCTCTTTGGCAATTAAACTCTCGGTCTTTAGTTTGGCCGCTTTTATTTGTTTTTTATATATTCTATTTTTTTCCTTATAGTTTTTCAGTGCTTCCTCACTACCCTCCTGTTTTAGTGATTTAAATGCTTTCTTTTTGTCATTTATTGTTTCTTTACAATTCTATTTATCCACATTGGTTTCTTCTTGTTCCTTAACCTTTTATTCCCATAAGGTATGTACCTCTCACAATTAGACTTTAGAATGCTTTTAAAAATATCCCATTTTGTGGCTGTATTTTTATTTTTGAGGACTTTGTCTATTTATTTTTGAGGCCTATGGCCTTTCTTAGTTGGGTAAATTTTGCTTGTTTGAAGTTTGGTATTTTTGTTACTCCCTGAAGAAACACTCTTTTGATTGATAATTGGAAGGTTATTACTTTATGGGCATTTTTTCCCAGGTGTCCCCCAACCTGCACATCTGTTGTTCTGTCAGGTCTATTGGTTAATACTAAGTCCAGTATGGCCGTCCCTCTAGTCGAGTCCTGAACCAGTTGGGAAAGGTAAGTCGATTACTTTCCATAGGGGAAATAGGGGCAAATTTCCACAAATGTCCAGACATCAAAGTACTCCTGTTCTAGGGCATTACAAATCCAAATCCAAATTTTATTATTGTTCATTTGATTTGTCGGGGAAAGCGAAGAGAGAAAGAGAGAAAGCAAAGAAAAAAGTGAGAGACTAGAGAGAAAAAGGAAAAATGTAGGCGTTCTCAGAGTGTCATACACACATTTTCAGGCCAATTATTTATTTTGTGCACTTATATAGCGCTACTATATTCCACAGCGCTTTACGGACATTAGCATCAAGCTGTCCCCAATAGGGCTCACAATCTAAGTTCCCTATCAGTATGTCTTTGGAGTGTGGGAGGAAACCAGAGTACCAAGAAGAAACCTACACAAACACGGGGAGAACAAACTCCATCCAGATGTTGTCCTTGGCAGGTTTGAACCTAGAACCCCAGCACTGCAAGGCAAAAGTGCTAACCACAGAGCCACCGTGCTGCCCACTGGAGCACAATTTAAACTGCAGAATGCCCTGCTAGTTGTGGTTTTATATTTTATTGTAACTTGCAGCCAGGCACTGATATTGTGCCACATGGACAAAAAAACAGGGCAAACTACCTGTATGTATTTTTTTCATAATTACAGCTGAAACAAGTTACAAAACTGTGGGAGTCATATGGACCTCTACAGAATAGACCAGTATGCCATGTCACCTTGGAAGAAGGAATGGGGACATGTAGCTGAATGGTAGAGGCCCACCATGGTGTTGTTGAGCATGTTTCAGCTTGTTTTCTCTATCCCCTTCTGTGTGTTTCAATTCTACATTTTAGTTTAGCCCTTGTGGGGTAAATTCGTTGTCAGGAGCTCTGATTACAGTATACAGGTTGCCTAACTGTTGCTGTGATACCTGTTTTTCTGCCTCAGCATTGGATTGGTCCAGGAGTTGGCTGCGGCAGGAAATTTACCAATAAAAGTAGTGGTCCGGAGCATGTCTGCTACAGAAAAGCACCAAAGAAGAAGACCTCACCCCGGCGACTCTCCGACAAGTTTTGTCACAGTTTTTTGTTAGTGGGGCTTTAGGTTTCAAGCTTTGCTGAGGGGTATGTTGTTTATTGCAGTGCGGGCCATTGGCTGTGCGGGCATGCTGGGAGTTGTAGTTTTGCAACAGCTGGAGGCACACTGGTTGGGAAACACTGATTTATTGGATTTGGTATTTTTTTTTTACAACTAATTAATATACTTCAGTTACATTTGGTTGTATAGTTTACTTCGCAATAAAATACTGCAGTCATTATTTTATCCAAATTTTGCGTCATGGTATTTATTTAATAAATGTTTAGAAACATTGTATTGTTTGTGCACTGCAACTACGACACCAAGTATGGCACAACAAAGTATATTTAATTACCCAATATCTTTGCCCATAAGAACCAGAAGACATTATTTGCACTATGTACTTTTTTATTGGACATTGTTAACTCAGAGCCATTTGGGTGTTTTTTTTATATGAGACTTAAGTAAATAAAATCTATCCTTTATACTTCTCCTCTATTTAGCATCCTCTTCTGATTTTTGACAAAAAAAAAAGTACATGAACAAGACTTAAGGGTCAAATGTCTCCAAAAAGCGTAAGTTTTCACTAATTCTATTGACATTTGTAATAGACAATTGGGAATTTTGTCTGACAGGAAGCTATGTTCCCAGCACTCAGACAGAAAGAGGTAGTAGCATGCTTGTGTGGAAATGATAGGTTGTCATGGAAGTAATAATGAGAAGGAAGCTCGGGAGACAGAAAACCTCTTTGTTAAGTTATGAATGATCAGTGGTATAGCCAATGTGAGCTGCATGTGAAGAGGGAGCATTAATATTAATAAATAGCACTATTTAGTCGTGAAGTACAGTGTAATCCACCATTATTTGGTTAAAGGGACTTTTTACTGTTACAAACATGAGTTCCTGCTTACAATTACAACAAACTATACTGCAGACAGCCATACTCAGTTTTAGATTTACATATCAGAAACTAGTCACATAAAAGGGTGACTATAGTGTTCTAGCCCCAAACAGTATGTAAAAAATTACTTAGCACTAAACATGAAAAAGTGAGGGCTCTTTCACACTTGCGTATTTCTTTTCCGGCATAGAGTTCCGTCGTCAGGGCTCTATCCCAGAAAAATCCTAATCAGGATTATCCCAATGCATTCTGAATGGAGAGAAATTCAGGATGCATCAGGATGTCTTCAGTTCAGGACTGGAAAGTTTTTTGGCCAGAGAAAATACCGCAGTATGCTGCGCTTTTTGCTCTGGCCAAAAATCCTGAACACTTGCCGCAAGGCCGGATCCGGAATTAATGCCCATTGAAAGGCATTAATCCCGATCCGGCCTTAAGCTAAACGTCGTTTCGGCGCATCGCCGGATCCGACATTTAGCTTTTTCTGAATGGTTACCATGGCAGCCAGGACGCTAAAGTCCTGGTTGCCATAGTAAAGTGTAGTGGGGAGCGGGGGAGCAGTATACTTAGCGCCCGTGCGGCTCCCAGGGAGCTCCAGAGTGACGTCAGGGCACCCCACGTGCATGGATCACGTGATCGCATGGATCACGTGATCGCATGGATCACGTGATCCATGCGCATGGGGCGCTCTGACGTCATCCTGGAGCGCCCCAGGAGCCGCACGGGCAGTAAGTATACTGCTCCCCCACTCCCCACTACTACTATGGCAACCAGGACTTTAATAGCGTCCTGGCCGCCATAGTAACACTGAAAGCATTTTGAAGACTGATCAGTCTTCAAATGCTTTCAGTTCACTTGCGTTGTTATGGATCCGGCGGGCACTTCCGGCGACGGAAGTGCACGCCGGATCCTAACAACGCAAGTATGAAAGAGGCCTGACCAGGTAGTTGTTAATCTTTCTTCTGTTATTGTTGCAATTGCAATGTTTTCTCTCAGTTTTTTACTGGCTTTCTCCAGGGCATCATCAGGGCTGTTTTTTATGCAGCTTCAAATGAAGTGAAATCGCTAGGAATTATGAAATGTTTAGCTAGGGCAGTAATAACATTTATAATAACATTATCCCTGGTGGTCTAGAGCAGTGAAAAGATAATAGTGAAAAGATGGTAAAATCTTTTATGGGTTAGGGCAGCAAATAGGTTAATGGGACGTAGTGTTCAAGCCACTGTGAATGCTAATCCTGCGAATGGCTGGAGCAGTCATGGATTACTGTAAGTGGCTTCCCGCTGCTCCAGGAATAGGAGTGACTAGGAATGGAGCAGGGGCAGGAGAGGGGAGGACCTCAGGAGTTGTCAACTCCAAGGCCAGATAACCCCTTTAATTAAAACATCATCGGTGGTCTAGATCAGTGAAGGGATTAACTCCCCGTGTGGAGAGATTCAACTGCAAGTGAACTTATATCACCATACAAAACACACTAAAGCCACAAGAAAGCATCTAAAGGAGCAATGTCAAATGTTAATGTGCTGTTACCATCTTAGCCTTTCATGGCTGAGATTGGAATAACACTACTTAGCTACCTCCCGACTGCCTAACGCAGGGATGCGTCCTGCGGGAGGCCGGGATGTTCCTCCTTGACGCGTCGGCGCATCATCTCGCGAGAGGCGAAATTTCCTGTGAGCGCGCGCGCGTGCGTGCGTGCGCTCAAAGGATCACGTCGGGAGGAACTTTAACTACAGCCTGCCAGCGCTGATCGTGCGCTGGCAGGCTCTAGTAGTTAAAAAAATCGCATATCTGTTATGCCTGCTGCCTGCTCCTCTGGTGGTCCCTTTTGCTTGGGACCACCAGAGGAAACATATGTAAGTGCACCAATCACCACACAAAAAGGTAAATCTTTCATGGACTCAATATGCCCCTCACGGAATACCTTGGGGTGTCTTCTTTCAAAAACAGGGTCACTTGTGGGGTATTTATACTGCCCTGGCATTTTAGGGGCCCCTAATGCGTGAGAAGTCGTTTGGAATCCAAATGCGTAAAAATGCCCTGTGAAATCCTTAAGGCTGGGTTCACACGAGCGTGTCCGGATTAGGTCCAGATGCGTTGCGGATGCGTTCAGTGAAAACTGTGCGATTTCACAGGCAAAGCGATTCAGTTTTGCCTGCGATTGCGTTCAGTTGTTCAGTTTTTTCCGCGCGGGTGCAATGCGTTTTGATGCGTTTTTCACGCGCGTGATAAAAAACTGAAGGTTTACAAACAACATCTCCTAGCAACCATCAGTGAAAAACGCAACGCACCCGCACTTGCTTGCGGATGCAATGCGTTTTTAACGCAGCCCCATTCACTTCATGGGGCTAGGGCTGCGTGAAAAACGCAGAATATAGAGCATGCTGTGATTTTCACGCAACGCAGAAGTGATGCATGAAAAAGAACGCTCATGTACACAGCCCCATTGAAATTAATGGGTCAGGATTCAGTGCGGGTGCAATGCGTTCACATCACGCATTGCACCCGCACGGAAAACACGCTCGTGTGAATGCAGCCTAAAGGTACTCATTGGAATTTGGGCCCCTTTGCGCATCTTGGCTGCAAAAAAGTGTCACTCATGTGGTATCGCCTTACTCAGGAGAAGTAGGGCAATGTGTTTTGAGGTGTATTTTTACATATACCCATGCTGGGTGTGAGAAATATCTCTGTAAATGACAACTTTTTAAATTTTTTTACACAAAGTTGTCAGTTTACAGAGATATTTCTCTCACCCAGCATGGGTATATGTACACCCCAAAACACATTGCCCTACTTCTTCTGAGTACGGCGATACCACACGTGTGCCACTTTTTTGCAGCCTAGGTGCGTAAAGGAGCGTAAAGTCCAACGAGTACCTTTAGACTTTACAGGGCTGCTCACAATTTAGCCCCGCCCAAAATGCCAGAACAATAAACACACCCCACAAATGACCCCATTTCGGAAAGTAGACACCCCAAGGTATTCACTGAGGGGCATAGCGAGTCCGTGGGAGATTTTTTTTTTTTTGCCAGAAGTTAGCAGAAATGGAAACTTTATTATTTATTTTTTTTCCTCAGAAAGTGTCATTTTCCGCTAACTTGTGAAAAAAAAATGAAATGATACATGAACTCACCATGCCCCTCCTCGAATACTTTGGGATGTCTTCTTTCTAAAATGGTGTCATTTGGGGGGTATTTATACTATCCTGGCATTCTAGCACCTGAAGAAACGTGACAGGTGCTCAGAAAGCTGCTTCAAAATGCGGAAATTCACTTTTTTGCAACATAGTTTGTAAACACTATAACTTTTACCCAAACCAATAAATATACACCCATTAGATTTTTTTTTATCAAAGACATGTAGAACAATAAATTTAGAGAAAAATTTATATAGAAATGTAGTTTTTTTTAAAAAAAAATTACAACACAAAGTGAAAAATGACATTTTTTTGCAACAAATTCGGTCCTTTTTGATTAATTTAAAAAAAAAGTAAAAATGTCAGCAGCAATGAAATACCACCAAATGAAAGCTCTATTAGTGAGAAGAAAAGGAGGTAAAATTCATTTGGGTGGTAAGTTGTATGACCGAGCAATAAACTGTGAAAGTAGTGTAGTGCAGAGTTGTAACAAGTGGCCTGGTCATTAACGGTGTTTAAGCTAGGGGGGCTAGGGTGTTTAAAGTAAAAACATAAATTGTGAACACCCATGGGAGATATAAATTGTAATTATAAACATTGTCACATGATCTTGTGGTGCAGATGGTTTATGACAATATTATTTTAAATGATCTATTTAATACTCAAGAAACATGTAGAGCAATACAATAATTTGCATTGAATATAAACAGATCTGTCTCTGAGCAATCAAAGTAGGTAACAATAAACCTAACCTCAAGCTCTGCTGCTTTGCTTATTTTACCTTTTGTGAGCTTTCCATATGAGCACACATAAAGTCAGACATTTTTGGGGCAAAATACTAGTTATTGCAGAAAAATGCTGGATCTCTTCTTTTAGGCTAGTTAAAGTGGTTTTCAAGACTTACTGATGGCCTTTATTTAGGATAATGTAGTAAAGTTGAGGCACACAGACTTTCTATGTTGCAATTCAATGGAATTTATTTTTTCATACAGTAGTTTCATCCAATAGCCCAGAATTCATATTTATCTAGTATCGACAGAATCCTTAGACCGGACGTTTCGGTCATATTAGACCTTCATCAGCGGTCACATTTTATCTGTCTGCTGGTGGTAGTGAGTCGCAGGGCGCTGGATGTGCCATATATTTAGGATAAGACATCAATATCAGATCATTGTGGGTCCAACTCCCCATACCCCATTGATCAGCTATTTTTACTGGTTGCAGCACAAGAACAAGGCACAAGATACAACTACACAGCTTCGTATACACTATAACGACCATGCCTGATTACTAGAGTGCTGCTGTCATTGTAGGGAGCAATGCTGTAATATACAGGCATGGCCACTACTTAGTATACAGAGTTGTGCAGTTATGGTGCAGCAGGTAGTGAAAATAGTTGATCCGCAGGGGTGCTGGGAATTGGATCCCTGACGATCTGATATTGATGACCCATCCTAAGAATAGGCCATCAATAGCTAAATCCTGGAACATGTTGATCAATACTGTTTATTTGTGCATGCATAAAGCAGATTATGAAGTAAGTTCCTTGCCTAACCTAATTTGTACTTTTATATATATAGTCTTCTAACCTTTTTGTAACCTATTGTCATTATTAGGTAAGAGCCACAGTGGCTAAAACCAGTATACAGTGCATTCAGAAAGTCTTAAGACCCTTTCACTTTTTTCTCATTTTGTTGTGCTGCAGCCTTGTGTTGGAATGCAAGTGAGTATTAAGATAAAAATTACATAATCAGACTGAGTACCACGTACACTACACACTGCTTACTCTAGTTTGGAGGGTGTTGTGGTAAATTCAGTTGATTGGATCTGATTCAGAATGACACACCCCTGTGAATATAAAGTCCCACAGTTGACAATGCGTATCAGAGCAAAAACCAAGCCATGAGGAGGAACAAACTGCCTGTAGAGCTCTGAAACAGGATTTCTAGAGGCATAAGTCTGGAGAAAGATACAAAAAATTTCTACTGCACTGAAAGTTCCCAAGAGCACAGTGGGGACCATACAGTAATTCTTAAATGTTAGAATTATGGAACAAGCAGGACTCTTCCTAGAGTTGGCCACCCCACCGATGGTCACTCTGGCTGAGCTATGAAGATCCTGTGTACAGATGGGAGAAACTTCCTGAAGTTCAACTATCACTGTAGCAACCCACTAATCTGGGCTTTATCGTAGAGTGGCCAGAAAAAGACAAATAAAAGTTTACAAGAAAAAGCATCTAAAGGACTCTCAGACTGTGAGAAACAATATTCTCTGATTTGATAAAACTAAGATTGAACTTTTTGGTCTAAATGCCAATTATTAGAGATGAGCGAATCGAATCCCATGAAGTGGAATTCGATCCGAATTTCAGTATAAATTCGATTCGCCTAGAAGCTGAATTTCCTCGTGCTTCATGTCAATCAATTTAACCTGAAGATCTCGGCTGAAATCCCATGCGGCGCGTGATTACATCATCACGCCGATGTCATATGTCACCACGCCAGCCGGCGTGATGACATATTCTAGCACCGCACAAGGTTTCGGCCAAGATCTTTAAGCAAGATGGTGGCGGCCGGCCTGTCGCAAGCAAATGGAGGCGGTAAGTTTGATTACATTTTTTTTTTATTGTTAATTTTACACTCAGATGCAGCGATCATGTATGAACACGGCATGTGAGGGGTACAATGACAGGGGCGGCGCTATCGCAGCTCCCTGTCATTGCACCCGCTACTTACAAAAAAATGCTTTGTGGCGAAGTAATTCGCTCATCTCTACTAATCATGATGTTTGGAGGAAACCAGGCACTTCCCAATACCATCTCTACAGTGAAGACTGGTGGTGGCAGCATCATGCTGTGGGGGTGTTTTTCAGTGGATGGGAAAAGGAGACTGGTTAGTTGAGGGAAAAGCTGAATGGAGCAAAGTATTGAGATTTTCTTAAAGGGTTGTGCCGTCTCACCGATCCAATATTAAGGACATATCTTGATAGATCAGCAATATTAAAAGCCTGAAAAACCCCTTTAATGGAAACCTGATTCAGTGCACTCTGGACCTCACACTGGGCCAAAGATTTACTTTCCAATAAGACAGTGACCCTAATGACACAGCCAAGACAACACAGGAGTGGCTTAGGGACAACTCTGTGAATGTCCTTGAGTGGCCCAGCCAGAACCCTGACTTGAACCCAATCGAAGATCTCTGGAGAGACCTGAAAATGGCTGTCCACTGATGTCTCCATCCAACCTGACAAAGCATGAGAAGATCTGCAGAGAAAAATGGCAGAAAATCCCCAAATCCAGTGTGCAAACCTTGTGTCATCATACCCAAGAAGACTGGAGGCTGTAATCACTGCCAAAGGTGCTACAACCAATGCCTAATTCACACATCAGTGTTTTGGTCATCACTGATTGTGAGCCAAAACCAGGTGCGGCTCTAAACACAGAACAGGTGCAGATCTTTCCCTTATACTTTATGTCTTTATGTCAATGCAATATTTTATTTTCCCTATTCAATAAATTAACAAAGATTTCAAAAATTCGGTCACAAGGCTGCAACATAATAAAATGTAAAAAAAAGTGAGAGTCTGAAGACTTCCCAAATGCACTGTATAGGAATGTACCTTTAAAGTTATTTCAGTTTATTCTTAATAAAGAGTAGGGACAGGGATGTTGAACATTGTTGTAATATACTTTATTAGAAAAACATGCGACTTTGTACTAAAAACAGGGTGTAAGAGACTCATTAGCAAAGCTCTAACTGAGCATTACTAAGGCCTCTTTGACACTAGCGTTTTAGCTTTCCATCCTAGAGATCCGTCCTCGGGTCTCTAGGACGGAAAGCTACTGATCAGGATTATCCCCATGCATCCTGAATGGAGAGAAATCCGTTCAGGATGCATCAGGATGTCTTCCGTTCAGTATGTGAACGTTTTTTGGATGTTGACAAAAGCGCAGCATGCTGCGGATTTGTCTCCGCCCAAAAATCCGGAAGACATGCCGCAACGCCGGATCCAGAATTAATGCCCATTCAAGTGCATTAATCCGGATCCGGCCTTAAGCTAAACGTCGTTTCGGCGCATCGCCGGATCTGACGTTTAGCTTTTTGTCAATGGTTACTATGGCAGCCAGGACGCTAAAGTCCTGGTTGCCATAGTAAAGAATTATCCAGCAGTTTACAACCCCCCTCTTAAAATATCACTTTTATTTATTATCACTAAAATTATTGCTGATACCGCGGTCACTTAACCAAACCCCACCCTAAACTAATAAACAAACACAGATACCATCTTTGTCATCATCTGTATGTCACAACTGACATCAACCATGTAGATATTTGATATTGGGTATGGCCGAGGAAGAGGTAGGTAGTTGGGTTAATCCTACTGCTAACCCTACGATTTACCCTGCGTCTCTTCATTTGCCCAGGGACGGCCCCTAGTGGTGGGACCTCCCTGTCCTCGTACCTAAGGCTGGATCACCCTTGGTCTTACCCTATTCTAATAACAATAATTACTAGTGTCAGTTGTTGAGACACAGAGATGACAACAGTTGGTGTATACGTCACAGTTAATTAAGTCCACACAATCCAGTGAAGATCTCTAATTATAATAACACCGAGTCTGCTCTGAACAATCTGGTACATCCAGACCCCTAGACTCAGGGTAACCCTAGGTTCAGGGTCTGAAAAGTGGGCATATTAAGACTTAACACCCCAATTATCAATCAGTATAATTTTTCACATCGTGTCTCATTATGCCTTGTATATTTTTATTTTTAAACCTCAACGCGTTTCCCTTCAGATTACTGAAGTTCATCAGGAGGCCAGACGGACATCAGTGTCCCAGATTGATGTGATAAAGAATTGATATAGAAAACCTGATATAGCTTAGATGTCAAGAGGAGTTGTCTTTGATAAAGTACAGATATCACGGAATACCATTTCAGCAGGCATGTGACTTGTGCCAGTTCACATGGCGTTATGTCACGCTCGTGAATATCGATATGGCCTCTCCTCACATGTCACTGCTCAGAACCATGTTTCCTCCTCTGACGCCATGAAAAGAAGGCATGAAAGGCATTAATCCCGATCCGGCCTTAAGCTAAACGTCGTTTCGGCGCATCGCCGGATCCGACGTTTAGCTTTTTCTGAATGGTTACCATGGCAGCCAGGACGCTAAAGTTCACTTGCGTTGTGCCGGATCCGGCGTGCACTTCCGATCTTCACAACGCAAGTGTGAAAGAGGCCTAAGAAAAGTCTGTCTTCAGTTCTACTAAGCGCTAAAGGCGTCTGTATGTAACATTCCAGACTCTCCTTAGCCATGCTCAGTTAAAGCTTTGCTAGCAAGATTCCTACACCATGTTTTCTAGGAAAAAGGAACATCTTTCCCTAATAAAGTTTACTACAAAAATGAATAGCATCCCTCTCCTTACACTTCTGTTTATTAAAATTAAACTGAAACAGCTACATTTTGAGCTCACCATACAAATCAGTCAGAGTGCAGACCATTAGACAATTAAAACCAGATAGACCATTAGACCAGATAGACAATAAAAAAAAATGCAGGCTTGTGCAAAGTGGCAAATCGTTAATTTTAGGCGGCAATGGCCAAAAAAAATCCAACCTAACATCACATTTTTGCCAGGCAATTGTGTGCTGTCGGCCACTGTAAATCCATTTCAGCTAGCTATTTTTTATTTGTATGGATAAGTTTGTTGGCCAGCACCTCATGTGTTCTCTTTTCCATATATGTTCGTTTTGACAGATTTGGTACATAGGACTCGGTGATTTATTTATTCATTTAGATTTTTTGATCTCCACATTTTAAAACCCATAACTTTTTTGTTTTTCCATCAACATAGTTGTATTAGGGCTTGTTTTTCGTGTGGCAATTTTTTTTTTTTTAATGGCACCATAAGTTGAATTGAATAAATTTAAAACATTTTTAGGATTTATGCGAAAAAATTGTGCCATTGTGTTTCAGTTTTTTTTTTTATTACCCTGTGTCGCCATATTCTCACATTGCCATCTTGGGATATATTGGAACTTATGATCATTTTTAGGTCATTTTTTGGGAAGGTGAGGTGACCAAAAAATAACTATTCTGGCATTTTTTTTTTACATCCTTTATAGCATTCACTGTCATGACTTCAGCAATATTTCTTATGTTGCATATGTATTATGTTTTGTTTTCCAGGTGTAATTGCTCTGTCTAGTGGTTGACTGTTTAATCAGTTTGGTTAGCTAGCATGCAATTCCATGTATGTCCCTAGGGAGCCACTGTATCTGTCACATGACTTGGTGACATTATCAAGCGAGCTCATGTAGGAGCCATTTTTTCTCTAAGTACCTGCTGAACTTGCAGCATCTGAAGAAATCCTCCTCATCCAAACCTACGGTAGCATCACTGATATATGTTTCAGACACCGGTCTTAATAAGCCCTATAGCTGGTGGTGGATCGCCAAAGTTATGTAGAGGGGCAGGCCTCTACATAACTTCAGCGTATCCACTGCCATTTCTAAACATAAGACAGCTTACATTTAGAAGTGGGGAAAGCTAGTGGGTCTGGGCACTTTGAAAAGGGAAGTCCGCCCAGCCGGGCACTTGGTAGCAGATTTTTAAAAGAATAAATGTGCTTTTCCTGGATTTCAGATAACACACATAAGACATAAAGTTATGTTTACAATGTTTATACATCGTTCTGATGGCTATTGCTGATTGTAATAGTGAAAAATGTGTTACAGACTCCCTTTAACATAACAGAAGTGTCAGTTTTCTAAAAGGAAAGTGAATACAACAATTTCAGGAAACAGGAAAAGGACATTAGTACCCAGGAATACATGCATTAGTCAATTCACAATCATCAGACTGTCAAAGCCTAATGTACACAGCCTGTATGGTGGCACATAGGATCTCCATACTGTATGTACATATTAGGCTGAATTCACACATCCGTGGAACACAGTCCGTGAGATACCGGACTGGCATCCTGCTGAGTGCAGGATCGCACTGTGTCATTGGTTGCTATGACGCTGTGTGCTTCGTGCCGCCACTGCTGTACAGTATGATCTATACGAGTGTATTACTGTACAGCTGCGGCGGCAAAAAGTGCACGGCGTCATAGCAACCAATGACGCCGTGCGCTCCTGTACTGAGCAGGATGCCAGTCCAGTATCTCACGGACCGTGTTCCACGGACGTGTGAATTCAGCCTTAGGGTAATGTCACACACAGTTTTTGTGGCAGTTGTTTGAGTCAAAGCCAAGAGTGTGTTGGAAGGAAATGACAACTATAAAGGAAGGTCCTATACTTCTTCCTGCTGCATCCACTTCTGACTATGGGTAAAAAAAAAAAGGAAAAAGCTGCAGATGTTAGCTAAAAGTCTACTGGAAATATGAAATGCAGAAAACACAAGCTTTTTTTTTTGCTACTGGCATTTTTGTTAATTAGGTGGCATTTTGGGGTTTCTGGAGTTAGTTGTTTTTAATGCACCATGTCAAATCTTTTGGCATTTTATTTCTGGCATTTTGATATCTCCTTCTCTATAGGTGAAAAAACAGCAGAAAAAAAAAATGGTTCACACAGTCATTTAGAAAAAAAAACACTGCCTATTGTGCTTCCTTATACTATACTGCAGAAACAGATAATCCCCCTTCTGCTGCCCCATTCTTGCCACTACCTGGTGCTGCCTGAGGCAATCGCCTCACCATCAGGAGAGAGCTCTATTGGGGAAATATCCCTTCCCAACACTTAGATGATATGAGGCTGAGAGACCACCTGTATAGAAACTGCCAAGGTGACATGTAAACTGAGACTTGAATTCCCATCCCATCCCATTGCCCGGTGGACATCATATCCTGTCATATCAGCGAAAGAAAGAGATAATTGGCAACCAGTAGTTAATTTGTTAGTTATTAGTTTAATTGTCAGATATCTTATGACTAGAGATGAGCGAACTTTAAAAAAAAGTCCGGTGTTCGGCGTTCGGGTTGTGGTAAGTCGCGCATCCCGTTATGGATTCCACTATAGCGGCATATGGAATCCATAAGGGGCGGCTGCCACCAACCCGAACTGTTGAACAGCCGAAGGACCTGGGGTGACGTCACTGTCATGTGATCAGTGCAGGGGGCGTGGCTCAGCACTGGATTTGATCCCGTGCTGAGCCACGCCCTGCACTGATCACGGACGTGACGTCACCCCAGTCCCGGCTGTTCAACAGTTCAGGTGGTGGCAGCCGCTTATGGATCCATATGCCGCTATAGTGGAATCCATAACGGATGCGCGACTCTACACCTACGCCAACACCGGACATGATTTAAGGCCCATCTCTACTTATGACATAATATATGCTAAGAAAACACACAAATGTGAAGATTTAAAGAGTCGTAATGTTATTATTTTGTTTTGTTTTTCTCCTTGATTTCTGATGTTTCCTTTCTCTTTTGATATTATTGCTACAAGTGCATGACTAACTTGTATTGCCAATAAAAACTTCAATAAAAACAATAAAAAAAAAGAAAAAAGATGACCTAGGCTAGTGCTAACCTCTGGCACTCTGTGGTGAAATTACGACTCCCAGCATGCTCCATTCATATCTATGGAGTTCTGAGAACAGCTAAGCAAGTTTACATTTTGGGAGTCGTAATTGTACCATAGCTGAAGTGCGGGAGGTTAGCCATTACAGGTCTAGGCTATAAAAAGAGTACCAACACCCTGAAACTGAGCTGCAGCATGGTAGCCAAGACCATAAAGGGGTTTAACAAGATAGGTTCCACTCAGAACAGGCCTCGCCATGGTCGACCAAAGAAATTGCACATGCTTAGCGTCATATCCAGAGGGTGTCTTTTCAAAAAAAGTGCTGCCAGCATTGCTGCAGAGGTTAACAGGTGGGGGGTTTGCCTGTCAGTGCTAAGACCATACCCTGCACACTGCATCAAATTTCTCTGCATGGCTGTTGTCCCAGAAGGACCCCTTTTCTAAAGATGATGCACAAGAAATCCCCCAAACAGTTTGCTGAAGACAAGCAGACTAAGGCAATGAATTACTGGAACCATGTCCTGTGGTGTAATGAGGCCAAGATAAACGTATTTGGTTCAGATGGTGTTAACCATGTATTGTGGTGAGGTGACCTGTATTGACGTGTTCCTTAAACAAACCATCCAGGACCTTGGACTACTGTCGTCCACCCCGCAACGATATAATTGCGGGAGGGACGAGAGAGAGGCTATAAGAACCCTGGAGAGGAACAAATCTATTATTGTGAAACCATCTGACAAAGGTGGGAATGTGGTTCTAATGGATACACTTGCCTACAAAGATATGTGTATTTCCATTCTGAGTGATCGGTCAGGTTATGAGGTCCTTAGAAACGACCCCACATCTATATATCAGACCGAATTACGTGAGATCTTGGGGAGGGCAAAGGGGCTGCGATTAATTGATGGTGAGGAGTTTGATTTCCTGTTCCCCCGCAATCCGGTTACGGCCACTTTCTATTGCCTCCCCAAGGTCCACAAAGAGACGGTACCAATCAGAGGGAGACCTATTGTCTCAGGTGTAGGTTGCCTGTCACAAAACTGTGGTGTATACGTAGATCATATCTTGCGCCCCTTTGTTTGGAGCCTTCCCTCGTATATACGAGATACCAGTGATCTTCTCCTCCGCTTGGAGGGTGTCTACATGGAACCAGATTGGTTCTTGGCATCTATTGATGTTGAGGCTCTCTACTCCTCTATCCCCCATGATAGGGGAGTCGAGGCCTCAGCACACTTCCTTAAGACAAGGGGTGTACAATTCAGTGAACATAACAAATTTGTTCTGGAACTTCTCCGCTTCGTCCTTACCAGGAACTTTTTTCTCTTCGACGGGCGACTCTACCACCATCTCAGGGGCACTGCCATGGGCAGTTCAGGCGCACCATCCTATGCTAACCTGCTCCTGGGCTGGTGGGAGGAGAATGTGGTCTTCGGTGAAGGGATGGAGAAGTTTGCTCACTGTGTTACACTTTGGACCCGCTTCATTGACGACGTGTTCGTCATTTGGAGCGGGTCCGAAGAACAATTCAATGAGTTTGTGGGTACCCTAAATATCAATAATCTTAACCTGCGATTTACGTCTGTGATTATGAAGGATTGCCTTCCTTTTCTAGACATTGTATTGGTGAGGGGAGAGGATGGCAGCCTCCAAAGTACAATCTATCGGAAACCCACGGCGACCAATTCTCTATTGAGGTGGGAGAGCTGCCACCCAACCCCCCTGAAATGTGGCATACCTGTAGGCCAATACCTACGTCTCAGACGTAACTGCTCGAATGATGGGGAGTTTAAGAAGCAGGCTGACATCTTACGCAGGAGATTTCAGGAGAGGGGTTACCCGGATAGGACCCTACGTAGGGCCTATCAACGTGCTAAGAATACTACCCGTCTGGCTCTCCTACACCCGGCCAATAAGCCATTGGGACCCGCTGAGAAGATTACACGGGTCATTGGAACCTTTGACACTGCAGCTAGAGAGGTCCGAGCAGTGATTCAAAAACATTGGGACATCCTGCTGATGGATCCAGACCTCAAGGACACTCTCAGTCCCGTCCCACCAATCACGTTTAGGAGGGGCACCAACATCCGTGATCACCTAGTTCACAGTCATTTTGCGCCCCCACCCATCACGACGTGGCTGACAAACCCACTAAAAGGTTGCTTTCGATGCGGCAATTGTAGCTTTTGTAGTTTCATATCCCAGGGTAAATCCCTTAGGGAAACTCCCAATGGGTGTATACACTACATACGCGACTTCATTAACTGCCGCACGATTGGTCTGATTTATCTACTGACATGCCAGTGTGGCGTCAGGTATGTGGGAAAGACCCGCAGAGAATTCCGTAAACGCATGGGGGAACACCTCAGCGATATACGGAACAACAAGGACACCCCGGTGGCCAGACATGTCCACACGACCCATGGGGGCCGCGTATCTGCAGTCAGCTTCATGGGCATAGAAAAAGTTGAAAGACCCAGACGGGGAGGTAATTGGGAGAAACTGATTCTCCAGAGGGAGTGCTGGTGGATCTTTAAATTAGATACCTGCACTCCCAAAGGACTCAACGAGCAACTACATTTTAGTTGCTTTGTGTGACTGACATCTGCCGGCATTGTCCTCTCTAGTACCTATGAATACTTGCATTTATCATCTTATATCTTGGTTGTCTTGCTATCCTGTATATAAGCATCCATAATTGGGTGGCTTTGAGTGACTGACACTCGTGGGTACCTTCATCTTCAGCACTTACTATTATCTGCATCTGTCACTGTACCTTTGGTTTGTCCCGTATTTGCCTACTTGTCTGTCTGTCTGTGATGAGTTTATCGCCACAAGCCCCCGTTCTGGGAGAATTACTAGGTGGGGTTACACCACCCACCTGCCTCCCTGTGTATTAGTGACCCACTGTTGGTTTCTTAATTCTAGTATGCTATCATAGCACTGTTGGTTCTGGTGAGTCAGCATTACCGATTGGCACACAAATGCGCACGCCCTCGTTGCTTGGTTACCGGCATATACAGTGCCCGGCCCCGTATGATAGTAACTTAGTGCAGGGCGCAGGCGCGCGGCTCTGAGATGACGTCATCACGCTGAGTGACGTCATCCTGGCCGCGACGAGCGCCAGCGTCTGCATGGCTTAAAAGAGGCAGACAAACATACAGTATGTCCGACTACCGGCGCAACTTGGGGAGAACAATCCCTGACAGGTGAGAACCAGCCTGCCCGATCCGGCCACACGCCGCTCATTTATACCTAAAGTAAGTGATTGACTTTACCCCATGTGTTGCGATCTGTACTTTATTTATGTTCATGCTGAATCCGGACGTTTTGGTTATGTGTTTTGTTTAGGTTCCGTTGGAGGAACCTTGGTTTCCATGCTTTGGGCCCCGTCCCCTGATGAGTCTGAGGCCTGTCCAGTTACGTATGACGAAACGCGTAGGGACTACACATTGGACGTATTATTGTGAGAAGCATGTGGAGATTACACATTATCTGACATACCTTGTCCCTGCATTTTTCTCCTGACCCCTTGCTATTGAGGGTTGTCTAGGGTGCATTTAACAGGTCAAGGTTCCAGTAACAGCGCCGCTCCTTGCGGGGTTAGGACGCTGTTCTAGGTATAGGGATTTATAGGCCAAGTAGGGGTATCTAGGGCCAGTCCCTCCTTTCACCACAGGAGACCGTGTCAACTTGATACCCTACTATGGGATATTGTTTGACCCCCATTCCATCCCACTTGGTCGTTTTGGCCCTTATGGGCCTTTAGTCGACACATTTACAGGCGAGATCCGTCCATCTATCAAGATGTTTCCACTCGACCTGTAACCCAGTCGTCTGCTAGTAGCCTTGTTGGGGTTATAATTTTATACTGTATAATAAATGTTAAGTTTTAGAGTGCCCTCCCCCCTCCTTTTTTCTCATGTATTGTGGTGGCAACCAGGTGAGGAGTACAAAGACAAGTGTAACTTGCCAACAGTCAAGCATGGTGGTCGGAGTGTCATGGTTTGAGGCTGAATGAGTGCTGCCAGTTGGGGGGAACTACAGTTCATTGAGGGAACCATGAATGCCAACATGTACTGTGACATACTGAAGCAGATCATGACCCCTCCCTTCGGTAACTGTGCCGCAGGGCAGTATTCCAGCATGATAAGGACCCAAACACACCTCCAAGATGACCACTGCTTTGCTACAGAAACTGAGGGTAAAGGTGCTGGAGACTGGCCAAGCATCTCTCCAGACCTAAACCCTATTGAGCATCTGTGGAGCATCCTCAAATGGAAGGTGAAGGAGCACAAAGTCTCTAACATTCACCAGCTCCGCGATATCTTCATGGATGAGTGGAAGAGGATTCCAGTTCTAACCTGTGAAGCTCTAGTGAACTCCATGCCCAAGAAAGTTAAGGCAGAGCTGGAAAATAATGGTGACCACACAAAATATTGACATTTTGGGCACAATTTTCACTTAGGGGTGTACTCACTTTTGTTTAGACATTAATGGCTGTGCGTTGAGTTATTTTGAGGGTACAACAAATTTACACTGTTATACCAGCTGTATACTGACTGCTTTATATTGTATCAAAGTGTCAGACCTTCAGTGTTGTCCCATGAAAAGATGTAATAAAATATTTACAAAAATGTGAGATACTGTACATACTGCATTTAAGACAGTCACAGGTTGTAGGAATGGTAGTGCCCACTCTGGGGTACTACAGGTACAAAAGTACCTCATTCTCACAGCCTTAGTTACTGCTGAGAGCTCATTATGTATCTGGCCAGTGGTAGAGAGGAGGGCATGTGCTGCCCCCTGGGCATTAGCCCACCGGGAAATTTCCCTGTAAGGTCTATAGCCAGTCCACCCCTGATAAGAAACGTACGCATGCATACCATGTGCAATGGATATTACTTAATCTCACCATTAAATATGCATGTGAAAAGCAAAGATCAGATTGCTCTTTTAAAGAATTGCTGTAATGTGTTTATTATTACATCTCAACCTGAGATGTCTCTTCACACACTTTTTTAAGCATTTTAATCACTTGTAAAAAACACTACAAATTTAATGTGTTTTAAAACACCATACCTAGAGCACTTGATACTAATCTGTGTGAAGAGGAAAGGTGCTGGTTGCCAAGCAGTGCCTGGTCTCACCTGCCACCCTGTGAATAGTTGGATCTCTTCTCTATTATTCAGAACAACTTGTCCTAATGTTTGCGCAATTTAAATAACTTTTCCTCTTTGGTTTTCAGAATCAACATTGCATGCAAACAATACTTTCTAACTGGCTCAGATCCCACGCCGACCAGCGTCCTTACTATGTTGAAACCCTTAATGTAACCTGCGGGGTGTCATTGCCAAGGAATAATGTACATTATTATCATCTTGTGTGCATAGTGGTGACAAAAAAACTTTTTATTTTTTAACCTGGCAAGGACGCAGTCTAGTTTTGTACCTAAAGACATGTCTATTTTTTTTGTCTGCACATTTTTAAACACATAACTGTTTTGTTCTTCCATCAACAGTAATGTATGAGGGTTTGTTTTTTTTGCGGTTGAGATGTACTGCCAGATCATGAATACATATTTCCACTATATAGTGACTGAACGCCACCACACTCTTAATGAAACACACTATACAAAGACCAATATTACTAGCATAAAGTGACCAATTATACTAGCATAAAGTGCCAGCCATGTGAAAAGTAATAGACCCCACCTCTTGAAAGTACTTAGTGCCCAAACGTGTAATATTATCCTCTTTGAACCTACTAGAAATGACCCAGTTCAGTAATAATTTCACTTTTCAAGTCTCACTTAGTATTGAAGCCCCCTTCATGCCCACACTCAGCACTGGTGCCACCTTTTGCCCTAAGTCAGTAATGCCTCATTCACAGTCAGTGTTCGATCAGTGATTTCTAAACTTGCTGCAGGTCTAAACACAGAACAGGTACAGATCTTTCCATTATTCTTTATGTCTGTGTAGCCTCCACTCCTGATTTTGGCTCATAATCACTGATGGAAATCACTGACTAAAACACTGACTATTTTGCGGCTCGGGCGCGGACCTATTCACTGTAATGGGGCCGCATCCGTTGCTCCGTTCCGTGGCCCCGCAAAAAAAATAGAGCATGTCCTATTCTTGTCTGGTTTGCGGACAAGAATAGGCATTTCTACAATGGGCCGCGTTCCGTTCCGCAAATTGCTGAGCAGCTTCCGTGTTTTGCGGATCTGCGATTTGCGGACATACGGTCGTGTGCATGAGGCTTCAGGCATAATAGTGCAGGTTTATAACCCTCTCAGTAATAATGCTCCCTTTTATGCCCCCTCTCAGTAAAAGTGCCCTCCTTACACTTCATTCTGTAATAGGGCCCCCTTTGTGTTCATTCCAGTAATAATGATCACTTTTATGCCTCCACTCATTAATAGGATCCCCTTGATGTCCCCCTCAGTAATAATGCCCCCTTTATGTCCCCACTCAGTAAAAGTAGCCTCTTGATGCCCCTATCAGTAGTAGGGTCTTCTTTATGTCTCTCTCAGTAGTAATGCCCCTTTTTATTCCCCCTACTAAGTAATAGGTCCCCCTTTGTGCCACTGTCAATAATAGTGCCTCGTTTATGCCGTATTCTTTAATAGGCTGTTCTTTATTCCCCTCTCAGTAATACTGACCTATTGTATGCCCCCACTTATTAATAGGGCCCACTGTATGCCCCCACAGTATGCCATCATTACACCGTATGCCCTCATTACACCTCTCTCAGTAATAATGTCTCATTTTATGCCACCACTCAGTAATAGACCCCCTTTTATGCTTCTCTCAGTAATAATGCCCTCTTTTATGCCCCCACTGATTAACAGAGCCTCCTTTATGCCTCTGATTGTAACATGGCCCCTTTTTTGCTCCACTCATTAAAATGTCTCCTTTATGCTCTAGCTCATTAATAAGGGCTTTCTTAATGTCTCTATTCAGTAATAGTGCTCCCTTTCCCGTACGTCCTACAGCAGCACAAGTGGGGATTTCTCCCCCGTGAACAAATAGGACAGCGGAATTTTTGCTGAGAAAAAATCTCCTAGCAAGTAATAATTAATTAATCAAAACACCCCCCCCCCCTTATAAAGGGCAGCAAGCCCTAGAGACAGTCCCTTAAGGCAGTGTTTCCCAACCAGTGTGCCTCCAGCTGTTGCAAAACTACAACTCCCAGCATGCCCGCACAGCAAAAGGCTGTCCCGGCATGTTGGGAGTTGTAGTTTTGCAACAGCTGGAGGCACACTGGTTGGGAAACACTGCCTTAAGGTCACGTTCCTCCTAGCCATAACATCGGCTAAAAGGATTGGAGAGTTACAGGCGCTTGCAGCCACCGAACCCTATACCCTCTTTCTCCAGGACTGTGTCCTGTTGAGATTTTTGCCGTCCTTCACCCCTAAGGTCCCAACGTTTACTAACCGTAATCAGACCATCTCTTTACCGGTACTGTATCCCGTTCCATCATCTCCTGAAGAAGAAGCTCTTCACTCCCTGGACATTGCCAGATGCCTCAAGATTTATCTGGACAGGACTGCGGATTTCAGAAAGACTGAACACTTGTTGATATCTTTTGCAGGACGGAATAAGGGTTTAAAAGCTTCCAAACCATCTTTGAGTAGATGGGTTAAGGAAGCAATCAGCGAAGCTTTTCTCGCTCAGAGGGTATCGCCTCCATCCTTTGTTACTGCCCATTCTACAAGGGCAGTATCCACCTCCTTTGCTGAAAGGAGCCTAGTCCCTCTGGACCAGATCTGTGTGGCAGCCTCATGGAGCTCCCATAGCACTTTCATTAGACATTACCGTCTAGACTCTAGACGTTCTCAGCGGGCTGTGTTCGGGCGTAAAGTGTTGTCGGCCGCCCTCCCGTGGAAAAAAAAATAAAAAATAATATATATTTTTCGTTTATTTCCTTCTTTCAGAAGTGGGCTAGCCCTATACTTTACCCTCCCAGAATTTGTTGGGCTACTCGCTAAGTCCCCACTTGTGCTGCTGTAGGACGTAAGGGAAGCGTCAATTTTGACGTAAATTTGTTTTCCCTTAGTCCTATCAGCAGCACACAAATTTCCCCCCCTTTTTATGTTGTTATATATTCTTGAGATAAAGCACTGTCTCTAGGGCGTGCTGCCCTTTATAGGGGGGGGGGGTTTGATTAATTAATTAATTATTACTTGCTAGGAGATTTTTTCTCAGCAAAAATTCCGCTGTCCTATTTGTTCACAGGAGAGAAATACCCACTTGTGCTGCTGATAGGACTAAGGGAAAACAAATTTACGTCAAAATTGACGCTTATGTCCCTCTGTCAAGCCGACTGTCCATGCCTGCTGCTGTCTTGCTGTTCCGGGGAGGCACTTACATTGCACTACTCTCTTTGTGAATTGGGACTAATGCTCAGTGAATGTTCTTTCAGTACTGCAAGAGTTAATCCTTTCCTCCTGCCCTTGTCCAGTTGCTGGTTAAGTTACTGATCAGTCTCCCTATTTATCTTGCTACTGGATCCACCTCCTTGCCTGAACTTTGAGGTTTACTAGTTTGCTCCTCGCCACCTGCCTGACCTTGGAATTGTGACCTAGACTACACAAATACTCTGCCTGCCCCGACCTTAGAAGTGTTATTTGGGATACGCAAGTACTAGTCCTTCCCTGACTTTGGACTGTGTTCAGACTACACTGTTTGCCGGAGTCCTTGGTGATTTGCACTTGTGTCTCTGACTCCATGTGTCACCAGTCAACTATACCAGGACTATACCAGTCAACTATACCAGGAGGTAACGGCCTAGTTGTTTCCCTGCAGTGAAGTCCAGATCCTTGGATAGGGGTTAAAGGGTGAATACCAGGGAACCACCAGGACAACACCCTTAAGTTTAGCCCAAAGTCAAACCGGTTATGGGAACAGTCCTTTAGACCCTCACAGTAATAGTGCCCCTTTTATGCCAGTTTCAGCATTGAGATCCCCTTAATGCTCTCACCAAATAGTAGTTCTTAAACAAAACCTAGCCCTGTTCCCACAACACGTTGGGATTTCTCCCTCAATGTCAGCAGCCTGACAAAGACATTGCACTGCATTTTGTTTCTGACGTCGTCAGCATGTGTCTGGTGTCTCATAGGCCAGGACTAAACTAGCCTTTGACCTACAAGATATATAAATGGTGGGGCAGAAAGCCAATAGTTCTCTGAGCCTTCATAGTTTTGATTAAAGCCCAGTCTAAATTACAGACAGTTGGTGGTATGGGCTCCCCTAGGATGCATTCTTCATCGCTGATCGCAGCTTCTAAGATGAATATTAAGGCATTTCAGAGGTAGATCAGTTAAAAAAAATTTAATTGTACTTACCTTATTCATCTGAGCGAAAAGAGGCCGCCAGGGTCATCTTGCTTGAAGACCCATCGCGAAATCTCGAACGGTGCAAGATGATGTCATCACGCTGGCCAGCGTAGTGACGTCATACGTCACCAAGCTTGAGATTTTGCCCGGACTCATCGCGCTCAAATAGATGAGTATAATTTTTTTATACTTACCACCATTTCAGGAAAAATTGATTTGTTACCACAAAGCATCAGGAAATTCGGCTTTGCAGCGAATCAAATTTTTATATGCTAGAATTGTGTATTGGGCGAGCACTCTAACACCGGGCTCAAAATGTCACAAATAATATATTTATTACACATTACGATTTGACTGAAAGTTCTGATAAGGACATATTGCGACTCAAAACTCAGCACTTAACGTTTCACAAGTAGGTAAAAGAGGCGCCCTTTACCATTAAGTGTTTGATACAGGTTGAATAAGAGCTACACTTGACTGCAAGACATCCACTGCTGAACAATTAATGAATTAATAATGACGGCTATAAAAACAATGATACACATTGGATCACATTAGGACCTGCTCAGAAGGGAATACGATCATTTTATCCTAATAATAACCGCTTTATAATTTGCGATACATTATTAACCCCTCAAGTACTGTACATGAAGCATAAGGGGTATATATATGCATGTATGGTGAAGAGCTTGTACATCTAAATACAGACATTCATGTTGGAACAACTATATTGCTTGCTCTCTGCGATTATATTGCAATTCTAGTGTGATAATATTGTGTGCAGCCTACTTGCAACTATTATTTGTGACATTCAATTATTTTATCATTGACATTCAATTATTTTATCCTTGATATTTGTTTTATTAACTTTTTACTGATTTTATGTGTAATAAATACATTATTTGTGACATTTTGAGCCCGGTGTTAGAGTGCTCGCCCAATACACAATTCTAGCCCCAATTAATACTTCCAGAGAGGTAGGGTGTCCTCTCAACTGGGCTGATAGCACCATACCATAGACAATAGGGAGTGAGCCACCACCACAGCAGATTATCAAATTTTTATATGCAGTAGGTTATCCTACTCTTTCAGCCACCACAGGCTGCCTGCCTCCACTTTGATCCTCCAACAAAGTCTAAAATGTCAAAGCAACATAACAGAGCATCACAAATGTAATTATACTACATCACATGAATAGAAAATCTATTTAGAAGCCCACAGTCACATTCTCTTCAGGTTTAATTGACCAATCTGCTATTTAATTTTCTGTGACTCTGCCAAAAGGAAACAATTTTGTACACTCAGTTGAAATCTGTAGTGCTCACATGGACGTCTGCATCTGACTAATATATGAGAATAAATTTATAGCATGACATGAGCGTAAGATATTGACTGACATCCCAATGTTGACTTGGGAGCCTCAGGAGTTTCCAGTGTAATAAGCTCTACCATAACCCTCAGTTCACACTTGCGCGTTTTACAGCGCGTTCAAACGCGCTGTAAAACGCTCAACAGGAGAAAACTCATGTTTCCCTATGGGCACGGTTCTCACCTGAGCGTTTTACAGTGCGTTTGAACGCGCTGTAAAACGCCCTACGCTCAAAGAAGTTCTTGAGCTTCTTGGGGGCGTTCTGTCAATGGGAACGCGCGTAAAACGCGCGTAGAACGCGCGTTTAAGACGCGTTAAAGTGTAGATATGCCTTTTTCAATTGGTCTCCAGAGTCACGAACGCGCGTATTACGCGCGTTTTCTATTTGCAAAAACGAGCTGTAATGCGCGCGACAAAAATGCGCGTAAAACGCGCATCTCAGAAACGCTTAGGTGTGAACCCAGGGTAAAACAAAAGAATATTCACATCCCTCCTAATTTAGTTTTAGTAAATCAATGGACTAAGACAAGAAGGTATAAATAGAATAAATAGAAATTGTTTGTGGATACATGTAAATAAAACCAACCTTCCCCATCTAAGTTATAATCCAATGAAGTAATTCTCACTTGGATCACTCATATTAGGGTTATATAGACATTGTGGAGTCATTTGGTTTAAATGTGTTCATTTCTACTCCACAAAAGGGACAATTTTCTACTGAATTTTCTTGGGCCTGACTTGCGCGTGTTATTCTGAGGACATACCCCATCTTTGCAGAACATGTGCCATCCAAATTTAAACAAGATCTTTGTTGTCACTGTAAATACAGGACATATCATCAATAAGTTAAGAGGCTATAAGCAAATCAGCTCTCAGAGGGAGTGTTGGCTCCAAATATAGCTGCAAATGAGCATGCCCCCTGCTGAACTATTGGGACCCTATTTTTGTCCCAGAACGTGATCCCAACAAAGGATCCTCTGGTAGTTGCATGTGCCAGTCTGACATGAAACAGAGAAATGCAATCTAAGGACACATTAATGCTGCCCAATTGCTTAGAACAGACACTGAAGCTGGAGATATCTATATAGATTGTTAGCCCAGCACTCTATGCCTGCGCTGCCCTACATTCACCAGGCTCCCTCACTTCCCCCTGCTGCCGTGTACCATGCTGATAAGTGCGGGCAGAAGGTAGCTTAAACTGTGACCAAGTTTCCTTCCTGCTTAGAGTCCTGTACTGTTTGTTAGGGCGTGTGCGGGCGTGTCTCTCCTCCTTTTTTTGAAGCAGCACGGGCATGCTCTCTATCTCCTCAGCCTACGGCTGGGTTGCAGGATGCATTTAAAGACACTTCCTGCCACAGGAAGGTGCCTGAGCAATCTTGGTCACTAGCCAGTCTAGTTCCTTGTGTGAAGGCGTTCGGAAGTTTCTGCTTTAGGCCTCCTGCACACGAAGGTTTTTTTTTCCGTTTACTTTCCTTTTTTGCGTTCCGTATACGCCTGGATCCACAAAAAAAATGGAAGGTACTCTGGATGCCTTTCATTTCCGTATTTCTGCTCCGTTCAAAGGGAGAACATGTCCTATTATTGCCCGCAAATTACGTCCCGTGGCTCCATTCAAGTCAATGGGTCCGCAAAAAAAAACAGAATGCATACTGAACACATATGTCTTCCGTATCCATTCCGTTTTTGCAGAACAGTCTGTTGAAAATTTTATACCCAGCCCAATTTTTTAATGTACTTACTGTTTAAACATAATTGTATGCTTCTGTTTCCGTTTGCAATTCGCAAAAAACGGATCACAAACGAAAACCAAAGGAAAAACGGAATGGAAATGGAAACAGTACTGAAACAAAAAAACTGATCAGTTTAAAACAGACCGCAAAACCATACGGTCATGTGCAAATGCCGATCCGCAAAAAAAAAGATGGTGTTTCGTATAGCATCCGTTTTTTTTGCAGATCCATTGTAACAATGCCTATCCTTGTCAGCAAAATGGACAAGAATAGGACAAGTTCTATCTTTTTTTCAGGGCTACGGAATGAACATACAGAGGCGGATAGCACACGGTGTGCTATCTGCAATTTTTTGCGGACCCATTGAAATTAATGGGTCTGCATTCTATCCACAAAAAAAAACGAACAAACACGGAAACAAAATATGTTCGTGTGAATGTAGCCTTACAGTGTACCAGACCATGCTTCTCATTTAAACGGACTTTGCTTTATTGTGACCTGCCCTGACCTTGGACTTCAATTATGGACATTGCTAGATCACTGCTTGCCTTGATTTCAGACTTCCTGACCACGTCTTTCCCCTCAGTGCTTTTCACTGGTATCTCTGACCCACTCTGGAGTGGTACCTGGTGACTACCCTAACAGACCAAGCCTATCCTCACCATCAGAGGCTCTAGTGAATGCCAGGTAATGGGTCCTCACCTGCTTGTATAACAGATTTTTGATGGAGTGCAATGTATTACTAAAAGAAACCATCTTTATATACTTTTGTCAGATATTTTATATCCCTTGGTCAGTTCTATAAAGCAATACTGTAGCAATGTAACATAAGCTAGTCATCCTTCTTAATGTCTGTCACTGAGAATGAGAATGCTCGGACTGGGAGAAAATGTATGCATGTGGGTAAATAACTGGCTCAGTAATAAAAATCAGAGGGTGGTTATTAATAATACACACTCAGTTTGGGTCACTGTCACTAGTGGAGTACCTCAGGGGTCAGTACTGGGCCCTACCCTCTTCAATATATTTATTAATGATCTTGTAGAAGGCTTGCACAGAAAAATATAAATTTTTGCAGATCACACTAAACTGTGTAAATTAATTGACACGGATTGGAGGCTTGGGCAGAGAAGTGGCATAGATGCCTGTGATGAGAACATAGTCCTGCCACTTTACAACTCGCTAGTCAGACCACACATGGAGTACTGTATACAGTTCTGGGCTCCTGTGAACAAGGCAGACATAGCAGAGCTGAAGCGGGTTCAGAGAAGGTAAACTAAAGTAATAACTGGAATGGCGGGATCTACAATACCCTGAAAGATTATCAAAATTAGGGTTATTCACTTTAGAAAAAAGACGACTGAGGGGAGATCTAATAACTATGTATAAATATATCAGGGGTCAGTACAGAGATCTCTCACATCATCTATTTATCCCCAGGACTGTGACTGTGATGAGGGGACATCTTCTGCGTCTAGAGGAAAGAAGGTTTGTACACAAACATAGAAAAGGATTCTTCACTGTAAGAGCAGTAAGACTATGGAACTCTCTGCCTGAGGAGGTGGTGATGGTGAGTACAATAAAGGAATTCAAGAGGGGACTGGATGTATTTCTGGAGTGTAATAATATTACAGGCTATAGCTACTAGAGGGGTCGTTGATCCAGGAAGTTATTCTGATTGCCTGATTGGAGTCGGGAAGACATTATTTTCCCCTTATGTGGGGAAAATGTGGCATCTACCTTACAGGGTTGGTTTTGTTTACCTTCCTCTGGATCAACTTGCAGGATAACAGGCCGCACTGGATGGACAAAATGTCTTTTTTCGGCCTTATACAGTCGTGGCCAAAAGTTTTGAGAATGACACAAATATTAGTTTTCACAAAGTTTGCTGCTAAACTGCTTTTAGATCTTTGTTTCAGTTCTTTTTGTGATGTAGAGAAATATAATTACACGCACTTCATACGTTTCAAAGGCTTTTATCGACAATTACATGACATTTATGCAAAGAGTCAGTATTTGCAGTGTTGGCCCTTCTTTTTCAGGACCTCTGCAATTCGACTGGGCATGCTCTTCTGGGCCAATTCTTGACTGATAGCAATACATTCTTTCATAATCACTTCCTGGAGTTTGTCAGAATTAGTGGGTTTTTGTTTGTCCACCCGCCTCTTGAGGATTGACCACAAGTTCTCAATGGGATTAAGATCTGGGGAGTTTCCAGGCCATGGACCCAAAAGGTCAACGTTTTGGTCCCCGAGCCACTTAGTTATCACTTTTGCCTTATGGCACGGTGCTCTATCATGCTGGAAAATAAATTGTTCTTCACCAAACTGTTGTTGGATTGTTGGAAGAAGTTGCTGTTGGAGGGTGTTTTGGTACCATTCTTTATTCATGGCTGTGTGTTTGGGCAAAATTGTGAGTGAGCCCACTCCCTTGGATGAGAAGCAACCCCACACATGAATGGTCTCAGGATGCTTTACTGTTGGCATGACACAGGACTGATGGTAGCGCTCACCTTTTCTTCTCCGGACAAGCCTTTTTCCTGATGCCCCAAACAATTGGAAAGAGGCTTCATCGGAGAATATGACTTTGCCCCAGTCCTTAGCAGTCCATTCACCATACTTTCTGCAGAAGATGAATCTGTCCCTGATGTTTTTTTTGGAGAGAAGTGGCTTCTTTGCTGCCCTTCTTGACATCAGGCCATCTTCCAAAAGTCTTCGCCTCACTGTGCGTGCAGATGCGCTCACACCTGCCTGCTGCCATTTCTGAACAAGCTCTGCACTGGTGGCACTCTGATCCCGCAGCTGAATCCTCTTTAGGAGATGATCCTGGTGCTTGCTGGACTTTCTTGGACGCCCTGAAGCCTTCTTAACAAGAATTGAACCTCTTTCCTTGAAGTTCTTGATGATTCTATAAACTGTTGATTGAGGTGTAATCTTAGTAGCCACAATATCCTTGCCTGTGAAGCCATTTTTTATGCAATGCAATGATGGCTGCATGCGTTTTTTTGCAGGTCACCATGGTTAACAATGGAAGAACAATGATTCTAAGCATCACCCTCCTTTTAACATGTCAAGTCTGCCATTTTAACCCAATCAGCCTGTCATAATGATCTCCAGCCTTGTGCTCGTCAACATTCTCGCCTGAGTTAACAAGACGATTACTGAAATGATCTCAGCAAGTCCTTTACCCTAAGTTCACACCTGAGCGTTTTACAGCGCGTTCAAACGCGCTGTAAAAGGCTCAACACATGAAAACCAATGCTTTCCTATGGCCCTGGTTCTCACTTGTGCGTTTTACAGCGCGTTTGAACGCGCTGTAAAACGCCCAACGCATAAACAAGTACTTGAGGTTTTTTTGGGGCGTTTGTCGCGCGTTTTATGATTGACACCACAGTAGTCAATCACAAGAACGTGCGTATGAAAGCGCGTTTCCTATTTGCAAAAACGCGCTGAAATACGCGCGACAAAAATGCGCATTTCAAGAACGCTCAGGTCTGAACCCAGGGTTAATGACAGCAATGAAATGCAGTGGAAAGGTTTTTTGGGATTAAGTTAATTTTCATGGCAAAGAAGGACTATTCAATTCATCTGATCACTCTTCATAACATTCTGGAGTATATGCAAATTGCTATTATAAAAACTTAAGCAGCAACTTTTCCAATTTCCAATATTTTTGTAATTCTCAAAACTTTTGGCCACGACTGTATACTATGTTACTATGTTACTGCCCTTCCATTACAGCTGTGCAAATCTGAAACTTTTGCTACTTTATTGGTTGTGCAGGAGCAGATTTTGCCACTTCATCCCTAATAAACTAAGTTACTCATTGCTCATAGTGCAACACAATACAGTTTTCTGGCAATATAATATTATAACAAGCAACTAAAAATGTGATATATACACATGGTCCATTTCAACTGCAAAAACTATGCCAAAATGTTTGGGGGGGGGGGGGGGGCACTGAGTGAGATGCTGAATATTTTCTCATTATCCCATGCCATTTTAACCCTTTAAGGAACCACGCCGTACATGTATGGCGCAGATGTCCGTGACTTAAAGACCAGCGCTGTACATGTACCGCGTGGTGATTGGGCGGGTACAGGAGATGCGGCAGGGGTCCGGTAGTCACTGATAGCCGGACCCCTGCTGCATGCGTCGGCATCGGTGAAATAACTAATGCCGGTGCATTAACCCTTGATGTGCTGCGGTCATCACTGACCACGGCACATGCGATGTCCGTGCAGGGAGGAAGCAGCCATTGGGACCCCGCGCTGCTGTGACAGGGACCTGATGGCAGGGAAGGAAGCCCGATGCCTTCCTTAGGCATCGTGGCTGCCTTCTGTGACAGCCTGTGAGATCCAGCCCCCTGGATCTCACAGGCAGGAAGCTGTAAATGTATTACATTCAGTAATACACTTACAGCCAATGCTTTACAATACAGAAGTACTGTAAAGCATTGTATAGGGGATCAGACCCCCAAATGTTGAGTGGGACAAAAAATGAAGTGAAAAAAAAGTCAAAAAATAAAGTTTTACAAAAATAATTAAATGTTTCAAGTAACAAAAAAAGCATCCTTTTCCCAAAATAAAGTACATTTTTTTGTAAAAAATAGAAAAAAAAGAAAAGTAGACATATTAGGTATCGAAATATCACATGACCAAAAAATGAAATAAAAACTGTGCTGAAAGAAGAAAACATTTTTTTTTCACCTTACATCACTAAAAGTGCAACACCAAGCGATCAAAAAGGCATATGCCCCCCAAAATAGTACCAATCTAACCATCACCTCATCCCGGAAAAAATGAGCCCCTACCTAGGACAATTGCCTAAAAAATATACATGGCTCTCAGAATATGAAGACACTAAAACACAATTTTTTTGATTTAAAAAATGATGTTATTGTGTAAAACTTAGGCCTCATGCACACGACCGTTGGTGTTTTGCTTCCGCCAAAAAAAAACAGATGACGGACCGTTTTTTTTTGGGCGGATCCATTTTTTTGGGAGATCCATTGCAATAATGCCTATACTTGGCCGCAAACGTGAAAAAAATAGGACATGCTCTATTTTTTGGACAGAATGTAAACACGGACCACAGATGCGGAACAAAAACGGTTGACCATCCGCATTTTTTGATGGACCCATTGAAATTAATGGGAAAGCATCCTATCCGTGAAAAAAAACGGAATGGACGTGGAAACAAACAACGGTCGTGTGCATATTAGGTATCTCCGCGTCCGAAACAATCTGCTCTATAAAAGTACCACATAACCTAACCCCTCAGGTGAACACAGTAAAAAAATAAAAATAAAAAGTGTGTCAAAAAAGCCATTTTTTGTCACCTTACATCACAAAAAGTGTAATAGCAAGCGATAAAAAAGTCATATGCACCACAAAATAGTGCCAATCAAACCGTCATCTCATGCTGAAAAAAATGAGCCCCTAGATAAGACAGTCGCCCAAATGTAAAAACTACGGCTTTCAAAAATGCTTTATGATATAGAAACTTAAAGAAACAAGCAAAAAATTAGTCATATTTGGTATTGTTGGGTCTATAACAACCTGCTCTATAATAATAGCACATGGTCTAACCTGTCAGATGAACGTTGTAAATAACAAAAAAAAAAAACGTGTCAAAACAGCTATTTGTTGTTAGCTTGCCTCACAAAAAGTGCATTATAGAGCAACTAAAAATCATATGTACCCTAAAATAGTACCAACAAAACTGCCACCTTATCCGATATTTTCCAAAATGGGGTCACTTTCTTGGAGTTTCTACTCTATGGGTGCATCGGGGGGTCTTTAAATGTGACATAGCCAAGGGTGGGATTCAAATTTTTAACAACAGGTTCCCTACTAAACGCCAAATACACTGCGTCACGACACATGTTTACATATACATACACCATATATATGCAACACACATACACATAAATACACCATGTATACACTACACACACACACATACCACAGAAGTTTTTTTTTAAGCACTGGCCCACACCTCTAACTCCTTACAATATCTATCTGTACATGTCCCAACCCTTCTTAGTCTCCATTGTGACCCCCACACAGTACATAGTAATGCCAGATCTGGGATGGTTGGGAGGTATGCATACATAAACAGAATATATAGACACTACACTCACATAATCACATATGCAATATACACCATACAGTATATAAATGACCCTTAGGCTACTCTTATAGTAGGTTTACCTACACCATATACATTTTATACACATTTGTACCTAGCACTAAATAGATATTTGCATACATATTATATTCTGTGCTATCCAGAATACAGCACCACATACCTCTTACATCAAGTGACCTCCTCTGATGCAGACCTTCTCTTTCTTCATCTTCTCCGTTGAGACCAGACCACCATGATGATGTTTCACCCATCTCTCGTCTCTGCAGTTTGACAAAAGACATCTTAGGTTCCTACTTTTTCATCATCCTCCTACCTTCTTAACAATTCACCTGCCACCTTCAGTAATAATAATAATGTGCACTAGTTCAACAATGCTCCCTTTGTGTGTGCCCCCAGTTCAGCTAATGTCCCCATAGTGCCCTCATAATGTGTGCAAGTATAAATACCCCTATATAATGCCCCTAGTAAATGCTCACATAGTGCTCCTTTCCTCTTCCCCATAGTGCCCCCATAATGTGCCAGTATAAGATTCCCCCATAGTGTCCCCAAAATGTGCCAGTATAAATACCCCTTATTAGTTCCTCCATAATGTGCCTATATAATATGCCCCCATAGTGTTCTCCCCCCCCTCCAACACCATAGTGTCCCCATAATGTGCCAGTATAAGATTCCCCTATAGTGTCCCCCAGAATGTGCCAGTATAAATACCCCTTATTGGTTCCCCCATAATGTGCCTATAAAATATGCCCCTGTAGTGTCCTCCCCCCCTCCAACACCATAGTGTCCCCATAATGTGCCAGTATAAGATGCCCCTATTGTGTCCCCCATGTGCCAGCAATGCCCCCAGTAGATTCCCCCCATAGTGTCCCCCATATGCCAGCAATGTCCCCAGTAGATGCCCCCATAGTGTTCCCAATGATATGCCAGTAGATGCCCCCATAGTGTCCCCCATGTGCCAGCAATGTCCCCAGTAGATGCCCCCATAGTGTTCCTAAGGATGTGCCAGTAGAAAACCCCATAGTGTCCCCCATGTGCCAGCAATGCCGCAGTAGATCCCCACATAGTGTCCCCCATGTGCCAACAATGCCCCCAGCGCACCACAGAAAAGCAAAAAAAAAAAAAGAACAACACTTACCTCCACGCTGTCAGCGATGCAGGCCTCTTCCGGCCTGTGTCCCGCGCTGTACGTAGCCTATCAGAGGAACAGGGAAGGGAGACGCCTCTCTCTTGCCCTGCTGCAGTGTTCATCTGCATGGCCACCTGAGGACGGTGATACAGATGAATGTAGGGAGATAAGTGCTTTCACAATGCAAGCGCTCATCTCCCGCCACACCAGATCGGGATTCAGCCGGAAACACGGTTCTCCGATTCGGTCGTAATTTTAACAACCGGATCTGGAGAACGGGAGGGAATCGGCTGAATCCCATGCCTGGACATAGCGACTTAAAATTATCCCAGTGAAATCTGCCTTCCAAAAACCATATGGCGTTCCTTTTCTTCTGCGCCCTGGCGTGTGCCTGTACATCAGTTTATGGCCACATATGGGGTGTTTCTGTCAACTACAGAATCTGGGCAATAAATATTGTTTTGTTTGGCTGTTAACCCTTGCTTTTTTACTGGAAAAAATTGATTAAAATGGAAAATCTTCCAGAAAAGTGAAATTCTGAAATTTAATCTCCATTTTCCATTAATTCTTGTGAAACACCTAAAGGGTTAACAAAGTTTGTAAAATCAGTTTTAAATACCTTGAGGGGTGTGGTTTCTAAAATGGGTTCATTTCAGGTACTTTCTATTATGTAAGCCTCACAAAGTGACTTCAGACCTGAACTGTTTTTTTGGAAATTTTCTGAAAAATTTCAAGATTTGCATCTAAACTTCTAAGCCTTCTAACGTCCCCAAAAAATAAAATGGCAATCCCAAAATGATCCAAACATGAAGTAGACATATGGGGAATGTAAAGTAAAAACTATTTTTGGAGGTATTACTATCTATTATAAAAGTAGACTTCAGACTAAGCAGATATGTTTCTACACTCAGAAGTGCATAACCATAAGGCAAATAAAGTTGATTAAAAGATGGCTGCACAATACATCATAAACTAACAGAAAAAAATAAAAAAGGGTCTCATTCCAAAAATATTTTTGATCAAAATTATGTCGGGCCTCAACTTTATTTGCCTTATGGTTATGCACTTCTGAGTGTAGAAACATGTTTGCTTAGTCTGAACACTGTCTTATAGTATATGTTGGGGGTGGCGCCCCTTTTGGACTGAGCGACGCCCAGGTACCTGGGACTTCTCAGCACAAAAGCAATTTAGCTGGTTCCTGCAGTGCCCGGAAAATAAGGAGACTGGTAAGTCCATAAGAGGCAGTATCTGTAGTGTTAGGGACCCTTGTGCGGAAGTCGCCGTGAAGTGGTACTTGGGCCCGACATACTTTTGATCAAAAATGTGCGCTAAGAGCTTCCTTCATTCCAACTTTTGGAATGAGCCCCTTTTTTGTTTTTCTGTTAGTTTATGATGTATTGTGCAGCCATCTTTTAATCAACTATATTTGCCTTATGGTCATGCACTTCTGAGTGTAGAAACATGTTTGCTTAGTCTGAACACTGTCTTATAGTATATGTTGGGGGTGGCGCCCTTTTGGACTGAGCGACGCCCAGGTACATGGGACTTCTCAGCACAAAAGCAATTTAGCTGGTTCCTGCAGTGCCCGGAAAATAAGGAGACTGGTAAGTCCATAAGAGGCAGTATCTGTAGTGTTAGGGACCCTTGTGCGGAAGTCGCCGTGAAGTGGTACTTGGGCCCGACATACTTTTGATCAAAAATGTGCGCTAAGAGCTTCCTTCATTCCAACTTTTGGAATGAGCCCCTTTTTTGTTTTTCTGTTAGTTTATGATGTATTGTGCAGCCATCTTTTAATCAATATTATAAAAGTAGAGAAATTGGATTTGGAAGTTTGCAAATTTTTCTAAATTTTTGGTAAATTTGGTATTTTTTTATAAATAAAAATGAATTTTTTTTACTTAATTTTACCACTGTCATGAAGTACAATATGTGACGAAAAAAAAGTCTCAGAATGGCCTGGATAAGTAAAAGCGTTTTAAAGTTATTACCACTTAAAGTGAAACATGTCAGAATTGCAAAAAATAGCCTGGTCCTTAGGGTGAAGTATGGCAGGGTCCTTATCGGGTTAATCCAACATCAACAATTATCATGTTCATCATAAGTTCATTATAATCGATCCTAATTCATTTATTTTCATTACAGGGGTCCTGTGGGCGCTTTCAGCAGGGTCCCAACCTGATGTAGCAGCTGCTTTTCCTGGTCAGATGCATTGACTATAATCTGGTTGGGACTCAGGCAGAAGAGCCTGCAGCACATTCCAGTGCAGTGGAGAAGGCGGAATTGAAGGAGCGAGGGAGGGTAGGTGCTATGTAAAAGAGTTTTCCTTCACGGGGTCATTACTTAGATAAATGCCCGGAGAGCACCTTTCATTAATAGCTCAAAATGGAAGATAATTTTCTTAGAAAATGTTTCCATTCTTTATTTTTCTGGTGTTGAGATCTGGTCTTCTACTGTATTTTTCATCCTATAAGAGTCACCTGCCCATAAGACACACTTAGGTTTTAGAGGCGGAAAATAAGAAAAAAACATATTTTTTCATCAGACCTCCAATTAGACCCTTAATGTTAATCAGATCTCAGATCAGATCCCCATTGTTAATCAGACCTCAGCTCAGAGCATTAATCAGACCCCCAATGTTATTCAGACCTCAACTTAGCCTTCCAATCAGTCCTCAGATGAGACCCCCAATGTTAATTACACCCCAGCTCAGACCGCCAATAAAACCTCAGATCAGACAAAAAAAAATCCATAAAATCCCTGAACTGCTGTTAACAGTGTAGAGTTGCTGCTCAGGGAGCAAGGCTACCCTATTCAGGGCCAGGCCAACACAGAGGCTGGGGAGGCTCCAGCCTCAGGGTGCAGGCCAGCTCCCCAGCCTCTGGGCGGCAGGCAGGCCACTGACCACGTCGCTGCTGCTGCCGCGCCTGCTGGGCTGCCGTCCGCGCTGGAAGACGGAGGGAGTAGTGAGCACTTGGCACTGAACTTACGTGCTCCCTCCCTGCTCCACCTCCTGGCTCGGCCGCTCCACTGCTGGTCTCCGCTCAGTCGCTTGCCTGACTGGCTGCATACAGCGCTCACTTTGACCTGACGCGCTGTACGCTCAGGCAGCTCAGCCTCTGTTGGTGGTGGACCTTGTCCCAGCCCTGACCCCATTTACACAAATATTCAAAAATATACAAAAAGGCAAATTGGCCTCATGCAAAATTGATCCTAGTGTGCTCTGGTGTTGGGGTTAATCGTAGGGCAGCCATATGACTTCACCCAAGCCACACAACTATCCCTGCGCTTTGAGTCCCGTGAGAAAAGCGCATTACAAATGTTTGTCATTGTTATATCCAGAAACTAGGATAATAAAATGCAATCAGAAAACAGTAACATATTTGAAAACATTTTTTCATTAGTAAACAAAAAATCTAAATGATACATTTTTTTTTTAAATGGGCTGTGTTCACAAATTGAGACTGATGAGCCCGAGTAGTACTGTGTCATCATTCCTAAGCTAATGTTCTCCTTTTGTCATGTCCATCCTGCAGTTATAGCACAATTTTAGTAGCAATTTTTGCTGACACAGTAATCTGATGCATTGTATAGAAATATACAAAACACAAAAAAAATCATGTAGCATTTTTAATCAAAGCAAAGCAATTAAATTGGTCATTAATGGAGCACAAAACGGCTCATGTATTCATATTAATACAATACCTTTAAATGATTAACCTATTCTTTTCACACCCAAATAATTATACAGACTAAGCTACCACTCCCTGCATTTCTGACACATTGCAACTACCGTATCAGATAGCAGCAGTGTCGAACAAGGACTGTTCTATAGCAAAGTCATGGGGATCAACCTACAGTAGCAAAGCCATGAATTGAAGTTATACAAGATTATGAGGTTAACTTTTAATACCAACACTCACAGTGCTACCAATTAATATTATGAATTATATAATTCAGTCTACATCTGAGCTGTATTTATTCTGCATGAATAATTTTTTAATTACCGTACATTCCTGTGTTTAAAGGGGTTGGCCACTATACAGTTTATTACTAGATGCACATTGTAGCTGGCCAGCTAAGACCTGTCCTGGGTTGCTAATATGGCTCACATATGTATACACCTAGACCTGCCAATAACCTCAATACAGCTCATATGTTTGTATGTTAAAGCCTAAAGCAGAGTTATTAATGTGATTTATGTTTCTGAATGTCATAGAACAGTTATATGTATATTGTGTTAAAGGGAGTCTTTCACGCTGATTGACCATATTAAACTATTAACATTGTTATGTCCATGGCAGCCCCCATATAAAAACAGTTCATACCGTTTGTTCCTCCGTAGCATAGTTGTTGAGAAAATCACTTTTATTCGGCATTTAAATTAGGCTGTGAAGGTGCCCAACGGCCGGTGCCCAGGCCCCTGGGTGATTTTAATACGAAGCCACTCCCCCTCCACCGCCTCTGCCCGACCTTAGTCTCAGTGCTAATCTCCTTCCTCCCGTCCGAAATCCCGCGCATCGCACTGCTATAGGAGATCTGTGGATGACACACTGTTATGGGGGATCTGTGGATGACACACTGTTATGGGGGATCTGTGGATGACACACTGTTATGGGGGCTCTGTGGATGACACACTGTTATGGGGGATCTGTGGATGACACACTGTTATGGGGGATCTGTGGATGACACACTGTTATGGGGGATCTGTGGATGTCACTGTTTTGGGGGATCTGTGGATGACACACTGTTATGGGGGATCTGTGGATGACACACTTATGGGGAGATCTGTGGATGACACACTTATGGTGAGATCTGTGGATGACAGTGTTATGGAGGATCTGTGGATGACACACTGTTATGGGTGATCTGTGTATGACACTGTTATGGGGGATCTGTGGATGACGCTGTTATGGGGGATCTGTGTATGACACTGTTATGGGGTATCTGTGGATGGCACTGTTATGGGGGATCTGTGGAGGACACACTGTTATGGGGGATCTGTGGAGGACACACTGTTATGGGGGACCTGTGGAGGACACACTGTTATAGGGGATCTGTAGATGATGCACAGTTATGGGGGATCTGTGGAGAATACACTGTTATGGGACATCTGTGGATGACACACTGTTATGGGGGATCTGTGGATGATACTGTTATGGGGGATCTGTGGATGACATATGACTGAGGAGGGCTATCAGGGTACATTATACAGGGGTAATATAACTGAGGAGGGCTATCAGGGACAATATACAGGGGGTAATAAAACTGAGGGGTATCATGGTAAATTATACAGGGGTAATATAACTAAGGGGTATCAGGGTACATTATACTGGGGTAATATAACTGAGGAGGGCTATCATGGACATTATACATGGGTAATATAAGTTCTATTACCCCTGTCTAATGTCCCCTGGTACCCCTTAGGCCTGATGCACACGACCGTATGTGTTTTGCGGTCCGCAAACCGTGGATCCGCAAAACACTGAAGCCGCTCCGCGTTCCTTTCCGCAATTTGCGGAACAGAACGCAGCCCATTGTAGAAATGCCTATTCTTGTCCGCAAAACGGACAAGAATAGGACATGCTCTATTTTTTTGTGGGGCTACGAAACCTAGTAACGGATGCGAACAGCACACGGAGTGCTGTCCGCATCTTTTGCGGCCCCATTTAAGTGAATGGGTCTGCGCCCGAGCCGCAAAATATGCGGCTCGGACGCGGACCAAAACAAGGCCTTAGTTATATTACCCTACCCCTGTATAATAATGTAACCGCCTAATACCCCTTAGTTATATTACCCCACCCTGTATAATTTACCCTGATGCCCCTCAGTTATATTATATAATTGAGGGGTATATCAGGGTAATACAGCGAACAACAGAGGAGGGGTAGCACTGTGGGACAGGGGGGTACATACTTCTTTTTTTTATATGCGTTTAACATTTGTTGGTGGTAGGTACATACTTCTTTTTTATATTCAAACATACACTGTATGGTCCCTTTACTGGAGCAGCTGGGCAGTGGGCACCAGTTGAATTTGAATCATCCCATCAACAGACATATCACGATTCACCAATGTTCACGTCAGGTCGCGCATCTGCCGCCGCCCTCACCTCACCAGCTAGCAGGCGTGCAGGGCACGCAGTGAGACGTGACGTCAACTCAGCCTGCGCCGCACAGCACACACCGCACAGCTCTCTCTTTGTCTCCTCCGGATCCGGGACTCCGCCGCCTATGTGAATACTAGCCGCCACCATAAATTACAGGGCCACAGGGGAATCAGCGGAAGGGGGAACTGCAGTGAGCACGGAGGTGTTGCAAACATATTAGGGTGTGCCCAAGCACACCCGGCACAACCCCGTGCGCACGCCTATGGTTACGACCACTCTGTAATCCATTAGTGGTAGTCGTGCTTACACACTGTAGGAAAAAGCACGAGCCTCTCTGGAGCCAAGACCAAAGGAGCGCACATAGGCTAGTGTTTTTTACTATAGTGTGCAAGCACGACCACCGCTGCTGGATTACAGGGGGGTCAAAACCATGGAAACAAGCAGTGTATAATGTGATGAAAAAATGAATGCAGCCTTGGAAGCAATATGGACAATCACGATATATTAGTAAGTGCCTTGTATTAATGTTTTCTACATGTTAAACACCACTTGCTGAAGTGAGACAACCCCTTTAAGTCTTATCTAAAATTGGCAAGCCTATAGTATTGCTATTATAGGCAAGCTTATATTCAAGCATAAGTGGCATGTCTTAGGGCTCTTGCAGACGAGCGGATCTCCTGCGTGTTATCCGCAGCAAGAATGAGAGCCAAGCTGCGCGGTGGACATGAGAGGCACGAAGCAGTAACATGATAGATACTGCTCTGTGCCTCTCTATGACCCTTTCACTACAAAATCACTGTGACAGCTTTATATCAGAGATTTTGTAGTAAAAGAGTCACAGGGAGGCACAGAGCATTATCTATCATGTTACTGCTTCGTGCCTCTCATGTCCACCGCGCAGCTTGGCTCTCATTCTCGCTGCGGATAACACGCAGGAGATCCGCTCGTCTGCAAGAGCCCTAACTGTATCTTTGGAAATGTTTGACCTATACGTGTCCACAATATTTTACATTTGTATGTGCAGGCTGACTGAGTCAATTCAGTTTGCTCACATTGATACCCTTGCTTGACCTTCACACTGATGTTCATCTCAAGTTTATTGAACTGTAATGTACTGCTGGAGTTCACTGAAGGGCAACCTGCAGATTTGTATGCAGACAATCTGCCAGAAATCGGTACCAAAACCATACTACACTATTTATCGCTGTTTTGGTGCATTTTTGTGCAGTTTTCTATTTATGTTACCAACCCCCCTGCAGTCTGTGGAGAAGATCTCTCTAGAGAAGATGTGGAATCACGCACGCAAACAATTGAAATTCTGCAAAAAAATAAATGAAAGTGTGCATGAGATTTGTCGTATCTACCGTAATTTACTTTGCTGGTACTGTATCAGGCTGCGTTTTCTGCATGAAAATCCCAACCAACGTGTACAGGCACCCTCACACACGGTTCCATCCGCAATCCGCAAGAAATCTACATTAAAACTGCACAAAAATGCGCATAAATCAGCACCATTTATTGTGATTTTGGTGCATTTTTTGTGTGTTTTTTTTTTTATTGTGGATGTTGAAGTGGATTTTCTGTTTATGTTACCATCCCCACTGAAGTCTATGGAGTAGACCACTCTATAGAAGGTGTGGAATCAGACAAGCAATTGACATGCTGAAATTTAAAGTGCCACTTCCTGTTCATTGTACTGGACTTCATCTCAGAAGTGCAGTGTAATGGCAAGGACTCGCACCGTTCACTTGAGTAGAGCAAGTGCTTGGAATTACACTATACCGCTGCTCCACAGGAAATGACGTATAGTGTAAAGACCAGGAACCGCCTCCTCATCAAACAGCTGATTGGTGGGGGTCGGACGTAGGACCCCCGCCGATCAGATATTGATAACCTATCCTGAGAATATGTCAATATTAATCGCAGCACAACACTTTTAATAAATGACCACCAATGTCATGTTGCATATGGCACTACATTTATGTATGGGCGCATGTAGTATCAGTGTAATGTGTGTTACTCATGCCGCAAGAGAACCTTTGGGTGCCACCAGGGGTGGAACTACCAACAAAGCAGCTGTAGTGGCTGCTATGGGGCCCACAGTGACATTGGGGTCCAGGTCATAATGGATATCTGTCATCCATTACAGCCCAGGCCTCATTCCCCAGCCGGGCTATGTAGGGTCATCACGCCTGCTGGGCTGAGTAGAAAAGCACACAAGCCGAGGATCTTCCTCTAGTCTGTGCGCTCCTCTACTGAACAGGCGCAATTATGTCACTGCACCGCACCTACTGGAAAGAGCAGCATGTGCTCCGTTCATCGGGGGAAGGAGGCTAGGCGAGTTTTAATGTCCTTTATTTAGTTTTTTATAACTGTATTTTTATTAAAGAGTTTTTAATAAAATACAATACAAAGATACAGACGCTTCTGCACATATTGAACACATCAGTACAGTGTAATATATCCACCCAGATCAAAAGATCAAAGCAATATACGGTAAATTAACATTTCAGGGATACTTATGAGCAATAATGCCACACAAAAAAACTAGTGAAAATAACGTATCCCTACAAGGCATACAATACAGGCAATGTAATATAACAATATGCAAGAAATCACTATCAAAAAACAAAGACAAGACACAAAAGGGAAGACGTGGGGGTGAACAGTAATACCTATTGATGGGCTCAAAGCGATCTATCCTATCCATCATAAGGGCTGTGAGGTGTTAAATTCTCCTAACTTCTGTGATCCTTGTAAACAGGTCGTGACGCATGGGGGCATCTGTCTTTTTCCAAAAGCTGGCAATAAGGCATCTAGCTGCTGTTAAGACATGAGGGGCTAAATATAGAAAATGCTTTCTCAGGGGAACATGTTGCACATTCAGAAATATAAAAAAGGGGCTAGAGGAAATGTAATCCCCAAGAGTTGGCAAATGACATTGTCAAGCTCGTGCACCAAGCATAGGAGGGAAAGGGGATACCAGAATAAGGCCTGGAAACTAGGGAAGGAAGATGGACACCTCCTAGAGAAAACCGTAACTCCAGTCCTGACAGACTACCAGTTTGAACAGGCCCCAAAGTAGGCAAGTTCATACACCGGATACCTAGAATCCTATCTCACCCTATAGGACCCTGGAACTAATGTTAGGACTAAGTCTACCTGTTCCTCCAAAAGGAAGTAGTCTCCGTCAAGCCTAATGACAAACAACAGGGAAAGACAACACACACAAATATATAATCAAAATACAAAAGGGAAAGGAAACACTTATCTTTAATGAAGCTTTGGTAGCACCAGGAACTGAGCCGAGAACCAAACACAAGCTAACCACAAGTCCAACAGAAGCTATAAACCGCATAGCATAGTGGGAGAAACAACACTATATAGAGAAGGTTAAATGACCATAATAGCCACACCTGGGGAATGAAGGTGTGGGAAGCACCAGAAACAACACAGACGTCATTTGATCTAAAAGGAAAACGTGTCAGATCAAACCACGTGTTGCCAGTCTCACAGATCTCCTGCCACCTGTGGCAGGAACGTCCGTATGTCTCGGTACGTCTGTGACAGACATCTTGGGTTGTCCGCCAAAAAGGTTGTATCAGAGGGCAGCTCCAAAATATATGTATTAGAGATCCCACTCCCATTCTGCACCTCCAGCACCTATCAGAGATATTAGGATTAAGGTGCTGCAACAGTTGCGGGGTATCATACCAGAACATCAGTATTTTATAAGAGTTCTCGCTATGGGATGTGCAGGTAGAGGTCATGGCCGTCCTTCTCCAAATCAGTTTCCATTCCTCCGGAGAGTCTGTACGATCCAGAATAGTTTCCTATTTGGTCATATGAGGATGCTGAACAGGCGCGGAAGTTGGGGGGAATAACATAGATGTCAGAGATAAGTCCTTTAGTGGAATCTGACAATTTCCATATCCTTTCAATATGGGTTTGGGTGGAAACCTGGGAAGATTTAAATAAAGTAGTAAGGAAATGTTGAATCTTCATATGTTGATATTTAGTCCTGTTAGTAAACTATGGTTTGAAAAAAGAGGGAAGTGAACCTTCCGGAAATAAGGAGTTAAACAATGTCTTTGTGTATAATGTAATTTTATAATAAAAGCTTTTAGCCCTCCTCCTGGTTGGGCCTCTTCTCACTTCAGGCCCACCCACGCCCCTGATGATTTAAAGAAAAACGCTTTCTGCGAGTGCACCATATGTTACATGTAAATTTGACATTTGGCCTAAGAGTTATACCACCGCAGTGTTCACGGACCATAAAAAGGGAATTTGGATGTATGAGTGCTAACCACAGCTTTTCTATCTCCATCCACATCGAATATGTGAATGCTCTTTATTTTATTTACACCACAGGGGCAACACTCGGTGGCCACTGGCTAAACCCCATAAAGCCGGACCTCACAGACCACGTCCCAGGACCACTAAACCATGCCCCGACTCTGCTAAACCATGACCCCATTGCTGGCAAAAGAAAAAAAAAAGAACTGGAAGATAGGAAGGTGAGCTGGGGGCAGCCCGGGGTGCTTCTCTCCCCCTCAGTCAGCCACAGAGAGCCATGTCTGCGGGCACTACTGCCTGGCAGGGGGTTAGAGAAGCCTCATTCAGTCAGTTTGTAGTTGCAGCTCACGCTCAGATAGCGCAATGCTGCCATCTGAGCGTGAGCTACTAAGAAAGGAGGATATCCTTGCGTCCATCCAGGCCCTGCACTGGATGGAGGACAGAAAATCGGACTGTCTGGCCTAAAACCGGACATCTAACCAACCTAGCAACACTACTGTGAAGTGAGCCCTAAAGTGGTATAACTACTGTGCAGGGGCACTAAGGGGCATGAGTAATGTGTGGGGGCATTAAACTGGAGCACTACTGTAAAGGGGAGGGGGGATCTAAGGGGCCATAACGTGGGGGCACTAAGGGGCCAAACTACTCTGTGGGGTTATTAAGGGTGAGCACAACTGTGAGGGTGGACTAAGGCTGGCTTCATACGTCCGTTAAACCCGGACGTGAGTAGTCCGTGGTAATGCGGGCTGGATTTGGTTTTTATAGCCGGAACCAATGACGCCGTGCGCTCCGGCTGTAAAGACCAAATCCAGCATTACCACGGACTGCTCACGTCCGGGTTTAACGGACGTATGAAGCCAGCCTAAGGGGGAACAACTACTGTGTGAGGGCTTTAAGGAGGCATTCTACTGTGAAGGAGCAGCAAGAGGACATGACTACATTTGCAACGGCCCCACCTTTTTCTAGTTACACTCCTGGGTGCCTCCCTGTTAAATCCGAGGCGTACAGAGGTAAGGTGTAAGATAATGGCGATTCGATTATGTGCAGGTGCATACCTCCCAACATTTTGGACGGTCAAAGAAGGACATTTATGGTTCATTGTGGCCCCAAAGGTAGACTTGTGCATTGCGTGAAAATCGCAACATGTTCTATATTCTGCATTTTTTACGCAGCCCTAGCCCCATAGAAGTGAATGGGTTGCGTGAAAAACGCATTAAAACGCATTGCACCTGCGCGGAAAAAACTGAACAACGGAACGCAATCGCAGGGAAAACTGAATGGCTTTGCCTGCAAAATCGCACTGAAAGCATCCGTAACGCATCCGGACCTAATCCGGACACGCTCGTGTTAAAGAGCAAAGAGGGACTTGGTTCAAAAAGAGGGAGACTTGGGGGGGGGTCTTTTAATGGGTCTCATATATACATAGCGGATGTGATCAGGATTTCCTCACATAATTTTTTTTTTTCTGTGTTACATTTTGTGCCCACATTTCCTACAAATCAGTCATTGCACATAACTACTGTATGAAGAGGGAAGAGAATTGCTGGTGTAGTCATTGCCTGTATTTAGCTGATTTGGGCTCCTTATAGCAGCCATTCCTAATAGCAGGTCCTTGTGCCACCACTTGTGGTGCCCAGGACCAGTCGGGGCTGAATTGGCTCCATTGTCTGGGAGGACAGAGAGCCCCTGTCCTGCGCTCTGCACACAGGGCTGCCGTAGACCACACGGTGCGCCATCTCCTCCTCATGTGGGAGTAGTCATGGCTCACTTGTTGAGGAAGTTTCCCGCCCACTGTGTGCAGGACGGCCCCATGACAGCTGCTGCCTCCTTACCAGGGCCATAGCAGCCGCTCATGTCACTGTGCACAGAGCAGGGAGCCTGGTGAGTACCAGCACATCCGCATGATACATGAGAGGGGCAATGACAGGGCTATGGCAGGCAGAGCCGCTCCATGCTGGGGACGAGCTGTGGCTGGTGCAAGAAGTTTAGAGAGTTGTGGAAGTAGTGGCATGACACGTCTTGCAGCCTGTGCCTACTGGATAGACGTGCCATATTGTATATAGACGGTGGGCTGACAGGGGGCGTGGCCGAGCACTGCTGACTGTGGGCACTGCCACCCATGGGGCATGCTGCTCTAGTGATTCTACTGTGTAGTCCTACAGCTGGCACTCTCTGGTCACAGGGTGGGGAGCTGTCTGTCTTTATAAAACTGTTTATTATATTGCTCGGTTTATATATATCTATATTTATTATGTATTTTTAATTAGGTTTAAACTCTAGGGATGTTTTATGCCAATTAGCTCCGAGGTGAATTCATTTGATTTTACATTGAGATGATTATTACTGTATAGATATTACACACATATACTATGTGCATATATAGCTAGATACATACTGTAAAGCGCTACGGAATATGTTGGTGCTATATAAAGATTATTATGTATGTAAATAGCTATTATTGGTTCAGTTGAAACTATAGTAGCAATAGTTACATAAATTTGTCGTTAACCCTTCAGGCGCAGATGTCCGCACTTTAAAGATAACCGGTTTCTTCTGTTTCACACAGCAGACACTCGGGCTAATGCCTGCGATCAGCAGACCGCTCGGATACGGTGGTCAAAATGAAAGTTTAAAAAAGTTTATGAAAATATATAAAAAATAAAATATTCTAATCACCCCCATTTCCCCATAACAATAAAAATAAACATCATTAATTCTGCCGCGTTCCAAAATGTTTAAACTAGTAAACTAAAAATGCGTTTATCATGTACAGTGAAACGCTGTAATGGAAAAAAAATCTAAATGGTCGTTTCCGTGTTTTTTCGACACTCCACTTTCTTCCCAAAAAATGTAATAGTTATTAAAAAAGCTGCAAAATGGTATCATTGAAAACTGCAGACCATCCTGCAAAAAAGGAACCCCCAGACAGCTCTGTAGATATAACTATAAGAAAGTTATGGGGGTCAGAGTATGACGATGCAAGTTTTATTAACAGTATTTTTCTTAAAGGGGTTGTCCAGGTTCAGAGCTGATCCCGGACATACCTCCATTTTCACCCAGGTAGCCCCCCATGCTCCGATGCTCTCCTTTGCCCTGCGCTAAATGGCACACGGCAAAGGCATTTTCTGGAGATCTGGTGACGTACCAGGCTCTCCATGGGGCTGCCAGGAAGGCGGGGGACGTCACCGACACTGATGGGCGGGCTTTAGTGCTCCCTTAGCCTGTAAAATGGCTAGGGCAGCGCTAAAGCACGCCTATCAGAACCGGTGATGTCACCAAACACACTGCCGGGTGGAAGCTTCCGCCCGGCAGTGTGGTATTGTAAACAAAAGAGCATGAAATGCTCCGATGCTAACATCAGGGTGGCTGCCTGGGTGAAATTATGGGTATGTCTGTGTTCAGCTCTGAACCCGAACAACCCCTTTAAGTACTAAGACACAAAAAAACTATACAAATGTGGTACCGCCGTCATCATGCTGACCCGAACTAATTCCGTTCCAGCGCCGCAGTCCATCCCACCTGCCTCTGTTTTACTGGCTTCAGTAGTGATGTGCTTGTATACCACACATTAGTGTTGCAACTAATCACTGGCTTCAGCGGTCTCCTGCCAAATACCACCGAGGCCAGTGAGTGGCTGCAGCGGTCATTACACCGTAGGGGGGATTATTTTATTATGTTTCCTTAGTTTAAAAATAAATGAATCGGACTCCTTTAAGGCTATGTTCACACTACCATTCAGGGTTCCATTAGGGACAGTGCCAGCAGTTCCATCACTTTTGACAGCAAGGATAGCATGGCAGGCTGCACTATTCTTCCCATCAGAATGACAGAGACCTTGAGTGAACTCCAAATAATTAGTGCGAAAATTATAGACAAAAGTCAAAATTGGTTGTGTCTTCATAAAATGTATGACTGCACGACGTGTAATTGGTTGTCCCCCGAATTTCCCTATTGAGCTCTATATTACTAGTACTGTAGGAATTGTGCTTGAAATGGACCTCGAATGTAGAGTAGTTGTAAGGCCTCATGCACATGAATGTTGTTTGTTCACTTCATTGGGGCCGCAGAAGATGTGAACATGTGGACAGGAATAGGCATTTCTATAGTGGGATGCGGGTGGCATCCGTGTTTTGCGGATCCCCAATTTTCGGATTGCAGAACATGGCATGTAGCCTAATGCTCAGAACGGTTTCTGGAGTGATCAGTGGTTTAGAAATGTTAAAAGATTAGTAAGACTTCAGTTTTTTTATCACTTGTGCGTTGCGCGAAAATCGCAGCATGTTCTATATTCTGCGATTATCATGCAACGCTGTCCCCATAGAAGTGAATGGGGCTGCGTGAAAATCGCATCGCATCCTTAAGCAAGTACGGATGCAATGCGTTTTTCACGGATGGTTGCTAAAAGATGTTGTTTGTAAAACATTCAGTTTTTTATCACGCACGACCAAAACGCATAAAATCGCATTGCACCCATGCGATAAAAACTGAACAACTGAACGCGATCGCAAACAAAACTGAATGGACTTGCTTGCGAAATCACGCAGTTTTCACTGAACAGATCCGCAACACATCCGGACCTAATCCACTCTCGCTCGTCTGCAAGGGGCCTTAATGCTACTATTTTAAGAGATACTATTTCTGAGAGGGGGTATAAGGAGGCATTGTTACTGTGAAGGAAGTACTATGGGGGTATCATTACTGTAAGGGGGGCACTGTTTATATGTGGGTGGACTATCAATGTGTAGTGGCCATTATCACAGTGTAGGACACTTATGCTGTGCAGGGTACTAAGCAAGGCACAATTACTGTGTAGGAACACCATTACAGTGTGTGGCACAATAGCACATATTAATGCCACGTGGGCCACAAAGAGAGCGCTGTCCAATAAGTGGTTACTTTTACTGTGTGGGGCACTATTGGGGCGGTGTGTGGCACAGATTTGTTGCAATAGAACACTCTTAAAGGGGCAGAGGGATGGGAAGTTTGTATAGAGATTGGGAAGGGTACTAGAAAAGCAAATGCAGCAAACTCTGCAGAGAAGATAAGACATGGCCAGGAGAAATCATCATGGTGAGCTGGGTCAGATGGAGGCTAAAGGGAAATGTGGAAGAAAATTGAACAACTCAATCAGAGACGATGTCACACCTGTAAGTACTGTGTATTAGTCATTGTATTATACTTACAGCATGATTATATTCTGGAGAATGTCGGTGTAGGCCTGGTATGTGACTGTAATAGTCACTGGCGATATTATTGCATTGTTGCATTGATCTCTTGGGTAGTTATATGTGGTTATGTGGAGATATTATTTGTTAAGTGTATGACTGAATTTTTCAGAAATTGAGAAAGTTGCTGTATTGTCTGAAGAAAGCAGGATGGTGCTGGTGTGTATCTGCCTGAACATGTGAGAGTATGGAACAAGACCACTGCTTTTTCCTGTTATTTCAGAGCAGACTGAGAGAGAGTGGCAGAAGCTATCAGGGTACTCAGGAGTGGGCTAGCTGCAGACACCAAACCACAAGAACCACACTGACTAATAGAGAGGAGCAGCAGGGAAACTGACGCTCAGGCACCCCCTGTACAGGAAGGTCAGAGCTGCAACCTCCACAATATAGAAAGTAGGTTACTGCAGTTTGCGCCTCAGATCTTCAAGTTCAGGGGGAGGCAGAGGATGAGCTCCCCTGGCCTGCTGAAAACCTCCACAAAAGGTCTGACATAAGCTGTACTGTTCAGATTTATATATGTCACCATGTTATTAAAGGGGTTATCCAGCTTTTACTAAGCGATGGCCTATCCACAAAGTAGGACATCACTAGTTGATCGGCAGGAATCTGACACCATGCACCCCCTCCAGTCAGCTGTTTGGGGGTAGCTCCTACACATCTCAATCCACTGTACAGTGGACGGTAGGGTTGCACCAAGTATCAAAGTATCAGTACCTTTTCAATACTTTGATACCCATACTGGGATTGTCAGTTTTTAAAAAATAGTGCAGCCGTGTATCAATTCCTATCAGAAAACATGGCACATACACAGCGCGGCACATGTTCTCATAAGCATTCCTTCCCACAGGGTCGCAGCCGGCCACCAATGAAAATGAGAGCGGGCTGAGGTGGGAATATGAAAATGAAAGCTGGCTGACTTGCCCTTGGGCTCCCACTGCTCTGCTGTCTGACCAGTCCTTTACAGTGAAGCCCAGTGCCCACTTGGATGAACTGGATGGTAAGCGCAGACTTGCCCACGACAAATCCTCCCACCACCAGCCGGTATTTGTCCTGCACCAAGCTATACTTCCAGCCAACCATGCCTGGGCAGGGATACCTGCGCAGCCATACAAGGGCCGGGCTATGGTAACTGGCTATCTGCATATGTCAGGAGTTGGGTGAGCCTAACCCTGGGTTCACACCTGAGCGTTTTACAGCGCGTTCAAACGCGCTGTAAAACGCTCAACAGATTAAAACCAATGCATCCCTATGGGAGTGGTTCACACTTGAGCGTTTTACAGCGCGTTTGAACGCGCTGTAAAACGCCCAACGCATAAACAAGTACTTGAGCTTCTTTTGGGGCGTTTGACGCTCGTTTTGTGATTGACACCACAGTAGTCAATCACAAGAACGCGCGTTTTACGCGCGTTTACTATTTGCAAAAACGCGCTGTAATACGCGCGACAAAAACGCGCGTAAAACGCGCGTTTCAAGAACGCTCAAGTGTGAACCCAGGGTTATGCTAACTAATGCTTTGAATATTCAGCAGTGGAGGGATGAGCTGTTTTTCCTTTTCCACTGCTTCATTACACGCTTAGGTCGTGCTTGCCTGATTATGCTAATGTGCAAGTTGTTAATGATGGAGGCATGGGCCCCTTTCTCCCAACACTTCAACCATGAGCAGTCATGTGAACAGCTGTCACCTCACCTCCCTGCGTCAGCAGCCTGTGGTAGAACATCTTGGGTAACCATGTGGCTTCAGAGCAACAGGAGATCTCCCCGGAGGTGTGCCCCTCCTCTGCTGACAAGTGACCACCCCCCCACCTCAACTCCAAACACCCCCAGGAGAGGAGACTTCAAATCTACAGACCTGTCACACAGGAGACCACCCCTGAACAGTTGTGCCACCACACTGACAGGAGACCACCTCCTGCTGCAGATGACTTACTCCCACTGACAGGAGACCACCCCCTACTTTAGGTGAATCCTCCCCCACTGACAGTAGACCACCCCTCACCACAGGTGAATAAGCCACTGAAACGAGGCTGGCCACTGCCACCAGTGAGGGGTGATTGTCAGGGAGAGAAGAGAGTGGTGCGACGTGCAAGCGGAGGGTACTGCCTGATTTTGATGACCTGCACAGCAGCCAGTCACTATCATACTGGGATTATTGTGGCTCATTGATCCCAATGTTACTATTATGTGAGATAGCTGATGGGGGTCACTTATTTATGTGATGCTCATGCTGTTATTGAATTAGTACCTCCTTGTAACTCACATTAATAGTAAATAACCCCACCAAGTACCTCCTCACTTAATGGGTAACATGGGGTTAACATGAGGTACATTATGGCATTATTTACTATGAATATGAAGTACTAAATTAATAACACCACGTACCTCAAATAAATAATATGTGAGCTCATCAGTTATCTCACCAACAACATTGGGGTCATCATACCAAATTGATGAAACTATGTGCCTCACATTAATAGTAAGTGCCCCCATCAAGTTCCTCCTCACATAATGCCAAATAAAACAACACTTATGCATTAACCCCTTGTTACACGGCAATATGGAGTTAATGTGTGGGTATTTTTTGTGTTGAATTAGTATTGAGTATCGCAATACTTTTCTTGGTATCAAAATCTAACCAAAAATTCTGGTATCGTGACAGCTCTAGTGGAGGTTGCTGGTTACTACAGTACTGTGCTGCCCCCATTGAAGTCGGTGGGAGCAGTGCTACAGTAACAAGCTCAGTCCACTGCTGGCGACAGAGCTATATCTGAACAGCTGATCAGTGGGGATGTGGGGTGTTATACTCCTGCCAATCTGAAGTTAGGCCATGTACTAAAAGCTGGACAACCCCCTCATATAATAATGCATATTATTATTATTACATGCTGATCAGGATGATTAATAGAAATATTATACAGAGTTAGGGCTCCTGTTGTATTGACGTACAAACTATGTCAGACATGTATGGAAATATTCTCCTGTAACTGCAATGCTATCTCTGAACGTATGCGGACTGATAAAATATGCCACAGTTTTGACATTTTAGTGCTGCATCCCCTTCTCAGTTTTGCCTGTACAGTTGCACATGCTTAAAGACACGGTTTAAAGAGCCTCTGTCTGTATGTCCACCCTATTAAACCAAGCATACTGCCTGGTAGGGTTGATCATGCTGACTAAAACCATACCTTTCTTTTGTCTGTATGTTGTACTGCACTAGGGGTCGGGGCTGAATCCAAAAGGAGTACAGCGTTTGTAACTTCCCATTCTCTGCACACTTAACCCTTCCCTTGATTGACAGGGTTAGAGATTAGCATGGTCATGTACTGTGGGATGCCGCCACCTGCCCCTCTCCTGATATGGAATTTTTTTTTTAATTTAAGGGGATCTTGTTATATATCTCTAAAGCTGCCCGTCACATCTGCCACAAGACTGTGGGAAAAAAATGTGTCATACCTCATAATTAGGGTTGAGCGAATCGCATAAAACTTTGTTTGAATACTGTATGGAGCGAGACTTTGCGAAATAATAACTTCGGCTCATCTAAGCCAATACATTCTAATAATGTACGGAGCGCTCGCTCTGTACAGCATTCAAACAACGTTTTATGCGAATCGACTTCAGATGTTTCATCCGAAGTAGATTCACTTATCCCTACTCATAATAAACACATAGAACCAGAAATGGCTAACAGACTACTTTTAAGTCTATAGCAAGCAAAAAGGTATGGCAGCACACCATTACACATGCAAACAACAGGACTAGGGATTATTCTAGATTAAAGTAGTACTGTATTTACTATAAAATAGAAGCTCTTTGCGCACATCTTTCATCAAACGTGTGTTGAGACCATCCACCAACGTCAAGGTGGCTTCTGCAGATGGGTACCTAACACTAACAGAACTGCCTCTCCTGGGCCTAACCTAAGCCTACAATGTTCAGGGCAGTATAGGAACCATCTATATTTATACTCTGTTCAGTAGCCCTGGGCAGATGTGCTGGGGTTGCTCAATCTAAAGGAGGGAGCTACTCTTCAAACATACTGCAAAAAAAATTTAGACTAACACATCCAAAGTCATAGGTGTACATCCATAAAGCTAGCATGCAGACCGCAAACAAAAAGCATATGGCATTACACATGCAAACAATAGAACTAGGGATTAGGGATTATTCTAGATTAAAGTGGTACTATAGCTACTATACATGAAAAATGGAAGCTCCTTGCGCGCATTTTTGATCAAATGTGTGTTGGGCCCATCTACCAACGTCAATGTGGCTACCTAACACTAACAGAACTACAATGTTCAGGGCGGTATAGGAACCAGCTATATGGCATCCATGTGTCTTAACGACATAAAGAAAAGGGCTGTTTGGTTGGGGCAACCCCCTTGGGAAATATTACATATTCCTGGAGTCTAGGATGCCTTTTGGTGTTAATACATTTTATCCATGGTGGTTTTTGGTGGTCAATTCTAGTACTGTATTTCTGGTGGTACATATTTTTTTTTGGTCTAGGGTTGCTCTACGGTAGTAAAGAGGTAAGACATTTTTATTTCACTATAATACATTTTAGCATATGACATTATTTTAATATATCTTTAAAATAAAGCTTTACTTTTGCAGCCTTTTCGATCCCCCACCTCTCACTATAAGGGTTCATTTTTGCAGAATGGATGCGGACCCATTAATTTCAATGGGGCTTCAAAAGATGCAGACAGCTCACCGTGTTGTGTCCGCATCCGTAGTTCCATTCCACGGCGCCACAAAAAAAGATAGAGCAATTGCGGGCAACAATAGTAATTTTTATCGTAGGGCTGGCTGTTCAGTTCCGTAAAATGCGAAATGCACACGGCTGGTATCTGTGTTTTGCGGATCTGCAATTTGCAGACCGCAAAAATGGATACGGTCGTCTGAATGAGCCCTAAATCACATAATAGTTACCATTATGCAAGTGATATTCCTGCAGGATGACTGCTTTAGGAATCTCATGGGATTATTTTCCATTGAATTTTTTAAATAGAATCTCCCCATGGACATGTAACTTGTGTGGAGGCACAATCATGAAATAAAGAGAGTCTTTCACCAGGAAGTTCACTGTTAGGGCTTTTTTACACGAACGTATGGGTTCTGTTTCCGTATTGCGGACTGCATATGTGGATCTGCAATAATCGGACACCGTTCCATGTGCATTGCGCATTACTGATGCAGACCCATTCACTTGGATGGGTCCTTAAATCAGGAGATACGGAGCAGTGCGGAATGGAAGCACTGAACGGTACTCCACGGAAGCACTACGGAGTGCTTCTGTGGGGTTCTGTTCCGTACTTCCATTCCGCAAAATGATAGAACATGCCTTATATGTCCAACTCGGCACAATGCCTTATATGGCCAACTCGGCTGAATGAATAATAATTTTTAATTAGTAGTCCATTGTTTCATTAAGGAGAAAAATAATTTTTAGGCCATGTGTAGGACAGGCCTATGCCACCCTGTGCTCGTTTCCTTCTGCTTACTCTGCCAGCCCCTCCTTTTTGATTGACAGGCCAGGTTCTGGCATTGTCATCTCGCCTGTCAAACAGGAAAGAGAGGGAGGAGCCCACAGAGGAAGCAGGAGGAGCAAAGATGCACAGAGTAGCTAGAGCCCACCCTCAGTGCACTTAACTGCCTATTTGCATAGGTATAAAAAGTACTTTTTCTCCAGAATGAAGCAATTGATAGCTGAGTGAAAGGTATTATTACATTCAGATGAGCTAGCCCTACAAGTCATTGTACCAGTTTAGTAGGGAAACTTTCACCACAATTTTGGACCATTACCTACAGTAATACAAGAGTAATACTGCAGATATGGAGTCCAGAAAGCTATTTTTTATTCCCCGATGTCAGTGCTCAGAACTGCACTGAAAAACATAGCCAGGACTGCTGTGCATGCGCAGGACTCCTCCCTATTATGTTATCATAGCAGTCCGCACTTTTGATTGCTGATAGTGGGGGAATGTAACGCTCCGTTCTGTGGTCCCACAAAAATTATAAGTTATGTCCTATTATTTTGCGGACAAGAATAGGCATTTCTATAAAGGCCCGTCCGTTCCATTCTGCAAATTGCGGAAGTCACACGGGCGCCATCCGTGTTTTGCGGATCCACAATTTGCGGACCGCAAAACACGGCACGTTCGTGTGAATAAGCCCTTATAGTGTTTGGTCAGTGTTTGTTCAGTGATTTCTGTCTGTGATTGTGAGCCAAACTAGGAGTGGATGCCACACAGAGATAATCTCTATGGGCTCATGCACATGACTGTTGTTTTTGCCATCCGTAAATCATGGATCCGCAAAACACGGATACTGGCCACGTGCCTTCTGCATTTTGCGGAACGGAACGTCTTGCCCTCTGTAGAACTGTCCTAACCTTGTCTGTAAAACGGGCAAAATAGGACATGTTTTTTTTGCTGGGCCGTGGAATGGACATACGGATACGGACAGAACACAGTGTGCTGTGCGCATGTTTTGCAGCCCTATTAAAGTGAATGGGTCTTCATCTGATTCTCAAAAAATACCGATTGGATGTAGACAAAAAACACAGTCGTGCGCATGAGCCCTTATGGAAAGATTTGCACCTTCTGTGTTTTTGACCTGCACCTGGTTTTAGTTCACAATCACTGATGAAATTCACTGATCAAACACTGAACAAACACTGAGGCCTTGTTCACATTTCCGTGTCAGTGACACGTCCGTGTAACAAAGCGTATGTGTTTTATCCGTGAAGATGTTCATGAAGGATCTGTGGTTTGTCCGTGTGTCCATTTTTACCATCCGTGTGTCATCCGTAATTCACTGACATGCCATCTGTGGTGTGTCTGTGATTTTCACGGACCCATAGACTTTTTTGGATGTGCTTGGTCCACATGACCGATCAAAGTAGTGCATGTCTCTGATTTTTTTACTGACCCACAGTCAGTAAAATAAATACTAATATGTGAACAGACATTTAAATCAATGGGTACGTGTACTGTCCATGGAAAATGCGAAAAGCAAACGTCAGTGAAAAACGGAAATGTGGATGAGGCCTGATTGTCTAAAAGCGGCCTTTAAGGGTGTATTAGACACTCCAATGCCCCAGACGATTGTTGGTGGGGAAGCAGTTAGATGGCTAGCGTAGGACACCGCTGCTATTTCATGCAGTGATGTCCTCCGTGGCACGGAGAGGAGCGATCGCTATGCCATCGCTTGTCCCCATTCAGGGCAGCTGTGTGCCGGCAGCAGATCTGCCGCGGGCACCATTGTGATTTTTATGCATGCTTAAAAATTACAATTGCCCAATGAACAAGCGCATTTGGAGGCAGCATTAGGCCTTATTCACACGTCCGTTGTATTTATGGATCCGCAAATTGCGGATCCATAAACACACCAGGCCGGCAGCCCCATAGAAATGTCTATTCTTGTCCGCAATTGCGGACAAGAATAGGACATGCTCTACTTTTTTGCGGAGCTGCGGCTGTAAGATCGGCGGTGCGCTCCGCAAAAACTGATGCGGAGAGCACAGTGTGTGCTCTCCGCATCGTTCCGTGCCCCATTCACAGTCAATGGGTCCGCATGTATTCCGCAGAATTGCGGAATACATGCGGACGACATTGCGGACGTGTGAATAGGGCCTTAGACTGCCAGATGATCACTAATGAACGTTCATAGGAACACTCGTTAGCGATTATCTGCCAGAAAATCTGGCAGTCTAATATATCCTTTAGTTCAGTGTTTCCCAACCAGTGTGCCTCCAGATGTTGCAAAACTACAACTCCCAGCATACCCGGACAGCCTTTGGCTGTTCAGGCATGCTGGGAGTTGTAGTTTTGCAACAGCTGGAGGCACACTGGTTGGGAAACACTGCTTTAGTTGACTCCAATTATCAAGGTAAGGGCTTGTTCACACGAACGTGCTGTGTTTTGCGGTCGCAAATTGCGGATCTGCAAAACACGGATGCCGTCCGTGTGCCTTCCGCAATTAGAAAATAGAAATGCCTATTCTTGTTCGCAAAACGGAAAAGAATAGGACAGGACTTATAATTTTGCCGTGCCACGGAACAGAGCAACGGATGCAGACAGTACATGGAGTGCTGTCCGCATCTTTTGCGTCCCCATTAAAGTGAATGGGTCCGCACCTGAGCCGCAAAAAATGAGGCTTGGATGCGGAACCAAACCACTGTAGTGTGAATGAGCCCTAAACCTAATGTTGAACTAGGCAGATGATCTAAAAAACTTCATCTGACTCAAATAGACCTTGAATTTTGACCAGGATTCCAATAGATTGCTGAGACCCCGCCACATATAACTGTTGAGAATTTCAGATTATGTCTACAAGGCAGCTCACAAAATACACAGAATTGTGAATAAAAAAAAAAGTATCAGGAGCAAATAGCACACCAGGCAGTCAGTTTAATAGTATTAATATAATTAAAGTTCTTAAAGTGTACCTAAACTCTTACATAAACTATTGTGAATGTGAATATTTCTAAGATAATTTTTTTATTTTTATTGTTATTATTTTACATTTTCCTAGCAAAGTAGGAAAATGGAGTACGGATTCGAAGCGGGCTCTATTGAGAGCTGTACAGACTGGAGCACACATTGCTCCGCTCACGAAAAGCTCTACATAGCACATGACTGATTGCTATGCCAGCCGTTAGTGGGACAAGCACAGGCAGGGCCAGCGATGTGTTATGTTACCTCATACATCATTTCAGGATTTAAGCAGAGCGAGTGCAGGCAGGAGCATTACATAGCACATCGCTGCGCCTACCTGTGCTCACTCTGCTAGAGCCTGGTATAGTACATCAGAGATGTGCTATGCAGAGCTTTTAGCGAGCTGAACTGGTACAAGCAGTGCAACCTCAATGGAATCCATACACCAGTACAAGAGTACAGATTCCAAAGCGGTATAGACACCTGTAAAATACGGTAATACAATACAGTATTTTTGAAGTATACAACGCACCTAGGATTTGGAGGAGGAAAATAAGAAAAAAATATTTCCCTCATCAGATTCCAAAGTCAGACCCCCAAGCTCCATCAGCCTCAGTCAGACCCCTTAACCGCCATCAGGCCCAGATCAGACCTGCCCAGCCACCATCAGCTTCCTATCAGACCCCCCAGCCTCCATTAGCCTCAGATCACCCTCCCATCAGACCCCCCAGCCCCAATCAGCCTCCGATCAATCCCCCCCAGCATCCTTTAGCCTCAGATCCATCCACAATCAGACCCTTTAGCCCCCATCAGACTCAGGTGGGACCGTTAGCCCCAATCAGCCACAGATGGGGCCCCATCAGCTTCAGACCCACTCCCGCCCCATCAGACTCAGATCAGACCCCCAATCGGACCATATCAGCCTCAGATCACACCCTCCAACCCCCATCAGACGTCAGATCAGACTTTAAGAAAACTGGCTTCTTCTGGGTCCCGCTGTGTACTGTGACCTGACGTGCACAGTGTTAGCTCATAGTGCGTGTCTACGTGAACTATGTCCTGTTGCTGAGCCCGATCAGTACACCACAGTGGGACCTGAAAGAAGAACAGGGGAAGTGAGTACAGCCAGCGCATTGCTGTCCTAACCTCTCCATGCCTCCTGCATGCTAATGACCGCTTCCATAATGGAAGCGGTCATTAGCATTCAGACTATAAGATGCACTGCCCCCTTTCCCCATTTTGGGGAGAAAGAAGTGCGTCTTATAGTCCCGAAAATTGCGGTATATTAGAAATATTATCCAGGTACAATGAGTTATATTAATGTTTTTGTAAAAGTTTAGGTACACTTTAAACCTGTCTACACCCAGCAAGAAGAACTAATTCATTCTCCATTCCTTTCTAAAGCTAAATTCAGAATCCTTCTTTCACCAGAATGCAATGCATTGTGGTTGCTCGGAGAACAGGTACACAGACCGCAATTACACAACAAAGCATTGTGTACAAACCTGTTTGATGAAATGCAGAGTGACTGTGGGCCTGTATCTTGGGTTTGGTGGCACTCCATGTGCCAGTGCATGGTGCTTTTTTGAAGGACTCTGTCTCCTTAGAAGCATTGCTAACTGTAAATTCCTTTATATTGTAATCAGAATTGACTTATACAGTGACTCAGACAGGTTTCTGTGCTGTAAAAAAAGACAAAGATAAATCATTTCAGAACGTTTTCCACCTTTAATGTGGCCTATAAACTGTACAACTCAATTGAAAAACAAACTGACATTTTTTAGGTAGAGGGAAGAAAAAATATAAAAATAAAATAATATGGTTGCATAAGTGTGCACACCCTTAAAGGAATACTTTGTTGAAGCACCTTTTGATTTTATTACAGCACTCAGTCTTTTTGGGTATGAGTCTATCAGCATGGCACATTTTGACTTGGCAAGATTTGCCCACTCTTCTTTGCAAAAACACTCCAAATCTGTCAGATTGCGAGGGCATCTCCTGTGCTCAGCCCTCTTCAGATTACCCCACAGATGTTCAATCGGATTCAGGTCTGGGCTTTGGCTGGGCCATTCCAAAATTGTAATCTTCTTCTGGTGAAGCCATTCCTTTGTTGATTTGGATGTATGCTTTGGGTCGTTGTCATGCTGAAAGATGAAGTTCCTCTTCATGTTCAGCTTTCTAGCAGAAGCCTGAAGGTTTTGTGCCAATATTGACTGGTATTTGGAACTGTTCATTCTTAACCAAGGCCCCAGTTCCAGCTGAAGAAAAACAGCCCCAAATTATGATGCTGTCACCACCATGCTTCACTGTGGGGATGGTGTTCTTTTGGTGATGTGCATAGGGTTGGGCAATAAACCGGTAGCTACGATATACCGCGATATTAGAAAACAGCGATATTGCGATATCACTGTTTTCTAATAATCGCGGTATTCTGTGACATCATGCGCTCTGTCTGCGGCGCCTTCCTCACTCACCACCCGCCGCACATTAAAAATCATTGCCGGCTCCTGCGTCCCTGGCTCCGCCTCCTCCTACCCGGCGCATGCTGCCCACATTCTCGGGGGGTGCAATTGCCCCTTTGCCTCTCTCCCCCCCTGGATCCCTCCCTGGATCCGCCGGTGTACCATGAAAAAGCATTAAGTCATGAAGAAACATTAAGGAGCTGATTTCTGGGGGTGTGTCGCTCTGCTTGCTCCCTGCTCTCGGCTCAGATTACATTCAGGGGGGTGTGTTCTATGCAGCTCAGCGCGCTTCTCTTCTCAGGCAAGTGAACTGAATAATAATTACCTACAACGGCGGCGCTGGGCTGGGGGAGAATCTGTGGATGACACTGGATGGGGGAATCTGTGGATGACACTGGATGGGGGGATCTGTGGATGACACTGAGGGGGGAATCTGTGGATGACACTGAGAGGGGGGATCTGTGGATGACACTGAGTGGGGGGATCTGTGGATGACACTGAATGGGGGATCTGTGGATGACACTGAATGGGGGAATCTGTGGATGACACTGGATGGGGGATCTGTGGATGACACTGGATGGGGGGATCTGTGGATGACACTGGATGGGGGGATCTGTGGATGGCACTTAAGGGGGATCTGTGGATGGCACTTAAGGGGGATCTGTGGATGGCACTTAAGGGGGATCTGTGGATGGCACTTAAGGGGGATCTGTGGATGGCACTTAAGGGGGATCTGTGGATGGCACTTAAGGGGATCTGTGGATGGCACTTAAGGAAGAGGGATCTGTGGATGGCACTTAAGGGGGTTTGTGGATGGCACTTAAGGGGGTTTGTGGATCTGTGGATGACGTCTCCTTGTAGCTGCCGCTGCCCCCATACAGTATAACGTCTCCTTGTGGCTGCCCCCATACAGTATAACGTCTCCTTGCGCTGCCCCCATACAGTATAATGTCTCCTTGCGCTGCCCCATACAGTATAATGTCTCCTTGCGCTGCCCCCATACAGTATAATGTCTCCTTGCGCTGCCCCCATACAGTATAATGTCTCCTTGCGCTGCCCCCATACAGTATAATGTCTCCTTGCGCTGCCCCCATACAGTATAATGTCTCCTTGCGCTGCCCCCATACAGTATAATGTCTCCTTGCGCTGCCCCCATACAGTATAATGTCTCCTTGCGCTGCCCCCATACAGTATAATGTCTCCTTGCGGCTGCCCCCATACAGTATAACGTCTCCTTGCGCTGCCCCCATACAGTATAACGTCTCCTTGCGGCTGCCCCCATACAGTATATTGTCTCCTTGCGCTGCCCCCATACAGTATAATGTCTCCTTGCGCTGCCCCCATACAGTATAACGTCTCCTTGCGCTGCCCCCATACAGTATAATGTCTCCAAGTGTTTTTTTCTTTTAAATGGGCATTTATCGTGATATATATCGTTATCGCGATAAATTTCTTAATATCGTTATCGTGGCAATCTTTTTGATATCGCCCAACCCTAGATGTGCAGTGTTGTTTTAGTGCCAAACATATCTTTTGGAATTGTGGCTAAAAAGTTCAACCCTGGTTTCATCAGACTATAACACCTTTTCCCACTTGCTTTTGGAGACTTCAGATGTGTTTTTGCAAAATGTAGCCTGGCTTGGATGTTTTTCTTTGTAAGAAAAGGCTTTCATCTTGCCACTCTACCCATAGCCCAGACATATGAAGAATATGGGAGATTGTTGTCACATGTACCACACAGCCAGTACTTGCCAGATATTCCTGCACCTCCTTTAATGTTGCTGTAGGCCTCTTGGTAGCCTCCCAGACTATTTTTTTTCTCGTCTTTTCATCAATTTTGGAGGGACGTCTAGTTTTTGGTAATGTCACTGTTGTGCCATATTTTCTCCACTTGATGATGACGGTCTTCACTGTGTTCCATGGTATATCTAATGCCTTGGAAATTCTTCTGTACCCTTCTCCTGACTGATACCTTTTAACAATGGGATCCCTCCGATGCTTTGGAAGCTTTCTGTGGACCATGGCTTTTGCTGTGGGATGCGACTAAGAAAATGTCAGGAAAGACCAATTAGAGCAGCTGAACTTTACTTGGGGTTAATCAGAGGCACTGTAAATGATGGCAGGTATATGCTGACTCCTATTTAACATGATTTTGAATGTAATTGCTTAATTCTGAACACAGCTACATCCCCAGTTATGCAACCACATTATTTTTTTTTTGTTTTTGTTTTCTTCCCTCCACCTAAAAGATTTCAGTTTGTTTTTCAATTGAGTGGTACAGTTTATAGGTCACATTAAAGGTGGGAAAAGTTCTGAAATGATTTATCTTTGTCTCATTTTTTTACAGCACAGAAACCTGACATTTTAACAGGGGTGTGTAGACTTTTTATATCCACTGTATACAGTATTAGTATGAACACTGTATCTGGAATTCATGTGACACAGTCTTGCACGAGTCAAACTGTGGGGGTCACATGTCGACAGCAGGGTAAAGATAAAGAGGGAGATTTATCAAACTGGTGTAGAGGATAACTGGCTGTGAAAAATGAAAAGTGGAATCTGATTGGTTGCTATGGACACCAGTTTGATAATTTTCCCCAAAGTGCTGTCTCTTTCTAGTGGCAATAATCAGAATTTTGAAAAGCATATATCCTATGAATGAAGGTAATAGTGTGGAAGAACTCAAGATTGCTAACTTTTATATGACAAGCTATGAAAGCATTAGGCTAGTTGCATACAAGCATTAGAGATCTGGCAGGTTGTTTGTAAGGCTCCGTACAGCCCCCTTTACTATAATCGGGACTGGCGGAGCTCTGGCCGCATTCTGGCAAATATGCCAAAGATCGTTTATAAGACAATAAAAAAGTCTCCAATATGTTGCCTGTCGGTTACGTGCTGTAGGTCCTACAGTGAAGTGGGTAAAGTTCACACGGCAAGTCTTTATAGATATCGGACCGCGCTGCTCAGAATCCACCGGAGGTGTTCCTCTTTAGTTTGGAGCCATAAGCACCTTCAGACATAGGGACACATCGGTATCCACACAATTATAAAAAGGTTTATTATACTCACAGACAAGAATGAATTTAAAACATATCATAAAAGGACAAGAGGGCATATATCTTTTATGATATGTTTTAAATTCATTCACGTCTGTGAGTATAATAAACCTTTTTAAAATTGTACTTGGTTGACGGTGCTCCACCATTTGTGCGACTCCTTTGCTAATTCACAGAGTTGCTTAAGGCTGGGTTCAGACTTGCGCGTTCAAACGCGCTGTAAAACGCTCAACACATGAAAACCAATGCTTCCCTATAGCCCTGGTTCTCTCTTGAGCGTTTTACAGCGCGTTTAAACGCGCTGAAAAATGCCCTACGCTCTAAAAAGTTCTTGAGCTTCTTTGGGGTGTTTTGTCACGTGTATTGTGATTGACACCACAGTAGTCAATCACACGAACGCGCGTACGACGCGCGTTTTCTTTTTGCAAAAATGCGCTGTAATACGCGCGACAGAAATGCGCGTTTTACGCGCGTATCAAATGCGCGCAAGTCTGAACCCAGCCTAAGGATAAGGAGAGCGTCTTGTGTGGATACCGATGTGTCCCTATGTCTGAAGGTGCATATGGCTCCAGTGGATTGTGAGCAACACGGTCTGATATCTATAAAGACTTTCCGGATGACAACTGTTGCTGACGGAATGTGGACAGATTTACGCCGGGTACCATTATAGTGAAAGGGGCCACACGGAGTCTTACAAACCTCCAGCAATGCCGGAGTGTGCAGAGATCCGACAGGCTGTCCCATGCCAGAACAGCCTGCCAGATCTCTAACGCTAGTATGCAACTAGCCTTAGGCTGGGTTCACACTTGAGCGTATTAGATATGCGTGTTTTTGTCGCGCGTATTTCAGCACGTTTTTGGAAATAGGAAACGTGCGTTTGTGTGATTGACCACTGTGGCGTCAATCACATTACGCGTGACAATACGCCCCAAAGAAGCTCCTGTACTTCTTTGGGCGTATGGCGTTTTACAGTGCGTTCGTACGTGCTGTAAAACACTCAGGTGAGAACAATGCCCATAGGGAAACATGGGTTTTCGCCTGTTGAGCGTTTTACAGTGCGTAGGAACGCGCTGTAAAACGCTCAAGTCTGAACCCAGCCTAAAGCTGCGCTTACATCTGCTTTGGAGCCTCTATCTCAAACCTAGTGAAAATAGCGCAGCTTGCTATGAACCCCATTACAGTTAATGGAATCTGCTGGGCGTTGTTGGTGTCTGTGATGTGTCTTGGAGCCAGCATTTCCATGATTTTTATTGTTCTCATACTATGACGTAGCAGAACAACTGAATTCACTTTTGCAGATATGAACAGAGGCTTAACCCCTAAGAGTTTGTGTGTGTGTGTGTGTATATATTGTGGGGAGTCGCTCTGGTAGACAGCGGTGCGGGTGCAGTTTAGAGGCAAAACCAGGAGTCCAGATGGTGCATCAAACAGTGTTTTATTCACACTTGCACGCCATAAATGAAAAGCAGTCTCTTGGTGACAGTTCACACACAACGGAAATACTGTGGCAAAACAAAAACAGGCCAACACAGGGTCCAGTCACCTTGGGTGGTTTAGGTGCGGGTTCACACCTAGCAGTCGGCTCAGCCGCAGGCGATTCCACCTTCAGGTCGCAGGGAAACACCACCTTGCTGAGCTCCTTCCTCCAGGACCGAGAATTCCTCAGCCCTGTTTGCAGGCTCCAGGATAATCACACCCTCAGACACAGCTGCTGGCTGCGTTTTATACCCAGCCCAAAACATGGACTGGACCGTGGGGAGCAGCCACCCACCCTACTCTTTAGCTGCTCCCAGTAAGAGCCGGCCCGGATCGGCTTTGCAGCCATGCTATTTAACAGAGCAGCACTAGCTGCTGCAGACAAAAACCCGGCTCTCACCTCACCGAGGCCAGCAACCTCGGTGACACGTACCTGCTATCAAATACAACACCTTGCACCCTCTTACACACCCCCTTTGTTCAACCCTGAGGGGTGAACACACGTGAGGCAGTGGACGCGGGACAGGGCATCTGCGTTGCCCTGCAAGCGGCCTGCCCTGTGTTCCACGGAGAATTTGAAATTCTGAAGAGATAGGAACCACCTGGTGACCCGAGCATTCCTCTCCTTGGCCTGACTCATCCATTTGAGGGGGAATGGTCGGTCACCAGACGGAACCTCCTCCCTAACAAGTAGTAGCGGAGAGATTCGAGTGCCCACTTGATAGCCAGGCACTCCCTCTCCACTATACTATATCTGGACTCGGCGGGATTGAGCTTACGGCTCAGGAAGACAACGGGATGTTCTTCCCCGTTGACCTCCTGAGACAGTACCGCACCGAGGCCTACCTCCGAGGCGTCGGTCTGTACGACAAACTCCTTGTTGAAGTCGGGTGTCACCAAAACCGGGGACCCACACAGGGCCGACTTCAACGCGGCGAAAGCCTCCTCCGCCTTCTCACTCCAGCTAACCCTCCCAGACTTTCGCCCCTTCAACAGGTCTGTCAACGGCGCTGCTATTGTGGCAAAGTGGGGCACAAACCTCATGTAGTAACCTACAATCCCCAGGAACGACTTTACCTGCCTGGTGGTGACCGGTCGGGGCCAGTTACGAATGGCCTCTACCTTGGTTACCTGAGGTTTGATGACTCCCCGCCCAATTACATATCCCAGATATTTTGTCTCCTCTAACCCTATGGAGCACTTCTTTGGGTTAGCGGTCAGTCCGGCTTTCCTCAGGGCATCCACTACCGCCTGCACCTTGGGTAAATGGCTTTCCCAGTCGGTGCTGTGGATGACTACATCATCTAAGTAGGCCGAGGCGTACCGACGATGTGGTTGCAGCACTATGTCCATTAACCTTTGGAAAGTGGCGGGGCGCCATGCAGGCCAAAGGGTAACACCTTGTAGTGATACAGGCCCTGCGGGGTAACAAATGCGGTTTTTCCTTAGCCGACTCCGTTAAGGGTACCTGCCAGTACCCTTTGGTGAGGTCTAGCACAGAAAAATAACGGGCTTGCCCTAAACTCTCAACAAGCTCGTCTACCCGGGGCATGGGATACGCATCAAACTTGGACACTTCATTTAACTTGCGAAAATCGTTGCAGAACCGCAACGTCCCATCCGGCTTGGGTATTAGGACTATGGGACTGGCCCACTCACTCTTCGACTCCTCAATGACATCGAGCTTCAACATTAACTGTACTTCCTCCGCGATGGCCCGTCGCCGAGCCTCAGGTACCCGGTATGGTTTTAACCGGATCTTGGCCTGAGGCTCAGTGGCGATGTCATGTTGGATGAGAGACGTGCGGCCAGGGAGGTCCGAGAACACATCCGTGTTCCGACTGATGAACTCCCTGACTTCCTGAACTTGTTTGGAAGACAGGCTGTCTGCAATTTTACCGTGGTTACTGCTTCACAGGCCTCGAACTGTGGGGCTGGACCCTTTCACCTAGAAGCCCTGGCCGGGGCTGTGGTCGTCGGCCGTGTCCCTATCTTTCCAAGGCTTAAGTAAATTCACGTGGTACACCTGCTCCGGCTTGCGCCGCCCTGGCTGGTGTACTTTGTAATTACTTCCCTACCTTCTCGATCACCTCATAGGGGCCCTGCCACCTAGCTAGGAATTTGCTGTCAAGGGTGGGTACCAGAACCAACACTCGATCTCCCGGATTGAAGCCCCGTACCCGAGCCTGACGATTATACACCCTACTCTGGGCTTGTTGTGCTGCCTCCATATGCTCCCGGACCAGCGGCAACACCCTTTCTATCCGTTCCTGCATCTGGGTGACATACTCAATGACACTTTTGTGGGGGACAGGCTGTTGTTCCCATGCTTCCTTGGCGATATCCAACAGGCCCCGAGGGTGTCTGCCATAAAGCAGTTCGAAGGGCGAGGAGCCCAGTAGAGGCCTGGGGTACCTCTCGCACTGCGAACATGAGATAGGGCAGAAGCAGGTCCCAGTCCTTCCCATCTCTAGACACCACCCTCTTTAACATATTTTTTAGAGTTTGGTTAAACCTCTCAACAAGACCGTCTGTTTGCGGATGGTAAACGGACGTCCGTAGCTGCTTTATACGCAACAATTTACACAGTTCCCTCATTACTTTGGACATAAAAGGGGTCCCTTGGTCTGTCAGAACCTCTTTTGGCAGGCCCACACGGGAAAACATCTCCATTAACTCTTTGGCAATGAGCTTAGCTGAGGTATGTCGCAGAGGCACCGCCTCCGGATACCGAGTGGCATAGTCGAGAACTACCAGAATGTGTTGGTGGCCCCTGGCAGACTTTGGTACAGGCCCAATTAAATCCATAGCGATTCGCTCGAACGGTACTTCAATAATTGGCAGAGGTACCAGAGGACTACGGAAATGTGGCTGGGGGCTAGTTATCTGACAGGTCGGACAGGACTTACAATAATTCTCTACCTCCTTGAACACACTGGGCCAATAAAACCGCTGCAGTATGCGGTCCTGGGTTTTCTGCCACCCCAGGTGTCCCCCAAGAACATGTTGGTGGGCAAGCTCCATGACAAGCTTGCGATACGCTGTGGGCACCACCAACTGTTCAACAGGTTCACCTCGGATTTGGTTCACCCGATACAACATATCCTGCAGAACAATAAATCGTGGGAACATTAATTCAGCCCCTGGTTTCTGGGGTTTACCATCAATTTCCAGCACATTCTCCCAGGCCCTGGTTAGGGTTTGGTCCCGGTGTTGTGCGGTCCCAAAATTTTCCCCGGAGACATTGAGGTCTGCCAACTCAGGCCCGGTGGCAAGTCCTCCGTGTCTCCCACCATTACACTCAGTGGGGTTGTCTCCCCCACTACCGCTGCAGCAGTGGTCACCCCTACCGCTGGCCCTTCAGACTCGGGCTCCCAGGGTTCTGGCCTTCCAGGGGTATCAGGCCACTCTGCTAGGGTTACCCCTGTCTCAGGGCTATTAGTCACTTTCATCTCAGGCCACAGTGACGGAAAACCAGGAAGTCTCTCCCAATTATTAGTTCATAGGGCAGCTTTGTGGAGATCGCCACTTCACAAGTCCAGGTGCCGGCCGCCGTGGACAGAGACATTACAGCCGTGGGATAGTCCTTTAAGTCTCCGTGTATACACACCACACCAACTTTCCGGCCCGTATACTGGGTGGGCTGTACCAGGGCAGCACTTACCAGGGTTACCAGGCTCCCTGAGTCCAACAGCGCCACTGCCAGGTTATCCCCGATTTGCACCTGGCACAGATGTCGGTGTCTATTGTCTCGGGGTGCCGGTCGCACACAGTCTCCGGGCATACAGGGAAGCCCGGTACCCATAATTAGTCTCCATGGGTTCCCCCACTGTGGACAGTCGGCCCTTACGTGGCCAGGCTCGTGACACCGCCAGCAGACTACTGGGGAGGGATCTGCAAGGGGTACATTCCGGGCGGGTTTGGCCGGCCGCCGGGACTGGGGTGGAGGTTTCCGGGGTTTGACTGGCCTCCTCCCAAAAGAACCCCCTGCAGGTTTCTGGTGGCCTCATATCGCTCCACCAGGTCGACCATCTCAAGGGCATTGGTGGGGGATACCTGGCCGATCCAGTGCTGGAGAGGGTATGGCAAAGACCTCCAGAATACATCTGCTAACAGACGGTCGAGCATAGCAGTGGGAGTCAGTATGTCTGGCTGCAGCCATTTTTGCAACCGATGTAGCAGGTCATAGTATTGTGGTCTGGCGGGTTCAGCCGGGTTAAATTCCCACTGATGCACCCGCTGGGCCGGACCAAAACATTCACCCCAGTCTTGCTAGAATCTCACCTTTCACGGTCGGGTAGTCAGCTGCCTGGACATCTGCCAAATCGAAAAAAACTTGCTGGGGTCCGGCTGCCAGGAGCGGAGCAACCACCTCGGCCCACTGGTCACGGGGTAACTTTTCCCTCACGGCGACCTTCTCAAAGACGGCTAGGTATGTCTCCACGTCGTCTGCGGGGTCATCTTTGGGATCGCCGCACGGACCGCTTTCCGGGCATCATGGGCGTGGTGGGACGCTCCTGCCGCCTGTAATGCCATCACATGTTGCAGCAATAACTGGTTGGTCTCCCGCTGCTGCACGTTAGCCTCTATGAGGGCTTTCACAGCAGCCTCCATGTTGCCAGAAATCACAGGCTGCAACTTTGCCGGCCTAATATAGGACATACACTTTTGCTCAGCAAACAAAGTTCGGCGTTCACGCCAGCCTCACTGCGCATGCCCGCATCCGACACCAAATGTGGGGAGTCGCTCTGGTAGACAGCGGTGCGGGTGCAGTTTAGAGGCAAAACCAGGAGTCCAGATGGTGCATCAAACAGTGTTTTATTCACACTTGCACGCCATAAATGAAAAGCAGTCTCTTGGTGACAGTTCACACACAACGGAAATACTGTGGCAAAACAAAAACAGGCCAACACAGGGTCCAGTCACCTTGGGTGGTTTAGGTGCGGGTTCACACCTAGCAGTCGGCTCAGCCGCAGGCGATTCCACCTTCAGGTCGCAGGGAAACACCACCTTGCTGAGCTCCTTCCTCCAGGACCGAGAATTCCTCAGCCCTGTTTGCAGGCTCCAGGATAATCACACCCTCAGACACAGCTGCTGGCTGCGTTTTATACCCAGCCCAAAACATGGACTGGACCGTGGGGAGCAGCCACCCACCCTACTCTTTAGCTGCTCCCAGTAAGAGCCGGCCCGGATCGGCTTTGCAGCCATGCTATTTAACAGAGCAGCACTAGCTGCTGCAGACAAAAACCCGGCTCTCACCTCACCGAGGCCAGCAACCTCGGTGACACGTACCTGCTATCAAATACAACACCTTGCACCCTCTTACAATATATATATATATATATATATATATATATATATATATATATATATACACACGGTGTATGTATAATACTAAAAAGTTAGGGATATTTGTTGGCTTTTGGGTAAATTTTATGGGAAATGTAAAACGTTCACGCTACAGTGATATTATATCATGAAAGTAGGGCATTTAAGTAGAAGCAGCAATGGTGATTTCCTCATCTTAAACAATGTATTGAAACAAAAGCCAACAACAGTGGTGGGTATACCCCCACAAAAATGTCAACGACTCAATAACTTGTCACGTGGCTTTGAGCATCAATTACAGCTTGACAACGACATCTCATGCTGTTCACAAGTCGACGTATGTCTGCTGAGGCATTGCATCCCACTCTTCTTGAAGGGTGGCCCTCAGGTCATTGAGGTTCTGGGGTACAGAGTTACGAGCCTCTACACAGCAACTCAGCTGATCCCATAGTGTTTCAATGGGATTCAGGTCTGGAGGAAGTGTAGGCCACTCCATTTGAAGTACCAGCAGCCTTTCCCTAATGACGAGACCCTAATGAGCTGGCGCTTTGTCCTCCATGAAGATGAAATTAGGCCTGTGTTGTACATGCAGAGGCACAATGACTGGATAATGATGATATTCAAGTAGCATGGGCTTGTCACTGTACCATTCACAAAATGTTGGGCAGTTCTGTATTGACTAGACACACCTTTCCACACTGTATCACCACCAAAGGCTCGTCTGGTGATAACAATGGCTGATGCATAGCGCTCTCCTATGTAACATCTTTGGTGGCCATCATTTCTGCTCAGCGTGAATTGACTTTCATCAGTGAATAGCACTAAGGCCCACTGGTCCCTTGTTGAGCGTAGATGCTCCCTGGTCCATGCAAGATGATGAGGCCAGTGCCTGGTGATGTGGTCAGGTACCATTGCAGGTCCTCTAGCACGCAGACCATGCTGATGTAAACTGTTGTAAATGGTCTGACGTGACACTTGAGTGCCTCTCACCTCCCTTAAATGTGGCTGGTGTTGTGTGGCAGGTGAAGTAATCATCAGAGTAGGATATTGCCACAGGACGTCCATTTCTATGCCTTTCTGTGGCTCTTCCAGTCTCGCCGTATCTCTGTTGCAACCTGCTGATGATGACATTCTGTGACACTAAGTCAATGAAATCAAGTTCCCCCCATCAATGTGCACTCAATACCTTCTAATGAGAAAGTGAAAACAGAATTCACAATTGTTTGTAAATTTATTAACAAGGAAAATCTAAAATTTTGCATGAATGTAAGTATTCAGACCCTTTACTATGACACTTGAAATTCATCTCTGGGGCCTCCCATATCTCTTGATCATCTTTGAGATGTTTCTGCACCTCGATTGGGGTTCACCTGTGGCAAATTAAGTTGATTAAACATGATTTGGAAAGACACACCCCGTCTATTTAAGGTCTCACAGCTGACAATGCATATCAGAGCAAAAGCCAAGCCATGAGGAGGAAAGAACTGCGTGTAATAGCTGTCCACCAATGGTCCCCATCCAACCTGACAGAACTTGAGAAGATCTGTTGAAAAGCATGGCAGAAAATCCCCAAATCCAAATGTTCAAACCTTGTGGCATCATACCCAAGAAGACTGGAGTCTGTCATCGCTGCAAAAGGTGCTTCAACTAGCAACTGAATAAAGGGTCTGAATATTTATGCCAGTGCAAGATTTTTGGTTTTTCTTTTCAACAAATTAGCAAAGATTTCTAAATTTCTGTTTTCACTTTGTCATTATGAAGTATTGAGTGCAGAATGATGGGCAAAATTAGAAAAACTAGGCCACAACATAACAAAAAGTGAAAGGGTCTGAAGACTTTCCGAATGCATTCGGCCATGGAAACCCATACTATGAGGCTCCCCGTGCACAGTTTTGTACTGATGTTAATGCCAGAGATGGTTTGGAACTCTGCAGTTATTGAGTCAGCAGAGCGTTGGTGACTTTTATGCATTCTATAGTTCCTGAACATTTATTTTTAATAATACCACACATAGAGGAATACCTAGGAGGGAAGACATTTCATGAACGGACTTGTTGCATCCTACTACAGTACCAGGCTCATATTTAGTGAGCTCTTTAGAATGATCAATTCTTTCACAAATTATTTATTTTTGGTTACTGTATCATCATAAAAAATGAGCTATTGTCCAAATCATGTGTTCATGTGCTGTGTTATTTTTAATTTTCCATGTCAATCTCATAAACATAAAATCCTGCAGTTTTCTCACTGGCCACTTATTCAAATAGGCAGCAGTTCTTGGTCTATACAGATCACTATACTGCAGTTATCTGCTTATCTGTCATTCTAATCTTGCCTGTAATGATATCACCTCTTTGTATAGATAAGACAGGACATTCCTTGCACAATAAGTGTTTGTCAGAGCTTAGCTATTCTTTCCTTGTACAATGACCTCTGCACAGCTCACAGAGCATGCTCAGAAAACTCTGCCATATAAGTCCCCTCCTGACCATTGTGTCTATGGCTCAAGGGGCTGCTGTAAATACATTTTCTTAGTGCTTCCTAAAAGCTGTTAAGAACAGCTCAGGCAAGATGGCCGCCCCAATAATCATGTTCAGGAAATAGAATAAAAAATCTGTAATCAGAAAATAAAAACAGATTAGAAAATAAGGATATGTCCTACTATCTAGTTTTAACTGGCAGATATCATTTTCGATGAGATATTTCCTTTCAGCTTTCTTTTGTTTGGTTGTGAGTGACCACTAGCTATTTCTCTAAAGTCATGGTTTTCTCAGTCAACAGCTATGGGCTGGTGTAGGTTTGTGTTGTATTTTATGCCAATTTATGGCATACATTATAGGAAACCTGTTGGACTGCAGGAGACGCCACCTCCCGGTAAATCCCTTTCTTTTTCCCACATCACATTTAAAAATTGTGAGAAGCACAAAAGAACAAAAAGTAACAAATGTTGGTCCATGAGGTTGCAACATTTTAACACCAGGAAAACAGGCACAAAGCCCTTAATAAGTTCCTCAGTGGTTCTACAGGGATCTTATGGCGGCAGTTTTGTTTGTGCGTTTGTACTGTTGTGATTTATAGATATGTGCTTGTGTTTTTGTCAGTTATAGATGAACCTGATTACACTGCAGCATTATCTGTTTGTGAGGAAAAGGTCACTGAAACCTAGTCCATTCTCAGTTTGTTGGCAGTACATGGCTGTATGTACTTAGTGGAGAGGGTAACGTATCCCTGATGCCAAGCCATCTCTATCCTGGGGTTTTCCAACTCCTATGAATAAGTTCCTCAAAATATAAAAGATACATGCAAAATGTACTTATCTTTGCAAAAATTGTAAAATTCATAAGCTGCCTGTATACAGAACCCCCTGCTTCTTTTACTGCCACCTTTATAAGATGGCAAGTTATGCAACAAAGCTCCACTGGACCACAGCAGCCAAGTATTGAGAGAGAATCATTGGTGGCTCTCTTCCCTCTCTCACAGATATGTACACTGTATCCATAAAGCTGGTAGGATGGTTGAGGACATCACACACCCCTCACATTCGTTCTTCACTCTCTTGCAGTCTGTAAAAGGATTCCGAGACATTTGGGCCTTTACAGCCAGTCTATATAAGGCTACTTTCACACTAGCGTTTTGGATTCCATTTGTGAGATCTGTTTCAGGGCTCTCACAAACGGTCCAAAACAGATCAGTTAAGCCCCAATGCATTCTGAATGGATAAGGATCCGTTCAGAATGCATCACTTCGGCTCCGTTCTGCTTCTATTCTGTTTTGGAGGCAGACACCAAAACGGAGCATGCAGCATTTTGGTGTCCGTCTGAAGAGGCGGAGCCTAACGGATCTGTTTTTAATTACAATGTAAGTCAATGGGGACGGATCCGTTTTTAATAACACAATATGGTGCATTTGAAAACTGATCCGTTCCCCATTGACTTTCAATGTAATTCAAAACGGATCCGTTTTGGACTTTGTTATTTTTCTTTAAAACTAATGCAAACGGATCCATTCTGAACGGATACAAACGTTTGCGTTATAGGTGCAAATATCAGACGGATCCGCACCAACGCAAGTGTGAAAGTACCCTAACAGTTTTTTTCCCCATGTTTTTCTTTTAAAAAAACAGATACTGGTCTCCCCACATTGTAACTCTGCACAGCTTTGCACATTTTGCACTATTGACAGAGAACCATCAAATGCTGATAGAGGTGAATAATTCATAGAATGAAATGATAGAATCTGTATAGCATCCGTATATGCATTCAGTGTCCAAGAAGGGATGCAAATGAACTCTTAACAAGCTCTGCCTCTAATGGCACTAGGCATAAGCAGGGCTCCAGACTAAAAAAATTACCTAGGAGCCATTGGCTCCTAAACTGAAAAATTTAGGAGCCAAATAAAATTTTTAGTCGCCAAATTTAAATAGATATATAAAATTGCCTCGATAACACGTCAGTGTTTGGTCAGTGATTTTCATCAGTGATTGTGAGCCAAAACCAGGATTGGAGCCTCCACGGACATAAGGTATAAGGGAAAGATCAGCACCAGTTCTGTGTTTACAGCCGCAACTGGTTTTGGCTCAAAAATCACTGATGGAAATCACTGATGGAAATCACTGACCGAACACTGATGCCACAGTCACACACGGGTTTACATTATGTTTCGGTCATATGTTATATTATACTATGACCGAAACATAACGGACGCCTCAGACAGATGCCATACTGCGGCATCCCTTACCATAGAGTTCCATTGTACAAAAGATGTATAGATTTTTTTCTGGACTTTACAGGATGGGAAGACGTGGTACACTACGATCTCCCATTCTGCAAAAAAAAACGTATAAATCAGCATATATGGTTTTTTGTACAATGGAACTCTATTGGATGGATGCCACAGTATGGCATCTGTCTGAGGCGTCCGTAAACATACGTTTTTTTTTTGTATATGTTAAACGTATGACAAAAATCCAACACTTCCATTATTTTCATTGTTCTGCTCATCAAACGGAGCAGAACAACAGAAATAAATAGTGGTGGTGTGAACGGGCCCTAAGAGGTGGGTGTGCAGGGAACCATCACCGGTCTAATAACATGAAGGAATTATAGCAAAGTGATAAAGTCCAGTCCAATATGGCGGAACCTCCCTGTACGTTATCACTTGGCTATAATAGCCTGCTGAGTATTTACTACACACTGCAACACATACATCACTGCACTACATACATCAGTGTGAGCTGTATGTAGTGATGTATACATGTGTGTGATGTGTGTAGTGCAGTGTGTGATGTATGTAGTGCAGTGTGTGATGTATACATGTGTATGATGTATGTAGTGCAGTATGTGATGTGTGTAGTGCAGTGTGTGATGTGTGTAGTGCAGTGTGTGATGTGTGTAGTGCAGTGTATGATGTATGTAGTGCAGTGTGTGATGTATACATGTGTATGATGTATGTAGTGCAGTATGTAATGTGTGTAGTGCAGTGTGTGATGTATGTAGTGATGTATACATGTGTACTGTATGATGTATGTGATGATCACACACTCCACTACATACATTACACACATGGATACACAACACCTTGCTCTGTCTTCTTCTTATGCGGCCCCATCTTGATTCTTCGGCTCCTCAGCGCGCCCGGCACTTCTTCCTTCAGCCACCCCCAGAGCCGGCCCCTCCTCCTTTCATCTCCCGCCGGCTTTCTCTGGTGCAGGGCGCTGTATGGCTTCGGCGCCCGCCCAAACTAACCAATAGCAAAGCTCCTTACTGTATGGAGCTTTGCTATTGGTTATTTCAGGCTGTGCTGCCTGTGCTGTGCCGCTCGCTGCATCTGCTGAAGTTTTTTTTTTTTCTTAAAGCTGCAGCGCAGCGGTGGGACAAGTCACAAATGGCGATAAGACTTAAATTTCTTATCGCCATTTGCAAATTCCTAGTCGCATTGGCGACCATTTTGGTCGCCATCTGGAGCCCTGCATAAGGCAGCTATCCTATAAGTCAATGTTCGACTCTTTAAACAGGCCTTGAGACATGACTTGGATAATAACTAAGCCAGCACCTCATCTGCAGACAGCTGTTTCAGGGTGATTGCCCCTTATCAGTGCAGAGCAGAGAGTACTAGCTTAAACCAGGATAAGATGCTCCCTGTGAGGGTGCTGGCACACAGTGCAGTTCTGCCATGCATTCAGGGTGAAGTTTTCTATTTAGCCAGTTTAGCAGCGTCATTAAATCCTGGTGTTCTGCATAGTGGAAAAGATTTGATTAATTTCAGCTAGCTACTTTAAAAATCCTGAATGCATGTCAAAACAGTGTTGTGTTCCAGCACCCTAAGGAGAAATAGTAAGCCCCCCCCCAAAATTCAATGTCCAACTAAGGGCTCTTTCACACTTGCGTATTTCTTTTCTGGCATAGAGTTCCGTCGTCAGGTCTCTATGCCGGAAAAATCCTGATCAGGATTATCCCAATGCATTCTGAATGGAGAGAAATCCGTTCAGGATGCATCAGGATGCCTTCAGTTCAGGACCGGAATGTTTTTTGGCCGGAGAAAATACCGCAGCATGCTGCGCTTTTTGCTCCGGCCAAAAATCCGGAAGACTTGCCGCAAGGCCGGATCCGGAATTAATACCCATTGAAAGGCATTAAGCCGGATCCGGCCTTAAGCTAAACGTCGTTTCGCCGCATCGCCGGATCCAACGTTTAGCTTTTTCTGAATGGTTACCATGGCAGCCAGGATGCTAAAGTCCCAGGTGCCATGGTAAAGTGTAGTGCGGAGCGGGGGAGCAGTATACTTACCATCCGTGCGGCTCCCGGGGCGCTCCAGAGTGACGTCAGGGCGCCCTACACGCATGGATCACGTGATCGCATGGATCACGTGATCCATGCGCATGGGGCGCTCTGACGTCATTCTGGAGCGCCCCGGGAGCCGCACAGACTGTAAGTATACTGCTCCCCCGCTCCCTACTACTACTATGGCAACCAGGACTTTAATAGCGTCCTGGCTGCCATAGTAACACTGAAAGCATTTTGAAGACTAATCTTTCTTCAAATGCTTTCAGTTCACTTGCGTTGTTACGGATCCGGCGGTCACTTCCGGCGACGGAAGTGCACACCGGATCCTAACAACGCAAGTGTGAAAGAGGCCTAATGCCTTCTTGGTGCAAAACTATGCAAGCAGATATTAAAGGGGTTTTCCTATCACATACAACGGGGGCATATCGCTAGGATATGCCTCCATTGTCTGATAGGTGCGAGGAGAACAGAGCGGGGAAATATATTGAGGGAGCACAGCGTATGCGCAGCCGTCCTCCTTCGATTTCAATGAGGCCGCCGAAAATAGCCGAGCGCTGGCCCGGGGTCTTCCAGCCACAGCTCTCCCCGCTCTGTTCTCCTTGTAGGTGGAGGTCCCAGAGGTGGGACCCGCACCTATCAGACCCGCACCTATCAGACAACGGGGGCAAATCGCTAAGATATGTGATGGGAATACCCCATTAAGGTCTACGTGATGTGTTACACAGAGCTTTGTAACACAATTTTCTTCTTGCTTCCCTGTAAATTCTACATATGCAGCATTGTTCGCATTTTAGGGGTTGCACATTTTCTCTATAGATTTTTAAATATGCCTGAAAACATAGCACGTTTCAAATGCTACTGAATAAAAACATCACCAAAAAGCTTGTGAAATATACCCTTAGAAATGCTTGACATTTTAAAATACATCCACATCGCGTTCAGGTTAATGCATTTACTGTTGAAGCTTCTGGCACGTACCCCGAACATAACCATCGGCCACCCATTTGCCAGATGGAGGCAAAGTATGTCCTTTTGGCCTCCATTGGAGTGTAACATCTTTTTTATTGCATTGGAGAGTGAAGCAGACTGCAATTTTTTATACAGTGAGCCACCATTTTCTTGCCCATGATTTAAAGAGTACCTACACTCTTTTCAATTTTTCATGTCATAGGGACAAATCAGAAGTGTTGATTGGCGGGGTCCCACCACTGAAACCCCCATCGATCACTGGAATGAGGGGTTAGAAACGCTCAGCTGAGTGCACCTTCTCCTCGTTGCTGAGTGCGAGACTGTACATGAACTCAATAGGCTTTCTATTCAGATTGTCTACAGTCTCCTGCTCAGCAGTGTACTAAGATGCAGTTGTACTGGGTCCAACAAAAACTGACATTGTGCCATTTATTTGTCAACTAATTTATGAGGACCAACTTTCACACTGAAAATTCTACAAAAATAGACAGTACATTGCCAGTAAATGGGGTTTTTACAATACCCCATGCATGTGCATTGCAAAAATTAGGGCATGCTGCTGTATTTTGCACGTTTCTTCCTGATTTTATACTTTGCGGTACAGAGGGTAAAATGTATGTCAAATTTGCATCAAAATCTGCTTGTAACATAGCTGCAAATGTATTGCAGGAATTTCTGAATACAACTGAATGGAGTTTGTAAAAATGCACATGCTGCAGAAACCAATCTGCCATGTGAGAATACATCCTGTGGCCAATTTCATCATGTTTAATGTCAAATCAGGTCATTAGACTCGTAGTCTTAGGCCCCTTTCACACGAGCGAGTTTTCCACACGGGTGCAATGTGTGACGTGAAACCATAGCACCTGCACTGAATCCTTACCCATTCATTTCAATGGATCTGTGTACATGCATGACTTCTGCGTTGCGTGAAAATCGCAGCCGGTTCTATATTCTGCACTTTTCACGCAGCCCTGGCCCCATAGAAGTGAACGGAGCTGCGGGAAAAACGCATTGCATCCGCAAGCAAGTGCGGGTGCGTTGCGTTTTTCACTGATGATTGCCAGGAGATGTTGTTTGTAAACCTTCAGTTTTTTATCACGAGTGTGCAAAACGCATCAAAACGCATTGCACCCACGCGGAAAAAACTCAATAACTGAACGCAATCGCAGACAAAACTGACTGGACTTGCTTGCAAAATGGTGCGAGTTTTACTGAACGCATCCGGAGCCAATCCGTCACACTCGTGAAAGGGACCTTACAGCCATTTTGCACTTTTGCAAACTTGCCCAAAGCTTGGTTTGTGGTATTTTTATAGAGTTTTTTTAGATAAAAAAAAAAACACAGCATTGTGAAAGTATGTTAAAAAAAGAAATGGAAAATGTAACAATGGATCCAGCACTTTCGTAAATAGCCGTAAATCCTTTATTGCAGTGTAAAAAATCTACATATAGCGGTAAAATCACCTGCAGTAGTGCGCTCTTGTGCGGTCTACGCGTTTCAAACCATGCGGCTCTTATTCATGACCTCCAGTGTGACTGCTGTCAGGGTCAGGATATAGTGGCTCTCTAGTAGTTAGTCCCTCTCTTTGGGTGGAAACATATACAGGTGTATCTGCTACTAGACCTGATTGCAGGCACACTGGAAAGCTTTGCTAGTTCAACTTACATTGACATTTAAAGCAACATACTGTAACAACTCGGGGTCATTTAGCTCTTCCAGATCGCCGTCTTAACACCTTAGACGGTTGGCACACATCAAGAAGCCACGCCACCACTGTAGATTCAGGTGCAAACTGGCCACGACCAGCTTTATTGTCCCAACAGCAGTACAAATAAATCATAAAAATAAATCTTTGGCCGTCTGGCCACTGACTAAACAGTCTTTCCCTCTCTATCAGGATCTGGGTCTACCACCCAGCTCCCCAAGACACATCACCAGTGCTTACCCTACACACAGGGTTAGGCCTCTTGCGCACAAACGTATTTTTTTTTCAGTGTTTTGCTGTCCGTTTATAACGGATCCGTTGTTCCGTTTTGTTTCCGTTTCGGTTCCGTTGTTCCGTTCCGTTTTTCCGTATGGCATATACAGTATACAGTAATAACATAGAAAAAATTGGGCTGGTCTTAAAATTTTCAATAGATGGTTCCGCAAAAAACGGAACAGATACGGAAGACATACGGATGCACTTCCGTATGCTTTCCGTTTTTTTTGCAGACCCATTGACTTGAATGGAGCCACTGAACGTGATTTGCGGACAAGAATAGGACATGGTTCGTATTTAAACGGAACAGAAAAAACGGAAACGGAAGGCATACGGAGACACGTTAGTATTTTTTGCAGACCCATTGAAGTGAATGGTTCAGTATACTGTCAGTATACTGAACTGAAAAAACTGCCAGTATACGGTCCGCAAAATACTGTCGTGTGCAAGGGGCCTTAGAGGGTCCCGGCTCCCACAGGCCTTGACACAGCTTGCTCCTTTCCCAGACTGGGAGCCACACCCAAGTCCAGCAACAGGATTAAATAGCATCCCTGGACATGAGCATTGTCCAAAATCCCGGACTGGAGCATGGGGAACAGGCACCCACCCAGCACATTGCCTGCTCCCAGTAAAAGCCCGCCTGGACTAGCTGGAGCCAGTTTTTTGTAAGTGGTCTCATCCGATAAAATATCCTCCATTTGGTTTTTATATGCTAGCTTATCTAAAACCACCACTGCGCCCCCTTTGTCAGCCATTTTTATGACTATGTCTCTAAGGTGCTCTAATGTCAATTTGTGTTTTTTTGAGATATTACTGTTTCTTAGTTCCCTTTTGTTCCTGATATAGTAGGAGGAGTTGTTTCTCCACCAAATCTTGGAACAAATCCATGCCTGTCGAGCGAGACTTTACAGGATAAAAGCTGGGGTTGCGGACTGTAAATTTGCCAGTGTCAGCAATCCTGCTACTATCTTCTGATTCTGCATGTAGATCCTTGAGCTGGAGCAAGGTGACCTGATCCAAAAAAGTCATGCACGAAAATTCATTTTTACATGCCTCATTAGAGATTACTGGAATTGGTCTGCTCTCTTGCCCTAAAAAGTGTTTTTAACAGTTAAATCTCTGATAAATTTGTTGATATTCAGAAAGGTAGAGAACAGATCAAAATCCTGGGAGGGAGAAAAATTTAGACCAAAATTGAGTACTTCTAGTTGATCATTTGTGAGATGAATATCAGACATCTCACAACATCATTACAGTCACTTGTTACATTAGTTACTTGCGGTATCTGGTCGTCACACTGTGTTTTTTTTTTACGTTGCTTGCGCCCCCCTCGCCGTCTTGGTAGTTTTTTGCTTTAACGTTGCTTTTGTTTAGTCTCTATTTCTTGTAATAAGATAATTTATTAGTTGACGTTTCATTTTGATTTTCTTGTAGTTGACTTTCTTGTTTGTAGTCTTCTGGATCACTAGAAACTTGTGAATATTCAGAGCCCGAAGAATTAAAGCTCACTTTGGATGATTTTGGTTTGTTTTTTCTTGTTTTTTTAAGAATCGATCTGGGGGTATTGTATTGCGGTTCCCTCCTCCCCCATTCATAAACTTGGTCATTTTTGTAATCAAATAAGTCTCGTTGAAACTTTTTATGTTTAATGTCCATGATCTCTTGCACAATTTGCTCCAATGTGGTGTTCATTTTCAAGTGCAGTACTTGGTGGTTGTCCAATGATTCATATTGTTTTAAATTGTTTTTGCACATTTCAATTTCCTGCTGCAAGGTTGTCAGTTTATCCTGTTCATGTTCGATTTATAAACGCCATAAGTTTTAAGGAGCAGTTTGTCAAGATGTGATTCCAACCTTCTATAAAGGCCTCCGAGAAAATGGTGGTTGGTATTTTTTTATTCGTAGACCTCTTGGAATCATTTGTTTCTCCAAGTAGTTGGTCAATGTCGTGTGATCCCACCACAAACGGATCTCTTGGACTAGTAATTGCATTACTACATTTTGCATTCTAATATCTAAGTCCAAGGTATTTTGTATGGAAACATCTTGCTCCGAAAAAACGTTTGCAGCTTTGTATTTGCGGTCCAAGGATGATGAAGTCATCATCATTTCATCTGTGAAGCCCTGGTTTGAACAAGATTTGTACCATGACTTAATGCTTCTGCTTTGTACACAAAAATTTTTTTTTATGCAATGTTTGTATTTTTTGTAAAAAAAAAATTTTTCTTTTTTCTTTGCACTTTTTCTTTGCACTTGTAACTATGTATGTTGCTTTAAATGTCAATGTAAGTTGAACTAGCAAAGCTTTCCAGTGTGCCTGCAATCAGGTCTAGTAGCAGATACACCTGCATATGTTTCCACCCAAAGAGAGGGACTAACTACTAGAGAGCCACTATATCCTGACCCTGACAGCAGTCACACTGGAGGTCATGAATAAGAACCGCATGGTTTAAAACGCATAGACCGCACAAGAGCGCACTACTGCTGGTGATTTTACCGCTATATGTAGATTTTTTACACCGCAATGAGAGGATTTACGGCTATTTACGAAAGTGCTGGTTCCATTGTTACATTTTCCACTTCCAATCAAGGACTTCCTTGTTAATCCGTGCACAGGAGGAGCTGTGGCACAAGCTGCAGGTGAGCTGCACTGCTATACTGTTCAAGATACTAAAAAAAAGAAATGGCTGAAAAAACAGCACCACAATGTCATAAAAACTCCAAATACCTAAAAACCACAGATGTATTCAAAAAGATACTTAACCCCTTGAATACCAGAGGCTCTTTCACTTTTGCAGTTTTTCCCAGCAGAGGCAGCATCAGGTTGGTGCTGTGTATTGCAGCATCAGGTGGGTGCTGTGTATGGCAGCATCAGGTGGGCATTGTGTATGGAGCATCAGGTGGGCACTGTGTATGGCAGCATCAGGTGAGCGCAGTGTATGGTAGCGTCAGTTGGGCGCTGTGTATGGCAGCGTCAGGTGGGTGCTGTGTATTGCAGCATCAGGTGGGTGTTGTGTATGGCAGCATCAGGTGGGCATTGTGTATGGAGCATCAGGTGGGCACTGTGTATGGCAGCATCAGGTGGGCGCAGTGTATGGTAGCGTCAGGTTGGCTCTGTGTATGGCAGCGTCCGGTGAGCTCTGTGTATGGCAGCGTCAGGTGGGCCCTGTGTATGGCAGCATCAGGTGGGCGCTGTGTATGGCAGCATCAGGTTGGCTCTGTGTATGACAGCGTCTGCTGAGCTCTGTGTATGGCAGCGTCAGGTGGGCCCTGTGTATGGCAGCGTCAGGTGGGCGCTGTGTATGGCAGCGTCAGGTGGGCTCTGTGTATGGCAGCATCAGTTGGGCGCTGTGTATGGCAGCATCAGGTTGGCTCTGTGTATGGCAGCGTCCGGTGAGCTCTGTGTATGGCAGCGTCAGGTGGGCCCTGTGTATGGCAGCATCAGGTGGGCGCTGTGTATGGCAGCATCAGGTTGGCTCTGTGTATGACAGCGTCCGGTGAGCTCTGTGTATGGCAGCGTCAGGTGGGCCCTGTGTATGGCAGTGTCAGGTGGGCGCTGTGTATGGCAGCGTCAGGTGGGCGCTGTGTATGGCAGCGTCAGGTGGGTGCTGTGTATGGCAGCGTCAGGTGGGTGCTGTGTATGGCAGCATCAGGTGGGCGCAATGTATGGCAGCGCCAGGTGGGCGCAGTGTATGGCAGCAGTGGTCTCATGTTTAGTGTATGATGTTGGATAAATGTAAAATTGTTCACATTTATTTCTGCATGGGAGACTAGCAATGGTTTCCCTGCAGAAATACCAGCCTCATAACATTATGTGGGCCTATGCATTATATACATGAATTGCCGTAAAAATTGTACTCTTCCTCGGCTAAAAATACTCCTCAAAATTGTTAAGAGGATTATTTTTACTCTTCTGGAAAAAATGTAGTGCGACCACTAAAGGCATGAGAACAGAAGCATGTCTTCACAAATTTTTCATCTAACCTTTTACAGAACACAATGTGGTGGCTTTATATGTCATAAATACAGTACATGAAGAATAAAATACCCATACCATTTTCTCGAGAAAGATCCAGCAATCGGTAGTAGAATTGTATTGCATTGATGTTGCTGTTAAAGGTATTCAGACATGAAACCAGGAGAAACTGATGGTACCTGGGGTATACCAGGCAATTATGACTGGTGAGCTGTGGATGGAATACAGTACTGTATACTGGGAACTTGAGCCCTTTTTAGGAAATATCTTGATGATTCTATTCTAAAGAGAACATGGGAGGTGCCATTTAAGTAGAATATACTGTAGTTTACACAGAAAACTAGTGCTCAACTTCTCAGACTGATACCACATACTTTTATCAGGTTGTAGCTCATTTCATACTTTATAGTACCAAATCCCTAATCCATACTGTGAGTAGCACTTTGATCTGAAAGACAATTGATATATCTGTTCAAACAGGAACTTTTAGTGTGACAGGGGCCAGAATGGTAGACCTGCTCAATAGTATGTTTTATGTTTTTTTCCACTGGTGAGGGATGGGAAAAGAGAGAATGTTTATATCAAGCAGCTGCAAGTAAAGCCTCATTCACACAACTGTATCTGCATTTCTGTCCGCAACCATGGATCCGTAAAAAATACGAATACCTTCTGTATGTCTTCCACATTTGACTTTTCTCATCTACAACGCAGACCAGAGTAGGACATGTTCTATAATTTGCAGAATGACCCCACAGATCTGCAAGGTATATGGATGTCTGCATGGACCCTAGAAATGAACACATCTGAGTGCTATGCACAATGAAAAATACAGTAGTGTGCATGGGGCCAAAATTGTATTCAGATAGCTGTGTTTACACATGAGTTTTTTGGGCACGGTGAGTTTTTTGCTTTGGTTTTCCGAAAACCATGGTAAAGACCACATGAGGCCAAAGACACAACCACAACACATGAGCACAGCCTAAAAAGAAATGTATTTGGAATCGATTGTGTCATGTACTTTATTTGATAAATACCTTCTGCGATGTAGAAGTACCTGCCCCTACCACACATATTTGCAAACATGTTAGTTCACCCGATTTTACTCGGAGTCACCCAGATTTTAACTTCACTTTGCCGATGAATGATACATAGTTTTGAGCCAGTCTGCAAAACATTGAGGGTATGCAGCATGAGCCAATTCTAAATTTAAAAATAAATGAATTGGCCTTTTACCATTGGATGCAACGGATGTAAGGTGGCAGTGGCATACGGAGCTAAACAAGAACCGGGAGGAAGGGGCATAAATACTATATATAGTCTGGAGTCTAAATGTTTTTTTCTTTGTTTGGGGTCTGAATTAACTTAAGATTCTGGTTTGGTATCTTAAATTAACGTAAGGGGTCTGAATATATTTAAGGCGTCTGTTCTGTGGCCTTATATGAATATAGGAGTCTGGTCTGGTCTGTGGTCTAATTAATTTTATGCCTTTAAGGAATTTTGGCCTCTGGTCTGTGGCCATGTTATATAAGCCATCTTTGCCGTGACCTACTGCTTGAGTATCAACCTGTGAAGGGCTCTCCCAGGTTGACATCTCTGCAAGCCGACAATTTACTAGACCAACTTCAGAGATTATTCCTAACTTTGACTACTCTGCCAGCTAAATTTACATTACAGGTCCTCAGCAATATACATTTTAAGTATTGTAGCAGGAACAAAGGGCTCTTTAATTAAAGGGGTTGTCCAGTTTTAGGAGGAACTGGATAACCCTGGGGTTCAGCCTACAATAAAGAACTTATCAGAATTTACCTAACTCTATGCCAGGCTGTTTAGCTGACTGCAGCAGTGATTATCGCAGCAACAACACATGACCGCTGCAGTCAATCATTGGTATCTTTGGTGCACCAAAGAGGCCAATGGTTAGCTGCAGCAGTCACATGTTGCCATCTTGACGTCACTGCTGCAACCGGGTGAACTGGGAGAATTGGAGCACCACCGCTGGATCTGTTTAGTTAGTAATATAAGTTCTTTATTGCAAGCTGATCCCCATGGTTATCCAGTTTCTGGCTGAAACCGGACAGCCTCTTAAAGCTACCCATAGATTAGTGATTTTAGACAGCATTTGATTTTGACCTTCTATTGCCGAATGTTGGCACTGGTATAACCTCACCTCCATGCACTGCTTTCATACAAGTCACAAAGTAGGACAGAAATTGATTGACAATTTTTATTATATAATATACAGCACATAGCCATTTATTTTTATTTTTACTGTTTAGGCCAATTTTGACTGAAAGTTTTTTGTTTTTAGCTTTTGCCTTTTAACATTATAGTGGCCTGGTGTTTTATAGAACTAGCTGTACTTTTCTATGGTGCTATATTTGAAATATGTGTATATTATTTGGTGTTTTGTGATCAATGTGTAATAAACTTTATTAAGTGGGAAGATATTGTGTGTTTGGCTTGTGTTTTCAGTATTTCTTTGTTTGTTTTCATGCTTTTCATTATTTTTTTAATTCTATCATTGGATTTTTATGAATGTTTTTACATAATAATGCATTGGATTTTTTGTTTACGAGAAAGCTAGGCTAACTAGTGTACAGTACATTGGAATTTCCCACATTGCTTGCTGGAGCAGTTACTTTAGGACAGTACAATAGAGCAGTGCTTTATGGTAAAGTATTCTGTAGCTCCTAAAGACATCATGACATATCTGTACATAGTGGACTGCCAAACATTAACACGCCATGATGTGCAGTTTCTGCTTCTGTACCTGTATCTCAGCTGATAGCTGGGCTTCTGGTGCAACAACTGCATCAGGTATCAGCCCGTTAGGTCATGCCAAAGACGTGGCCTAGTTGTCTGTAAGTGTTACATTGACAGATTATATTGCTATGGAATACTAAATAGTAATACTAAGTATTCCAAAGATTAATGTATGTGATCAAGTTATTGCTGCTTTATGTCCCCTAGTGGAATTATAAATAAAAATGTAAAAAAAAAAAAAAACACTGCAAACATGAGAATAAAGTTAGAATATTATTTACAATGCATTTGGAAAGTCTTCAGACCCTTTAACTTTTTCACATTTTGTTATGTTTCCACCTTGCAACAAGTTCTCCCCCATCAATTTGCACCCTGTGCCCCATAATAAGGAAGTAATAACAGAATATAGGAGAGGTGTTTCAGCACCTTGATTGGAGTCTACCTGTGGTAAATTCAGTTGATTAGACATGATTCAGAAAGGTACACCCCATCCATATAAGGTCTCACAGCTGACAATACATATCAGAGCAAAAACCAAGCCATCAGAAAGAAAGAACTGCCTGTGGAGCAGGATTGTTTGGTGGCACAAAGAAGGGTACAAAATACCTCTGCTTCACTGAAAGTTCCCTCATGCACAGGGGCCTCCATAATTTTTAAATGAAAGAAGTTTGGAACAACCAGGTCTCTGCATAGAGCTGGGAAAGCCCCCCAAACTAAGTAATTTGGGGAGCAGAAACTTGGTAAAAGAAGTGACCAAAAACCCAATGGTCACTCAGGCTTAGCTCCAACGATCCTGTATGCAGATGGGAGCAACTTCAGAAGGATAACCATCACTGCACCACTCCACCAATCTGGGCTTTATAGCTGAGTTGCCAAAAAGAAGTCTCTCCTCAGCAAAGACACATAAAAGCCCACCTGGAGTTTGCAAAAAAGCAACTAAAGGACTCTCAGACTGTGAGAAACAAGATTCTCTAGTCTGATGAAACCAAGATTGAACTTTTGGCCTTGATTCTCAATTTGGCCACTGCTTATCACCTGTCCATATCACCATCCCTACAGTGAAACATTGTGGTGTTGGCATGGTTCTGTGAGGGTGTTTTTCAGAGGCTGGAGCAGGAAGACTGGTCAGAGTTCAGGGAAAGCTGAATAGAGCAAAGTACAGTGATATTCCTAATGAAGACCTTATTCAGAGTGCTTAGTGGCTTAGGGACCAACTGTGAATGTCCTTGAGTGATCTAGCCACAGCCGTGTCTTGAACCCAATTAAACATTGCTGGAAAGAACTGAAAATGGCTGTCCCCCAACGTCCCCACCCAACCTGACAGAGTTTGAGAGGATCTTCAGACAAGAATGGCAGAACATCCCCAAATCCAGGTGTGTAAAGCTTGTGGCACCATACCCAAAAAGCCTGGAGGCTGTAATTGCTACCAAAGGTGCTTCATTTCGGCACTGAGTAAAGTGTCTGAATACTTATGTCAATGCAATATTTTGTTTTTTTCTTTTCAGTAAATTAGCAAAGATTTTGAACATTTTGTTTCCTCTTTATCTTTTCCAAAAGCCCTGTATGCTTTACAGTGCATGTAAAAAATGAAATAAAAAAATAAAACAGCTAATTTGTTTCTCCCCCCCCTATTCCAATTTCCTTCCAAAATTGATTAAAAAAAAAAAGTGCTGATATGAGTACAGTGGCAGAAAAATGAAAAGTTTTGGGTTGTGGAATGTGGTACCCCAAAAACGGCACTCCATAAAACATGATGCAAAAAATGTATAACCACATACACACACACACAAATGTAGGTATCTCTGCATTTGTACAGGCAAACTGTGTACACTGATCCTGTGAGGTGGCAAACATGATGGCCAATTGGCCATAGACACTACAGGAAAATGTCCTGGTGGGCCAATGCCCCAGTGAGCCATCCAAGTCTTCCTCTCTGCTGCTGACCAAGTACACAGTGAGCTCTCAAAAGTAATTAACTCTGTGAGAATCAGGTACTAATGTACCAGCCAGTAACTGCACATGCCCTCCTGAATTCAACTGCTGTGGTACGCACATCACCACCTAAGCCCCCTGCTCCACAGACAACTGGAGGTGAAGGACAAAAGATGGTAGCTATTGATGGCCACCACAGAGGGCCAGCTTTTGGGGAAGTATATTGTGCTACACTGTGTTTTTTTAGTTCTGCTGGAATGGTATTTAGCACTATGGTATTGTTGACCCCGCCTACTTATGTTACCCCACCTTCTGTTAATTTGGACCTGCCTAGAAAATGGGGCCACTTTAAGTTTCCAGTCCGCCCCTGGCAAACATGATTCTTATAGGTCAGTTTTACAGACCCTCGGGCATGTATCTGACATAATATGGTGCCTCTGTAATATGGCATATCCTCATAGGACCTCCTTTGTAGTGATGATCGAATATCCCCATATTCGAATTCGCGATATTTCGCGAATATTTCGTAAAATATTCGCGATATATTCGCAAATTCGAATATTCGTATTCATCATCATTTAATCGCCATCTTTTTTTTATAAAATCGCGGATAATCGCATGGCAAAAAAATCGCAAAAACACTTTAACTTTCATGGCCGGGATGGTCAAGTCAATCAATGCGCAGGAAGAATAGCACGTGTGAAAGAAATCGCATCGCTTAATAAAAATCGCATTACGAAAAATCGCATAAAGGCAATATTTCAATTCTCAAGTCAATGGGCAGGCATGTCAGCAAGTGTTAGATATTCGCATCGCTGTCAAAAAAATCGCATTACGGAAAATCGCAAAAAAGGCAGGATTTTGGCTATGGCTTTGAAAAAGAGCCTTGATGCAAAACAACACCTTAAATGAATGAAACTCAGAGTCACTCAAACTCATTTATCAACACAAGTGAACTGAAGTTCTTGAACTTATTGTGTATCATCTAATTTAACCAACGCGAATATTCGCAATATCGAATTTATGGCATGATATTCGAAAAAATCGCGAAATCGCGAATATGCGATATTCGCGCGAAATATTCGCATCGCGAATAAGGCAAACACTACTCCTTTGCATGCACAAAGACAAAACTTTCAAGCATTTTTCATTGGGGTTTTTACAAGCATTTTTCAAATCGGTACATTTTATAACATACTTTATTTTTGGAAAAACCTACTGAGAAGACTATGAATATGCAGCGTTTGTCCCCCAAAAATAAAAAAAGCCATTAAAATGCAACAAAACAAAAGACATTGGGGAAAAATTATAAAAACTAAAAGAACAAATCTGTTTGTAGATCTTTACAACACAGACAGAAAAAATGACCCAAGCTGTGCAGTGACTGGTTGTTATGGGCACCACCAAGGCAAACACAAGCCGCATTTTCTCTCTGATTAATCTATCTGTGTCCAGAATGTTGCAGAGTACTGTGTTCATGTATACAGACCAATGAGACTATTGGAGAGTGATAGGGATATATATTCTATATAGGTATGTGTCTGTAGCCCAGCATTTAAGAATTCTGACTTCAAAAAGTTACAAAATAGGGGAGTGGGGAAAGCGGGCATGTTTAGCCTCTTGAGCTGATTTAAAGTGGTTGTCCGAATGATTATTACTGGTGAGTGACATCCTCAAAATAGGTAATCAGTTTGTGATCCATGAGGGTCTGACTCCCAGCACCCATTGCTAATCAGCTATTTGAAGAGGCTCGGCACCCTCATACAGCTATATCAACAGAAAAATAGCTCTTAAAATGTGACAATGAAAAAATAAAAAAAATTGCTTGGTCACTCAGGCCCCCAAAAACTGAAAAGACTATTTTGGCATGGTTTTTCACAGAATTTATAAGGCTACTTTCACACTCGCGTTTGGTGCAGATCCGTCATAGATCTTCACAAATGCATAGATAATACAACCGCATGCATCCGTTCAGAACAGATCCGTTTGTATTATCTTTAACATAGCCAAAACGGTTACTATTGTGCCAGATTGTGTCAGAGAAAACGGATCCGTCCTCATTGACTTAAATTGTGTGTCAGGACGTTTGGCTCAGTTTCGTCAGACGCTTTTGTGTCCGCCTCCAAAGCGGAACGGAGCCAAACTGATGCATTCTGAGCAGATCCTTAACCATTTAGAATGCATTAAGGGCAAAACTGATCCGTTTTGGACCGCTTGTGAGATCCCTGAACGGATCTCACAAACACAAACCAAAACGCCAGTGTGAAAGTAGCCTAACACATTTTTCATTAGTGTCTTTTAAACTCTGTGTTGCATTATGAAACCCCCTACATGCAAAGCATTTTTGTTATTTTTTAACATTGTTTATTTTTTTCAAACCTCAGCATAATCTGAATACGGTATTTTCCCAGCATTTATCCCATAGGCTTCTCTATAAGAAAAATGTCAGATAAATTATGTGCTATAAAGGAACTCTAAACCCTGATAAAAAACAACAAAAAAGCATAACCTGCTAAGTGATGTCTATAGCGCTTTTTTTTTGTGTGTGCAAATTTCCTTTTATTGAAATAAGGTATGTAAAACCAGAGATCCATTTTCCATGACATAAATGATAGGTAAGATAATAATAGTAAAACACTGATACGACAAATGGAACCTAGAATGTGCATCTGAAAGAGTACATAGGAAATACATAGTGTGAGGCAGTGACAGGCCTCATACAAGATAGAGGTGTAGAGGGGGTAGATATTTTAGTCCACACCCCTATTCCACCACAGGTGAGGCCAGCTGGCTATAATCACTGGGGGGAGAAAGCAACCCTCAGTGCAGGAGTCCAGTGGAGACTTGGAAACTGAAGCCTGCAGAGGCTCTGTGTGGTCTCCGCCAGGAGGGCTAAGGGGCCACGAGGCTGAGGAAAGCCGGACCTAATACTGTGTTGATGAACTGCACTCTATAGGTGAGATAGATACATTACATGTATTAGGTAGAGCTCAGATAGGCAGGTGTTTATTTTCGTGTTTATGTATTGTGATGGTGCTGAAGAGCCAAAATAAAACACCTTTTGAACCCCGTTGTCAGAGGAGACATCTGTAATTGCGACCCCCTGAGAGAGAGAGCGATCCCTCACAATAGAGATAAACCGAAAACATTATATACAGGTGCATCTCAATAAATTAGAATGAATTGAATTACTGAAATAAATTAACTTTTCAATGATATTCAAATTTTTTAGATGCACCTGTACATAGTTTACAAATATGTGTATACAGAATATACAATGCTTATCCCAAATATGTCAGTCATCTTGAAAAATGGAAGGGTGAAAAGGGGGTCCTAGTGAGGTTTATGCTTGAGGTAGGTCTAAATTCAATGCAGAGCAAAGTGATAATCTCTATCCTCAAAGTGGTAACTGGGGGGGGGGGAGGTGGACTGAGCAGAAAGAGGTGGACTAGCATGAGTAAGAGAGTTTTGCCACCAAAAGGTCAGCAGTGGGCAACAGTTTTTTTTAGGATTAGCTACAATTGTCCATTTCTTTTATTTTGCTTTGGACAGCCATTCTTGGTTCTGAGATTTCCAGTGGAGGAGGATGAGAATTGTGGCTGCAGTGATCAGCTGTTTAAGCAATATAAGTAGTTATAATGTTTTGGCTTGTTTAATGTGTCCTTGTTTATTTCTTTATAATTGTATGTGTTTGGTTACAATTGGTCCCCTAATTTAGCTGCTTTTCTCTCTACAAAGTGTATTTCATCTTTATTCAATAAAGGGAGGTATTTTTTATTAATAGCAATAACTCGATAGTATGCTATATTTAGTTGTAAAAACTATACCCTCCTGTTTATTTATTAATTTTATTTTCCTCGATTCCAAGTAATATGATCTGGATTTTAAATCCACCTTTGTTCTTGTCTAGCCGATGGCATGTAGGGAATACCCCCACAGGAGTAGCATGTTGGTGATGACATCCCATTCCTGAATATAATCTGGCTGTCTTCTGCTGCAGCTACGTCTGGCTCTAATAAATTCTCCAGACGGAAGATTTTTCATAACAGGTCCAGAATGGCAACTGTTAGCATGTAGGGGGAATTACCAGATAGGGGTTTTCAAAAAGGTCTCCAGCCACCGTCCTGTGTCACAATTCCCCATTAATTCCAGATCCAAGAAAGCATTAAACTCCATACCCTTACCAGAAGTGAATTTTAAATTTTCTTCATTATTATTGATGTATATCACAAATTCATCGACTTGTGACGTCATCAGTGTAACTTCCATACCAATAAAATTATCAAAACTGGTGCAAAGAAAAACTGGCGCAGTTGTCCTTAGCAGCCAATCAGAGTCAACTTTTCATTTTTCATAGCTCCTTTGGTAAATGAAAGGATCAATCTGATTGGTTACTATAGGCAACTAAGCCAGTTTTTCTTTGCACCAGTTTTGATAATTCTCCCCAACAGTTTTGTAATTGGTGGGTGAGATCAGATATGGATGGCGTATGAAGTAGGAACTAATTCTTTAAGAAACATCGGTGGTCCACTAACAAGGTAATATAAACCAGACCCGGGAGCTTAGCTCCCATACAACTGCTTTGCTCCACGGGAATTACCAAGTGAAATATTAGAGGTAAGGGGGCCATCTGAAGAAGTTACCTCCGCTTCTTACTTATAAAGGCAATGACTTCCTTCCAATAAACCTGAGTAGAGGGGCATAGTCATAAGCCATGGCTTTGGTTTGGCTCGCCGCAGTTTGAGCAGGCAGATTTCCTATTGGGAAAAGTTGGGGAAGGGTGCACATTGAAACTATAGATTGCAGAACGCATCATTTTAAAGTGCAATCAGGGGCGTGGTTATAGGGGGTGCAGAGGCAGTCGCTACCGGACCAGGAGCCTGAGGGGACAAAAGTCCCTTGTGCCGCATAAGAAGACACCAGTATTATAGAAAGTGCATGCTGGTCAAGTTACATCTCTGGCTGGAGGGAAGGGGTTTGCGTTGGCATGAGGGAGGTGCCTTATAAATTTTTGCCTCAGGCAACACAAATGCAATGTGATGTGCTTCCCTGCCCCTGGCCACAAAGCACTGAGGTAAGGGGGCCAAGTGGAACTCTTGAAACAGGGCCCTGAGTGCGATTCATGCAATTTTTCACTTACGATATGCTTACGCACAAGTAGCCAGCCCTCTAAGGCACGAAGAGTCATTTCAGGGATACAGAGTGTGTTTGTCTACGTAGCTAAGTGAAGTTGCAGCTGGATTGAGCTGCATTCATGCCTAATAGTCGCATATGTATAGAAGAGTATTTCCTAGTATGTTGGGAAGGAAGTTCGCTAAATAGTCTCTAAGATTTTGGCAATAAGGTTTAAATCTTGATTGTTGAGTGATATTGGGCATTAAGATTCTAGTAAGGCCTCATGCGCATGGCTGTTGTGCGGCCCTCCGTGCATTGGGGACCACTATTTGCAATCCCGAATGCACGGGCCCCATCCGTGTGGCAGCCGAGACGGATCCAGACCCTTTCAACTTGAATGGGTTTGTGATCCATCTGCACCATGAAAAAATAGAACAAGTTCTATTTTTTGCAGTGCGGAGGTATGGACAGAAACACCATGGAAGCACGCCGTAGTCCTTCCGTGGGGTTCCGTGCCTTCGTTCCGCACCGCATCTCCAGATTACGGACCCATTCAAGTGAATGGGTCCGCATCCGTGATGTGGAGAGCACACGGCCGGCGCCCGCATATTGCAGACCTGCTGTTTGCGGGCTGTAATACGGGCCACGGCCGGCAATGGCCGTGTACAGGAGTCCTAAGAGTGGGTCTTTGTGTGACTTGGGAAGGACTCCAATATTTGTGACGTTTGTTGCGTCAAATATATGTTGACCATGCAAAATTGAGTTATAATATGACAAGAGAGGAGGAAGATGTGCAGTCTCAGCAACTTGTAGGATTCTGCCGGATGTACATCCAGTCTTGAGGCCTTTTCTAATTTCTTATTCGCTTTTGTGAGTTCCTCTTGTCTGATGTCTGCATGTCCAAGCTGCACGTTATTGAACACAGATAGAGAGATAGAGTGGAGTTATTGGACCCCTAATAAGGTGTCAAAAGAGCATGTGTCGCGCTATAATAATAATATTGTCAAAATATATTTCTGAGAGGGGTCAGAATAAATTCCTCCTTTCTGACCCCTAAGCCTGGTAATGGGCAAGGTGCATCTGGGACCACTCGCCAAGTTGGCTAGAAACCTTCCCAACTCTTAGATCTTTACATAGGGGGGTAATATATGATGCTGAAATTCGACTTTTCCCTGCTCACACCAGGTTTAAAAAAGTGGGCATGGTGTAGAAGGGGACGGGCCACTATGCCCGTCTCATTTACCATTTTCTACGCCTGGTTTAGGCATAGAAAATGGTCTAAATGTAAGACAGCACGAAAGTGGTCTTACATTTAGAACTGGCAAACGATCTGCCGAAGTTATGAAGAGGCCGACGCCTCTGGCAGCTTAGGGGTTTATTAAGACCGGCGTCTAAAACGTGCCCCATAGCGCTTTCTAACCGCATCTCAAAACTAGATGAATTTAATTCACTTAAGTTCTTGTCAGTAGGATTGATTTGATATTCCAGATATCAAACTCGGAAGGCTTCCCTGCAGTTAGCTTATTGGCGATTTGTCTTCATTAACCTAGCTACATGGGCTACAAGTCGTCCCCGGATCACAGCTTTTGCTGTTTTTTAAAACAGCAATTAATTTTCTTAATGTGTGGAATTGGTGGTCATGAACTCTAGTCACCATCCCTTCAACCTAGTTGAGATATACACTCCCTCCACTACTTTACTATACACATCACCCACCTCCCCGCCTTCTCCATTTTTCCCACATCGCACCATGGCCTCTGGAAGTAGGGTGGCCACTCATACCAACCTCAAAAGCCGGACCCCACCACCCCGCCCCAACTCCACTAAGCCACGCCCTGATCCTGTTAGGCCATGCCTTTAGAGCATTGTCTGCTACAGAGGGTGGGTAGGTGGCTGACTTTCTCCCTACTGCTCACGCTCAGACTGCACAGTGCTGCTTTCTGAGCGTGAACTGTTAAAAGGAACATGCTTGCGTCCGTAAAAGCCCTGGAACTAGGGCTGCTGTAAACGATTATTTTAGTAATTGAGTATTCTATTGATTATTTTTAACGATTAATCGAGTACTCTAATAAGAAAAAATGAATGAATAGACTGTTTTCCTTTATAAAAACTCATCAGACCCCCTGCCATTATTTCCCAACACCCTTTGTTCCCCCCTGTGCGATCAGCCCGCTTGCATCAGTTCTCCCCAGTGCCCACAGCTGCCCCCCTAGTGCCATCAGCTGCCCCCCTAGTGCCACCAGCTGCCCCCCTAGTGCCACCAGCTGCCCCCCAAGTGCCTTCACCTGCCCCCCTAGTGCCATCAGCTGTTCCCCTAGTGCCATCAGCTGCCCCCTTGATCCTGTTAGGCCATACCCCCAGAGCATTGTCAGCTACAGAGGGTGGGTAGGTGGCTGACTTTCTCCCTGCTGCTCACGCTCAGACTGCACAGTGCTGCTTTCTGAGCGTGAACTGTTAAAAGTAACATGCCTGCGTCCGTAAAGGCCCTGGAACTAGGGCTGCTGTAAACGATTATTTTAGTAATCGAGTATCCTATTGATTATTTTTTACAATTAATCGAGTAATCTAATAAGAAAAAATGAATAGACTGTTTTCCTTTATAAAAACTCATCAGACCCCCTGCCACCCCCTGCTCCACTATCCCCCAGTGTCATCAGCTCCACTATCCTCCCATGCCATCAGCTCCACTTTCCCCCTGTGCCATCAGCTGCCCCCCTAGTGCCATCAGCTGCCCCCTCAGTGCCATCAGGTCCCCACCCCCCCCTTGCCATCAGTTTGCCCCCCAGTGCCATCAGCTGGCCCAAAGGTGAACTGCAGCCACCTAATGCCACCTGTTATTAGACAATCCCTTCCAAAAAAACTATGTGGACATGAAATGAACGGTTTCCCTACTTTATGGTGCAGTAAAATCAGAGCATTACTACAGGGCTGTATATTCTCTCTCTAGTAGCCTCACTGTATCAGATGATCTACATTGCTGGGCCACCCACACCTGCGCAGGGTGTAACGCAGCTACACCTTGACATGCATATACGTATGGGGAAATCAGTACAGTACCTGCTGCACCGATCTCCAAATGATCAAACTCTGTTAAACTGAAATACACAAACGTGACCTGCAGAGCGACGCTCCCATCCCCATAGCAACCACAAGCCATTGCAGCTGCTAGAGGGTGAGCGACGCACCACGTGCCTGCATACAAAATAGATGGCGGCCATTTTCTTGAAGAACAGATGGAAGCGCACAGACTGGTTCAAGCAGTGGGAGAGATGAGAGGCTCCAGCTGTGCCTGGCGGAGATAGCAATGTGGTACAGGCCGGCGGGTGACCACGGAGCAGTGAGTAATAACAAGTGCTTCACTCCCGCTCAGTGGTCACATGACACAAACGAAAAAAAATTTACATCGAGGATTTTTTGTGGCGAATTACTCGATTCAGTTGAGTAAACATTTCAGCCCTACCTGGAACACTGGAAGATATGGCCAGTGTTACACTTGGTTCTGCGGCCAGCAGAGTCCGGTGTGTCACAAAAATCATTTTTGTACCCCACAAGCAGTATTGGATTCCACACCACTCAATTTCTAAACATACTTGCTCCATCACTGTGTACCTTTTCTCTATGGGAGTCAGCCTTCCGTTCAGGTACCTCACTGGCTGTTTACCCAGAGCAGACTTCAGGCCCTAAACAGCCTTTTCTACTTTCACAGTGGGAATTGGTTGCGACGCGTTCTTAATCTCAGTGTGTGCGGCCACGAATGATTCCCGGTCCTTCCAGTACTCGATCTGGTTCAATTGCAGACAAGAATAGGACACGCTCTATATTTTTTGCGGGGCCGTGGAACGGAACAACGGGTGCAGACAGCACACAGTGTGCTGTCCTCATCTTTTGCAGCCCCATCAGAATGAATGGGTCCGCACCCGTTCCACATGCGGAATGGGTGTGGAACAAATCATGCGGCCGTCTGAATGAGCCTTTAGTAAGAGCCACAGGATAGACCTTGCTATCCCTATGAATGTCCATCACACTCAGTTGTTTGTCCAACACGTAGTCTCCAGCTACCAAGCTGGCATGTACTAGGCTCACCTGGCTCCCTGCATCCAACAACGCATTGCCTGGACTGCCATTCACCACAATGTTGCACATTTAGGCCCCTTTCACACGGGCGAGTTTTCCGCGCGGGTGCAATGCGTGATGTGAACGCATTGCACCCGCACTGAATCCTGACCCATTCATTTCTATGGGTCTGTGTACATGAGCGTTTTTTTTCACGCATCTCTTGTGCGTTGCGTGAAAATCGCAGCATGTTCTATATTCTGCGTTTTTCACGCATCCCTAGCCCCATAGAAATGAATGGGGCTGCGTGAAAAACGCATTGCATCCGCAAGCAAGTGCGGGTGCGTTGCATTTTTCACTGATGGTTGCTAGGAGATGTTGTTTGTAAACCTCCGGATGCGTTGCGGATGCGTTCAGTGAAAACTGTGCGATTTCACAGGCAAAGCCGTTCAGTTTTTTCCGCGCGGGTGCAATGCGTTTTGACGCGTTTTTTCACGCGCGTGATAAAAAACTGAAGGTTTACAGACAACATCTCCTAGCAACCATCAGTGAAAAACGCAACGCACCCGCACTTGCTTGCGGATGCAATGCGTTTTTAACGCAGCCCCATTCATTTCTATGGGGCTGCGGATGCGTTTATAACGCATAAGATGGAGCATGCTGCGATTTACACGCGTTGCAGAAGTGATGCGTGAAAAAAAACCCTAATGTACACAGCCCCATAGAAATGAGTGGGTCAGGATTCAGTGCGGGTGCAATGCGTTCACATCACGCATTGCACCCGCGCGGAAATCACGCTCGTGTGAATGCAGCCTTATGCAGTCTCTAGCCACTTCAGCCCACCTAGCTTAAACACCCTTAATGACCAGGCCACTTTTTGCAATTCTGCACTACACTACTTTCACCGTTTATTGCTCCGTCATGCAACTTACCACCCAAATGAATTTTACCTTGTTTTCTTCTCACTGATAGAGCTTTCATTTGGTGGTATTTCATTGCTGCTGACATTTTAACTTTTTCTGCTATTAATCAAAAATTAACGAAATTTTTGCAAAAAAATTACATTTTTCACTTTCTGTTGTAATTTTTTTTTTTTTAAACTAGATTTCTTATAAATTTTTCTATAAATTTATTGTTCTACATGTCTTTGATAAAAAAAAATCCAATAGTGTATATTTATTGGTTTGGGTAAAATTTATAGCGTTTACAATCTATGGTGCAAAAAAGCATTTTGAAGCAGCTCTGACTTTCTTTGCACCTGTTTCTTCAGGTGCTAGAATGTCAGGATAGTATAAATACCCCTCAAATGACACCATTTTAGATAGAAGACACCCCAAAGTATTCGCGGAGGGGCATGGTGAGTTCATGTATCATTTCATTTTTTTTCACAAGTTAGCGGAAAATGACACTTTCTGAGGAAAAAAAAATTATAAAGTTTCCATTTCTGCTAACTTCTGGCAAAAAAAAATAAAAATCTCCCACAGACTCACTATGTCCCTCAGTGTATACCTTAGGGCAGTGATGGGCAACGTGCGGCTCTCCAGCTGTTGCTAAACTACAACTCCCACCATGCCCTGCAGTAGGCTGATAGCTATAGACAGGCTTTGCATGCTGGGAGTTGTAGTTCTGCAACAGCTGGAGAGCCGCACGTTGCCCATCACTGCCTTAGGGTATCTACTTTCCGAAATGGGGTCATTTGTGGGGTGTGTTTACTGTTCTGGCATTTTGGGCGCGGCTAAATTGTGAGTATCCCTGTAAAACCTAAAGGTACTCGTTGGAATTTGGGCCCCTTTGCGCACCCAGGCTGCTAAAAAGTGTCACTCATGTGGTATCGCCGTACTCAGGAGAAGTAGGGCAATGTGTTTTGGGGTGTATTTTTACATATACCCATGTTGGGTGAGAGAAATATCTCTGTAAATTGACAACTTTGTATAAAAAAAATAAAAAAGTTGTCGTTTACAGCGATATTTCTCACACAAAGTATGGGTATATATAAAAATACACCCCAAAACACATTGCCCTACTTCTCCTGAGTACAGCGATACCACATGAGTGACACTTTTTTGCAGCCAAGATGCGCAAAGGGGCCCAAATTCCCATGAGTACCTTTACCCTGGGTTCAGACCTGAGCGTTCTAAAAACGCGCGTTTTAGTCGCGCGTATTTCAGCGCGTTTTTGCAAATAAGAAACGCGCGTTCGTACGCGCGTTCTTGTGATTGACTACTGTGGTGTCAATCACAAAACGCGCGACAAACGCCCCAAAAAAAGCTCAAGTACTTGTTTATGCGTCGGGCGTTTTACAGCGCGTTCAAACGCGCTGTAAAACGCTCAAGTGAGAACCAGGGCCATAGAAAAGCATTGGTTTTCATGTGTTGAGCGTTTTACAGCGCGTTTGAACGCGCTGTAAAACGTTCAGGTGTGAACCCAGGGTTAGGATTTCACAGGGCATTTTTACACATTTGGATTCTCGCGCTTTAGGGCCCCTAAAATGCCAGAGCAGTATAAATACCCCACAAATGACCCAATTGTGGAAAGAAGACACCCCAAGGTATTCACTAAGGGGCATGTCGAGTTCACAGAAAAAAAAAAATAATTGGCACAAGTTAGCAGAAATTGTTTTTTTTTTTTTTTTACAAAGTCTCATATTCCACTAACTTGTGACAAAAAATAAAATTTTACATGAACTTACCATACACCTCACGGAATACCTTGGGGTGTCTTCTTTCTAAAATGGGGTCACATGTGAGGTGTTTGTACTGCCCTGGCATTTGAGGGTCTCCGCAATCATTACACGTATGGCCAGCATTAGGAGTTTCTGCTATTCTCCTTATATTGAGCATACGGGTAATGAGATTTTTGTTTCTGTTCAGCCTCTTTTTCATTCGCATCGATCAATGTGGATGAAAAAATCTATGCTAAAATCAGTGACTGCGGTGCGGTGGGCTGGGCGCTAACTACCTAACAAGTAGCTAACTAACTGGCGGCGATAAGGGACCCTTATGCCCCAATCACACGTCCGCAATTCTGTTTGCGGAACGGAATTGCAGACCCATTCATTTCTATGGGGACAGACTTTGTCCCGCTCGGATCCGGAATTGCGGATCCGCACTTCCGGGTCTGCACTTCCGTTCCGCAAAAATATAGAACATGTCCTATTCTCGTCCGCAATTGCGGACAAGAAAAGGCATTTTCTATATAGTTCTGGCAATGTGCGGATCTGCAAAATGCGGAAAGCACATTGCCGGTGTCCGTGTTTTGCGGATCCGCAAAACACATAAGGACATGTGAACGGAGCCTTACAGGGGGGTGATCAGTGACAAGGGGGTGATCAGGGAGTCTATATGGGGTGATCAGGGGTTAACAAGGGGTTAATAAGTGACGGGGGGGGGGGTAGTGTGGTGCTTGGTGCTACTTTACATAGCTACCTGGTCCTCTGGTGGTCGATCCCAGCAAATGGGACCACCAGGGGACCAGGTAGCAGATATAACAGACGCTGTTAACAAAACAGCGTCTGATATACCTCTTTGATGCTTTTTATTTTACATCTACAGCCTGCCAGCGATTGATCATCGCTGGCAGGCTGCAGTATAACTGCCGAGCCGCGATCTGCTGTAAACGCGCGCGCGTTCACAACAAATCTCGCCTCTTGCGAGATGACGCGCCAAGGAGGAATAAGCCTGCCCGAACCTGGACGCAGCCCTGCGTTAGGCGGTCGGCAGGCGGCTAGAGCCGGTGTCTCCACACCTCCCGGCTCAGCACATAGCGACTGCTGCCAGCTTACACCACAGTTCATGGCTTCTGAGGGAATGTTCAGCAACATGCCCAACCTCCAGAGCCTTGCTTTTTATCATATTTTCTGCAACACACTCAAAAACAGGAGCACTTTTACCCACAGACTTCATGGATTTGGCGCTCCCAGGAGATGAGGGTGCTATAGGAACATCTCATTAGGGATGAGCGAACTTGTTTTTTTCAAGGTCGGGTTCAGCATTCGGGTATTAGTGCAATTCCGTTATGACGAAATTCAAAACGGAATGCCTCTTAAAGGCTTCCTTGGTGCATTCCGTCATATTCAGTGATAACGGAATCCATAACGGAATTGCACTAATACTTGAACACTGAACCAGAATTTGAAAAACCAAGTTCGCTCATCCCTAGTCATCATCCTTCTCTTGGATCTTAGGAACCTCCAGCCATTGGTTCCTGGTCAGGCGATCACATACAGGCTCCTCACTGCAGCCATTGCCATGGGAAACACCTTGGCGTTGAATCCAGTCTTCTTTCTCAGGCCGATAAGTCACACACTATGCTGAAGACTTTTTCTCAGATTCTTCATCTGCACATTTTGAAGCACTTTCTCCGTTCCATAATTGCCCAAAAAAAACAGGAAGTCTCTGCCCAGCACAAGGGTCTCACATTTTAAGAGCTTCGCTGTACAGAGCCATAGTCCATTACAAAGGTCAGAGACACCGTGGTATCCGTCTCTGACCCCGTCTTCAGGAAGTCAGTACATCTAGCATAACCCAAGATACTTGTTGGCAAGCATCTACAACGACCCTCAGTGGGATTCCCCTTATCAACAACTTGCATGATCTTTCACTTACTTTATCTGATCTCCTGATTAAATGATCACTCGTTGTACAGTCCTCCGGCTGGCAACATTCCCAGCAATACTTTGTTGCACCTGATGGGCTCCATCAAGCCACAGCAACTCCCACATAGGATTTCATATGTATATATACTGTATATTTCACTTAGGCTTCTGGCTCTTTAAATCACCACAAGATTTCCTTGCAACACAGCAAAAGTGTCCAGAGTAGCAGCATCACAAGCTCCTTTGTCATGCTGTTTCCCCTAGCAACTTGGTGCCCGCATCCTCCACCAATTGTAAGGATCTGTACTCGCAGTGGGGTTGGCAATGACAGACTTCAATGTAGACAGAGGGTTTCAAAGTCCAAACCGTGCTTTATTTGGTCACTTCAGCATAACAGATTAGCATCCAAGTTATAGCGTCACTTGGTGAGGGGAAATTACAACCCCAGCATAACATAAAGCAAAAATAAATATTTGCCCGTCTGGGCCCTACATAATACACAAGCGAATTCTGTCTCACCTATAGAGTCCTGATCACGCCAGGAGAGATCCCCGGCTTCACACTGTCCAGCAGCCTCCTGGCTATGACCAACACGACAGATTGGGAGATCATGGTTCAACAGTCCTTCCGGTTGTGACCACACAAAGCCTCTCAGGCTTTCTTCTTCCCCAGACTGACATTCTGAGATCTGATTTATTCCCCAGTGATGATCCTAGCAGGCCTCACCTGAGATCACCTCAGGCTAGGGGAAAACCTGCGATGAAAAGGATCCTATCTCCCAGTCCAAAGAAATCCAGCCCATACAAACAGACTATGATCTGCTGAAACAAATGCATCTTTCTGAATTTCAGCCATTTCACCCACTTGAGGAACCTACTAAGTTCTAGAGACCCCATGTTGGAAGTTAATCGAGTTTGTCTGTATGCAAGCAGTAGGCAAGCATGAAACATAGCATTTATCATCATTAGTAAACAATTCACCTATAAAGTTTTAAGGAGGGTTTAGGTGGGCTGATGGAGCTCCTGATTATCAGGAAGGAGGCGTTCTTTCCCGGCAGTTGGCTGCTCACTCAGTGAAGGAGAACAATGCATTGACATTCAGCGATCTCCTTTACAGTAGAGGATGAGGGATCACTACAGCGATCCCTGGTCCTCATATGAAATCATTGTTTTGGGCAGCAGATCGCTGTTTCGGTGCGTGCTCGAACATCAGGATTGGCAGCACATTTAGATTGCCAGTTAATTGGGAAGAAGTGTTCAATGGGGCAGTCATTCTCGATAATCTGGACAATTTTTGGTTTGTCTAATACCACCTTAAGGCAGTCAGAGATTGGGAGGGCAAAAGGTACCTGATGAAAGATCATCATTTCAGAGGTCAGTTCTCTTGCACCTTAGGTGGTCTCTTATTCTTTGGAGCTTGACTGCACGCCGGAGAATCAGGTGTGTGTGTGTCCCTCAGTGGTAGTATGCAAAGCTTGAATATCAGCAGCCACTCTTTCAGCCTCCTGTGCATCTTCAAAGATCTGCAAAGATGGGGTAGGAAATCCATAGGTTTGCAGGGGATTGCAATTGAAATCTCCTTCCATATCTGTGAAGTTCAGTACATGCCTAAATGCTCGTCTGTGTTTTGTGAGTTCTGCCTCGTGGACAGTGGTCAGCATGGGCAGGCCTGACTTGTCTGTGTATAAACAGTCCCATATACAGCAAGCTGTAATGCAATGTGTGTTGTGACATCTTTCTATCATAGTCAGCCATAAATGGAACTTGTCAGCTCCCCATCTAGATCTCACTAAGAGCAGTATAGTGTAGTGCTGACCTGCTGATTTCAGAGGTCTGTCACTCATGTGGTGGCATTCAGTACTGTTAGAGTACTGATCTGTCAAAGCTCGCCGTGTCGGATGCCGCATGCTGTTCCCTCCTGCTCCCACCTTCGGATGATGATTGACAGTTTTCATTTCTGTTGTACAGAGGAAATAAAATAAAATTGTTAATCAGATGGGGAGACCAGGGACAGCTTTCGGCATCAGACTCGTCTCTCTTCCAGTGCTGCCGCTTGCTGCAAGCTTTGGTAGGACATTACTCTACTGAGTTACAGACAACACTGTTCTGTCACTACTCAATATGCTGCCCATGAGGGCAGCATAGGGGAGCTGACAGGTTCCATTTAACATTTTTCAAAATGTGTGTTACAATGGCTCTTCTGTGACACCAGACAAGATGGGCTAGCTTTCGCTTCTCACTTGCGTCTGTGTGCCTTTCTTCACCACTTTGTCCGGCCGTGCCCATAATTGAGGCCCGCAAAGAGCGGGTCCGCAATATAAGGGCACCGGCCGTGCGCACACAGTAGCCCTGAACTATCCTTTTTAGAGATGCTCTGAATTGGATATATAGCCATCAAAATTTCACAAGGTTTTAAAGGGATTGTTCAAGATAACTGAAAATCTCTGATGACCCCTACAATGTTTTAAAATAAAACATCATTATGGGGCAGATGTATCAAACTGGTGTAAAGTAGAAGTGGCTTAGTTGCCCATAGCAACCAATCAGATTCCACCCTTAATTTTCCAAAGGAGCTGTGAAAAATAAAAGGTGGAATCTGATTGGTTGCTATGGGCAACTAATCCAGATGTACTTTACACCTGTTTGGTAAATGTCCCCCTATATATTCAATTGTTTTTCCAGCGCCGTTCTCTGCAGCGATCCGATCCGGTACTCCTGCCACTTTTTGTTTACAAACAGCAGAGGTGGCATGTGACCTATAGCTAACGACAGTGATTTGCTGCGGCAGTGAGATGCTGAATCCAGGCATGTCACTGTACGCATCATGGAGTACAGTGACATGCCTGGATTTGATACAACACTGTTGCAGCCAATCACTGTCCTCAGCTTTAGTACAGTGCTTGGCTGCAGTGGTCATGTCCTGTATTCAGACAAATAACCTTTGCTGTTTGAAAACAAGCAGTGGCAGGAGTACCGGACCAGCGCTGCAGTGTACGGCTCTGGAGAGCAGGTAAGTATATCATATTTTCTCATTTAAAGTCATTGCAGGGGTTGTCTGAGATTTCTAATTATCTCAGACAAGCCCTTTAATGGTATGGCTGATCATTGTATGTTTTTTCTACAAAACATAGGGTCATTTCCACTGCTAGTGTAAAACAAAACTGGGGGAAAGGTCAGTGCCTATAAGTAACTATAGACCAGTATTAATTCCTTTAGTGTACTCTGTAATGGTGTCAGACGACATTCCAAGCGTTCCAGCACAATGGGTTCCTCGTATTGTGATAACAGTATTTCAGTAGAACACATATCCTGAACTATACCTTGGTTGACAATCTGTTGGTGTATACAGTTCATGACACAATGTTGACTTAGCAGTTTCTTTTAGAAAACACCATAAACATCTTCCTTATCTTTTGCAAAATGACCGTCCCCTTTCAAATATGGCTCTCCAGATAAGATGAGCTGCATGATCTACAATTGCTGGATGATTTTCTCATCATGATGCTCGTACCAATATAAAATAATAAACCAATGATATTGTGTTTCTGCTCCTATATAGCCTATAGTTAGGAAATAAAACACCGTTTTTTTCTTAGCTGAAAGTATTTCCATCAAAGAATTTTGCCTTACTCCGATTTTCTGGTTATACATTTTTAGTGTCACCATTTGCCATGTAAATGAAATATTTTCATCTGCTTGTAAAGTAATACAGTAGGTCACTTGTCTGTTCACTTTAGAGTTCATTTACACAGCAAAGCTACAGGCGGACACTGTGTAGATGCAACCCAGTCCCTACTACTCCACTCAGAGTTTTTACTCCATGTTATAAACCCATCGAGATTCTATGTGCCACTGTGTAGCCGCTTCTGAGGCACTATATTCATGATAGTCTATGTATAGTAATATTTACTTACTAAGTACTGAACCTGTCACCATGAAATGCTAAACCAGGTTATACCAGGGCATTGCTATTGTTTATCCTCATACAGCTGCATTGTTTCTGTTTCTGTTTATACAGCACTCTCCTACCCAGAAACCAAAATTTACTTGTCCGCACAGGCGAGAGTTTCACCCGTTGAATGAGCGTTTTGCTCATTCATTGGGTGATTGGCTGCACTTTTAGATTAGATTATTGGGAACAATCGGGCCATGTAAACTGAGCATTATGCAGGGCATGCTATCTGTCACTGATGAGACAACCCCCATGTACAACGATTAGTGACTGACAGCTATCTATGTATACATACACTTAGGGCTCATTTACACCACCGTAGTGTTTTGCGGTCCACAAATTACGGATCAGCAAAACATGGATACTGGCCCATGTGCATTCCGCATTTTCCGGACCGTACATGGCCAGCACTATGATACAAAATGAACAGGACATGTTCTATCTTTTTTGCGAGGCTCTGGAACAGAGCTACGGTTGCAGACAGCACACAGTGTGCTGTCCGCATCTTTTGCGGGCCCATTGAAATGAATGGGTCCACACCTGTTCCGCAAAATTGCAGAACTGATGTAAACCCATTTCATACGGTTGTGTAAATGAGTCCTTTTACAAAGAATGTTATGAATCACTGATAATACCTACCCATATACAGCTATCAGTGACTGACAGCTATCTGTATACACACTTACACGGAGAATGCTATCAATCACTGATAACACCTCTCCTGTGTACAACTATCAGTGACTGACAGCTATCTATGTATACACACTTACACAGAGAATGTTATCAATCACTGATTACATCTCTCCGTGTACAACTATAAGTGACTGACAGCTATCTATGTATACACACTTACACAGAGAATGCTATCAATCACTGATAATCACCTCTCTTGTGTATAGCTATCATTGACTGACAGCTATCTATGTATGCACACTTACACAGAGAATACTATCAATCACTGATAACACCTCCCCTGTGTACAACTATCAGTGACTGACAGCTATGTATGTATATACACTTACACAGAGAATGCTATCAATAACTGATAACACCTCCTCTATGTACAACTGTCAGTGACTGACAGCTGTCTATGTATGCATACTTACACAGAGAATGCTATCAATCACTGATAACACCTCCCCTGTGTACAACTATCAGTGACTGACAGCTATCTATGTATACACACTTACACAGAGAATGCTATCAATCAATGATAACACCTCCCATCTGTACAGTTATCAGTGACTGACAGCTATCTGTATACAAACTTACACGGAGAATGCTATCAATCACTGATAACACCTTCCCTGTGTATAACTATCAGTGACTGACAGCTATCTATGTATACACACTTACACAGAAAATGATATCAATCACTGATAATCACCTCTCTTGTGTATAGCTATCATTGACTGACAGCTATCTATGTATGCACACTTACACAGAGAATACTATCAATCACTGATAACACCTCCCCTGTGTACAACTATCAGTGACTGACAGCTATGTATGTATATACACTTACACAGAGAATGCTATCAATAACTGATAACACCTCCTCTATGTACAACTGTCAGTGACTGACAGCTGTCTATGTATGCATACTTACATAGAGAATGCTATCAATCACTGATAACACCTCCCCTGTGTACAACTATCAGTGACTGACAGCTATCTATGTATACACACTTACACAGAGAATGTTATCAATCAATGATAACACCTCCCATCTGTACAGTTATCAGTGACTGACAGCTATCTGTATACAAACTTACACGGAGAATGCTATCAATCACTGATAACACCTTCCCTGTGTACAACTATCAGTGACTGACAGCTATCTATGTATATACACTTACACGGAGAATGCTATCAATCACTGATAACACCTCCCCTGTGTACAACTATCAGTGACTGACAGCTATCTATGTATATACACTTACACGGAGAATGCTATCAATCACTGATAACACCTCCCCTGTGTACAACTATCAATGACTGACAGCTATCTATGTATACACACTTACACAGAGAATGTTATCAATCACTAATTGCACTTCTCCTGTGTACAACTATCAGTGACTGACAGCTATCTATGTATACACACTTACACAGAGAATGTTATTAATCACTGATTACACCTCTCCGTGTACAACTATCAGTGACTGACAGCTATCTATGTATACACACTTACACAGAGAATGTTATTAATCACTGATTACACCTCTCCGTGTACAACTATCAGTGATTGACAGCTATCTCTGTATACACACTTACACAGAAAACTTTGTATCAGTCTGCTCAGCTACTTCTTCTCTATAACATGCTGCTTGCAGATTGCACTGCATTTTGTGGTGACAGGGCCTCCATTTTCATTTTGTTATCTTTAGTGGATCTGTGGCATTGCTTATTTAGTAGAGGTAGTAGCAATACAGTGATTGCTTGGTACAGGTGGAAGTACCAGTAGCTTGTATTCATTGATAATTTGAAAGTTGATATGCCATGGTTACACAAGCATGCAATCTTATAGCTACAATGTGAACACAAAGATCATATGAGTAATATTTTAAGTATAATCATACACATACAGTAGAAGTTAGGTACAACAGACAACCCCTTTAAAAACTAATACAATAAATCCATCAAAATGAGGCATTGGGATTTTTAGTCTAATGTCAAGAGATTACATCTCACGATGGAAGCTAGATACCGAAAATTGTTTTCTAGCAGTCACTAGCACCAGGAACAGTTCTAGCAATTGCCACTTTCAATTACATCTGCATCCTCCCGCTCTGCCAGTGTCTGTTGGTGCCTCAGTTATTTTCAGAGTCTATCAGGATAGGTCATCAATATCTAATCGGTGGGGGTCTGACTCTCTGCATCCCCGCCAAACAGCTGTTTGAAGAGGTGAGCTGGTGAGCACCGCAGCCTCTTCACAGAAAACCAAGGACAGTGGCATACATTGCCTAGTGGCTGTGCATAGTATTGCAGCACAGGACTATTCACTGGAATGTGACTGAGCTGCACGTAGGCCATGTGACCGATGAACATGACTTCACTGGCCTACGAAGAGGCACTTACCTTAGCACCATAAGCTATTCAAAGAGATGATCAGCAGGGGTGTCGGGAGTTGGACCCCCACCGTTCAGATATTATGACCTATGCTGAGGCTAGGGCATCAAGGTTCTAGTCCCAAAAAATAATAAATAGAAAGTATAAAATGATTCATTATTTCATGTTGGTTGCTGTTATGAAAGTCATTAACTACTAGCTACAACTCAAAATAAATACATTATTAGCAGTGGAGACCATAATGGAAAACTGCCATAGGGCGTCACTGATCACTAAGCCATAGTTTAGGCATATGGCAGTAACTTGTATAGATTATAACATAGATAACAACATTTACATTCAGTATAATCAGTATATACATAAAAGCACAGATCTAACCATCAAATAACAAACTGGGCCAGCAATATGGTGGGTTAATCTGCACCTGACCTAAAAGTTATCACTATATTCAATTCACAAGGTAATTACACCTTCACCTAACAGGAATACTCGATTATACTACTAAACCAACACATTTGGGTAATACTTTGTTCCTTTAAAATTCACTTTTTTTTAAACATTAGCAGAAGGACCTGGCTTCGCACGGGTATATTTAATCTATTTCATTTAATGTTTGTGTGTGTGTCGCTAAAAGATATCAACAGTATCCACTATAACAGTGACAACTACAGTACCCAGTGCCTTTAACAGTGACCTCCACAGCAGCCTGCCACCTTAACAGTAACATCCACAGCGCCTTCACGTTTAACAGTGACCTCCACAGCGGCCGCCCCTTTATTACTGACCTTCACAGTACCCCGTCTCGTTAACAGTGATTTCCACAATAACCCGCCCCCTTAACAGTGACCTCTACAGAGCTCTGTTCCCTTAAAATGTGACCTCCACACAGCACCGCGCCCCTTAACACTGACCTCCATAGCGGATCGTCCCCTTAACTGTGACCTCTACAATTACCTGTCCCCTTAACAGAGACCTCCACAGCATCCTGCCCCCTTATCATTGACCTCCACAGCAGCCCACCCCTTTAACAGTGACCTCCACAGCATCCCGCCTTCTTAATAGTGACCTTTACAGCGGTCGCCCCTTTATTAGTGACCTCCACAGTACCCCACCTCCTTAACAGTGATTTCCACAACACCACGTCCCCTTAACAGTGGCCTCTACAGCAATCTGCCCCTTAACAGTGACCTCCATAGCGGATTGTCCCCTTAACTGTGACCTCCACAGCAGCTTGCCCCTAGGGTGGCCAGAGGTCCGGTTTTAGGCCGGACAGTCCGGCTTTCAGACTCCCTGTCCTCCGTGCGGCACAGGACCTGGACGGACACAGTGATGTTCTTTTGAATAGCTCACTCTCAGACAGCAGCACTGTGCTGTCTGAGCGTGAGCTGCAGGGAGAAAGTCACCCTCCCTCCCACCCCTGCAGCAGACAGAAGTAGAATTTTGCCTTCATTTTTTTTAATCCCTGACGGCTGCGGAGTCAGAGGGGGTGCGCCTAACCAGATCGGGGTTGTTATGGAAACGTGGTGTAAAGCTGTGTGTATGTGGAGACTAAAGACCTGCTAGCTTCTATTGGCTGATAAGGGACATGTGCAGTCATCGAGCGCACAGCAAGGTGTCTCTTAAAGTACACGTTTTTCATAACGCGAGTTGCAGTGAAGCAACAAGGGCACAGGGACCCTTTTAGTGATACTGTGGATGGTACCCATGTGTAGGAATGCCAGAGTGGTGTAGGGTGGCCTAAATGTCCCTTAATGTTTTGTGCACGTGTCACGGTGCTCCTACCTGGATATGCAGGACCCCAGACGTTGCCCTCCTAAATTAGGTTAATAGGGGGAATAATTGAGGGATTTGAAGAAATAACTGAGTCCAGACCTTGTGATGAAGTTGAAAACAGCTTTACTTGAATAAACATTTCTCCAAACGGTTTACAGACTTTTTCTTGGTTCCAGCAGGCGTTAGCATTAACTGTGGCAGGCAAACTCCTCTCTGCTTCATCTGTTGCTCTCTGACTCTGCTGTGCTTACAGGGTAGCTGTATAATTTAGCTTCCTTTGGATGTTGCAACTTTTCTCTGTAGTCTGACTCTAAACTAGTCCAGGGAACTTTACTCCAGGCTTCAGAGGCTTTAAGCTGTGGCCTCCATATCCAGCAGAGCCGAAGGTGCTCTGGCTGGCTGGGGCATAGCACGTTCAACAGAGACATGCACCTGCTTCATTCCCCTAGCAGGGGGGTAAGCTGCTTCTAGAAACTGAATTCCACCCTTACTGCTGGAAGTGGGACTTACCCACTCCTCCACAGAGGTGGGTGTTGGAATCGAAAGCTCCATTCTTTGTACCTGTAGCTCTGCCATGTTTGATGCAACCTGCTGGTAAATTAGGTAAATTACAGTTGAACACAACAGTTGCAAAATAGGAAATGCACATTATACAGGACCTGGAAATAAATACATAGGATGACACTATATTTACCCATTAAAGATAGTAGCAGGGTGCAGAATTGGTAATGCCACTCTGGGGCGTTACACATGTGACCGTGTGTATGCGAATTGGGATATGATGAGAAAGACCTGCAGGCTTTTATTGGCTATGTATGTCATCTGATGTGCCATATTTGCATTTTGTTGGGTAATATCCCAGGAACGGTACGTGCTAGAGAGTTGAGACCCAGTCTCAAACCTTCCCGGACACATGATGTACCTGTGTGCCAAATTTCGTGATTGTAAATGCAGCGGTGCGGATTCCTTTAGCGGACATACATACACACATACATACATACATACATACATACAAATAGTCAGCTTTATATATTAGATGATTAAAATACACTAGTTACCATTTCATAATTAAAGTAGGGATTCACACATATAGCGCCATAGTACATATTTCATCACAGAACCGTAACTACTATGATAGTATAAAGGTAACAGAAATCTTTGAATCTATCTAATTAAAGTAAGGTATGGCCGACTACCTCTTTTTAGTTGATTGCTACCAGTAATAATATATGGGTTTAGCGTAACACATCCTAGGCAGTTCAATACCGCCTCTGAACTAACCCCTGAATCGTTATCCGTCTTTCCATACTCTACAATGGATGATAAAGATATGATATCATATAGTTAGACTATAAGTGGACCTTACTATCTGTATCATACCTTAAGTTGAGTGTAAAATGGCGACTTCCCCTCATCAAACCATCAAAGAACAAACTGGGCCAAAAAAGCAAGACTGTGATATATACTACACAGGCAGCAATATGGTGGGTTCATCTGCATCTGAACTAACAATGTACATTACACTCATTGAAAAAAAAAAACGCACCCAGTAGGGATCGACCGATTGTCGGAAGTACCAATATTATCGGCTGATATTCAGGATTTTGCAAGTTATCGGCCTCTAACCTTACCGATATGGCTATAATGCGTATAAAGCAAATGCTAGTGCGCACTTTCATTATGGAAACGCGCACTAGTATGCATCCGGTGCCGGGAGCAGGGAAGAAGCGCAGCAAGTCCTTCCGATACTCACCCTCCCTGGTCTTCTTTGATCCGGCTGGCGCTGCACTGTCCTGACCCCATACAGCGTCAGGACGTAGTGCACGCACTATGACCTGACACTGCATGCTGTCAGGTGACAGTGCAGTGTGGGCAGGAGAACACAGGGGAGCGAGACGTGGCGTAGGAGAGGTGAGGTTTTTATTTTATTCATCTGAGTTCTGATAGGGGTTAAAGGTCTGATCTGAGGTCTGATAGGGGTTATAGGTCTGATCTGAGGTCTGATAGGGGTTAAAATACTGATCTGAGGTCTGATAGGGGTTAAACGTCTGATCTGCGGTCTGATAGGGGTTAAAGGTCTGATCTGAGGTTGATAGGCGTTAAATGTCTGATCTGAGGTCTGATAGGGGTTAAAGGTCTGATCTGAGGTTGATAGGGGTTAAAGGTCTGATCTGAGGTCTAATAGGGTTAGTAAAGTCAGTGAGAAGGGTGGGATGGTGTGGAAATTTGCATTTGGCGCTAGTATATTATAAATGTGAATTATAAATTGACTACCAACTAAGGGCTTTATTAATTTATAATTTACATTTATAGCATACTAGTGCCAAATGCAAATTTTTACCACCACCACCGCCCACCTCAGTGACTACCAACTAATATAATATATATTATAAGATATAAAATATCGGTATAAGCTATCGGCCTGAAAGTTCACAGATTATCGGTATCGGCTCTAAAAAATCAATATCGGCCGATCCCTAGCACCCAGATAGAAATGTCGGATTGCTGCAAAACTCGGCCTGTAGTTATTTCTCAGGCAAATATATAAATGATTACAGGCGTGGTCTCATTAGACACTGGGTCTTAGCAAAAGAAGACATAAAAGTGATCATTCACTGCCATGACATGCCTCTATAACACACTCTAAGACATTTTGTCCAGCTGATAGACTTTGAGAGGACATAGGAGAAAAACGACCGGCACTTCACTTGTATGCAAAGGTGAACTTTATTCACGCATCAGCGGGACAAAGCGCTGAGCGACACGTGTTTCGGCTCAAGCACGAGCCTTTCTTTCTTCACGCTTGAGAAAGGCTCGTGCTTGAGCCGAAACACGTGTCGCTCAGCGCTTTGTCCCGCTGATGCGTGAATAAAGTTCACCTTTGCATACAAGTGAAGTGCCGGTCGTTTTTCTCCTGATTTTTCTGGGTTAACAGCCCTGGACGCGAGCACCACTACAGCAGACAGAGAGGAGTGCCGACTGTATTCATCTTTAATTATAGACTTTGAGAGGAGGCATATCATTGGTCTAAGAGAAACAGGATAGTGATTTTGACGATTTGCCACCTTCTAGGCCCATAATGGCTAACCTCTGGCACTCCAGCTGTGGTAAAACTACGACTCCCAAGATGTACACTAGCTTGGCTGTTCTCAGAACTCTATAGAAATGAAGGGAGCATGCTGGAAATCATAGTTTCACTACAGCTGGAGTGCCAGAGGTTAGCAGTCACTGATCTAGGCTGTTCTACACTAGGTTTTAGGAGGTGCTAGGAGCAGTGGTTACATGAGGGCACACACACATGGCGAACAGGCTCCGGATGGCCAAGATAGAGCATCAGTATAGAGGTTCATTTGATCTTCCGACACCCACGAGCAGATCCCATAGTTTAGTTGTCCACCATCCAGCCACAGGTGGCACCTTTATTGCACACTACTTTCTCATCATGGACTATTTCCAGGCACTGAGCAGAAGGAAATTTGGTGCCAGAGCACCAATTACGTGTCCTGCCATTCACAGCCAGCCACTATCACATTAGTTTGTAGTGGTGTCACAAATTAGAAACCTTGCCTACTATGGACTGGCCTGCCTTTGCTGTGTAGCGTCACACTGCCCCAACTGATTGTGTGATGATCTGGGGTGCGATTGCATACAAAAGTTGGTCACCCCTAGTAGTGAGACAGAGGGCACTAAGAGCTCAGGAATATGTGCATGGGTTTGTTTTTATGGCAGGACATCCAACGCTTTTTTTTCAGCTGGATAATTCTCAGCCAACACAGCAAAGGTTTCCCAGGAATGGCTCTGGCAGATTGCAACAATAACTTGTTAGCCCAGCTGCCAGATCTATCACCAATCAAGCATTTATGGATCCAGCTTGGACTCCAGCTTCAGCAGCTTATAAGTGTTCAGGATCTGCATGCCCAGCTGTAACATTTGTGGGCAAACGTGCCGCAGGATACCATATGGAACCTTAAGGCTCCATACCCAACTGTATCTCATATTGAATCCAGGCTAGAGGCGGCCCAATAGGGTTCTAGAGCCTCCTTTCAGTTGAATAGTTTTCCCAAATAATCATTTCGCTCTAATATTGATATCACTTGCATATATCATCATTACATTTACATATATAATGTTTCTCTAAATTCCAACATATTGGTGCATATTTTTTTTGTCAAGAAGTGTGTTTGAAAACCTAAACCTAGCAAGGGCAGCACTCACCAGCCTTCGTGGCCTGTAGCTCTTAAAGGTTGCAGCCTCTCAAATTTGCCACAGATTTCAACCTATACATTGCAAAGGGTGAAATATGCAATGATAATCATTAGCATAATTGAAATGCTACATACTTAAAATCCACACTACTGTATGTCAATTTACACAGGATTTTTTTTCAGTGTGTGGGTGAAATTTCTTAAAATTTGATCATCATTGCTGATACTTTGAAACACTGCAGATCTGTGGAATACAGATCCGCAGAGGCACATTTGTAACATATTCTTTCCCTGTGAAGTCACTAAAACCAAGTTGCAGATGGGTATTTTCCACATTTTATCATGTTACCTTCACAAACATAAATGTATTTTATTAGGATTTTATGTAATAGACAAACACAAAGTAGCAAGTATGTGTGAAGTGAAAAGAAAATGATACATGTTTTTCAGAACTTTTAATAAATAAAAATATGAAAGGTGTGGCATGCGTTTATATTCAGACCTCTGTACTCTGATCCCCCTAAATAAAATTCAGTATGACCAGAAGTCACCTAATTAGTAAATACACTCCACCTGTGTGTAATTTAAGTGTGGCGTACATTTGTACTCAGCCCCCTTGAGTCAATACTTTGTAGGACCACCTTTTGCTGCAATTACAGTTGCAAGATTTTTGGGGTATCTCTCTAACATTGTCCTGCTGGAAGATGAACCTTCTACCCAATCTCAAGTCTTTTGCAGCCTCTAACAGGTTTTCCTCCAAGATTGGCCTGTATTTAGCTCCTTTCATCTTCCCATTAACTGACCAGCTTCCTTGTCCTTCCTGAAGAAGAGCACCCTTACAACATGATGCTGCCACCACTATGTTTCACAGTGGAGATGGTGTGTCCAGGGCGATGTGCAGGGTTAATTTTCCACCACACGTAACGTTTTGCATTTTCACCAAAAAGTTGAACTTTGGTCTCCTCTGACCAGAGCACCATCTTTCACATGTATACTGTGTCCGCTACATGGTTTGTGGCAAACTGCAAACGGGACTTCTTATGGCCTGCTTTCAAAAAAGGCTTTCTTCTTGCCACTCTTCCATAAAGCCCAGATTTGTGGCGTACACAACTAATAGTTGTCCTGTGGACAGATTCTCCCACCTGAACTATGGATCTCTGCAGCTCCTCCAGAGTGACCATGGGCCTCTTAGCTGCTTCTCTAATTAGTTGTCTGCTTGCCTGGATGGCCATGTCTTGGTAGGTTTGCAGTTTTGCTATAATCCTATTTTCGGATGATGGATTGAACAGTGCTTCGTGAGATGTTCAGAGCTTGTAATTTTTTTATAATCCAACCCTGCACTTTACACTTCTCCAGAACTTTATCCCTGACCTGTCTGGTGTGTTCCTTGGTATTCATGATGCTATTTGATCACTAATGTTCACTAACAAACCTCTGAGACCTTCACAGAACAGCTCTAGTTATACCGAGAATAAATTACACAAAGGTGGTGTGTATTTACTAATTAGGTGACTTCTGAAGGCAGTTTGTCACACTGGATTTATTTCGGGGGATCAGAGTACAGAGGTCTGAATACTAATGCACACCACACTTTTCATATTTTTATTTATAAACATTTTTGAAAACCATATGTCATTTACTTTTCACTTCACACATACTTGCTACTTTGTGATGGTCTATCACATAAAATGCATTTAAATTTGTGGGTGTAACATGAAAAAATGTGGAAAAGGGTTATGAACTGTATATAGGGGTATATAGGCACTGTGTATGTTGTGGAAGTCCCTGCCTCTATTTTGGGCAGCCTGAAGTTCCTGACCTTAATGTGACTAAGCAAATATTAGCAGCTTGTTTTACTAGAATGTTGTGTGTCAGTTATCACTATGCTATAACATCCACTTGGGAATGAACAACATCCAGTCTGCAAGATTTTTCATGACTCTTAAAATTGCACTTTTAAAGGTCACCGTGAAAATGCAGTGGAATGTGAAGGCAACATATTATTGATAGCCTTTCCTGCTCAGTCATGCCGAGTTAGACTACTTTATCATCTGGTGTTTACGCGTTCCGGCAGGCTGTTCCAGGCTGCCCGAAGTCTGCCCAGCCTATTCACTATAATGGGGAGGAGCGTGGATCCGGCCGCAGCACAGCAAATATGCAGAGAGGCGGCCGGACAAAGACCGCAGTGTCCGGCCGCCTCTTGACATATTTGATGTCCTGCGGCTGGATCCACACCGCTCTCCATTATAGTAAATGGGGCCGTGCAGACTTCTGCCAATTCACGGATGTACACTGTAGTTGCGGATTTGCCAGTCTGTTTATATTGATGACCTAGTAAACGAGTAAATGCAAGTGTTAAACATGCCTTAAAGGGGTTATTCAGCCTGTTTATGTTGATGACCTATCCGCAGGGCTGCTGCGGTGATCCTGCTCCATACACAGCTGCTGTCGGCTGATTAATACAGCAGGCATCCTGCTGCAATACATAGATATCCAGCTCACCTGTCTTATAGAGTTTAACGTCGGTGCAACGGAACACGAGTAAGACCTCTTGGCAATAGGAAGAAACAAAAAGGGTTCCAGCACTTCACTTACGTTGCAAGCCAGTAATTTATGATGGTTGTAAGAAAGAATTTTTACAAATGGGGACTCTCCATAATTGTTCTGCTGTTGTACAGCTGAACCGTGTTTCGGACATCAGTCCTTACTCATAACTATCCTATCCTAACCTCACAGTTATAAGTAAGTGAAGTGCTGGAACCCTTTTTGTTTCACCCTGCTGCAATGACAGAGAACGGTGATCACACCGAACCCTGTCATTTAACACCTTAGATGCTGGGATCAACAGCGATTTTGCCATCTGTGAGGTAAGTCAGAGGGATGCGGCTCTGTCTGCTTTCTGATCGGAGCTCCTGCAGTAAAATTGCAGGGTTCTGATTGGTTTCTTTGGCAGCCTGGGGACTGCTGAGACTTCCTAGGGCTGTCATAGTAACCTCCTTGCTAAGTTCTGCACAAGGCACAGCTCAGCAGGGAGCGCGTCAGAATCCCATTTACCCTAATAGCTCTGTATTAGGGTGAATGGGACAGGGATCAAAAGATTGCGGGTTCTAGCACCCTAAGGGGGCTAAAATTTACTGTTAAAAAAAAATATTTAAAAAAGTTTCAAAAAATTAAAACAAAAAAATAAAAAGTTTAAATCGCCACCTTTTCACAATTTTACGTATAAAAACATATAAAAATAGACATAACAGGTATTGCTGTGTCTGAAAATGTATTAAGTATTAGAATGTAAAAACACTTTTCCCACGTAGTGTACACTGCAATGGAACAAGAAATAAAAACATGCGATTCGCCATATTTGATCACCTTATCCTCCCAAAAATTGAATAACAGTGATCAAAAGGTTGTATGCCCCCCAAAAATGGTACCAATAAAAACTAAAGTTCATCCTGCAAAAAGCAAACCCCCATACAGCTCTGTGGAAGGAAATCTAAAAAAGTTATGGCTATCAGAAAATGGCGATGCAAAGAAAATTTTTAGATTTTTTTTAAAGGTTATTTTTTTTAAAATAGCAAAACAAAAATATACAAGTTGGGTATCACTGTATTCGGATTGGGCCGCACAGTAAGGACATCATGTCATTTTTAGCGCACAGTGATTTTTCAATTTAACCCCCCAAATTTTTTTTTCCCGTTTTCCAATACAAGACATGGTTAATTAAATGGTGTCATTAAAAATACAGCTTAACAAAAAATAAGCCCTCATATGGCTATATGAATGGCAATTAGAACAAGAAAATAAGCCCTCATATGGCTATATGAATGGCAATTAGAACAAAAAAATAAGCCCTCATATGGCTATATGAATGGCAATTAGAACACAGGGAGAAAAAGATCAAAAAATAGGCTTGGTACTTAACTGTCAATCACTGAGTGACACCACCCACATGACCACCAATAATAAAATGATCAGAGGTTTAAATGTATAAATTACAAGTTATACTGAATCTTTTCTCATAAAACTATATATCGGGTCTGCAATCTTCAAAACTCCAGCTGTTGTTAAACTACAACTCCCAGCATGCTCCTTTCCCTTCTGTGGGAGTTCAGAGAACCGCCAAGAAAGTGTGCATGATGGGAGATAAAGTTTCACAACATCTGGAGTGCCGTAGGTTGCTGACCCCCGCTATACATTAATCTGCTCAGCTCCTCCTGCTCTATAACATGTTGCCTGCACCGTAGACCTCATGTTCAATGTAACAGGCTCCTTTTAAGTAAAATAAAATAAAAAAATAGTTAATTATGGAAAGTTACTGTGAATGGCATATTTCACAAAAAATGTTTTTGCAACTTTTTCTACAAAGTTGTATGACAGAGAAAATATATAATAAATTATAGAGAATTCTAAAACACATTTAAGAATTTTCTACATTTACTTTTTCAATGTTTGAATATTAATGTTCTTAACTTCCTTCTATCCTGGGATGACCATAAGTATATTTGTATGACTGAGCATTGCCCAGTCAGTAAAAGACTTTACTGTTTATATGCCAGAGGAACAGAGCTTCATTTCATGTAAAATCTTGTGCAGTGACTTCAGATTAACACTCATGAAGAGATGGAATTGAGGACAAACCAGTGCACAAATAGATTTGAGAACTCTTAGTTTTTCCAAATGTAAAATACAAACTGAACGACTATCCAACAGATGAAGCTCACGGAAAGTAGAAGACTGCAGTCTATACTTGTTGCATCAGTAGAACCTCACAAAGATCACATCTTGAGAAGACCCTTCCTGAACTAGACCACATATTGTTACTTCCTTTATATCCTATCCTTAGTTTATCAAAGTTTTCTTTGAGAGGATTTCCCTTCAGTAACTTAGGGTAGGAAGATATGCAGGAGGAACATAAAACTATACATTGATGATACCATCAAGTAGTAATAGCATAGAAATGAGAAGACACCAAAAAAATAAAAATAGAGACGTAAAAACCTTATAACCTTATTTGTTTTTTTATCTTAAAAAGAAAAGTGTGGTGGAAATTGCATTCTGCCATTTTAATTTGGCAGTTTAATTCATATAAATTTAACATTCATTTGCATGTACTCCAAAATAATCCCTATAATAATCTACAATTTGTCCTGCAAAAACCAAGGCTTAAACAGCCATGCAAGCATTAACCTAAAAGTTATGGCTCATAGAATGCAGTGAGACAAAAAGGAGGGGGGGAATCGAGTTGGCCAAGTCTTTTTCCTTTGCTTTGTGGGACCCTTGTGCAATGATCCCCTGTGGGAGCAGGTGTAGAGGATGGGAGTGGTAGTGGTCTTGATGTAGTGTTGTTGTATCATGGTGTCCTATCTCAGGCCGTTGCACCCTGGGGTGTTTGCAGCGAAAGTTATAGTAATCAAGAATGAAGCCAGAGCTAAACGTAACAAAGTCCTTTTTACAAAGTGCAGCGTAGAACTTGAAGTACATACAGTAGCAGCAGGCTTTAGTGCAATTCTTCTCTGGCACCAGCAAGGATATTGAGGCAGGTTTGTTGGTGGCAATTCAGTAGGAGACACTGGCCTAGTGGTTGTTTGGTGAAGGATTCCTCAGCTGTATTCCCTCATTTCTCAGCAGAGTCTGTAGAAGCTGAATATAGTGGTTCACTCTGCTGTCTTTATCCTCTCAAGGCTTTACTTCAGCCAATTAGTGATGGTTCTTTCCGGAGAATTCTCTGTAGGAGATGGAGTACTGCAGTCTGCATTCTCTCCACTTTGTCTCTAGATAGGAACTCTCCTCTCTTGGCATGAAGCAGGACCAGCCCACTCCCACCAAGAGGGGAGGAACAGGGTGGTTAACCCTGTTCCTGCCAACCTGCGCCATGCCTTCCTTGCTGGTAGTAATAGCCAGGAAACAAATAATGAAATACAATGCTTAACAATAAACAATTTGTAGTACACCCCTCTGGTCTGGGTTACTACATATGTAGATTTATTAGTATTTGAAGGGTTTTTCAAGATCATTTAACTGATGACCTATCCTCTTGGTGACTCGCCAAGCACAGTTCAGTAATGTGTATAGTGGCTGTGCTTAGTATTACAGCTCAGCCCCATTCAGTTCAATGGGGCTGAGCTGCACCTAGGCCATGTGACTGATGAATGTGACATCACATAGCCTAGGCAAAGCTGCAAGGAGGCTGTACATTGTATAGTGGCTGTGCTCGGTATTGCACTTGAATGGGGCTTAGCTGTGCCTAGGCCACCTGACCGATGAACGCGTCGTCACTGGCCTATGGGAAGCTGTCAGAAGGCTGCAGCGCTGCTGCAAGTGCCGGTGCCTTCCCGGCAGACTGTTCCGGCAGGGGAACAGCCTGCTGGATTCACTGTTCGTATGAAACAGGTCTTAAAGGGGTTGTGCAGCCTGTTTTTATTGATGACCTATCCACAGGGCTGCTGTGGTGAGCTTGCTTCATACACGGCTGGTGTTGGCTGTATAATACAGTAGGCACCCTGCTGCAATGACGGAGAATGGCGATCACAAAGAACCCTGTCATTTAACACCTCGTAGAAAACAATAAATAAACAAAATTAAAAGAGAGTGTTGATCAAAGACACCCTCCTGGACTGGAAGAGGGTTCTTAAGGCAACAAAGCAGGGCGCCAAGAGGGAAACAACTAAAAGAGATATATAATGTAGGATAGAGGTGGAGGCTGCCAAGTGTGGCTGGATGTTTAGGGCAATCTACTGCATGAATAAAGTGGAAGCATATAAAAACGGGTCCATCACCCAGACGGTGCCAAACCTTGTGGGGTCCCTGAACCAGGACTAAAAGTGTAATAATAAAGTAAAATCAAAGGACAATAAATGTTAAAATAATAAAATATCGTATTGCTCTTGCTGAACCAATAAAATCAATCTTGATCAGATGAAATGAAGGTGACTTACTTCACTGAGGAGGAGATCAATGGGATGAAGACACCCAAGGAACAAACCTCCCCCGCCTGGATCGTTTGTAGTATCGTAGGAAATAAACACGGCCGTGTCCAACACTTCTGGTGCTTTTCCTCTTTTTATTTCTTTAAAAATCACAGGTGGGCTCAACGCGTTTCGGGGGAATACAAACCCCCTTACATGTTGGGATCATGGTCCAGATGGGATTAATAGGAGCCCATGGTATGTGTGCCTAGTATCTGGAGTATTGGCTCTTAATTACAACTATACCCGACCCCCCTGCAGCAAGAACCTCTATATCATTTGGGGAGGGGGGGACAGTAAATACAGCAGTTATATAGACTGTCTCTCTGCAACTTGCCATATATTTTATAGGGTCAGGAAGGGGTTAAGGATGAGGCAAAGCAGAAGCAGTAAAACAACAAGAATTTGAAAAGAAATACTGGAGAGAAATGGAAGACAACATGCTAAAGTTAATGTAGAGTTTCTGCATTATTCTATGCCACCCATAAAATAAATACATTCCTATTCATACTGCTGTGATATGATGCAGTTATTCTGTATATTCAGTGTCACAAATATGAAGTACAAAATAAATCTGATCTGTTTGTCGCTCATAATTCTATTCAATGCTTTTTTTTTTTAGATAAATGAAAAAGAAATCAAGATGAAAACCGAGGACAATGGCAACATCACAGCTATTCACCGCAGCTCCCGGCGACCGGGGACTATATATTTGGAAGAAAAAGAAAAGAAAACAATCCCCTTACAAACACGTTTCACTGAAAAGATAAGGAAAACCTGTAGCTGTTCCTCCAAAAAAGCCAAAGACACACTACTCAGCTTCCTGCCTGTGCTGCAATGGCTCCCTAAATACAAGCCGAAGGAATACTTGCTAGGTGATGCCATGTCGGGCCTAATAGTGGCTATTCTACTAGTTCCACAGTCAATTGCTTATTCTCTTTTGGCTGGGCAGGAACCCATCTATGGCCTTTACACCTCATTTTTTGCCTGCATTATATATTTTTTAATGGGAACCTCTAAACATATCCATGTTGGAATATTTGGGGTCTTGTGCTTGATGGTTGGTGAAATTGTGGACCGAGAACTACAAGCTGCAGGTTACGATAAACTGGATGACCAAAGAAGCCAGCTGTCATCAATGGCTGGCTTAATAGCAAATGAAACGCTTGATGCGAATCAGACTTCAAAGATGACTTGTGATAGAAGCTGCTATGCAATTACAGTCGGAGCCACCGTTACATTTATGGCGGGAGTTTATCAGGTATGTTGTGAAAAAGTATACAAAAAATTGGGGAGGATTAATCAAAAGCAGTGCATAATGGAGTAGGGTTGCACTGGGTATCGAACTTTTAATACCCAATCAATACTTTTGTACCCGGAACGATCCTATACGGGGATTTGCTATTTTGCGATACTAGGCTGCGGAGTATCAGTTACAGGACGTTGTGCGCACCGCCCTCACCACGCACCATGTTCTCAGCTAGCACAGTGGAGAAGGAGGGAGTCCCTCTCCTTTGTGACGTGGCCGCCCCTGCCACCAATGAGAAGATGGTACTGAGGAGAAGGAGAGGGACTGTGGCCACTGCGCCACCAATGAATATAATTAACCCGTTAATACAAATGCGGGTGTTGGGTGCTGGCCGTATCACACCCGGCCTCAATGACAGAGCACAGCAATCCCGTGAACCCCGTCAATTAACCTCTCAGGTGCGGCACCTGAGGGGTTAATTGACAGGGTTCCATGGGATCCCTGTCATTTGCCCTCATTTGTATTAATGGTTTAATTATATTTATTGGTTGTGCAGTGCGCTCCCCCACTCCTGTATTATAACCATTGGTGGCACACTGCTCCCCCCCCCCTCACCTCCCCTCCCCGTATTCTATTCATTGGTAGCAGTGGCCTGCCCCCCCAGTATTATATATAGGTTGGGTGGTGCTCTCCTCGTAAGGTGTGGGTCACAGGAAATGGTTCCCAGGCCAGGTTTATAAGTGAAAAAAGAAGGTTCCTGGACACCACTGCTGTTGTTCTCTTGTGTCTTTATTATATAGCTTAGATTACAGTATGCGGTATGCCAGTTACAGGTAAATATTGTAGCAACGTTTCGGCGATAAACGCCTTCATCAGGACACTGGTCGTGCCGCACTATGTGGAAATCCGTAGGTAAAGTTATTGTATGGAGCTCTATGGTTCCAGTGGCAAAGCTATATGGACTCAATGTTTGTAGTCTCCTAGCTGCCAGCTTGTAGTCTCCAAGCTGCCAGTTTGTAGTCTCCTAGCTGGCAGCTAGGAGACTACAAACATTGAGTCCATATAGCTTTGCCACTGGAACCATAGAGCTCCATACAATAACTTTACCTACGGATTTCCACATAGTGCGGCACGACCAGTGTCCTGATGAAGGCGTTTATCGCCGAAACGTTGCTACAATATTTACCTGTAACTGGCATACCGCATACTGTAATCTAAGCTATATAATAAAGACACAAGAGAACAACAGCAGTGGTGTCCAGGAACCTTCTTTTTTCACTTTTCCCCCAGTATTATAGTCATTGGTGGCAGTGGCCACAGGGTCCCCTCCTCTCAGTATCTTCCTTGGTGCCAGTGGCAGCTTTCCATCGGAGATCCAGCAGTGAAATCGGTTACCATGGCAGCTAGGACACGAGTGAAGCCATCCATGGCTGCCATGGTGAGCTCCCTGCTGCTATGTACACAAAGCACAGGGCAGCAGGGACAGTGTGAAATCCTATTCACCCTAATATATCTCTATTAGGGTGAATAGGACAAGGGTTCTAATAGTTATTAAATAAAAAGTAAAAAAAAAAACTATGAAAAAAAAACACCAAAATATTAAAAGTTTAAATCAACCCCTTTCTCAATTTTACATGTAAAATATATAAACAATTAAAAAAAAACATATTGCATATCACCACGCCTGAAAAAGTCCGAACTATTAAAATATTTAAAAATATCTCCTATGCGGTGAACGCCATTACAGAAAAAAAAAACAAAAAAACATGCAATTCCCTCCCAAAAATAGCATAGGACTGTTCTATTATGGGCCGGAAGTTCCATAAAAATGCGGAATGCACACAGCTTTTTTGGTGTTTTATTTTTATCGCGTGGTATCCAATGGTATCTAGTATCACAATACTTTTTTATGGTATCGAAATCGAAGGAATAACTTATATTTGATCGTTAGATTTGCATTACACCAAAAACCTATACCTAATGATTAACTGCCTGAAGAGATGAAATGCTTAAAATACCATTTTATTAAATCATACTCGTTAACAACTTGTGGCTTTCCACTTAATATACAATTCAGGCTCAATGTGATAGGGTGGTAGTAGTCCACAAATTCATAAGGACACAACACCTTTTTTTTTTTGCATTACCTCTCACACACTAAGATGTTGTTGTCCACTACAGGAGATATGTGCAGGTCCAGCTTATTGGGAATATCAGTGTGCCCAATATACTGAATACTATGAATTGCCCTAGGCCCTATCTTATTTGAAGGATGGCCTTTTGCCTATCCCATGCATGCTTAAACTCCTTCACTGTATTTGCAGCTACCACTTCTGCAGGAAGGCTATTCCATGCGACCACTACTCTCTCAGTAAAGTAATACTTCCTGATATTACTTTTAAACCTTTGCCCCTCTAATTTAAAACGATGTCCTCTTGTAGCAGTTTTTCTTCTTTTAAATATTCTCTCCTCTTTTACCGTGTTGATTCCCTTTATGTATTTGAAAGTTTCTATCATATCCCCTCTGTCTCTTCTTACTTCCAAGCTATACATGTTAAGGTCCTTTAACCTTTCCTGGTAAGTTTTGTCCTGCAATCCATGTACTAGTTTAGTAGCTCTTCTCTGAACTCTCTCCAAAGTTTCAATATCCTTCTGCAGATATGGTCTCCAGTACTGCACACAATACTCCAAATGAGGTCTCACTAGTGCTCTGTAGAGCGGCACGAGCACCTCCCTCTTTCTACTGTTAATGCCTCTCCCTATACACCCAAGCACTCTGCTGGCATTACCTGCTGCTCTATGACATTGTCTGCCCACCTTTAGGTCGTCTGATATAATGAACCCTAAATCCCTTTCCTCAGATACTGAGGTTAGTACTGTATCACTGATTTTATATTCTGCTCTTGGGTTTTTACGCCCCAGGTGCATTATCTTGCACTTATCAACATTAAATTTTAGTTGCCAGATTTTTGACCATTCCTCTAGTTTTCCTAAATCCTTTTCCATTTGGTGTATCCCTCAAGGAACATCAACCCTGTTACAAATCTTTGTGTCATCAGCAAAAAGACACACCTTACCATTGAGGCCTTCTGCAATTTCGCTGATAAAGATATTAAACAATATGGGTCCCAGAACCGATCCCTGAGGTACCCCACTGGTAACAATACCATGGTCTGAATATACTCCATTGACTACAACCCTCTGTTTTCTGTCCTTCAGCCACTGCCTAATCCATTCAACAATATGTGAGCTCAAGCTCAAAGACTGCAGTTTATTGATAAGCCTTCTATGTGGGATAGTATCAAAAGCCTTACTAAAGTCCAGATAAGCGATATCTACTGCACCTCCGCCATCTATTATTTTAGTCACCCAATCAAAATAGTCAATAAGATTAGTTTGACATGATCTCCCTGAAGTAAACCCATGCTGTTGTTTATCAATCAACCCATGGGTTTTTAGATGTTCCACAATCCTCTCCTTGAGTATGGTTTCCATTAATTTCCCCACTATTGATGTCAGGCTTACTGGCCTATAGTTGCCCGATTCCTCTCTACTACCTTTCTTGTGAATTGGCACAACATTTGCCAATTTCCAATCTTTTGGGACGACACCTGTTACCACTGATTGGTTAAATAAATCTGTTAATGGTTTTGCTAGTACACCTCTAAGCTCTTTTAATAGCTTTGGGTGTATCCCATCAGGCCCCTGTGATTTATTTGTATTCATTTTAGACAGCTGACTTAGAACCTCTTCCTCTGTAAAGACACATGCATCAAAGGATTCATTAGTCTTCCTCCCTAACTGAAGTCCTTCTTTGTTTTCCTTTGTAAAAACAAAAAAAAAAGTATTCATTGAGGCAGTCAGCTAGTTCTTTATCCTCTTCCATATGCCTTCCTTCTTTTGTTTTTAATTTTGGTAATTCCTTGTTTTAATTTCCTTTTTTCATTTATGTATCTGAAGAATGTCTTATCACTTTTTTTCACTGACTGGGCAAATTTCTCTTCTGCCTGAGCTTTAGAATCTCTTATAACTTGCTTGGCCTCTCTGCCTAATCTTATAAATTTCCCTGTCATCCTCGTTTTGGGTGTTTTTATACTTACTAAATGCCATCTTTTTGTTTTTAATGATTTTGGCCACTTCTGCTGAGTACCACAGTGATCTCTTCCTTTTTTGCTTTTACTGACAAGCCTAATGCACTTTTCTGTTGCCTTCAATAGTGCCACTTTTAAGTAGTCCCATTTCTCTTCGACTCCATTGAAATTGTTCCAGTCTGATAGGGCCTCGTATACCACTGATCTCATTTTAGAAAAGTCAACTACTGGCCCCTCAACTACTTGCTGTAGGGATAATCCCAGTAGGGAATTTAGAATGTCTGTACTCCTGGCAGAACTAGCTATTTTGGTTTTCCAGTTTATATCAGGAAGATTAAAGTCACCCATAATGGGAACTTCCCCTTTCAATGTCATTTTAGCCATTTTCTCAACTAGTAGATCATCCAATTCTTTGACTTGGCTTGGTGGTCTGTATATGACACCTACACGAGTTACCTTATGATTACCAAGCTGCAACGTAACCCAAACTGACTCTAAATTGGTTTCGCTGACTTGTATTAGATTACATTTTATGCTATCTTTCACATATAGGGCCACTCCACCCCCTTTCTTGCCTTCTCTGTCTTTCCTATATAGAGAGAACCCAGGTATTGTTATATCCCAGTCATTACTCTCATTGAACCATGTCTCAGTAACAGCCACTAAATCTATATTCTCAGATGCCAATATAGTCTCAAGTTCGTTGATCTTATTCCCTAAACTGCAAGCATTTGTAGACAAGACTCTCAGCTTGTCATTTCTTATCCTATCGGCTCCTGGCATCTTCTGGCATTGTTTTTTCGGGGGGCAGCCGAACTGATGGATTATCTCTCTTGCGCCCTCCTTTCCTAGTTTAAATGCTCCTTAGCAAATACTTTGAACTGACATTCGTTCCCTTGAGAGAAAGATGCAAACTATCTTTCTTGTACAGTTCTTTTCCATTCCAACTAGAGCCAACATGAGACACAAAGCCAAATCCCTGGTTCAAACACCATTCACCAAGCCATACATTGAATTCCTTAATACGCAAATGCTTATCCTGCTGACGGTTATGCACAGGCATAACTGCAGAGAATGAGACAGTTGATGCAATCTCCCGTATATCATTACCAAGTGTGTGAAAAGCTTCCTTCACCTTTGAAACTTCATTGCAAGCCAGATCATTTGTCCCAATATGGACAATAACATCCACCTCCTTTTCCATTTTTGCTTGCTTAATAATGTTAAGGATACATCGTCTGTCCCTGCTGGCAGTAGCACCAGGGAGACATCTCACATAACCATTTTCATCAAACTTCACACCTCTTATGATAGAATCGCCCACCAATAGTTACTTACTATTAGTACTCACTATATCCTTTTTGTCTTTGTCAGTAGTCTTGCATACCTTAGGCATAGGAGATGATTGTTCCTCACCCACTGTGCCTGAGCCATCCTCCATGTTTCTCTTGCACTCTGAAAGTGCTGCAAATTAATTACAGAGAGCCACAGACTGTGGGACATGTCTTCTACCAGAACCTACAGTAACCCATCTTCCATTTCTAGGGGGCCTCTGTGGCAGTGGCATTGCAACATTTCCAGCCTGAGTCTGTTAAACACTGTATTACTCCCCCCTACAATGTAGTGTTAACAAGATACATTGGACTGTGCCCCAGGATCATTCATACATAGTGCTATAGTTTTAGGTGTAAATTACTGCCACCAGCACCTAATATCGAAATCGAATAAAAATGTTGGGATTGTGACAACCCTATAGTGGAGTAGTTGGCTTTTTTGAATATGAAGGAATGCAAAAGAAATGTGATTAGTTGCTACAGACGAAATGTCCCCTTGTTAGGCCCAATTCTAGCCTGATTAGATAAATCCTACAATGCGTTTCGAATCAGGCAATGCTAAAATGTGAAAGGGAAAGATATTTTTTATGTATGAATTTTCAATGATCTGGGTCACCAAACCAGTCAGCACGCATAAATTACACTATACATTTCATTTCAGGGAGCAGTTTCCAAGGAAATAGTACCCAAACCGGTTCTGATAAGAATTAGTGCAGGTTTAAAGGGAGGAAATTCAGTGTTAACCCCTTAAAAACCAAGCCTGAATAAGGCCTTAATGACCTGCAAAATGTTTTTGTTTTTCCGTCTCTGCATTTCAACAGCCATAACTTTTTATTTTTTCATTAGTGCGACTGTCTGAGGCCTTGTTTTTTTTAGGAATAATGTTATTTTTTGTTATTTTTAAGATGTATGTATTTATTTTGGGGTGTGGAAATATAGAAGAGAAGATTTTGTTTCACGGTAAATAACCTGATAAAAGCATTTTTCAGGCTATTATGGTGGTATGGATACCTAGTACGTGCGCACAATAACATTTATTTTATATGAAATATTGGCAATATTTTTCTAATTTTATATAATATACAACATTTTTAAAAATCCCATTATGGGATTTCTATTTTATAACATTTTATTTCAGACTAATACGTGTATTACATGTATACTCCTATATGCTAATACATTATGCTGTGTGCCAGTATGACACAGTTTGCTATTAGGGCAACACTAGTATGCCCTAACAGTAGGCTTGCAAAACAGACAGTCCTTCATAGGTCCTCAGGTCTGATTGCAGATGGCTCCTCTAGTCTCCGACCGGCTCGGGGAAAGTGACCCTGTGATCATGATGTGGTATGGCCCTCAGCAACTAAAGGGTTACCAGCCAGAATCTGAGTTTTCTTTCTGAGAACAGCTGGTTCTCAGCACAGAAGCGCTGCGAGAGCAATTAACTCCCCTCAACTTCAACAAGGCCAAAACTGACCCCTTTGCATATGACTGTATGCTCTCTGAGACATACGGTCCGTGATCGGGCCATATTTCCAGGAGCGGCACTGATCGTGTGCACGGGAGCACACAGTATCATAGATTACAATTAAGCTGTGCATATCGGGCCTGCCTGCGGGGCTATTGTCCCGCACTCATATGATTTTATGAGGCTAAGACCCGAAGGCGGCTCTTACCCACTCAGTGCAGTCTTTTTCCTCCACCAGCCCCTCCCCCTACTTTGATTGACGGGATGAGATGACAATGTTTGGGAGAAAAAAAATCATTCCTTATGTGAAGTAAGCTGGAATCACATTTACAGTTTTTGTAGAGTTTCTGATGCTATTTTTGGTACAGTTTTTTGTGTTTTCTTTAATAGATACAATAATGATAATCTTTATTTATATAGCACCAACATATTCTGCAGCACTTTACATGTTTAAGGGGTTCAAGTACAAACAGAGTTATAAATATCATAGCAACATACAAGTCAACAATGGAATGAGGGTCCTGCTCCCAAGAGCTTACAATCTATGAGGAGTGACACAAAAGCTAACAAGTGCTTGATTTGTGCAATGGTCCGGCCATCTTACACAATAGGGGAGTAGATTTAAGCAGTCAACATATCTGTAGTGTTTCTGAGTGTGTGGGGTACTGATGGATCAGGTTCAGAAGACTGATTCTGAAGGAGGGTGTTGTGAGTGAATGGAGGAGAGTTAGATCAGGGGATGTGGTAGAGAAGTGGCGGATGAGGTTTAACATTGTCAAATTTAAGGTTATGCACATGGGAAGGAATAATGCAAGTCACCCGTACATACTAAATGGTAAAACACTGGTTAACACTGACATGGAAAAGGACCTAGGAATTTTAGTCAACATCAAACTAAGTTTTAGAAACCAGTGTCAGGCAGCTGCTGCCAAGGCCAATAAGATTATGGGTTGCATCAAAAGGGGCATAGATGCCTATGATGAGAACATAGTCCTGCCACTTTACAAATCACTAGTCAGACCACACATGGAGTACTGTGTACAGTTCTGGGCTCCTGTGAACAAGGCAGACATAGCAGAGCTGGAGAGGAGGGCAACTAAAGTAATAACTGGAATGGGTGGACTACAGACAGCATGAACGGGCAAGTAAATGAATATATGTCATGGATGTAGTAGTGGAGAACACCAATAAGACAACAAGAAGGAAGGGGAAAGACACTAGGCCTCACTGCTAGCAAAGGAAAAGGGTCACCACCTATAAAACCCTGCTCCTGGCCCTAACTCCTTTCCGTATGGGCACCGCTTGATGGTAGAGATGCCCATACACAGGAACCTAGAAGACCCTGGTGACCCTCGGATTCCGTAAAGGTAATCATGGGGCAGAGTCAACCCGTTCTTTTCCAGGTGAAGGAACCAGCGACTGGCTGAGGCCTAGTAAGCAACCAGGGGGGGGGAATACAAAACACAACAAGCAGAACACTTAACTTCTGAGGATGATGGATGAACAGGCCTTCAACAAGAACCACACTCCAGCTCTTCCAAAACCAAATGAAGCTATCCAGAGCAAGGAGTGACTAAATAGGAAGAGGTAAAGGTCACATGATCCAGACCTGGACAGGATCATGTCCAGCAACACACAGACTAAGTGAAACCAAAATGCGCTGTCAGATCACTAACACCAGTCACAGGTGTGACAATATAGGGGTGAAGGAAAGATCAGTGTCAAACATGGCACCAAGCGGGTGTGCTGCCTAGTTGTCATAGTAGTGCCACACATGAGAAGTAACTGTTGTTCTGTAGTACAGCAGGGGTGATGTTACAGGATGAAGTGTATAGTTGTCTGTCATCAGCATAGAGTTGGTACTGGGTACACAAACATATGAGAAGAATATATCCTTCCTTTATAAATGAACTTTTTTTACCGTCATTCTTCGTGATAGCAATTCTGAAGCTTTTATTCTTATAGCACTATGTTGTGCTATTCCTCAATTATTTGTGTTAGAAGTTATGAATGTATTGAAAGCAGTTAGCAATAAAAGACTGTGGGGCACATTTCTTAAGACTAGCGTTTTAGACGCTGGTCTTAATAACCCCCTAAACCTGGCGGAGTTCTAAATGTAAGACAGCTTCCTAAAACAGGCGTAGAAAATGGTAAATGAGATGGGCCTGCCGGCCTGTTCCCGCGCACACCATGCCTACTTTCTTAGACCTGGAGTGAACAGGGAGAAGTCGAGAATTGTGTCTCAAAGGACCTTTGCGCTGCAATCTGCACCAGCAATACACCTAATTTAAGCGTATTTCTGTTTAATAAATGACCCCCTGTGTCCCTGAACAGTCTGACACTCTCTGTTTAGTGCTGCTATTGTCAGACTGTGCAGGGACAATCCTTTCCACCAACTGGTAACACCCAGTTTGACCTTTAGGCAAGGGCTACACGGCGACCACGGCGACATTGGTCGTGCGACACCTGTCACTGCCAGGATCGCTGCGTAGCGGTGACCCCATAGAAATGAATAGGATTGCCACAGCAGTCACAAGAGATCCAACACGGCTGGATTTATTGCGTCTGCCACCGCGATCCCATTCATTTCTATGGGATGACCGCTTCTCAGTGATCCTGGCTGTGACAAGTGTCGGGTGACCCGTGTCGCCGTCTAGCCCTTGCCTCAATGCAGACTGCTAGCAATTCATCCATAACTTCTAGTAGGAATAACAGAAGAATGGCACAACATAGAGTTATACAATATACCCCAGAATTGTTATTGCATGGGAAAGGAAAGTAGTTACTAAAACAGACCTGTCAGGATTGGTCACCCCAGTGCAGCTATTAGGCAACATATAAGCTTACCGCTATCAACTAGAATGTGTGCAATTAATGAGTTATTAATGAGAAGTTACTTCTGCTCAGTACTTTTTTAAACCACAAGATGGCGCCTAAAAAAAAAGAATATAAACAGTAGCAGTGCAATAATAAAGCAGTGAGCAAAGCATCATGAGTTTTCATAACAATCATTAATGCAATATAAATTCTGATATTTTATTGCCTTAATATTTTCATAATGTTGACTATTAGGCTGGGCTACACAACGTAATGTGTCATGCGACATGAAGATCACAATTTCATCTGATGATTATCAGTGGGGTTACAATGCAGCACACAACACACAATAAATCCAACACTACTGTGGCTTGCCTGTGACTTTTCTGCAGTTTGGCTGTATTTTTGCAGTCAAATCTCCGTGCTCCCTGCCTTCCCAGAGCCATAACTTTTTTAGTTATTGGTACACATAGCCATATGAGGGCTTGTTTTTTGCAGGACAAGTTATACTTTTCAATGCCTCCATTTAATATTGCATATGATGTAGTGGGAAGCGGGGAAAAAATTCCAAATGGGGTGAAAAAAAAAAAAGCAAATCCACCACAGTTTTACGGGTTTTTAAATTACAATGTTCGATGTGCGATAAAACTGACCAGTTTGTTTTATTCTACAGGTCAGTACGAATCTGGCGATACCTAATATGTATAGTTTTTCGCCATATTTTGACCCCTGTAACTTTTTTGTATTTATGTGTACGGAGCAGTGTGGGGGCTAATTTTGTGCGGCCCAATCTGATCTTTTCATTGATACCATTCTGGGGTGTGTGTGACTTTTTGATCACCTTTTATTGAACTTTTTTTGAGGAAATGTTTTCCTTTTTTCTGTTTACCGTATGGGGAATATTTTTTTAGATTTTTATAGTATGGGCGTTTTCGCACATTGCGACACCGATGATGTTGTTTTTTTGTTTATTTTTTTCATTTTGGCAAAACGGGGCGATTTGAATTTTTAGGTTATTTTTATTTTATTTATTTATTTTTATTTTTACACTTTTTTTTTACACTTTCCATAACATGCAATCATTAGATTGCTATTCCCATACATTCCAATCCAATCCAGTTTTAGTTTGGTGTCAGCATAATTAGAATGTGATTGCATTAAAATCTAATATTAACTGTGACGAAGGCCATGCACCAATAAAGGGACTCCCATCAAAATCTAATTGAAATATTCAATGTGTTTTTTTTTTTTTATAAAAAATGTGTGGTTATTTTTTAGGTGTCATTTTCTGAAGTTCTGCTTTGTTCTGTATATTTAACTTTTTTGTTTGGGCTTTTAGCACAGCAAGCAGTTTAGCTTAAAGTATACCAAGTTTGCATACTAGCTGTACTTCTTTGTACAATCATAACTGTGAAGGAACATGTCTTTTTTAGTCTTTTTCTGCCTAATTATTTACATCTTCAGCTGCATAGCTAGATGCATTTCTCTCAGAAGCTGGGGGTGTCTCCATTCTGTGGAATCTGCCAGCACTGTGCTGCTGTGATTTCCTTTCCCTTGAGCTCACAGAACACATAAGTAGGAGGAAATCACATTTACAGACACACATGAAGCTCCTATAATCTTCAAAAGCTGTGCAGAAGCATTTCTTTTATCAGGCTCAGGATCTCAGTTACCTCTGACACACCCCCATTTCCTGTGAGCCATCTGTTGTGTCTCTGTTGCTAGGGATGGATCTTGCCTGACAACTGGCAGTGGACTGCAAGTTAGATGGAAGTGAGACCTCCAGTGGCCATGACTTTTTTTCAAGTGGATGCAGGCATATTTTTAAATGACGTGACTTTGTTATTACCTACAAAGACAAATGTGTTTGCCCAAAAATAAATACACTAGTAGAATCACCAAATAAGCTTTATTAATTATTATTATTAAAAACACATGTATAATGGAGTACACAGGACCCAGTGGGGTAGAAAACATGTAAAGGGAACAAAATGGGTAGGGGGTAAATAGTATATCACAATAATAAGTGACAATGAATAGTTGTGTGCTAAAACATCAAATGCAAAGTTGCCTTTACCACAAAAAGCACTATACACCAGCAATACACCTCCGGGTTATGTTAAATCAATACCTTTATTATCATGATTAACAGAATCAAATCCATCATTATAACATCACATAAATATGGTTGGTGGTACAAAAAACACAAAGGGTTACAAACCCTCACGGGAGAAAATGCAACCGCGGCCCATATTATATCAGGATTGTATAGTATCTAATAACAATGTTAGTTGTCAATAGTAATAAATGTAAGACATTATATGCAACATTCCATGAATGTCATAAAACTCCGTAGTAGTTAATGTGGGATCACTAGGGCACATACAACCTTAACAGTAATCAGTATCTGTTGATAGAATGTAGGATATTATATATCATATATCATAACCGTCATCAAACCTCAGTAGTGGTTGGTACAAGATCGCTAAAACACCTACATCCTACTAAAGGTACAACATTGACAACTGACCCCCAGTACAATAATACCTGATATAGCTGTTCACGTCGCACCTCCCGTGTCCCTTCGTCAGAGAGAGCCTGTTGGCTAAACGCGTTGGGTAGGTGACGGGACGATGGGAAGGGGGCGATAAAGGTTACTTTGTTTTATTTTGTCATATGAACTTGTGGTTGTCTTCTTATTGTGGCACCATGCACTTTAGTGAAGCTATTTGCTGTTATATGCATTGTTTACTTATACTACTCCCTCGTATAGTGCTTCTTGTGGTAAAGGCAACTTTGCATTTGATGTTTTAGCACACAACTATATATCACTGTTTCATTGTCACTTATTAATGTGATATACTATTTACCCCCTTCCCATTTTGTTCCCTCTACATGTTTTCTACCCTACTGGGTCCTGTGTACTCCATTATACATGTTTTTTTTTTTAATAATAATATTCAATAAAGCTTATTTGGGGATTTCTACTAGTGTATTTACTATTTATTCTTGGCTAATTTGCATTGAGCGAACATATTAGAAATGACTAACACATTGTTTTATCACAACCTATATGTCATTATGTTATACATTTTTTTAAATAACAGGAGGACATCATTTTCATGCACTCTATTTCCTATCCTGGCTCTTAAAGAGGTTGTGTAAAAATAAGAAGGTTTTTGGCAAACCAACCCCCCCAGACACACAGACACTTGGCTGGACCTGTAAGGGGAAGCTTCCCCTGACTGGATCCCTGCCTCTTCTTCTCCAGGCCTGTGATACTCCACTGGGTTTCCTCAATGTCAACATCCGGCTTCACTGACATGGCGACAGTGGAGGTGACTGGGTCCCCTTACCTCATGACAAACGGTCACATGACGCAAGGGGATCCGGTCTCCGTCGCCGCCAGTGATTGGCTGTGGCAGTGTCAAGCCGGATGTTGACATCGAGAGAGCCTAGTGGAGCATTGCAGGCCAGGAGAAGAAAGAGCAGCCAAGTGGGGGCCTCCCTATTCTTGCTTCTTCCTTTATGTGGACTTTTGGTTATGAACTAGTAAATTGCCAATTAAAATAAAATGTTGGCAATATAACAAACATGTCATAGTGTAATAACAGTCATGAAGTACAGGAGTTAAGGAAAGCAGGAAGTGACAGTATTAAACAGCAATTACTGAATGATGATGTTTGGGAAACATGACTGTTATGGTTTCTGGGACTAAATTTACGGACAGAGCTGGTTGGGTGTTTTGTGTAGATGCCACTGTTAGGTAATGAGACTGTATACTGGGTGACACATGATAGAAGCACCTGATCATATTGTAATCTCTGTATTGCCCCAGAGTGACCTTCCAATGAAAGCTGCCCAGGTCCAGCCCAGCATCCCCTTACGTACAAACAGATATAAATCCGTAGCTTTTTTTATTCTAACAAGACTTTAATCGGTATAATCCGCTGAGAACAAATATAGTCTAAAGGATAGAGGCAGAAGGGAATCACTGCTGCGTCACAAGCTCTAAGCGCTGCAGCTCCTTCTACATGTTATCTGCTGCTTACATTAACACTCAGAAGGAGGGAAATGCCACAGCCATAACATGTCTGAGTAAATCGTATTCCCCTGTACCGACATCTAATATAAAAAAATCATTATATTGAGAAATAATACATAGGTACTGGTTGACCACATTCATGAAGAATACATTATACATGTATGATTGCTATGACCCCTCTGATGACGGGGGTCGCCAAGTATGTGAACAGAGCGTAAAGTAAGCTTGTACAGGACAGTAGCCAAGGAATCGTGTCTTATTCGCCTGCAAACATGTGATGTGCACTGAGTTTGCAACATGATAGGACGTGATAATCCTGTCCTATGGTTTCAGAGTTATTTAATGGCTAAAGGCAAAACTGCTGATGGCGTTATTTAGGGTCGTAGAGAGCAAGAAAAAGATACCTCTTGTGGAGCTTTTATTATTAGGGGCAGTATGTAAATGATCTTACAAGTGCCCAGGAGGTGGAGCTTCACTGTGAAGTCCTCTCTGCAGTGAGCTGCTTGACCGCATCTCCACACTGCTCTGAGTGTCACCTGTAGCATTCAACCAGGAGAACACTACAGTCCAGAGCTGTCACTCAGAGCAGAGGAATGCAGAGTTGAAGCTCCTTAAAGGAATTGTCCTAGATAATTAAAAATATAGGACAAGTTCCCGAATGGTCTCAAATAAAAATTAATAACTTACCCCTGTCTCCAGTGCCATTCTGTGCACTGCCAATCTAGTCCTCCTGCTGCTACTTGTTTAAAAAATTGCAGTGTTGACCACCAAGGACAGTGATTGGCTGCAGCAGTCACATGCTGTATAATGGCAGGAGGGCTGTCAATGCAGAGAACCTCACTGGAAAAAAAATAAGTATACCCTAATTTCTTATTTTAGACCATTCAAAGGGCTTGTCTAAGATTTTTCGTCAACCCCTTAAATGCAAAGAGCAGAATAGAATTCACATTGAAGTTTCTCCTCTAGTGGACTTAAGGAGCAGAATCTGACAGAATAAAAGTTCATATTCTCACTACTCCTGATAATACAAGCTCCACAGAAGGTATGTTTGTACTGCATCAATCCCTACATAGTGCTGTAAGCAGTTTTGCATTACATAAACCACTGATAGACTCCCTTTAAACAATGCTGCCTGTGGGCTTCAGGCCTCAGACATAAGAAACAGTAAAGTTGGTAGCTGATATACAGTACTGTATGAGCTTCTTATAAAAGAGCTCCCTGTCAGCTATCTCCTTGGCAAGCACTGCAGACAAACTCAAGTGAGGATAAAGGGTAGCTTCGCACCTCTATTTTACTGATCTAGCAGTCTGTTTCGGCATAGACCAGCCTGCCGGAGCTTATTGGGCCTGGCCTAGACGGATACTGCCATTCACCGTTGACTATAATAGGATCCGTCTGCTTCGGGCCAGACAAACACAGTGCATGCAACGGTTTTAGTCCGGCCAAAAACAGCACTAATGCTGAAATGCTACCAGATCCCCATCAGATCCCATTATAACCAATAGGGTCCGGCGACTAATGGTAGTATAAAGCTAGAGAGGGTGTGGTGAGCTTCATCAGGCTTTCTCTTCCGGAACAGCATGGCAGATCAGTGAAACAGAGGTGTGAACCTACTAACCTACTATAAGGTAGATTTTTTATTTTTTTGAACATTAATATTTATTGTTTAACCCCTTTATAACTACCAATACACCTCACTTAGGGCCTTAGCTTTTTACTGCAGCTCAGTCTAACCATTGCATTGGTCCCCCACAGTGTCATATAGTACCAGCAAAGTGAATGAGATTTGACAAATCTTACAGTATGTATGCCTTGCTTTTTTCTTCTGTGCGGAAATTGACCTGTTGTGCAGATGTCAATTGTTTGTGCGATTCCACACCTTCTGTAGAGTGGTTTTCCCATTGACTTCAACTTCTATTTTATTTAATTTTTTGCATTTTTTGTGCGTATTTTGCATTTCCAGATACCCTAGCAGAAAGGAAAGATGTGCCATGTTTTTAGCCCACCCTTGGACCTGTTCTATTTGGTCAACATCTTTTTGTAGGTGGGATTTTCAGAACTAAACCCAGTACTCCAGTCAGAGCTCAATACAGCAGGATCACAATCTCCCTGTTTCTCCTGGCTGTACCTCTAGCTATGTAGGTGAGCATCTTACTTTCTGTCCCTGATCACAGCCGCTCTAGTGAATCATTTTGAAGCTGCTAAAAAAGAAAAACTATAACAGCTACATTAATAGACACGTACATACAGTATTTCTAGAATGTTCTCTCTCCACTTTTCGTCAAAGTGGTACAAGGGTACCCTTAAAGTGGATATCCACAATGTCAAGTCCAACATGCTGATACTGAATATTTTTTATATATCAATATAGTGGTTGAAGCTCTGTTCTTCTGAGAATAAATGGGCTATAGAACTGATCTATGCCTATTCAGACTGAACTGTATTTTCTTGTACAGTGGCACTCCTGGCCACTGCTATGCAGGCAATATACAGTAAAGATTCATTCAAGTAGGGCCATGCTGATATTCCTGTTTGTACCCCCAGAAGAAGTGACTGCGAATTGGCGTTGAGGCTGAGGTTGGCAGCAGTGGTCAGTATTTTATATTCTTTTGATTTATTGGTGCTTTTACAATACTGTTTTTAATTCATTACCTATGGGGTAGATTGTGACTGGTTATGCATTATAAATGCATTATGAGCCCCTGCGCTGACGGTGGATCACCCAAGTTATGTAGAGACGGCTGCCGCTACATAACTTCAGCGTATCCACCGCCGATTCTAAATCTAAGATTCCGGGGGAGCTTCCCGGGAAGAAGTGGTATATGTTTGTAAATGACCCCCATAGTTTTTGTGTGTAAATTCTTGTTTGGATGTGAGTTTTTAGATGCAATTTGGGGCATTTCTGTTTGTCACAAAGTTACATGAAGGTGGACATAGTCAACAGCATGTCAAGGCAACTGAAATCAACAGGTTTTCTGCTTTCAGGAACTAGGGGTGCACTCACTTTTCAAGGAAAACAGATTTTTGGTCATCTCAGTTCTAGCGATTTTATGAAGATTTGTGCATGTAAAATTTTCGTCTAGGCAGTATGTATGTATTCTGCAGAAATTGAACTTATTAGAAATGAGCAGAAATTAACTTATTTTTGGACATGTGGTGCATGTAACTTATTGGTGGGGTCACACTTCTATCTAGTTATGACTTTTATGCAATTGTTATGAAAAAATACATGTTGATGCAAAATCGCATGAAGGTATCTATGTGTATAAAGTGCCTAGTGGCATTCTGAGAATGTGCCAGGTGTTTTCTTTCAGAAAACATATGGGTATGGAAGGTTAGTATGATTTTTTTAAATCTTGTAATTTGTACAAGTCAAGACTGCAAATATTGTCCTGGCTACCAGAGGTTCAAAGTGCCCGAACACCCCTGGCAGGGAAGGGGTTAAGAGATAGCATTCTGACTCCACTGAGAAGGAGATTACTGCATACTGTGTTTTGATCTTACAATGTACAGTAGACTCGAAAGCAGGAGCGTAGCTATAGAAGAAGCAGGGGAAGCGGCTGCTTTGGGACCCGAACTCAGAAGGGGCCCAACCAGGAGGAGGACTAAAATATGTCAGGGCTCCCTCAACAGTTTCATAAAATTATATTTTATACAGAGACATTGTAGGAAATAGACAGAGCGACCGGACCTCATCTGAGAGAGCAATCTTGACTAGCCACAGGGGTGGGGATTGCAAAGAAGTTGGTGCGGGGGGACAGGGGCCGTTCAAAAATTTGCTGTGGGGCCCATTCATATTTTAGTTATGCCACTGCTCTAAAGCTCTAAAGCTTTTTTCCAATCTTTGATACTTTTTTTTTTTTTTTAAGACTGCCACCTCCAGTTATTAATGGTAAGTCATAATATTTATGAAACATGACCATGACGTTTTTTTTTTTAATTGCAGCATGCACTGGATATGACATTTTTAAAAACACCTTACAACATACAAAAGAGGCAGTCACCACCAAAATAATCATAGAGTGCTGCCCTGTGTATAACAGAAGTATGGACACAAAAAAATAAAGTATGCAGGTAGTAAAAGCAAACCAAAAATTGTATATGAAATCATAAGAGTTTATTAAGGATGCAAAGAAAAAACAAGCAGGCAAACATTAGAAACAAAAAAGCATGCACAACAGGATGCACCAATTCCCCACATAAAACAGCAAAAGCCTTGAATGGCACAATATAAGGAGACCAAAAGTAAGGAGACCAAAAGTGCTCTGAAATATCAATTATATACAGTAAATAACATAATGATCATGTGAAAATGAAAGAGCAGGACATTGCAAAAAACAAAAACAAAAAAGTCTCACAGAAAATGTGCTGTGGGGATGGGAGACACGTATTGCCGTCCAGCATTTTTTTTTAGGTGTACCATATTTTTTGCTCCATAAGACACACTAGACCATAGGACCTATAAAAAAAATAAGAAGAGTCCACTTTTTTAGCAGAAATAAAGTTTTTGTCCACTATTTTTGATGGACTATCTACAATGGAGGTACTGATCAGAAAAAAGAAAAACTAGAAGATATCAGATGTTATTGTTCGTCCTATGCCCAAAACCAGAAATAGACAATAAAGAGGACCTTTCACCACTCCTGACGTGTCTGTTTTAATACCTTCATGCATTCCCCATGTAATAACAATTCTGGAGCATCTATTCTTATGGACCTATGTTATGCAATTCCTTTATTATTTCTACTAGAAGTTCTGAATGAATTGCGAGAAGTCTGCAGTAAGGGTACAGAGGGGTGATAACAAGTTGGGGGTGTGTACCTGCACAGACTGACTATCCAATCAGTGCTGCCATTTTCAGACTGTGTGGGTACACACCCCCAACTGGTTACCACCCCCCTCTGTACCCTTACTGCAGACTGCTAGCATTTAATTCATAACTTCTAGTAGAAATAATAAAGGAATGGCACAACATAGAGACATAATTGTTAGTACATGGGGAATGCATAAAGCTATTAAAGTAGACATGTCAGGAGTGGTGACAGGTCCTCTTTAACATGCTATTTTTACTGTATGGTAAATGTCATAAACATAGATCAGAATTGCTATTTTCTTCATGTCTCTAAAAACGTATAAAAGTTATATTATACATTTTACAGTATCTCACAAAAAAAGTCACATTTTTATAAATATTTTATAATATCTTTTCATAGGACAACACTGAAGATGTGACACTTTGATACCATATAAAGTAGTCAGTGCACAGCTTGTATAACAGTGTAAATTTGGTGTGCCCCTTAAAATAACTCAACACACAGCCATTAATGTCTAAACTGCTGGTAACGAAAGTGAGTACACCCCTAAGTGAAAATGGCCAAATTGTACCCAATTAGTAATTTTCCCTCCCCGGTGTCATGTGACTTGTTAGTGTTACGAGGTCTCAGGTGTGAATAGGGAGCAGGTGTGTTAAATTTGGTGTTATTGCTCTCACATTCTCTCATACTGGTCAATGAAAGTTCAATATGGCACCTCATGGCAAAGAACTTTCTGAGGATCTGAAAAAAAGAATTGTTGCTCTACATAAAGATGGCATAGGCTCTAAGAAGATTGCCAGCACCCTGAAACTAAGCTGCAGCATGGTGGCCAAGAACATACAGCGGTTAACCAAGACAGGTTCCACTCATAACAGGCCTTGCCATGGTCAACCAAAGACTTTGAGTGCACATGCTCAGCGTCATATCCAGAGGTAGTCTTTTCAAAATAGTGATGTCGAGAGCATAAAATTTTCAGTTCGCGAACGGCGAACGCGAACTTCCTCAAATGTTCGCGAACGGGCGAACCGGGCGAACCGCCATAGACTTCAATAGACAGGCGAATTTTAAAAACCAAAGGGACTCTTTCTGGCCACAATAGTGATGGAAAAGTTGTTTCAAGGGGACTAACACCTGGACTGTGGCATGCCGGAGGGGGATCCATGGCAAAACTCCCATGGAAAATTACGTTTTGTTTTAATCCACGGTCACACCACAGTCAGTGGAAGTGGGGCTGACACACACTGGCAGCAGGCAAGCAACTGAAATTAGACTACTGTCTAAAAATTAAATGCCTTATTTATCGGCAAGCTACTGTGCCACCCGGTATCAGTGGTTGGCACTGGCAGCAGGCAAGCAACTGAAATTAGACTAAAGTGTAAAAATGAAATGCCTGTGCCACACGCTATGAGTGGTGGTGGGCACTGGCAGTGGGCACACTACAGTCTGTGGAAGTTGGCCTGACACACACTGGCAGCAGGCAAGCAACTGAAATTAGACTAAAGTGTAAAAATGAAATGCCTGTGCCACACGCAATGAGTGGTGGTGGGCACTGGCAGTGGGCACACTACAGTCTGTGGAAGTTGGCCTGACACACACTGGCAGCAGGCAAGCAACTGAAATTAGACTAAAGTGTAAAAATTAAATGCCTGTGCCACCCGGTATGAGTGGTGGTGGGCACTGGCAGGGGGCACACTACAGTCAGTGGAAGTTAGCCTGACACACACTGGCAGGCAACTAACCTTAGATTAAAGGGTTAAAATTAAATGCCTTTGTTTGATGCAAAGTCCTGTGCCACACGGTGTGAGTGGTGGGCACTGGCAGTGAGCACACTACAGTCTGTGGGCCTGCAGCTCCTCACACACGGGCAGGCCAGGCAACTGCAATATATATATATGGAGAAAAAAAAAAAGCTGACTAATGTTGCAGCCCTAAAAAGGGCTTTTTGGGGTGCTGTCAGGACGCTGTCCTTACAGCAGAGATCAGATGAGTCTTTCAGGACTGGAGTGGACACTGAATTCACTAGCCTAGCTATCGATTTCCCTATTAAATCAGCAGCAGCTACACTCTCCCTCCTCTCACTAAGACTGCAGCTTCAGAATGAATCTAAAATGGATGCTGTGCAGGAGGTGGGAGGGTCTGGAAGGGAGGGTAGGCTGCTGATTGGCTGGAATGTGTCTGCTGACTGTGAGGTACAGGGTCAAAGTTTGCTCAATGATGATGTATAGGGGGCGGACCGAACATCGCATATGTTCGCCTGCCGAGGCGAATGCGAACAAGCTATGTTCGCCGGGAACTGTTCGCCGGCGAATAGTTCGGGCCATCTCTATTTCAAAATAGACATATGAGTGCTGCCAGCATTGCTGCAGAGGTTAAAGGGGTGGGGGGTCAGCCTGCCAGGGCTCAGACCATACGCCGCACAATGCACCAAATTGACTTGCATGACTGTCGTCCCCCTAAGGAAGCCTCTTCTAAAGATGATGAACAAGAAAGCCCGAAAACAGTTTGCTGCAGACAAGCAGACTAAGGACATGGATTACTGGAACCATGTACTGTGATCTGATGAGACCAAGGTAAACTTATTTTGTTTAGATGGTGTCAAGCATGTGTGGCAGCAACCAGATGAGGAGTACAGCGACAAGTGTGTCTTGCCTACAGTCAAGCATGGTGGTGGGAGTGTTATGGTTTGGGGCTGCATGAGTGCTGCTTGCTGTGGGATCTATAGTTCACTGAAGGAACCATGAATGCCAACATGTACTGTGACATGCTGAAGCATAGCATGATCCCCTCCCGTCGGAAACTGGGCTGCAGGGCAGTATTCCAACATGATAACGACCTCAAACACACCTCCAAGACAACCGCTGCCTTGCTAAAGAAGCTGAGGGTAAAGGTTCTGGACTGGCCAAGCATGTCTCCAGACCTAAACCCTATTGATCATCTGTGGGGCATCCTCAAACGGAAGGTGGTGGAGCACAAGGTCTCTAACATTCACCAGCACTATGATGTCGTCATGGAGGAGGATTGCAGTGTTAACCTGTGAAGCTCTAGTGAACTCCATGCCCAAAAGAGTTAAGTCAGTGTTGGAAAATAATGGTGACCACACAAAATATTGACAGTTTGGGCACAATTTGGCCATTTAGGGGTGTACTCACTTTTGTTGCCAGCGGTTTAGGCCTTAATGGCTGTGTGTTGAGTTATTTTGAGGACACACCAAATTTACACTGTTATACAAGGTGTACACTGACTACTTTACATTGGATCAAAGTGTCAGATCTTCAGCATGAAAAGATAAAATGAAATAATGAAGATATACAGTTGTGTTCAAAATTATTCAACCCCCAATGCTGTAAAAGGTTTTAGGGAATTTAGTGTACATTTGTAATTGTGTTCAGAATGAAATCTTACAAGGACTTTTTAAAGAACAAAATGCAACTAAAATGACATCAATTGTTTTTGTAATACAGTATTAAATGTTTTTTTTGTGATTTCTTCATTGACACAATTATTCAACCCCTTAAAGACGACCACTCTTAAGAACAGAGGTTCATTCAAGTGTTTTCGATCAGGTATTGAAAACACCTGTGGATGTCAAGGAGCAGCAATCAAGCATAATAAGCACCAATTAGGCAGATGTAAAATGACTGTGATACTCAGCTCCTTCTAGACATTTACTGGTGTGTTTACAAACATGGTGAAGTCAAGAGAATGGTCCACGAAGACAAGAGAAGAGGTGATTTCTCTTCACAGGAAGGGCAATGGCTATAAGAAGATTGCAAAGATGTTAAACATACCAAGAGACACCATAGGAAGCATCATTCGCAAATTCAAGGCAAAGGGCACTGTTGAAACGCTACCTGGTCGTGGCAGAAAGAAGATGCTGACTTCGACTGCTGTGCGTTTCCTGAAGCGGAAAGTAGAGAAAAGTCCCCGTGTGACTGCTGAGGAACTGAAAAAAGATTTGTCAGATGCGGGTACTGAAGTTTCAGCTCAGACAATAAGGCGCACACTGCGTAATGAAGGCCTCCATGCCAGAACTCCCAGGCGCACCCCCTTGCTGTCTCCAAAGAATAAGAAGAGTCGACTTCAGTATGCCAAAAGTCATGTGGACAAACCACAAAAGTTTTGGGATAGTGTTCTGTGGACTGATGAAACAAAATTAGAACTGTTTGGGCCCATGGATCAACGCTATGTTTGGAGGAGGAAGAACAAGGCCTATGAAGAAAAGAACACCTTGCCTACTGTGAAGCATGGCGGGGGGTCAATCATGCTTTGGGGCTGTTTTGCTTCTACAGGTACAGGGAAGCTTCAGCGTGTGCAAGGTACCATGAATTCTCTTCAGTACCAGGAGATATTGTATGAAAAGGTGATGCAGTCCGTCACAAACCTGAGGCTTGGGTGACGTTGGACCTTTCAACAGGACAATGATCCGAAGCATACCTCCAAGTCCACTAGATCATGGTTGCAGATTAAAGGCTGGAACATTTTGAAGTGGCCATCGCAGTCACCAGACTTAAATCCGATTGAGAACCTCTGGTGGGACTTAAAGAAAGCAGTTGCAGCGCGCAAGCCTAAGAATGTGACTGAACTGGAGGCTTTTGCCCATGAAGAATGGGCGAAGATACCTGTAGATCGCTGCAAAACACTTGTGTCAAGCTATGCGTCATGTCAAATCAATGCCAAACTGGCCAATTTCAGTGGGGGTTGAATAGTTTTGAACACAGCTGTAATGAAATATTTACAAAAATTTGAGGGGTGTACTCACTTTTGTGAGATACTGTATGTACTGCAAATGGAGACATTAAAAACACTTATTGCACAAAAATCAAGCTCCTATGGCCAAGTCAACAGGAAGATAAAAAAAGTTATGGCTTTGTAGTGTAGATAAAAAATGGGTCAAGCTAGAATGCATCCTTTAATGGGTTAATCCAGTTAAAGGTAATGATGACCCAACCTCTGGATAGATCATCATTATCACATTGGTGGGGGTCTGAGTCCCGGCACCCATGGTGATCAGCTGTTTCAGGATCACTTGCAATACATTGTATAGTGTCTGTGCTTGGTATTGCAGCTCAATCCCATTCACTTCAAGGAGGATGAGCTGCAACTACAGTAGACAATGTGACTTATGTACAGTGACATCACAGGGCCTAGGAAGAGGCCGCAGAGCTCACAGAGCACTGGCCTCTTCTAACAGCTGGGGCCGCCGATGTGATATTGATGACCTATCCAGAGGGTGCAGATATAATTGGCCATTTGCCTCAGCGTTGGTGGTTCTCTGCCACGCCACTCGACCATTTGTTGTGATGCATGCTGTGCAATGACTTCATTGCACCATCTGCAATGTTTCACAGATGTAAGTCTGGCCAGAATCGGTTAGGACTACATAGCTGGAGGACCAGGAAACGAAAGGATTACACAATGTATGCGCTGCATACATATAAGAGATACAATGTGGGGCACCGTATGGGGAGAACAGAGATGGGGCACAGTATGAGGGGCACAGTATGAGACCACAGAGATGGGGCACAGTATGGGGAGCACAGAGATTAGTCACAATATGGGGGCACAGAGATGGGTCACAGGTGAGGCACAGTATGAGGAGTATAGAAGTGGGGCACAATATAGGGGCACAGAGATGAGGCACAGTACGGGGATCACAGAGATGAAGCACAGTATGGGGATCACAGAGATGGAGAGCACAGAGATGGGGCACAGTATGGGGAGCACAGAGATGGGGAACAGTATGAGGGACACAGTATGGGGCCACAGAGATGGGGCACAGTATGGGGAGCACAGAGATTAGGCACAATATGGGGGCACAAAGATGGGTCACAGGTGAGGCACATTATGAGGAGTACAGAAGTGGGGCACAGAGATGAGGCACAGTACGGGGAGCACAGAGATAAAGCACAGTATGGGGATCACAGAGATGAGGCACAGTTGGTGGGACAGAGAGATGAGGCACAGTATGTGTGGCAGAGAAATGAGGCATAGTATGTGGAACAGATATAAGTTACAGTATGGGTGGCACAGAGGTGAGGCATAGTATGGGGGCAAAGAGACGAGGAACAGTAATTAGAGCACATACAGTAAATTGGACACACTATGGGGAACAGAGATGAGGCATAGTATAGATGGCACAGAGATGAGGCACAGTATGTGGAGCACAGAGATGAGGCACAGTATGGGGAGCTTTGTTTTTTTTAATTTTTAGTGGGCATAGCACGTGACATGACTGTATTAAGGGGAACAGTGTATGCTACTATTATATTTAGGGCACAGCATGTGGTACCAAGAAGAGTTTGTGTTAGTGCATAGGGTGTAGATGTTTTGGTAAAGTGAGAAGCTAAAGACTTATGGCTCTCAAACTATTGGAGAAAGATGTCAAAATATGAAATTTTTCTAATTTATGGCCCTATTTTATAACTTTATTTGGATTAAACCTAAGTTTCCCAAACATGTGGACCAGCTTTAGACATGTTGGTGACCACTTGGCCACATTGGACTAGTTTCTGTTCTGCTTTAATGCTTTTAAGATATACTATGTCAGTACATGGAGAACTTTTATACAAAGCTGTTCTTCATTGGAGGATAAGGTAAAGAACAAGAGAACTGTGCCTCCTAATACAGTAATCTGGCTAAGTTGCTTTAGTCTTCTATATATAGCGTCCAAATCAGTTAATCAACACCGCACCTTCCAGCGACAGCAGTGGAATAGCTTGTGTGTATGTCGAGTGCTTGGCTGAAGCCGCAGGGCACAGTGAAATCAATTCTTGAGAACCCTCTCATTTCTTTGCGTGGAAATTGCTGTTCCAATTAAATTTTAATTAAAAAACATTCCACTGCTTTTGTGTGGAAATAGCAATTTAAATAGGAAGTCGACAAAGCAATAGAGGGAATTCTGTATAGACTTCTGCTATTACCTGGACAGTGATAGACACCTCCACAGTAAGAAGATTATGCTTTTTAAAACAGCAAATGCTCTGCTTATAATTCATTAAGGAATGCAAAGATAATTAGCTTTCTCACTGTGTTCATTAAAAGCTCATTCTTATCATTGCTTCGCAAGTAGGGAAAAGCATATTTACTGATAATTATTTTTAATAGAATAAATTATAGTCAGAGAATTATAGTTGACCTGCTATTATAAATGTTTTCCAGATTTGTAATGGATCAAATTAGTAGGAGGAACATTCAGTGCGAATACACAGTGAGCCACTTCATTATAAATCCATTAATAAAGTTCCCTCTAATCTAAAGAGAATGAATGCGGTTAAATGGTTAATCTAGTCAAAAATGAAAAACTTATAGGCTCACATTAACTAAGACTTAAGCCAATAGAGAAGACAATGATTGAAACTTCATAGGAAGTTTACGCCAGTTTATCGCTCACTCGGTAGCTGCATTTACATGGGTAACAGTTCCATACACAACCCTACAAAAATTGCCAGACCAAACACAATTACAATAGTTTATATACTTTATTAGTTCATATGTTTAACAGTTAAAAAGAGTTTGCACGAAATGTCCATTGGAGAAAGAGGGACACGGACAGGACTGTCAATATTAGCTTTGTGCACGTATGTAAGCAAGAGATTCAACTGTGCAAATAAAAGGCTAATCATAAAGAGCAAAGTGCAAAGAAAACTACAAGCCTAATACAATAATCTGCAATGAAATACAGTTAAAAAAAGATCCATTACCCATACTGAGTCCCACACTCCAAGATGGGGACTACCCCAATGGCATTTCGGCATGCCTTCATGCAATACAGTCTACTCATCTGGCGGCAGCACATTCAGGTTTACACAGGACAATGTGCTTCTGATAAACAGTGATTTTAGTAGGTGTGTGATCATCTGTGAGACAATTGTTGGTACCTTTACAGAGGTAATTATCAAAAATGAACATTTGTACGAATGCTCATACCTGAGAGTTCTCCAATCCTTAGCCTGTGTACAGGGGCCTCTAGACACGTATAACTGCCAAGTATAACTGTGTAGGGACAGTGATAGAATTTGTACATTTATATGAGAAAACTTTCCCTGAAATGTCCCTTAGCAGTGCTCTCTAAATGAGCATTGCTGAAGTATGTTTATCTACACAGTACAGAGTAGTGTTTACTGTGAAGACAACTTGGGTTAATTCTTTTTCCCTCCCTGCTGGCTCCTATATATGTCTAGAAATTAACGTACATATATATTTGCCCTGTCTTCCTGATATATTGACACTGAGCAGCATGGCCAGCGCTGACAGCGAATAATTCTTCTGTATCCCTGGTGCGCTGAGTAACTTACCAGCTGCCGGGAGATGCAGGGTAGATCATGCAGTCAGCACTGGCTATTACGACGGAGAGACAGGGAGTTGTTGATTTATAGTATATACTGTCCCTATATATTGTAAATCAGCTACTCCTTGTCTCTCCAGTGGAATAGTCAGTGCCGACTGCACGATCTGTCCTGCATCTCCCGGTGGCTGGTTAGTTATTAGAAAAATGTTCCCTATCACTGTCCCTACACATTAGAAGAAAAAAAATAAATGGCAATAACACTTTAAAGGGCTTCTGTCACCCCCGATTTGGCAATTTTGAGTAGTGGACATTAGCTATTTGCTAATGTCCGCTGAGTTCATACATATTACTATTACCTCTGTCTGTGCTCTAAATTCTGTAAAAATCGCACTTTTATGTTATGCTAATTTCTTCACTACCAGCAAGTTGGGCGGTTACTTGCTGGTAGCCGCCGCATCCTCGGACTAGAAACACGCCCCCTCCTCCACTTGATAGACAAGGCCAGCGAGCGCTCTTCTCCTCCCGCTGGCCCTGTCTTCCCATGAAATCCCGCGCCTGCACCGTAACGGTCTTCATTCGGCGCAGGCATTCTGAGTGAAGGACGGGCACTTGCCAGCTCCTTCACTCAGAACGCCTGTGCCGAATGAAGACCGTTACGGCGCAGGAGCGGGATTTCAGCTACCATATTTTAGCAGGTTCTATTGAGATAAATAGTGTGGCAGTGTGCATGCTCAACCTACTGCTCTGTTCATTTCGGGGTGGGGGTGGAAAATTGCTGGGTATGGGATCACATTCTTGTAATCGGAGGAGGTTCCAGTGGTAGGAACCCCTCCAATCTAATATTTATCCACTATCTTGTGATTATGGGATGACTAGGGAATAATCTAAATACAGTTCCTCTGTGATATAAAGAAAAATGTGTTTGTCTGTGGTAACGTTATCTTTCATTTTTACTCTACAGGTAGCAATGGGAGTCCTACAAGTTGGCTTTGTTTCCGTGTACCTCTCTGATGCACTTCTCAGTGGATTTGCAACAGGTGCCTCTTTCACAATCCTCACATCTCAAGTGAAATACCTTTTAGGATTGAGTATACCACGTGCCAATGGAATTGGCTCTTCTATTTGCACATGGATTTATATCTTCCAGAATATTCACAAGACCAACATTTGTGACCTTGTTACCAGCATAATCTGCCTCTTAGTTCTGGTTCCAGCCAAAGAGCTGAATGAATGCTTCAAATCTAAACTTAAAGCTCCTATCCCCATTGAACTTTTTGTGGTAGTTGGTGCCACTCTTGCATCTCACTTTGGTCATCTCAAAGAAAAATATGGTTCCAGTATAGCAGGTGAAATTCCTACAGGATTCCTAATGCCGAAGCCACCAGAATGGGGCCTAATTCCCAATATAGCATTGGGGGCATTGTCCATTGCAATTATAGGATTTGCAATCACTGTCTCTCTTTCAGAGATGTTTGCCAAGAAACACGGGTATGAAGTGAAGGCTAATCAGGAGATGTATGCCATTGGATTTTGCAACATCATTCCTTCATTTTTTTATTGCTTTACCACAAGTGCTGCTCTTGCAAAAACGCTAGTTAAAGAGTCCACCGGTTGCAAAACTCAAGTCTCAGGAATCATAACCTCTTTAGTCCTTCTCTTAGTCCTACTGGTAATTGCTCCTCTTTTTTACTCTCTCCAAAAATGTGTTCTTGGAGTTATTACCATAGTAAACTTGAGAGGTGCCCTTAGAAAATTTTTAGATCTTCCCAAGATGTGGAAAGTCAATAAAGTGGACACCTCTATTTGGTTGGTCACCATGTTTTCATCAGCATTAGTTAGTACAGAATTGGGACTATTGATTGGCATTGTCTTTTCTATGCTGTGTGTCATTGTAAGATCTCAGAAACCTGGGGTAACACTGCTAGGCAGAGTGGAGGCCTCAGATGTGTATGAATCTATGACTGTATATAAGGACCTGAACACCACAAAAGGAGTTAAGGTCTTTCGATTTGAAGCCCCACTCTATTATGTGAATAAGCAGTGCTTTAAATCAACCTTGTATAAATATGTTGGTGTAGATCCAGTATTGGTGGCATTAGCAGAGAAGAAAGCTGCAAAGAAGAAAGAGAAGTGGCAAAAGAAAGAGGGCACTGCAGATTCCAGTCTTACTACAATGGAAGTTGTACAGAGACTCTACCAGGAGCAGATGCCTCTTCACTCTGTAATCATTGATTGTAGTGCCATCCAGTTCATTGATACAGCAGGGTTAAACACCTTGAAAGAAGTCTTGAAAGATTATGATGACATTGGTGTTCGTGTTCTGCTGGCTCAGTGCAGCAGTTGTGTGAGAAATTCACTTAGGAATGGGGACTATTTAAAAAGGGAGGAAGGGACTATGGTATTTCATAGCATTCATCAAGCTGTGCAGTTTGCGCTGTATGAGCAGGAACAAAAAGATGCTTTCGTTAATGGGTCAGCAGTTTAAAAGAGGTAGAGGCGAAAGATACGCCAATGTTACCATGCCATAGGTGGCATATTCTTAAATACCGAAGTGTGCACTACCGAAGTGTGCAATCTGGAATTGCACATATTCATTTTCTGAAGAATATACAACAAAGCAATATATGTCATACTGCCAGATCACAACTAACTCTCTATAACCAAATACAGGAGGACATTTCTTCCTCTATATAGTAGCAAGTGCGCATATCTGTAGCTCATCACTCAGGACAAGAAATGATCAGATTATTTCTGTAAAAAATACTATTTTTATTCAAATCTTAAATGAATTTCTTACTATTTTGATATAGAGGGACTATTTTTCTACAAGATATTCCATATAGACTATTTTTTTGTGTGGGAGATTATGTTGTATTTGTTGGAAGATTATTTTAATACATAGATTAAAAGGCATGAACGTGGTACTGGGTTCTACCAATGCCTACAAATATCAATTGCAGAGATTAAGATTTATTGTAACATGGGCGATATAGAATGAGTTCAGGGTAAACGTTGAATCAGGTTTGTCCACAATTGCATTGTGTTTCTGTTTTTTCCATGCCGATGCAATTTTGAGTTTCTGATGTGTTTTTCACACGTGCGAAGTATAACAGTCTCCTAGCTACCATCAGTTAAAAAAATGCATTTTATCCGGATGCTTTCCATTTTCACGCAAGCTCCATTTATTTCTATGGGGCCAGGGCTGCATTAAAAATGCACAATATAGGACATGCTGCGATTTTTCCTGAATGCATAGATGATCAGCGATAAACAATGCTCACATGCACAGACCCATTGAAATGAATGAATCAGGATTTAGTCCGGATGCTATGCGTTCACTACATGCATTGCATCCGGATGGAAAACTTGCTTGTGTGAAAGAGGCCTAAAGTCACAGCTTGTGCAGCCACCAAATGAAAATAGCAATAAAAGTAGCCATATGGAGAAGTAGACACTAGATGGCGCTATTGGTTCATTTTACAGTGCATAAAGATTCTCTATAGAATTGGTTTTCAAACAGATATAATTGTGCTCTTATCAGTTCGTGAAACGAGTAAGGCTACTTTCACACCAACGTTTTTGCTGGATCTGTCATGAATCAGCAAAAACGCATCCGTCCTGATAATGCAACCGTCTGCACCCTGTTATGAACAGATCCGGTTGTATTATCTTTAACATAGGAATGACGGACCCGTCATGAACACCATTCAAAGTCAATAGGGGACAGATCCGTTTTCTATTGTGTCTGAGAAAACGGATCCGTCCCCATTGACTTACATTGTGAGTCATGACGGATCCATCTTGCTCTGCACCACATCGCGGGCAGAAAAACGTTGCTTGCAGTGTTATTCTGTCTGCGATGGGGACGCAACCAAACTGAACGGAAGGGATTCTGATCCTATGACGGATCTTAATAGCGGAAAGGGAAAGCGCAAGTGTGAAAATAGCCTAACATGTACTACTCATACTACTATTACTCATATACATAGTGTAATACAGTGGGAGAGAATTATTAACACTGGTGTACCTATATGCCGGTCTTGATCTTCCTGCGCTCGCGTGAGATGCACCTAATTTATTAAGAGGCAGCTATAACTTCCACTAGTTTCTGGAAAAAGTTATAGTTAATCCGGCGGGCTGTGTGAAGCCTCGCCCCCTCTTCTTGCCACTTAGCCTAAAAAGTCGCAAATTATGATGCACATATGGCGTAACTCTTTAAAGGCAGTTTATATTGATGACCTATCCTCAGGATAGGTGATCAATTTCTGATCTGCAGGGGTCTGACACCCAGCACCCCTGCTGATCATCTGTTTGATGAGGAGGCGGTGCTCCGTGCGAGCGCTGCTTCCTCTTCATTACACTACATGTCATCTCCTTTGCAGCAGCGGAGTAGTGTAATTACAAGTACTTTCTCTACTCGTAATTACACTGCACTTCTGAGATGAGGTGCAATGTAATAAAGATGGAGTGGCACTCACATGAAGCGCCCCCTCCTCTTCAAACAGCTGATCGGTGGGGGTGCCAGGTGTTGAACCCCTCTGCCAATCAGATATTGATTACCTATCCTGAGGATATAGGTCAATATAAACTGCCTCTTTAATAAATGTCCTCAATATATTATTATATTCTTCAAATGTTTCCAATGGAATTTACAGATTTAATTATAATTATTTATAAATGTAAAATAATCTATTATCAAAATATATTTTTTGTAGCTGTGAAAAAACTCAGCAACAAAGCCAAGTCATGTGGAATTTGTAGCTTGTAGGACGTGTAAGGAACTGAAGACCCAAATGACATGTCATACTACCCATCCTCATTGCAGTTATTCACAGCTCCTTACTCTGGTGTTCCACATGTAGATTATCTTTTATATGAGTATGCTGTTATAATATATACTGCACTTGAAGCTGTAGGATAATAACTCCTTAGCAAGAAATATTTTTTAGAGACATTTCACTAGAAAAGAATTCCTGATACAAGGTTTGCTCATTCTAAAATTGCCCATTTTTAGAAATCCCTTTAGTGACATTAGAAATCTGATGAACCCTAGAAAGGTTCTGCATGAAATGACAGAAGAAGCACAGCCTAAATGCCATACTTATATTATCTTTATGTATCGTCTTTTTATATACTTTAAAAACAAGATAGGTGTCAAAAGCAAATCTAATATAGCCTCTGTGTATATCATACACCATAAATCTCAGCACAGAAAAAATATATACTCCCACGCAACCCAAATCCCATTTCCCCTAACCCAAACCTTCCCAACCCCCAAGAAGAGAGAAGAGAGAGAAAAAACAAACCATATCTATGTATTTACTTATCGCAATTATTAAGCCATAGATTCCATATTTGTCTAAATCTGTCACTTGTACTCCTATTTACTAAGGACTCATGCACATGGCCGTAGCCATTTTTGCAGTCCGTAAATTGTGGATCTGAAAAACATGGATACTGAACGGGTGTTCCGCATTTTGCGGAACAGAACGTCCGGCCCATAATAGAACTCTCCTATCCTTGTCTGTAATGTGGACAAGAAGAGGTCATGTTCTATATTTTTTGCGGGTGTAACGGAACGGATATATGGATGTGGACAGCACGCAGTGTGCTGTCTGCATCTTTTGCAGCCCCATTGAAGTGAATGGGTCTGCATTCGACCTGCAAAAAATGCAGATTGAATGTAGACAAAAAATACATTTGTGTGCATGTACCCTAAGACCTTGTTGTAAGATGATGTGCCGAGTTTTGGCACATTTTTGACACATCTAGTTTGGGTCCTATTTAAGAATTGAAATGCGACAAAACAAAAAACCCAGTGTGCCTAGCTCAACATGGGGACATGGCTCAGCTGGTAAGGGATGTGACATAAGATGTTACAATGTGCGCCAAAATTGCGCCAGTCTTTGAATAGAAGGGCAGTCCTTATCGCTATGCAAAGTGTGTATGTTCTAGCATGTGGCACCCACATTGCATTTCATCTATCTGTAGTTGGTTGTGATTCAGTGCTTTAGTTTTGACAGGATGTGATGTGTTAACCCTGTTATAGAAATTTCATTACCGGGGGAGAGAGTAAAGTGTAATTTTGTCTGCTGCGTCAAAGGAAATTTCTGCTTGGTAAAAGAACGTTTTCGCTCTTTGTGTAAGGACAAGGAACGTGCATTCGTTATTTCCAGTGTGCCTGATCAACCGCTGGAGATGATGACGCTGTTCCTCTAAGTAGGCCCACATAAGAATCCTGGTGAGCCTTGTTGAGCACTGATCACTGATCGGTGCTGAACAAGACTCCCCCTTTTAGTGATTGAGAGAAATGTTGTGTGTCATCACTTCCTGTATGTTTGTACTGTACATGAACTTTGTACATGAACAGTTTGTACTGTATTGTTATCCCTTTTGTCTATGTAAATAAAGAAAGAGTCTGGGCGAGAGAGCAGTCTCCCCCGGGCTCTCAACCATGAAGCATCTTATCTGATTACTGGAATCCTTACACAAAAGGAGCTTCCTACACGTGCTTGTGAGCACGGGGTAAGGAAATTTCTATAACAACCCCTTAAGGACACATGATGTACCGGTCATCATAATAAGTATTTCCGATCAATGATGCTCAGCCAGCAGTGATTGGAACAAGGTACCTGCTGAAATCATCCCACAAAAAATGAGCCCCTACATAAGACAGTCGCACAAAAAATAAAAATTTCAAATATGGCTTTCAGAATGTGGAGGTACTTTCAATATCAGTTGAAAAACTGAAACAAAAAAAACAAAAAGTAGTCATACTTGGGATTGTCGCGTCCGTAATAACCTGCTCTATAGAAATAGCACACAATCTAGCCTGTCGGATTAACGATGTAAATAACAAAAAATAAAAACGATCCCAAAACCATTTTTCCTTTTTAATCAATTTTTCCAGTAACAAAGCAAGGGCTAACAGCCAAACAAAACTCAATATTTATTGCCCTGATTCAGTCGTTTGGAGAAACACCCCATATGTGGTCATAAACTGCTGTATGGCCAAACGGCAGGGCGTAGAAGGAAGGGAACGCCATCTTGTTTTTGGAAGGCAGATTTTGCTGGACTGGTTTTTTGACACCATGTCCCATTTGAAGCCCTCCTGATGCACCCCTACAGTAGAAATTCTAAAAAAGTTACCCCATTTTGGAAACTACGGGATGAGGTGGCAGTTTTGTTTGTACTATTTTAGGGTAAATTCGATTTTTGGTTGCTCTATATTACACTTTTTTTCAGGCAAGGTAACAAAAAATAGAAATTCTGAAATTTCATCTCCATTTGCCCATAACTCTTGTGGAACACCTAAAGGGTTAACAGTTTGTAAAATCGGGTTTGAATACCTTGAGGCGTGTAGTTTCTTAGATGGAGTAAATTTTATGGAGTTTCTACTCTAGGGGTGCATCGGGGGGCTTCAAATGGGACATGGTGTCAAAAATCCAGTCCAGCAAAATCTGCCTTCCAAAAACCATATGGCGTTCCCTTCCTTCTATGCCCTGTCATTTGGTCGTACAGCAGTTTACCACCACATATGGGGTGTTTCTGCAAACTACAGGATCAGGGCAATAAATATTAACATTTGTTTGGCTGTTAACCCTTGCTTTGTTACTGGAAGAAATGTATTAAAATGGAAAATTTTCCAAAAAATCGAAATTCTGAAATTTTATCTTCATTTGCCATTAACTCTTGTGGAAAACCTAAAGGGTTAACGATGTTTGTAAAATCAGTTTTGAATATCTTGAGGGGTGTAGTTTCTAGAATGTAGTCATTTTTGGGTGGTTTTTATTATGTAAGCCTCACAAAGTGACTTCAGACCTGAACTGGTCCCTAAAAAGTGGGATTTTGAAAATTTCAGGAAAATTTCAAGATTTACTTCTAAACTAAGCCTTGTAAAAGCCCCAAAAAATTAAATGGCATTCCCAAAATGATCGATACATGAAGTAGACATATGGGGAATGTAAATCAATAACTTTTTTTGGCGGTATTACTATGTATTATAGAAGTAGAGAAATTTAAATTTTTGGTAAATTTGGTATTTTTTTATAAATATATATTTGCAGACCTTAAGGTATAACTGTGAAAGCCAGCTTAGTGTTTGGTCAGTGTTTGATCAGTGATTTCCATCAGTCATTGTGAGCCAAAAAAAAGCCTCGACTCCTGGTTTTGGTTCACAATCACTGTCCAAAACACTGAAAAGACATTTTATTTGAATATATCTTGATCTGTTCTTAGATATAAAAAATGAATATGGCCCCTTTAATTTGGTGCAATCTTAGATTGTGGACCAAGAAAAAGTTGTGTGCCCCCTACAATTACTTGAATTGAACGACCCACATGGATCATTTAGCAGTTCCTTTCATGTGAATGGGGTTACTTTGGTAGTAAGGGTCAGTCAAAGAATTTGCTGCAACAAATCTGTGTATGATTATACAGTACCCTTAGGACATGTTCAGATAGCATTTGGACTGAATCCTGAACCATTCATTTTAACGGGCCTGTGTACATGAGCGTAGTTTTTCATGCATCATTTGTACTTTCAGGAAAAATTGCATTTTTCACGCATCCTTTTTTCACGCAGCCCTTGTTCCATAAAAGTGAATGGGGCTTGTGTGAAAAACGGAAGGCATCTGGATACAATCTGGATACAACGCGTTTTTCACTGATGGTTGCTAGGAGATGTAGATCCTGACACAATCTGTATCGTTCATGTGAAAGAGGCCTTATTGTGTTGCCTAAATGCAGTAGATTTTGACTGCAGATTCATTGTTTCAATGTAAAATGTTGCATGTTGTGTTACGCAGATTGTTCCGTAGATTCGCCACCTGTGATCTTACACTGAGGCCACTTCACATAATCAGTATTTGGTCAGAATTTTTCATCAGTATTTCTAAAGGCACCTTTACACAGGCCAAGTAGACAGACGATTGTAGGAAGGAAGCGTTCCTTCCTGACAGTCGCCTGCTCATCAGTGAAGGAGCCCACTGCATTTACATTCAGCAATCTCCTCCATAGTATGGAGAGGAGCGATCGCTAATGCCATCACTCTTCCCTATACACTCGTTGTTTGAATGCTTGTTAGCAATCGGCCCATGTAAAGGACCCTTTAGCAAAAAACAGAATTGGGTCAAGAATACAGAAGTACAAATTGCATTCCATTATAGTTTTTCTCTGCAGGTTCCACTCCTCGTTTTGGCATACAAATCCATAGTGTGTAAAAATTGCCTAGGTAATATTTCACACAGTCTTAGGAGTTGCATTTTTTTTAATGTCAAAAATGCCACTTCCAGATGTTGGCTCGAAGTCTGGGGAAATAGTTAAATGCAATATGCACTTTTATAAGTGGTGCATTTCTTCACTTGTATTGAATTTTTAGTTAATGGCATCTTTTTTAAATCACAGCATGCTCTGATGCTCTCGTTTTCTGGTATTTTTCCCCATAGGCATCCATTGTTTGTTTGTTTTAGTTTTTGTTTTTGTTTTTTTTGGGGGGGGAGGCAGCTTGAGAAAATGTGTCAATGTACTGTTGCATTTTTATGAAGTTTTTAAATGGTGTTTTTTTTTTTTAAATGGCCATTTTTATATTGCTCTACATAGAAAGTGACATTATAGGGGGGCTTCGTACCTCCCTCAAGAATAACACATAGCTTGTAAAAAATACAGCAAAAACACACATACCCGTACGAAAACACAACGAGTAGGTAGTTTTTAATGGTGTTTTTGGCATGTTACATAGTTTCACAGCTCTTATAGTGAAGAATAAGGATGAGCACACTTCTGTTTTCAAGTTCGGCATACAGGGTTCGGGTTATCTAAGAATTCTGTTATGGATTCCGCTACCACGAAATTCTTAGATAACTTGAACTTTGCTTTTCATCATATTTTATGGGCCATTTATGTAGGAATATATTCACCATCCCTTTAATGTGGCTTCCTCTGTACAGCAGTATGAAAAAAATACCTTGATAAAAAATGCCATTAAAGATGTGACATACATTGCCATGTGTTTTTTCTAGCCGGGCCAAAAAAATCAATAGATGTCTATGTGACAAAAATATCAATGTACGAGGAAAAGAAATGCCAAACCCAGAACATGCTGGGATTGAAAAAAGCCATTTATATGAAAAATCCTTGTTTGCAATGTGTTTAATGATTCTCACTGGCTTCCATAACACATCTGAAGATGTTGTTTTTTGCATAAAAAATGGCATTAAAAAATAGACATAAAATAGACTGTGGGGCACATTTACTATAGTGTTTTTTTTAAAAAAAAAGCTGGTTTCCGACTGTCTTATTTTTTAAGTTTCTGATTTCGCGCTTGTTTTGGAGGCATTTGGCCTATTTTAAGTTTTAAGACTAATTCAGAAGTTTTCAAACTTTTGCACCTATATTCTGATCTATTTATGTAGGTCTGCCTTATTTTGCGCCTGACTTGGTTGTAAAAACAGTCTAATTTGTGCTCCACTCCAGGGCGGGTATACTTTTTTGCCTATGTTTTGAGTGGTGAGTTGTGCCACATTTTGCCTACTTTCATGGCCTATTTTCAGCTCACTTTCGCCACATTTTCATGCACATAGTAACTAGACCAGTCTAAATGAAAATGAACCTGTCGTACTAAAAAAGAACCACTAGAGACTTAATACTCTTAGAGAGATGCGGCACTCGTGTCCTGTTGTTTGGGTGCTCGAGTTGTGGGGTCCCAACCCCGTAGTAATCAATAAAGAAAATAAACTTCGGCACTCCTTGATATTTGTTTAAAGTACTGTGCCCTTTTTTATTTGGTTTTCCTTTGCAAATTGCGTATGAAAGCCAAATAAAAAAAAAACAGTACTAGAGACTTAAATCATAAAAGAAAAATCTTATTTATTGAGGGATAATACGTTTTTTTTTCTTTTACTCCAAAAAAGGCGAGCTTGATAAATGTGCCCCTATGTGTGACACCACCCTGTCACTGTTTGAATATAGTACTAGTCATACTTTGGGTCTCATGTATCGAAACTATCTCAGGAACAAACGGGGGTCAATTTATGGCATATTTCTGTCGCAGATTTAGTTGCAAAGGGAATTTGCGGCTGAATCTTCGACTTTTCCGTGCTCACGCCAGGTTTAAAAAATGGGGCATGATGTGGTCAGCAAAGGGGGCGGACCAGCTGGCCAGTCTGATTTATCATTTTCTAGGCGTAGAAAATAATCGAAATCTACTTCAGCATAGGAGCTGGCATAGATTTATGCTGGCGGTGGATGCACCTAAGTTATGTAGACGCCGTCGCAAGGGGTATTAAGACCGGCGTCTAAAATGTCAGTTTAAATAAATGACCCCAAATGTGCCTTATTGCCCTTATTGCAACCAGGGTCCTTGATTTCTTTTCTCATTGTGGAAAATTCTTGTGACTAGTTGGTATGGGAATAAGTTTACTCTAAAGCTGCCAATGCACATGCAATGGCTGTTGGCTGTCCGACTGTTCATCCGATAGCTGTCTCTCCCGATTCCCTCCCGGATACACATACATCTTTGGCTCGAGAGAGAGAGCGGACAAAGCTGCTGCCAGACACTTCTGGCACCGTCCTGTTTCACTGGAGAACAAAAGGATCAGGCGAAAGTATTCATTTTGTCCAACCCTTGTCTACCCCAACATATCATCTGTCTGGAGGGAGTCGGGAGCTCCCCATACACATTAGAGTTTTTGGCCGCCTTAAGCCTTCTGCTTTACAAGTTATCTTGTTATCTGTTTAGAATGGTGTTTTAATTCTTTCCTTTCAAGGGTGCACAGTTTAGAGGGAAAACTGAAAGCAATTTAGAGATAACTGCACTAAACAATAATAATCTTTATTTGTATGGCATTAAAATTTTATGCGTCACTTTACAATTCAGAGGGAACATGTACAAACAAAATCATATGTTACATACATAAGACATTAACAATTCAAACTGGAGGAGTGAGGGTGCTGATCGCAAGAGCTGGTAATCTATGACAAACTAGGGGTGACACATGTCCAATGTGTCCTTCCCTGGCTGTGCTTCTTTTCTGATTGAGTGTAAATGAAAATTGTGAAATTTTATAAAAATTAACATCTCTACTTGTCATACATGACAGTAGGGCAGTGGCACAAATTTAAAAGCATATGTTCAGTCTTGCAGTGTTGACAGTGTAGCAGTTTATAGTCGGTCGCCAAGTAGTAACTGACAGCAAGCCTCATCTAAACTGAACCAACCCTTTGTATTCCTTATCAGCAGTGCATCATTGTGTAAGGTTGGGGCTATGCCTACCTTTTTTAACACTTTTGATAGAATTAACTATCTAGTTTCATGTTCTCCAAAGAAGAGCAAAATTTGGCAGAATAAAAGTTCATATACACACTACTCCAGTATGTCTGTAATACTCTACTCAAACCCTACCTACTTCTGGCAGCAATTTAGCATGGTCAGAACTGCTAACGGACTCCCTTTAAAATAAGTCAAAAGTGCTAGAAAAAGTCTAGGTGTGGCCTCAGTCTTATAGTTTCAGGAAGAGTTTATACATTGTTTTTGTGCTTTTTAACAGCACATAGAAATTAAAGCTTTTTACCTTAAATGTTTAAAAAAGTTAAAACATATTACATCAATGTGGTTATTGCTCATGCAGTTTTTACAGTTGAAAACATTGATTTAACATGGAATTTTTATGCTTTTTAGAGATGTGTCTTTGATGCAACACAGCAGCTACATGTAAACCCTGCACCATGGCATTCAGTGATCAGACCTAGACTTTTTAGTAGCACTTTTGATTAATTTTAAAGGCTAATATAGACACCTTTGGGCAGCAATTTTTTTATTATTACATTCAAGTCATTTTGGGCTAAAAATAATTTTTCAATTGGTCTTTAGAAAAAAATTGCTGCTGTCTGATGGGATTCTCTATGTAGTAACAGCCTTCCAGTCTGCAAATACATAGAAACTGAAAGCTGTACGGGGAAAACTGTCAAAAAGACCAAAATGACTAGAAGGCAATAAATAAATGCTCCCGAAGGTGTCCATAGCCTTTAACTATTGAGTGACAGCTGCAGTACACATAACTGCATTCAAGTCATTTATTTATTGCTTTAGGATTCAGTTGTAGATTAATAGTTGAAATAATTTAAAAGTGCTATAAAAAGTGTAGGTGTAATCCCATCCTAAGGCATTTTCAAACGAGTGTGTTCATTGCGGGAAACAAGCTCAGTGTGGAAGCTGTATTTCCTGTTATGGATACTGCTTATCTGAAAATAATGATTTATGATATTGTGAATTTTTTCCTGACTGTCAGTCTGCTAAATGTTAGTCACGGCATTATATCTCTATGTAAATGTGGGTCATTGGGGTGTCTTCTTACACTGTCCGAGTCGAGGAGTCACTGCTGCAAGCCTGACTATTTCACTGTAATTGACATCCCCCTGATTGATTGATTGATTGTTTTTATTATTGGGATACAACTGAAGTCCAAATCAATACATTGACTTGTATGCAATAAAGTACACTACAACTGGCATCCTTTAATTTAAATCAATTGAAAGTCTACAAAAAGTTTAGGTGTAGTCCCAGCCTGAGTCTATCCCTGGTACAAAGCACAGTTAACTAAGTCATGCCAGAGTCTAATATATTTTGCATTATGCAAGTGAAAATTAAACTTATGTTTTGTTCAGCTTTTATTGAATACTATTACAGTACAGACTGTATAAACACAAGAATGTTTATAGGTAAAAAACTGGAAAAATGTATTCAAGAGGAACGACAAAGCAAATGAATGCATATGACATATTATGTGGGGTTTTCTACTGACAGATTCTCTTAAATCTTGACATTCTAGAAATATAATATTTAATATATATATAGATATGACATTTATATAACGTAAATTAATTGAAATGCACTATTTTTTTTATTTGCTATAACTACAATGAAAGATGAAATGTAAATTATATTTATACACAGGCATTAGCAATTTCAAAGAACATCACACATTCAAAAGATAAAAAAATATAGGTCATTGGATTTTAACGACTGGGAACTTCACAGGTCATTAGTAAGAAGGTACCCAGAACACCATTCCTCCTTACCACCGAAGGTGGTCAGGTATGTGTGATGCTGATCCCTAAAACTCTGTGGGAGAGAGTGCTCAGTTTGTTTGTAACACCTTGGGACTTGGGAGCAGCAGTGCATATGCTTATCCTCCTAGTCACTGCTGATTATCTGATTTGTTGCTTGTATTGTAAGCTTGTAGTTACATAAGGTACAGAACATCAGATACAAAAGTATGGCAAATGGGAAGGTCAGTATATAATTCCCAAAAACATAATAAAGATACGCACTTTATAAAATAAATGTTACATGAAATGATTGCTTTACAAATGCTTTACAGAAAACATATAGCAATAGCTATAGTAGATGGTGTCTGTTTTACTTTCACTGGTGCCTTTGAAAATAATAAAATTCATGTTCTTACAAGATACTTTCATGTGTTTTCTTGTGTTATTTAATCTTTGTGTCTTATGTTTCTCTTTTGCAAGTCTTAAAGCATGATGATTAACCCCTTAAGGACTTAGGACGTACCGGTACGTCATGGTTCCCGAGTCCTTAAGGACCCATGATGTACCAGTATGTCATGAGTATTTCCGATCACTGTTGCTCAGCCGGCAGTGATCGAAACAAGGTACCTGCTAAAGTCATTCAGCAGGTACCTTGTTACAATGCCCAGGGAGGTCCTGTGACCCCCCCATATCGGTGATCGCTGCAAACTGCAGGTCAATGCAGACCTGTGGTTTGCAGCGCTTTGTGCGATCTCTGATCTGACCGCAGGGATCAGAGACTAAATGCCCCCAAAGTGTTCATTTTTAACCCCCCCTGCAGCCCCCAATCATATTGTGGCTGCGGGGTTGCGGGAGGGGATCCCCCGCCCACCTCCTCTGTATTATTTTCTGGTGTCTAGTGATTTTAGCAAAGTGTCAGCACATTGCTGACACTTTGCTAAAAAAACTGCTGACATCTGTGCTGCAGATGTCATCAGTTTAACCCCTTCCATGCCGCTGTCCGTACAGACCGCTATATGGAAGGGGTTAACAGGGAGGGAGCTCCCTCCCTCTCCTATCGGGGGGCTGCTGTGCCTTCGCAGCCCCCCCGACAGGATGGGATCACAGAGGGAGGGAGCCCCCCTCCCTCCTCATTACCCGCTGCTCAGTTCTGGCAGCGGGTGATGGTTACCATGGCAGCAGGACGCTTTCAGAAGCGTCCTGCTCTCCATGGTCCTGAAAGGTCCTGAAAGTCTAAGCAGACTTGTGCTAAAGGCACGTCTGCTTACACTATGTAAAGTGAAAAAAATACAGTACAGTACACTGTATAGTGTACTGTACTGTATTATATAGACACCAGATCTACTGTATCTACAAGAACCAAGTGGGTCTGGGTCAAAAAAAAAATGTAAAAAAGTAAAAAAAAAGTTAAATTAAAAAAACAGATCTCACTGAATAAAAATTAAAAAAATAAAATACACTACACATATTAGGTATCGCCGCATCCAAAAAAACCTGTTCTATAAAAAATATCACATGACCTAACCCCTCACGCAAATACCATAAAAAAAATGGTGTAAAATAAGCCATTTTTTGTCACCTTACATCACAAAAAGTGTAATAACAAGCGATCAAAAAGGCGTATGCCTCTCAAAATAGTAGCAATCAAACCGCCATCTCATCCCGCAAAAAATGAGCCCCTACATAGGAAAATTGCCCAAAAAAATAAAAAATATGTCTCAGACTATAGAGACACTAAAACATTATATTTTTTTCTAAAATGCTGTTATATTGTTAAAGTAAAATAAATTTTAAAAAAAGTATACATATTATTATTAAACTATTCCTCAAATCGATAGCACTACACCAAAATATAATAAAACAATATTATTTTATTAGAAATTCTTTTAAAATTACAACCAATTTAAATTAGGGAAACCATTCTTACATAACGCCATCCTTCCTGCATTAATATCAAATGAGAGACTGGTAATACTTATAACAAATGATCTATCAGTGTACCCTCCTTATAATCCACTATACCGATAGTTGCTGTGGTCAGGGAGACAAATACGCCCACCGGCTTCTAGAGTCTTCCTAGGAGGAGAGCCTGACGAAGCTAATACGCGAAACGCGCGTAGAGGGGACGCCATTCCTGCGGGACTTAACAAGAGAATCATTGAGGGTACGTTGCCTGATGTTTTTATATTTTATGTATTTATGCCTAGGATAGGTGTGGTTTAGTGTAGGAAGACTCTAGAAGCCGGTGGGCGTATTTGTCTCCCTGACCACAGCAACTATCGGTATAGTGAATGGTCATTTTTGGGTGGTTTCTATTATGTAAGCTTGAAACGAAAATGAAAAAAGAATTGGGGGGCACTCATAAATACAGGGATCAAATGGACCCACGATAGATATACAGGAATTTATTACAATAACAACAACCTAAAAATAGTCGATAATAAAAGGTCACACAGTAATGCAATGCACCAGGTAATCAATAAAGTCCGGGGATAACGTTGAGCTAATTAACGGTCCGCTGCCAAGGAGTAATTCCACTCACTAAAGTACGAGATGCAAACTGAGGTGAGCGCATGAGTTGATGTAGCAAGGTGCCGTAATATCCTTATCAATAGATGTATACAGTGCCCATAAAAGTACTTTACCGCTTCCCGTTGTTATCTTTGACCGGACCGTGTTCGGCGTCCCGTGCTGGCTACTTGGTCTGATGCGGCGTCTCATGTGACCGACTGAATCCACGTGACCAGCTGAATCACGTGACCGGCTGTATCCACGTGACTATGATGTACTTGGGATAGGCGGTATTTTCGCAGGTCCTTGGGTAGAGGATCGATACGAGTGCAATTGTACAGCACTTACTGCGGATCACTCCTTTCATTCGATTGAGGGCATAAGGTTCATAAGCCTTGGTAGGCTTGGTCTTATTATGTAAGCTTCACAAAGTGACTTCAGACATGAACTGGTCCCTACCTAAAAAGTGGGTTTTGGAAAATTTCAGAAAAATTTCAAGATTTGCTTCTAAACTTCTAAGCCTTGTAACGTCCCCAAAAAATAAAATGGCATTCCCAAAATGATCGATACATGAAGTAGACATATGGGGAATGTAAATCAATAACTTTTTTGGGCAGTATTAATATGTATTATAGAAGTAGAGAAATTGAAACTTACAAAATTGCTAATTTTTCAAAATTTTTGGTAAAATTGGTATTTTTTTATAAATAAAAATGAAATTTTTTGACTCCATTTTACCACTGTCAAGAAGTACAATTTGTGACGAAAAAACTATCTCAGAATGCCCTGGATGCTAACAGGTGATGCTGCAGAGCATTCATTTGGATGGGGGACACTCTGGACCAAAATAAGTTTGGATGTTTTTTTTACTCCTTTATTTTTTTACCTAAATTGTTACCTAAAAATACCCCAAAAAAATGGAGGCCGTGACTTAATGACCCGCATCGTACATGTATGGCACTGGTGGACGTGACTTAAGGACCAGCGCTGTACATGTACGGCAGGCTGATCGGGTGGGTGCAGGAGCTGCGCCCCCCCATTCAGTGGCAGGGGTCCGGCAGTCACTGATAGCCGGAACCCTGTTGTATGCGCCAGCATCGCTGAAAACACCGATGCCGGCGCATTAACCCTCGCACTGCCGCGGTCAGCACTGACCACGCATGTGCGAGATCGTGCCGGGAGCAGGGTGGCCATGGGTTCCCCGCGCTGCTGTGACGGGGACCCGATGGCAGGGAAGGCAGCCCAATGTCCCCTGGATCTCACAGGAAGTGAAAAAAGAAGTTAAAAAATAAAGTTTTACAAAAAGATTAAAAGTTTCAAGTAAAAAAAAAAAAACTTCCTTTTCCCAAAATAAAGTAAAAAAAACTTGTAAAAAATAGGGAAAAAAAGAAAAGTAGACATATTTGTATCGACAGGCTCTATAAAAATATCACATGACCTAACCTCTCAGATGAACACCGTAAAAAAATAAAATAAAAACTGTGCTAACAAAATACAAAAACCTTTCATCACTAAAAGTGCAACATCAAGCTATCCAAAAGGCATATGCCCCCCAAAATAGTACCAATCAAACCGTCATCTCATTCTGCATAAAATGAGCCCTACAATCGCCCTAAAAGTTAAAAAAAATATGGCTTTAGGACAATGGAGACACTAAAACATTTTTGTTTTAAAAACGCTTATATTGTGTTAAATGTAAAAGAAAAAAAAAGTATACATATAATGTATCGCCACATCCGTAACAACCTGCTCTAAAAAAAATATCACATGACCTAACCCCTCAGATGAACACCGTAAAAAAAAAAAAATGTTAAACAAAAAACTTTTTTTGTCACCTTACATCACAAAAAGTGTAAAAGCAAGCAATCAAAAAGTCATATGCACCCCAAAATAGTGCCAATCAAACCTTCATCTCATCCCACAAAAATTATACCCTACCTAAGACAGTTGCCCAAAAAATAAAAAAAACTATGGCCCCATGGAGACACTAAAACATGATTTTTTTTTTCAAAAATGATATTATTGTGTAAAACTTAAATAAATAAAACAAAGTATACATATTTGGTATTTCCACGTCTGTGATGACCTGCTCAATAAAAATATCACATGACCTAACCCCTCAGGTGAACGCCGTAAAAAAAATTAAAAAAACTGTGCCAAAAAAGCAATTTTTGTCACCTTATATCACAAAAAGTGTAATAGCAAGTGATCAAAAAGCTATTCGCACCACAAATTCATACCAATCTAACCGTCATCTCATCCCACAAAAGATAAGTCCCTACCTAAGACAATCGCCCAAACAATAAAATAAACTATGACTCTCAGAACATGGAGACGCAAAAAAATTTTTTTTTGGTTTCAAAAATGCTCTTATTGTGTTAAAAGTGAAAAAATTAAAATAAGTAGACATATTATGTATCGCCGTGTCGGTAACAACCAGGTCTATTAAAGTATCACATGATCTAACGCCTCAGATGAACACCGTAAATAAAATTATAATAAAAACAGTGTCAAAAAAGCCATTTTTTGTCACTTTACATCACAGAAAGTGTAATACCAAGCGATCAAAAAGTCATATACACCCTAAAATAGTGCCAATCAAACCGTCATCTCATACCGAAAAAAAAATGAGCTCCTACATAGGACAGTCGCCCAAAAAATAAAAAAAACTATGGCTGTCAGAATATGGAAACACTAAAAAATCTTTTTTTTCAAAAATGCTTTATTATGTAAAACTGAAACAAACAACCCAAAAAATATTTGGTTTTGTCACGTCCGTAACAACCTTCTCTATAAAAATACCACATGATCTAACCTGTCAGATGAACATTGTAAATAACAAAAAATAAAAACGGTGCCAAAACAGCTATTTTTTGTTACCTTGCCTCACAAAAAGTGTAATATAGAGCAACCAAAAAACATATGTACCCTAAAATAGTACCAACAAAACTGCCGCCTTATCCCATAGTTTCCAAAATGGGGTAATTTTTGGGGGAGTTTCTACTCTAGGGGTGCATCAGGGGGTCTTCAACTGTGACATGGCAACGTAAAATTATCCCAGTGAAATCTGCCCTCCAAAATCCACATGGCGTTCCTTTACTTCTGCACCCTGCCGTGCCCATACAGCAGTTTACGACCACGTATGAAGTGTTTCTGTAAACTACAGAATCAGGGCAATAAATATTGAGTTTTGTATGGCTGTTAACCCTTGCTTTGTTACTGGAAAAAATTGATTAAAATGGAAAATCTGCCAAAAAAGTGAAATTCTGAAATTTCATCTACATTTCCCTTTAATTCTTGTGGAACACCTAAAGGGTTAGCAAAGTTTGTAATATCAGTTTTGAATACATTAAGGGGTGTAGTTTCCAAAATGGGGTCACTTTTTTGAAGTTTCTACTCTAGGGGTGCATAAGGGGATCTTTAAATGTGACATAGCAACTTAAAATCTTCTCAGTGAAATCTGCTTTCCAAAAACCATATGGAGTTCCTTTCCTTCTGCACCCTGCCGTGTGCCCGTACATCAGTTTATGACCACATATAGGGGTGTTTCTGTAAACTACAGAATCAGGGCAATAAATATTGAGTTTTGTTTGGCTGTTTTGTTACTGGAAAAAATGGATTAAAATGGAAAAATGCCAAAAAAGTGAAATTCTGAAATTTCATCTACATTTTCCTTTGATTCTTGTGGAACACCTAAAGGGTTAAGAAAGTTTGTAAAATCAGTTTTTAATGCCTTGAGGGGTGTAGTTTCTAAAATGGGTTAATTTATAAGCGGTTTCTATTATGTAAGCCTCACAAAGTGACTTCAGACCTGAACTAGTCCTTAAGAAGTAGGTTTTGGAAATTTTCAGAAAAATTTCAAGATTTTGCTTCTAAACGTCTAAGCCTTCTAACGTCCCAAAAAAAAAAAAAAAAGTAATTTACAAAATTATCCAAAAATATGTGAAATGTAAAGTAATAGCTATTTTAGGAGGTATCACTATCTGTTTTAAAAGCAGAGACATTGAAATTTTGAAAATTGTGAATTTTCCCAAATTTTTGGTAAATTTGGTATTTTTTTTATAAATAAAAATGAGATATTTTGACTCCAATTTACTACTATCATGAAGTACAATATGTGACGAAAGAACAATCTCAGAATGGCTTGGATAAGTGAAAGCGTTGTAAAGTTATCACCACATAAATTAACACGTCAGATTTGCAAAAAATGGCCTGGTCCTGAAGGTGAAAAATGGTAGGGTCCTGAATGGGTAAACCTCTACCATTTTACCCATACTAAATGATTTTGTTTATCAAGACCCAAAATACATTACAATTACATAAATTGAGATTAATATTATAGATCTTATTAATTATATCGAGTTTGAACCTTTATTAATATTGGCTAACAGCAAGAGATTTCTTGTCTATGTCAGTGTTAGGTACAAGTAGGACTGGCTCTTGGCAGAGGTAGCTTGTTATGGAGCTGTAAAGAGGACATAAGGAGGCAGCACATGTTCATCTAGGTGTATAAAGAGTGGGCATGATGACTCCCATTTTTAAATAGACTTACACTGTGTAGGTTCAACTGTTTAAAATTGTTGACTAACATTTGGTGGATTATTATTATTATTATTATCATTATTATTATTTTTTTTGCTGTTAAATTATAATACTATTACACGTCCTGAACTTATCATTTCCTTGCAGGTTGTGGCTTCATTTCCTGGGGTTGGTGAGGGTGGTATATCATCGTAGTCTAATGTAAGTAATAGGCAGGGGATTATCAGAATAAGGATCCACTTACTTTGGTCAGTCTCGGTACAGGAAAATGCCTCTTTCTCCACTTATCATGCAATAATTGTTCTAATTTATCTCAATGGTGTTCAGTGAGTTTGAGATCAAGGCTCTGTGCAAGCTTTAGGCAAACCACTGAAAAAAAGAACCTCATAGCATTACCCCCCCTCCAACAAACTTTACAGTTTGCACATTGCAGTCAGGCAGGTAACATTCAAGCATTCACCAAAGCCAGCCCTGGACATCAGACTGTCAGAAAGAGAAGCGTGATTCATTACTACATAGAGCATCTTTCCACTTCTTCATAGTCATATGGCAGCTTTCTTTACACCACTCGATCATTGTATTGTATAGCATTGTACTTGTGGCCATGGAAACCCACGCTATGAACCACACTTTGTTGTGCTGATATTAATGCCAAAGGACATCTGAAACTCTGCATTTATCAAGTCATTTAGTCACTTTTATGCACTGTATTTTTTCTTGAAGAGGATTTGCTAGTCGGCAAACTGGCTTTGTGAATTAGAATAACTTATACAAAGAATCTCTGGAATTACATACTGCAAGGAAAGGGGGGTCAGTGAGCACATCCAAAGGACAGGTGCACGTTGCTATGGCTAAATACGCAAAAAACGTATACAATGCAACAGCCCTCTGCGGACCAAATAAAGTACTAAACGTCATAATAAATGCTCTAATGTTAATCCTATGCTTATTATTAAAGTAGACATGCTTAGCAAATGAGTTTTGTACAAAATTATTTGGGCCCGTCTGCCACATGTCAAGGAGATCGCATTGACTTGAATGCGTCTGCAATTCAGAGTTGCAGGGCGGAACGGAGGCACGGAACCCAGGGCCGGCTCCAGGTTCATGTGGGACCTTGGGCGATAAAGTCTCAGTGGGCCCCCTTACACAGTGATAACTCTCTGAGTACAGATAATACAGTAGATGCCCCCTGCAGTCCTATATAACAGCATAGATAAAACAGTGATGGCTATCTGAGTACAGAAAATGTAAGAGTGTTACCTGCAGTCTTATGTAAAAACACAGATAACACTAGTGCTGATAATGTGGTAGTGTTACCTGCAGTCCTATGTTAAACCACAGATGACACTAGTGTAGATCATGTGGTAGTGTTACCTACGTCCTTAGTGCGCCTCCATGTGTCTCTCTCACGGACTCCATGCTGGCGGCGCTGCCTCCTCTTCCATGTTCTTCTTATTGCCCCATGCAGAACACCCTGATACAGCTGCATTAAGACATAGGAACACTGTGAGAATGGTGATGGTGACACACACACACAGCTAGCTCTCACCACACTCCTGCCAGGCGCCATAAAGGAACACACAGGGTCACCAGTGGGGTGACAGAAGGTGGGGGGAGCAGAGTCACCAGTGGGTTGACAGGAGGCGGGGGAAGCAGGGTCACTAGTGAGGTGACAGGAGGAGGGGGGAGCAGGGTCACTAGTAGGGTGACAGGAGGAGGGGTGAGTAGGGTCACTAGTGGGGTGACAGGTGGGGGAGCAGGGTCACTAGTGGGGTGACAGAAAGAGGGGGGAGCAGGGTCACTAATGGGATGACAGGAGAAAGGGTGAGCAGGGTCACTAGTGGGGTGACAAGAGGAAGTGGGAGCAGGGTCACTAGTGGGGTGACAGGAGAAGGTGGGAGCAGGGTCACTAGTGGGGTGACAGGAGGAGGGGAGAGCAGGGTCACTAGTGGGGTGACAGGAGGAGGTTGGAGCAGGGTCACTAGTGGGGTGACAGGAGGAGGTGGGAGCAGAGTCACTAGTGGGGTGACAGGAGAAGGGGGGAGCAGGGTCACTAGTGAGGTGACAGGAGGAGGAGTAAGCAGGGTCACTAGTAGGGTGACAGGAGGAGGGGGGAGCAGGGTCACTAGTGGGGTGACAGGAGGAGGGGTGAGCAGGGTCATTAGTGTGGTGGCAGGGGAAGGGGGTGAGCAGGGTGACCAGTGGGGTGACAGGAGGAGGGGTGAGCAGGGTCATTAGTGGGGTGACAGGAGGAGGGGTGAGCAGGGTCACTAGTGGGGTGACAGGAGGAGGGGGGAGCAACTGTGAGACTGGACAGAACCATGATTGGGGGAGGGGGGAATCACTTACTTGAAGACTGACACTGACAGGCTCTGCTCCTTAGCTCTCCAGTAGTGATGTCGCGAACATAACATTTTCAGTTCGCGAACAGCGAACGCGAACTTCCGCAAATGTTCGCGAACGGGCGAACCGGGCGAACCGCAATAGACTTCAATAGACAGGCGAATTTTAAAAACCAAAGGGACTCTTTCTGGCCACAATAGTGATGGAAAAGTTGTTTCAAGGGGACTAACACCTGGACTGTGGCATGCCGGAGGGGGATCCATGGCAAAACTCCCATGGAAAATTACGTAGTGGACGCAGAGTCGGGTTTTAATCCATAAAGTGCATAAATCACCTAACATTCCTAAATTGTTTGGTATAACATAACTTTAAAACATCCAGTGTGTGTATACGATCAGGTATGATGTTGTATCGATCAGGTAGTGTAAGGGTTACGCCCGCTTCACAGACATTGACAGACCAAACTCCCCTTTTAATGCACCGCAAACAGTTCATTTGCACAACCGCAAACTCCCCATTTGCACAAGGTTGGATACCAAGCTAGCCACGTCCCGGTGATGTCATTGAAGGTTTCTTCCACCACCCAGCCACCCAGGTCCCCGAAAGGTCAATTGAATTGATTTTTCAAACGGGGAGATGGTTAAAAAACGCTGGCTCCCTCCCCTTTGTTTTAATCCACGGTCACTGCGTCTGCGCCGTGCAATTTACTCTCACACCCGATATGAGTGGTATTTTCTGTAGTACTATTCTCATCAGTTTAATCCCTCTAACGTCCCCAATCTGGGAGCCATTTAGTGAATTGATTTTTCGAACGGGGAGATGGTTAAAAAAACGCTGGCTCCCTCCCCTTTATTTTAATCCACGGTCACTGCGTCTGCGCCGTGCAATTTACTGTCACACCCGATATGAGTGGTATTTTCTGTAGTAGTATTCTCATCAGTTTAATCCCTGTTACGTCCCCAATCTGGGGGCCATTTATTAAATAGATTTTTTGAACGGGGAGATGGTTAAAAAAACGCTGGCTCCCTCCACTGATATGAGTGGTATTTTCTGTAGTATTATTCTCATCAGTTTAATCCCTGTTACGTCCCATATCAGGGATTGCCTTTTGTGAAAAAAAATTTAGGCCGGGTACCTTCGACTGCCTTCACAGTGACAGACCAAACTCTCGTACACTAAACTGAATTGATTTCAGGAACCGGGAGATGGAAAAAGCAGCTTGGTCGGTCCTCTTACTCCCAAATTGGGGCACTGCGCGTGCACAGAGCAATGTGCAGTGACACCTGACCCTATATGAGTGGTGTCTTAACTAGTGCTATTCCTATCAGTTTAATCCCTGTTACGTACCCTATCCGGACTAAAGTGTAAAAATTAAATGCCTTATTTATCGGCAAGCTACTGTGCCACCCGGTATTAGTAGTGGTGGGCACTGGCAGTGGGCACACTACAGTCTGTGGAAGTCGGCCTGACACACACTGGCAGCAGGCAAGCAACTGAAATTAAACTAAAGTGTAAAAATTAAATGCCTGTGCCACCCGGTATGTGTGGTGGTGGGCACTGGCAGTGGGCACACTACAGTCAGTGGAAGTTAGCCTGACACACACCGGCAGCAGGCAAGCAACTGAAATTAGACTAAAGAGTAAAAATTAAATGCCTGTGCCACCCGGTATGAGTGGTGGTTGGCACTGGCAGTGGGCACACTACAGTCTGTGGAAGTCGGCCTGACACACACTGGCAGCAGGCAAGCAACTGAAATTAGACTAAAGTGTAAAAATTAAATGCCTGTGCCACCCGGTATGAGTGGTGGTGGGCACTGGCAGTGGGCACACTACAGTCAGTGGAAGTTAGCCTGACACACACTGGCAGGCAACTGACCTTAGACTAAAATGTAAAAATGAAATGCCTTTGTTTGATGCAAAGTCCTGTGCCACACGGTGTGAGTGGTGGGCACTGGCAGTGGGCACACTACAGTCTGTGGGCCTGCAGCTCCTCACACACGGGCAGGCCAGGCAACTGCAATATATATATGGAGAGAAAAAAAAAGCAGACTAATGTAGCAGCCCTAAAAAGGGCTTTTTGGGGTGCTGTCAGGACGCTGTCCTTACAGCAGAGATCAGATGAGTCTTTCAGGACTGGAGTGGACACTGAATTCACTAGCCTAGCTATCAATTTCCCTATTAAATCAGCAGCAACTACACTCTCCCTCCTCTCACTAAGACTGCAGCTTCAGAATGAATCTAAAATGGATGCTGTGCAGGAGGTGGGAGGGTCTGGGAGGGAGGGTATGCTGCTGATTGGCTGGAATGTGTCTGCTGACTGTGAGGTACAGGGTCAAAGTTTGCTCAATGATGATGTATAGGGGGCGGACCGAACATCGCGTATGTTCGCCTGCTGAGGCGAACGCGAACAAGCTATGTTCGCCGGCGAATAGTTCGGGCCATCTCTACTCTCCAGCGGCCCTGTTATTTTTCCTTGGGTCCTTGCGCAGCGCACTCTGCTCTCCTTACTGCAGCGGCCACCCTGGGAGCCAGCCCTCCTCCTTCCAGCTCCCGCCGGCTTCCTCTGCTGCGGGGCCTTTCACTCTGGCCACTGTACTCATGCACGCCACACGCGGCGCACTGACGCTCCGCACTCCGCAGGCTAGGAGATCTTGTGAGACGGCAGCAGCGCTGCGCAACGGCTCTGAGCAGCAACAGTATGTAAAAATGTTTAAAGGGACAGCGTGTAAATGAGTGGGCCCCCCTAGTGGCAGTGGGCCCCGACACTGACTCCGGTTCTGATGGAACATGTTATTTTTTTGGTGTCCGGATGGATCGCGGACCTATTTAAGTTGAATGGGTCTCAATCCATACCGGCCTCTGCACATTGCTGTCCCCAATGCACAGAATGGCCGCACAACGGCATGAGGCCTTAGCCTTAGTTTGAGCTGAGAAAAGAAGAGAAAGGAATGTCAAAATTGCAATCAAAGGTGTGAAGCATGGGAGATGTTAGAACTTAGTTCTTCTTTATATAGCTTGGGTATTTGAAAAAAATGAAATTTTAATTGAAATGCTGTGTGCTTTAAACACATTGGGGGAGCAGGTGGGTCACCCAACAGACTGAATGCTGAAACACAAGGAGAGCAATATTGTATATGGAGTTAAGTGCAGTGCGGAGTGCCAAGACATACACATTGATTAAACAAAACAACAGCCACACCAACATATGGCCCAGCACAGAAGACCCAACACCTGTGGTAAGATGTGTTTCATGACCGTGAGAGGACTGATTCAAAAGAGGTGTTAAAGAAGCTATGTCAAAATGAAGAAACCATTCAATAAAGGTGGAGAAGTGCGACATATATCAGGCCCACTGGGGTGTGACATTGCACCTAACAGTATATGATATCTCTCTCGGTATAGAATATCTAAACACTATAGAGGGAGAATTGTGTAATCATATGTTTTAAACCTTAACTTTTATTAAATGTTAAGATAATAAAACCTAAAAATCTACTAGAAATTAACCATGCAGGAATGTGTATGTCTATAAATGCCATTTGCCACAGGAAGAATCATCATCAAATAGATTCTTTTTATTGTCAGAGGTCGTTCTTCTTGAAAATGTAGGTGCATTTGGTAAGTGTGTAGGTAAAAACACAATTTGGCTCTTTAATATGAGACAGACGAGTGCAATTCAAAATAGCTCCTATTCCTGGTTAGGTTGGATGATAAAACTAACCCTAAACCAGATATGAGCAGATCACTGGCTCTGAAAAGGGTGACCCCCGATAAGGAACTGGATACCCTCCCCTATTCTATGTCTCGTCCTAAATATATCTATATGTGTATATATATATATATATATATATATATATAAAAGAGGCCTTCAGCTTTAATGTATTTCGCTAGTCTTATACTAGCTCATCAGGGGGCACTGACAGCATGGCGTACCAGACAGAGAGTAAATGCTGTGGCAAGGATTACCATTGTATACAGGCGGTATATGTGCAGAGCTCCACCTCTTCCTGTGTCTACTCGCACTCATCAACCAAACGGAGTGGAGCACCAACTCTCATGGCATCAAGCACTCTGATTGGATCAAGAGGGGCAAGCCTCCGGGTGTGGGAGTGCTTGTTACTATGGAGACCTTTTCTGTGTATCTCTTTTAGCTAGGTTCCTGTGTAGTCTATATAGTTATTAGCACTGAGTAAGTACTGTGTCACAGAAGACAGAGTATGTAAAAAGTGAGCGTATGTATTCCTATCACACTCCACTTTTATCCAGATATCGGATACAGAATAAAAGAGCTACAATACCAGTTTGAAACAAACTCCATGAGCAACCACTAATACTGTGCATTGAACATATTAATGTATATATGATGTGACGAAATTGGTTTATAGATAGTATGGCCACATGAATCATATTAAATATCATAGGTGGGAAGGAGGCAGCCAAAGGGACCTACAGATGTACCCTATTGGAGATACATTAAGGATAATTGACTATATGTTATTAGATGAAACAATTAAAACACAGTATCATTGAGATCTTGTGGTGTCACAGATTGTACGTGATAAATCCACTGACCTTCAATCTGAAGCAGCCTGCTATCCCAGTCCACTCATCTATCATTAGGGGGGATTCTGATGATGCCAGTGAACTGTATCACATTCGTGTCTCCATGATGTATGGCATATACATGTCTAGATATAAGGGTATCTTTTTTATTCTGAATGTCATTGACATGTTCCCTCAAGCATCCCCGAAATACACATTTAGTTTTTCCAATATAGTTCATTGGACAACTGCATTGTGCCAGATAAATTACTCCACTTTATTTACAGTTAATAAAATCCTTGATTTAGTATTCTTAACCCTTTTGGGAAGAATGTGTGGAGTGTGTTTAGTTTGACATATCTGATCACATGTCATGCAATCTCTACATCGAAATGTCCAACATGATTGGTTTCCTTTCAAGCCATGTTTTTATTTTGGGTATAGGAACAAAGTGGCTCGTGACTAAATGTTCCTTTATACTGCATAACTTTCTTTAAGTAATATCTGGTCGTTCCCCCAAAAGTCTTTGTCTGAGCTTAGGATATCTCATTGTTTCAGAAAAATTTCCTTGATTTTTACATAATTGACTATCACATGGAATTTCTTTTAAAAAGTTCCATCTAGTATCAGCAAACAGCCTCTGAGAAGACACCTCTTAGAATATGATCTAGGTAACCTCAATTGCTAAAATGTTGCCTTAAATCATCAGTTTAAACCTCTTGAAATTCTTGAATTTCTATGTATACATAGATATTGGCCTTTCGGATTTCCTTTTTTTAAGAGCATATGGGTGTGCACTCTCCCCGTTCAAGAGACTATTGATAGCAGCTTTTTTTGCGGTACACTTCAGTCTTAGTATTGCCTCTTGTGCCACATTTCAACACATCAAGAAATGCCAACTGATCCGTATGAATTTCTGCCATAAACATTAGTCCAATCTGATTGCCGTTGATCTCTCGGACAAATGTGTGAAATTCCATTTTTGAACCATTCCAGAGGATGAAAATATCGTCAGTGTATCTTAGCCAAAAAACAATGGGCCAGATTTATCATTAGCCTAAGTCACTTTTCTGGAGTTGAAAAGTCGCAAAAAATTGCGCAAAAAGCCAAATTGCGCAATTTTTTGCGACTTTTTGGAGACTTACGCCACTCACTCCAAAACCAAGTTTATGGGCGTTTTGTCGTATGTAAATCACTTGCAAGACAGATTTATTATTGCGACTTTTTAAATAGTCGCAAAAAAGTCGCAAAAAATTGCGCAAACTCACTCCACTCATGACCATGCTTATGTTTGACAAAATCACTTTTTTAAAATTGCGACTTTTCCAAAGACAAAGCCAAAATACAACTAGGCACCAGAAATACACCAGATTTATCAACCTCTGAAAGAGCCCATGATAAATTTGACTAGACTCAAATACACATACGCCTTCTTTGAAAGTGGAGTGAACTGCAAGAGTAATGATAAATCTGGCCCAATGTATGTATGTTTGCTAATGTTGCATGTTTTAAGAACAAAATATATGTGTCCTCCCACCAGCCCAGAAACAAATTGGCTAAAAGGTCGGAGGACAGGGGATCCCCATAGCCTGCCCCTGAGCTGGTGGTAGATGCTTCCATCAAAGATAAACATATTTCACATTCACCACACAACAAGTGGGCCTGCCTGTTTTAAAATGCCCGGGCTGAATTTCAGTCCCAGTCCGTCCCTGGGTGTGCCCAATAGTTTTGTCTATATAATGTATGTATGATAGCCATAGATTTATCCATCTAGAAATATGTGTATAGTTCATTTGGACTTTGAATCATATATGCATTATGTACTAGTTTTACCGTATTTTTCGACCTATAAGACGAACCTGCCCATAAGACACACCTAGGTTTTTGAGGAGGAAAATAAGAAAAAAATATTCTGAACCAAAAGGTGTGCTTTTGGTGGGATTTGAACTAATAGTGGTCTGTGGATGACACTATTATGGGGGGATCTGTGGGTGACACTATTATAGGGGGATCTGTGGATGGCACTGTTATGGGGATCTGTGGATGGAACTGTTATGGGGGATCTGTGGATGGCACTGTTATGGCGATCTGTGGATGACACTGTTATGGGGGGGGGGATCTGTGGATGGCACTGTTATGGGGGCATCTGTGGATGACACTGTTATGGGGGCATCTGTGGATGATACTGTTATGGGGGCATCTGTGGATGACACTGTTATGGGAGGAATTTGTGGATGACACATACCGTATATAGCATCTTATGCTATATATGTGTCATCCACAGAGATCCCCCATAACAGTGTCCCTGTGTATGGTAAATAGTGATCCCAATACAGGGGGCACGGGATGGCAACTGGTGTTGAAATTACGGTGGGCCCCGGTGCAGTCACTGTACTCTAATACACCAGGCCCCGCACATACCAGTATTCTTATGTAAACTGTAGGCAATCGATCTGTAAACTGTAGGCATTCCATATGTAAACTGAAAGGTAGCGCAATCCACATAGTACTCACTATGAAACGCCCGTACTAGCAGGCAGGGTGGCCAGTCGCTCTCTTCCTCACGGCGCATGCTCCTCCCACTTTATGAATGAAGCAGGCAGAGCATGCGCATGAGTAAGTGAGTGACCGGCCAGCCTGCAGTGCCTGCTAGTACGGCCGTTTCATAGTGAGTACTATGTGGATTGTGCTGTCTTGCAGTTTACATATATCCATATGTGAACTGCAAGGTAGCACAATCCACATAGTAATCACTATGAAACGCCCATACTAGCAGGCAGGCTGGCCGGTCACTCACTTCCTCACGTGCCTGCTCCGCCTGCTTCATTCATAAAGTGGGAGGAGCAGGCATGTGACCTGAGTTAATGACCGGCCAGCCTGCCTGCTAGTACGGGCGTTTCATAGTGAGTACTATGTGGATTGCACTACCTTTCAGTTTACATATGGAATGCCTACAGTTTACATATCGATTGTCTACAGTTTACATATAAATACTGGTGTGAGCGGGGCCCGGTGTAATGGAGTACCCGTATACCTTACACACCATGATTCAGCAGTCTTCAACATTGATTGTTGTGCATAGTAATTATACTTACAAGCTGATTACAGTTCAGTTCATGGAAAATATATGAGTTTAGGGAGTCTCTTTTCTGTTATATTTACAAATATTAAAACCAGTATAACCCAGAATTATATTGTTTCCATTGTGTAGTTGAACATGTAAACAAAAAAAAACTGAAGGTCATTACAGTCATTCATAAAATTTCACTCATAACAAATTGCATTATAGGCAACACATTACAACTGTAATATACCGTACCGTGTTGCCGTGTAGGCTGGCTGCCAGTGTTATTGCGTACTGGCCGCAGAGTTGTGTGGATGTGTGTCTAGGGCTATCTGTTTGGTGTGGCAGTACGTGTCCTCTTTCCGTGTATTCTGGTTGCTGGTGTCGTGCGTTCTAGCTGTGGTCTTTAGCCGCTGTGTGTCAGGGTGGTTAACCCTGTTCCTGCAAACCTTTGACATCTTTTTCTTGCTGGTAGTAATAGCCAGAAGCAAACAGTAAAAAAATATCACATAACAATAAACAATTTGTAGTACCCAAGCAATCCAGACTTGTCTGGTATAGTAAGTAATTATATTACCCATGAAATAACAATTCTGGAGCATCTTTTCTTGTAACTTTGTATTATACCTTTCGTGTGTTATTCCTTCTAGAAATTTATGAAGAAATTGCCAACTGGGTGTTATTGGTTGTGGGTGTTTTTTGCTCACGCTCACCCTGGCCAATCACTACTGTCAATGTAGGGCTACAACCCTATGATGCATGGAATGGTAACACCCAGTTGTCAATTCATAAATTTCTAGGAAGAGTATACCTCTACATCAGGAGAATTTTCAAGCATATGCACTGAATGAGCCCTGCAAATTGAGCCTTAAATGGTACGTGCAAAAAAGTCTAAAATGTGCAGCTCTTATTCTACAGTGTTGGTCCTGTGCACTAATAAATTGACAAGCAACATTATTTTTCTATCCATGAAAAAATACAAAACCTGTATGCAAATACCTATCTCGTTATATGGTATTATGTCTTGACAAAGAATGTTGCATGTATCAAGGAAGTCCCCCCTCAACTACAGCATCAATTTATGGCTGGCTTACTCCCATGACACTTCATCCTGCAGGAGTGTATACACAGGTGTAAATGCTGACAATATACAATGTGTAGTAGAGCATAACACGGCACTTCGGGAGTAAAAATCTTCTTGCTTTATATCTTTCTGGGGGTTACATAAACATGGACATGAACATCTAGGCAGGGCCGATGCAAGGATTTTTGCCGCCCTAGGCAAAAGAAAAGTTTGCCGCCCCCCCCATGTGACATCACAATGCCCCACCCATACAATCTGCCATATTAAAGGGGTTTTGCAGTTTATTTAAACTGATCGGCAGGAGTCCGACACCCGGGACCCTCGCCAATCAGCTGTTTAAGAAGGCAGCGGCGCTGGCAGTAGCGCCTCAGCCTTCTCGCAGTGACGTCACGACTAGTATCATTGGCCTGGGTGGGGCTAAGCTTCATTCAAGTGAACAGAGCTTAACCCCGCCAAGGCCAGTGATACTAGTCGTGACGTCACTGCGCCTGCGGTAAACAGCGAAAAGGCCGAGGCGCTACTGCCAGTGCGGCTGCCCTCTCAAACAGCTGATCTGCAGGGGTCCCGGGTGTCAGACCCCCGCCGATCAGATGCTGATGATCTATCCAGAGGATAGATCATCAGTTTAAATAAACTGCAGAACCCCTTTAACTAACGCCAGTTCTCTCTCTCCCCCTCTTGTCATTCACTCCCCCCCTTGTCATTCTCTCCCCCCTCTTGTCATTCTTCACCCCCCCTTGTCATTCTCTCCCCCCTCTTGTCATTCTTCACCCCTCCCTCTTGTTGTTCTTCACCCCCCCTCTTGTCATTCTTCACTCCCCCCCTCTCCCTCTTGTCATTCTTCACCCCCCCTGCCTCTTGTCATTCTTCACCCCCTTGTCATTCTCTTTCCCCCCCCCTACCTCTGGTGTAGCGCGGCCGAGATCTTTATGGTCCACGGATACAGGAGCTTTTGTTTCCTGTACCCGAGGGGACTGACAGGAAGTGCACACTGTGTGCGCACTTCATGTCAGTCCGGCCGGGTACAGGAGACGAATGCTCCCTGTACCCGCGGACCATACAGGGCTCGGCTGCGCTACAATGGACTGACAGGAGGGAGCGCTGAGCGATTTCCTCCTGTCAGCTCCTCTCCTCTTGCTGCGCACGGGTGGTGCGCCCTCATGGACGCGCCAGCCCGCGCAGTGCTGCAGCCACCAGAGGCTCAATTCAGAGCGCTCGGGCGGCTGCAGCATGATGCGGGGACGGCGCTCCTAGCAGTGCCCCCTCCCAAGGGGCGCTCTACGCGGCGGCCTAGTCCGCTTATAGGCCGGCCCTGCATCTAGACGTCGGTCGTTTCGTGCATACCTGCACTTCATCTGGCCTTCCCACACAAGCTATGGGACGCCCCTTAAAGACACCTAATGAACCACATTATACAGCACATGATACAAGTCATAGCACTAAAAACAAAGACACAATGTGTACCTGAGAGACCGTGAATTTCACCATAATCTTACAGTATTGTGCTCCCTTAGGAGATATTTAATAAAAACACACTAAGGTCATTCCTGTCGTTTAACCCTAGAAGGCCCAACACCCCAGTTTTTATAATAATTTCTGCCTCCTTTTGCAATAACATTTTTTCTCTATCTCCTCCTTTTGTTACCTGTTGTAAACAGAATAAACCACAGAACTGCATTTGGCCAATATCGCCTCCATGTTGTTCGCACATGTGGTCGATCAATTTCGATGCTCCCACCTTAGTTCTAAGTGAGCGTGCATGATCGCCAAAGCGAACCTGCATCGCCCTGATTGTTTGCCCTATATAGTATAAACCACATGTGCATATAATAGCATACACTACATAGTTAGTCTTACAGTTAAAAAAACTCCTTTAAAAAGAATTCACTGTTGCCCAATCTTACAGATGATCCCTTTATAAAATTGCTGCAAAAACTGCACTAGCCACAATGATGATTACCCTCCGACATCATACGTCTCAAGATGAAGACTGGGGCTTTATTCCTGCCTGAAAGCGGAGGTAGCCGGGGGCGGATTTCTGCTTCTGGAGGCGTTCTTGTGGATTCAAATTTAGGCGGGCTGGGCACATCAGGGGGGCATTCCTGGGCTCCTTGGCAGAGAAAAAACTCCCCTCTGGGCTCCTTGGATCCGAATTTGCATAATGGAAAAATCGTTTTTTAAGGAAAATGACAAGAGACAAAGCAAAAAGGAGAACAGATCAGGATATAAGGTACTTTATTACACATGGCTAAAGGAGAAAAAAAAATGGTGATAGGCAGGTGACAGATTCCCTTTAAGCATCCTTCCAGAGAGCATCTGTAGGGAGACAGAAGACAAACACTGCCCACAGATCCTCTCTAAAGCCCTCCCACCCCACCCACCCCACTCCCCTTCCTCTTCTCATAGCCTTGCATAGACAGAGCTTGACTAACAGCAGAGAGGGCAGGGGGAAGGCTCTTTAGATAAGAAGTAGAAGGCAGTTAGGAAAAGTTAATAATAAAATTTACATATTTCTAACAGTCCTCCCTTGAATTTAATTCTCTCCCTAAACCTAAACATCTGTCCCAATGCTCCACCTCCTCTTCACCAGCTCCATGACAAACTATTCCTAATGAATAGCCTCCCATAACACTGGACTCAAGCATAGGAAAAGTGAGGTGATCTTTCACTATCTTGCGTTGACGTCATATGGGGGAGACTGGAGGTCATCAGTGCTTCTGATTTGTCTGGATCGAAGTCTTCATACAATTTTTCCATATTCTGAGTCAAGATCAACAGTCACACAAGGGGAACAAAAAAACATCATCCTTTCAAGTCTCTAGAGTCAACACTTTCTTGAAATGACTCCAATTAGGCTTTCCTTTGAGCTTCACTGATGTGCTTGTGGTCAACAACACTCAGAATGGACCATCAAACTAGAGTTTTAGGACTTTTCTAATGTGTCTTCTTACTACTACCCAATCTTCAGACACAAGTAGGTGGGTTCCTGGTACTTTATCAAAATCTGAAAGTGAAGCAAAAACTCGAGAACGTACTTTAGTCAAATGCTTGTACAAAACTGATCACATAATCTGTCAGACAACCATGTTGCATCTGGAACTACTGTGGGAAATACAATCCTATACTAGGGCCTGACCTATGAAGGACCTTATAGGGACTAAGGCCTGTCTTACGGTTAGGCATATACCTTACTGAAAAGATGGCTACCGGCAGACACTCTGTTCATAGCTTTTTTGATTTTTTAACTTTAGTGTCCCGTTCAGTTTCTTGTCTCCTACCCTACCGCTGCTTTGTGGATGGTACGAAGCATGTAAGGCCTGTTCTACACCCAAAACCGTCATTATCTCCTGCATCACTTCACCTGTGAAGTGAATACCTCTGTTACTTTCAATGGTCTCAGGTACCCCATACCTACATACAACCTCGGCCACAATCTTCTTTCCTTCTTTGGGTATGCTTTTGGCCATCCTGAAAACAAGTCATCACACATCAATACATACTCATATATGCCCACCTAGAACAGTTGAAGGTAGTCTGCAAACATTGAAACAGATAGAAAAGGCAAGACGTGTGTTTCTGGGATACCTTAACCACCTTGCCCACGCTGTTCTGGGCACAAATCATACATCCCTGAGTACATCCGACTGTTACAGTGCTGAATCCTGGGGTGTACCATGCACTAATTACGAAATCACACATAGCTGTTTTTGACTGGTGCATTACTCCATGGGTTGCCTGTGCCATCGTGGGGTAGTGGGACCTGGGAAGGAAGAGTTTCCCTTGAAACTGTTATAGGCCTTCCTCTTTGTAGTCCCCGCTTTTCCATCCACCAGTCCCTTTCCTCCTTCCCCACCTATTTCTGTAAGGTCTTAAGATCTTCCAGTGAGACAGGAGAATTTGTTTCAGGGACCTGAACTGTGGCCACTTATGGCAGGGGTCTGGCTAGGCAATTTGGCAGACACTTTGCCGCCTGATCTGCCATGTCTTTTCCCCTTGCCTCCTCTGTTTACAGTGACCTTTCATTGTTATCACCACCACTCAAGTTAGCGACATGAGGGCTTCCATCAAATACCTCACTGCTTCCCCATTTGCGATGGGTTTACCTCAAGCAGTCAGGAAGTCTGTGTCTTTCCAAATGGGCCCATAGTCATGGACCATCCCAAAAGGCATACGTGGAATCAGTGTAAATGTTGTTTTTTTTTGTTTTTTTCCCCCTCTGCATATCTGCAAGCCATCTTCAGAGTCTTTCAGCTCCACTTTTTGAGCAGACATGTGTGGCAGTGGTGGTAAGGACTATGCTGTGAGTGTCACGTTTAATCACCACTGCCCAACCTGTGTAGTACCCGCCATCCTGGCGATACCTCAATCCATCCACAAAGAGCACATTATCTGGATTACCTAATGTCAAATTTACTATATCCTGCTGTCTCTTGTGACATCATCTGCAACAGTCATGAGCCTCTTCCTCTGAATCTGGATGAAATCTGGAAGAAAACTTTACAGTTCAGTGCCCTAACTCTTCCCTCCCCCCTTGTTCAACAGGGTGGCTGGAGTCAAAGTATACACCTTTGGACAGCAACATTGTCAGGCAACAAAATGGAACACTGCATTCTCAAATAACGGGCAACAAAACAATCTTTTGGAGTGTACTTTCATGAGGATAGATGTAATATCACCGACTTCACTGTCACTTTGTGGTTCAGAACTATCTCAGAGCTTTTATCAAGCATAGCTTGCACGACTACCACAGCTCTGATGCAGAAAGGGGCACCTCTGCCCACGGGATCAAGTCTGGCTGAATAATATGCAATGGGGCGTTGTTGCTGGCCATGCCCTTGGGTGAGGACAGCTGGGGCATGGCCATTCACTTCTGTACAATACAATCTAAATGTAATAATCTGATAGGCCAGGTGTGGGGGAACGCAAAATTGCCAGCTCTACGCAAAAAAAAAGACATCTACCACCTAATCTGCGAGGCGGAAGGGACTAAAGGACAAAGAATCATAAGGAGGCTGCATCAAACTTGCGTATCCAAGGTCTGCAATAAGAAACAGGGCCCAAAAATATCCTCAGTGCATTCATGTTTCAGGTATGCTGTTGACCCTCATGTGTGGAGGCAAACAAATACCAACTCTCTGGATGTAGTGGTGCTAAAAAGAAAACTTTTGGTCAAATCAATCACAGTGTAGTGAGTAGAGGTAACGGGAACCTGAGCCAGCAAGGTGTGTGGATTGGGCACAATGTTGGCGTTAAAAACTGTGGCCTCATTAACGGCACGTAGGTCATGTACCATCCGATGCTGGGTGGGTTTGCTTTTCTCATCTTCTGGGAGTACTGACACAAACGTGGACCAGGGAATTTTATCACTAACGGCCAACAAACAAGGTTACTGGAAGCAGAATGCACCTGTAAGCTTCACAGTGTGTCCTCCTGATATGGGATACTAGCATGTAATTTTGCAAGCAAGTCTGCTCCCAGGAGGCAACAGGGGGCATTACCACTGACCAGCAACCGGGCAATCACTTCTTGGTTAGGGGCAAATCTAATATGGATGGGTTCTGTTGAAGGGGTAGTGTACTACTTTCCCATCCACTTCTACCCAAAGACTAGTGTCCTTGGAGATTAAATCAGGGGAGGCCATATTTGCTGTGCACAACTGTCTGAGCTACTCCAGTATCAATCAATAACGGAACTACTTCTTTATCACCCAGAGTAAGGGATATCCTCAGGGCTGGACTGAATCGGCTAAAAATGTTTAAAAGCACAGCCGATACTGTATTTCCTGTTTCCTAATCTTGATCTAGCTTTTCCGCCTCATCTGTCTTTGTGTTGTCCTTATGGGTGTCTTTGGGGATGGACAGTGATCCAGGCATGGTCAACACAGAATACAATCCTCTCGTGTGGTGTGGACGAGGAGTACCACACACAATGTTATTCTGCATTTTAGTTTACAGAAGTACCCAGCTTTCCTTAATACGGAAACTAATAGACTGGAACACAGGACTTCTCATCTTTCATGGGAGGGTCTTATAAGCAGGGGATGGGCATAAGGGCTGTCGTTGTCTGTAACATCCACCCCTATCCTCCTCCCTCTCCACTGAGTCATCTAAGTTCATTTTCACAAACAGCTCATAACCACGTCCTTATACCTAAAATATGAATTGCATACACAACTCTGCTAATATCCATCAGCCTTCACACATACTCGACTCAACTACAACTCAGAGCCACACCCATTCAAATTCCCCTGAATCATTTATGTCTTCTAAACCAGCCACATAGTTTTCTTTGTTTCATCCCAAAACTTGCAGCACAAACAAACACAGCTTTCCTGGAAACAGATAGACACACCACACCCAGAATGGCTGATGGTCTATGTAGCTGTTCTGCTGTGTTTTCCAATGTCTTTTGGTCTTCACTCTGTGATTAATCAAATCTTATAACAAGACAGCATAAAGTTATAATCATACAGTAATTTTGTTAAACCCAAATCATCTTATATGGCACATGGTCTTAGTTAGTGTTGCTCAAATATAATAATTTTTGTCAAAGCTGGATTCCTACATTACGCTGCTTGGGAAAGAAGAAAGAAAATTATTAAACAATCCTTCGTCTTGTATAATGTTATTACACATGTAACATCACTTACTCTGCATGATTCCCTCCCCCCTTTCTCTTATCTTAGGAATGTTTCTCTGTTAAGGTGGGGGAAAGTGAATTCCATCACGGCACCCCTCCTGGCTCTCAAGGATTCACTCAACTTTCCTGAAACTTCAAGAATAACATAGGGGGATGGGACTATATAATACCACTATCTGTTTCTCTATATCTCTTAACAGCCCAGACACTGAGAGGGTGTTGTTTAAGGTTCAACCGTCTTAAACCTTCCTCAGACTTTCTTTAAACTTTTTACAGATTCTCACACTCTGGAAAGCAGAACTACTTCAACAGAGATATCTTTCTAACACCTTCATATTCTTAGTGCTAACCACACATCTATTGGCACACACTAGGTACAATACTTATCCATTGACTGACCATCCTTTACTGCTGTGAACTCAAATGCTAGGGCTACGGATCTTTCCTATCTGGACACACACATATTAATATGGTAACAAAACAAAACTTAACCAGTTAATTTCTGAACATTTAACACAAGCGCCTTTCTAATTGCAGACACTCGGGCTCTTTCTTTCTTGCTAATGCCATCAATTAACATCCTGACACTGCTCTGTTTTCTCACTCATTAGAACCCCTCCTCAACATCACAGGAGCTCTGATGTCCACAGTCTGCGAGCTCTAACTTCCCAGAGTCTTACAGATTTTCATCCCTGTTGCCAGCCAGGCGACCTGCTGTCCGTGGACACACTTTCTCTGTACCTAGCAAACTTCCCTCACTACTAGCTAGGGGGCTGTATATTCTCCTTCTTCATAATACTTGGACTGGCCCATTTCAACAGCAGTATTTTAGACTGACACACAGAAAACAGATGGGTAAAGAGGCGCCTTTAACCCTTTCCACAGACAAAGTATTCACCATCCCCTCTGGTTGGCTCAAATCTGACTATCATGTCTGACTAGTCAGCCAGGGACTCATCTCACGTCTATTCTTTGTCAAGTCAGGCGGCAATTCACCTCCACACCTCTGAACCTCTGTCCGCACCTCTTCTTGACAGAGTCAAGCGACCGCACCTATTCTTGACCAGTCAAGCGGATTTTACCTCTGCCTCAGGACCTCTCTCCGCATCTCTCCCCGGTCAGGTCAAGTGTTGAGGGAATTGCCTCCTGAAATATATGTGGGCCACCGGCCTGCGTGTACTCCATATATACATGTATCATACTGTAGTAACATAGTACAAACCGGATTCCAAAAAAGTTGGGACACTATACAAATCGTGAATAAAAACTGAATGCAATGATGTGGAGGTGCCAACTTCTAATATTTTATTCAGAATAGAACATAAATCACGGAACAAAAGTTTAAACTGAGAAAATGTACCATTTTAAGGGAAAAATAAGTTGATTCAGAATTTCATGGTGTCAACAAATCCCCAAAAAGTTGGGACAAGGCCATTTTCACCACTGTGTGGCATCTCCCCTTCTTGTTACAACACCCAACAGACATCTGGGGACCGAGGAGACCAGTTTCTCAAGTTTAGAAATAGGAATGTTCTCCCATTCTTGTCTAATACAGGCCTCTAACTGTTCAATCGTCTTGGTCCTTCTTTGTTGCACCTTCCTCTTTATGATGCGCCAAATGTTCTCTATAGGTGAAAGATCTGGACTGGCCATTTCAGTACCCGGATCCTTCTCCTACGCAGCCATAATGTTGTGATTGATGCAGAATGTGGTCTGGCATTATCTTGTTGAAAAATGCAGGGTCTTCCCTGAAAGAGATGACGTCTGGATGTTTGCCTATGTTGTTCTAGAACCTGAATATATTTTTCTGCATTGATGGTGCTTTTCTAGACATGCAAGCTGCCCATGCCACACGCACTCATGCAACCCCATACCATCAGAGATGCAGGCTTCTAAACTGAGCGTTGATAACAACTTGGGTTGTCCTTGTCCTCTTTGGTCCGGATGACATAACGTCCCAGATTTCCAAAAAGAACTTTGAATCGTGACTCGTCTTCCATTTTGCCACACTCCATTTTAAATGATCCCTGGCCCAGTGAAAACACCTGAGCTTGTGGATCTTGCTTAGAAATGGCTTCTTCTTTGCACTGTAGAGTTTCAGATGGCAACGGCGGATGGCACGGTGGATTGTGTTCACTGACAATGGTTTCTGGAAGTATTCCTGAGCCCATTCTGTGATTTCCTTTACAGTAGCATTCCTGTTTGTGGTGCAGTGTCGTTTAAGGGCCCGGAGATCACAAGCATCCAGTATGGTTTTACGGTCTTGACCCTTACGCACAGAGATTGTTCGGATTCTCTGAATCTTCGGATGATGTTATGCACAGTTGATGATGATAGATGCAAAGTCTTTGAAATTTTTCACTGGGTAACACCTTTCTGATATTGCTCCACTATCTTTCTGCGCAACATTGTGGGAATTGGTGATCCTCTACCCATCTTGGCTTCTGAGAGACACTGCCACTCTGAGAAGCTCTTTTTATACCCAATCATGTTGCCAATTGACCTAATTAGTGTTAATTGGTCTTCCAGCTCTTCGTTATGCTCAAATTTACTTTTCCAGCCTCTTATTGCTACTTGTCCCAGCTTTTATTTGGGATTTGTTGACACCGTGAAATTTTGAATCAACATATTTTTCCTTTAAAATGATACATTTACTCGGATTAAACGTTTGATCTGTCATCTACGTTCTATTACAAATAAAATATTGACGTTTGCCATCTCCACATCATTGCATTCAGTTTTTATTCACAATTTGTTTAGTGTCCCAACTTTTTTGGAATCCAGTTTGTACATAAGGCCGAAAAAAGACATCTGTCCATCCAGTTCGACCTGTCATCCTGCTAGCTGATCCAGAGGAAGGCAAAAAACACCCTGTGAGGTTTGTGTATGTATAAGGGATGTATACATGTGTATGGATGTGCCCCAAGCATCCATATAGATGTATGCTCCCAGAATATGTATATAATAGATATATACATGTGTATGGATGTGCCCCAAGCATCCATATGCGTGTATACTCCCAAATTAATATCTATTTAATGTATACATGTATATGGATGTGCCCCAAGTATCCATATACATGTATATTATGTCCCCTGGTTCACCTGAAACCAGATGTATTAGTTTGATTGTGCCCCAAGCATTCACACTGATACCATCTGGTTAATTGCATCAGAATGACCGGACAAGAGTCCGGTCATTCTGCATCCTTCAAAGAACTCCGATTCAATAGAATCGGAGTCCTTGTAGTAATTAACTCCAGCACTGCTGGAGATAATTATGCATGATAGGAAGAGGGGAGAAACCTCCCCTCCTTCTATTTTGCGCATTTCGGCAGCGCGATTACTATCTCGCTGCCCGGAATGCAAAGTCATCATACATCACTGAAGAGAGAAACATCATCGTTGGAGTTGAACAGAAGTCGCCTGGCTGGTCGGGAGAAGGCGTTACGGGTATTAAAGGACCTCCTCTACGCAGCAACACAGGACAACAAAGAACGGCACCAAAGAAGATGACCTCTCGTCAAAAAGTGAGTATGGACTTCTCAACACTGCAACGCCTCAGTAAACCCGTTCAATCTTATCATCCCCACCACTTACAAATCCACTGAGCTGCTATGGTCCACTTTATTGGACCAGGCATACACTCATGACAAAATCTGTATTAATAATAGTATTTTCAAAAAAAACAAAAAAACGGCTCCAAATGTTAACCAAATTGGTTTACACCTTTGGGGATACCATTTGGAAGCCAGAACATCTTAAAACACTCAGCAGCACAACAAAGGCAGTGGTATTTTCCAATACGGCAAACTTTCACTGCAATTGTTGTGTTGAGAACATCAAACAGTTACACTCATTACAAACACAACTACAAGAAAAGGCCCAGTGTACAGTCGAGAGGGGCAGAGAGATTTGGGTGTTAGAATCTAGAATCTCGGACAAGGAGAGTTTCTACTCTGACATGGACAAACAGCTGCTCAGACTGTATACTGAGATAAATCAGTTCAGGAGCGATGCGGTATCTACGGATACCATGATTATTCAACTTTGAGAGCACCTGGCTGCGAAAACGCAAACCATTGCGGATTTGCAGCAGGTCATTTCGAACCTGTCACGGCCTGGTGCTAACAGCATGTTGCCCATGAAACAGGTTTGTGTTTCGGGAACGACACAGGGGAAACAGCGGCGACGGCGCCAAGGTCTCCCACGGATCAAACATCTGATGTGATAGACACTAGAGGACAGGTGGAACGGACGCTACATTTCACCCAAACACCCAGAGAGAATAGGTATAGCAGCCACTTCCAGGATGAGGACAACAATTGGGGAGAGGAAAGTGGTTGGCCATTTACTACTTCCAATCCGCCAACGCATCCGGAAAGACATTAAGACTTCTATCCTAACCATTTAAATATGGCAAGGATAAACTTCCTGTTACGGATTTGCAAGGAGATCCCAAAATACGATCCCAGTGTAGATCAGTTTACTTCATGTGATATCTTCGAGGGTCACTGTAACAACTTATTTAGTGGCTCCCAAATGCCACATGGAGTTATTCAAGTGTGTTACCTACACACCTAAACCAAAGGTATGAGGTAACGGGGAGGACGCAACCCATGAATGGACAGTTTTATGAAAAGGAGGAACGTCTCTCCTTACTCATGAGACTGGCAACGGGCCATTGGGACATCACTCCAGATATCCTGTCCAAGTTCAGACCCACTATACATGACGAACCTCTTTGTGTGGTCGGTTTGAAGCAATATACAGCAATGTACAGGAGGGTTACAAAGGATCACAGTATCGGAATTCCACAGGGTATGATACGTATGTTTGTGGAAAAATTCCCCTACCTTGACACTGCAATCCGGCTAAGTGCAGCTAGGGAGCCAACCCTATATGGATGCAGCTATGATTATTGAGCAGTGTAGACAAGTTACACTGCTTAATAATAAATCTGTCAAAGTGATGGAGCGTGTGCCTGTACACGTTTCATCTCAACATGAACGGTTACAGCACACAATGGCTAATTCAGCTGTTCGCCCCACGGCCCTGCCATTGGAAAAGACAGCAGGCATTCGATGCTTCCTATGTTTACAATACGGGCACATAAAGAGCGCGTTCAGAAAGGAGTGTGGAATCCAAGGAATCCACACCAAGTGTCCATGGCAACAACCCACAAGTGGCGGTATGTACCACACAGGTACCTACTGGGGTCTGGTAGAAATTGATTGAAGAACAGGGATCCCTAGAGACCTGGCGCCAGTATGTCCTATCATACTGGACTCTTCAGAGAGACCCCACATAAAAGCCAAAATAAAAAATCAGGAGGCTGAAATCATGCTTGACACTGGTGCGGAAATTTCCAATACCAATGTCAAACATGATTTACATCCCAACAGCTCTCAGTGTGTGGTGATCGGATTTGATCACCAACAAGGGGTGAAGGCCCACAGAATTGAAGAGGTAGTTGTCCAGATTACCAGTTGCATGACCCTTAGGATCCCAATGTGGTATTACCCGGTTCTGATAACATCATTGGAACCGATGTAATGACACACAATGGGTAGTTTTGGATCTGGCAAACGGTATTGTATGGAAGGGTCCCAGACAATCAAAGGTGTTTGTTATCCAACGCCAGTGTCTGGGACCACCATTGCCAACAGTAGAAAATTCCACTGAAGTACTCGAACACAAATGTCCGGAGATCTCGCATAATCCAGACCTTGAGCCTATTGTGTATGAGTACCTCGATCTGTGGGCCCAGAGCAAAAATAATTGTGGCAGACTGATTGGAGTTCAGGTGGACATACAAGGTTCCGACCCTCCACCTCGACGCCAATACTGCTTTCCACCAGAAGCCACCCATTTAATTTTGGACACCGTCCAGGAATTGGAAACTAGGGGTGTAGTCATAGAGGGCAATTCTAAATGTAACAATGCCCTCTGGCCAGTAAAGAAGAAGGACACCAATGCCTGGAGGCTCACCAAAGACCTCCGGGTCCTTAACAAATACACCCCAATGTCTGCTCCAGTGGTGGCACAGACTCCCGACATCATGGCCAGAATAAGCGTCAAAAGTCGCTTATTCTCGACCATAGATGTTGGCAATGGGTTCTTTTCAATTGAACTCACTGAAAACTGTAGGTACAAATTTGCCTTTACAGTGGGGGACAAACAATACATGTTTGGTGTACTCCCCCAGGGGTTCCACAGTAGCCCCACGTATTTTCACCAGGCATTGGCGGTCGTTCTGAGTGTGTTCTCACGGCCAGAATGTCTTCTGCAATACGTGGATGACTTGCTCTTGCACGCGGAAACAATAGAAGAACACTTGGTTCTGTTGAAAGAGCTATTGGGACTCCTGGCCAGGTCAGGACTCAAGTTGAGTCCCCACAAGGCAAATTTGGCCAGAACAGAGGTGACTTTCCTTGGGGTCCAAATTTCTTTTGGAGCCAAAGGAATTGTGGCAGCCAGAGTGGAAGCCATGGTAAAGTTACCTAGGCCCGGCACTCAACAGGATTTGAGAAAATTCCTGGGAGTCGCCAACTTCGCGAGGGAGTTCATAGAGGATTTCGCGGCCAAGCGAAACCCCTCTATAAACTCCTCCGTGGAGAAGACCCTTCAATCAAAGGATGGTCTGATGCACAGGAAGAGGCTTTTTCTACATTGAAAAGGGACCTCTCCTCTGCCCCTGTACTGGCCACTCTCCATCCTGAAGGGGAAATAGCCATAATGGCGCCTGCAGGGACGGAGTCTATCTCAGCGGTCCTCCTACAGCAGATAGGGTATGACACTTTGCAGACTCCACACTTTCCATTGGCCCTCTTGCTCCGTGATACACTCCCTGGAGTCTCCCAGCAGAGATTTGGGAGGTGGATCATGGATCTCAGCGGCCGGAGTCTTCAGGTGAACCATAAAGCCAAGTATGTTCTGTCCCAGTTACTGAATCTGACTGGAACCGAACATGATTGTAGCCAACCAGCGCATATTCATGCGCCACAAATGTTCAGGACTGATAGACATCCAGAAGACCAAATCATCTTTGTTGATGGCTCTCGATTCTACATGGATGGGACCTATGTCACAGGTTTTGCTGTGCTGGATGAGACCACAGGTACCCAGAGTCTCGTCAGGTTACCAGGTCACATGTTTGCACAGTGGGCAGAACTAGAGGCGGTCAACCTCCAGGAAACGAACTATATATAGCGACAGTTCACTCTGCACCTGGACATATGGAAAAGACGAGGATTTGTGAACAGCCAAAACAAACCTCTGGCTCATTTATCGGTTCTGAAAGAACTATGGGAATGGGGCATGGCACACACATTATAGGGAATATTAATTATTAATATTTTATGCAAATATCAACAATTAATATTCATAAATAGCCATGAGTCGTCTAGTGATGCCTCCACCTATTTATACCAATTAAACAAATAATGCTGATTACCTGACTCTATACTGAACTACCTGAGGCTATTGCTGTGACTCCTACTATTACAAAAGACTACACACTGTGCTTTAAATAAAAGGGTATTTATTAACAAACTACACGTTACAGTCTAATAATAGCTTATACACCTATATATCTAAATCAATGGGAATAGATATATATATTTATAATGGCTCACAGCAAAATATAAAACCACACTATAACAACACAGCAATACGGTCCTATTTATGCTAACACAATGCCAAGTTCCACCCACAAACTAACTAATTGTCAAGGATAGAGAACAGTTAGCAGGAACTGATAAATAACGACAGACTGGCTTGATCCCAAACTAAGGAAAACATAGGAGGGCCCTATAAATCCCTAAAAACTCTCCTAAGTGCTATGAACATGTACAAGTCCTGGTTGTAGCCAGATACATGCCCTCGTACCTATAACTGAGTGACACCTGAATTTCCTATAGTAGTGAGGGAGCGGCCACGGCTCCCTGCACAGAATACGGAGGAGTCAGGGTCACCTAGAATCAAGCCAGCAAACAAAACTGTCAAGGATGGAGAACAGTTAGCAGGAACTGATAAATAACGACAGACTGGCTTGATTTAAAACTAAGTAGCATATAGGTGAGCCCTTTAATACCCTAAGAGCTCTCCTGACTGCTACACATGCAAAGGCCTCAATGGTAGACGATTGCATGCCCACGTACCTAAGACTGTGTGACACCGGAAAACCCTATAGTAGTGAGGGGACACGGCCACCGGCTCCCTGCACTGAATACAGAGGGAGTCAGGGTCACCTAGAATCAAGCCACAAACAGAACACAAAGTAAATGGAATGCACTTATCTTAGAGCAAAATAACTGCAGCCTCCAGCAGCACACACTTCATCCAAGAAGTAATATAAACCGCAAGGAGGAGCAGAATGAGAGGGAATATAAAGGAAGCCAATTAATCAAGATAAGAGACAGCTGAGGGAGAGAAAGGAACTGAGCAAAGTAAAACCAAAACAAAGAACGTCATACAGAAGACAGGGAGGAACCTCTGGCCGACCGTCTCCCAGAACTGGCGGTGACAAAAACACAAAGTAAACGGAATGCACTTATCTTAGAGCAAAACAACTGCAGCCTCCAGCAGCAGACACTTCATCCAGGAAGTAATATAAACCGCACGGAGAAGCAGTAAGGGAGAGAATATAAAGCAAACCAATTAAACAAAGATAAGAGACAGCTGAGGGAGAGAAAGGAACTGAGCAAAGTAAAACCAAAACAAAGAACATCATACACAAGACAGGGAGGAACCTCTGACCGACCATCTCCCAGAACCTGCGGTGACAGTACCCCCTCTTCTACGGGTGGACTCCGGACACTCAGGACCGACCTTCTCAGGATGAGACCGATGGAAAGCCCTGATGAGACGAGTGGCCTTAATGTCCGCCAGTGGACCCACATCCTCTCCTCAGGACCATAACCTTCCCAATGAACGAGGTACTGAAGAGAACCACGGATAATGCGGGAATCCACAATCCTGGAGACCTGAAATTCAAGATTACCATCAACTAAAATCGGGGGAGGAGGCAAAGAGGAAGGAACAGTAGGTTGGACATAAGGTTTCAGTAGGGACTTGTGAAAAACATTATGGATCTTCCAAGTCTGAGAAGAGATCAAGACGGAAAGCAATGGGATTGATGACGGATAAGATCTTGTAAGGCCCAATAAACCTAGGAACCAACTTCCAGGAGGGAACCTTCAGTTTGTCATTCTTTGAAGACAACGACACCAGATCACCCACATTCAGGTCCGGACCAGGCACATGTCTCTTATGTGCCACACGCTTATATCTCTCACTCATCTTCTTTAGATTACCCTGAATCTTTTGCCAAATAAGAGACAAGGACGAGGAAAATCTCTCCTCATCAGGTAAACCAGAAGAGCTGTGGATGAAACCCATATGCACCAAAAAATGGTAACTTATCAGAGGAGTCCTGGCGACGGTTATTTAAAGCAAACTCCGTAAGGGACAAAAAAGAACACCAATTCTCCTGATTATCCGCAACAAAACAGCGCAGATATGTCTCCAGATTCTGACGCGTTCGGTCTGACCATTCGACTGCGGATGAAAAGCAGAATAAAACGACAACCGAACCCCCAAGCGAGAACAGAAGGCCTTTCAGAATCTGGAAACAAATTGCGTGCCCCTATCAGAAACGATGTCAGAAGGAATGCCATGTAATTTAAAGGGAAAATCACCTGGAAAATCAATATTAAGCCAAACATAGGTTCTTATAGCTCTTCATACCTTCTTTCCATAGGTGTTCTTTACACTTGGATCCGGCTTTCTACCTTCATGAAAATCCTCTTTTATCTTTATGCTAATGACACCTGAAGGTGCCCAGAGGGGCGTTATTTTCATTCAAAAAGTGCCCAGGAAGGCCCTCCATCCAGTTCCCAGGCCCTCCTCCCGCCGACAAAGCCTAGGCCCGCCCCTCTCTCTGCTCATACCATATGTCCCTGGCATTGCGACTGCCATCAAGCTCCGCCTCCACTGGCTTCGTCACTGGTAGCCGATAACCCCGCCCACTCCTTCCCTCCAGCTTCACTAACATCCACCGAGCCGGCTCCTGCACTCTTCCTGTTTAACTGAATGCATGCCCAGTGAAACACTTGAGGCTGATGCGCTTAGTTAAACAGGAAGAGCGCAGGAGCCGGCTCGGTGGATGTTAGTGAAGCTGGAGGGAAGGAGTGGGCGGGGTTATTGGCTACCAGTGACGTAGCCAGTGGGGGCGGAGCTTGATGCCAATGCCAGGGACATATGGTATGAGCAGAGAGAGGGGTGGGCCTGGGCTCTGTCGGGGGGAGGCGGGCCTGGGCACTGGATGGAGGGCCTTCCTGGGCACATTTTGAATGAAAATAACGCCCCTCTGGGCACCTACAGGTGTCATTAGCATAAAGATAAAAGAGGATTTTCATGAAGGTAGAAAGCCGGATCCAAGTGTTAAGAACACCTATGGAAAGAAGGTATGAAGAGCTATAAGAACCTATGTTTGGCTTAATATTGATTTTCCAGGTGACAGATTTCCTTTAACAATATGATCAACAAACGCTTGCGCCAGCGTCTTAGCATTGGGTAACCCAGTAAAAGGAATAAAATGCGCCATTTTGCTAAAACGGTCCACTACCACCAGAATCACAGTCTTCCCCGAGGAGCGAGGCAAGTCCGTAATGAAGTCCATGGACAGATGCATCCAAGGACGGGAAGGTATGGGTAACGGGAGGAGAGATCCCGATGGACGTGAATGAGGGACCTTGGCACGAGCGCAGGTCTCGCAGGCTGCCACAAACCCCTCAACCGTCTTACGAAGAGCTGGCCACCAGAATCTGCGAGCAATGTGATCCCCTGTGGCTCTACTCCCCGAGTGCCCAGCAAGAACAACAAGGTGCTCCTTAAAAACTTTGTGTCGCAAAGCGAGCGGCACAAATAACCTCCCAGGAGGACAAAGATCAGGTGCCTCTGCCTGGGCTGCCTGAACCTCTGCCTCCAAATCAGGATAAAGAGCAGAGACGACCACTCCATCAGCCAAAATGGGACCTGGGTCCTCAAAGTTCCCCCCTCCCGGGAAAACAACTTGACCGGGCATCCGCCTTCACATTTTTAACCCCAGGGCAGAACGTAACAACAAAATTAAACCTAGAAAAGAACAAGGACCATCTGGCCTGTCTCGGGTTCAGACGCTTGGCTGACTCCAAATTGGCCAGATTCTTATGGTCGGTAAACACGGTAATTGGGTGTCTGGCTCCCTCCAACCAATGACGCCATTCATCAAAAGCCAATTTGATAGCTAATAACTCCCTATTTCCCACATCGTAATTTCTCTCTGAGGCTGAGAGCTTTTTTGAGAAAAAGGTACACGTTCGCCATTTAGCAGGAGAGGGACCCTGAGATAAGACCGCGCCTACCCCCACTTCAGAGGCATCCACCTCAACAATAAAAGGTAGAGAGACATCAGGTTGTACCAAAATGGGAGCGGAAGCAAAACGCTCTTTAATACTAGAAAAGGCTTGAAGCGCCTCTTCTGACCATGAGGAAAAATCCACCCCCTTTTTAGTCATATCAGTGAGTGGCTTAACAACAGAGGAATAATTCAAAATAAACTTTCTGTAATAATTAGCAAAACCCAAAAAGCGCATCAGCGCCTTCTGATTTTCAGGAAGCTCCCAATCAAGCACGGCGCGGACCTTCTCCGGGTCCATCTGAAAGCCAGAAGCGGAGTGAAGAAAACCAAGAAATTGAATCTCTTGAACCGCAAACACACATTTTTCCAGTTTAGCGTACAATTTATTCTCCCGCAGAATCAGCAAGACCTGACATAGGTGGTCCCGATGAGTCTTGAAATCAGGAGAAAAAATCAAAATGTTATCTAGATACACCAGTACAAATTTCCCCATTAAATGATAGAAAATGCTGTTCACAAAATGTTGGAAGACGGCCGGAGCATTCATCAAACCAAAGAGCATAACCAAGTTCTCAAAATGACCCTCCGGGGTATTGAAGGCCGTCTTCCATTCGTCCCCCTTCCTGACCCTGACAAGGTTGTATGCCCCTCTTAAATCCAACTTAGAAAAAACTTTAGCCCCCACAATCTGGTTAAACAAATCCAGGATCAGAGGAAGCGGATAGGGGTCATGAATCATGATACGGTTAAGCTCCCTGAAATCCAGACAAGGTCTTAAAGAACCATCTTTTTTTTTAAACAAAGAAAAAACCAGCGACAACAGGTGACTTTGAGGGTCTGATATGTCCCTTTCTCAGGCTCTCAGAGATATAAGTACGCATGGCGGCTCTCTCAGGTTGAGAGAGATTGTATAGTCGTGATTTAGGCAGCTTGGTGTCTGGAATGAGATTAATTGGACAATCATACTCCCGGTGAGAGGGCAACTCTGAGAGAAAAGAAGGTACAGTCTTGGTAGAAACCTCTGCGAGAGTTGCCGTGAGGCAATTCTCTCTGCAAAACTCACTCCAACCATTTATTTGCCTTGCTTGCCAATCTATGCTGGGGTTATGTTTAGTGAGCCAGGGTAGCCCCAACACTAGAGGAGTAGGTAATCCGCTTAAGACAAAACATGACACATCCTCAACATGAGTGTCACCCACAGTCAAATGGATATTGTGAACTATGCCCTTTAACGATTTTTGAGAAAGTGGAGCAGAATCGATAGCAAAAACAGGTATAGCTTTTTCCAAAGTGCACACCTGGAAATCATGTGTTGTAGCAAATTGACTATCAATGAGATTGACAGCTGCTCCACTATCAGCAAAAATCTCACAAACAAAGTTCTTGCTGTCTAGCGCCACCCTGGCAGGTAGGAGAAAACAGGAACTACAAGCAAACGGCAAATCTTCAATTTCCACATTAACCTTGCCAATTGTAGCAAATGGAAAGTTATTAGAGAGTTTCTTTTCCCTTTTATTTTTATTACCCTCAGAAAACCCCATGAACCTCCTAGAATGGCAAACATTAGCTAAATGGTTAATACCTCCACAACAGAAACATACCCTCCTCTGAGGGCTGAATCCTCTAGTATCAGAGGCAACTAAACCCAGCTGCATGGGGTCCTCCACAGAGGGTATAGAGATAGAGTGAGACCCCTGCGCACTGCATGAGACAACTCCAGTGTCCTTGGGCTGAATATGACAGGAAAGAGTAGTCTCCTCTCTCTCTTTAAGACGCCTGTCAATACGAACAGCTAGAGACATGGCAGACGCCAAAGCAACTGGCCTCTCATGAAACGCAAATGCATCTTTTAATTTCTCAGAAAGACCATGACAAAATTGACTTCGGAGTGCAGCGTCATTCCAACCAGTATCAGCTGCCCATCTCCGAAATTCAGAACAATATATCTCTGCGGACTGTTTACCCTGGCATTAAAGACGCAGTTTAGATTCAGCCAGAGCAATACGATCCCGATCATCATATGAACGCCAGCAGAAACGGTCACCTGAAGCTGAGAAACAGTTTCACGGAGATCTGCTACCTCCAGAAAATGACCTTGCATGTGGTCAATCAAGGCTGAAACCGGATCCATGCTTGAGACGGTTATGGCAGTTTATAATGTCAAGCATGGAGAACATTTAGCAGGAACTGATAAATAACAACAGACTGGCTTGATCCCAAACTAAGGAAAACATAGGAGGGCCCTATAAATCCCTAAAAACTCTCCCTAAGTGCTATGCACATGTACAAGTCCTGGTTGTAGCCAGATACATGCCCTCGTACTTATAACTGAGTGACACCTGAATTTCCTATAGTAGTGAGGGGAACGGCCACCGGCTCCCTGCACAGAATACGGAGGGAGTCAGGGTCACCTAGAATCAAGCCAGCAAACAAAACACAAAGTAAACGGAATGCACTTATCTTAGAGCAAAACAACTGCAGCCTCCAGCAGCACACACTTCATCCAGGAAGTAATATAAACCGCACGGAGAAGCAGTAAGGGAAAGAATATAAAGCAAACCAATAATCAAAGATAGGAGGCAGCTGAGGGAGAGAAAGGAACTGAGCAAAGTGAAACCAAAACAAAGAACTTCATACACAAGACAGGGAGGAACCTCTGACCGACCGTCTCCCAGAACCGGCGGGGAACTAATACATACACACACACACACAATAGCAGCCCACCCCACCTGGCTCTAAAACTATCCCTATGGGAGCAACAAAAGGTTAACTTGTGGCACTACAGGGGTATATGCAGGCCACAGACACAGGGTTATAGGGGTACAGCAGGGGTGAAAGGGATAATGTAAAATGGAGTAGGGATGCTCTTGCAGGGCAGCAGGGGTTGGTGATTCAGGGGTTAGTGTTAGGGGCGTATAGGCAGGTAGGGTTTATTGGCAGTATAGGGTAGGTAGGGGTTGGTGGTTCAGGGGTAACGCGTTGGTGGGATAGTGGTAGGGGTTAACAGCAGTAGGGGATCGTTGGTGGTATAGGGTAGGTAGGGGTTAATAGGCAATCGTTGGTGGTATAGGGGTTAAATTGTTGGTGGTATAGGGATAGGGGTTAAATGATACCTAATATGCTCGTTGTCCAGGGGGGTGCTCGTCTCTAGGGGGGTCCTTTGGGGCCTGTGGTGTCCGGAATGCAAAGTGCTACAGGCAGGAGATCAAAGGCTTCTCCCGCCTATCAGCAAGTGGCGGGGCCCTGCTGCGCGCATGCAGGGACGCGCGGGCTGGCGAGGTAACGTCATATCACCGCGCTGCGTTAGGGAGCAGGGGCCCCTCGGATGGTCTCAGGAGTACGCAGCGGTAGGTCTGCCACATTCCTGCTCCATAGCGGTCCACGGCCACCGCCACTCATGTGAGAGGGCGGATTCAGGTAATGGGAAAAGGGGGTCTCTGCCTGTGAGCAGTATACTGCCAGCAGCAATGACATATCGGAAACTGCGTTGGCTTCTGACACGTGCATTGCTCACCTTGGGGCTCATTCTCTCCTACCTCAATTGGTTGCATCATTTGCAAAATCTCAGCCTTTTGATACCAGCACCTGTTAGCGAGTTGTCGTGTTTACTCATTTCCTACAGATTTTAACGCAGAGGGCCGCTCGGATATTCTGCACAGGGCATACTGGTTTCAACCTCACTTTTCTATGCTATGCCATACTACATTACCTAGCTGTTTCAAAAAAAAAGAATCATCATGCCGTTTTCCTTCTCTCTCCACGCTGCTCCACGTCCGATTTAAATTTCCCGCCACCTTCATTTCTTCCGTCCAGCAGGTGGCACTTGTTTAGTAGTAACACACATCTAATTTACAGGGTTTAAGCATTGAATCCGATCTGCAGCCCTTCACCAACCTGGGGTTGTAGCAGTGAAGCAGTACAGTACCTAAGTCTGATTCACTCAGTACGTTTACCCTGTTAAAATGAAAAAAAAAAAAGAAAAAGCTCGCTAGCAGCTTGCATTGTTTCAGCGCACGTGGTCAGTTATTTGTCAAGGTAAGCGACATACCACTGGTCGTCAGATAGGTATTACCACAGTGGCACTCAGGCGGGGTCGGTAGTGTCATTCAGGACATGCACGCTCACGTTCAGTTCCCTGATTCGCTTAAGTTCTCCTTAATTTACTATAATATTGGTCCCTGTACTGTTCAGGTCATGTATCTTGCATATCTTGTTGACTGAATCGTCAGGTCAGGCTGCATCCATATTCTGTGGCCTGATTCGCTCAGGTCATGTATTATACTTATGTCGTGGCCAGAATTACTCGCGTCACCTACCATTCATGTATAGTAGCCTGAATCGATCGGGTCATGTTTCTTACATGCATAGCTGCCTGTTTCACTCGGGTCACGTTCTTTCGGCATAGTCGCCCGAATCGCTCAGGTTGGTATCACACATGTTTGGTTACCTGATTCATTCGGTTTACATTTATTTCTGCACAGTTGCCTGAATCGCTCAGGCCCCCCCCCCCCTTAAAAAAAAAAAAAAAAGTGCGAGGTCATGCTTCATCTATGTCCATATGTGTTTGCTTGTTTTGCGCAGGGTATGATCCTTCCAGTATTGCCTCGGTTTCAGTATCATTCTGAGTATGTTTCTTCATGTTTTATTTTCCTGTCTCGCTCAAGTTACGCTTCATTCGTTATAATGCTGGTTCCTGTATCGCTCAGGTATTGTATCATTCATGTATATCTGCCTGAATCGCTTGGGTACTATATCATTCATGCGTTTTGCCTAAGTCGCTCAGGTCAGGGTTCACTTATGTTTAGTTGCCTGAATCACTGAGGTCTGGTATCATTCATTCATGCATAATTTCCTGAATCGCTCAGGTCACATTTCATTCTGCATGGCTGCCTGAGGCGCTCGGGTCGTGTGTCATACATGTATATTTGCCTGAATCGCTTGGGTCACGTGTTTTTGCAGTTGCCCGAGTGGCTCAGGTCATGTATCATACACGTATAGTTGCCCGAATCCCTCAGGTCATGTATCTCACATTTTCAGTTGCCCGAATCGCGCAGGTCATGTATCATACATGTATAGTTGCCTGAATCGCTCAGGTCTTGTATCATCCATATATTGTTGCCTGAATCGCTCAGGTCATGCATCATATATATTCAGTTGCCTGAATTGCTCAGGTCATTTTGCATTCTAGTATAGCGGCCTGAAACGCTCAGGTCATGTATCATTCATATATTGTTGCCTGAATCGCTCAGGTCATGTATCATTAATATTCAGTGGCCTGAATCGCTCAGGTCATTTTCCATTCTTGCATAAGTTGCCTGAATAGCTCAGGTCATGTATCTACTTGTATAGTTGCCTGAATCGCTCAGGTCATGTATCATACATGCATAGTTGCCTGAATCGCTCAGGTCATGTATCATACATGTATAGTTGCCTGAATCGCTCAGGTCATGTATTATACATGCATAGTTGCCTGAATCCTTGGGTTACATTTCACTCTGCATAGTTGCCTGAATCGCTCAGGTCATGTATCATACATGTGCATTACATAATGGCCTGAATCGCTCAGGTCACATTTCGTTCGGCATAGCTGCCTGAGGCGACCGGGTCGTGTATCATACATGTATATTTGCCTGAATCGCTCGGGTCACGTGTTTTCTTTGCAGTTGCAGAGTGGCTCAGGTCATGTATCATACACGTATAGTGGCCTGAATCCCTCAGGTCATGTATCTCACATTTTCAGTTGCCCCAATCGCTATATATTTTTCATATATAGTTGCCTGAGTTCCTCAGGTCATGTATCATACATGGATAGTTGCCTGAATCGCTCAGGTCTTGTATCATACATGTTTAGTTGCCTGAATCCCTCGGGTCATGCATTATACATATTCAGTTGCCTGAATCGCTCAGGTCATGCACCATTCTTGTATAGTTGCCGGACTTGCTCGAGTTATGTATCATACATGCACAGTTGCATTAGCCGCTCAGGTCATGTCATACAGGTATAGTTGCCTCAAATCTGGTCACCTTTCATTCTGCATAGTTACCTGAGCCGCCCAGGTTATGTATCATACACGTGTTCCATTCTTGTACAGTTGCCTGAATGTTCTCGGGACATGCATCATATATATTTAGTTGTCTGCATCGCTCAGGTCATGTATCATACATGTATTATTGCCAGAACCGTGCAGGTCTTGTTTTATTTTGTATAGCTGCCTGAATCTCTCAGGTTCATGTATTTTTCATATATAGTTGCCTGAGTTCCTCAGGTCATGTATCATATAAATATAGTTGCCTGAATCACGCAGGTCATGTTTCATTTATGTACAGTAGCCTGATTCGCCCAGGTCAGGTACCATTCACGTACAGTTGCCTAAGTTCGCTCAGGTCATGTTTCCGGCAACATGGTGTTGGTTCTCGAACCGCTCAGCATTCTCTTTCTCACCTGTTCCAACTAAGCCATTCACCTTTCAGCCCATTCGGTATCATTCTGAAATTACTGAGACGTTCTGTCGTGTTCTCTCGGTCGCTCCCGGTCCTGGGGCACTCCTCTTTAAGTCACCGGTCACTCGTCGGCAATTTCATCTCTCACGATTCAGTTTAATCATTTGGGTGCTCTCGCATTTTAACGTATTTGATTCCCATGGCTTAGGCTGGTTTATCTCTCTTCCGTTTCCAGTCCGGGTCCTAATATCAGTGGGCGTTTTCATCCTGGTTCAGGTTCACACAACCTTTTGTATCCCGTCCAGATGGTCAGCACGGTCCCACGGCTGTATCATCCAGGACCGGCTCGCCGGAATGTCGGGTACTTTTGTCAGGCTTCTAGTTCAGGTGTTTGGTGTCAAGTCCTATATTAGCCGTCAGTTTGATGCACGTACAAGTTCAATTGTTTGTCTAGGTTCATACGGATCACCCCTCCACATCATTCCCGTTCATTCTGCAGTTCCAGGTGTTAAAAAAAAAAAAAAAGAAAGCTAGTGGGGGGTATTTTTGGGCCCTTCTTCAAGGGAGGACGATTCCTCCGCAATGTTTTTGGTCCAGGCCGCACAACAGGTCCCAGTACGGCGGCCAGCTTGGCCAGTCTCACGTTTCGAGCTGGTCCATCGCTCCCTTCATCCCGCTCCTTGGTAGTCGTAATTCCACTACACCTTCCTACAGGTGGACTTCACTTTTGCTCTCTTCTTGGCCTACCCCGTCCTGGCTCCGGGCACACATCAGCCAGTACTAGGTGTAGTCAGGCCATCTGCACCTTAGGATGGTCATCGCCATCTCCTCCTCCCTGATGGAGGCACCGACCACAAGTATTAAAGGCTGAAAAGTTCAGCCTGTATTTGTGGGAGGGGCCTTGGGCCGCTACTTATACCCCCCCCTCTCAAGCCATCAGTCTCGGCACGAACAGCGGCCGTGCCCCACCCTCCCTCCCCTTCTTTTATCATTTCAATTAGGGTGGGCCCCCTTCTTGGCCTACCCCGTCCTGGCTCCGGGCACACATCAGCCAGTAATAGGTATAGTCAGGCCGTCCGCACCTTAGGATGGTCATCGTCATCTCCTCCTCCCTGATGGAGGCACCGACCACAAATGTATTTATGCAGTATACCCAGGCCGGTGGCCCACATATATTTCAGTGGCCCCTTCCCTCAACAATCCCCCTGTTGTCGAGAACACGTATAGTTTGCTGAAGTGCCGGGACATATTTGCCTCCTCAACCCCACTCAACTGTTGGTGACAGTTCAGGAAGGACTGAAGTAATCTGGCCCTTAGGTACCTAGACATCGTCCATCGCGGCTACCACCTTTGACTAGCCCGTTACTGCTCCATCCACAGAATACACTGTCTTCTTCCCTCTGGTTTGGCCTGGCGCTTCCTTGGCCTCTTTCTTTACAATCTTCAGGTGTCAGCCACTCCTAATATTGTGGAATGGCCTTGCCCTCACAGTTCTTAAGGTCAATCTTTCTTTCTGTAATGGTCTTTGGGTGTCAGCCACCCCCAATATTCTGGAATGGCCTTGCCCTCACAGTTCTTTAGGTCAATCTTTCTTTCTGTAATGGTCTTTGGGTGTCAGCCACCCCCAATATTCTGGAATAGCCTTGCCCTCACAGTTCTTTAGGTCAGTTATTCTTTCTGTCACGACGTACATCTGACCTTTCTCTTTTCATCTTGATTGAAGGATCTGTTGAATAAGAGGTTCTCCCATGAACAGATACGCACTCAAGGCAGGTCAGACTTTCAGAAGAGGCGATGTCAGGGTATCTAAATTCTAACTACGGGAAAGAACACCGCACTAACTGACATTCAGTCCAACCCTTACAAACTTCACTGTTCTTGGAGTTAAGGTGGAAAATAACACGTGAAAGAGGGGGCCTGTCCCTAAGGGATCTATTCTTCCTCATACACACAAAAACAGAAAAACACATTCCTCCCCCCTCCGAACACCTTCAAATTAGGTTTAATGTGTACACATGGAGACTCATGCAACCTGGCTTATCTCTCTACACTTCCAAAGACACCAGTATCACAGACCCCCGTGTCAATGGGAAACGCCTATAGGATGCAACTGTGTGTCCAGCCATATTGTAGTATCGACTATCACACATTTGCAGCTAGAATGTCCATGGGTACACACCTAACCCCCATACAAATAATCAATATATATACATACAATACTATGAGGTTACAGGATGGCAATGGATTACCTCCCGAACCCTCCTAGAAAAACCCAATACAATAATATATATACACATACACCACACTATGGGGTTTCCGGATGGCTTTGGATTTTCATCCTGAACTCTCATAGAAAACAGTATGTCCATGTGATCTCTGGCTTCAGGACTTTGTTGGAGCTATGTCCTGAGCCTCCTACGATTGACTTTGTGAAGTTTTGTCTGGTTCTGGTTTATTTAGTCCGCAAGTCTCTTGACCCTTCTGTAAATTAGTCACAGTCCCTTGTACATGACGATTACCAGAACCAGAAGGACTATCACCGGGTGTATCAATAGGTTAAAGAAGGATGTTGCCTTCAAAATGTAGCCGAACAGACTTTCCCACCAGGAAACCTTGAAATCCTTATCTAAGGCTGTAACGATCGCAGTTATTTTATTCTTGTCGTGCAACAGTTGAATGGTGGCCTGTTTCTTTTTCTCTCAAAGATTTTGAAGTATTTCATCCTCTTGGCTGAAGTCTAGTAGGAGACGTTTGAGTTCTATCCCAAAGCCCAGAGGAATCCTCTGGAGTCTCACTGGAACGTCAGGGCGGATGTCAAGTCTCTTCTCCAGCGTGATTGGTATCCTTCCTTGCTGCTCTGCAATGTCTAAACCTAGGACTGGACTAAGGGTGCAATACGCTCCGGGGAGGAGTTCTCCTCTCTCGGTGCAATTAGTACCATAGATTGCATAAGACATATTTGGCCTTTGGTACCAACACCAATACCCCTGTCCCAAGTATTTAGGGGAGGAGGGTATTGGGCTGGCCTTTATCTCACAGGACTCCTCGGTGCTCCAACACTGGCGTCTAAGCACCCGATCCTGCCTACCTTGACAGAGGATAGCATCCTCTTCATTCCAACATCCCTCTTTGTCAAACAGATGAGAATGGCCTTCCTCATAGGTCAGAATGCCTGAGGGGAGCTGTGGATGAAGTACAGTCTGGTTATTTATAACAATCCCTAGGTTAATGGCACTGTATCCCTGTCTGAGATGGCCTGATACAGGTGCCAATGTCGAAGCTGTGCAGGTGAGGTTCTGACATCCGTGCCACTGGACCACCTACCAGTTGGTGTGATTGGCTGCAAAAGGGGAGATCAGGGGACTTAACCATTGACGGAGGTGGAATGGGAAATGGCCACTGTACAAGGAAGATACAATATGTTTAAGGTTGTCTGAGAGTTCACTTTGGACCTGCGTACATGCCAGAGCAAGCTGAGCTCTATCCTGCTCCTCCGAGAGACCCACAACTAACCTTCTAAACTTCTTTCGTAGAGCAGAAGATAGAGAGGTAGTGGCATCTATGTGCAAATGTTGCAAACCCTCTAGAACGTGGTTTACATCAAGCTGGGTCTTTAATCCTTCCCCGGCGTGTCGCGCAACATCCCCAAGTTTACTTCTCAGGACTTCCATATCCATAGTGTTCAGGGCGCCCACTCCTAAAGCACCTCCGCCTAATCCCATTGCGACCAGATCTCTCTTCCCCCTGAATTTCCCATGCCGAGGGTAGCTTTTTCTTACCTCTTCCCTGCCTCTATCCAACCTCTGATCATGTCAATTTGGTTCCTCACAAACTCCCCACATCTGTGATCCCAATGATCAACTCTGAAGTCATCCACGGAAATCCTCCATGTGAATAGGATTAATTTTGTACCCGTGATGATCTTCTAGGGGGGTGACAGTTAAGGAGTAATAGAATCTGCCAATTGATGGATAGGGGCGTTGCAAGAGTCTGAATGTGGTTTCACAGGTTGGAGACCTGTTGTTTCATAGGGGATCCTCACCACGGTAATACACACTTGCCCTCTACCTCCGAACGGATACCATTGTTCACTTTCTCCAGCCTGTACCACTAGTTTTCCTATGGGTTTGGATTTGGACAGATAGACCGTGTAAATGTCCAGCACCCTTCATCTACTGCCTCGCAAAAAGGCCATTTAAAAGAACCATCTATATTGATGTTAAAGTTAATATCCCTGCCACTGGGGTCCTTCCAGTCGGAAGACACATACCTTCCCCGTTATTCCTCAGTCATAGGGGTACCGTCCATCCATACATCCACAGTGGGGGTATCCACCCCATTGCACACTAAATCCCAACTCCAGGGATTAATGTCCAACATAACCATCTGGGTGTCCCAGTGGGCATATGTGACGAAATAGTATCTAGTCACCTCCATAACACAATTGTCTCTCATGATAGTGATCATGAAAGACCATGTGGATGGAGATCCCTTTAACTGAGCATACCTAGGATCCTTTGCATCAGTCCGTACTTTTAAAACGATGGCTCGGTAAAAGCTTTCCAGCTTCGCCGGACCATTCTGGTCCTTCCATAGGGCCTGACCAGATTTACTGCAGTTTAACTTTAACATCATTACACTGGTTCATATGTAATCTGTGGGCACATGTCCTTGAACATAACTGGATTCCCTAGTGATAATCATCTGGGAATCCCTCAACATACAATAAGCTTTTAGGGTGCCTTTTACCGGAATGGGTCTATCAAAATATGTCCTTACCTTCAACCCATCATGGCTATCCTTCCTTATGAAGGTAGCTTTAACGATATACCAGCCACTATATTCTGCCCCAGTGACATCCTCAGGACTCAGAACCCCTTCTTTAGTACACAACACCATGGTAGTTTTGGCTTCCACTTGTTCGTAAGGGTGCAAGTGAGAGTCTCTAGACACCCATCTTAAAGATTTTATAGGTGTAGGGTCTAAATACTGAAAATGTCTAAATTCCTTGAGGCAGAGGGCATGTAAGTCATGTTTTATCGCAGACACATTCTCCACAGGGTTTATAATGTTGAATTACACCTTTGGCAAAACCCTCCCTCTGGAAACCATACAGATACCATTGTCCCGGTGTAAAGGAGAAGTTCTCGTATGGTTCCCGGATTTTGCCATTCACACACTCCACCATCAAAAGATCGGGTTTACTAATTGATATGTTGGCCATACCATTACCAACTCCCAGGCCTTCCCCCGAAGAGGTTGAGCCCGCCATCATCATGCTTACCACCAGTGTCACAAGCTGAAGATGTGCCATGTTCAGAGAATCCCTAAATCTTTTCTGGCTATTCGGAACCTTGGCGGGTCTCTCTCCCGTGATCTGTCAATTCAATGTATATGTATCAGTACCAGGATTCTACTGTTGACCCATCAAACCCCCCCCCCCCCACCCAACTCTAAGCGGGTACCTGTTATTGAGTTAGGGAGGCTCGGGTGGCCTTGGCCTGGTCGATGTGGATCCACAAAACGTCCTGCCACCTGCGTGACTTTTTCTTGGTCGTCTCCGGCCTTTGTACCTTCAGCATTGTATAAAAACACAATTGATGAGGCTCGACCAGTCCAGCTGAAATGGTTTGGTGCAACCAGCCAGTAATCCCCCTGATTACCAAAGTACAATAATGAATGAACAATAACGGTTGGGCACTCAGATACTGGATCACCTGAGAAAGCGAAGACTTGCTAGTATACAAAAGATTTATTAAAACAGCATATAAAACAAATACATAAAACACTTGGATTTCTTGATAAACATTAATATGGGTAGCTTGATTTCTATTAACTTGTTGTCTCCATGATTGTAGGACCAGACTGCAATGTTAAAATGTTATAAAATATTCCTTGAATGTATATCTCCACTTCCAAGGGTAGTGCCCCCACTATCAATGGTAAGTCCAGATAATTCAACGATAGGATTATATACCTCTGGCAATGCCTTAAGTCCCAATAATATGGGCATTTCTTAAAGGTATGTACTCACTGTCCGACTGGATCAGCTGTTATCCGCGGGCGGCGTGTGTGGCGTCGAACACTTTCTTTGCTCTGCACCGCTTGTCTGTTTCTGATGGGATCGATTGTGTTCTTGCAACACTACGAGAAAACTAGCGGTGCAGAGCAAAGAAAGTGTGGGACGCCACACACGCCGCCCGCGGATAACAGCTGATCCAGTCGGACAGTGAGTACATACCTTTAAGAAATGCCCATATTATTGGGACTTTAGGCCAATTGTGCATTGTATCTAAGTACCATTGCCAGAGGTATATAAGCCTATCTTTGAAATATCTGGACTTACCATTGATAGTGAGGGCACTATCACTTACCCTTGGAAGTGGAGATATAAATTCAAGGAATATTTTATAACATTTTAACATTGCAGTCTGGTCCCACAATCATGGAGACAACAAGTTAATCAAAATCAAGCTACCCATATTGATTGTTTATCAAGGAATCCAAGTGTTTTATGCATTTGTTTTATATGCTGTTTTAATAAATCTTTTGTATACTAGTAAACCTTCAGCATTGTGCCACCCATTACTTCAAGGACCTGATAAGGTCCTTCCCAGTTTGCATCCCAAGGACCATACCGACGGAAGATTTTAACCATCACGGGTTCTGACACTAGAGGTTCATTGGACAGGCATAGGGGCATTTTGCGTCCGGTCATGAGTTCGTATGGTGTGATACCGGTAATGGTAGCCTCGTTAGCTCGGATTCCTATTAGCACAGCTGGAAGAGAAGGTTACCCATGAGGAACCTTTCACCAGTAGCGCTTTGAAAAGTCGGGTCCTAATGGTCCGGTTCATCCGTTCCACGATGCCCGCAGACTGAGGGTGGTAAGACAAATGAAGCCTTTGCTTTATGTCTAAGAGACCACAAAGTGCTTTCATTACCTTACCCATGAAATGGGTTCCTTTGTCTGACTCTATCACTCTGGAGATACCCCATCGTGACAGAACCTATTCCCAAAGAACACGGGCAGTGGTTGTAGCCGAATCATTGACCGTGGGGATGGCTTCTACCCATTTAGAAAAGACATCCACTACCACCAGTGCGTAACAACAGTAACGACTTACTGTTGGTAAAGGTCCGATAAAATCAATTTGAATTGCGAACCACGGACCATCTGCAGGAGGGACCCGCTGCAACACTGGCTTCAGGGCAGACGCCCTTGGGTTTACCTGAGCACATACGAGGCACTGTTGTGTAACTTCCTCTACAGTATTGGACATTCCCGGCCAGTATAATTTGTCAAGTGTTTATCCCGACCAAGGTGTCCGAACAGTTGGTGGTTCAATCTCGTTAGCTCTGCTTGCAGATGCTACGGAACCACGGGAAGAGAAAGTTGCTGTGTATGGGTATCATAACACAGGATACCTAGCTGTGTTGACCAGGGATGTTGTGGAGATGTGAGGTGTGTCATTAGAACAGGATCTTTGGCTTGTTCCTCCTCAAATGACACCGGGCCTTTTTTCAGGTTGGTACGAACTGCAATTCCGTAAACTGGTATTGGCTCAGTGTCTGTTTCCCGAAGGAACCTAGACACTGCCGCTAGTTTGGCCACTTCATCCACCTTGTTGTTACCTAGCGTTAAAGGCTCATCCCCTTTCTGATGTGCAGGGATTTTAATGATGGCTGCTTCCGCCGTGTGTGCCATGCCCCATTCCCATAGTTCTTTCAGAACCTATAAATGAGCCAGAGGTTTGTTTTGGCTGTCCACAAATCCTCGTCTTTTCCATATGTCCAGGTGCAGGGTGAGAGTACGAACTACATATGAACTGTCGCTATATATAGTTCGTTTCCCTGGGGTTGAAGAAGCAAGGCTTCCTTGACCGCCTCAAGTTCTGCCCGCTGTGCCGACATGTGACCTAGTAACCTGACGAGACTCTGGGTACCAGTCAAAGAATATAATTTGTCCCACACCTCGGCACTACAGCGCCCCCTTCCAAACCAGGAGGTTACTGCCCCCTCCCTTTGTCTGTGGTCTTACTGTCTGTGCTCAATTCACTCCTCGGACAATCACAGACACACAAAACACATACACACCAGAGTGATCTATCAATTCAGACTATTTGTTTCTCTGGACCCTCGGCTTTCAGCATATTAGCCGACTTCTATACTTGGGTACCACCTCACAGCAGACTAAGTCACCATGAAGTGACAAACTAAATGGCAGAAAGGCCGTTAAGATAGTTTAAGGCCGTTGAAGACGCTCTAGTCAGAGCATTTGAGATGCACTCTGGTGCTCCGAATCAATGTACCCCCAAGGGGCTAATATCCACAGGTGGCTGAGAGACTGGATGCTGACACAAAAGCTGGTCAAAGCAATCGCTACCTTTATTACAAAAAGTAAAAGCAATTATACATCTTCAGAAAAGGGTAGTCCTTTCCTGAGGCCTAGGCATTATTTCATTGGTCAAAAAGGAAGAAGAGAAAAGATAACACTTAGCTTCTGCGCAGTATGCACTAGCTCATAGACTTTGGAATGTAAACATCTGGTTATCGCCGCCATGTTGTAATGGCAGTCTTACTAACATCAATACTACATACGTCATATGTGACACCTCAAGAAGGTGCTGCTCTAAAGGCTGTGAGTAATATTTGTGTATCATATTCATCCAGCTAAGGGATAGGCTTAAGCATCATTCCAGAGAGCATCTGTAGGGGGATAGAAACATAGAAACATAGAATGTGTCGGCAGATAAGAACCATTTGGCCCATCTAGTCTGCCCAATATGCTGAATACTATGAATAGCCCCAGGCCCTATCTTATATGAAGGATGGCCTTATGCCTATCCCATGCATGCTTAAACTCCTTCACTGTATTTGCAGCTACCACTTCTGCAGGAAAGCTATTCCATGCGTCCACTACTCTCTCAGTAAAGTAATTCTTCCTGATATTACTTTTAAACCTTTGCCACTCTAATTTAAAACTATGTCCTCTTGTAGCAGTTTTTCTTCTTTTAAATATTCTCTCCTCTTTTACCGTGATGATTCCCTTTATGTATTTAAAAGTTTCTATCATATCCCCTCTGTCTCTTCTTACTTCCAGGCTATACATGTTAAGGTCCTTTAATCTTTCCTGGTAAGTTTTGTCCTGCAATCCATGTACTAGTTTAGTAGCTCTTCTCTGAACTCTCTCCAAAGTTTCAATATCCTTCTGCAGATATGGTCTCCAGTACTGCACACAATACTCCAAATGAGGTCTCACTAGTGCTCTGTAGAGCGGCACGAGCACCTCCCTCTTTCTACTGTCAATGCCTCTCCCTATACACCCAAGCATTCTGCTGGCATTACCTGCTGCTCTATGACATTGTCTGCCCACCTTTAGGTTGTCTGATATAATGACCCCTAAATCCCTTTCCTCAGATACTGAGGTTAGTACTGTATCACTGATTTTATATTCTGCTCTTGGGTTTTTACGCCCCAGGTGCATTATCTTGCACTTATCGACATTAAATTTTAGTTGCCAGATTTTTGACCAGTCCTCTAGTTTTCCTAAATCCTTTTCCATTTGGTGTATCCCTCCAGGAACATCAACCCTGTTACAAATCTTTGTGTCATCAGCAAAAAGACACACCTTACCATTGAGGCCTTCTGCAATTTCGCTGATAAAGATATTAAACAATATGGGTCCCAGAACCGATCCCTGAGGTACCCCACTGGTAACAATACCATGGTCTGAATATACTCCATTGACTACAACCCTCTGTTTTCTGTCCTTCAGCCACTGCCTAATCCATTCAACAATATGTGAGCTCAAGCTCAAAGACTGCAGTTTATTGATAAGCCTTCTATGTGGGACAGTATCAAATGCCTTACTAAAGTCCAGATAAGCGATGTCTACTGCACCTCCGCCATCTATTATTTTAGTCACCCAATCAAAAAAGTCAATAAGATTAGTTTAATGAAAGCAAAATAAAACAGCTCACGATCCGTTTTTGTTGCACGGGAAAAGGAAAAATCCACTTCACATTAGAACGAAAATCCCAGCAACATTGAGAAGCATTGAAGAAACTGAATGTTGCTGGGATTTTCGTTCTAATAAGATTAGTTTGACATGATCTCCCTGAAGTAAACCGATGCTGATTTTTATCAATCAACCCATGGGTTTTTAGATGTTCCACAATCCTCTCCTTGAGTATGGTTTCCATTAATTTCCCCACTATTGATGTCAGGCTTACTGGCCTATAGTTGCCCGATTCCTCTCTACTACCTTTCTTGTGAATTGGCACAACGTTTGCCAATTTCCAATCTTCTGGGACGACACCTGTTACCAGTGATTGGTTAAATAAATCTGTTAATGGTTTTGCTAGTACACCTCTAAGCTCTTTTAATAGCTTTGGGTGTATCCCATCAGGCCCCTGTGATTTATTTGTATTAATTTTAGACAGCTGACTTAGAACCTCTTCCTCTGTAAAGACACATGCATCAAAGGATTCATTAGTCTTCCTCCCTAACTGAGGTCCTTCTCCTTCATTTTCCTTTGTAAAAACTGAACAGAAGTATTCATTGAGGCAGTCAGCTAGTTCTTTATCCTCTTCCATATACCTTCCTTCTTTTGTTTTTAATTTGGTAATTCCTTGTTTTAATTTCCTTTTTTCATTTATGTATCTGAAGAATGTCTTATCACCTTTTTTCACTGATGGAGCTAATTTCTCTTCTGCCTGAGCTCTAGAAGCTCTTATAACTTGCTTGGCCTCTCTCTGCCTAATCTTATAGATTTCCCTGTCATCCTCGTTTTGGGTGTTTTTATACTTACTAAATGCCATCTTTTTGTTTTTAATGATTTTGGCCACTTCTGCTGAGTACCACAGTGGTCTCTTCCTTTTTTTGCCTTAACTGACAAGTCTAATGCACTTTTCTGTTGCCTTCTGTAGTGCCAATTTTAAGTAGTCCCATTTCTCTTGGACTCCATTCAAATTGTTCCAGTCTGATAGGGACTCGTATACCACTGAAGACAAACACTGCCCACAGATGCTCTCTGTCCCCCTTCCCCCCACTCCTCTTCTCATAGCCTTGCATAGACAGAGCTTGACTAACAGCAGAGAGGACAGGGGGAAGGCTCTTTAGACAAGAAGTAGAAGTCAGTTAAGAAAAGTTAACCAGTTACAGTCCTAGAGATACAAAAAATATAGGATAACATTCACACATCTTTAACACTTTTATGGGATTTGGCTTGTTAGGTGCGTGGTACAATATGCAAATTATAGTTGTTGTGGCCTGCAATCTCCTAAAAATGCCCCTTTTGTATGAGAATTACATAAAGGTGCAACATGGGGTCAATAGTTTACCACTATATACATTTTACCTAATAATTAAAGTTACACTTACCTCTAACCATTGCATCCTGAAACTACATAATGCAGTTAGATCCAATGGACTGATAAAAGAGGATAGAAAAATGTTCATGGGGTATTCCCGCAGTGACAGAAGAAAAAAGCCCCTCACCCCTAGTTGAAAACCTACTTCTCGAACCCCAACTGCTCTCCTGTCCGACAGGTGGAAGACCCTTTTTCTGCTATCTGCTTTTCCTCCTTTTCCAGCAGTACCAGCAACTTGGCCAGGTGCACATTCAGCTTCTGCGCTGTTGGAAGGGTGCACGCATACTGTTGTCTTTTTGCAGTGATCGATTGCTGCCAAAGCAAGTGATGAGGAGAAAGAGGAGCATCAGGAGAAATAGGCAACATTAAAGTCCATGGGAAGGAACAACAGCTTCCTTCTGCTGACGTTGATGAGCCCTGACTGCTGGAGAGCAGATGGCTGTCTACCACTGCTTTTATGAACCCGCGCACTGCTAGTGTGTCCCTCACAGGTAGTCCCCCTCCAGCATTTAGCACCAGATCTCCCACTGCTTCCACACTGCTGTCTCACAGGCACGCATCCACCCTGCTGTCTCTCGGGCACGTTTTAACCCTGCTATCTCACAGGCATGCTTTCACCCTGCTGTCTTATGTGCATGCTGTCACCTTCACCCCCTCATGATGACGGTTCCCCTCTTCACTTGGCTCCCACGTGCGATCGGCTACATCATTATTTACATATGTTGGAGAGTGATTTGTGTCACCCTCACCTGTCTCTTGCACACGTTACTGACCTCTGGCAACATGTGCTCCCACATATGGCCCCATCATTGGTACTTGTATGCCTAAAGGAGTCTGCAGCAGATCTCTCCTCCAAGTCTGTGCTGGCCTGTAACTACTCACTGTCCCCAGAAAGGTCATCCTTGCTGAAAAGCGGAGAAGGGCTGGTGGCAAAAATTACTTAGCTAACAGACTCAGCAGCAAAAGCAAGGTTCAGGTTGAGTGCATAGAGGCAGTTTCTGGGCCATGCCAACTAAACGTGGTGTCAGAGGAGCCCCACCGATTGCTGGCTATGTGTATCTGTTGTAACTTGAGATGAATTTGAAGACCAAGTCAACCATTCCAGTACAGCTGGATTTTTAGTCAAAACACAACTCCTAGATGACAGTGGCACCTCTGGCCTGTTGCTGCGGCTGCTGCTACCACCACCCCTTCTTCTGCTGCTACTTGTGCAGACTACAGCATAATTTCTGCCAATTTCCTTAAGAGGGCCCAAGCAACTGTCTGTTGGCCACTGTATCTCTAACGGAATGCATTCACAATAATAAATTTCGTTCCACTTCACACATGTATAGGATGAAATATTTAACCATGGCCTAACACAGATGCTATGTAATGCAACAGCTAACTGAAAGCATTTGCTATATTCAATTTAGTTCCACTGCACACATGCCAAAGTATTTTACCGTGACATCATACTGATGTAGCACAACAGCTAACACAAGGCATTCACGATAATTAATTTAGTTCCACTGCACACATGCACAGGCTAAAGTTAACTGTAGAACAACAGCTAACACAAGGCATTCACGATAATTAATTTAGTTCCACTGCACACATGCACAGGCTAAAGTATTTAACCATGCATCATACTGATGCTATGTAACGCAACAGCTAACAGAAAGAATTTGCTATAATCAATTTAGTTCCACTGCACACATGTACAAGGCGAAATATTTAACCGTGTCCTAATACTGGTGTTATGTAATGCAACACCTGACAGAAGGCATTTGCTATAACGAATTTCGTTTCACTACACACACCTACAGGGTGAAATATTTAACTTTGACCTAATACTGACACTATGTAACACAAGAGTTAAAAGAAGGCATATATTATAATCAATTTAGTTCCACTGCACACATGTACAGAATAAAGTATTTAACCGTGGCGTCATACTGACGTTATGTTATGCAACATCTAACATAAGGCATTCACTATAATCAATTTAGTTCCACTGCACACATGTACAAGGCGAAATATTTAACCGTGGCCTAATACTGATGCTATGTAATGCAACAGTTAAGAGAAGACATTTGCTAAAATCAATTTGGTTCCACTGCACACATGTACAGGGTGAAATATTTATCTGTGGTGCCATACTGATGTTATGCAATGCAATAGCTGACAGAAGGCGTTTGGTATAACGAATTTCGTTCCACTGCACACATGTAAAAGGCGAAATATTTAACCGTGGCCTAATACTGATGCTATGTAATGCAACAGTTAACAGAAGACATTTGCTAAAATCAATTTGGTTCCACTGCACACATATACAGGGCAAAATATTTATCTGTGGCGCCATACTGATGTTATGTAATGCAACAGCTGACAGAAGGCGTTTGGTATAACGAATTTCGTTCCACTACACACATGTACAGGGCAAAATAATTAACCGTGGCCTAATACTGATGCTATGTAGCACAAGAGCTAACAGAAGACATTTGCTATAATCAATTTGGTTTCACTGCACACATGTACAAGGCGAAATATTTAACTGTGGCTCCATACTGACGCTATGTAATGCAACAGCTGACAGAAGGCTTTTGCTATAATCAATTTTGTTCCCCTACACACACCTACAGGTTGAAATATTTAACTTTATCCTAATACTGACACTATGTAACACAACAGTTAAAAGAAGGCATATATTATAATAAATTTAGTTCCACTGCACACATGTACAGAATAAAGTATTTAACTGTGGCGTCATACTGACGCTATGTTATGCAACATCTAACATAAGGCATTCGCTATAATCAATTTAGTTCCACTGCACACATGAACAGGGCAAAGTATTTAACCAAAGCATCATACAGAACGCTATGTAACACAACATCTAACAAAAGGCATTTGCTATAATCAATTTTGTTCCACTGTACAAATGTACAGGTCGAAGTATTTAACTGTGGCGTCATACTGACACTATGTAACGCAACAGCTAACAGAAGGCATTCGCTCTAATCAATTTCACAATCATTTGCATGCATGACATGGCACATACAGGGCAAACATGACACCATCCTGGAATACAAACACAACGTAACTGTATCACTAAAATAAGGCATTAACACTGAACGTGGCTGCACTAGAATGTAATCCACATGGCGATCACACCTGCCTTATATACTCAAACATGCTAACTGTATCACTAAAATAAGGGTTTAATACTAAATGTGGGTGCACTAGAACGTGATGCACATGGCAATTACAATCAACCTGCAGTCTTCCTACTTTGTCCCTACAGTCTCAAAAAACTCTCCCTGTGATCTCCCTGCACACTCCCTCCAACTCTCCAATACTCCTTTTTAAAACTGTTTTCAGCAACACTGTCCCTAGCGCATAAGTGTTTGCCACATCTCTCCCTATGCTCAGCTTACAGTGAAATGGCTGCGGGTGTTCAGGGTTTTATAGGGCTGTGACATCACAGGGGTTGGCTATCTGCGGACTAGCTGGATGCACGGCATTATGGGTCATCTCACTGTAAGTATTCATTTTAGTAACATAGTAACATAGTAAATAAGGCCGAAAAAAGACATCTGTCCATCCAGTTCGGCCTGTCATCCTGCTAGTTGATCCAGAGAAAAGAAGTACTCCCTGGATCAACGACCCATCTCTAGTAGCTATAACCTGTAATATTATTACACTCCAGAAATACATCCAGTCCCCTCTTGAATTCCTTTATTGTACTCACCATCACCACCTCTTCAGGCAGAGAGTTCCATAGTCTCACTGCTCTTACCGTAAAGAATCCTCTTCTATGTTTGTGTGCAAACCTTCTTTCCTCCAGACACAGAGGATGTCCCCTCGTCACAGTGACAGTCCTGGGGATAAATAGATGATGGGAGAGATCTCTGTACTGACCCCTGATATATTTATACATAGTTATTAGATCTCCCCTCAGTCGTCTTTTTTCTAAAGTGAATGACCCTAATTTTGATAACCTTTCAGGGTACTGTAGTTGCCCGTTCCAGTTATTACTTTAGTTGCCCTCCTCTGAACCCTCTCCAGCTCTGCTATGTCTGCCTTGTTCACACGAGCCGTGAACTGTACACATTACTCCATGTGTGGTCTGACTAGTGATTTGTAAAGTGGTAGGACTATGTTCTCATCACGGGCATCTATGCCCCTTTTGATGCAACCCATTATCTTATTGGCCTTGGCAGCAGCTGCCTGACACTGGTTTTTGCAGCTTATTTTGCAGTTTATTAAAATTCCTAGATCCTTTTCCATATCAGTGTTACCGAGTGTTTTACCATTTAGTATGTACGGGTGACTTGCATTATTCCTTCCCATGTGCATAACTTTAAATTTGTCAGTGTTAAACCTCATCTGCCACTTATCTGCCCAAGCCTCCAATATATTCAGATCCCTCTGTAGCTGTATATTGTCCTCTTCAGTGTTAATTACTTTGCACAGTTTAGTGTCATCTGCAAAAATTGATATTCTACTATGCAAGCCTTCTACAAGATCATTAATAAATATTGTGGGGAGTCGCTCTGGTAGTCAGCGGTGCGGGTGCAGTTTAGAGGCAAAACCAGGAGTCCAGATTGTGCAACAAACAGTGTTTTATTCACACTTGCACACAAAATGAAAAAACAGTCTCTTGGTGACAGTTCACACACAACGGAAATAACGTAGCCAAACAAAAACAGTCCAACACAGGTTCAGTCACCTGGGAGGTGTAGGTGCAGGTTCGCACCACGCTGTCGGCCCAGCCGCAGGAGAATCCAGCTTCAGGTAGCCAGGAACACAACACCTCCTTGCTGAGCGCTTTCCTCCAGGACAGAGAACTCCCAGCCCTGTTAGCAGCTCCAGGATAATCACACTCACAGCTGGTGGTGCTGGCTGAGTTTATAAACCCAGCCCAAAACTCGCACTGGACCGTGGGGAGCAGCCACCCACCCTACTCTTTAGCTGCTCCCAGTAAGAGCCGGCCCGGATCGGCTTTGCAGCCATGCTATTTAACAAAGTCAAACAGCACTAGCTGCTGCAGACAAAAACCCGGCTCTCACCTCACCGAGGCCAGCAACCTCGGTGACACGTACCTGCCATCTAGGACGGCACCCTGCACCTTACCACAATATATTGAAAAGAATAGGGCCCAGTACTGACCCCTGAGGTACCCCACTATTGACAGTTGCCCAATCTGAGTGTGTACCATTAATAACCACCCTCTGTTTTCTGTCACTCAGCCAGTTACTTACCCACTTACAGACATTTTCTCCCAGTCCGAGCATCCTCATTTTATATACTAACCTTTTATGTGGTACAGTGTCAAATGCTTTGGAGAAGTCCAGATACACGACATTCATTGATTCGCCGCTGTCAAGTCTAGAACTTACCTCCTCATAGAAACAGAATTTTGTTATCCCAATCACAGTGGGAATTATTTCTTAAAGTATCTATCTTTAAGTATTAGATACCACTTGAGCAGTTTCTTGCTCCGTTACCCTCAAATATTAAATAAAGGTATTATTTTAATAAGCCCGTTATATTCTTTCTACTTACTTAAGTTCAACAAACTCTGCCGGGTTCCTTTTATTATCACTTTTTCACTGCGCCAAACCCCACGGAGTGATGGCCTGAGGTAGGACACTGGGACACAACACCATTTTGGGCCACTACCACTCCCATCTTCTACACCAACTCCCGCAGGGGCTCAATGCACATTGATTCTTACTATTGAACCATGTGCGTATAAACACCGGCATGCATCTGCACACAATAAGGGACAATTTGGGGAATTTTTTTTATAATTTTAAAAAGCATAGCATATCCAACAGTGCAGTGTGTTATTAATCCTTTGATGACCAGCACCGTACATTAAGCCTTAAAGGGGTTTTCTCATCATGAACAATGGGGGCATATCGCTAGGATATGCCCCCATTGTCTTATAGGTGCAAGTCCCACCGCTGGGACCCGCATCTATATCGAGAACGGAGCCCCGCAAGTGAACCAGGGCACCCTGCGCATGCGCAGCCACCCTCCATTCATTTTCTATGGGGTCGGCAAAATAGTTGAGCACTGGCTCGGCTATTTCCGTCAAGCCCATAGAAGTGAATGGAAGCGGTGGCCAGTCATGCACGGTACACTCCCATTCACTTCTATGGGGAGCTGGCTTGGTGATGGCCGGACTGGAGTCCTCCAGCCACCACCTTGTGGGGCTCCATTCTCGATATAGGTGCAGGTCCCCTAGCGATATGCCCCCATTGTCTATGATGAGACAGTCCCTTCATACTTTTAAATACGGCGCTCGTGAGTGCAGTGGGCGCCAAAGCTGCTAAATTTTTTTTGTTTTAAACAGCAGAGAACTGGGGTTAATGTCTCTGATTGGTGGTCGCAGAAATTTAATCCCTCAGATGCCATGGTAAAATGTGACCATAGCATCTAAGCGCTGTAAACCCAGAGGCGTGCTTCTGGGCCTGGAACGGCTCCCCTGGGTGAAGATCGGGGCATGCCATTTATTCTGATGCCCTGGGTCTCTCTGAAGAAACTCAGAAACTTTTAAGTGAAAAAAAGGTTTTCTTTAAACAAATATAAAAATAAATTAAAAAAATTATCACCATTTTCCCAGAATTAAAATAAAAGTAATTTTATTTGTAATAGGCATTGCTGCTCCCCAAAATGCCTGAACTATTAAAATATAAATGTATTTATCTTGTATGATGAACACAGTAACAAAAAAAAAATAATCAAAATAGCCGATTCATAGTTTTTTCATCGCTTCACTTCTCTAAAAAATTGATTAAAAAGTGATGAAAAAGTCACACACACTCCAAAATGGTATCAATAAAAACTACAGATCGTCCTGCAAAAATGAGCCCTCACAAAGCTTTGTAGACTTAACAATAAAAATTTGGGAAGTCAGAATATGGCAATGAAAAGAAAAGAAAAAATATATTTTTTCAAGTTTTTATTGATGATAACAGGTATGGCATAGGGACTGCCTGGAAAACAAAACCCATAAAACTGAGGTGGAATTGCTTTTGTTTTTTTCCCAATTCAACCTCATTTAGAAATCTTTTTCTGTCTTCCCACTACATTGTATGCAACAATAAATGATACCAAGAGAAAGTAAAACTTGTCCTGCAAAAAACATGCCCCGATATGGCTAAGTGAACAGAAAAATTAAAAAGTTATGGCTCTGGGAAGGCAGGGAGTGAAAAACAAAGGGCAAAAACTAAAAATCCTCCGAGGCTCAAGGGGTTAAACAACTGTCAACCATGCGTTTTCCTCTTAGCTATATATGTTACTATCACTCTAACATTACTAATGGAGTCTTTGTGTTCAAAAACCTGAAAGGGAAGGGGGAAGAGAGAAAAAAATTCCCCCCTCCAAAAAAAGAAACACAAAAGAAAAAGATATACCATAGTTTTTAGACTATAAGACACACCAGATTATAACTTGTACCTAGGATATAGAGGAGGAAAATAAGAAAAAATATTTTTCATCAGACCTCAGATCAGACCCCCATCAGCCATCTATATCAAACCCCCAAGCTCCATCAGACATCATGTGAGGCCCCTAAGCATCATCAGACGAAAAAAAAAAAAAGAAATTAACTTTCCTGCTCCTGATTGTGTGCTCTTCCTCAACTCCCTGGTCTTCTTCCGGACCCCACTCTGCACTGTGACCTGACTTCATACAGCACTATGTCCTGACACTGTACACAGTAAGGACACACTGCAGAGTGGGGCATGGAAGAAGACCAGGGAGTGGTAAGTACAGCCAGCACATTGCTTTACCCACCGCTCCCTTCTCCTCCTGCATACCTCTTCCATAACTGAAGCAGTCATTAGCATTCACACTATAAGACGCATTGTCATTTTCTTTTTTTTTTGGTGGGGGGGGGGGGGGGTGTGGCTTATAGTTAGAAGCAGTTTTCAGCAGGTCAAACTTATTTGCACTTAAAACTTCCTACATACTTGTTAAACTGGGACCCAAAACAAATTTCAAGAAATTGACATCTATAGTCACATTTAAAAGATTTGGGAACAAACCCTAATAGAGATGAGCGAACACCTGGAAGTTCGGCCGAACTTCCCGAAAATGTTCAGGTTCGGGCCCAGCTTTCAGTTATTTCGGCCCAGCACCCAGACCGAGGATACAGGTCCCACTGCAAGGAATCATGTGTCATATCACCCACCACTGGAGAAGGCCACTTTCAGTTATTTAGGCCCTAGCACCCAGACAGAGGAGAGAGGTCCCACAGCAAGGAATAAGGCATCATATCACCCACCACTGGAGAAGGCCACTTTCAGTTATTTCGGCCCCAGCACCCAGACAGAGGAGAGGTTCATTCAACTTTGGGTTGCACCGCAAGATCATGGTAAAGTTAAAAAAATGAGGATTCAATAAAGAAGTGCCCCAGAGTACAATAATACATGGTTGAGGGGGAGGCAGTTATAAATGTCTATTCTGCACAAGGGAGGCACAGGTCCTGTGGGATTCATGCCTGGTTCATTTTTATGAACGTCAGCAAGTCCACATTGGCTGTGGACAGGCGGCTGCGTTTGTCAGTAATGACGCCCCCTGCCGTGCTGAATACACGTTCAGACAAAACGCTGGCCGTCGGGCAGGCCAGCACCTCCAAGACATAAAATGCTAACTCTGGCCACGTGTACAATTTGGAGACCCAGAAGTTGAATGGGGCCGGACCATCAGTCAGTATGTGGAGGGGTGTGCAGACCTACTGTTCAACCATGTTAGTGAAATGCTGCATCCTGCTAACACGTTCCGTATCAAGTGGTGGTGCAGTTAGCTGTGGCGTGGAGACAAAACTTTTGCACATTTCTGCCATGCTAACCCTGCCCTCAGAGAAGCTGGCCGTGACACAGCTGCGTTGGCGACCTCTTGCTCCTCCTCTGCCTTCGCCTTGGGCTTCCACCTGTTCCCCTGTGACATTTAGGAATGCTCTCAGGAGCGCGTCTACCAGCGTGCGCTTGTACTCGCGCATCTTCCTATCACGCTCTGATGTCGTTGCGCAGGCATCGCAGCATGTAGTCGCTCATGTGTGCCAGGCTCCCCAGAGGTAAGGACAAGCTGTCCTCTATGGGAGGTGTATCGTCATCGTCCTCCGTATCCCCCCAGCCACGCACCAGTGATGGGCCTGAGCTGTTTCGGGTGCCACCCAGCTGTGAACCTGCTTCATCCTCATCCTCCTCCACCTCCTCCTCATCCTCCTCGTCCTCCAGTAGTGGGCCCTGGCTGGCCAAATTTGTACCTGGCCTCTGCTGTTGCAAAAAACCTCCCTCTGAGTCACTTCTAACAGACTGGCCTGAAAGCGGTAAAAATGACCCCTCATCCTCCTCCTCCTCCTCCTCCTCCTGGGCCACCTCCTCTTCCATCATCCCCCGAAGCGTTTTCTCAAGGAGACATAGAAGTCGTATTGTAACGCTGATAATGGTGTCATTGCCACTGGCCATGTTGGTGGAATACTCTAAACAGCGCAACAGGGCACACAGGTCTCGCATGGAGGCCCAATCATTGGTGGTGAAGTGGTGCTGTTCCGCAGTGCGACTGACGCGTGCGTGCTGCAGCTGAAACTCCACTATGGCCTGCTGCTGCTCACACAGTCTCTCCAGCATGTGCAAGGTAGAGTTCCACCTGGTGGGCACGTTGCATATGAGGCGGTGAACGGGAAGGCCGAAGTTCCGCTGTAGCGCAGACAGGCGAGCAGCGGCAGGATGTGAACGCCGAAAGGGCGCACAGACGGCCCGCACTTTATGCAGCAGCTCTGACATGTCGGGGTAGTTGTGAATGAACTTCTGCACCACCAAATTCAGCACATGCGCCAGGTAAGGGATGTGCGTCAAACCGGATAGTCCCAGAGCTGCGACGAGATTTCACCCATTATCGCACACCACCAGGCCGGGCTTGAGGCCCACCGGCAGAAACCACTCGTCGGTCTGTTGTTCAATACCCCGCCACAATTCCTGCGCGGTGTGGGGCCTGTCCCCCAAACATATGAGTTTCAGAATGGCCTGCTGACGTTTACCCTGGGCTGTGCTGAAGTTGGTGGTGAAGGTGTGTGGCTGACTGGATGAGCAGGTGGAAGCAGAGGAGGAGGAAGCCGAGTAGGAGGAGGAGGCTACAGGAGGCAAAGAATGATGCCCTGCGATCCTTGGCGGCAGAAGGGCATGCGCCAATGAACTCTCCGCCTGGGGCCCAGCCGCCACTAGATTTACCCAGTGTGCAGTTAGGGAGATATAGCGTCCCTGGCCGTGCTTACTGGTCCACGTATCTGTGGTTAGGTGGACCTTGCCACAGATGGCGTTGCGCAGTGCACACTTGATTTTTTCGGATACTTGGTTGTGTAGGGAAGGCACGGCTGTCTTGGAGAAGTAGTGGCGGCTGGGAACAACATACTGTGGGACAGCCATGGACATCAGCTGTTTGAAGCTGTCTGTGTCCACCAGCCTGAATGACAGCATTTCAAAGGCCAGTAGTTTAGAAATGCTGGCATTCAGGCCCAGGGCTCGAGAGTGGCCGGTTGGGAATTTACGCTTTCTCTCCAAGGTTTGTGAGATGGAGAGCTGAACACTGCCGTGTGACATGGTGGAGATGCTTGGTGATTTATGGTATTGCTATTTTGGCAATTGAATTTCACCCCAGAACAAAATATATGTTTTGGCAGACACTATTATACTTTGCCATCCACAGCTGTGACACCAGATTTATGGTATTGCTATTTTGGCAATTGAATTTCACCCCAGAACAAAATATATGTTTTTACGGACACTATGAAACTTGGCCAGCCACAGCTGAAACCACTAATTTATGGTATTGCTATTTTGGCAATTGAATTTCACCCCAGAACAAAAAATATGTTTTTGCGAACACTATGAAACTTGGCCAGCCACAGCTGAAACTACTGATTTATGGTATTGCTATTTTGACAATTGAATTTCACCCCAGAACAAAATATATAATTTACAGGACATAATGAAATTTGGCGAGCCACAGCTGAAACCACTGATTTATGGTATTGCTATTTTGGCAATTGAATTTCACCCCAGAACAAAATATATAATTTGCAGGACACTATGAAACTTGGCCAGCCAGCAGACAGTAATATACTTGGCTAGCCAAAGCTGGAACACCAGATTTAGGGGATTGGTATTTTGGCAATCGTATTTAACCCCTTAATAAAATATAGAAATTGCTATCCTGAGTTTCTAGGGGTGACAATTTGCACAGCCAAGCCCCTGATGTAGGATAGAGCAATTAAAAACTAGTATTGCTGGATTGATGGACTTGTTGGCAGCTTGTTCTGGTGCACCACAAATCACAAAATGGCCGCCGATCATCCCAGAAAATAAGTGACAGAAAAACGCTCTGTGCAGCCTAAAAACCAGTGAGCAAGTAACTAGCAGAAGTTCAATCATTCACAGCTGTAGATCGATCAGTTCATTAGGTGCTGTTGCTGACTTTTCCCTGCCTAATCTCGCCCTCACAGAACCTGCGTCCTCTCCCTACACTAATCAGAGCAGTGTGACGTGCGGCGCTACGTGACTCTAGCTTAAATAGAGGCTGGGTCACATGCTGCACTTGGCCAATCACAGCCATGCCATTAGTAGGCATGGCTGTGATGGGCTCTTAGGGCAAGAAGTAAAACGCTAGCTGATTGGTTGCTGTGCAGCCCTTCAGAAAGCGGGAAGTAATCGCCGAACAACGGACCCAAACCCGAACTTTTTTGAAAATGTTCGGGTTCGGGTCCGTGTCCCGAACACCCCAAAATTCGGTACGAACCCGAACTATGCTCGAACTGTTGGCTCAACACTAAATCCTAATGCATACATGTTAGATTTTCAATGTAACACCGATCTCTAGTGCTAAAGACATATTTGGATGGGCATTCATCACCCTCATACATCCAGGAGAATACAGCATCACCTACCTATTATATCCAGTGATTTCTCTTTGCTCATCTTCTCCATTTGGCAACACATGATGATTTCTTTCAGCCACGTCTCTTCTCTGCAGAGTTTGCCACACAGACAGGTTAGGTTCACGTTTCTAGCACCCTCCCCCTCCTGGTGCCCCAACAGTGTTATCCAGTTGCTACCCCCAATACTGTACCTGCTATGCTTCCCAGTGCCCCCAAATACTATATTTAGGAAATAACAGTGCAATATAGATAGTTCCCAAAGAGCTCCCAAGAGTCAAAGCAATAATAATAATAATTATTTTCCAGATTGTACTCAATTAGTAATGGTGCCTCCTAAAGTGATAATGCTCTCAAAAGGTGCTCCTATTAGTATTAGTGACCTCCATATTGTGCTTAATAATAGTAATGCCCTCACAGAACACACTGTAGTAATAGGGGCCCTAAAGTGCTCTCCGTAGTAAAAAAGACCCTTCCCATAAGGCCTACTGTATAGCCCCTAGTAGACATTTATAGTGGTCCCAGTAGTTATAATACTCCATACAGTGCCCCCAGTAGATATAATGTTCCCTATAGTGCCCAAGTAGTTATAATGGTCCCTATAGTCCCCTCAGTAGATATAATGTTCCCTATAGTGCGCTTATTAGATATAATACCCCTATAGTTCTCCCAGTAGATATAATGCTCCCTATTTTGCCCCATAGATATAATACCCCTATAGTGCCCCCAGTTGATATAATGCTACCTATAGTGCCCCCAGCAGATGATATAATGCTCTATATAGTATCTTAAGTAGTTATAATGCTCCATAGAGTTCCCCCAGTAGATACATATAATGCTCCCTATAGTGGGCCCAGTAAATAGAATGCTCCTAATAGTGCCCCCAGTAATTATAATTCTCCCTGTAGTTCCCCAAGTAGATATAATATTCCCTATAGTGCCCCGAGTAGATATAATGCTTCCTATAGTTCCTGCAGTAGTTATAATGCTCCTATATCTCCCCAAAAGATATAATGCTCCCTATAGTGCCCCCAGTAAATATAATGCTCCCTATGGTGCCCGTAGTAGATATAATGCTCCCTATAGTGCCCCCAATAGATATAATTTTCCCTATAGTGCCCCCAATATATATGATGCTTCATATAGTTCCCCAGTATATATAATTCTCCCTATAGTGCCCCCAGTAGATATAATGCTCCCTATATTGACCCCAAAAGATATAATTCTCCTTATAGGGTCCCCAGGAAATATAATGCCCCCCTGTAGTGCCTCCAGTCGATATAATGCTGCCTATAGTGCTCCCAGTAGTTATAATGCTCCCTATAGTTCACCCAGTAGATATAATGCTCCTCATAGAGCTACCCACAAGATATAAAGCTCCCTTAAGTGTTTATAGTAGATATAATGCTTTCTATAGTGTCCCAGTAGATATAATGCTCCCTATAGTTACTCCAGTAGATATACTACTACCTATAGTTTCCCTAGTAGTTATAATGCTCCCTGGAGTTCCCCTAGTAGATACATATAATGCTCCCTACAGTGCCCCCAGTAGATGTAATGCCCCCAATAGTGCCCCCAGTAGTTATAATTCTTCCTGTAGTCTCCCAAGTAGATATAATATTCTCTATAGTGCCCCCAATTGATATAATACTCTCTACAGGGCCCCTAATAAATATAATGCTCCCTATAGTTCTCCCAGTAGTCATAATGCTCCTATATTCTCCACAAAAGATATAATGCTCCATATAGTGCTCCCAGTAGATATAATGCCCCCAGTAAATATAATGCTCTCTATGGTACCCCCAGTAGATATAATGCCCCCTATAGTTCCCCCAATTGATATAAGACTCTCTACAGGGCCACTAATAAATATAATGCTCCCTATAGTGCCCACAGTAGATATAATGCTCCCTATAGTGCTCTCAAAATATATGATGCTCCCTATAGTTCCCCTAGTAGAAATAATGCAACCTATAGTGCCCCCAATATATATAATGCTCCCTACAGTGCCCCTGGAAGATGTAATGCCCCCTATAGGGCCCTAAAGAGTTATAATGTTCCTATAAGTCCTCCAAGTAGATATAATGCTCCCTAAATTGTCCCTAGAAGATATAATGCTCCCTATAATGCCCACAGTAGATATGGTGATTCCTATAGAGCCCCCAGTAGATATTATGCTTTTTATAATGCCCCACTAGATATAATGCTCCCAATAGTGCCCCAGTAGATATTATGCTCCCTATAGAATTCCCAGTAGATATAATGCCCCGTTTAATGCCTCTAGTAGATATAATGCTCCCTATGGTGACTCCAGTAGATATAATGCTCCCTATAGTATCCCTAGTATATAATGCTCCCTATAGTGTCCCCAGTAGATGAGATGCTCCCTATAATGCCCCAGTAGATATAAAGCCCCATATAGTCCCCCCAGTAGATTAGATGCTTCTCATAATGCCCCAGTAGATATAAAGCACCCTATAATGCCCCAGTAGTTATAATGTCCCCTATAGTACCCCCAGTAGATATAATACTCTCTATATTTCCTTTAGTAGATATAATGCTCCCCATAGTGCCTCCATTAGATATAAAGCTCCCTATAATGCCCCCAATGGATATAATGCTATCTATATTGCCTCCATTAGATATAATACTCCCTATATTGCCCCCAGTCAACATAATGCCCTCTATAGTGACTCCAGTAGATATAATGCTCCCTATAGTGCCACCAGTGGTTACAATGCTCCCTATTGTTCGCTCAGTAGATATAGTGCTCCCTATAGTTCCCCCAGTAGTTATAATGCTCCCTATAGTTCCCCCAGTAGTTTTAATGCTTACTATGGTGCCTCCAGTAGTTATAATACTCATTATAGTTCTCCCAGTAGATAATAAGCTCCCTATAGTTCCACAAAATATATAATGCTCCTTATAGTGACTTCAGTAGATATACTACTTCCTATAATGCCCCAAGTAGATATGATACTCCCTATAGTGCCCTCAGTAAATATGATGCTTTGTATAGTGTCTCCCTTAGATATAATGCTCCCTATATTGCCCCCAGTAGATATAATGCCCTCTATAGTGTCTCAGTAGATATAATGCTCCCTATAGTTCACCCAGTAGTTATAATGCTCCCTATATTTCCCCCAGTAGTTTTAATGCTTGCAATAGTATCCCCAGTAGTTAGAATACTGACTATAGTTCCCCCAGAGGATATAATGCTCCCTACAGTCCTCCCAGTAGAAATAATGCTCCTTATAGTGCCCATTGTAGTTATAATGCTCCGTATAGTCCTTCCAGTAGATGCAATGCTCCTTATAGTACTCTGAGTAGTTAAAATGCTCACTATTGTTCCCTTAGTAGATATAATACTCCCTATAGTGCCCCCAGGAGATAGAATCCTCTCTATAGTGCCCCCTTTATTTATAATGCTCCCTACAGTCCTCCCAGTAGATATAATGCTCCCTAAAGTGTTCCCAGTAGTTATAATGCTCCTAATAGTCCTTCCAGTAGAGGTAATGCTCATTATAGTGTCCCCAGTAGATATAATCCCACTAGTAGATATATTGCTCCCTTTATTGCCCCCAGTATATATAATGACCCCTATAGTGTTCCCCATAGAGCCTCCATTAGATATAATCCCCCTTATAGTGGCCCTTTAGTTATAATGCTCCCTTTAATTCCACAGTAGATATAATGCGCCCTACAGTGCCCCCACTATATTTAATGCCCCAATAATGCCATAAGTAGATATAATGTCCCGTATAATGCCCTAAGTAGATATAATGCTCCCTATAGTGACCCCAATAGATATGATACTTTTTTTTAGCTCCCCCAGTAGATATAATGCTCACTATAGTGCTCCTAGTAGATATAATGTTCCCTATAATGCTCCCAGTAGATATAATCGCACCCCCCCCCCATAGTGTACACAAAATAAGGGCACTATAGCACTGTATTGCACACTACTACTCATGGCCATATACTAAGGGCAGTCTGCAGTTCTGCTATAAAGATAGTAAGTGCAAATGTTGACACACACACACACACAAGCAAGTTTTTGCTTACAGGCTGCTGCACTTTCTCCTAATTCTTGGAGTCTTTAGAAAAAGACCTTTGAGATGATGATCATGTGACATGCACAACCAATGATATCTCAAAGGTCCTTTACCCTCTTACACACATCTAGGGGTAATTTAATGGCATGTTTTTTGCCAGGAATCGCGGCAAAAACCACTATTCAATCGTCCATCTGGCTCTGGGACAGTTGGGAGGCCCGAGTCATGTGACCTACCTCTGGTGGGCCTGGTGTATATGCATCGTTCAGTTTAGGGTTAGACAGTCCTGATCATGTTACAGCACTGGAATGATGTAAAAATTGTTGTCACAAACCAGATATGAAAAGCACAATGATGTCGCGTTACATAAATAATAACCACTGGAAAGTATAGAAAAGGGGTAATGCAAAAGAGATGCAACAGAACAGAGGATAGAAATAATAAACCTGGAGCTAGCAATAGAATTTAGACTAGCACATCCATAGTCCATAGTCACAGGTACACATCCATAAAGCTAACATGCAGACACCAAGCAAACAATATGCAGCATGCTGGTATACATGCAAACAATGGACCTAGGCATTTGGGACCTAGGCATTAGGGATTAATCTGGATTACAAGTTTTTTTGCTGTGTGTTTGTGCCTCTTTTTAGATTAAGCACTCCCTGCCCATCTGCCCAGTGCTTTTAAGTATAAATATAGCTGGTTCCTACGCTGGCCTGAACATTGTAGGCTTAAATTAGGCCCAGGAGAGACGGTTCTGTTAGTGTTAGGTACCCATCTGCAAAAGCCACCTTGACGCTGGTAGATGGGCCCGACACACGTTTGATCAAAAATGTACGCAAAGAGCTTCTAGTTTTCATGTGTAGTAAGTATAGTAACAATGTAATCCAGAATAATCTTTAATCGCTAGTTCTATTGTTCGCATGTATAACAATGTGCTGCCATACAATAAACATTGAGCTGTTACAGCTGTAAAGTGATGCAAAACCACACCCACCTTAAAAGTGCCACTCCTTTCTGGAATCTGAATGTCATGGCTGTTTCAGGCTTCATTAGGAGGAGTAAGAGGTCTTTGCTCTTCTGATTATGAGGTTCATGGACTGCAGCAGTGAGACACAACTACTAAATCGTAGTGTTGTACAACAAAAGCACTTTATGGACTGTCCAGGAATTTCTGGATAGTTGGCAACACTGCCCTATAGCTCAGACCCCATGAAGCCTGGCTGCAATATCTTTATAGGAGAAAGAATCAGCAGTAAAATATATTAAAGAGAAACTCAACTAACAAAATGTTATGCTGGATCCTTGTCTATTTACATGAGATTTTTATGTCACATTTACTTATTGTATACAGGCAAAGTGACTGATAAATACTATCAGTCACTTTGCCTGTATACAATAAGTAAATGTGACATAAAAATCTCATGTAAATAGTATTCTGTTTTCTGGAAACACTTTTGGAACCCACAGTGTATGGATAATTTAGAGTCATTGAGATTCCTCATAAGTTTGACATGCCTATTCGCAAATAAGAAAACCAATACATAACAGCATTCCATTCAACATTGTTACCTAGAGTCATGCTTTGACATTAAGCAAATAAACCCAAAGTATACAGATGCAGTACCCCAGAATGTACTTATTTAATATGTTAATGTCTTGTAATGTCACATATCAGTATATCTATATATGGATCTATTCGGGTTAATGATCCTCATGCAGCCACTGCAGGAAGTTAGAGGGGGGAAAGCTTGACTTGCCTGGTTACTGACTTCAGCACCATACACCGGCCACAGCATCTACATCTACTGCTTTGCACCCGTACAACACTCATAACACCAAAGGCACAGCAATTACCATCAGACAACGGCCCCAACATCAGGATGTGCCCTGAGGGAGGAAAGGGTATTCCCTCCTACCACTGGCCTTGCATTAGGGAGAATCGGTGTGAGAATTGCCACTATAAATAATCATTGCAGCCATAGCCACTATCACAATTCATTCCAGATATTCTTAGAATTCTCCACCATTCAGCCTGCAGGCACAGATTGCGCTGCGGGCATGTGTGAGAGAAGCCTGCAGCCTGGGAATCTGCATAAGCTTCGCCCACACAGTGCTGCAGAGCGATCTGTGTCTGCAGGGGGAAAGAGGACTGTGAGCTTCAGGAATGGGACAAGACGAGTTGGCACTGTTTTTTTTAACATAGGGTATTTTTACCATGAAGGGGGCACAGAAGGCAGTTCTACTATGGAGGAGGCACAGAGGGAAATACTACTACAAAGGGGGCACAGAGGGCAATACTAATACAAAGGGGGCACAGAGGGCAATACTACTACAAAGAGGACACAGAGGGTAATACTTCTACAATGGGGACACAGAGGGAAATGCTAATACAAAGGGGGCACAGAGGGCAATTCTAATACAAAGGGGGCACTGAGAGCAATTCTAATACAAAGGGGGCACAGAGGGAAATACTACTACAAAGGGGCACAGAGGGCAATACTACTATTAGGGGGGCACAATGGGCATTACTACTATGAAGGGGGCACAATGGGCATTACTACTATAAATGGGATACAGTGGGCATTATAACTATGAAGGGGGCACAATGGGCATTACTACTGTGGAGAGGGTACAATGGGCATTACTACTATGGAGGGGGAACAATGGGCATTACTACTATAAATGGTATACAGTGTACATTATAACCATGAAGGGGGCACAATGGGCATTACTACTGTGAAGGGGACACAATGAGCATTACTACTATGAAAGGGGCACAATGGGCATTACTATTATGAAGGGGGCACAATGGGCATTATTACTATGAAGGGGGCACAGAGGAGATTACTACTATGAAGGGGGCACGATGTGAATTACTACTATGAAGGGGGCACAATGGGCATTACTACTATGAAGGGGCACAATGGGCATTACTACTATAAAGGGGGCACTGAGTGAGCATTACTACTGTGAAGGGGGCACAGAGGGAATTATTACTGTTATGGGGGCACAGTGAGAGCATAACTATGCTGTTATGGGGGCACAGTGAGGGCATAACTATGCTAAAGGGGCACAGAGAGGGCATTACACCTGTGAAGGGGGCACAGAGAGGGCATTGCACCTGTGAATGGGGCACAGAGAGGGCATAACTACTGTGAGGGAGGCACAAACAGGGCATTACAACTGTAAATCGGCACAGTTAAGGCATTACTACTGTGAGGGGGGCACAATAAGGGCATAACTACTGTGAAGGGGGCACAATGAAGGGATAAGTACTTTAAGGGGGCGCAATGTGGGCATAACTACTGTGAAAGTTGTACAGTGAGGGCATAACTACCGTGAGGGGGCACATATCTGGACAAAACTACTGTGAAGGTTGTACAATGAGAGTAATACTACTGTGAGGGGGTACAATTTTTTAAAAGTATTTGGGGGGGGGGGGGCAGAGAAAGGACCCGCCCTAGGTGCACAACACCCTAGGCACACCACCGCCTAACCCTTGAAGTTTTCAAAATAATTTCACATTACACTTACAAACTTAAAGGGGTTGGCCACTTTCTGGCTACTGTTGACCAATGTGTCTGTAAGAGGACTATATGACACCAATATAGCCTTTGGTGATTTTCTGTGACGTTTGCTATATTTCATAAGTCGTGTCTTCTTGAGAAAATCTTCTGTTTTATACACACAGGAGATCTGTCCATAAAACGGACACTGATGGAGGGTCATATGACCAGGCAAAAATAACTTCAGACCCATCACTTAGCCCTCCACTGAAATACACCATATCTGCCATCTCCACTTGAAATTTGGAGAGTTTAGTGCAGGTGTACAGTATTTTAATGGAAGAAACTGAGTGATTTGCCTGGTCACATGACCCTCCATCTGCAGCTATTTTATGGACAGGACTGCTATGTGGACAACACAAAGGACTTGGCCAACAAGAGAGAATACCTTATGAAATATAGAAAATGGTGCAGAATATCAACAAAGACTATATTAGTAAGTGCCATATCGACATCTTACAAACACATTGATCAACAGTAGCCAGAAAGTGGCCAACCCCTTTAAATATATTTTATTGAGATTTTCTGTGACAGACCAACACAAAGTAGCAAGTATCTTTGAAGTGAAAATAAAATGATACATGGTTTTAAATTTTTTAATAAATACAAATCTGGAAAGTGTGGTGTGCATTTGTATTCAGCCCTCTGAGTCAATACTTGGTAGGGCCACAGTTTGCTGCTATTACAGCTGCAAGTCTTTTGTGGTATGTCTTTTGCTCATTCTTCTTTGCAAAATAGCTCAAGCTCAGTCACATAGGATGGAAAGCGTCTGTGAACAGCAATTTTCAAGTCTTGCTACAGATTCTCAATGGGATTTAGGACTGGGCTGACACATGAATATGCTGTGATCTAAACCATTCCATTATATCTCTGCCCCAGTCTGAAGTCTTTTGCAGCCTCTACTAGGTTTTCCTCCAGGATTGTCCTGTATTTAGCTTCATCCATCTTCCTATCAATTCTGACCAGCTTCCCTGTGCCTGCTGAAGAAAAGCATCCCCTCAGTTTGATATGGGGATGGTGTGTTCAGGGTGATGTGCAGTGTTATTTTTCCACTAGACATAGCGTTTTGTATTTTGGCTAAAAAGTTTAACTTTGGTCTCATCACATTCTACCACATGTTTGCTGGTCCCCTACATGGCTTGTGGCAAACTGCAAACAAGACTTCTTATGGCTCGCTTTCAAAAGGCTCGCTTGCCACTCTTCCATAAAGGCCAGATTTGTGGTGTATACCACTTATATTTGTCCTGTGGACAGATTCTGCCACCTGATCTGTGGATCTCTGCAGCTCCTTCAGAGTGACAATAGGCCTCTTGGCTGCTTCTCTAATTAGAGCTCTCCTTGCCTGGGCTGTCAGTTTAAGTGACGGCCATGTCTTGGTAGGTTTGCAGTTGTGCCATACTCCTTCCATTTTCAGATGATGAACAGTTTCGAAAAGTGGCAAGGGTGTTGGAAAAAGCTAACAAATCACAACTTTTGGCACAATGGGACTTGTGCCAAAATTTGCAATTTTTCTGCTCCAGACAACTGGTAAATACGGGATAAATAACCTTAGAAAAGTGACAGAAATTGCCTTTGAAAAGCAACAGAAAACAAAGCCAGGTTCAACTATGCTATGCCCCATTAGCAGACATTAAAGGAGTTGTTCCAGAAACCAAACACATTTTATTTAGTACTGGTGGGGCATGTAGATTACTCAATATAGCTAGCCATGTATTTTAGTAAAATGCTTACTTTAGAGTAGTCTTGATGTCATACAAATGCTCGTTAGGTACAATCTGCTAGTGTAAAATGCTCTTTCATTGGGAAATAGATTGTTCATGCGGACATCTAAATCATTGTTTGGCGGCAGCTGTTCGTGCCTTCTAAACAGCTACCAGCAAATAATGATTCTGTATGCGGACGAACGATGGCATTAGCGATCACTCTTCCCCCATACTGTAGAGGAGATCGCTACATGTAAACTTCACTGATAAGCAGGTGCTTGCCGGGAAGGACGCTTCTGTTCTGACAATAGTCTGCTCCATCTGGCCATGTAGAGGATCCTTTAGCCCAAAGAATAATGGAGATGTCCGCCACAACACATAGGTTAAGTGCTGGGAAGCAATAAAGATAACAGCATGCATCCATCCTACTGTACCAAGGTCCTAGGCAGTGTTATTATATGCAACAGCCTCACCCTTAAATTCACCTGGGGGACTTTAAAACACAGTCTTTCTAACTAAAGCCTGTATTAAACGGGCATATTTTCTGCCAGATGATCACTAAAGTTTGTGTAATACTGCACCCGATTAACCAATGAACGAGCAAACACTCGTTCATTGGGCAATCCAAATCTTTTGACATGTTTAAAAATTATTGTTTGCAGGAGGCAGAATGTGTTGTCTAATCAACATCTGCTGCCGGCAAACAATGAATTAGTATAGGGAAGAGTAATGGTATAACGATCACTCCTCCCTATACTGAGGAGGAGATCACTGCAAGTAATAGCAGTGGTCTCCTCCGCTAGTTAGCAGGTGATTGCTGTGAAGGAACTTGTCACACACACAGGGGGTGGGGTAGTGACCACTAAACTCCACCCTCACCCCTGTCTCGCAAGTTCTAACAACAAGGGACAACTGGTCGACAAACCCTTAGCTAGGATAGTGCAGGGAAGAGAAACAACACATAAACAGAAAGGTCAAACAAGCCGCGTCAAAACAAAGAGAGGAAGAAGGTAACGGAGGAGCAAGCAGAGAAACGTCAGGACAAGCCGAAGTCAAACCAGGAGAGCACGCCAAGACCAGAGGATGAGACGGACGGGAAATCGGGAAGCCAAGCTGAAACAAACAAACCAGGTAAATATCATGCAGGAAGGACCTCAATAACAGGCAATCTGTGGCCAGCAGATGCCTGTTTAAATAGTGCACTAGTGGAGTAATGTGATGTGGCCAGCGTCACATGACTCTTGAGTTCTAATGCAGCCCATACAGCCGAGCGCCGAGTGATCAGCTTGACACTCAGCCCCAGGGTGGTTCCCATGGGAACGGGCGACGCCGGGTGCACTGATGACTCGAGCGTGCCTCGGCCGTGCCCGCCTACTGGAACCACGCACAGAGCGCATCGTGACAGAACTCTTCCTTCCCGACAATCACTGGCAGAATTAGGCTAATACAGCCTTAACTTAGGCAATGAAAAGATAAGATGAGAGTAGGGCTACATTCACACGAACAGGAAAAATGGCTATATGATAGCTGTTTAAATAACAGTAGGCAGATGAACAGTAGGCAGCCAGTAAGATGACTGCTGGGGCACATGTGCAGAGGCAGGAACGAGCAGAAAGCAGGAAGTAAAGACACTAGTAACTGAGCAATACCTGTATTGGCCAAATAAAGTTTGATCGAGCTGCAGGGACCAGTGGGTCCTTGTCCTACCATAAATCACTCTCATAGGCCACTTACACCAGGTCTCAGGAGGCACAATGACTATGTCATGACTGCCTGTGTTGGGACACAGGCCACTGAGGAAGCAGCCTGCTTCACAAAAGGAAGCATGGAGTGGGAATCAGATGCGTATTTTCATTTTTTTTTCTGTCATTTTGGGGGAATATATTACTGGGGGCTGACACTGTAAGGGAATTATACATACAGAGGGCACTACAAAGGAACATTATAGGTATTTGGGCAATATATGTGGCATTATAATTATTGGGGGCACTACAGAGGGGGGCCTTATGACTACTGGTAGCACTATTGTGGACATTATAACTACTGGGTCACTTTAGGGGACCTCATTAATAATAGGGGCACTATAGTGGGCATTATAACTACTGGGGTCACTTTAGGGGACCTCATTACTAATGGGAGCACTATAGTGGGCATTATAACTACTGAGATCATTTTATGGGACCTTATTACTACTGGAGGCACTAAAGAGGGACCCTATTATTACTGGGTGCTCTACAGGGAAGCCGTATTACTACTGGTGGAACTTTAGGGGGCCTTGTTACTCCTGGGGGAACTTTAGGGGGCCTTATTACTACATGGGGGCATTTTAGGGTCCTCATTACTACTATAGACACTTTAGGTGGCCTTATTACTATAAGGGTAACTTTAGGGGGCTTTATTGCTACTGGGAGCACTTTAGTGGGTCTTTTTACTACTAGGGAAACTTTAGGGGGCATTATTACTAACGGGAACACTTTAGAGGGTCTTATTACTACTAAGGGCACATTAGGGGACTTTATGATTACTAGGAATACTATAGGGGGCCTTATTACTACAGGGGCACTTTAGGGGAAGTTTATCACCTCAGGGGGTACTGTGGGGTATTATTACTACATTATTATTAGTGGGCACAATATGAAAGGCACTACTTCTCATGGGGGCACTAATGGTGAGTATTATTACTGTACAGGACATTATTAGTTATGAGTGCACTCTGGGTGATAATAATTTGTGGGACTTTTGGGAGCACTATTAATATGTGGGGACAATCTGTATGGTACTGTTACTTCAGTATAGTATTTGGGGGAATTGGGGGTACAGTATTGTGGGTAGCAGCAGGATATCACTGTTGGGACACCAGGAGGTGGGGGATGATGGAAAGCAAGGAAGCAAAGATGTCTGTGTGGTAAACTCTGCGCAAATAAAATGTGGTTGAAAGAAGTCCTCATGGTGGATCCAGGCTCTGACTGGCCCACAGGGGTTCAGGTGAATCCCCGGGTGGGCCGCTGATTAATGTGGGCCCCTAGTCTCCCACTCCTTGCACAAGTGACACATAACACAATAGACTTACTGAACTACATACGTATATTCAATGTACAGCACCCCAACCAGCCAATGTTCATATAAAAAAACATGATAGATTATTAAAGAAACTCCCCAGTTTATTATTATTATAGACACTATCAGAGCTGAGATGACTTCTAGGTATAGAGGAAAGCTACCGGTATTCTCTTTCCCCAGGACCTAACTTCTCAGTGTTGCTGCAGGGATCCCCATATTCAATCATCTGGTAGCATCCTGCTGCTGTGAGTGTATTCGCACGGTGGGCCTCCAAAATAAATTTTACTGGTGGGCCCTAGGCACCCCAGTCCGACACTGACTGGAGCTAATACATGTTTCACATTCACCACACTGCAAGTAGGTCTGTCTGTTTTTAAATGCCAAGGCTGAATTTCCGCCCGAGTCCAGCCCTGACCACGGGCAATAGTTTTAAAAACAAAACTAGGACACACATCAATGGTAAGTCAATAATTCTGCAAATAGGCATTTTCTAAAAACTGAAATGAATTGCAGTCTATTAGCACTTTTCAAGATCTAACAATTCAACTCTATTAATGTTGTTGGGAAAACCCCTTTAAGTCCGAATTTTGCTATGGTCTCCTATGATTTCTGTGTATAACTGCTAAGGTGAGCTTAGACTAAAGGTAAACGGAAAGCAAACAAATTCAGGGTCAAAGACATAAGTAAAACCAGACAAGGCTAAGGCTACTTTCACATCTGCGCTTTGTATCCTGGTTCTGAGATAAGGTAGAGGATCTTAAAACCAGAGCAAATCGCTTCATTTTTTCCCCCCATGCATTGTCAATGAGGACAAAAACAGATCAGGATGCACTTTGTTCTGTTCTGTGTCCTGACGCAAAACGCAGCAAGCTTCGGTTTTGTGTCTGGTCTACAAAATGGGACCAACCGGATCTGGCACTAAAAACAATGTAGGTCAATGGTGCCGTCTCTGGGGGTTTTTGGATCCTAAAAAAAACAGTATCCATCACCCATTGACTTGTATTGTTTTTAGTGGTGGATCTTTTTTTTTCAGTTTTGATTTAATACAACCGCATCCGAACGAATCGGATGCATCCTGATGTATTAAATTTAACTGAAGGGCTTTGTTCCGGTTTTGAAATCCTCTGCCGGATCGCAAAACAGTAATACAAAGAACAGATGTGAAAGTAGCCTTAGTTCTAGCAGCAATAAGAGCATTTATGCAGAGTAAGCTCAACATATCAAACAGAAGTGATTCAACAATTCAAGCAGAAGTTAGCTCTGTCAAATGGAACATGATGCAAGGATGGGGTGGTGTTAGGTCATTAGTGTCACTTCTTGACTGCTCCTTGAATGTGTCCTCTGTGACTACATACTGTATAAGGGTTCATGCACATGACTGTATTTTCTTTCCGTATCTGTTCCATCTGTTCTTGTTTGTTTATTTCAATGGGTCCGCAAAAAATAGAAGTTACTCCGTGTGCATTCTGTTTCCGTAAATAAAGGACTGTTCTATTAGGGGCCAGTTGTTTCGTTTCGCAAAATACAAAATGCTCACGTGTGTGCGTGAGCTCTAATATTGATGTCACATGTTAATGCTACACCTTGTTAGTTTTGGACAATAAGGGTACAGCCCCCTGGTAGGGCTATGCAGCGGTTAAGATGTGGCCACAGTATAGATTGAACCACACAGCCATGCAAGCTGCAGCGATATTTAGTTAACTCATTAGAAGTTTACATGCAGCTATTAACAAAGAACAGTGAAAAACAATCAGTTTGTAAAGAGATAGTTGAATACCGCTGTGATTTTAGGTAACTGCAGTGCAAACCTTCTGTGCTGCTGGATGGCCATGTCATATGCCATGTGGCCATATCCTTAGAAGAAAGTTTTGCCTCACTTATTTCCCTTGCAACAGCCAGAGTGAGGGATCATGTGATGTATAGCCAGGTGGAATCAGCCAGTATAGTAGTTGTTATTTGATGAGACATTAGAAAACGAGGTGTGGTGTTTAACAAGCAGGATATGCTTAAATGTTATTTGATGAGACAACCTGGTCTACACTGTGTAGTTCAGGCGCCTGCTTCCAGTCCACAGCTGCCCTTAAAGGAGTTGTCCGGGTTCAAATCTGAACCCAGACATACCCCCATCTTCCCCCACTCAGTCCCTCTGAAATGAGTATCAGAGCATTTCATGTTCTGATGCTCTCCCTTGCCCTATGATGTATCGTTTAGGACAAGGGCTTTTTCTGGAGATCAGATGTACCCGGCTCTCCATGGGCAAGTTAGGTGGAACCTTCCGCCTAGCAGTGAGCCCGGTGATGTCACTGACACTAATAGGCTGGCTTTAGCGTTGTCCTAGCTGTTAAAACAGAAGTCTCCACCTAGCAGTGTAAAAATGTGAACAAAAAATGCTTCCATGCTCATGTCAGAGGGCAGTGGCGTACACACAATCCATGGGGCCCCGGTGAGAAACTGATCCATGGGGCCCCCTCCCCGTGGCCCCCCCCATTTCTGAGAGCGCTGCTAAGGGCCATTTCAGCCCCAGTTTACTACTAAAATTAAATGTTTTGGCTAAATAAAGTCTATTACAAAAATATTACCTATCACTTGCCCTACACTTTAGCAAAAAAAAAAAACTAAAATATTTATATGGCCGTTACACTTTAAGCTTTGGGCTACTAAGGGCTTTTTCGGTGCGGCTAATCCGCTGCGTGAATGAGTGCCAAGCCCCATTCCAGACAGCAGAGACTAGGAGCAGTAACATGATTGACTGTGATCTTTTTACTACAAAATCACGGTGACAACTTTATCTCACTGTGATTTTGTAGTAAAAAGATCAGAAAGAGGCACGGAGCATTATCAATCATGTTAATACTCCGGGGGTCTCTGCTGTCCAGAACGGGGCTTGGCACTCTTTCACGCAGCGGATTACCCACACAGGATCCGCTCGTGTTAAAGAGCCCTAAGCCCAATGGCTACACTCACCCAGACCTAATAAAATCTGGTCCTACCTTATCCAGGGTGTCGCTGGCGTCGACGTGATGTCCACTGGATCCAGAACAAGGTCCCTGTGGTGAGAAAAAAAGAATAATCACATAAGGAAAGTGACTGCCCCTGTGAAATCACCAGCAGGGAGTGCTGTGCTGGCCTGTAAGACTGAGCCATGCCAATGTATAGCAGGGTAATCTGGTGCTACAACATAGTACTAATGCCCACCTTGAGGCCCCTCACAGTACTAATGCCCACCGTTTTTCCTGTCACAGTAATTATACTCAGATATGCTCCCCTCACAGTAGTTATGCCAAATATGTGCCTCCTCACAGTAGTTATACTCAGATATGTGCCCCCCTCACAGTAGTTATACTCAGATATATGCCCCCTCACAGTAGTTATGCCAAATATGTGCCCCCTCACAGTAGTTATGCCAAATATTTGTCCCCTTACAGTAGTTATGCCCAGTTATGTGCCCCCTCACAGTAGTAATGCAAGATTATGTGTCCCCTCAAAGTAGTAATGACCAGAATATGTGTCCCTTCACAGTAATATGCCAGATATGTGTCCCTTCACAGTAGTTATGCCAGATTATGTGCCCTTCACAGTAGTAATGCCATATTATGTGCCCCTTCACAGTATTTATGCCCAGTTATGTGCCTCCCTCAAAGTAGATATGCCCAATTTTGTGCCCCCTCAGAGTGGTTATGCCAGATTATGTGCCCCCTTCACAGTATTTATGCCCAGTTATGTGCCCCCCTTAAAGTAGATATGCCCAGATATGTGCCCCCTCAGAGTGGTTATGCCACATTATGTGCCCCTCACATTAGATATGCCCATATATGTGCCCCTCACAGTGGTTATGCCAGACTACCTGCCCCCCACAGTAGTTATGCCTTCATATGTGCCCCTCTCACAGTAGGTATGCCAGATTAGGTGCCCCCTCAAATTAGTTATGCCCCCCCTCCTCTTGCCCCCTGCCCCCAGTCTGCAGCCTTAGAAAAAAAAAACATACTTACCTTCTTCCCCAATGAGAGGCTCCCACACTCATCGTGCTGCTGGCTGTGCTGAAGACAGATTCCCGGGTTTTCAGATCTCCTCCCACAGCCAGCAGCGCAATGTGGGGCCAGGAGGGGGAGCTACTGAGCTGTGAAGATCAGTGAAGCAGGGACCAGAGAGGTTTCCCTGCTTCACTACGGAAACAAAATGCCGGCCGGGTGTGAGTGAGTGAGCGAGTGCGCGCTCCTCTCCCCCTCTTCATATTATACATGTAATGGAGTGCTCTGATGGGGCCCGAAATTGCCACTGTACTTCATGCTGGGCCCCATCAGAGCGCTCCATTACATGTGAGTACAGCGGTTTTTAACATGCTTTAGGGTGGCCTGCTGGCCTGGGGGGGTGGGTCCACAGGCAGCCGGGCCCCCTGGAGTGCCGGACCCGGTCGCAACTGCGACCCCTGTATGTACGCCACTGTCAGAGGGGCTAAGTGGGGGAAGAAGGAGATATGTCCGAGTTCAGCTCTGAACCTGGACAACCCCTTTAACAGAACAGGGGCTTATGTAGACCCATCTTAATGGAGTGTCTGAATGGAGGGGCTGCTAGAAATTGCCGATCAGACACTTGTCCACTATCCAGTGGATAGGGGATAAGTTGTAGTCAAGGGACAACCCCTTTATGTCCTGTAACTCAGCGCATGAGTTTAAAAATTTTTGTACCTAGGAGGAGCCTCTTTGTGGCATTTTTCAACTGACTTCTTTGTGAGGGGCAGGTCAGTTACACACAGCTGACTAAACCTGCCTTGAAAAGGCTGTGACAAAAAATAATATCTAAATGCTAGGGTTCTCAAATGATATAAATGTAATTTTTCATTGTAGTCAGGAACTTTCTTTAACCAGTTCCAGAACATGCATTTTCCCTGGCAATACCAAATATAAATACGTTTTTTTTTTTTGTTTTTTTCCATTTACACAATAAAAAGCAGCGCCTTTGGACCCTATATGGGCCATCTTTGGATACATTGATTCAACCACAACGCGGTGCACCCCTGGCAGCCGGAAACTACTATGTCTAATAGCAACAGGGGTCAAGACTATCCTCCATACATGGATCGATCCTACACCCCACCATTTAAGTTATTTCTTGAGAAACTCTCCTTCTTAATGAAGATGGATTGGGTGGAGGAGTCTTCAAAAAGGAGACTCATGTGAAGCAATTTTTTGCATGCTGGGGGAGTTTTATAGATATATTTCCCCTACAGGTTAGGCGATGTATTCAGGAATGTTTACAGCTCACCTCATGGTACCAGACACAAATCGTATCAAATGACCCGCCAATATCAGGGATGTGATTTACTCTGAGTGCTCGATGGTGGTCCCTACGCACCGCGTGCTTGTTTAGATTTTACATGTACTGAATATGGAGAGGAGATGAATGAGTTGGGCTAATGTTATGTTTTATTTGCTCTGCGGTTTGCGGAGAATTCAGATATGGTTCTTCCACCACTTTTTCCCCATACCCATCCTTTCCCCCTCCCCTCTCCTCCCCTTTCCTCATTTCCCTTCTAAAAAACTGACGGACGTCGGAAGGTTGACGAAATGACTTTAATATATTGCTCTATTTGCTTATATTGGGATCATCACCGGAGACGTGTCATAAATAACACTGATCAATATTACTGCTCTTAAAATGTATGTTATTCTTTCTTATGTCTACCATAAATAAAAACATTTAAAAATATATATTATCTGGTGGCAAAATTAATTTGATTCATTGGTGATATAGTGTTCAAAAATTTAATAATTATTAGTACTGCTTCTTTATATAAAATATTGTTTCTTTTAATGCCCCCTTTGATCATTGGTAGTATCAGTGGGAATAAAGCGCTGGCCAATTAGGAAAATACTTACCACAAAAGAGAATCCAGCGATGTCATAGCACTCTCCTCCTTCTCCTCTGCGATGCCAACTGTCTTCTCTTCCGGGAGCACTGTGATGTATTCGGCGCAGGCGCAGTGAGCAGTTCGGCTGCCAGCGAGCAGGGTTCAGGAAAAATGCTTCTGTTACTGATAATACAACCATCTGCATCCGTTATGAACGGATCCGGTTGTATTATCTTTAACATAGCCAAGACGGATCCGTCATGAGTAGTGATGTTGCGAACATAAAATTTTCAGTTCGCGAACGGCGAACGCAACCTTCCTAAAATGTTCGCGAATGGGCGAACCGCCATAGACTTCAATAGGCAGGCGAATTTTAAAACCCACAGGGACTCTTTCTGGCCACAGTAGTGATGGAAAAGTTGTTTCCAGGGGACCAACATCTGGACTGTGGCATGCTGGAGGGGGATCCATGGCAAAACTCCCATGGAAAATTACATAGTGGACGCAGAGTCGGGTTTTAATCCATAAAGGGCATAAATCACCTAACATTCCTAAATTGTTTGAAATAACATGCTTTAAAACATCCAGTGTGTGTACAGTATACGATCAGGTATGATGTTGTATCGATCAGGTAGTGTAAGGGTTACGCCCGCTTCACAGTGACAGACCTAACTGTGACAGACCAAACTCCCCGTTTAACGCACTGCAAACAACTGCAAACAGTCCATTTGCACAACCGCAAACTCCCCATTTGCACAAGGTTGGATTCCAAGCTAGCCACGTCCCGTTCCTTGTCCTCACTGACATCATTGAAGGCCTCTTCCTCGCGCAATGTACTGTGCCAACCTATATGAGTGGTGTGTTCAGTAATCAGTAGTACTATTTTTATCAGTTTAATCCCTGTTACATCCCCTATCAGGGGACGAGTATCGAATAGATTTTAGGAACCGGGAGATGGAAAAAGAAGCTTGGTCGGTCCTCTTACTTCCAGTTTGGAGCATTGTGCGTGCGCCGTGCTATGTACTGTGCAACCCTATATGAGTGGTGTGTTACTTAGTACTATTCTTATCAATTTAATCCCTGTCACGTCCCCTATCAGCACTGGCAGTGGGCACACTACAGTCAGTGGAAGTGGGCCTGACACACACTGGCAGGCAACTAACCTTAGATTAAAGGGTAAAAATTAAATGCCTTTTTTTATGCAAAGTCTTGTGCCACCCGGTATGAGTGGTGGGCACTGGCAGTGGGCACACTACAGTCAGCGGAAGTGGGCCTGACACACACTGGCAGCAGGCAGGCAACTGAAATTAGATAAAAGTGTAAAAATTAAATGCCTTATTTATCGGCACGCTACTGTGCCACCCGGTATAAGTGGTGGGCACTGGCAATGGGCACACTACAGTCAGTGGAAGTGGACCTGACACACACTGGCAGCAGGCAGGCAGGCAACTGAAATTAGATTAAAGTGTAAAAATTAAATGCCTTTTTTTATGCATGCAAAGTCCTGTGCCACCCGGTATGAGTGGTGGGCACTGGCAGTGGGCACACTACAGTTAGTGGAAGTGGGCCTGACACACACTGGCAGTCAACTAACCTTAGATTAAAGGGTAAAAATGAAATGCCTTTTTTAAGCAAAGTTCTGTGCCACCTGGTATGAGTGGTGGGCACTGGCAGTGGGCACACTACAGTCAGTGGAAGTGGGCCTGACACACACTGGCAGGCAACTAACCTTAGATTAAAGGGTAAAAATTAAATGCCTTATTTATCGGCAAGCTACTGTGCCACCCGGTATGAGTGGTGGGCACTGGCAGTGGGCACACTACAGTCAGTGGAAGTCGGCCTGACACACACTGGCAAGACATTAAGCTTAGATTAAAGGGTGAAAATTAAATGCCTTATTTATCGGCAAGCTACTGTGCCACCCGGTATGAGTGGTGGGCACTGGCAGTGGGCACACTACAGTCAGTGGAAGTGGGCCTGACAAACACTGGCAGGCAACTAACCTTAGATTAAAGGGTAAAAATGAAATGCCTTATTTATCGTCAAGCTACTGTGCCACCCGGTATGAGTGGTGGGCACTGGCAGTGGGCACACTACAGTCAGTGGAAGTCGGCCTGACACACACTGGCAGGCAACTAACCTTAGATTAAAGGGTAAAAATTAAATGCCTTTTTTTGATGCAAAGTCCTGTGCCACACGGTATGAGTGGTGGGCACTGGCAGTGGGCACACTACAGTCTGTGGGCCTGCAGCTCCTCACACATAGGCAGGCCAGACAACTGCAATATATATATGGAGAAAAAATAAAATAAAGCAGACTAATGTAGCAGCCCTAAAATGGGCTTTTTCGGGTGCTGTCAGGACGCTGTCCTTACAGCAGAGATCAGATGAGTCTTTCAGGACTGGAGTGGACACTGAATACACTAGCCTAGCTATCGATTTCCCAATTAAATCAGCAGCAGCTACACTGTCCCTCCTCTCACTAAGACTGCAGCTTCCGAATTAATCTAAAATGGATGCTGTTCAGGAGGTGGGAGGGTCTGGGAGGGAGGGTATGCTGCTGATTGGCTGGAATGTGTCTGCTGGCTGTGAGGTACAGGGTCAAAGTTTGCTCAATCATGATGTATAGGGGGCGGACCGAACATCGCATATGTTCGCCCGCCGCGGCGAACGCGAACAAGCTATGTTCGCCGGGAACTGTTCGCCAGCAAATAGTTCGGGACATCTCTAGTCATGAGCTCCATTGAAAGTCAATGGGGGCCGAATCCGTTTTCTATTGTGTCAGCGTTAAACGGATCCGTCCCCATTGATTTGCATTGTGCGGATCCGTCTTGCTCTGTATCCCCGGATGGAAAGCAAACCACAGCATGCTGTGGTTTGCTCTCCAGTATGGTAACGGAATGCATTTTGGAGCATTCTGTTCTGTTCAGTTGCGTTTCTTCCTCATTGATAATGAAAGGGGACAAAACGGAAGTGTTTTGTTTTTTTCCGGTTTTGAGACCCTATGACGGATCTTAATACCAGAAAATAGAAACGCTGGTGTGAAAGTCTTGCACCCCAGATTTATCAAGCTTTGTGGCTACAGTTGTATAAAGTTCTCAAATTGCCTATAAAGGCAGTTATAAGATGGAACCTTCATTTGTTTTGTACACATGGAAGGTTATCTGGCTGATTTAACAGAATAGTTTTGTTGGCTAAATCTGGATTCTTCAATGACAGCTGAACTGACAGCTTTTGTGGTTATTTATTGTATTGCATAAGCCAAAAATGATTGGTCACTTCTTTTGTAATTCTAAAGTGCATAGCTATAAATATGTCAGAGGGTTACAGGAGGTGATCGGCATGTCTCACTACTTCTCTGCTCTGGACTAGACAAAACCCATCCGTCATGCGGCAGGTTGGTCATTATTTTAAAGCCACATAAAGACACATTTCTTGTAATGAATCATATTCTGTTTTAGGTTTTGGATCCATACTTCTATGTTTCATAGATGTCAACATAATTATGTTGATAATGTTGGTAGCTTATTACTGATCAGTATACAACAATTGAAGTCTTTTACGAAATAATGCTCATCCTTCACTTTTTAATATGTTTATGCAAGGATTATATTCCTGGGTCCTATTCTTTTTACATAAATTGTTGATATAACTGACTTTGGAATGTGGTTTAATGTTATCGTTTCCTTTAATGTTTGGTTAAAAACATACATTCTTTTACAAAAAGATGCACAAATAAAGACACTAAAGGTGTCTTTAGAGCCAATCGCTTGACATCACTACATTCTACTTATATAGGTTAATCAACAATGATATAATTAGAGATGAGCGAAATATTCGATTCGGCTGCTTCGACAAATTTTACAAAATAATTTGTTACGAATTACTTTTTGTAGTGGGTGCAATGACAAGAAGCTGCAATTGCGCCTCTACTCATTATAGTACCTCTCAGATGCCATGATCATATATGATTGAGGCACTTGATAGTACAAACACAGTTTAAAATTAACAGAAAAATAAATTATGGTAAATCATACTCACCTCCTCCATTTTCTCACAACGGGCCGGCCGCCTGCATCTTAAATGAAGATCTGGTGAGAAATATTCCTTGGCCCGAGATGACGTCATCACGCCAGCCAGTGTGGTGACGTCATATGTCACTGTGCAAGGTATTTCATGCAAGATCTTCAATCAAGATGGCGGCCGTCTGCCCGTCGCGAGCAAATGGAGGGTGTAAGTATCAATTTTCTTTGTTTTTTACACTATTTCAGGTAAAATCGAGTTGTTACCACGAAGCATGAGGAAATTCAGCTTCGCGGCGATTCAGATTTAACCTGAAATTCAGATCACAATTCACTTTGTTCTGTTCGATTCACCCAACACTAGATATGATCTGTCTGTACAATGATAAAGCTAATGATGTAAATAAAAGCACAGAGAGCTTGTCACCACAAAATACAGTGCAGTCTGCAGTTAGCATGTTATAGAGCAGGAGAAGCTAAGCAGATTGATATATAGTTTTGTAGGAAAAGATACATCAAAACTTGTAATATATATCTATTTAACGTCTTCTCTTTTTGAACTTAAGACTAGAGATGAGTGAACTTTAAAAAAAAGTTCGGCGTTCGGCGTTCGGGTTGTGGTAATCGCCGCATCCCGTTATGGATTCCACTACCACGGACTATCCCGGCATATGGAATCCATAAGGGGCGGCTTCCATGAACCCGAACTGTTGAACAGCCGAAGGACCTGGGGTTACGTCACCGTCATGTGATCAGTGCAGGGGGCGTGGCTCAGCACTGGATTTGATCCCGTGCTGAGCCATGCCCCCTGCTCTGATCACATGACGGTGACGTCACCCCAGGTCCTTCGGCTGTTCAACAGTTCGGGTTCGTGGAAGCCGCCCCTTATGGATTCCATATGTTGGGATAGTCCGCGGTAGTGGAATCCATAACGGGATGCAGCGATTACCACAACCTGAACGCCAAACTTTTTTTTAAAGTTCGCTCATCTCTACTTAAGACCACCCCATGTACAGCTATCAGTGACTTACAGCTATCTACTGTATGTATACACACTTACACAGAGAATGCTATCAATCACTGATAATACTGTACCTCCCCATGTACAGAGAGAATGCTATCAATCACTGATAACACCTCCCCGGTGTACAGCTATCAGTGACTGACAGCTATCTCTATATACACAATTACACATAGAATGCTATCATTAACTGATAACACCTCCCCAGTGTACAGCTATCAGTGACTGACAGCTACGTATACACACTTTCACAGAGAATGCTATCAATCACTGATAGCACCTTCCCGGTGTACAGCTATCAGTGACTGACAGCTATCTCTATATACACAATTACACATAGAATGCTATCAATCACTGATAACACCTCCCCAGTGTACAGCTATCAGTGACTGACAGCTATCTATGTATACACACTTACACAGAGAATGCTATCAATCACTGATAACACCTCCCCGGTGTACAGCTATCAGTGACTGACAGCTATCTCTATATACACAATTACACATAGAATGCTATCAATTACTGATAACACCTCCCCAGTGTACAGCTATCAGTGACTGACAGCTATCTATATATACACACTTACACAGAGAATGCTATCAATCACTGATAACACCTCCCCAGTGTACAGCTATCAGTGACTGACAGCTACGTATACACACTTTCACAGAGAATGCTATCAATCACTGATAGCACCTTCCCATGAACAACTATCAGTGACTGACAGCTATCTATGTATACACACTTAAACAGAGAATGTTTTCAATCACTGATAAAACCTCCCCTGTGTTCAGTTATCAGTGACTGACAGCTATCTATGTATACACACTTACACAGAGAATGTTATCAATCACTGATAACACTTTCCCTGTGTACAACTATCAGTGACTGACTGATACCTATGTATATACACTTACACAGAGAATGCTATCAATCACTGATAACACTTCCCCTGTGTATAGCTATCAGTGACTGACAGCTATCTATGTACACACACTTACACAGGGAATGTTATCAATCACTGATAACACCTTCCTATGTACAACTATCAGTGACTGACAGCTATCTATGTATACACACTTACACAGAGAATGCTATCAATCACGGATAACACCTCCCCCGTGTACAACTATCAGTGACTGACAGCTATCTATACACACACTTAGGGCTCATATACGTGACCATATTTTCTTTCCGCTTCCGTTCCATTTTTTGTGCAGCCCATATGCGGAACCATTCAATTCAATGGGGCTGTAGAAAATACGGAAGTTACTCCGTGTGCATTTACGTTTGTTCGTATGGCCGTTCCACAAAAAAGTAGTGCATGTCCTATTACTGTCCGCAAATCACAGTCCGAGGCCCCTTTCAAGTCAATGGGTCCAAAAACAATATGAAACGCACACGGAACACATCCGTATGTCATCCGTATTTTGCGGATCCATACTGTAGAAATGCTATGCCCAACCCATATTGCTCATGTGTTTGGTGATTAATAAGTTACTGTTTTTGTTTCCGATCCGCAAAAAACTGATCAAATACGGAAACCATACGGATATGTTTTGTAGAATAATGGAAGGGAAGAATACTTAAATCAGAGAAAAAAAAACTCAGATGCAGAACAACGGATCCATAAAAAACAGACTGCAAAACAACAATGGTCGTGTGCATGAGCCCTTACACAGAGAATGTTATCAATCACTGATAACACCTCCCCTGTGTACAACTATCAGTGACTGACAGCTATATATGTATACACACTTACACAGAGAATGTTATCAATCACGTATAACAACTCCCCTGTGTACAACTATCAGTGACTGACAGCTATCTATGTATACACACTTACACAGAGAATGCTATCAATCACTGATAACACTTGCCCTGTGTACAACTATCAGTGACTGGCAGCTATCTATGTACACACACTTACACAGAGAATGCTATCAATCACTGATAACACTTGCCCTGTGTACAACTATCAGTGACTGGCAGCTATCTATGTATACACACTTACACAGAAAATGCTATCAATCACTGATAACAACTCCCTGTGTACAACTATCAGTGACTGACAGCTATCTATGTATACACACTTACACAGAGAATGTTATCAATCACTGATACCACCTCCCCCGTGTACAACTATCAGTGACTGACAGCTATCTATGTATACACACTTACACAGAGAATGCTATCAATCACGGATAATGGTTTCAGTTATGCAGCTCCTTCTACACTATAACATAATGCCTGCAGATTGCACGGCGTTGTCTTTAAACTGAAATTCCTTGGAGTAAAATAGATAAACATCTTAAATGGGTTATGCCATGATTGATGTAAAATATCGAAATCAGTCGTCATATAATACATGACAATACTTTTGTAACAAAGCTAGAACCAGTTCTGAACCTCACATGAAATTAGAGATTTTCCCATTCAATTCTACAATTGTTATGATAGATTATTTTAAGGCTGGCAGATCAGGGGGCATGTCCTTTCTCAGGGTACTTGTCCTTTATGCTGTAGCTAATTCCCTGTAACTGCCACAGTTTCTAACTGGAGATGGATAAAGGCAGTTGAAGATTTAAACAAAGCTCGTGCGACCAACTCAGCGAGGTTCAAAAAGTAAGCAAAAGAACAAAGAGCAGTTGGCACTGTACAGATACATTTTACTGAGTGGCTATACTGAGTGGCTATACTACATTTTTATAATAAATTTGTTGGACTTTTGTCGGATAGGATCTCCTGCTGATCCCAACATACTTTTCTTGCCAGTCTTCAAATATGAGCAAATGTGATATGCACCAAAATGCATTGCTAGAAAACTAGCACAAATTAAATCATATATTTCCTCCTTTATTGTTTATTAAGAACTGATAGGCTCCCAAATCAGTTTCCATGGATTTCAGGATAATTGGATATAATTATGCGAATTCATGTGTATATTTGCAGTTTTAATTAACCTCTTCAGGACCCTTCCATTTTCAACCTTCTTGGCCCTGCCTATTTTTTCAAATCTGACGTGTCTGACGTGGCGCTAGAGTTCGACACATCGCAGATCGGGTTGACAGATTACTGGGAGGGGCTGGAGAAGATCCAGCTGTCATGGTCCATATCGGAACCAATGACAAAGTTAGAGGAAGGTGGAGCGTCCTTAAGAATGATTTCAGGGATTTAGGTCAAAAGCTTAGGGCAAGGACCTCAAAGGTAGTATTTTCCGAAATACTACCTGTACCACGGGCCACACAAGAGAGGCAGCGGGAGATTAGAGAGGTTAACAAGTGGCTCAAGAACTGGTGTAGGAAGCAGGGTTTTGGGTTCATGGAGAACTGGGCCAACTTTGCTATCGGCTACAGGCTCTATTGTAGGGACGGGCTGCACCTCAATGGGGAAGGGGCACCTCAGGGGAGAAAGATGGCTAGAAGGTTGGAGGAGTGTTTAAACTAGGGACTGGGGGGGAGGGAAATTAGGGGGAAAACAGACGGGGAAGATAGTGCAGATAGAGACCTGGGGCAAGGTAGTGGGACTGGGGGAGAAATGGAAGGAGGGACTAGAAAAGTTCAGAAGGAAAGGTGTAGGGTAAAAAAATACATAAACCTCTCAAATGTATGTATACTAATGCCAGAAGCCTGACTAATAAAACTGGGGAACTGGAATTAGTGATGTGTGAGGAGGATTATGACATACTGGGAATAACTGAGACATGGCTGGATGATAGCTATGACTGGGCTGTTAATGTACAAGGTTACAATCTGTTCAGAAAGGATCGTCAAAACCGGAGAGGGGGAGGGGTCTGCCTTTACATAAAGTCCTGTCTAAAGCCCACACTCCGGGAAGACATCTGTGAGGGACACGAAAATGTGGAGTCATTGTGGGTGGAGATAAATGGAGCCAAAAACAATAATAAATTACTAATAGGAGTTTACTATAAACCACCTAATATACCAGAGTCCGCAGAAAATCTATTACTAAACGAGATAAACAAGGCGGCAAACCATAATGAGGTGGTTATTATGGGGGACTTCAACTACCCAGATATAGACTGGGAAACTGAAACCTGTACATCCCATAAAGGAAACAGGTTCTTGGCAATAGCCAAAGACAATTGCCTTTCCCAAATGGTTCAGGACCCAACTAGAGGGACGGCCATACTGGACTTAGTATTAACCAATAGACCTGATAGAACAACAGACGTGCAGGTTGGAGGACACCTGGGAAATAGTGACCATAAAGTTATAACCTTCCAATTATCCTTCAAACGAGAGTTTCTACAGGGAGGAACAAGAATACCGGACTTCAAAAAAGCTAAATTTAGCCAACTAAGAGAGGCCATAGGCCCAATTAACTGGGATATAGTCCTCAAAAATAAAAATACAACCACAAAATGGGAGATTTTTAAAAGCATTGTAACATCAAATTGTGATCGATGCATACCTTATAGGCTAAGAAATAAGGAGAAACCAATGTGGATAAATAGAACCGTAAAAAAAGCAATAAATGACAAAAAGAAAGCATATAAATCACTAAAACAGGAGGGGAGCCAGGAAGCACTGATAAACTATAAGGATAAAAATAGAATATGTAAAAAACTAATAAAAACTGCCAAACTAGAGACCGAGAGATTAATTGCCAAAGAGAGCAAAACTAACCCTAAAATGTTATAAATGGTAAAAAATATAAACCTGAAGGAGTCGGCCCTCTACATAGCAATGAGGGGGGAGTTGCAGAAAGCGATGAGGATAAAGCCAAGCTATTAAATATTTTCTTCACCACTGTTTTCACTGAGGAAAATAAACTGTCAGATGAAATGCAAAATGTAAAAGTAAATTCCCCTTTAAAAGTGCCCTGTCTGACCCAGGAAGAAGTACAGCAGCGACTTAAAAAGATTAAAATAGACAAAATCGCCAGGACCGGATGGCATACACCCCCGTATCCTAAGGGAATTAAGTGATGTCCTAGCCAGACCCTTATTTTTGATATTCACGGACTCCATACTGACAGGGAATGTTCCACCAGACTGGCGTATAGCAAATGTGGTGCCAATATTCAAAAAGGGTCCAAAAACAGAGCCTGGAAATTATAGGCCGGTAAGTTTAACATCTGTTGTGGGTAAACTGTTTGAAGGTTTTGTAAGAGATGCTATCTTGGAGTATCTCAATGAAAATAAGCAAATTACACCATATCAGCATGGCTTCATGAGGGATCGGTCATGTCAAACTAATTTAATCAGTTTCTATGAGGAGGTAAGTTCTAGACTTGACAGCGCGAATCAATGGATGTCGATATCTGGACTTCTCCAAAGCATTTGACGCTGTACCACATAAAAGGTTAGTATATAAAATGAGAACACTTGGACTAGGAGAAAATATCTGTATGTGGGTAAGTAACTGGCTCAGTAATAGAAAACAGAGGGTGGTTATTAACGGTACACACTCAGATTGGGTCACGGTCACTAGTGGGGTACCTCAGGGTTCAGTATTGGGCCCTATTCTCTTCAATATATTTATTAATGATCTTGTAGAAGGCTTGCACAGTAATATATCAATTTTTGCAGATGACACTAAACTATGTAAAGTAATTAACACTAAAGAGGACAGTTTTCTGCTACAGAGGGATCTGGATAGATTGGGGGCTTGGGCAGAGAAATGGCAGATGAGGTTTAACACTGACAAATGTAAAGTTATGCACATGGGAAGGAATAATGCAAGTCACCCGTACATACTAAATGGTAAAACACTCAGTAACACTGACATGGAAAAGGATCTAGGAATTTTAATAAATTACAAATTAAGCTGTAAAAACCAGTGTCAGGCAGCTGCTGCTAAGGCCAATAAGATAATGGGTTGCATCAAAAGGGGCATAGATGCCCGTGATGAGAACATAGTCCTACCACTTTACAAATCACTAGTCAGAACACATGGAGTACTGTGTACAGTTCTGGGCTCCCGTGAACAAGGCAGACATAGCAGAGCTAGAGAGGGTTCAGAGGAGGGCAACTAAAGTAATAACTGGAATGGGGCAACTACAGTACCCTGAAAGGGTATCAAAATTAGGGTTATTCACTCTAGAAAAAAGACGACTGAGGGGATATCTAATAACTATGTATAAATATATCAGGGGTCAGTACAAAGATCTCTCCCATCATCTATTTATCCCCAGGACTGTGACTGTGACGAGGGGACATCCTCTGCGTCTGGAGGAAAGAAGGTTTGTACACAAACATAGAAAAGGGTTCTTCACAATAAGAGCAGTAAGACTATGGAACTCTCTGCCTGAGGAGGTGGTGATGGTGAGTACAATAAAGGAATTCAAGAGGGGCCTGGATGTATTTCTGGAGCGTAATAATATTTCAGGCTATAGCTACTAAAGATGGGTCGTTGATCCAGGGAGTTATTCTGACTGCCTGATTGGAGTCGGGAAGGAATTTTTTCCCCTTAAGTGGGGAAAATTGGCTCTACCTCACAGGGGTTTTTTGCCTTCCTCTGGATCAACTTGCAGGAAACAGGTCGAACTGGATGGACAAATGTCTTTTTTCGGCCTTATATACTATGTTACTATGTTACTATGTTACTTTATGGGGTAATAACTTCAGAGATTTTCTCATGACACATCGTACTTCATGTTAGTGGTAAATTTGCGTTGATATTTTTTACCTTTATTTATAAATAATTCACTGAAATTTTTTATTTTATTTAAATTTTTCTGCTTTTAAGACAGATAGTGATACCTTATAGCTACTAATTAACATTCACCGCATTATTTTATAAATGTACTTTTATTTTAGAAAACCTTGAATTTTAGAAGCAATTTTTCAAATGTTCAAGAAAATTTCCCAAACTGATTCAGTTCTACTTCAGAACTGAATCAGTTTGGGAAATTTTCTTGAGCATTTGAAAAATTGATGGGCTTACATAACAGAAACCATCCATATATTACTACATTTTAAAAAATTACGTCCTGAAATTATTCAAAATTGTGCAGTTTACAGAAACCCCTGTGGTCATAAACTCTTGTATGGGCGCATGGCTCAGAAGGGAATTTATAGAGGGCTGTAGTGAGTGCTTTGATCTTATAGCTATTTCATATAATTTGGAAACCACTGGCTAGAAAAATAAACAATTACATGTTTTTAAACAAATGTAGGTTTATCTTTAGATTTTTTATATTCACAAATGAACTGGAGTTTTCAGCGATGCCAGCAGGTACAGAAGAGGACCAGCTGTTAGTAAATGCTAGTAAATGCTTCTGTGCTTGCCCGATCATTGCATTATACATGGACACCGAATGTCAGGAAATCATTTTCCACTGTGCTGTACATGTACGACGAAGGTCGGGAAGGGGTTGCAATGGAAACAGAGAAGCCTCTCCTGTGTAGTGTGCAGATTGTGACTGAATTACTGTAACTCATTTACCCATTGGCCAATTGACAGTATCCTAAAATATCTATACTTGTTAGGTCATGTTCTGAGGCGGTGTCAGAGATGACAACATTTGTGCTCACAGTTCATATTTCTTTCACATAATCGTATTTAGCATGAGTCCACAGTCACTAGCATTAGTATACAGTACAATGCAGTACAGTTTATATGGGCTATGAAAACTGTCTCAGTGGCGATTGGGAACTTATAAGAGGAGCTTTGTACAGTAGGATGTAAATGTGCTGCTGATTACTAAACAAACAAGCAAAATGCAAGGTTCTTCGAGTGATCCGGTCATTTCTATGGCACAAAAAATAACCACTCGGTGTAAACTGGAATGTGTTGCTGAGAAACACTGAACCCCTTTGGGGATGAGCGATCATAGCAGTGATTCTTCATCCCCATACAGATCTGATGATGAAGTGGGTAATGATCGGATATATGAACTTTCAAATGAGCTCTAATTCTTGATCAATGCCTAGTAATATCAGCCACCTGAACGTTTATAGACTTTTGGATAGTACAATGTCTAAAATATGCTGACTGAAGTGATGCTGGTAATATCTAGATACTTATGTGTATTATAGTGGGGGGATTTATCATGAGGGGAATATTGCTTAGTTTGCCTTGGTGTACTTTGTGTCACACTTATCAAATTTCACATTTGACAAATGTGTCTAAGGGCTCATGCACACGACCTTAGCAGGTTTTGCAGATTCACAAAACAGGGATACCGGCCGTGTGCCTACTGTATTTTGCAGAACGCAATTTCCTGGACTCTATAGAACAGTCCTATCCTCATCTGTAAAACGCCACAGAATAGACATACAGATGCGGACAGTACATGGTGTGCTGTCCACATCTTTTGCGGCCTCGTTGAATGGATTTGCATCCGACCTGCACAAAATGTGGATTGGATGCAGAAACAAAATGCGTTTGTGTGCATGAGTCTTAAGTGAGAGTTCACATATCCGTATCATTTTCTGTTCTTCTGATCTATCAAGGACCAAGGTTTCCCAGCAGAACATTGCCTAAAGCATTTACACTGCCTCTGATAGCTTGGTTTCCTCCCTCAGAGCATCCTGGTGCCATTGCTTCCAAAGGAAAGCAGTACACATGTACCTGGTGATCTACACTATGTACATACCTTCTTCCTTACCTCCCAACTTTAGAAAAGTGCAAGAAAGGACAACAGCAGTGGTTTGCACAGCATGCCACTGAAATTGTTTTTTCTACACCAAGCTATACATCTAACTCCACCCAAAGCCTATCTATACATGCCCGATCCCACCCAGTCCCCCTCATGCCTCTACACAGTTATTCCCCCTTACTGCTCATCACAGTAGTTATGCCAGGGCCTATAAAGTAGTAATTATTCCTAATTAGTGCCCCCACACAGTGGTTACTGTATGCTTCCCATCACACAGTAGTTATGTCCCTTTGTGCCCCCTTTATAGTAGAATGCCCACTTAATGCCTACATATAGTAAAATGCCCTCTTAGTGTCTTCACACAGTGGTTATGCCCCCTTAGTGCTCCCACACACAGTAGAATGCCATTTTAGTGTCCCATACAATAGTTATGCCCCCTTAGTTCCCCCACACAGTAACATTCTCCCTTAATGCCCCCACACAGTAGCTATGTCCTCTTATTCCCCCTTACAGTAGGGCTGCCTCCTTAGTGCCCCCTTACTGTAGTTCTGCTCCTGTAGTGTAATTTAAATAAAACAGTAATACTCACCTAGTCTTGTTCCCCTGATGAAAGGACCCTATCAGCAGGGAAATGGTAGAGCAGGTTTCTGATGGCTCCCAGATTCACCATTGCATTTAACTGTCACTGCATAGTGGCTGCTGCTATTGAAAGCACCAGCAGAGAAATGGTGAAGCAGGGAGATGACAGATCCCTGCTTCACCATTTAATTCAACTGTAACTGTGTCCTCAAGAAGCAGATACAGTTGAAATTGGGACATACGACAGCAGTCCCCCTGATGTGAAATGGTTGGGAGATATGTCTATTGTTCCATGGTGCAGTTCTGATGCTCATGTGTCCATTGTAGGTGCTTTTGGCAGTGAACAAGGGTCAGCAAGAACACTCTAAACAGCCTGCATCAACAAAGCCACTTATGCAGCAGGCAGCAAAACATTGGGTCTAAATTTCTTAGGATGTTGTTCAGACACCCTAAACAATAATAAGAGTAATACATTTTTTTGGAGGGGGTGGTAGTATTGGTTTATTAAAGGGACGATGTACTGTTTGGATTTGTAGTTTGCAATGTACAAATAAAATAAAGTTCATTAAAAAAAAAAATGATTGCCACACAAATCCTGACAGATTCCGACAGAGGAACATGTGACCTGCTACAGTCAGTTATTGTCAGTTAGTGTCCTAGTGTTGAAATGTCATTACGGGACCGGGCAGCATCAGTACAGGAGTGGAGGGTATTGCATTTTTATGTTTGAACAGTACCCTTAACAGTTTAGACTTCCCTTTAAAATCCCTTCAACATTTTAATTAAATTGTGCTATAGTAGCTTCAGTAGGAGCAGATGAGACAGGCTAGCCTTCACCTACTATTCAATCAAGCCTTCAAAAATTAATATAAACGTATCATTGGTTCAATGTTAGTCTTTTCTTGGACCACTTTTGGTGGGTATTAAATCACTGCATATTGGGAACACTGCCCAAGACCTGCCATTTTACAGATGATTTGACCCATTTCTCTAGCCATCTTAATTAGCCCTTATCAAAGTTGCTAAGATCCTTAGGCTTGTCCATTTTTAATTCTTCCAAAATACAAAGTTTAGGAACTGACTGTTTACTTGCTGCCTTATATACACCAATTCCTGACAGGTGCCATTATCAAAAGATAATCAATATGTTTCCACTTCTCCAAAACATTTTGCCAAACAAATATACTTTTTATACATTAAAGGGTCTGTCTGAAAAAGAAAATCCATTGTCATGTCATGTACTCTCTTTGGGAATTCATAGTTAATAGAGACCCTTAGTACCTGTTAGTCTGAGCACAGGCAGATGCCAAGAGCATCTATCATTCTAAATGGGAAGACCATTATTTCATCTAGTTTCCCCAATAAAGTTTCTGCTGGGCAATTAAACAATTGTTACTAGGTTTAGCTACAGATTACAGCTGTTCGATGGGGATCTCAGTAGCAGGACAACAGATAACCTGATTATCCTTAAGTGACCCTTCAACAGATTGGACAAAGCAGGCAACCTCCTTAAAGAAAATGTGTCACCAAATGTTTTTATCTGCCATTAAAAACCAGATAGTAACACGTCTTTTTTCTAAACAGTTTTTATTTTCTAATTGTAGATTTTTTTTTATATTATTTCTGAACATGATTATGGGGGTGGCCATCTTGCCTCATCAGTGATCTTTTCCTAACAGCATTTACACAGCATTAAAAAAAATTGCTTTATTGCAGCCCCATGGGCCATAGACACAATGGTCAGGAGGGGACCTCACTGACTTCTATGGGAGAGTTTTCTAGACATGCTCTGTTACCTGTGCAGAGGTCATCGTACAAGGAAAGAATAGATAAGCTCTGACAGTCGCCCATTGTGAATGGTGGATCCTGTCTTATCTATACACAAATGTAATATCATTACAGTCAGGATTAGAATGAGTTAACTGCAGTAAAGTGATCTGTATAAACCAAGAAGTGGTGCCAATTATTAGATGTAGTGGCCAATGTAAAAACTGCAGGATTTTTTAAAAATAAAAAGTGACATAAAAAATTTAAAATAACATCAACAAAAATTTATTTAAAATATATTAAACATAAAAAACAGCAGGCTGTTTTCTGATGACACATTCCCTTTAAGGAAAATAGTTATTAGAAAGGGAGGGGGTCAATACACAATATTTATCATGCTTAGAGTAAGTATAAAAGCATATGTCCTTCTACTGTACATTCTATATTAATATATCATTATCTGATATACTGTACAATGCCATTCTTGGTGCTTTATTTTAATGTTTTTTTTTTCTCTTGCCTTTATATTTTTTACCCTAGCATAACAATATTGAGGACTCTGAAAATGACTTTCCTGATCAAATTGAACATTCAGAATCATTTCAGTATATGCATGTGAAGCTCGAAGAACATGTCCAACCAGAACTTAAAACCAAAGAACTCATCACAGAGAAAACCAGATACTACTGTAAATGTGGCCCGAAAGTAGTTGCCAACTTTTTTCTAACACTTTTTCCTGTTCTCCAATGGTTGCCACGTTATAAGATCAAGCAATACCTGCCTGGTGACATCACATCTGGCATAATTGTGGGCATTGTTACCATTCCACAGTCAATTGCTTATTCTCTGTTGGCCAACCAAGACCCAATCTATGGTTTATACACCAACTTTTTCTGCTGCATTATCTATTTCTTGACAGCAACATCCCGCCATAATTGTGTTGGAACATATGGAGTGCTGTGTTTGATGGTAGGAGACTCTGTGAACAAACAGCTAAAAGCTGCAGGTTACATCACAGATGGGACCACCTCAACAGTGGTAAACTCAACACTTACCAATGGAACTATTTGTGATAAAAGCTGTTATGCCATTACTGTGGCCACTTCTTTGACTTTCATTGTTGGTGTCTACCAGGTGAGTAGACTTTTGCATAAACAGTACTAATCAAAGAGTCTATGCTATAAGGCTACTTTCACACTAGCGTTTTGGCTTTTCGTTTGTGAGATCCGTTCAGGACTCTCAAAAGTGGTCCAAAATGGATCAGTTTTTCCCTAATGCATTCTGAATGGAAAAGGATCCACTCAGGATACATCAATTTGCCTCCATTCAGTCACAATTCTGCTCTGGATGCGGAAACCAAAATGCTGCCTGCTGCGTTTTGCTGTCTGCCTGACGAAGCGTTTCTCTGACACAATCTGGCACAATAGAAAACTGATCCGTCCCCCATTGACTTTCAATGGAGTTCAAGACGGATCCGTCATGGCTATAGAAGACATAATACAACCAGATCGGTTCATGATGGATGCAAGCGGTTGTATTATTGTAACGGAAGTGTTTTTGCAGATCCATGACAGATCCGCAAAAAACGCTAGTCTGAAAGAACACTAATACTTAAGAAGTATTTCAGTCTTTGACTTTTATGGCAATTGCTCTCGGCTGTTTTAAAATTTCAATAAAAGTATAAGGAGAGAACAGCGAATGCATAGCCACCTCACCACACATTGCAGCTGGCAAACAGGGCCCGTTATTGAGCTACATGGTGTCCCAGAGGTGGGACCCACATCTATCAGACTTTCATGGCATATATATTGTGTGGCTATGCCATAAAAGTCTGAGATAGTAATAATCCTCTAAAGGTAGATGGTTTACCCCAAAAAATCTTGACTAAAATATAAGAGATATTAATTTCAACAATAATAATATTATACATGATTTATTTTTAAATTACTATTTAATAATTAGATATTTCACAACATGTGTATTAATTCTTTATATTTCCATTTTTGTTTCTTTTGTAGATCCTAATGGGAATATTTCAGTTAGGATTCATCTCCATGTATTTGTCCGAACCCTTGCTGAGTGGTTTTGTTACTGGGTCATCCCTCACTATTCTGACTTCCCAGATGAAGTATCTACTTGGCTTAAAGATTCCTCGTCGGGACGGGGCGGGGGCTCTGGTTTTCACTTGGATTGACATCTTTTCTTATATAAAAACTACCAATATATGTGACTTAGTAACTAGCATAGTTGCAATAATGACTATTGTACCTGTCAAAGAAATTAATGATAGGTTCAAGAGTAAGATGAAAATCCCATTTCCAGTAGAACTGATAGTCATAATTGTAGCCACATTGGTTTCCCATTACTTTAAGTTTAACACCAACTATAAATCGTCAGTCTGTGGCACCATTCCTACTGGTTTCAAGACTCCCAAACTCCCAGACTGGAACCTCATTTCAAGTGTAGCAGCTGATGCAGTCCCGATTGCAATAATTGGTTTTGCCATGACGGTATCACTTGCAGAAATCTTTGCCAAAAAGTATGGGTACACAATTGGCACCAATCAAGAGATGATAGCTATTGGTATGTGTAATCTTATACCATCCTTTTTTTCCTGTTTTACCAGCTGTGCTGCACTTGCTAAAAGTCTTCTGAGAGAATCTACAGGTGCAAATACACAGCTCACTGGCATCATCAGCTCTGCTGTGTTGTTGCTAGTACTGCTTGCTATTGCTCCTTTGTTTTATTCATTACAAAACTGTGTTTTAGGTGTCATCACTATTTGTAGTCTCAGGGGAGCGCTAAGAAAATTTGCAGACACTCCAAAAATGTGGCGCATAAGTAAAATTGACACAGTGGTCTGGTGGGTCAGCATGTTAGCATCTTCCTTAATCTCGACTGAGATTGGGCTACTAGTGGCTGTTTGCTTCTCTATGCTCTGTGTGATCTTGCGTACACAAAGGCCAAGGGCAACTTTATTAGGTAAGGTCAGTGGGACAGAAATTTATGAGGACCAGTTCACTTACAAGGAGCTAAACACTATTCCTTATGTTAAAATATTCCGCTTTGATGCCTCTCTGTACTATGCCAACAAAGACTATTTCAGAAAAGCTCTATACAGCAAGACTGGTATCAACCCATCTCTAGTGGCCGCTCTGCAAAAGAAGGCCAAGAAGGAAGAAGAAGCAGCATCAAGAGAACCAAGCAATAGGTTTATAGCCAGGTTTAATTTGATCAAAACAGTTCAGAATCCTCAGAAAGCTTCAAGAACCCCCGTCCCCCAACTAGATATTCACTCACTTATTATTGATTGTGGTGCCATGCAATTCATAGACTCTGTTGGTCTTGGTATTCTCAAAGAGGTCCGCAAGGATTTTGAGGAGATTGGCGTGGAGGTGTTCCTTGTAAACTGCAACCCATCAGTGCGCCACTCCCTTAATGATGGGGGTTATTTCAGCAACACAAGCGGTGATGTAGAGTTGCTTGCTTTTCATAGTGTACATGATGCTGTTACATTCGCTGAAAGGAAATTCCATGAAAAACAGAAAGAAATTCAGTTAAGGGATAATGCTTTCTCTTTTGACCCAGTTCAGGCAATTAGTGATGACCTTAACAATTAGGGAATACACAGATTAACCACCTAACTGTTTTGCCAATGCTGAGGGAAAAGTAAAAGGAAATGTGTCACCAAAATTTTTATCTGCCAGTTAAAACCAGATGGTAACAAATCTGTTTTTATTTTCTAACTAGCAGAAGGACCCAGCTTCGCACAGGTATATTTCATCTATTTCATTTAATGTTTGTGTGTGTCTTTAAAAGATATCGACAGTATCCACTATAACAGTGACATCTACAGTACCCTCCCCCTTTAACAGTGACCTCCACAGTACTCCGTCTCATTAACAGTGATTTCCACAATAACCCACTCCACAGAGCTCCGTTCCCTTAAAATGTGACCACCACAACACCCTGCCCCCTTAACAGGGACCTCTACAGCGCCCTGCCTTTTAACACCGACCTACATAGCGGACCGCCCCCTTAACTGTGACCTCCACCGTTCCATGCCCCTTTAACAGAGACCTTCACAGCACCCGCCACTTTTACAGTGACCTCCACAGCATCCCGCCCCCTTAACAGTGACCTCCTCAGAAGTCCCCCCATTAACAATTGATCTCCACAGCAGAACACCCCTTTAACAGTGACCCCCACAGTAGCCCGCCCCTTTAACAGTAACCTCCACAGTACTCCGTCTCATTAACAGTGATTTCCACAATAACCCGCTCCACAGAGCTCCGTTCCCTTAAAATGTGACCTCCACAACACCCTGCCCCCTTAACAGTGACCACTATAGCACCCTGCCTTTTAACACTGACCTCCATAGAGGACCGCCCCCTTAACTGTGACCTCCACCGCTTCATGCCCCTTTAACAGAGACCTTCACAGCACCTGCCCCTTTAACAGTGACCCCCACAGCATCCCGCCCCCTTAACAGTGACCTCCACAGCAGCCCACCCCTTTAACAGTGACCTCCACAGTAGCCTGCCCCTTTAAGAGTGACCTCCACAGCAGCCGCCCCTTTATGTGACCTCCACAGTACCCCATCTCCTTAACAGTGATTTACACAACACATTGTCCCCTTAACAGTGGCCTCTACAGCAATCTGCCCCTTAACACTGATCTCCCTTAACACTGACCTCCTTTCGTGATTGTAAATGCGACGGTGTGGATTCCTTTAGCGGACATACATACACACACACACATACATACACTCATTTTTCTATTTCCTGAACATGATTATGGGGGTGGCCATCTTGCCTGAGCTGTTCTTAACAGCATTTACACAGCATTAAAAATTTGCTTTACGGCAGCCCCTTGGGCCATAGACACAATGGACAGGAGAGGACCTCATTGACTTTCATGGGATAGTTTTCCAGGCATGCTTTGTGACCTGTGCAGAGTCATTGTACAGGGAAAGAATAGATAAGCTTTGACAATCACCTATTTTGAATGGTGGATCCTGACTTTATGCACAGAGGTAATATAATTACAGGCAGGTTTAGAATGAGTTAACTGCAGTAAAGTGATCTGTACAGACCAAGAATTGGCACCAATTATTACACAGTGGCCAGTGTAAAAACTGCAAGATTTTTAGTTTTAGTTTAAATATAAAAAATAACATGGAAAATTAAAAATAACATCATGAAATTTTTTAAAAAACATGTTAAACATGAAAAAGTGATTTAAACAGCAGGTAATTTTCTGATGACACATTCCCTTTAACTGTTCTGCCTGAGCTGGGCTCGGGCAGAAGTGGAAGGGGGGAGGGCTGCTTTAGCTGCTGATATCTCCTGATTGATAACAGCTAGAAGCATTGGACTGGTCTTGGTTGAAAGCTGGCATTCCAGTATTAGCTCAAGATAAGCAAGAGTTATCACTGCTAGAAACAGAGTTGGGAATAATCTTCACCTTCAGCTGCATTCACGTCATCCCGATTTCAACAGTGATATCTTCTCGTGTACTGAAGATAATGCTGTCTTGTATTGTTTGAAAAAAACTTTCATATCTCTAGCTGTTACCAAACCAAATATATGAGCATTGTTGCCCCCCTCCCTGTCAGTCTGGAGGAGGAGGGGGAACAGTTGCAGAGCTGACAGGCTGTAGTAGGAAAGGAAAAATAGTAAAAAATATATTGAAATGTGACCTACCTAATAAAAATATGTTATTTTTACCACACTTTCTAAACGCTGTAAATAAATTCCACAAAATTTTAAAATTGCTGTTTTGTTAATGTTTTCCCCTAAAAACAATAAAAGTTATCTATTATACTAAATGTACCCCAAAATTGTTCCTAAAAACCTATAACTAATCCCACAAAATAAAGATCATTAAAAATGTAAAAGTTATGACTGCTGGAACACAAAGGGGGAAACTATTATTGGTTCTTAAAGGAGTTTTATCTCTTCAGCAAGTGGCATTTATTATGTAGAGAAGGTTGACAAAAGCCACTTACTAATCTACTGTTAGTGTCCATATTGCTTCCATTGCTGGCTGGATTCATTTTTCCATCACATTATACACTGCTCGTTTCCATGGTTACAGACCACCTTGCAATCCATCAGTGATGGTCATGGTTGTACACTATAGGCAAACATGCCAACCTCTCTGGTGACCTGTGTCCCCTGAGTTGTGGACCAACAAGATATATTGCAGAAACACATTAAAAATCTACAATAAAAAAGTGATATTTTTGGGAGGGTTTTTCCAATTTTAATGTGACTGTTAGGAGGTTAATGAGCAAATTCATCTAAAATAAAATCTTCACGAACTAAAGTATTCATTTCAGGGTGAATTTTCCAGTCTGAGCATGAGAAATTTGGTTTAGCATCTGTAGCATGGACAGTATGCCCCGTGCTATTTAATGAACATCTGCAAAAAATTAAAGGGGTTGTCCAAGTTAAAGAAAAAAAGTAGAGAAGGCAGGAAAAGTGTTAAAACAATAAAAGAAGCTTTACTTACCCGTCCTGTTGACAGAGCTTTGTTTTTTGTCCTGCATAACAAAAACCAGACATATCCATTATGCTTGCCCACTTCTATTATGACATATCAAAATGGAATGCCTCTTAAAGGCTTCCATTTTGCATTCCATCTGGCATTCCGTTATATTTTATAACGGAATGCCATAATGCAAGTGCAAACCCACTATTATGTTTATCTTTTCTTATATAGATAAGAAATTTTTAAACCTTTTTTATTTTTTCTGTATTTTTGTTCCTTTGATATTTTTTTATTTTTATTTAATTGTTTGAATTCTTTCTTAGTTCCTTTATTTGACTTGAACATGTAATGTCACATGTGGTATGCACTGTAATGGCCAGAACACAGCAGGCCTAGGGCCCTTGAGAAGGCCCCTGGCTGCTATGTCAAGTACTCAGCATCCGACAATTGTGTTCACAGGGTGCTGATCAGAGGGAGCTTCTTCCCTCTTTCTAACCATTCAGATTCTGCAGTCACTATTGATCATGACATTGGAGTGGTTTAACTTCTGGAATTGGGGTTATCTTTGAACCTTGCAGTGTGGCTGGGTGTCATCTGTATAAACGACCTGTACCTGCAAGTGATATACTATTATAGCACAGGATATTAAGTACAAGTGCGCTATGATGTAGGATGTCACAGAGAGTTAAATGGCTAAACTCTAGCTGCCTGCAGTCACCACTAAGGGGAGCTTACTGAAGATGCATTTGTACAGTTTTTTGGACATTTTCAACTATTGCCAGTAGTGTGCTCTGCTTGTTGAAAAGTTTAAAGAAAAAAGTTCAGATCCACCATTTAATATTGATACCAAATACTCATAGGCAATGAATACGATAATAGATACTCTGTTCATTTTCTATTATTGAATACAGTAAAACTGGTCATTTTGGCTGATTTTGTAAGTGTGGTTAAATATGATTTTTCTTTTGTTAATTATTCAAAATGGACTATGTAATGAAAAAAAAACTTTACCTATTAAAATACTATACGAATAAAGAATATATACAAAATTGACTTGAAATGCCTGTTTAATGTCATTAGAATACATCCAACCAACTGTTTAAAGCAGTTCAAAACAGAGATCACTTCACAGTAAAAGGAGGGGTTACCAGTGACTGATGCCATTGTGTGCAAGTGTGCATACAGAGATAGCTGTCAGTCACTGATAACACTTCCCTCCTGTACTGATAGGTAGTCACAGGAGGTGAAAAAAGCAAAGATATAAATGCATAAATTACATGTTTTACTGAATCTTTTCCCACAAAAAAAAATATATATATATATCAATCTGCTAAGCGGCTCCTGCTCCATAACAGTGCTTTCAGACTGCGCTGCATTTTGTGGTGACAGGTCCTCTTTAATAGTGGCACATGGCCGCAATGTTTTAGCAGCAGTAGCAGCAGAGCATGGAACAGACAAGTGTGTGTGGCTGTTTAGGGGTAGTAGTAGCAGTCGCAGCTGTGTAGGGCTAATGGAGGTGGCAGTTGGGGGATTAGCAACAGGAAGCAGCAGTTTGATGGTAGGCAGACAGACAGCGGCAGCAGCATGATGGGGCTTGCTATAAATAACCTCAAACAACAATGGCAGATCTACTCATCAGCCTCAGCCAGAGATTTTTGAAAATCCTCATAGATCCATACCTCATTTGACAAAAGTGATGTTTTGTACATTGGCAGTGGACAACTTTGTCCGTTTAGGTGTGACGTCACCTGCCACACTGAAAATACCCCTAAGATGACACTGGAGTCTGGACAAGACAATACATCCATAACAGTTCTGGCCACTGTTCAAATCTTCCTGCCCATAAGTCCATGGAGTTAGGGAACACGTTATGAAAGGCAATAGTCCAGGTAGGACTAAATTTGCTGATTTGCGTCTGCCTGGCACAGCACATAAAAAAACTGCTCCATCATGTTAATGATACTGAACTGGCTGATATGGCTCCTACTACTTATAATAGGGGAGATTATGGGAAGTGGGTGACTCGTGGGGACAGAGGGGGGCCTACTGGTCAGACATGGCTTTGCTTGCCAAAAGCTGTATCCTGGTAATATAGCAATTTGACCTCCCTTTTGGCAACAGAAAAATATTCCGTCAGTTTGATTTTATAGTGAAGGGCTATTTAGTAATCATCAGATTTCTTGATGCTAACGATAAGCCTGTTAGTATGCAAGCTAGCAAGCATACAGCTTGCCATGCTTGCCAGCGTGTCCAAGAACCAAGTTCTTTCTGGCTCCACCAACACTGTTAGGATTGGTCTTCATGGCCAGGGCTGTCGTCGTCATCATCATCAGCCTCCTGCTCCTCCACCACCAACTCCTTCTCCTCCTCCAGTGGTAACTCTTAATCCTTATCCTCCTCTTCCACTTCCTCCTCCATTGTCCTTTCTCCATGTTGAACCTCAACAGTTACCAGGGAGCCAGCAAGATGCAGAAACTCTTCTTTTGTCATCCCTGTGTGAGTGTCTGCTCTAAAATAAATATTAGGAGAATGACATCATTGATGTCATAGTTGTTCCTACTAACAAATCTTGTAGCCTGTTTGAATGGCCTGAGTATACGACATGCATCTCTGATGAGCTTCCACTGCCGGAACTCAAAATAACACTTGCTCCATGCTGAGGTGATTTGGTGCATGAACAAAACAATTAACCATTTTACAATGTTTGTCCAGCATATGTATGATGGAATTTCAGCGAGTTTGAACATCGCAGATCTAGTGTTGCAATGGCAGACTGTTCTATTGCTTAAAGTCCAGGAGGGAGTTCCTTGCCACATAAGACTGGCTAAAATGTGAGAACAGTCTCCTGGATATGGCCAACACCCTCTGCAAGCCACGGAACTTTTTTTTCAAAAAACATTGCAACTGAATTTATCTTCAAACAAAACAATAGGGAGACCAGCCACAAAAACACTGCGGAGCCTCAGTTAAGAGTCTCAACACAGCAATCCAAAGTGCAAAGCTCCCTGGGAAACAGTAATATGCAAAATAAATGTGGAGCCCCAGTATTGGGTCTACAACACAATGAAAGCCAGATATTACTCAAAGGAAGGAAAACCGGTGCAAAGGGGTGTCTCCATTACAGAGATCACCAAATCCACCATATTAAGTGGCCCCTATGTCAAGATCCCGCCTTTTTACAAGCTTTAAGGATGTGACGGGGAAAACATAAGCCAGTTATCCATCCACAGACAGCTGTTTCGGGGTGTTGCCCCTCATCAGTGTGGAGTGGGATTCTGGCTAACCGGAATTTATCTTGTAAACCATGCAGGGAGCACATGTTATTTCCTCCAAATGCAGCATTGCCACAATGCTGCTGCCATTGTCGCTGACTATCTTGCCCAGTTTGAGTTGGATGGGGAGATGGCAAGTATGATGTTTACTGCTTGATGCAATTTATCAACTGATCAGCAATGTGGCTACTCTCGCCTAAGCTCATCAGCTCTAACACAGCATGGCAAAGCTTCATTTTAGACATATGATAGGCTTTCCCCTGCTTGGGATGTTAGGGATGGGAGGATGTCTATTTAGGAGGAGGACGAAAAGCACCTGGTGTGGAAACCACACCAACAGAAACATGAAGGTGTCAATCGGGCATGGATTCGTTACTGTGGGGCTGCGTTGCCACTGGCACAAAAAACATTGACCCAGTGGGCCATTAAAGCTATGTAAAGTTCTGGCCAGAAATAGCCGCTCCAGTCATCCACGGTGGAGTGCACCTTGCCAGACAGCAACAATTGCAAGGAGAGGCCCATGTTCTCCGCCATGTGACAGTACAAGAAATTGCTTTTTTTTTTTTTTAAATAATGGGGGCTAAGTATCCAAGAGTGAGGCTCAGCATGTACCATCAATTCCCTAAAGGCTGCAAAATCCGCTAAGTGGTAGGGCAGTGACTGCACCACCAGCAACTTGGCCAGGTGGAAGTTAAGCTTGTGCACCTGCAGATAGCTTGGTGTGTACAGTTGTTTCCTGGCCACACAATTAGTTTTCGATGGCTGATGACGGAGCAGAGTAGGAGGAGGAGTAGTCTGAGTTAGAGAATCAGTAACTGATGATGATGATGACAAGGACAATGTACTTCATGTAGATGCAGGATTCAATGGGGATGGAAAGCAGACCTGGAGAAGAAGGACAATCTTGTTCCTATTGTTGGTGGCCAGATCTATTTTCCCACTGGATCAGGTGATGCTGCTTCATGTGCTATAGCAGCGGCGTCAACAGTTTCCAAGCTGACCATAATAGAAGCAGATATGGCCCTGGCATTTTTTTGTAGGTTTTGGCCGTACATTACCTCTGCTCTTTATTGCTGCTGCCGCAGGTAGCACCCTCCTCATCAGTTGTACTTGTTATCTCCTTCTCATCACCCTGATCTGGCTTGTAGGTCACATGTCCTGCCCAACCCACAGTTATCATCATAGTCCTCACCCTCTCCACTAATTTTATTAGATTTTGATGTCTCCTTGTGGGCTCCTTGGCCATCCTCCCAATTCCCTGGTCTGTATTTTCCCCAAGTGACACTGTCACCAGGCCAACCATTGCTCCCACAAGTCCCACCAACACAGTTATGCATGGGGTCCCGACTCCCCACCTCTCTTTGATCTTCCTCATCATGGTAGTCCAAATGCTGACTGTTCTCACACAAGTCATCATCAGGGAGACTCTCAGTATCTTCCATAGTGCGTTTGGATTTGTTGCTTTTTCTTAGGAAAAAAGAAGGCAGCCCACTAGGAGGGGGTAGTGAAGACGGTGATGATGCAGCTGAAAGGCTTTCTGGGGCCGCAAGGAGATGGAGCAGGCGGTAGGCTGTAACCCCTGACTCCAAAGCACGGTGTAAGACTTAATCATCCTTCTGCTGTGACTGACAGGAGGAGCAAGCTATTCAGATCACAATCTAATCCTCTTTGTCCTCAATAATAGTGTTATGCCTATCGAAAGGTTACAGGTTTGGTATACAGATTAAGTTATTTCAGTACAATACTTTCACTGACATGGGTATACTAATGCAGCAAAATGCGTTTGCTGAAACTGCATGGTATCTTAACGTAATAAAATGAGTTCACTAACACTGGTATACTAATGTAGTAAAATGCATTTGCTTAAACTGCATGGTATCTTGAAGTAATACCACACGTTCACTAACATGAGTATTCTAATGCAGTTATTGCAGGAAATGTGATCGCTAACATAGGTGTACTAATGCAGTCATTGCAGTAAAATATGATCACTAACATGGGTGTACTAATGCAGTCATTGCAGTAAAATGTGATCACTAACATGGGTGCACTAATGCAGTTATTGGAGTAAAATGTGATCACTAACATGGGTGTACTAATGCAGTTATTGCAGTAAAATGTGATCACTAACATGGGTGTACTAATGCAGTTATTGCAGTAAAATGTGATCACTAACATGGGTGTACTAATGCAGTTATTGCAGTAAAATGTGATCACTAACATTGGTGTACTAATGCAGTTATTGCAGTAAAATGTGATCACTCACTTGTGTGTATTAATGCAGTCATTGCAGTAAAATATGTTTGCTGAAACTGCACAGTATCTTGAAATAAAACAATGCATTTACTAACACGGGTATACTAATGCAGTTATTACACCAAAATGCATTTTCTAAAATGGCACGGTCTCTTCAAGTAAAACAGTGTGTTCACTAACAGGGGTATACTAAGGCTTTTTTCACACTAGCGGCAGGGGAGTCCCCCAGGCTGTTCCGGTGGGTGAACAGCCTGTCGTATCCGTCCTGCCGCTAGTTCACGTGTGCCCCTGGACTGCCACTTCGTCCCCATTGACTATAGCACAGCAGCGCACGCCGAGAGGCGTCGTACTTTTAGTCCTATGGCCTCTCGCCGTGCTGCCGCCGGAACTCCGCCCCCGCCCCAATATAGTCAATGGGGCCGTAGCGGCAGTCCAGGGGCACATGTGAACTAGCGGCAGGATGGATCCGACAGGCTGTTCACCTGCCGGAACTGCCTTATGGACTTCCCTGTCGCTAATGTGAAAGTACCCTAATGCAGTTATTGCAACAAAATGTGTGCTGAAACTGCCCAGTATACTGAAGTAATAAAACACAATAAGCCTATGAACTGTAGAATCTTGAGGTTTTTACTAAAAAAAAAGGCTGGCTAGCTATCCATTTTCAGAAAAAAAATTAGTTTTTGTTTTGCAATGCAGAACTTGCTAGCAGCTGTATGAAATACACAACTTTGAGTGACTAATCCCTCACTTTCTATGCTTTTCCTAATAAAATCCTGGCCCCCAATAAGCTAAGGGGATGTTTGTCAGCCTTTAAACCAATCAAAGCAAGTCCCCTCCCTCCCAGGGTCAAGTCTTCCTACATTTTCTTCCTTTCCCTTTTTTCCCTCCAATTTTCACTGTAAAAATGTTGCTGGCCCCGTTTTTGAACAATTTGTCTGAAACGAATCCCTAAATCTTCAGATTTGCTTGAGAAACAAATTTTTGTGAAATTCATATTGATTCCTATTCACTCCTGATAAAAAAATCTGTGGGAACAGTATGTTTCTCCTGATTTCCCCAGTTCCTACCTAGTGCTGTTATCCTGTCAGTTTAGCATGTTCAAAACTGCTGACAGACTCTCTTTAAATCTTTTTCATTGGAAGAATAGTGCTGAATATTTATTAATAGGTGGGATATGGAAGGGAGGGAAAAATCTCTAAATGAAAGGGCATGAATAATGGGAGGAGTATTAGGGGGCATATACTCCACCCCTTTTTTGACGGCATTGCCATTTGGCCCACCCTTTTGTGATGTCACTGCCATTTGGCTATACTCCTTTTGTGGTGTGATGTTATACCACTTTGGTGGCGGTTTCTAATCAGAGAGCGTACCTGCAACTGGTCTCCCATTTATTAAAACAGCACTAGGAGGGTATGTTTCTGCTGCCACATGCATCATTAATGCAGCCCTTGTTTTGCTATCCAGCTTAGCTGCTATATGCAGAATTATTGGAGAATTTTAAACTACTATCTAGTTTATCTATAGGTAGTAGATGGTTTTGATTTTTTTTTATTCTAGCACAAGCCCACAACATAACAAAATGTGAAAAAAAGTGAAAGGGTTTGAAGACTTTCCAAATGCATTGTAGTTATTCACACCATGCAGCACTATATACCACTTATATATTCATTCAGATTGTTGGTCCTTGAGGACCAGAGCACAGCACTTCGTCTTTGGAATGTGACATATTTATATCTTTATGCGGGGAAGAAAAAAAACATGGGCACAAAAAGGAAAAATACTAATTCTTGTAGAAACCGCATTGGAAAATTCTCAGAAGAACTTCCAACCATCTATAAACTAAAGTATAGTTAGATCATGCATTAAGAGAATCATCATAACCAAAAAGCGTCTATATCAGAAGAGTTGAAGAAACTAATATAGCATTTTTTGGACTATAGAATGTACTAGACTACACTTCCGGATGCATCTGGAATGCCTGCCAACCCTATTCACTATAATAGAGCCCGATGGAGATTCAGCCGCAATCCAGCAAATATGCCAAGAATTGGCTAGACAGAAACCACTCAACGCTGCGGTGTGTGTCCGGATGATTCCCTGCATTCTCTGCCAGGACTGGCTTCTGGATCGCAGTTCTGCAGATGTGAAATTAGCTTAAGTTAGTGGAGGGTTTAATACCTGGTGTCCACTGGTTTAGGCTACTTTCACACTAGTGTTTTTGAGGATCCAGCAGGGTTTAGCAAAAACGCTTCCGTTACTGATAATACAGCCATCTGCATCTGTTATGACCAGATCCGGTTGTATTATCTTTAACATTGCCATGCCAAATCCGTCTTGCTCCACATCCCAGGACGGAAAGCAAACTACAACATGTTGCGGTTTGCTCTCTGGTATGGAAACGCAACTAAATGGTAACGGAATGCATTTTGGAGCATTCCGTTTCATTCAGTTCAGTTTTGTCCCCATTGACAATAACGATAAACTGAAGCGTTTTTTCCCGGTATTGAGCCCCTATGACGGATCTCAATACCGGGAAAACTAAAGCGCTAGTGTGAAAGTAGCCTTACTCACCTCCCCAATGTCTTATGTCTTTTAAGAGAAGCTGAACACAAGGTGCTCACTGCATTCAGCTTCCTAATCCTGCCACCCACAGATCATACTGTGAATGAAAAGCTGCTCAACAAAAGCAGGTCAAGCAAGACAGAAGGCTCTGGTGACAAAAAATTTACACTTTTTGCTAGATTTGATTTAGCTAAAATGTGTCATATAATATATGTTATTTGCTTGCAATTTTTGCAGCAAAAGATAATGTAACTAGCTATGGTATAATTTTTCACATGGATTCATTGGCAGATTTACTAATACTTAGACTATACAAACAGACAGTCTAAGGCTAGCATTACACTAGCAAATGCCTGCTCATCAGCGGAGGATACCCCTGCTATTACTAATACCATCGCTCATCCTTACACTGAATCATTGTTTGCTGGCAGCAGATCATGATTAGACAGCACGTTCTTCTGCCGGCAAACTAAGATTTTTAACCCCTTAAGGACCGGGGGTTTTGGGATTTTTGCGTTTTTGTTTTGCGCTCCCTGCCTTCCAAAAGCCATAACATTTTTATATTTCCGCTCACATAGCCATATGACGGCTTATTTTTTGCGGGACAAGTTGTACTTTTTAACGCTACCATTTATTTTTGCATGTGATGTAGTGGGAAACGGGAAGAAAATTCCAAATGGGGTGAAATTGCAAAAAAAAAGCAATTTCACCACAGTTTTACGGGTTTTTAAATTACAACGTTCGATTTGCGATAAAACTGACTGGTTAATTTTATTCTTCAGGTCAGTACGAATCCGGCAATACCTAATATGTATAGTTTTTCTTGCGTTTTGATAGTGAAAAAAAATTTAAAGTGGGAATTTTTTTATTTTATTTTTTGTCGCCATGTTTTGACCCCTATAACTTTTTTGTAATTATGCGTATGGAGCAGTGTAGGGGCTCATTTTTTGTGGGGCAATCTGAACTTTTAATTGATACCATTATGGGGTGCGTATGATGTTTTGATCACTTTTTATTCATTTTTTTAGGAAATGAAGCGTCCAAAATGGCGAATTAGCCATTTGGACGCTTTCTTTCCGTTTTTATGTTTACCGTATGGTGAATATTTTTAATATTATTATAGTATGGGCGTTTTCGCACATTGCGACACCCATTATGTGTAATTTTTTTATTTTTTTATTTATTTTATTTTCATTTTGGGGAAAGGGGGTGATTTGAATTTTTATATTTTTTTATTAAATTTTTATTTTTAAACTTTTTTTTTTTTTTTTACCACTTTCTTATAGTTCCCATAGGGAACTATAAGATGCAATCATCAGATTGCTATTCTCATATATTCCAATGCAATAGCATTGGAATATATGAGAAAATCAGCATATTTCCTATGGAGCCTATTACAGTCATAGGCTCCATAGGAATATATGTAGTACCCTAGGTTTCATTCACAGAAACCTAGGGTACTACATGCATGCTCCGGCTCCCCTTGTGGCCATCAGGGAGCCGAGCAAAACCGAAAGTGAAACTTTCGGTTTTGCACGATCAGATGCCGTGGTCAGGATTGACCACGGCATCTGAGGGGTTAAATGTCCGCAATCGGCATCGCTGCCGGTCGCGGACATGAGCTGCGGGTGTCAGCTTGATGAATCAAGCTTTTACCCGCAGCTCGGGCGCCCGCTCCGTGCGGGAGCGGGCGCCATCTTTAAAGTGCGGACGAAGGGCGTACATGTACGCCCTTCGTCCTTAAGAGGTTAAGCATGCTGAAAGATTGCCAGATGAATGAGCGGCGATCTGGCAGTATTACACTGCCAGATCACAGCTAACGAGCATTCCTATATTGTTTATATAATGCTTGCACTGTAGTTTACTTTTTATTTATACATTGGTAATATCTATTACCATTTTTATACATCGTTTTCATTCTATCCATGAAATTATAGGAGTATATATTTATATAAAATAAAAATAACTCCATGAGTGAGTAATAAAAACAGTCCAGACAATATCTTTTAGTGTTGATTATACAAGGTTGTAGAGTCTTCTAAATGCTATTAACATGTAATATTAGGATTCTAATGTTAGCATTAAAATCTCATTATAATCGCCTTAACTTCAAAAAAACTACTCAATCTGTGTACTGAATAGCAAGTGGTTTTCAAGCCCCACAGAATGACTGAAACATTTAAATCTTAAAGAGGGCCTGTCACCAAAAAAAAAAAAAACATGTTGCTTGTTATACACATGGACAAACTTGTTAGTACTCTTTCGTAAATGAAAAAAAAACCACAATGGTCACTGAAACATTAAACTGGCAAAAGATGATAATTACTCTTACCGGTAATTGGATTTTCTGTATAGCCTCCACAACTACACTAAGCAGGAGGGTACCCCACCTCTCAGGAACAGGAAACAACGTAGAGAACACAGTTTAAAAAGCCTCCTCCCCTTTACCTTCTCCAGTAAATACCTAAGAACTCAGGATGATGCTGAAGAAAACAAGTTTTTATTTTGGGAGAAAAAAATATAAAACAAAAAATATATAATTCAAAATTCACATAATACAGATGAGATATATAAGGGTGGGAAACATCCAGTGCCGTTGTGGAGGCTATACGGAAAATCCAATTACTGGTAAGAGTAATTATCATCTTTTCCGTACGCCTCCCCAACGGCACTAAGCAGGAGAATTAACAAAAGAAAAAGATTAGGGAGGGACTGCTGCAGACAAGACTTTACTTCTGAAGGACGAGTTCCTGTTGGACAACACATCCAATCTATAGTGATTGAAAAAAGTTAATGGATTGGACCAGATTGCTGCCTGGCAGATCGGGGATAATGACGCTGAGGCATTTTCTGCCCAGGAGGTCGACACTGCTCTGGTTGAATGTGCTTTCAATTCAGAGGGTGGAGAAAGTCCTTTTTATTTGTATGCCATAACGATTGTCATTTTAATCCAGCAAGCAATGGTAGATTTTGATGCTCCCTGACCCTTATTCTGTCCGGTGTACTGGATCAGCAGACAATTGGACTTTCTCAGTTCTTTAGTGGCCTCCAGATAAGACAGCACACACCTCCATACATCCAAATGATGAAACTTCATTCCCTTAGATGATTTTGCTTGGGGGCAGAAGGTAGGTAACGAGATTTCCTGCTGACAGTAACATTTTTTGGTAAGAATGAGGGTTCATGTTTTAGCACTATTCTATCATCCAAAATATTTAGATATGGAGGTCTACAAGACAAGGCTTGAATCTCTCCCCTTCTTCTAGACGAGGTAATGGCTATTAAAAATGCCGTTTTAAGGGATAAGAGTCTGAGAGAAATTTCATCAAGTGGCTCAAAGGGATGATCCATGAGGACAGATAGTACCAAATCCAACTCAGCCAACCTGACTTCCATAAAGGCACTAAGGGCAGCTATTTGTACTTTAAGAGTGCTGACTCGTAATCCTTTATCAAGATCCTTTTGCAAGAAGTCTAAAATTACCTTAATGTCAGGGGTCAAAGTAGGATTCCAGGTGTCTCTGGAAAATTTGAGGAAAGTTTTCCAAGTTCTAAGATAGATCTTGGATGTGGTTGGCTTTCTGCTGGAAAGAAGAGTGCTTATGACGGCATCTGATAACCCTTTTGTCTTCAGGATGGACCGTTCAAATTCCAAGCAGGGAGTTTCAAATGGTTGGTCGTTGGGTGCCAGGCCGGACCCTGAAGTAGAAGGTCCGGGATCTGAGGAATGACCCAGTATTCCCTTCTGGAGAGACTTAGAAGAGGGGGAAACCATGCCCTCTTTGGCCAATATGGAGCTATCAGGATTACATGAGAGCCTTCGTCTGCAATTTTCATCAGGACCCTTGGGATCAATTGGATTGGTGGGAAGACATATAGAAGTCCCGCAGGCCATGGACCCGAAAAAGCATCCACTCTTGTCAGGTTGTCCCTGAACGAAAGGGAATAAAATTGATCCGTTTTTTTGTTCTTCTGAGAAGTGAAGAGATCTAGAGTCGGATGTCCCTATCTGCTGCAAATTTCCAGGAATATTGACCTCTTGAGGCTCCATTCTCCTGGATACAATTTTCTTCTGCTCAAAAAAATATGCTAGAATGATTCCTTCTCCTCTGAGATGGACTGAGGAGATTGACTTTATGTAAGTCTCGACCCAGGAGACAATCTGTGATGCGATCTGGCAGAGAATTTTGCTCCTTGTGCCCCCCTGTTTGTTCAAGTACACTACTGTGGTACTATTGTCTGACAGGATCTTGACATTTTGGAAAAGGATGATCAGGGAAAAAGATTTTAGAGCCAAGAATAGTGCTAGTAATTTTTTTGCATTTGACGACAAAGGGAGGAGATCTGGGTCCCATACTCCTTGTACTAGCTGATTTTCGTAGTGGGCTCCTCACCTGGACCTGCTTGCGTCTGTTGTTATGACTATTTGGTTTGGGGTCCGCCATGGAACTCCTTGGTGGAGGCTCTGTATGTTCAGCCACCATCTTAGAGAGTTTCTTACTTTTGAGGGAATAGTTATTGACCTATTCAGTGAAAACGCACTTCGGTTCCAATGCTTTAAGAGAAAACCCTGAAGAACTCCCCTGTGGGATTGAGCCCACTTGACTGCCGGAATTGTTGAAGTCATTAGCCCCAGAATTTTCATGATATTCCGAAAGGAAACTCTTTTGAGCAGACGACATGCTGAGATTTTTGATATAATATCCTTCTTCTTTGATTGCGGAAGTAAGGACATAATTTGATGGGAATCCATCTGAATTCCCAAAAAGATTTTTACCCTGCTGGGAGCTAGATCTGATTTCTCCAGATTTAACTTCCAGCCCAGAGACTGGAGAATATTTAGAACCACCTGTAAATGACTCTGTAGAAGAATCTGTAAGATGCTGAGATGAGGAAATCGTCTAGGTATGGAATAAAAATTATTACCTTTTGATGAAAGACACTTCAAATCTCCGCTACTATTTTTGTAAATACTCTGGGGGCAGATTCACCTTTGTTCAAGGGATATTTCCTTTTAAATAATTTAGAGGTTCCTGCTCTTTTTTCGGGATCCTTTCACTCTATAAATAAATAAAATACGTTTTTTAATGCTGTCATGGACCGGGAATACTCTTTTTTTCCTATCCCCTAGCCCCTTAAACATCTGATCCTGAATTGTTTGGGCTTCTTTTAACTCTTCAATGTTCATGGTGGCCCTAATTGCTTTCAGGACGGATTCTGTTTCTTCTATGGAACGCAGGGGTCTACCCGCTTCGTCTTCAGAAGAAGTAGAATCCAAATCTGAGGCATCATTATCTTAAGCCAAATCTATATCCCAATCCATATGTGACTCCGGATTAGATCTGGAAGTAGAGGCTTTTTGTGGCATGGAGGCCATTTTCGCCTCAATGGCGGAGCTGATAATGGTTTTCAAATTATCCACCAAACAAGGGGCCTCTTCAGACATGATCTTATCTGTACACTTTTGGCAGATAGGTCTGTTACTGTGACCTGCTAGCTGCCGTTTACATATTGCGCACTTCTTCTTTAGTGAAGGTTCCCCATTTTTACCAGCATCTCTGCCCTGGAAGTATAAAGACTCCCTTACTAAGGAGTTTGATTTTACAGTGGGGAACGTCCACCAGTGAAAAAGGCAACACACCCATGTGCAAAGAAAGAGAGAGTTTCTCTCGAGAGGAGGCTTACTGGGCTCAGGGCCTTAGGGGTGTCGGAAGGCTTGTCAGCTGGGAGCAACATGCTGCTGCAATCCAGGATGCGAGAGACTCCGAACGCCGTCCGCATCTCCATGCCGGCCTTTTCAATCCTACTTCCTGGTCACATAGTACAGACAGGAAGCCCGCGGCCTGAGGACAGGGTCCGTTCTCGCGAAACTCCGTCCCCATAGAGACTCGCGTTGCAGGCACCCCTTTCTTGGCTCCAGTATGAGCCGTTGATGCCCGGGGCTGCCCGCAGTGCAGGACTTATGCCGAAAGCAAGTGGCGGGAACAGTCTCTCATTCCGGTGCTCTGCTACAGCCCTCCTGGAAAAAAAGGACAACTTACCAAATGCTGAGCCATACATCCAAACAGGAGGGAACCCTGCATGTTCTCCACATCATCCCAGAGGGACAGGAAACAACTAGAGAAGGTAAATGGGAGGAGGCTTTTTAAACTGTGTTTTCTACGTTGTTTCCTGTCCCTGGAAGGCGGGGTACCCTCCTGCTTAGTGCCTTTGGGGAGGCGTACGGAAAATAAATAATAATTTACTGGAAATCAGCTAATGAAAATTAGAAATTGCTTTTGAGCTATGGTTCAACAGAATAATTTTAAAAACAAACTAAAAAACTGGCCTGGAGAAAAGATTGAAAATAATTTGACCATAGGAACATGCTAAACTAGAGTATGTCGAGTAATAAGCATCGCAGGTATCTTCAAACTTGTAATCCATCAGTCAGCCTATTTAAAAGGTGAAAAGTAGTCACTGTTCTGTTTGGTATCATGGTGTGAACCACACTCAGGGCCGGCCTTAGGCATTCAGGCGCCCTGTGCGAACTAACCTTGTGGCGCCCCCCCCCCCCCCCACATCAAATAACACTGATTTAAAGGGATTCTGACACCCCGTTTTACTCTATGGAGCTGCGGAAATGCATATATATATATAATCATTTTTTTACACACAATAAAACCACTCCTAATGAGAAAGATTTCATAATAAGGATCTGGAGAAGGGGCAGAGGGATAGCAGAGCTCCAGGAGCGCCGCTGCCTTCTGAAACAGCTGATCGGCCGGGGTCCCGAGTGTTCGACCCCTGCCGATCATATGCTGATGATCTATCCAGAGGGAATGTGTTATGTGCTGCTGTAGAGAATCTAATGTGTGTGCTTATGGAATGTAGTGTATAGGGATGGCAGTATGTGTAGATGATACAGTGTGTGTGTGTAGTGATAGAAAGACATTTGTGTATCAGGTATGCATTGTGTGTTTCTGAATGTGTGTACGGAATGCGTTGTGTGAATCTGTGTTTGTATGTGTAAGGGTTTCTGTGTCTGTAAAGGGGCACCATGTGTGATGGATGTCATTCTCCCCCCTCCATTGTCACTCTCTCCCCCTTCTTGACACTCTCCTTCCCACCCGCCTCCCTTGTCACTCTTACTTCCCTCAAATCCCCCACGTCACCTTGTCAAAGTAATCCCCTGTCACCTTGTCACACTCCTTCCCCCTCACTTGTCACTTTTTTTCTCAGCCCCCTCCATTGCCACTTTCTCTCAGCCCCCATTGTCACTTTCTCTCAGCCCCCCATTGCCACTTTCTCTCAGCCCCCCATTGCCACTTTCTCTCAGCCCCCCATTGCCACTTTCTCTCAGCCCCCCATTGCCACTTTCTCTCAGCCCCCCATTGCCACTTTCTCTCAGCCCCCCATTGCCACTTTCTCTCAGCCCTCCCCTCCATTGTCACTTTCTCTCAGCCCTCCCCCATTGCCACTTTATCTCAGCCCCTCCCTCCATTGTCACTTTCTGTCAGCCCTCCCCCATTGCCACTTTCTCTCAGCCCCCATTGCCACTTTCTCTCAGCCCCCATTGTCACTTTCTCTCAGCCCCCATTGTCACTTTCTCTCAGCCCCCATTGCCACTTTCTCTCAGCCCCCCATTGTCACTTTCTCTCAGCCCCCCTCCATTGTCACTTTCTCTCAGCCCTCCCCCATTGCCACTTTCTCTCAGCCCCCTCCATTGCCACTTTCTCTCAGCCCCCCATTGCCACTTTCTCTCAGCCCCCCATTGCCACTTTCTCTCAGCCCCCATTGCCACTTTATCTCAGCCCCCCTCCATTGTCACTTTCTCTCAGCCCTCCCCCATTGCCACTTTCTCTCAGCCCCCTCCATTGTCACTTTCTCTCAGCCCCCCTTCCCTTATCACTATTTTGCTTCAAACTCCCCACCACTTACCACTTCCCTTGTCACTCTTTTGTTGCACCCCCACTCCTCCCCTTGCCATTCTGATTTACTACTAATTTTTACCTTTAGAGTAGCGTGGCTGAGCTCTGTTGTCCGCTGTGCAGGAGCATTTGATTTATGTACTGGCCGGACTGAAAGGAAGCACACACTAAGTGATCACTTCTTATCAGTCCGGCTGGGTACAGGAAACAAATGCTCCTGTACCGCAGTCCGGGGATCTCAGTCTCTGCCACACAGAGGCGCTTCCAAGTTCCTAGTGTCAGACTCCCTGCTCACCTGCTGAGCCATGAGTGAGCGGAGGAGCAGTAGAGGGACAGGCAGTGCAATTACTTCTGCTGCGCTGCTAGCTGTGTATGTCGGCCGGGGGCGGGCTGTCGGCCATCCGGCGCCCCTGTTGCTATGGCGCCCTGTACGGCCGCACAGCCCGCACACCCCAAAGGCCGGCCCTGACCACACTGAACATGGAATAAAAAAGAGAATTGTCTCAGGAGATTAGAAAGAAAATTGCAGACAAAGATGTTAAAGGTAAAAGCTACAAAACCATTTCCAAACATCTTGATGTTCCTTGTTACCACAATTGCACATATTATTCTAAAGTTTGAGGTCTACGGGACAGTAGCCAACCTCCCTGGACATGTCTGCAAGAGGAAAATTAATGACAAATTGAAGAGACGGGAAATATGGATGGTAACCAAAGAGCCCAGAATAACTTCGAAATGGTAACTCCAAGGTCAAGGTACATCAGTGTCAGATTCCACCATCACTTAATGGAATGACGACCGAGGAGGAAACCACTGTTGAAAGCAAATCATAAAAAAAGCGAATGTGTAATTTGTCAAAATGCATATTGACAAGCCAAAAATCTTTTAGGAGATTGTCCTTTAGACTGATGAGACAAAGCTGGAGCTTTTGGCAGGTCACATCTGCTGTATGTGCACAGACACAGAAATGAAGCATATAAAGAAAAGAACACTGTACCTACTGTGAAACATGGAGGAGGCTCAGTTACATTTTGGGGCTGCTTTGCTGAATCTTGTCTTGAATCTGTGCAGGATACAATGAAATCTCTATACTATCAAGGCATTCTGGAGCGAAATGTGCTGCCCAGTGTAAGAAAGCTTGGTCTCAGTCACAGGTCATGACTCCTCCAACAGGATAATAACCCAAAACACACAGCTAAAAACATCCAAGAATGGCTACAAGCAAAGCTTTAGACTTGAACATCTGTGCAAGTAGCTGAAACGTGTAGTCTAGAGAAGGCACCCTTCAAACGTGAGATAGCTGAAGCATTTTGCTCATGAGGAGTTGGCCAAAATGTGGACAGGACTCTCATTGAGAGTTACAGAAATTGCTTGATTGTAGTGATAGTAGTGCTTCAAAAGGTTGTGCAACAAAATATTAAGTTAAGGGTACCATCATTTTTATCTGGGCCAGTTTCAGTGGTTTGTTTTATAAATTATTCTGTTGAACCACAATTCAAAAGCAATGTCTGATTTTCATTAGTTGATTTTCAGTAAAGTTAATGGTTTGTCAATGTAATGTTTCAGTGTTTCCAGTGTCACTAGTGTTAAAATATCATATAGTATTTTATCAGAAAATAGTATTTGGACATTAGTATACTTATTGTCTTAAATCAGTGCTGGACAACTAACATAATGTGAGAGCATCCAACGTGCACTTACCTTCATCAAAGGGCTCCACATGACATTAAAGGGGTTGTTCTATCATAGGAACGTATAACCTATTCACACAATGGGTGGTAACAATCTGATTGGTGAGGGTCCAACAGCTGGGACCCCACAAGTAAAGGGTCCCAGAGTCCCTGGAGTGAATAGGCAATGCACACACCCATCTCATTCTAAATGGTGCTCAACCATCTCTGGCAGCCCCATAGAGAATAAATAGTGTGGGTGTGTGTATGCTTGAGTGTTGTTCCATTCACTCCAGTGACTCTGGGACCCTGGTCTTGTGATTGTGGGTATCCCAGAGTCTCTGGGGAACCCATACATCAGATACTTATCACTATCTTTTGGAGAGGAGATAAGTTCTTATAGTGGAACAACTCTTTTAAACCTCAAGATTTTGATACTGATGACTTATCCTCAGACTAGGTGATCAGTAATTGATAAGTTGGGGTATGACACTTGAGACCCCCACCAAACAGCTGTTTGAGAAGGCACCAGTGTCCCTATGAGCACCACTGCCTTCTCCAAGCTTACCAACACAGCAATATATTGTATTTTGACTGTGCTTGCTATTGCACTCAGTCCTATTCACTTCTATGGGGCTAAGCGCAATGAAGCAAAGCTTCTATACAATGTACGGCTCTGTGCTTTGTAAGCACGGAGAATGCCGCAGCACTCACAGGAGCGCTGCTGCCTTCTCAAACAGCTGGACCCTCATGATCAGATACTGATTATCTTCCCTGAGGATTGGTTATCAGTATCAAAATCTCAGAAAACCCATTTAACTAGAGATGGCCCGAACTATCCGCCGGCGAACAGTTCCCAGCGAACATGGCTTGTTCGCGTTCGCCGCAGCGGGCGAACACATGCGATGTTCGGTCCGCCCCCTATACATCATCATTGAGCAAACTTTGACCCTGTACCTCACAGTCAGCAGACACATTCCAGCCAATTAGCAGCATACCCTCCCTCCCAGACCCTTCCATCTCCTGAACAGCATCCATTTTAGATTCATTCGGAATTTGCAGTCTTAGTGAGAGGAGGGAGAGTGTAGTTGCTGCTGATTTAATAGGGAAATCGATAGCTAGGCTAGTGAATTCAGTGTCCACTCCAGTCCTGAAAGACTCATCTGATCTCTGCTGTAAGGACAGCGTCCTGACAGCACCCCAAAAAGCCCTTTTTAGGGCTGCAACATTAGTCTGCTTTTTTTTTCCCCCATATACATATTGCAGTTGCCTGGCCTGCCTGTGTGTGAGGAGCTGCAGGCCTACAGACTGTAGTGTGCCCATGGCCAGTGCCCACCCCTGTCATCCCATGTGGCACAGGACTTTGCATCAAAAAAGGCATTTAATTTTTACACTTTAATCTAAGGTTAGTTGCCTGCCAGTGTGTGTCAGGCTGACTTCCACAGACTGTAGTGTGCCCACTGCCAGTGCCCACCACTCATACCGTGTGGCACAGGACTTTGCATCAAAAAAAGGCATTTAATTTTTACATTTTAGTGTAATTTCAATTGCTTGCCTGCTGCTAGTGTGTGTCAGGCCGACTTCCACTGACTGTAGTGTGCCCACTGCCATTGCCCACCCCTGTCATCCCGTGTGGCACAGGACTTTGCATCAAAAAAAGGCATTTCATTTTTACACTTTAGTGTAATTTCAGTTGCTTGCCTGCTGCCAGTGTGTGTCAGGCCGACTTCCACTGACTGTAGTGTGCCCACTGCCAGTGCCCACCCCTGTCATCCCGTGTGGCACAGGACTTTGCATCAAAAAAAGGCATTTAATTTTTACACTTTAGTGTAATTTCAGTTGCTTGCCTGCGGCCAGTGTGTGTCAGGCCGACTTCCACTGACTGTAGTGTGCCCACTGCCAGTGCCCATCCCTGTCACCCCGTGTGGCACAGGAGTTTGCATCAAAAAAAGGTATTTAATTTTTACACTTTAGTGTAATTTCAGTTGCTTGCCTGCTGCCAGTGTGTGTCAGGCCCACTTCCACTGACTGTAGTGTGCCCACTGCAAGTGCCAACCACTGATACTGGGTGGCACAGTAGCTTGCCGATAAATAAGGCATTTAATTTTTACACTTTAGTGTAATTTCAGTTGCTTGCCTGCTGCAGTGTGGGTCAGACCCACTTCCACTGATTGTAGTGTGCCCACTGCCAGTGCCCACGAATCATACCGGGTGGCACAGTACCTAGCACGCGTAGTACCACTTATCTAAAAAAAAATGACAGGCAGAGGCAGGCCACCCCGCAGGGGCCGTCGTGGTCGTGGTGCTGTGATTTCCACTGTCCCTGGAATAATGCCTAGTGTTCAGAGGCCACGTACCCTGAACCCAAAAAATTCTGAGGACATAGTTGACTGGCTTAGACAGGACACCCAATCTTCAACAGCTTCCGCTAAGAACCTTGACGCACCATCCTCCTCCAGCTCAGCTTCGGTCACCTGCTCTCAAGTTACCACGCACCCGCCCGCCGCCACCACCACCACTACCACCACAACCGCTTCACTTGATCCGTCAGAGGAGTTATTTACACATCAGTTGGATGCAATTAGTGATGCGCAACCATTATTGCCAGATGATGTAGATTACAGGGATATGTCTCAGTCAGGCAGGATTACACACATGGACGTACAGTGTGATGATGATGATGATGTTGTACCCACTGCTGCTTCCTTTGCTGAGGTTTCAGATACAAGTGAAGCGGTTGATGATGATGATGTGTCCACGGATGCCACGTGGGTGACTGCTCGAAGAGAAGAAGAGGGGGAAAGTTCAGAAGGGGAGACAGAGAGAATGGGGAGACGAGTTGGAAGCAGGGGGAGGTCGTCGCAAGGAGCTAGTGGCACAGTCAGACAGCATGTATCAGCACCTGGGGTCAGCCAGACAGCACGCCAGTCAACGCATGCTGTTGCCACCACCAGAATGCCGTCATTGCAAAGCTCAGCAGTGTGGCATTTTTTTTGTGTGTCTGCCTCTGATAACAGCAATGCCATTTGCAACCTGTGCCAAAAGAAACTGAGTCGTGGGAAGTCCAACACCCACCTTGGTACAACTGCTTTGCGAAGGCACATGATCTCACATCACAAACGCCTAAGGGATCAACACATGAGTACAAGCAGCACACAAACTCAAAGCCACCATGCTCCTCCTGGTCCAGCATCTTCAGCCACGTCAACCACTGCTGTCCTCCCTGCCCCCTCTCAACCAACCGCCACTCCTCCTCTCACCTTCAGCAGTTCTTGCTCATCTGCCCACAGTCAGGTGTCTGTCAAGGACATGTTTGAGCGTAAAAAGCCAATGTCACAGAATTACCCCCTTGCCCGGCGACTGACAGCTGGCTTGACGGAACTCTTAGCCCGCCAGCTTTTACCATACCAGCTGGTGGAGTCTGAGGCCTTCAAAAAATTTGTCGCTATTGGGACACCACAGTGGAAGGTACCCGGACGAAATTTTTTTTCAAAAAAGGCAATCCCAAACCTCTACCATGTCATTGAAAAGGAAGTCATGGCATCTCTGGCATACAGTGTTGGGGCAAGGGTCCATCTGACCACTGATACCTGGTCTGCAAAGCACGGTCATGGCAGGTATATCACGTATACTGCGCATTGGGTCAACCTGCTGACGGCTGACAAGCATGGAATGCGTGGCTCCGCAGCGGAGTTGGTGACACCGCCATGACTTGCAGGCAGACCTATTGCCACCTCCTCTACTCCTACTCCATCCTCTTCGATATCCTCCTCGGCTGAGTCCTCTTCTTCTGCGGTGTCTGGCAGCACATCAACTGAATCCCCCCAGCTCCCCAGGGGCTATTTCACATCCCAGAACCGACAGTGTCACGCTGTCTTGGGGTTGACTTGCCTGAAAGCAGAGAGCCACACAGGACCAGCACTCCTGTCTGACCTGAACGCACAGGTGGATCAGTGGCTGACCCCGCACCAACTGGAGATCGGCAAAGTGGTGTGTGACAATGGAACAAATTTGTTGTCGGCATTGAATTTGGGCAAGTGGTCACATGTGCCGTGCATGGCACATGTGTTGAATCTCATCGTACAACGCTTTGTGTCTAAGTACCCAGGCTTACAGGACGTCCTCAAGCAGGCCAGGAAGGTGTGTGGCCATTTCAGGCGTTCCAACACGGCCATAGCGCAGTATTCCAATATTAAGCGGCGAAACAACATGCCAGTGAGGCGCTTGATTTGCGACAGCCCAACACGTTGGAATTCAACACTCCTAATGTTTGACCGCCTGCTCCAACAAGAAAAAGCCGTCAACGAGTATTTGTATGATCGGGGTGCTAGGACAGCCTCTGCGGAGCTGGGAATTTTTTTGCCACGTTACTGGACGCTCATGCACAATGCCTGTAGGCTCCTGCGTCCTTTTGAGGAGGTGACAAACCTAGTCAGTCGCACCGAAGGCACCATCAGCGACCTCATCCCATTTGTTTTCTTCCTGGAGCGTGCCCTGCGAAGAGTGCTGGATCAGGCTGTAGATGAGCGTGAAGAGGAAGAGCTGTGGTCACCATCACCACCAGAAACAGCCTTGTCATCATTGCTTGCCGGACCTGCGGCAACGCTGAAAGAGGAGTATGAAGAAGAGGAGTCAGAGGAGGAATGTGGCGGCTTTGAGGAGGAGGAAGACCAACCACAGCAGGCACCCCAGGGTGCTCGTTGTTGTCACCTATCTGGTACCCATGGTGTTGTACGTGGCTGGGGGGAAGAACAGACCGTCAATGACATCAGTGAGGACGAGGAACGGGAAATGAGTAGCTCTGCATCCAACCTTGTTCAAATAGGGTCTTTCATGCTGTCATGTCTGTTGAGGGACCCACGTATAAAAAGGATGAAGGAGAACAACCTGTACTGGGTGGCCACGCTACTAGACCACCGGTAAAATCAGAAAGTGGCAGAAATGTTACCAAATTACCGAAAGTTGGAAAGAATGCAGCAGTTCAAAACCAAACTAAAAAATATGCTTTACACAGCTTATAAGGGGGATGTCACAGCACAACGGGAATCTAACAGGGGAAGAGGTGAGTGTAATCCTCCTCCTACCACGGCAGTAAGGACTGGACGATTTACAGATGTGTTGTTGATGGAGGACATGCAGAACTTTTTCAGTCCTACTCATCGCCACAGCCCTTCGGGATCCAGCCTTAGAAAACGACTCGACCGACAGGTAGCAGACTACCTCGCCTTAACAGCAGATATCGACACTCTGAGGAGCAATGAACCCCTTCACTACTGGGTGTGCAGGCTTGACCTGTGGCCTGAGCTATCCCAGTTTGTGATAGAACTTCTGGCCTGCCCTGCTTCAAGTGTCCTGTCAGAAAGGACCTTCAGTGCAGCAGGAGGCATTGTCACTGACAAGAGAAGTCGCCTCGGTCAAAAAAGTGTTGATTACCTCACCTTTATAAAGATGAATGAGGCATGGATCTCGAAGGGACTGACAGTGGGGGATACGTTTGACTAACAAAAGGCCTGATGACATGCCTTGGCCTCAAAATGGTCCCCATGCTGCTGTATTTAATGTCTGCATACCGGATGACTTTCATGAATTCTCCACCACCAACTAGGGTTGAAGCCGCAATGTTTTAGTCACTTTTCTGCCTGGAAAACATAAATTTTTCCGGCCGCTGCTACAATAGCGGCTGCAACAGTGCCATTATTTTTCAGGCATGTGTACATGCCTAATTTTTATGTCCTATGGTGCAGCACTGTGGCTGCAAAAACAAACCAAAAAAAAAGGCACATACAAGTGTCAATTCCCCTTCGTGATCGTTACCTTGTTGTGGTGAAGGGGCTTGCGTATCACAATGAAGCAATCATCACCTCTATGAGTGTGTTGGCAATGTTGCCACACCCCAGATGATAAGGCTGTTGCTTCCTGATGGTCAGACCAAAAGCGATCGGACGGCTGGATAATATTTCATAGAAAAAACATTAATTTACCTTTTTTTTTATGTTGTATGGGTTTTTAATACATAAAATAAAAAAATCTTAATAAAGTCTCTTAATAGTTTATTAGAAATAATGCAGACAATTAAAAAAATCCCCATCAATTCCATATGGGATGTAACAGGGATTAAACTGATGAGAATAGTACTACAGAAAATACCACTCATATCGGGTGTGACAGTAAATTGCACGGCGCAGACGCAGTGACCGTGGAATAAAACAGAGTGGAGGGAGCCAGCGTTTTTTTAACCATCTCCCCGTTCGAAAAATCAATTCAATAAATGGCCCCCAGATTGGGGACGTAACAGGGATTAAACTGATGAGAATAGTACTACAGAAAATACCACTCATATCGGGTGTGACAGTAAATTGCACGGCGCAGACGCAGTCACCGTGGATTAAAACAGAGTGGAGGGAGCCAGCGTTTTTTTAACCATCTCCCCGTTCGAAAGATCTATTCAATAAATGGCCCCCAGATTGTGGACGTTAGAGGGATTAAACTGATGAGAATAGTACTACAGAAAATACCACTCATATCGGGTGTGACAGTAAATTGCATGGCGCAGACGCAGTGACCGTGGACAGGGCTGCCATCAGAAATTTTGGGGCCCCTTACACAGCTCAAGGTCTGGGCCCCACCCCTCGACACTGCTCCAGTGGCGGATCCCGAGCCTGGTCTTTGGAGGGGCACTTCCCCCAGGAATAGGAGATCATGGGGCCCCTGTGTCCCCGTCCACCTTCAAGCCACACCCACACAGCCCCACCCATATATCGCGTCCATACCTCTTACATCCAAGGATGTCTCCCACACAGCCCTCCACTATGTAGTTCGCCCACCACACTGCCCCCCACTGAGTAATTTGCCCCCCCAAGTTAATTTTTCCCCCACACAAGTTAATTTTGCCCCCAGACAGCCCTGCATTATGTAATTTGCCCCACACGATTCTCCATTATGTAGTTTGCCCGCAACACTGACACCCTACTGACTAATTTCCCCCCCCCCCCTCACAAGTTAATTTTGCCCCAGACAGCCCTGCATTATGCAAGTTGCCCCCACTAAGCAATTTTCCCCCACACGGCCCTCCATGTAGTTTGCCCGCCACACTGACCCCACTTAGTAATTTGCCCCTCCCCCACAAGTTAATTTAACCTCCAGACAGCCCTGCATTATGTAATTTTGCCCCCAAACGGCCCTCCATGTAGTTTGCCCGCCTCACTGACCCCCACTGAGTAATTTGCCCCTCCCCCACAAGTTAATTTTACCCCCAGACAGCCCTCCATTATTATCCACTCCACTTAAACCCCACTGCACCTGAGTGCTCCACCTGCCCCCTCATACATTAGCTGCCCCTCACCTGCTCTCCATGAAGCTCTGTGGACTCCAGGACTGCAGCACATCCTCCATCACTGAGCAGCCTGCAGGCACACAGCCCCTCCTCCCTCCACAAGCTGCTGCTGCTGCTGTCGGGGTTTGTCCATGTGACTATGAAGGAGCATGTGACCAGTGATGTCACAGACCTCCTTCTAACAACTACATTCTACCCATGGATCTCCTGAGACTCCAGCTATCTTGTTCTCAGAACAAGATAGCTGGGCCCGGGGCCCCGGGAGGTAAGGGACAGGCTGCAGAAGGAAGAGGAGGAGGAGCACTGGGCCCCAGAGTCGGTTGCCACAATAAAAAAAAAAAAAAAAAGTTTCAGGACTGGCCGGGCCCTCCCAGGGTCAGGGCCCCTTACTGGGGTATGGGCTGTACCCCCCTGATGGCGGCCCTGACCGTGGATTAAAACAGAGTGGAGGGAGCCAGCGTTTTTTTAACCATCTCCCCGTTTGAAAAATCAATTCAATAAATGGCCCCCAGATTGGGGACGTTAGAGGGATTAAACTGATGAGAATAGTACTACAGAAAATACCACTCATATCGGGTGTGACAGTAAATTGCACGGCGCAGACGCAGTGACCGTGGATAAGAACAGAGGGGAGGGAGACAGCGTTTTTTTAACCATCTCCCCGTTCGAAAAATCTATTCAATTCACCTTTCGGGGACCCTTGGTGTTATACGTGGCTGGGTGGAGGAAGAAACCTTCAATGACATCACCGGGAAGTGGCTAGCTTGGTATCCAACCTTGTGCAAATGGGGAGTTTGCGGTTGTGCAAATGAACTGTTTGCGGTTGTTTACGGTGCATTAAAAGGGGAGTTTGGTCTGTCAATGTCTGTAAAGTGGGCATAACAATTACACTACCTGATCGATACAACATCATACCTGATCGTATACACACACTGGATGTTTTAAAGCATGTTATTCCAAACAATTTAGGATTGTTAGTTGTTTTTTGCCCTTTATGGATTAAAACCCGACTCTGCGTCCACTACGTAATTTTCCATGGGAGTTTTGCCATAGATCCCCCTCCAGCATGCCACAGTCCAGGTGTTAGACCCCTTGAAACAACTTTTCCATCACTATTGTGGCCAGAAAGAGTCCCTGTGGGTTATAAAATTCGGCTGCCAATTGAAATCTATGGCGGTTCGCCCGGTTCGCCCGTTCGCGAACATTTGTGGAAGTTCGCGTTAGCTGTTCGCGAACGGAAAATTTTATGTTCGCGACATCACTACATTTAACCCATGGAAGCTTACATGCATTTTTTTTTTAACCAGATTTTCGTGTGGCCAAACTTTCCTTAATATACAGGTGAAAACAGGTATAGACTCTAAAATCTGTTTGCTAAAATGGAAGGAACACAGATCACTGGTACACCCCCCCCCCCACCTTACCTCTACCATGCACTTTATCACAATTTAGATATGTATATAAATATATATATATATATATATATATATATATATATACATACATATATTGTGGCAATGTGAACACTGATGTGTGCGGTGAAGCCCCGGGGAAACCTTGAGACAGGGCTGTTGTTTGCACTGAGAGCGTGTCATCAAGGTGCCCGGTCTTGGTGGAGTGAAAGCCCCAAGTTAAGTAGCCACTAAGCTAGTTGGTGGTCACTAAAATAATAAGTATAGCTGGCTCCAGCTAGTTCCAGGGCGGGCTTTTACTGGGGACAGGTAATGTGCTGGGTGGGTGCCTGTTCCCCATGCTGCAGTCCGGGGTTTCAGACATGTTCGTGTCCATTTAGTCCTGCTGCTGGACAAGGTGTGTCCCACTCTGGAGAGAGTTTTTGAAAACAGAGTCTGGCAGAGGCTGTGTGTAAGTGGTCTCAGCCAGGTTGGCTGAGGGGCCACGAGGCTAGGCGATAGCCTGCACTTTGGGGACACAGTGATGACTGCGGGTACAAGGGTCACAAGGCCAGAGTTGGGAAGACTACTGGGCCACACTCCCCAAAGGCACTGGACTTGCAACAGTCGGGAGGCTGCTGGACTGCATGGGTAGAAAAGCCGCATGTCGGTACCGTGTGTGAACGATGTTTGTTCAGTGAGGTAGGATTATCCCTGTTTAGTTTGAGCCCAGACGGGCAAGGTGTTTTATTTTGTATTTTATTATCTTTGCTATGCCGTGTGCCACAATAAAAGCAATGTTTGGCCCCTAAAGCTGCGGTGGACGAAAATCTGTGTGTGAATGATCCCCGAGACCAGAGCTAATCCCTCACATATGGTGGAGGATGCGGGCAAGCGTCCTTGCTGGAAAAGGCAAAGCGTTGCTGGGAGCAACAACCAAGCAGAAAGAGCAGGTATTGCTAAAAACAGCTGTGCGGGAGTTTAAAGGGTCAGTGGAGCTGTGTACTGCAGTGGTGTGCTGGACTTTGCTGGGTTGCAAAAGAGACTGTTCAGTTGAATTTTTTTTTTTTTTGGGTGTGGACCCTGATTTACAAGTAAACTGTTTGCTGACAACTCTCCTGCCATGGGTCCCATGGAGAAGTACGCCTGGCGGTTGTGGCGCATACAGCAGGCAGAAGAAATGGCCACAGCAATTGGCTACACTGGAAGTGAGCTGGAAAAATTTGATGCAGAGCGAGAGGCTCTAGAGTCGCAGCTGCAGCTGGCTCTGAAAAGAGGGTCCTCATCGCTGTATGGACACTTCGCAGAGGACAAGCCAAGGTATGCCGTTGCCAAGGGCAATCGTCGGGAAGATAAAGAGCACGAGCCGTGCAATTCTCAGGAGTTCTTACATTTCCTGCGACTGTGTACAGAGTCCAAAAGGTTGCGGCTGGAGTGTCTGTCCAGGAAAAAACAGGAGCCAAGTCCAAGGCGTCTCCTGTGGCAACTACTGCATTGAGGAGAAGGGTGATGACAATGCTGGAGATATTCCTGGACTACCTTTATCTCCCGAGACTGCCAAACCCATGACAACGAAGGGTAAGACTCTTCCTGTTATTAATTATGTGGCAGACCCAGTGATAGTGAGCCGGCGGCAGTTGATACCTGCTGGACTGGTGAGCTATAAATTGCCGCGGTGAGGAACTGTCTCGGAAATGTGTGACATTGGGAAAAACGCAGGCAGGTAAGCCTGTACAGGCGGGTAAGCCTGTGGAGGGGAGAAGGTTTTTGTATCACCTAAGCTGCCCATGATCAAAGCAAAAAAAATGGGTGGCGCTATGAAAAATAGCAGTCCAGTCCAAACGTTGTTGGACACAGGAAGCCAGGGGAGCCTGGTACGTGCCAGCATGGTTGCTGGGGACTATGTGCTGGACAATTGTGCGGATAAGAAGGACTATCCGATGGTTTTCACTGAGCGTGAGGCTCTAGTGGGAACTGGGACTGATGAACTTGATGTGACAAAAAAATTATGCATGACATGATGTGGGGCAATAGGGACACTTCCGTAGAAAGTAGTGACGCTCCTACAGAACCGGTACCGGTCCCTTTAAGTAAAGATGTAAGGGAAAGGACCATTGAAAACAGTTGTGTAGTTGAAGAGAAAAATGAAAATGTGGTGTCATGTGCAAGACATGATGGTGATGATGATGATGACGACGACATGCCTTTTCTCTTGCAAAGCGATGGTACCATATTTGCCGAAAAGCATAATGTTATTGTGGATAATGTGAAGGAGCTGCACATAGAAAACAAGTTACTTGAAGTGCCTAATGATATGTGTGACGATGAAATACCTGCTCCTTTAAAGGGTGTGATCAGGGAAGAAGCTCCCCCTGTTGGTAAAAATGTGGATGGTATAAAAATGCTAACTGATGTTGAGAGCTCACAACTGAGGGAAACCACTGTGAAAAATGTGCAAGTACATGGGGCAGTCCTAGAGGGTGTACCACACGTACTAGAAGTCCACAGGTTTCTATGATTAATAAAATGTCCCAGGTGGGGATTGGTATATCGGTGCCCCTAGAGGACAGGATTGAGAATGACACGAGCGGTATATATAACGCATGTTCTGTGACCGATAGCAACTCAGAGAGAGAGGCTTCCATGTCGAGGTTTTGCCATACTAAAGTGGTTACTAATAGCGACCAGAGGACAGTTATATCTGACAAGATGAGAGTTCAGTCCGGTGACGTCAGCCTAGTGTCTGAAGCTCATATCCGGACAGTCTTAGATGACCTGACAGGACAGTACAGCTGCAAACAGGAGGTTGACCTCACTCTCGCCACACGGTCCCTAGATACGATAGAGAAGGGACTAGCTGTCATCACAGAGTCCCCGAAGTAGGCTGCAGAAGGGTCAAAAGAGGAGACCCCGAAAAAGATGAGTGAACTGAAGGGTCTACCGCCTGGTGTCCTGGGAAAGGGAAAATACTCCAGAAAGACACAAAAGTCTATAGTAGACATCAGCAATGGGCTTGAAGAGTCCCTGGGTGGAAATCCCACAGAGTGTCTAAGGAAGAATGGTGGTACTTCTACCACTGTTGTTACACCAGAACAGAGTGAAGAGCAGCTGGAACAGAAGGCCCAAGAGTGGGGCGCTGCTAACAAGCTGGTGCGAAAAACTAAGAAGACCAAGGCCCTCTCCTTGGCTAGAGCCCTTGAAAAAGTGCTTAAGGAGCGAGATGAATTGGAGAGGCTGAACAAGCAACTCAGAGCAGAAATGGAAGATCTCAGGGGCTCAAAAGATGAAGTCTATGAGTTGGAGAAGCCTAAGTGTGCTCCTGCGCAGCAGGTGGAAGAAAATTAGATACCTGAAGAGGAAGATCCTCTAAAAGATGCCAAGAAGTCAGAGCCTGTTAAGAATGGGTCTGGAGGTGGTGGCGCTGTGGTGCCAGCCGAGGCAGAGAAGAAGATGGAAGATGTATCTGCTGAACCAGATGATGGTGTTGAGGTGAATGCAGAAGCCCAGAGACTTGTGGCGGTATGTGGCCTAGGACCTGGTCATGAAAGACATTCCCTCTGCCGTCAATGCTTTCCAGAAAGCCAGCAGTCTGCTGGGGAAGAAATACGGGGGGACCGACGACTAGTATGAGGGTCCTGTCTACTCAGATGGGCTGGCTCTCCTGAATCCTGCCTGAAAGGAGAACAATATCCTGGGTGAACCTCTGCAGGGATTGCCAGAAGACGACGAGTCTGGTGAAGACCCTGATGACCCCAGTGCCACTAACCTTGATGAGAAAGAGGCGGAGGAGGAGCTAAGAATGCAAGTATGTGATGCTGTGTCCGAGAAGGATGAAAAGGCTATCAAAGTGACTGAAGAAAAGAGACTCAAAGGCTGGAGAAGCTGAGGCTGATGAGTTGGAGTGGGAGAAATCCTCGGATGTTACCAAAACCAAAGATAAGGCTGAAGAAGAGTCTGCTGAAGTGGGGAGTACCACTGAAGAAGCAGAAGACTCTGAAACTGAAGCCAAACCTGAAGTAACCCCTGTGGGTAGTAAAGGGAAAAGAGTGGTGCTATCTGTTGACAGAATAAAGAAACAAAGCAAGTGTGACCAGGTGACATCACAGCGGCTGAAGGGTGGTTTAAAACTGACCAGCCAAGTCTCCAACAAAAGGAGGAGGCGGGAGCTCCCCGTGGAAAACGCGGCTGTAAAAGTTGCAGAGGTTAAAGGTCGTGGACCTAAGAAGAAATCTGGAAAAGAAGCAAGCCAGAAAATTAAGTGTTCCAGTGAATGGGAGATGGAGGAAGCCGTTAAACACTGTAGGCTAAATAGAAAGTCAGTGTTCGTGACAAACAAAGCCTTGCTGGCTTGGATGTGGCAAAATAAAGGGAAAATTATGACGCTGACCACATCTTCCAGAGGGAATGTTGAGCCAGAGGCTAGAAAAGTGCGGATGCCCTGTCATGAGCATCCGGTTGGTGTATGTGTTCACCCCTACAGGTTTTAACAGAGGGGGGGGGGGTATGTAGCAATGTGAACACTGATATGTGCGGTGAAGCCCCGGGGAAACCTTGAGACAGGGCTGTTGTTTGCAGGGAGCGTGTCACCAAGGTGCCTGGCCTTGGTGGAGTGAAAGCCCCAAGTTAAGTAGCTAAAATAATTAGTATAGCTGGCTCCAGCTAGTTCCAGGGCGGGCTTTTACTGGGAACAGGTAATGTGCTGGGTGGGTGCCTGTTCCCCATGCTCCAGTCCGGGGTTTCGGACATGTTCGTGTCCATTTAGTCCTGCTGCTGGACAAGGTGTGTCCCACTCTGGAGAGAGTTTTGGAAACAGAGCCTGGCAGAGGCTCTGTGTGAATGGTCTCAGAGAGGTTGGCTGAGGGGCCACGAGGCTAGGTGATAGCCTGCACTTTGGGGACGCAGTGACGACCTGCGGGTACAAGGGTCACAAGGCCAGAGTCGGGAATACTACTGGGCCACACTCCCCAAAGACACTGGACTTGCTACAGTCGGGAGGCTGCTGGACTGCATGGGTGAAAAAGCCACATGGTACCGTATGTGAACGATGTTTGTTTAGTGAGGTAGGATTATCCCTGTTTAGTTAGAGCCCAGACAGGCAAGGTGTTTTATTTTGTATTTTGTTATCTTTGCTATGCCGTGTGCCACAATAAAAGCAATGTTTGGCCCCTAAAGCTGTGGTGGATGACAATCTGTGTGTGAATGATCCCCGAGAGCAGAGCTAATCCTTTACAATATATATATATATATATATATATATATATATATATATGTAGTGCAGTTTCTAGGTAAAATTTATCTCAGGGCGAGTGTCAAGTAAACTCACCCTGCTCACTTAGTCCAATCTTGCCTAACCTGTGTATGCATAATAAAAATTATCTTTCATGCAGGCTGCATGAAAGATAATTTTTATTATGCCTACATTCAGGTTATACAAGATTAGACTAAGTGAGCGGGGCCCTATGTAGTAGAATTTCTAGGGCCCCGCTCACTTAGTCTAATCTTGATGACTTTACAAACCATTAGAAAATGTGGTGTGATGTTAAACAAGCAGGATATGCTCAAACCCACATGCGGTTGTGCATATATATAGGGGAGCATATCCTGCACTTGTAGTACATTGCTGATGGCAATCAACAGCAAAAAAAATGCATACAATCGAAGATGCCAGCAACGGACTACAAGTACCACAATAACCATCCTACATAAGGTAACAATTATGTGGATTTGAAGAACAATCAAAGACTAAACAAAAGCAAAGACAGGTGCACTCTGCGATAATACTAAACCCTCACACTGATGTAAAATTGAGAGGTTAGTTCGACATATCCTACTAGGAGGACATGTCTTAAGCTCGGGCACCACACCAAGGTCTCTCAAGTAGCCCGAGGCCCTATCACTCTCCTACCTGTACCGTGTTTTCCATTCACAGGCTATATTTAGGTGCACCTGTGAGGCTTGGGCCATATCAGCCAGTCTTAGGTGGGGCTCACAGCCTTCTCCCTCCTCCCATTGCAGGCATGGTTACATGCTGGAGGTAACTGAGGAATCTGCTGCGAGTCGGCCTAATACATTCCTGTAATTTTGCCCACTGGCCCCTGGTATTGCCCATACGGCACAGGTAAGTGAGTCATAGGGCCTCGGGCTACTTGAGAGACCTTGGCGTGGTGCCCGAGCTTAAGACATGTCCTCCTAGTAGGATATGTCGAACTAACCTCTCAATTTTACATCAGTGTGAGGGTTTAGTATTATCGCAGAGTGCACCTGTCTTTGCTTTTGTTTAGTCTAATCTCGATGACTTGCCTAATGTCAATTGGCCCCGCCACTGGGCACAGGCCAGACCGGTCGCAGTGGCGGATCCAGAGCCTGGTCTCAGGAGGGGCACTTCCGGCGATTAATAAGCCCCTGCTCCGATCACTACAGAAATACAGCCCCACCTACCTCTTACATCCAGTGACGTCTCCTTTGATTTAAATGTTCTCTGTCCTCATCTTCTCCTTTCAGACCTGCAGACTAGACTATCAGTTTTCATCTCTGCAGTTTGACAACAAAAAAAACTCAGTTTACTACTTTTCCATCATCCTCCCATCTTCTGGACAATTCATCCTACTACCCCTAATATTGTGCCACTGTTGTTCCCCAATATTATACTGCAGAAACAGATAATACCCCTGATAATACTAGTACCACACAGAGCCCCCCATATATAATACCCCTTCTTTGTGGCCTCAGTAAATCACCGAATTATAGTATCACCATAAAATATAGCTTTTAATTAAATTTATTAAAAAGGTTTCAGAATCAAGGAATCTCTTATCCGAGTAGGGGGAGTGGCAAATAGGCCAGCGAACCAGAAAGTTCTGTCCCTGGTCTGTCCGCTATACACTATAAGCCCTGCCTACAAAACGGAATAGCCGCCCCGATAGGGGCGATCCCGTGTCAGGAACCTCCTAGAGTCCCTAATGAGGCCCTGCCACAGGATAGTACCCACCACCTGTGTGAAGTGTGTTGGTCAAAGCGTCCGTCAGTAGTCAAATAGGTACACTCAAAACTGGGGAATCACACAGAGTGCGAGGACCAATTGGATATATAGTTCCTCTCACTCCTAGCGACTCTCCGAGCTAGCCAAATTACTGTACAGACATGATAATTATAAAAAGGTATAGAATAGTCCCAAATAGGTATACAAATTCCCGACGCGTTTCACTGCAACCGTATATTATGTTGAAGATCATCAGGGGACATATACATATAATAAGGGTGTCTATATCAAAGACAACCCAAAGTGACAAAATTAGACCAAAATACGAAAATTTGCCACAGTGACCGGTAAAGAATGTCAATCTCAAGGATATACCTAAACAAGAGGAGAAGATAGTACCAGATATAAACCATTCAGAACAACTTAAAGGGTTAATGATAGTGACCAAATAAAGCCAGTGCTCAAAGATAAAGTATAATCACTTCCCTTAGCCATCAAACGGTCTAATGGACAGGCTATCCCAACTGCGGATATAGTCAGGTCCAGGGCTATAATCTTCTGGGTTCTGGTGTCTCCTCTTGCTGGGGCCGGTGGCGTGTGGCGAATGCCACTTGCCTTAAATAGCGCGCTCTATTCTAAGCATCAGGTCACGTGATTACAGATGGTTCACGTGCCCAACCGGAAGTGACGCACCGGAACTAGCTGTGCGTTCCACCGCGCTGCCGATGCGTTCCACAGCGATGTGTATGCGTTCCACAGCAGCCGATGCGTTCTTCAAGAAGAGCGCTGCGTTCCACAGGCCCTCTTGGTATGGACTGTATATATTAAACAGTTACCCAGTATAATAGATACTGGGTACTGTATATCACAAGACATCCCACCACATGGGCAGCACCAGTGAGGGTAAATAGTATGGAACAATGTCCCAAATATGGATTACCTTAAATTCACTTTGAGGACACATATATTTCCCACAATTAACCTCAAATGAGAGGTGTACATCTGGGGGTAGTTTTACATGACAAGAGCCAAAGAGGACACACAATTCAGTGTGTCCCCTGGCCCTATATACAGTGTAGCAGATAGTGCGAGACTGTCATCCCCAGAGAAAGGTCATTTAGTAAAGGACCAGTGCTTAAATAAAACAGGTATAATCAATGGATTCATTCAGTCCCAAAGGGGCCCGAGTTTCAAGTTTATACGTCCAGCGTGCTTCTTTCTGTTTAAGTATTTGATCAATGTTACCACCTCTAATAGATGGTCTCATAACCTCTATAACAGAGAAGGAGATATCCACTTTTTCATCAAGATGTTCGAGGAGGATATGTTTAGGGATAGGTTTGTCCCGCTTGTTCCGAATATCACCTACATGTTCCAGTATCCGTATTTTGAATGCTCTGCAGGTTTTACCCACATAAAGCTTACCACAAGTACATCTCATAAGGTATATCACACCCCTCGTATTACAGTTAGCAAAGCACCTCTGTTTAAATCTGACAAGTCCCCTTGCATCATAGAAGGAATCACCCAGTTTAATATACTTGCAGGCTTTACAATGTCCACATCTGAATGTGCCCACAGATCTATTTTGGAGCCAACATTCCCTCTGAGGAGGTTCAAAGTGGCTACGTACCACAAAATCACGGATATTACGTCCCCTTCTATATGTGATAGAGGGGTATTCTGTAAGAAAATCTTTCAGATCTGGATCAGTTTTTAACAATGACCAGTATCTGCCTATTATCTCCCTGATTTCCTCAGAGGCCACATCAAATGTACCAATAATCTGAATCACCTCCTCTATTTCCTTCTTTTGAGGCTGCAGAAGAGTATGTCTCTCTTTTTCACGCGCATGCCTCGCTGCCTGAACAAGACAATACTCAGGGTAACCTCTTGCCCTAAATCTCTCAGATAGTTTCAGGGCCTCTCTTTCGTAGTCCTCCTTCGTGGAACAATTTCGCCTAATTCTAAGGAACTGACCCTTAGGAATTCCTTTACGTAAGGGCTTTGGGTGGAAACTGTTCCACCTCAGGAGGCTGTTAGTGGCCGTTTTTTTGCGATAGAGAGTTGTCTTCAAGGAATGGTGCTCATCCTTACTAATCAGAACATCAAGGAAAGATATAGTATTTTCATGAATCTCAGATGTAAAAAAGAGACCTATTGAGTTCTTATTTAAACGAGACATAAATGTATTAAATCCTTCCCTGGGGCCGGTCCATAACAATAAAATATCATCAATGAACCGAACCCACAGGGGGACATGCTGGGTCCATTCCACCATTTCATCAGTGAAGACTACCGTATCCTCCCACCAGCCCAGGAGCAGGTTGGCATACGTCGGCGCACAGGGACTTCCCATTGCCGTGCCCCTGAGCTGGTGGAAGAATTTGGAGTCAAAAATAAAATAATTATGTGTTAGTACAAAACCAAGGAGGTGTAGAACAAAGTTGTTATGTTTTTCATATTCCACACTTCTTGTGGTAAGATAATATTTCGCTGCTTTGATTCCCTTATCATGGGGGATAGATGTATATAAAGCCTCAACATCAATTGAGGCCAAATATGTATCTTGTTCCACATGTATCCCCTCAAGTCTCTGCAGGAGATCAGTCGTATCCCGCAGGTATGAGGGCAGAGAGAGCAAAAAAGGGCGCAATATCTGGTCAATATATGTACCAATGTTTTGAGTCAGATTTCCAATGCCGGAAACAATTGGGCGGCCCTTCAGGGGGTCCAGGCCTTTATGTATCTTAGGCAAGCAATAAAAGGTGGAAATCCTAGGATGTTCAGGATAAAGGTATTCATATTCTTTTATTCGGAAAGTAAAATGGCGCAAAACCTTTATCCAGTTTGATAGATTAAAATGCAGTGAAACAGGCTTGGAGATGTCGGACCTCCCGGGATTCAATGAACTCCTGAGTCTCCTGGAGGATAATGAGAAAATGGTGGGTACAGGCCCCTTCACCAATTTGGGGAACAAAAGTACAAAAAGTCCACCAAGAGGCAATGAAGCACACATTGATCTGTTTTTGAGTTCAGTGACCAGAGATTTGCAAAAGCTTACGGCTCGGACGGGTTATAACAATTATACTCATTCGGAAATGATAGCCCTTCAAACACTCAGTAAGAATAAAGAACTAGTCATAAAACCTTCTGATAAAGGAGGTAACATTGTTGTACTGAACTGTAAACAATACAGATCGATGTGTTCTTGCCTCCTTAATGACAAAACAAACTATGAGATATTGAGGACAGATCCGACTACCCAATACCGTGCTGAATTGAAACAGATCCTTCAGGGGGCCCTGGGTGACAGATTAATTAATAAAAAAGAATATGAATACCTTTATCCTGAACATCCTAGGATTTCCACCTTTTATTGCTTGCCTAAGATACATAAAGGCCTGGACCCCCTGAAGGGCCGCCCAAATGTTTCCGGCATTGGAAATCTGACTCAAAACATTGGTACATATATTGACCAGATATTGCGCCCTTTTTTGCTCTCTCTGCCCTCATACCTGCGGGATACGACTGATCACTGAGACTTGAGGGGATACATGTGGAACAAGATACATATTTGGCCTCAATTGATGTTGAGGCTTTATATACATCTATCCCCCATGATAAGGGAATCAAAGCAGCGAAATATTATCTTACCACAAGAAGTGTGGAATATGAAAAACATAACAACTTTGTTCTACACCTCCTTGGTTTTGTACTAACACATAATTATTTTATTTTTGACTCCAAATTCTTCCACCAGCTCAGGGGCACGGCAATGGGAAGTCCCTGTGCGCCGACGTATGCCAACCTGCTCCTGGGCTGGTGGGAGGATACGGTAGTCTTCACTGATGAAATGGTGGAATGGACCCAGCATGTCCCCCTGTGGGTTCGGTTCATTGATGATATTTTATTGTTATGGACCGGCCCCAGGGAAGGATTTAATACATTTATGTCTCGTTTAAATAAGAACTCAATAGGTCTCTTTTTACATCTGAGATTCATGAAAATACTATATCTTTCCTTGATGTTCTGATTAGTAAGGATGAGCACCATTCCTTGAAGACAACTCTCTATCGCAAAAAAACGGCCACTAACAGCCTCCTGAGGTGGAACAGTTTCCACCCAAAGCCCTTACGTAAAGGAATTCCTAAGGGTCAGTTCCTTAGAATTAGGCGAAATTGTTCCACGAAGGAGGACTACGAAAGAGAGGCCCTGAAATTATCTGAGAGATTTAGGGCAAGAGGTTACCCTGAGTATTGTCTTGTTCAGGCAGCGAGGCATGCGCGTGAAAAAGAGAGACATACTCTTCTGCAGCCTCAAAAAAAGGAAATAGAGGAGGTGATTCGGATTATTGGTACATTTGATGTGGCCTCTGAGGAAATCAGGGAGATAATAGGCAGATACTGGTCATTGTTAAAAACTGATCCAGATCTGAAAGATTTTCTTACAGAATACCCCTCTATCACATATAGAAGGGGACGCAATATCCGTGATTTTGTGGTACGTAGCCACTTTGAACCTCCTCAGAGGGAATGTTGGCTCCAAAATAGATCTGTGGGCACATTCAGATGTGGACATTGTAAAGCCTGCAAGTATATTAAACTGGGTGATTCCTTCTATGATGCAAGGGGACTTGTCAGATTTAAACAGAGGTGCTTTGCTAACTGTAATACGAGGGGTGTGATATACCTTATGAGATGTACTTGTGGTAAGCTTTATGTGGGTAAAACCTGCAGAGCATTCAAAATACGGATACTGGAACATGTAGGTGATATTCGGAACAAACGGGACAAACCTATCCCTAAACATATCCTCCTCGAACATCTTGATGAAAAAGTGGATATCTCCTTCTCTGTTATAGAGGTTATGAGACCATCTATTAGAGGTGGTAACATTGATCAAATACTTAAACAGAAAGAAGCACGCTGGACGTATAAACTTGAAACTCGGGCCCCTTTGGGACTGAATGAATCCATTGATTATACCTGTTTTATTTAAGCACTGGTCCTTTACTAAATGACCTTTCTCTGGGGATGACAGTCTCGCACTATCTGCTACACTGTATATAGGGCCAGGGGACACACTGAATTGTGTGTCCTCTTTGGCTCTTGTCATGTAAAACTACCCCCAGATGTACACCTCTCATTTGAGGTTAATTGTGGGAAATATATGTGTCCTCAAAGTGAATATAAGGGTGTCAGTGAAGACAGTGATACAGATGACTATGGAGATGAACGCTTCCACAGTGGCCGCCACTGCTGCCCACATTCTCGGTGCCCCCCTTCTCACAGCACTCTGGGCAGCCACCCGGCCCGCCCGGGCCTAGAAACAGCCCTGTATATATATATATATATATATATATACATGCATCCATAGATAAACATATAAACATACACACAAACATCAAAGACTTGAACGCAATCAGCGAGGAGGCATCACTTTGTCTTACACCCCAACACTTTAAAATATAGTATTGTAGAGAAGGACTAAGCTTTAGCATTTCAAATAATTTAAAATTACCACTAGAGGGCATTATAACATTATGGATAGTATGGACCCAAAGACAGATTCTGAATTGAAAGTGACATTATGAATGAAATCTGTAAATAAGTTGTTAGATTTTGATTTTATATTGGAAAATATACAAGATTATGAGTTAAAGAGGTCTATTGGCAAAAATAATTTATGATAAGTCGATCATACACTTTTTAGATTTTGCGACTTTTTTTTGAGCTATTGGTTTACAGCTTCTAGGTATTTTCTAAGGCCTCTTTCACCGGATAAGAGGCGGGTGCGTTGCGGGAAAATGCGTGATTTTTCCGCGTGAGTGAAAAACGTTTTAATGCGTTTTGCACGCACGTGGGAAAAATTGGCATGTTTGGTACCCAGACCCGAATCCGGACTTCATCACTGAAGTCTGGTTTCGGGTTGAGTACTCTGTAGATTTTATTATTTTCCCTTATAACATGGTTATAATGGAAAATAATAGCATTCTCAATACAGAATGCTTAGTAAAATGTGGATGGAGGGGTTCAAAATAAAAAAATGAACTCACCTTATCCACTTGATTGCGTAGTTGGGATCTCTTCTTCATTCATTAGCTGTGGGCTAAAGGACCTCATCACATGGTCCAATCACATGGTCCATCACCATGGTAATGGACCATGTGATTGGACCATGTGATGTGATGTCACCACAGGTCCTTTAGATGGCAGCTAATGCTTGAAGAAGAGAGAAGAGATCGGCAACTACGCGATCAAGTGGCTAAGGTGAGTTCATTTTTTTATTTTTAAAACCCCTCCATCCACCTTTTAATGAGCATTCTGTATTGAGAATGCTATTATTTTCCCTTATAACCATGTTATAAGGGAAAATAATAAAGATCGGGTCCCGTCTCTTAGCAACCTTGCGGGAAAATCGCACTGCATCCGCACTTGCTTGTGGATGCTTGCGATTTTCCCGCAGCCCTATTCACTTCTATGGGGCCTGCGTTGCGCGAAAAACGCACAATATAGAGCATGCTGCGATTTTCACGCAATGCAGAAGTGATGCGGGAAAATTACTACTCATGTGCACAGCCCCATAGAAATGAATGGGTCAGGATTCAGTGCGGGTGCAATGCTTTCACATCACGAATTGCATCGGTGCGGAAAACTCACCTGTGTGAAAGGGGCCTGTCAACTAAGTGAGATTTTATGGCACCTCTCTTTAGTCTGCATAGATTTATAACCACAACATGACTTCAGTATAGACTTTTAAACAATTTCCAACTACAGTATATGGTCTTTGACATTAGGTGCCATTATGTCCAACAAATTTAGGCTTCGTTCATATCATATTGTATTTTCGGCTATTAAGCTCTGGTATAAAAGCAGAACAATGGAATTAATGAAAGTGTCAACATGAAGGATGTTAATGGCACCAAACAGACCCTATTGACTATAAAGGAGTCTGTCACGTTCCTGTTATTGGCCTTGACATTTTACCGGACAAAATAGTACAGCATACTGCGCTATTTGTTTGGTATTTTAATGGAATCTGCAAAGGAGGCTCCTAATAGAAACCTCGCAGGTGACGCTAGGGAGGCTCCCCCCTGACCCCACCTGCCGTTGGCTGCTTTCCCCTGACACCAGATGTTTTTATCCGTGTACAGGGAGAAGCAGCAGCAGTGGTGCGGGGACCAGGAGTGACTCAGGGAGCAGGGAGCATGGTAAGTATATTCCCTCTGAGCGGCCCGGCACATGGGGGGCAGTTTAAGATATTGGATAACTCCACAGGAATTAAAGCAAAATGGGGGTGAAATTTCAAAATTTCACTTTTTTTTTTGGAGATCTTCCATTTTAATCCATTTTTTTTTCCCGTAACACATCAAGGGTTAATAGTAGAGATGACCAAAGTTTTTAAAAATTTGATTTGCTGGCTTGGCCGAATTTCTCCCAAAAATTCGCTTTGTGATGAATTAAATTGTCACAAAGAGCATTAAATCAGATTTATCCCGGCCTGCAGTTAAACTTTAGGGAGAATGTATCTCGGTGTACATCACTGTGCATTGCAGCAACATGCATAGCTAGTCCTTTCTGGTAGCGAAATAGTTACTGTGTGTCAGAATGACAGGCAGGTCACATATATGGACGTGCGCATCATTATGCAGGCCACCAACAGTCATAATTGATCTCTAGCCAAAAAAAAAAAGCGCATACAACAGCCTTCAGTAAAGCAAATAAAAAATACTTTGCATCCCTGCAGGAGCTGCATCCCAATGACTTTTTAGTGGAACAAAATAAAGACATGGAGGCAGTGCCAATAAAGTAGTGGAGAAAAAATGGTTCTTTTAATCCATGTTGTGGCACTGCAAACACATGCGTTTGAATCCATTCTGTTAGCTGTAGAATGACCGTGCGTCACTATTAGGCTTAGTTCACACTTCCCTTATTTGTTCAGTTATCCTCATCAGTTATTGTCAGGCAAAGCAGATGTGGGTCAAAACAACAGAACAAATGCAGATCTATTCATGATACCTAATCTAAGAGTAGGCTTGACCAACAAAGTGGAATTCGATCCGAATTTCAGGATAAATTTGTTTCGCCGAGAAGCTGAATTTTCTCGACCGTCGTGGTATCGAATCGATTTAATCTGAAATAGTGTAAAAAGCCAAAAAGTCATACTTACCTCCTCCATTTTCTCATGACGGGCCGGCCGCCGCCATCTTGATTGAAGATGGAGGCGGTAAGTATAATTCAATTTTTTTGGTTGTTAATTTTACACAGTTTTTACTCTCAGATACCGTGATCCTGTATGAATGCAGCATCTGAGGGGTACAATGATGGGCAGCAGCGCAATCGCAGCTCCCTGTCATTGCACACAAAATGCACTTAGTGACAAAGTAAGGGTTCATTTACTTAACCTTTTATCTTTCCGTTCTTCTGATCCATCAGAAGAAGAGAGAGGGGAAAAAACAGGATCCTGTAAAAAAAAGTCGGATCCTGTTACATCAGTTGTCTGAGATCGATTTTTTTAAATGGAAACAAAGTTTTGCATGCAGTACTTTTTTTTTCCCCGTCTAAAAAACGGTTCTCAGATGGAAATGGATCAAACGGATGACAACTGATGCAACAGGTTCTTTTTTTTACAGGATTCCGTTTTTTTTTTCTCTCTCTCTTCTTCTGATGGTTCAGAAGAACGGAAAGCTAAGGCTGGATTCACATCACCATTATGCATTCAGTTATTGACAGGACTTTTTTTCCGTCCTGCATAACAGTAACCAGACTGATCAGTTATGCTTGCCCATAGACTTCTATTATGACGGATTAAAACGGAATGCCTCTTAAAGAATTCCGTTTTGATTTCCGTCTTATGAACTGCGTTATTTTACGTTATAACCATGTTATAATGGAAAATAATAATGGAATACATAACGGTGATGTGAACTAAGCTAATTTTTTTGTAAAATTTGGCAAAGCAGCCAAATCGAATTTGAATGAATTTGCTCATCTCTATTTCTGATCCTTCAGAAGAACAGCCCAAAAAAAATTGTATCCTGGATTTTGAGCATCCACCTTCAAACTGTCAGCATTTGGTCAGCATTCGATCAGTATTTGTAAGGCAAAAACAGAAGTGGGTCCAAAACAGATATAAAATTAAATGGAAATATTTGAATCTGTTCTGTGTTTTGGAACCACTCCTGCTTCATTTTTTTTTCTGTTCTTCGGTTAGATCAGAAGAATGGAAAAATAAACGGTGATGTCAACATGGTCAAACAGGGTCACTAGTGTCCCCGTAACAGACTGGTGAGGGTGATAACAGCATGAAGAGTCACAATAATGGCCCCCATAACAAAGTGGTGAGGGTGGCAACAGCATGAAGAGTCACAATAGTGGCCCTGGAACAGAGTGGGGAGGGTGGCAACAGCATAAAGAGTCACAATTGCGGCCCCGGAACAGAGTGAGAGGGGGGGGCTACAGCAGTGGCAGTAACAGCACAGAATGGTGGCAGATCACAGTAGGATCAGATGGCAGTAGAGGCAGCAGCTGTGTGGCATCAGGTGGGTGGCAGCTTTCGAACAGTGGCAGCAGCATGTGACCAGAAGTAATGGGCCATTTGTCACAATGTTCTAGTGTGGCAGCACACTGCACTACTACAGTCAAATCATTAATGCCAGAATGTTATAGTCTGTTGCATCAGGCATCGGTGTCTGGAAATCCTGGTTGATCTACACCTGTCTCTCAACATTTTGTGTTGAAAGGTAAGTTCTCTTAGAGATAACTATGCCATCCATCACACTAAACACTCGCTCTGATTAGAGTTGAGCGCCGCGGACACCTGGATGTTCGGGTTTGAGAAGTTCGTCTGAACTTCACGGAAATGTTCGGGTTCATGATCCGAACTTGACCCGAACTTCACCCCGAACCCGAACCCCATTGAAATCAATGGGGACCCGAACTTTTGGGCACTAAAATGGCTGTAAAATAGCCCTGGAAAGGGCTAGAGGGCTGCAAAAGGCAGCAAAATCTAGGTAAGTGCCCTGCAAACAAATGTGGATAGGGAAATAACTTAAAATAAAATAACTAAAAATGAAACAATATTAATTGGCAACTCTGAGGAGGAGGTGAAATAGGAGGTTGGGGAGGCGTCAGGTAGGAATGCCATCAGCAGCGCGTCTACCAGGGTGCCTTTTGTAGTCAGTAGTCACGCATCTTTTGATCAGTAACATACATTTTTACAAAATTTGGTTTCCTGCCAGCAATGCACAGCTGTGGCTTATCACTGGCAAAAAAGGGTTAATGTCACCCACCAATGGAACAGGTGATATTCAGAAATGTTAGGCCCCTGGCACACAGACAGAGGAGAGGTCAATGCTCGGCAAAACAGGCTTCATGTCACCCACCAATGCAGCAGGTGATTATCATAAATGTAGACCCCTGGTACCCAGACAGAGGAGAGGTCATTGGACTGCAAAAAGAGGTTAACGTCACCCACCAAAGCAACAGGCGATTATGTGAAATGTAGACCTCTGGTACCCAGACAGAGGAGGGGGCAATGCACAGCAAAAGAGGCTTCATATCACTCAGCAATAGAACAGGCCATTTTCAGTAATTTAGGCCCCTGGCACCCAGACAGAGGAGAGAGGTCACGTAACAGCAAAACAGGCATCATGTCACCTAGCAATGCAGTAGTCGATTATCATAAATGTAGGCCCGTGCCACCCAGACAGAGGAGAGGTCATTGGATGGCAAAAAGAAGCTAATGTCACCCACCAAAGCAACAGGCGATTATCTGAAATGTAGGCCCCTGGCACCCAGACAGAGGAGAGGGCAATGCACAGCAAAAGAGGCTTCATGTCACCCACTAATGCAGCAGGCCACTTTCAGTAATTTAGACCCTAGCACCCAGACAGAGGAGGGAGGTCCAGTAACAGCAAAACAGGCTTCATGTCACCCAGCAATGGAACAGGCGATTATCAACAATGTAGGCTGCAGGCACCCAGACAGAGGAGAGAGGTCCCGTAACAGCAAAACCGGCTTCATTTCACCCAGCCATGGAACAGGTGATTATCATTAATGTAGGCCGCAGCTACCCAGACAGAGAGGAGAGGTCAATGCACGGCAAAACAAGCTTCATGTCACTCACCAAAGCAACAGGCCATTTTCAGTAATTTAAGCCGCAGGCACCCAGACAGAGGAGAGAGGTCACGTAACAGCAATACAGGCTTCAAGTCACCCAGCAATTGAACAGGCCATTTTCAGTAATTTAGGCTCCTGGCACCAAGACAGAGGAGAGAGGTCACGTAACAGCAAAACAGGCATCGTGTCAGCCAGCAATGCAGCAGTCGATTATCATAAATGTAGGCCCCTGGCACCCAGACAGAGGAGTGGTCAATGCACGGCAAAAAGAGGTTAATGTCACCCACCAAAGCAACCGGGGATTATCATAAATGTAGGCCGCAAACACCCAGACAGAGGAGAGAGGTGAATGCACGGCACAACAAGCTTCATGTTACCCACCAAAGCAACAGGCAATTTTCAGTAATTTAGGCCACAGGCACCCAGACAGAGGAGAAGTTCATTCAAATTGGGGTAGCCCCCGAAATAATGATACAAATAAAAGCGCAGATAGGCAAGCAGCAGGGTGAGAATGCTGAAAGCGAGCACAGAAGGACCGCACTTTCAGCAGCAGCTCTGACATGTCTGGGTAGTTTTTAAGAAACTTCTGCACCAAATTTCAAGAAATCTACAGCAAGTCCAGTTGACTTGATTTATTCTTTTAAGATATACCGTGACCTGGATAAATGAGAACCTTCACAGACATTCAGCACATGCGCCAGGCAAGGGATGTGTGTCAAAGCAGCTAGTCCCAGAGCTGCAACAAGATTTCGCCAATTATCGCACACCACCAGGCAGGGCTTGAGGCTCACTGGCAGCAACCACTCATGGGTCTGTTGTTCTATGCCCTCCAAAGCTCCTGTGCGGTGTGGGGTTTGTCACCCAAACACATGAATTTACAAAATTGCTTGCTGACGTTTACCCCTGGCTTTGCTGAAGTTGGGGGTAAGGTTCTTTCGATGACTGGATGTGGGGGTGGTAGATAGAAGAGGAGGAGTAGGAGGAGGAGGTAAAGAATAATGCCCTGCGATCCTTGGTAGTGAAAGGACATGCGCCAAACCACTAGCCGCCTCGGGCCCAGCCGCCACTACGTTTACCCAGTGTGCAGTTAGGGAGATATAGCGGCCCTGGCCGTGCTTACTAGTCCATGTATCTGTGGTTATGTGAACCTTACCACAGATGTCGTTGCGCAGCGCACACTTGATTTTATCCTCCACTTGGCTGTGCAGGGAAGGGACGGCTTGCCTGGAAAAGTAGTAGCGGCTGAGAACTACATACTGTGGGACAGCCACCGCCATCAGCTGTTTGAAATAGTCCATCTCCACCAGACGGAATGACAGCATTTCAAAGGCCAGCAATTTTGAAATGCTGGCATTCAGGACCAGGGATCGAGGGTGGGTAGGTGGGAATTTTCTCTTTCTCTCCTGTGTTAATGAGGAGCAGATGAGCCAGAATTGTCTGGCGCTGAGTACATGTGTGAAGTGTGTAAGGTCAGAGGAGACGAACACCACTCTCCCCACACTCTGTGGAACTTTAGTGGACATTTTCTGTGTATAAAGACTATATTTTCCATGGAGACCGCATGATTAACTAGTGCCTTCCACTGATTTATTGTGGGCGCTCTATCCGCCATCCACCTCAAGGCTATAGCCTACCTAGCGAGAAACAGTGCTTCTCCAAAAAACACCTTCTGTGTCCACACCTCCTAGCCCTCTAGCACGCCAAGAATACATACTTTAGGACATACTGATAGCGGAGTGGGGACCATGGTTGAAGAACCTCCGCAATACCTTTCCAAAATGCTTGTAGGTAACGGCACTCCCACATCAGATGCCAGAAGTCTGCCCCAGGGGTCAGGCACCTATGGCAGTTGGTATGGAGCAGCCTGCCCATTTTATATAATATAGTTGGGGACAGGTAGCTTCTGTGCAGAATAAACAACTGAGTAAATCTGTTATCAAAGAGGATACCCTAGTAGGAGTCAGCAAAGCCTTCTCCCAGTCTTCTGCAGTTAGTGTCGGTATAGATATCTTCCACCTGTTCTCCACTGTGAGAGGCTGGAGTATCATGCGGTTATTAAGAAGATGAGTGTATAGCACAGATATAATTCCATTTGGTCCCTGAGACCATAGAATACCAATCAGGGGGTATTTGGAAATACCTTAATCCCTTCCCCCAAACTGGGCTGCAAGAGCATGTCTCAGCTGGAGGTAGCGGAAGAAGAGAGTACGGAGTACCTCAAACTTCTCCTGTATCTGCAAGAAGGAGCGCAAGCTTCCCCCATCATAGAGGTCCTCAAGGAGGAGAACTCCATGATGTCTCCAGGTTGCTGACCCCTCTAGGACCAATAAGTATATGAACATTGGGTGATCCCAAAGTGGGATAGCGTCAGGCAGATCTTTAAATGAGTGCAGTTTAGCCGCATTCCATACTTGGTTAGCAAGTTTATGTATGGGTAGCGGTCTCCCAGGCACAAAGTGTAGGTGTTCAAGTACTGGCCATATGGTGGACATGTGGAGGTACTCCCGCAAACAATACTCCGCTCCCGGCAAGTCCCCCAGTGACACCAATGAGAAAATATATTTCAGCTGACTAGCAATGTAGTATAAGAAGAAGTTGGGTAGGGCAGCACCCCCCTGAAGTTTAGACCTCTGTAATACACTAAGGGAAAGTTTTCCTCTGGCCTTACCCCACACAAAGGTAGCAGTCATGGAGTGCAGACGATCAATGAAAGCTCTAGGGATAGGCACACTGGCATGCGCGAGAAGATACAGAGCTTTGGGCAGTAGTATCATTTTAACCAAGTGCAGTCTCCCCATCACTGATAAGGGTAGAGATTTCCACATTTTGAACATATCAACAGGGTCAATATTCTTGGAAGGAGACATGTATGGGTCTCTAGTTATTATAATACCTAGGTATTTAAAGTGATCAACAACTGGCAGTTTGTGAAGTTGGGACGGCCAGTCATGCGTCCAAAGGGGCATAATAGTGGACTTCGTCTAGTTTATGTGTAAGCCCGAGTAGGTTCCAAATTGCTCTATCACAGCTATTAACCTCTGAAGCGTGCGTTAAGGCTCAGCCATAAAGAGTATGATATGACTCATCCTGTCTAATCCTCAGGGCAAGATGTTCTATTGCCACCGCAAATAACAATGGCGACAGGGGGCATTCCTGCCTGGTGCCCCTGTGAAGTGGAAAGGACTCAGACTGCATCCCATTGACTAGTATATTAGCTGTGGAATTCTGATACAGAATTTCTATCCACCTTATAAACTTAGGACCAAACCCGAAGCTCTCCAACATCCCCAAAAGAAGGGCCATTCTATTGAATCAAAGGCTTTTGCCGTGTTGAGAGATGCCAAAGCACAACGTCTCTTCTCTGCCGTCACTATCTGTGCCACTACCTGTGCCCTTCTAACGTTATCCTTATGTATTATGTATTACCTTATTTAATCGAGTGGCAAGGAGCCTAGTTAGAACCTTATAATCCAGATTTAAAAGTGAAATTGGCCTGTAAGAGCTGCATTCAAACGGGTTTTTATCCGGTTTCAGAATGACCACAATTTTGGCATCATAATAGGAGATGGGCAGTTGACACCGCTGATGGGCCGCTGAGTACAATTTAAGGAGTTGGGGTCCTAGAATCTCAATATATTTGGAGCACACCTCCACTGGGATCCTGCTGGGCCTGGGCACTTTCCCAGCAGGCAGCTCCTTCACAGCGAGTTGGATCTCCCCTAGCATAATATCCGCTTCCAGCAGGTTCCTATCCTCCACACTCAGCTGGGGATGAGAAACCTCCGATATATACTCTCGCAGCTCCTGAGCGCTGTAGTGCTGTAGGGAGCTTGATAGAAACCCCTAAAGCTGTTCTGGATGCCGTCTACTGAGTCCACAACCCTGCCTTCTGGGCTTTGTATACGAATGACCGGGGGTGACATATTATTGGTTCTAGCGATTAGAGCAAGAAGCCGACCGGCCTGGTTCCCAGTCTTAAAGGACTGTTGTTTCTGAAAGAAGAGCCTACGTTGCACTTTTCTTTAAGGTGTAGCATATATGATCTACCTCTCTCCATCCACTCGTTCCTATTCGCATCAGAAGGGTGTGAACGAAACGTTCTTTCAGCCTCCCCACATTTAGCATGCAACTCCAGCTCCTTCCGCGTAGAGTCCTTTTTAACATAAGATATGGAGGATTTTAAACAGCACTTTAGATAGGCCTTTAGTGTTTCCCAGAGCAATAAGTCATCTGTCATCTCTCCCTGTGCCTCTAGGAACAGCTGAAGTTGGTCCGGGATTCTGTCATGGGGTGTCATGAGGGACAGCCAGAAGGGATGAATTCTCATCTTGCCTCCTCTAGAAGTGGCATCTGATAGCCTCAGATGGGCCAATATGGGGGCATAATCTGATGGTACTTGCGGTTCATACTAAATATCTACCAGGTCAGTATAAACTGCAGCATTTCCCGTCATGTAATCTATCCTAGATAAAGCTCCCCTTGCGGGAGTGAAACAGGAGTACTCTCTTTAATGCGGATGGCGAATTCTCCACATGTCCAACCAGCCCATCTCAGTAGTTAGTCTGTATAGGGTGGTAACGAGGAGGGAGCTATCAGCCCTCTCCCTTGCTGAGTAATACCGGTTTAAGCTCTCCTGTATCACCATATTAAAGTTGCCCATACAGAGCAGGCGGGCAGTAGGGTATTGCCGATGTAGCCCAGCATAGTCTGGAGTAAGGAGAGATTAGCAGGAGGGGGGTTATAGAGGTAAACTATGACATAGGGGGCATTGTTAATAAACCCGTAGACAAAAATGTACTGTCCCGCCGAGTCTGCCACAGAATGTCTAACTTCCCACTTAACACTTTTATGGATCGGTAGGGCCACTCACCTGGAGTGAGAAGTTCCAAACACTTGTAGTGACCACTGAGCCCACGGTTTGGCAATTCTTCTCCCGGTCTCGGAAGTCAAGAGAGTTTCCTGCAGCCCCAGAATGTGACGGCTATACCTCCGAATATGCGAGAATACTGCGATCCTCTTGCTCAGCGCTCCCAAGCCTCTCACATTCCAGGGCATCACAGTCAGGGACCCCATATTAGATACCTATGCACCCTTCTCGAATACAGTAGTTCCTCTGAACATGAAGGGGAGAAGCTCCCCTCTATCTCTAGTAATTCGCTCTCTTTCCCCTCCTGATAGCAGTAAGCAAGTAGCCATGCCTTCAACATAATATAGAGTTGAGCGAACACCTGGATGTTCGGGTTTAAGAAGTTCGGCCGAACTTCTCAAAGTCAATGGGGACCCGAACTTTTGGGCACTTAAATGGCTGTAAAATAGCCATGGAAAGGGCTAGAGGGCTGCAAAAGGCAGCAAAATGTAGGCAAATGCCCTGCAAACATATAGGGCAATGACTTAAAATAAATTAAAATACAGAAAAATTATAAATAAACATTCTAAAATTGAGCCCAAGTGAGTGACAGTGACCTGTCACCCAGCAAACAGAGGATGTGGCAGCAACGCCACCACATCTGTCATTGTCACCAAGCATCTCCATGGAAGTGTTCAGCTATCAGCTGTCCATCTCCCAAACACTGGAGAGAAAAAGAAATAGAAAGAGGAAGTACCCCCCTACCCATGGCTCTGAATGCATTATTTCAAACTTCCTGGTCCTTTGAAATGCTGTCAATGCTGGTTTTAAAAACCTTATGGCGGTGGCTGTCCCACAGTACGTGTATCCCAGCCGCCGCTACTTTTGCCCTTTCCTGCACAACCAAATGGCGGACAAAATCAAGTGTGCACTGCGCAACGCTATCTGTGGCAACGTCCACAACACAGTGGGTAAATGTAGCGGCTGGCCCAAAGGCAGATAGCATTTTTGCGAATGTCCTTCCGCCCCCGAGGATTGCTGTGCATTTCTCTTTGTATCCTGCATTTCTCTTTGTATCCTGTTACCTACTTCCTCCTCCTCTACCTCCTCCTCATCCACTCAGCGTAACACCTTCACCACCCACAGCAGCACAGCCAGGGGGAAACAACAGCAGGTTGTTTTAAAACTTGTGTGTTTTTGGGACAAGCCCCGTACAGCGCAGGAGCTGTGGACAGGCATGGAACAACAGACTGACCATTAGTTGGTGCCACCAGTTGGTTCCAGCCCGGCCTGTTTTTTTGCGCTAATGGGCGAAATATACTAGCAGGTCTGGGCCTAGCCAGTTTGACACATCCCCTGCCTGCCACATGTGCTGAATTTGGGGTGCAGAAATTGCTAAACACCAGACAGTGAAAATCAATTCAGTTAATTGAACACACACAACACCCCCACCCCCCCTTTCACTCAATCCATTAACAAACTATTTACAAATTTTCTTAAAAACATATTAAAATAACTATAATGCAGCTAAACTTTTTTTTTTTTTTTTTATTATTTAGTTTTTTTATTATTTACCAAGCCTTAATAATATGACAGTTAATAAAATTGACAATAACATTCTAAAGTGGAGGGAATATATACACATCGCATCGTGTTTTACACTAAACCGCCATTCACATGACAGAGATAAAAAATCCCAGACAGTAACCAAATCCCCTCCACGTCTTAGGGTACTTTCACACTTGCGTTATACTTTTCTGGCAGAGAGTTCCGTCAAAAGGGCTCTATGCCGGAAAAGAACTGATCAGGCATATCCCCATGCAATCTGAAGCATGCTGTGGTATTATGTCCGTCCAAAATGCCTAATCAGTCGCCGGAATGCCGGATGCATGCATTAATTTACGTAAATTACATTGACTTGCATTAGTGCCGGATCCGTCATTGCAAAACAACTGAAGGACGGATCTGTCCTTCCGGTCTGCGCATGCGCAGACCGGGAAAACTGTGAAAAAGACTGCAAGGCGGATCCATCCATCCGCATGACAAGTGGAGAGACTGATCCGTTCTTGCAATGCATTTGTAGACGGATCCGCACCCGGATCCGTCTACAAATGCTGTCAGTTGTCACACTGAACGGCGGATCCGGATCTGGCTGGCAGCTCCGACAACAGAACTGCCTGCCGGATCACACTAACGCTAGTGTGAAAGTACCCTGAGCAGGAGGCAGCATTTCAGCAACATGGTGGAAGAGCACACGTACTGACTGATGGGTTTGCCCAGGGGCGTAGCTACAGGGAAGCGTGGGAAGCACACTGTTTTGGGTCCCTGACCTAGAAGGGGCCCATCCAGGAGGAGGAGGAGGACTAAAAGACTTTCTCAGGGCCCCTTAACAGTATTATACAATGAAATTATATACAGTGGCAGTATAGACAGTGTAGAAAGCAGATGGAAAATAAACCCAAACAGCCTCACACCCTACACATTTAACACCCCTTCACTCAAACCATTAACAAACTATTTACAAATTTACCTAAAAACATATTAAAATAACTATAAGGCAGCTAAACTAACCATATAAAGAAACAAAACTATATACACGCCTTATCCTTAACTTAAGGCCAACCAAATACAAGTGGCTCGGAGGGTGGGTATCTGCACCAACATAGGCCCTGGCCTGGAACACAATTGTCCAGCCAGGGCACAGTTCTGGAGGATGAGGAAGAGGAGTAGGAGGAACGCTGGGGGATACAGAGGACACAGTTGATATACCTCCCTCAAAGAGGATAGCTTGTCCTTGCCTCTAGGCAGCCTGGCAGACATGAGCGACTACATGCTGCAGCGCCTGCGCAACGACCACCCAGTTACTGCCACATTCTAACTTGTGCTGATTACTGGGTGGCCACCCTGCTGCATCCCCATTACAAGGACAACATGCCGTCCTTAATTCCCTCACTGGAGTGTAATAGGAAGATGAGCCCGCTAGTAGACACGCTGCTGATGGCATTCACCGGGGACTCAGTGGAAGCACAAGGTGAAGGCAGAGGAGGAGGAGCAAGAATTTGCCAATGCAGCTGGGTCACCACCAACACCTCAGAAGGCAGGGTTAGCATGGGCAAAATGTGGAAAAGCTTTGTCATCACGCCACAACAACCTGCATCACCAGCAGATCTGGAGCATTTCAGCAACATGGTGGAACAGTACACGTACTGACTGATGGGTCTGCCTAGTGGAATAGTTACAGGGGAAGCAGGGGAAGCAACTGCTTTGGGGCCGTGACCTAGAAAGGGCCCATCCAGGAGGAGGAGGAGGACTAACAGTATTATACAATAAAATTATATATAGTGCAGTATAGACAGTGTAGAAAGCGAATGGAACAGCTGCTGGGACTGGTCTGAGAGCGATCTTTAGTAGCCACAGGCATGAAAGGAAGGGGTTTGCGCGAAAATTACTGGGGGAGGGGGGGCCCCATTCAAAAATTGCTGTGGTGCCCAATCATTTCTAGCTACGCCACTGGGTCTGCCCCATTCAACTTCTGGGTCATCAAATTGGGCACATGTCCTGAGGTTGCCCTTTACGCCTTGGAGGTGCTGGCCTACCCTGCAGCCACTGTATTGTCTGAATGTGTGTTTAGCATGGCTGGTGGCATTATCACAGACAAGCGCAGCTGCCTGTCCGCAGACAATGTGGGCAAGCTTTCGTTTATTAAAAAGAACCAGGCATAGATCCCACAGGACTTGTTTGTACCTTATGCAGAATAGACATGTATACCGGCCTCACCCAACCACTGTTATACTACCGTGCACTTACACTTTGTTTTATTTTTTATATTTTCCAAATGTTTTGGGGTCTACACTAATTTATTTAAAAAAATAAAAAATAATAAAAACAGTTATTGGCGACTACCTCTGGCTTCACAGCCCAAAAAGGCTTTATTTCATGCAAGAATGTAACCGCCAATTGCAAGTTCCCTGTCAGTTATGCAGTGCAGGGGTTTGTACCTGGTAAAAATGGTAATATTTCACCCAACAATTTAAAATCTATCCTTTGCCGGACAGTATTAAACTTGGCCAGCCACAGCTGGAACCACTGATTAACGGTATTGCTATTTTGGCAATTGAATTGCAGCCCAAAACAAAATCTATCCTTTGCCGGACACTATTAAACTTGGCCAGCCACAGCTGAAACCACTGATTTACGGTATTGCTATTTTGGCAATTGAATTCCACCCCAGAAAAAAAAGATATCCTTTGCTGGACACTATTAAACTTGGCCAGCCAAAGCTGAAACCACTGATTTACGGTATTGCTATTTTGGCAATTGAATTTCACCCCAGAAAATTATCTATCCTTTGCCAGACACTATTAAACTTGGCCAGCCACTGCTGGGACACCAGATTTAGGGGATTGCTATTTTGGCAATAGAATTTCACCCCAGAACAAAATCTATACTTTGCCAGACACTATTAAACTTGACCAGCCACAGCTGGAACCACTGATTAACGGTATTGCTATTTTGGCAATTGAATTTCAGCCCAGAACAAAATCTATCCTTTGCTGGACACGATTAAACTTTGCCAGCCACAGCTGAAACCACTGATTTACGGTATTGCTATTTTGGCAATTGAATTTCACCCCAGAAAAAAATATATCCTTTGCCGGACACTATTAAACTTGGCCAGCCACAGCTGAAACCACTGATTTGCGATATTTCTATTTTGGCAATTGAATTTCACCCCAGAAAAAAAAAGATATCCTCTGCTGAACATTATTAAACTTGGCCAGCCAAAGCTGAAACCACTGATTTACAGTATTGCTATTTTGGTAATTGAATTTCACCCCAGAAAATTATCTATCCTTTGCAGGACACTATTAAACTTGGCCAGCCACTGCTGGGACATCAGATTTAGGGGATTGCTATTTTGGCAATTGAATTTCACCCCAGAACAAAATCTATTCTTTGCTGGAAACTATAAAACTTGGCCTGCCACAGCTGAAACCACTGATTTACGGTTTTGCTATTTTGGCAATTGAATTTCACCCCAGAACAAAATCTATCCTTTGCCGGACACTATTAAACTTGGCCAGCCACTGCGGGGACACCAGATTTAGGGGATTGCTATGTTGGCAAATGAATTTCACCCCAGAAAAAAAAATATCCTTTGCCGGACACTATTAAACTTGGCCAGCCACAGCTGAAACCACTGATTTACGGTATTGCTATTTTGGCAATTGAACTTCACCCCAGAAAAATATCTATCCTTTGCCGGACAGTAATAAACTTAGCCAGCCACAGCTGGAACACCAGATTTAGGGGATTGCTATTTTGACAATTGAATTTCACCCCAGAACAAAATCTATCCTTTGCCGGACAGTATTAAACTTGGCCAGCCACAGCTGGAACCACTGAATAACGGTATTGCTATTTTGGCAATTGAATTCCACCCCAGAAAAAAATCTATCCTTTGCCGGACACTATTAAACTTGGCCAGCCACTGCGGGGACAACAGATTTAGGGGATTGCTATGTTGGCAAATTAATTTCACCCCAGAAAAAAAAATATCCTTTGCCCGACACTATTAAACTTGGCCAGCCACAGCTGAAACCACTGATTTACGGTATTGCTATTTTGGCAATTGAATTTCACCCCAGAAAAATATCTATCCTGTGCCGGACAGTAATAAACTTAGCCAGCCACAGCTGGAACACCAGATTTAGGGGATTGCTATTTTGACAATTGAATTTCACCCCAGAACAAAATCTATCCTTTGCCGGACACTATTAAACTTGGCCAGCCACTGTTGGGACACCAGATTTAGGGGATTGCTATTTTGGCAATTGAATTTCACCCCAGAGCAAAATCTGTCCTTTGCCAGACACTATTCAACTTAGCCAGCCACAGCTGAAACCAATGATTTACGGTATTGCTATTTTGGCAATTGATTTTCACCACAGAAAAAAATCTATCCTTTGCCAGACAGCAGACAGTACTACACTTGACTAGCCACAGCTGGAACACCAGATTGAATTTCACCCATCAATAAAATATAGAAATTTCTATCCTGAGTTTCTAGGGGTGACAATAAGCACAGCCAAGCCCCTGATGTAGGATATAGCAAAAAAAAAAACTAGTATTAATCGATTGATGGACTTGGTGGCAGCTTGTGCTGGTGCACCACAAGACACAAAATGGCTGCCGATCACAGCAGAAAAAAGTGACAGAAAAACACTCTGTGCAGCCTAAAAACTAGTGAAAAATTAACTAGCAGAAGTTGAATGATTCACAGCTGTAGATCGATCACTTCATTAGGTGTTTTTGCTGAGTTTTCCCTGCCTAATCTCGCCCTCACAGCAGCTGCATCCTATCCCTACACTAATCAGAGCAGAGTGACGTGCGGCGCTACGTGACTACATCTTAAATAGAGGCTGGGTCACATGCTGCACTTAGCCAATCACAGCCATGCCACTAGTAGGCATGGCTGTGATGGCTTCTTAGGGCAAGAAGTACAAAGCTAGCTGATTGGCTGCTGTGCAGCCCTTCAGATAGCAGGAAGAAATCGCCAAACAACGGACTTTAACCTGAACTTTTTTGAAAATGTTCAGGTCCGGGTCCCAAACACCCCAAAATTCGGCACGAACCCGAACTATACAGTTCGGGTTCGCTCTACTCTACTCTACATAAGAAACAACTAGTAATGTGCGTGCATTACAAACAGAACTCTAATCTGCATCGTAGCTAGATTCTCGGGCACCTGCACAGTGAAAAGATGATAAAACTATGCAGGTGGCCAAACGTGCCCAAGTCACAGATATTGGTCAATCTGTAGTGGCCAGAAAGGGCAGCGGAACATACAACTCAAAAAAGTAAAAGGGTGCCCCCCCCCCCCGCAGCAAGGTCAAACAAGGGCATCTGATAGATAAGCCACAAGGACTGACAGCTGAGTGTCTCAAAAAGGACAAAATATCTGCCCTTGCGCGATATCATGGCACTCAGGTAGCGCACTGCGGACATATTCAATATACTTGCGGTGTCCCCAAGTACAAGGGTTTCAGTGGGGTCTCGGTCGTTGAGAGATCCAGTCCTCCGCTTCCTTAGGATCCGTGAAGAAGAGGGACCGTTTGCCGTCCCCAATGAGGAGACGTGCATGGTAGGCCATCGAGTACTGTAGGTTTAGGTCCCGAAGGCACCTCTTGACCGAAATGAAGGTAGCCCTTTTCTTCTGTAGTACAGCAGAGAAGTCGGGAAAAAGCTAGATATCCGTGTTGTCATGCTTGAGGTCCCGTTTGTTTCTTGCTTGGCTGAGTATAAGGTCGCGGTCCTTCCAGTTGAGCAACTGGGCTAGTAAAGGTCTTGGCGGGGCCCCTGGGGGAGGTGGCCTGGCGGGAACTCGGTGAGCACGCTCAACCGCGTATGCAGCGGAAAATGGGGCTACCGGGAACTGCGCTTTAAACCACTGCTCCAAGAAGGAAGCTGGATCTTGACCTTCCGCCCTTTCTGGCATTCCCAGGATCCGCACATTGTTGCGTCGAGCCCGGTTCTCTAAATCATCGCACTTCTGTTGCCATAGGCTGACAGACCTTTCCACCTCCTGCAGTCGTATGTTCATGGGTCTGGTGAGATCCTCCAGAGCCGAGACTCTATCTTCAGTCTGGCGCACCCTCTCCCTGAGCTGCTGCACGTCCTGTCTCAGTAGGCCCAGGTCAACCCGCACCTCTTCTATTCTGCAGGTGAGAGAAGTTTGACAGGAAGAGATCACCGTCAGAAGTTGGTCTTAGACAGCCTTCAGGGTAAGTTCTGGCTCTCTGACGTCTTCAGACTATCTGTTGTGCAGCTTAACCTCACATAACCGCCATGCATGGAGAGGCGGGAGCCGCGGCGTCATGTTGGGTCTCTTGCCGCGTATATTCTTTAAGCTTGTCAGCTGCGGATTGAGCCTTGCTGGGTCCCATTTCGGGCTTCCTAGGCTTCCTCCTCCTCCTCTGTACTTGACACTCGGTAGTTGGAGGAGACAGCTTGGCAGGATGAGTCAGGATTCTATGTGGGGCACGGAGCAGCTCTTAAATACGTGCACTCATGTCGGCAGTCAGCCACGACCCCCGGATCACAGATTTTTATCACAAAAATACTGCAGAAATTGGGGAAAATGGGGACTGCCATTTTGCCTGAGCTGTTCTTAACAGTATATACACAACATTAAAAATTTGCTTTACAGCAGCCCCATGGGCCATAGACACAATGGTCAGGAGGGGACCTCTGACTTATGTGGGAGAGTTTTCTAGGCATGATCTGACTGTGACCAGTGCAGAGGTCGTTGTACAAGGAAAGAATTGACAATCATCTGTTGTAAATAGTGTATCCTGACTTATCTATACACAGAGGTGATATCTCCTTATCATTACAGGCCGGTTTTGAATAAAATATAACGGCGGTAAAGTGATCTGTATAGACCAAGAAGTGGCACCAATTATTAGGCTTTGTGGATAGTGCTAAAACAGCAGGAAAGTTATGTTTTTTTGTTTAAGTATAGATGTTAACATGGAAAATTAAAAATAATATCATCAAAAATTATTTAAAGATAAGCTAAACATAAAAACGTGATTTAAACAATAGGTCATTTATTTTCTGATAACACATTCCCTTTAGGTTGCTTCAGATGGAGCCATGGCGCATGTAGGCAGTGAACAACTGAATACAAAGGATGTCTCGATAGTAGTTGAGTTTTTTATCTCTCTCAGAAGGTGTATGAAAGGAGGCCTATTTTGGAATGGTAGTGAGGGTGTAATATTGTGGAGAGCCCTCAGCAGCTGTGACTGCACAAGCAACTGAGCATGCATCTGGCCATTTGCATAAGGGACTTGGAGGGACTCCACTGCATACTGCCACGGTCTGTCATCTGCATGGTCCTGGTCATCGCCCTCTAGCTCCTCATGCTCCTCCTGCTCCTCTCCTGTCGCTTGTGCAGATAAACCACCTAGTTGTATGTGAGATGGGGAAACAGCTCTCATTGTTTGAACACTGTTTGTATGAACGACATAGTAGTGTTTGGGGCCTCCTTTGAGGATCACCTCCAAAAGCTGTGACAGGTCCTAAGACGGCTGCGAGACCAAGGGCTCAAGATCAAGCCCAAGAAGTGCCAACTGTTTAACTAACCAATGTCCCGATTCTGGCTTATGCGCAGTTCGACACCCCATTCCTACTGTACACTGACGGAAGTCTACATGGTCTGGGGGCCGTATTATTACAAGTCCATTGCCTACGGCAGCCGGTCTCTGAGGAAGTCAGAGCGCAACCCTGACAACTATAGCTCCTTCAAACTAGAACTACTGGCACTGGTGTGGGCCATGACCGAAAGGTATGCGGAGTACCTGACAGGTGCAGAGGTGACCATGATGCAGAGGTGGTTGGCTCACCATTCTCAGTACCATTACCGCATCAAGTTCCGGTCCGGTAGGGAGAACGGAAATGCCGATGCACTCTCCCGAGTCCCTATAGGGTTTTCGACTCAGAGTGCTAGAGGACACTGAAACTCCTAACCTTGGATAATTACCCATGTTCCAGGATGTGAAACATTCAAGAAGGGTGGCGTTCGGGATGTCCACGGTGTTGGGAAAGACTTTGGCTGATTGGGATATAGTCCAGAATGGCTTTCCAGACCTGTGGAAAGTGAAAGAATGGATCCGGACCAAGATCTGGCCTCGGCCATAGGAGCTGGCCCGTCTGACTCCAGAGGGCCAAAAGTTGTTGAGGCAGTGGGAAAAGCTGACTGTTACCCAGGGCCTCCTATATTAGACCATATACCTGCAATCAGAGTTGTAATACCGGCGACAGAATCCTCATGTCATTGAGACCGGAGGCTGCCCAGGAAGCCCATTAGAGGGGTGCCCATTTTGGGAGCGATAAAACGTTTAAGTGGCTCCAATGGCTGGTATACTGTTCAGATTTGGCAGACATGGTGGCCGAGGCATGTCTTAAATTTGACAAAGGCAGATTGTATGCCAAAACGCCCTCACTGGAATGTGACAATAAATCACAGCAAGATTATCTAATAGCGAGTGCCGTTCTCTTCTCTTCTTACTCATACTGTTTAGTCATGACAAATAATTTCACTAAGTATGCAATGGCTGTGCCTACCAGAGACCAGTCTGCCGCTGAAGTGGTCTGCAAACACTTCATACAGGTGTTTGGGTGTCCACGTAGGATACATTCGGCATGTTTTCAGGGTACTCTAATGAATGAACTGTACCAGCTGTATGGGAAAGATTGTTCCCGCACCGCCCCATATCACCCCCAGGGAAACGGGGAGTGCAAGCAGTTCAACCGCACCTTGCTGGAGGACAGCCAAAAGGCTTGGTGGCCCGAGTACCTACCTAAACTGATGTAAGCCTATAACAACAGAGTACTCAGTACCACCGGATACTGCCCACATATGCTCATGTTTGGGAGAGCCAGATGGGAGATTGAGGATCTCCACATGCCCGACCTGATGGAGCCGCCACCAAGAAATACCACTGCATGGGTGCAAGAGCACCACCGCCGTCTGAAAGCGATCCACAAGGTTCAGTGTGCATGGAGGAGATGCCTCATCCTGCTCAGAGTACACATTAAATTCCCTTAGAGGAAGAAGAATGGTGGGTTGTCCCTGCCCCGGTACCCACAGAGGCTCCGGCCGTGACAAGTTTGTCACCCAGAGAAAATGCTGAGCAGTCAGTAGTTCCTTCCCCGTCAGATGTGCCTGATATTCCCAGTGCTTCTGAACCTCTCACTCTGTGAAGGTCAACGAGACCCAATGCTGGTGTGCCCCCACAGCGTTATGCCCAGGATGAGTTTGTATGGGGAGGGTTGCTGAGGACAACAACCTGTAGTGGGGTGGTATGTGAGATGGGGAAACATCTCTCATTGTTTGAACACTGTTTGTATGGATTAAATTAAATGTTCTCGACTGACATGCTGCTATTTGGCCACAAGATGCTGCTGTTTCCTAGGCACAGCTGAATGAGCGCATATATATTTCCATATTCATGAGAGGTGTGGTTTGCAGAGCATGGAGAGGAAAGAGGAGGCAGCCATCTTAAGGAGCAGAGACTGAGGAGCTGTGTGAGCAAAGAAGCTGACGACATCCAAGTGTGAGAGTAGCCTTCAGTGACCAGAGCTGCAGCTAAGTGAAGCTGATTGTTGTCCAAGACCCATATCCTGTACAGGGAAAGAAGGATTGTTTCCAGGAAGCCTAATAAGAGCTGAGGAACAAAGCTATGTACCCTGCAGGACCTCATGTTTGCTGGTTAGACTGGTTGTCCGGTTCAGAGTCATCAGTGGATGAAGAGCAGACCCCGGTCGGTAAGATTGTGCACGCACCTCATTACAGTGTTGGTGCCTAGAGACTGAAATAAGGCCTGTAATTGCCGGACTAAGTATGGGAGGGGGAATACTATAGAGCACGGTAAGATTGTAAAACGGTTGTGTTGCACCACAGGTTAGCCCATACTAAGCACCCAAACAATTGTTCGTGTTTGCTTTAGGGTAATAAACGGTACGGCGAGGCAGTTTTAGTTGTGCCCGCCAGTTCAGCCTCCACAGGGCTCAAGTGGCTGTGAGATGTAGGTGCCATATCTTTTGTTCCGTTGCCAGTCAGATTTATAGACCTCCCCTCAAGGACGGGAAGAAGTGGAATAACATAATTCATCCCGTAGTCCTGGCGACTAACAAATAAAGTATCCTCCTCAAAGGGCCTGAGCAAATGGCAGGTGTCATAAATGAGCTTCCACTGTCTAATGTCAAAGTGGATTTCCAACGTGTGGAAATGTCAAATATGAGGTGATGTAGGGAAACACCATTCTGCCTTTGCAGGTCAAGGAGGGCTTGTTTTGCACATTAGGAGTGTCTTTAAGAGCAAGCACAGTTTGCTTGACATTCGCAAGACATTTGCAGTTGGGTGGAAGACTTCAGGAATCGGGTGACAAGCATATTGAAGATGTGCGCCATGCAGGGCGCATGGGTCAGCCTTCCCTGATGCAGCACAGACAGAATACTCTTCCCATTATCCGTGGCCCTTGGTCCTATGTCCAGTTGGCGAGGAGCCAATATTCGATTTCTTAGTTGATGACATGGAGCAGTTTCTCCCCGGTGTAACTCTGTTCATCCAGGTTGACCAGACCGTGCTTTGCATAGGTGGTATGTTAAAATGTGCCTACAGTGGAGACTAAAGACAAGGTGGAGGATGAGGCCAAGTTTCTGGTGGGCTGGAAAGAACATCTATGGTCCTTGACCATAGCTACAGCTCCACACATCAGCTCTGACATGAACTGTTCCAGATGCTGACAGGCTCACGGACTAGCTCACCTTCTGCTCAACATATGTGTGCAGGGCTGGTTCAGATTTTGGCTTGGGACTCTTCACCTTGGGTGGGCACAAGCCATTAGTTCTCTGAATGTGCAGAGTCCACAATATGGAAAGGGAGGGACTGTAGTACCAGCTACCTGGCCAGGTGTACGTTCAGCTTCTGCTGAACATACACCTAGCCAGGTAGCTGGCCAAGTAAGTGCATGCATACTATTGTCTTTTTGTAATCGCTACGGTTATCGATTGCTGGGGAAACATTTGATGAGGAGTAGGAGTAATAGATCAAAGGAAGGAATTACAACTTCCTTCTGCTAAGGTTAAGGAGCCCTCACTGCTGGCTCCAGATCTCCCACTGCTTCCACCCTGCTGGCTCAGTAGCACGCTGCTACCCTGCTGTTGTCTCACAAGCTTGCTGCCACCCTCACCCCCGGATGATGAAAATTATGCTTCCTCTTCATCTGGCTCCCACTTGCAAATGTCTACATTATCATCCACTACTGTCTGTTCATCACTTATATCACTCTCACCAGTCTCTTGGCCACATCTCTGACCACTCAAAAACGCTGAGAAGAGCCAGCCTTATACATACATACTTCCTGAGTAGAAGGAGCAGCAAAAGAAAGAGGTAGTTGCAGGACAGGCGAGGGCACAGGGGTTGTTCCTGGGCCATGCCAACTAAATGTAGTGTCAGAGGAACCCACCAGTCCCTGGCTGTGTGTATCTGTGCCACCTGAGATGATGTTGAAGAGCGAGTCAACCATTCCAGTACAGCTGGATTGTTGGTCAAAACAAGGCAACTGGATAACAGAACAGATTAAGTATTAATGGCCCAGCAAGTGAACTAGATAAACATGCCTATATATTAGACCACCTGTTGCAAACTAAGTCTATTTATACCAGAACAGTTTTAGTATTAATGGCGCAGTAAGTGTATTAGATAAATGCGCCTATATTTAGACCACCTGTTCACAATGAGTCTGATGCACAGTAAGTCTGTGCATAACAGAACAGATTAAGTATAAATTGCGCAGCAGATGAACTAGATAAACGCGCCTATATATCAGACCGCCTGTTGACACTTAGTCTGACGCACAGTAAGTCTATGTACAGTCCTGATCAAAAGTTTAAGACCACTTGAAAAATGGCAAAAAAACATATTTTACATTGTTGGATCTTAACAAGGTTCCAAGTAGAGCTTCAACATGCAACAAGAAGAAATGAGAGTGAGACAAAACATTTTTTAAGCATTCAAGTAATTGAAAATAATGATTAAGCTGAAAAAGGCTGTTTTTAAGCTGATCCGAATTTTAGGACCACATTCCTTTAAAGGGCCAAATCTGTGCAAAGATGTGGACTCATTGTCATTTTCTGTCAGGTAGTCACACGTTGTGATGGCAAAGGCAAACAAACTCTCCCTTTTTGAACGTGGGCAGGTTGTTAAACTGAATAAGCAGGGTCTCTCACAGCGTGCCATTGCTGCTGAGGTGGGACGCAGTAAGACAGTCATTTGGAATTTCCTAAATGATCCTGAGAGTTATGGAACAAAAAAGTCAAGTAGAAGACCCAAAAAAAATTCACCAGCACTGAGCCGGAGGATCCAATTGGCTGTTCATCAAGACACTGGACGATCCTCAACCCAAATTAAGGCCCTTACTGGTGCTGACTGCAGCCCGATAACCATCAGACGGCATCTGAGACTGAAGGGCTTCAAAAACAAAAAAACGTCTTCAAAGACCTCGTCTCTTTGAACGCCACAGAACTGCTCGTTTGGACTTTGCAAGAGAGCACCAAACATGGGACATTCAAAGGTGGAAGAAAGTTTTATTCTCTGATGAGAATTTTTTTTACCTTGATGGTCCTGATGGTTTCCAATGTTACTGGCGTGACAAGCAGATCCCACCTGAGATGTTTTCTACGTGCCACAGTGGAGGGGGCGCCATAATGGTCTGGGGTGCTTTTTCCTTCAGTGGAACAATGGAGCTTCAGGAAGTGCAGGGGTCGTCAAACGGCCGCTGGCTATGTCCAGATGTTGCAGAGAGCATTCCTCATGACTGAGGGCCCTCGTCTGTGTGGTAACGACTGGGTTTTTAAACAGGACAATGCTACAGTACACAATGCCCGCAGGACAAGGGACTTCTTCCAGGAGAATAACATCACTCTTTTGGCCCATCCTGCATGTTCCCCTGATCTAAATCCAATTGAGAACCTTTGGGGATGGATGGCAAGGGAAGTTTACAAAAATGGACAACAGTTCCAGACAGTAGATGGCCTTCGTGCGGCCATCTTCACCACTTGGAGAAATGTTCCTACTCACCTCATGGAAACGCTTGCATCAAGCATGCCGAAACGAATTTTTGAAGTGATCAACAATAATGGCAGAGCCACTCAGTACTGAGTTCATGTTTGGAAGTTTGATTTCTGTTTTGGGGGGGTTTAGTTTTTTTTTGGAGGTGTCGTCCTAAAATTTTGATCAGCTGTAAAACAGCCTGTTTCAGTTTATTCGTTGTTTTCATTAAATTGAATGCTCAAAAAATGTTTTGCCTCACTCCTGTTTCTTCTTGTTGCATGTTGAAGCTCTATTTGGAACCTTGTTAAGATCCAGCCATGCTAAATATGATTTTTTTTGCCATTTTTCAAGTGGTCTTAAACTTTTGATCAGGACTGTATGACAGAACAGATTAAGAATAATGTTGAGCGCGAATATTCGAATAGCGAATATTTTTTACGAATATTGACACCGCAAATTCGCTAATATTTAGAATATGGTGCTATACATTCGTAAAAACTAATTTTTTTTTTTTTTTTTGGGGGGGGGGGGGTCTTTTTTTTTTCCAATCAGAACCCAAGAATAAGATACCGTTAACGAAGATAGAGAATATAGCGCTATGTTCTCTATCTTCGTTAATTCTAGCAAGTCAATCAATAGGAAAGTTATAGCCCATTCAAAGTGTCATTCGCAGTACGTGAATATTACATTATGTAATATTCGCGTACTGTGACTGAAACTTTGAACAGGGTATAACTTTCCTATTGGTTAGCTTGCTAGAATTAATGAAGATAGAGTATATGGCGCTATATTCGTATTCGTTATCTTCGCTAATTCTAGCAATACAAGTAAACTTGCCGATACACAGCTCTAAGTTGGATGCGCAATGCGAGAATATTAAGTAATATTATTTGCATTGCGCATCTAACTTAGAGTGGGGTATATGCAACTTACTTTACTATTGTTTGGCTGGGTAGAATTAAGGAATATGATGAATACGCATATAGCTCTCTATTCTCTATGTTTGCTAATTCTAGCAAGCCAACCCAATAGCAAAGTTGACTGTACCCAACTCTAAGTTAGATGCGCAATGCAAAAATATTACTTTGCCTATTTTTGGCAATAAATAGAATATTGTGTCAGTATTATATTTATTGAAGAAAAATAGGTAAAAGTAATATTTTCGCATTGCGCATCCAACTTAGAGCTGGGTACAGTCAACTTTCCTATTGGCTTGCTAGAATTAGCGAATATAGAGAATATAGTGCTATATTTGTATTCGTCATATTCCTTAATTCTTCCCAGCCAAGTAAACTTGCCTATACAAAGGTCTAAGTTGGATGCGCAATGCGAGAATTTTAAGCAATATTAGTCGCATTGCGCATCCAACTTAGAGCTGTCTATAGGCAACTTTCCTATTGGCTTGCTAGAATTAGCGAAGATAACGAATATAGCGCTATATTCTCTATATTCGTTAATTCTAGCAAGACAACCAATAGTAAAGTTGCCTTTATACCCCGTTCAAAGTTCAATTCGCAATTCGCAAATAATTAAATTGCATATTATTCGCGATAAATAGAATAATGACGAATATTCGATTTCGACGAATATATGACGAATATTAAATTGAATATTCGCGAAATATCGCGAAATCGAATATGGCACCTCCCGCTCATCACTAAGTAATTAAGAATTAATGGTGCAGCATGTGAACCAGATAAACAGGGCGATTACACTAAGCCTGCACTGTCCCAGCAGTCTCCCTATGCTCTCCCTACAGTGTCTAAAAACTCTCCCTACAATCTCCCTACACTGTCTTTACCCAAAATTGTACAGTTAAATGCTTTCTAAAACACAATTTTTTCCTGAAATTCGAATCAAAGTCAATTTGTTTCACTTTTATTCGCTTAACATTAATTGAGCTCATCAGTTAGGAAAGTAGTAGAAAGTCCTAGAAATACAATTTTCCAAATGTTTCTAGAAAACAAAAACTTTATGGAACTTGCTAGAATCCAAACCTAATGCACAAATATGAATTTGCCAAGCTGTGTGATGGAACCCTCTGGAACTAGCTTTCAAATAGATAAATAGCCAGGAGGAAGGAAGAAGAACAAGAGAGAAGAAGAAAAGAAAGGGAGCAGAGACACAGAAGAAAAGACAGATAGGCTGAAAACTGGAGGGGCTAGATGAAGGATTGGTTAAGAGACCTATAAGTACTAAGTATGGTAACTACTACATACTGTAAGGATTAATTGTCTAAGTAACTATAACTATCATTTTGTTTGTACTATTCTCTCTGTTTGTAATATCGATTTCTTTGTTATTCTACTAAATCTCCATACTGTATATACTCATCAATAGTAATAATTGTAATATCAAGTTTTCCACACTGCACAATATAACAGTTTTTTTTATAATCTCACCCTTTTGTCTCATTCATTAAACCCAACTTAAAGAATTAGACCCAATAAGAGAGTATATTATATATATAGTATATATTTAATATATAGTTATATATAATAATTTCTTACACTGTGACAATGAACAGAGCACTGGAAATGTCACAATGGGGCAGCATGTCCCAGGGACAATGAAAGAAACACTGCATGTCACAATGGGCCAGCATCTTGATAGGACAATGGACATTACACTGCGCTTGTCATATTGTGTTATCAACTTCCAGTAATAATGGATTAAACACTGTTTGTGTCACAATGGTCTAGGATTCTCCAGGGATAATGGATTAAATACTATGCGTGTCACAATTGGCCAGTACATTCAAGGGACAATCGATGGAACACATCCAATAGGAATAATGGATAGAAAACTGCATGTTTCACAATGGTCCAGCAATCTTTAGGGACAATGGTCATTGGAACATTGCATGTGTCACAACGGGCCAGTATGATCCTGTGACATAAACAGAACACTGTATATGTCACAATAAACCAGAATCCTCCAGAGAAAATGGACAGTACTCCACTCGTGTCACAATGGGTAAGCATCATCCCAAGACAATGGACGGAACAATGCATTTTTTTACAGTGGGCAAGCATTTTCAAGGGAGTGTAAGTCACAATGGGTCCAGCATATTTCTGTTACTATGGTCGCAACACATTGGACACTGCTTACCATATGTCACAACAGCTTGGATGCACTGTGCCACTGTGGGCATCCTGTAGCTGGTCTCACTGCACTGTATTGTGTGTGATCACGTTTTGGAGTGGGAGGGCTTGGAAGTGCCCTGTCACACCAGCTCGAATGTGCTGTACCAGTGAGCATGTCAGCTCTATAGGTGTCCTATAGCAGGGCTCAATGTGCTCATTTCCAGACCATGGTGATCAGACGCTTAAGGAGACACATGTGTTGGACATGATCGGGACAAGTTGCCATCATGATAAATTAATACTATAGCTCCCGTGTACCGTCAATTCACGTCAGGGAGTTTTATCTGTTCAAAAAGAAAAAAAGGCAGTAGGATCTTTGTCCCTGCATTAAGTTAAGCATCTCATGTGACATTGGGGCAGAACTTCTGCCATGGTGAAGTCATAGCCAACGCGATGTATGGTGTGTTTGACAGTCCACAAATATACAAAAACAGATCATCAGCCACTGCGCCTTAGACTTTTCCCCCAGACCCCCACATTCATCAGCGATGCTTCCTGTGCCTGAAATAACCAATAGCAAAGCTCTTTACAGCAAGGAGCTTTGTTATTGGTTGGTATAGGCGCGCGCAAAAGCGATAAACGTCCTGCAGCATGGGAAGCCGGCGGGAGCTGGAAGGAGGAGGGGCCGGCTCCGGGGGTGGCTGTTGTAAGGAGAGCGGGGTGCACTGCCCAAGGACCTTGGGAAACATGACAGGGCTGATGGAGAGGTAAGGAGCCGTGGACTCATGTGACTGGTCCCCGGTGACCCTGCTCCCCCTTCTCCTATCACCCCACTAGTGACCCTGCTCCCCCCTCCTCCTGTCACCTGTATATGTGGGGGATGTGACAGGATGGTGTATATGAGGAGGAAATGTAACAGGACCCTGCATATGAGGAGGAGATGTGACAGGACAGTGTATATGTGGGGGAGATGTGACAGGACCCTGTATATGAGGGGGAGATGTGACCGAACCCTGCATATGAGGAGGAGATGTGATAGGACTAGAGTTGAGCGAACCCGAACTGTATAGTTTGGGTTTGTACTGAACTTTACAGTTTTCCGCACCTGGACCCGAACATAAAAGTTCGGGTTCGGGTTCATTGTTCGGCGAACACTTTTTGAAAGGCTGCACGGCAGCCAATCAACAAGCGTTTCACTACTTTGCCATAAGAAGCCATCACAGCCATACCTGCTATTGGCATGGCTGTGATTGGCTAAGTGCAGCATGTGACCCAGCCTCTGGGACAGGTTGCTGCTGCTGTGAGGGAGAGATTAGGGAAGAAATTATTGAACTTCGTGGTGTTAAATTTTCAAACTACAGAAATTATTGAGGGTGCTATGCTACATATTTGTACCCAGCCCTGAGCCCAGTGATACTATAAACTAAATTTTAATCCATCTGTTACTGAGGTGGGGGTCGGCGGCCATTTTAGCAACTGCAGTGTCCTTGGAACTGCATCTGACCTGCATGTGTGCCAGCCTGCCAGGGACATTAGTCTAATTATTTTTTGGTAGCTCAGTGGAGAAAAATTCCTTTTTTCTGGCAGGTCAAGTCCCCCTACATTACCTATTTTATAATTTTGGGGTGACATTTCTGCAGTTGGGGAAATAAACCCGTACTGTTGTGCCACAGAGCACTTTTGCATAAAACGCAGAGAATACTGTTTTTTTTGCCAATTTTGCCGTATACAAACCCCTGCTCTGCATAGGTGACAGGGAGGTACATTTAAAAAAATCATCTGTTACATTGGAGGTTGACATTTTTCTAGTTTTGCCGTATTCAAACCCCTGCTCTGCATAAGTAACAGGGAGGTAAATCTTTAAAAATCATCTGTTACATTGGTGGTTGACATTTTTCCAGTTTTGCCGTATACAAACCCCTTCTTTGCATAACTGACAGGGAGGTAAATTTAAAAAAATCATCTGTTGCATTGGTGAGTGACATTTTGCCAGTTTTTCCATATACAAACCCCTGCTCTGCATAAGTGACAGGGCGGTAAATTTCAAAAAATCATCTGTTGCATTGGTGGGTGACATTTTGCCAGTTTTGCCGTATACAAGCCCCTGCTCTGCATTGGTGACAGGGAGGTAACTTTCTAAAAATCGAATGTTACATTTTTGGGCCATAAAGTACCCCTGCACTGCATACCTGACCTGGAAATATATTCAGTAAATTTGGTGGCCTTCAGATTGTTAGGTGATCTGTACCCCTTCTTTCTTTCAAAATACCCCTGCACTGCATACCTGACTGGGAATTATATTCTGTAAATTCTGCGGCGTTTACATTGTTGGGTGCTGTGGTTATATGCTGTAAAATCTCCATGATGTCTCCATGATAAATCTGCAGCATGGGGCCCCCCTGTGGCTTCTATCCCCTTTAAAATAATCGTTTAGCGGGACAAATAGATGCCTGATGACGGGGACGCTCCAACCATGACCCCTTTTTTCTTTCAAACTACCCCTGCACTGCATACCTGACTGGAAAATATATGCTGTAAATTAGGTGGCGTTCAGATTGTTGGCTGATCTGTACCCCTTCTTTCTTTCAAAGTACCCCTGCACTGCATAACAGACAGGGAACTTAGTTTGTTACAATTGGCGGTTACATTGTTGCCTGACATAAAGCCGTTTTTGGCTGTGAAGCCAAAGGTAGTCGCCAATAACAATGTATTTTGTTTTCTTTTTTTTTTTTTTATAAATTGGGGTGGACCCCAAAACATTGGGAAATATAAAAAAGAAAACAAAGAGTAAGTGCACTGTAGTATAACAATAGTTGGGTGAGGCAGGTATACATGTCTATTCTGCATAAGGTACGAACAAGTCCTGTGGGATCAATGCCTAGTTCTTTTTAATAAACGTGAGATTGTCCAAGTTGGCTGTGGATAGACGGCTGCACTTGTCTGTGATAATGCCCCCAGCCATGCAAAACACATTGGCAGGCCAGCACCTGCAGGGCAGGCCAGCACCTCCAAAGCGTAAAGGTGAAGCTAAGGCCTTGTCCCCAATTTGGAGACCCAGAAGTTTAATGCGGCAGACCCAGTGGCGTAGCTAGAAATGACTGGGCCCAACAGCAAATTTTTGAATGGGGCCCCCCTCCCCCAGTAAGTTTTTTCGCAACCCCTGTTGCTACTAAGGATCCCTCTCTCAGACCAGTCCCGGCAGCTGTTCCACCAGTTTAAACACTGTCTATACTGCCATTGTATATAATTTAATTGTATAATATTGGTGACGGGGCCCTGACAAAGTCTTTTAGTCCTCCTCCTCCTGGATGGGCCCCTTCTTGGTCAGGGCCCCAAAGCAGCTGCTTTCCCTGTAGCTATGACCCTAGGCAGGCACATAGGTCAGTACGTGTAGGCGTGTGCACCGATACTATTCCACCATTTGGGGAAATGCTGCCTCTTGCTAAGACGTTCCATATCTGCTGGTGGTGCTGGTTGTTGTGGCGTGGTGACAAAGCTTTTCCACATTTTGGCCATGCTAACCCTGCCTTCTGAGGTGCGGGTGGTGACCCAGCTGCATTGGCAACTTCTTCTTCCTCCTCCTCTGCTTTAGCCTTGTGCTTCTACTGAGCCCCTGGTGTCAGGTATGAATGCCATCAACAGCGCATCTACCAGCGTTGGCTTCTTCCGATCACGCTTCAGTGACAGAATTAAGGACGGCATGTTGTCCTTGTAATGGGAATCCAGCAGTGTGGCCACCCAGTAATCTGCACAAGTTAGAATGTGGGCAACTTGGCAGTCATTGCGCAGGCACTGCAGCATGTAGTTGCTCACGTTTGCCAGGCTGCCCAGAGGCGTCGACAAGCTGTTCTCTGTGGGAGGTGTATTATCTGTGTCCTCTGTATCCCCCCAGCCATGCTCAAGTGATGGCCGTGAGCTGCTTTGGGTGCCACCCTGCTGTGAACACAGTTTCTTCTTCTCCTCCTCCTCCAGAACTATGCCCTGGCTGGACAATTGTGTACCTGGCCTATGTTGGTGCAGGAACCCACCATCCGAGCCACTTGTATATGACTGGCCTTATAAGTTAAAGGTAAGGCAAGTATATAGTTTTGTTTGTTTATTTCGTTTATCTGACTTAGTTATTTAAATATGTTAATAAGTAAATTTGTAAATAGTTTGTGAATGGGCATTAATGAGTGAAGTTTGAGTGAAGTTTGAGTGAAGTTTGAGTGAAAAGGGGGTAGGGTGGGAGTCTGGTCGGGTTAATTTTCTCTTTTTGAAATGTTCTTTGTATAGTTTTTGTTACGATTCATAATAAAAAGACCCCAACCACTCATCGGTCTGTTGTTCCATGCCCGTCCACAGCTGCTGCGCGGTGTGGGGTTTGTCCCCCAAACAGATGTGCTGATGTTGGTGGTGAAGGTGTTACGCTGAAAGGATTAGGAGGTGGTAGAGGAGGAGGAGGTGGAGTAGGAGTAGAAGGTGTGGGGAGTCGCTCTGGTAGACAGCGGTGCGGGTGCAGTTTAGAGGCAAAACAAGGAGTCCAGATTGTGCAACAAACAGTGTTTTATTCACACTTGCACACCATAAATGAAAAAACAGTCTCTTTGGTGACAGTTCACACACAACGGAAATAACGTGGCAAAACAAAAACAGGCCAACACAGGTTCAGTCACCTGGGAGGTGTAGGTGCAGGTTCGCACCACGCTGTCGGCCCAGCCGCAGGAGAATCCAGCTTCAGGTAGCCAGGAACAAAACACCTCCTTGCTGAGTTCTTTCCTCCAGGACAGAGAACTCCTCAGCCCTGTTAGCAGCTCCAGGATAATCACCACCTCCAGCTGCTGAGCTGGCTGAGCTTTTAAACCCAGCCCAAAACCAGGACTGGGTCGTGGGGAGCAGCCACCCACCCTACACTTTAGCTGCTCCCGGTAAGAGCCGGCCCGGATCGGCTTTGCAGCCATGCTATTTAAACTCTGTCAGTAGCACTAGCTGCTGCTGACATCAACAAAAACGGGCTCTTACCTCACCGAGGCTATGAACCTCGGTGACACATACCTGCCATCCACGACGGCAACCTGCACCTTACCACAAAGGCAACAGGAGGCAAAAAGAAATGCCCTGCAATCCTCGGGGGCGGAAGGACATGTGCCAAACTTCTATCCGCCTCTGGCGCAGCCGCCACTACATTTACCCAGTGTGCTGTTAGGGAAATATATCTTCCCTGTCTGTACTTACCGGTCCACGTATTGGTGGTTATGTGGCCCTTGCCACAGATGGCGTTGCGCAGTGCACACCTGATTTTGTCCACCACTTGGTTGTGCAGAGAAGGGATGGCTCGCCTGGAAAAGTAGTGGCGGCTGGGAACCACGTACTGTGGGACAGCCACCGCCATAAGTTTTTTAAAAGTCTCCAACCATCTACACCAGACAGAATGACAACATTTTAAAGGACCAGTAATTTTGAAATCCTGGCATTCAGGGCCAGGGATTGCGGGTGAGTAGGGGGGTATTTCCTCTTTCTAATTGGGAGATGGACAGCTGGACACTTCCATGGGATAGTGTGGAGATGCTTGGTGACGGTGAAAGATGTAGTGGCATTGCTGCCACATCCTCTGTTTGCGGGGTGGCAGGTGCTGCTGTCACTCACTTGTTCACAGGCTTAGAACATTTATTTTTTATTTTTCTGTAATGTATGTTATTTTAAGTTATTTCCCTATCCAAATTCCGTTTGCAGGGCACTTGTCCTACTCTTACCCCAATTTTGCTTCAATTTCCAGCCCTCTAGCCCTTTCCAGGACTTTTTTAGAGCCATTTTAGTGTCCCAAAGTTCAGGTCCCCATTGACTTTAATGGGGTTCGGGTTCGGGTCAAGTCGGGTCCCGAACTCAAACTTTGTGTAAAGTTCGGCGAGGTGTTCGCTCAACTCTATATGCATATTATTGCTGTTCTGGTCTGCAATTTCCTGCTGATTATTTTACAGTAAAGACAGAATATTAATCAGCTCTGGCATACTCCTTCTCCAACCCGGTGTACATGCTGTGGTTCTGAGGATTCCGCTCCACAGTTTCCACTCAGCCCTGGCCAGAGCATGCTTGGTGCTTGTTTCTTGTTACACTGCCCTAGGGGCGGGGCGCGCATCACTCCCTTGGTTGTATGGGTTGGGTCATGTGAGCTCGCTGACCAACCCTGGCTCTCCTGCATGTTCCAAAGTGGCTCAGCCCCCTTCCCCGATGCCTCAGTGTCAAGATCCTTGTATTTGCTAAGCTACTGATTCTCACGTGTAGTGTTGAGCGAACCCAAACTCTAAAGTTCGGGTCCGTACCGAACTTTAGGATTTTGGGTTCCCGGACCTGAACCCGAACTTTGCCTGAAAAGTTTGGGTTCGAGTTTAGTGTTCAGGAATTTAATAAAGCTTGTTAAAAGGCTGCAGGGCAGCCAATCAACAAACTTTTAGATTCAATAATTTTTATTGAGATTTTTAAAATTAAGGAAAGCGAACAAATGTTTGTGGTCGCAGCCACTACCAAGCAATATTTTGCAGTAAGACATTTCAAAACCATACAGAGTGAAATAAAGGTTACAAGTAAATCCGCAGATGTATAATGCGTCAGGGCATCCGCTCGGATGCTGCCTACCTGACACAGCAGGGTAAAGAAGTTCAATGATCAGCGTAAAAGAGGCAAAACAAGTGACAAAAAATTAAACAATAATAGTCAGATCTAAAATAAATCACAGTACATAGGAGGGAGTCTGAGATGAGCAAATCAAGTATCATGGAGAGTATAAGGAATGACGTAGCCAAGGAGCCCAAATAGCATCTCGTTTTTTTGGATTAACAATGGTATGCGGGAGACGGTGCTCATATCTACACGTGGTGTTCAAGGTAAGGATCACTTCTTGCATCGGAGGGGTTGCTGAAGTCTTCCAGTGGCGTGTAATGACAATTTTAGTACTAAGAAGGATATGCCCAACCAAACCTCTATATAAGGAATCTATAGTGTCGATTCTCAAAAATAGTAGGGCTAAGGCCGGATCAGGAGGGATCGTGCAATGAGTAATTTGAGAGATCAAGGCGAACGCTTGTGACCACAGAGAGCATAGTTTGGTGCAACTCCACAGTATGTGGTACAGAGTTCCCGTGCTCCCACACTGTCTCCAGCAGCAAGCTGATGTGTTGGGGTACATACGGTTTAGCCGCTCGGGGGTATAATACCAGCCCAAGAGAGTCTTCACTCCTGCCTCATAGTGTGTTACGCATCTAAAATTAGAAGTGAGGAAACTAATTGCTTGTGTCCAGACCCCATCCGAGTACGTGTGTCGTAGGACTGTTTCCCAGGAGGCAAGTGGAGACATTTTGGTGAAGACAGCATTGTCCTGGACATAATCATAAATTAATCTAGTGAGGCGTGTGGTAGGTGGCCGAGCACTACTGAAGAGGTCGATTAATCTACGATGAAATGTGACCGGAGCTTTCAACTGCTTTTCATAGCAATGTCTCACCCGCAGATACTTATAAAAATCATGGTGCGGTACCATAAATTTCTCCCTTAACTGCTCAAAGGAGAGCATGGTATCTGATACGACCAACTGGTCCAAAGTAAGAATACCAGCATTCCTCCAAGAAGAAAGGTCAAGCCCTTCCGTGCATAATTCCAATAGGTGGGTAGAAATCCAAGTATAAGGAAGTCTATTGATACTGCCACTATCATTATGGAATTTATGCCATAAAGTACTAGCTGATCGGATCAACAAACTTTTAAGCTGTGGGCACTTAGAAACCATCACAGCCATGCTTAGTAATGGCATGGCTGTGATTGGTCTGTGCATCATGTAAACAGACCTCTATAAAAGATGGATCACGTGTAGCACCACCCATCAGCTCTAAGTAGTACAGGGACAGGAAGCAGGCAGCTGAAGTGAGGGACAGTGTTAGGAATCTCATCTGGCTATTTGTTCTGTTGGTGATCTATAGTGAACTTTTTGTGGGTGCTATACACCAGCTTTGCACCCCTGACAAACAAATGTAGTTATTCTGTCTGTTAGTTCAGTGGGTAAAATATACCCAATTTTTGTGTGAGGTACATCTGCATTGCATACCTCACAGGGAAATGAATGTAGTTAATCCATCTATTAGATTGGTGGGTGCCATATTCCCATTCTTGTTGTGAGGTACACCCAGTGGCGTATCTATCACGAGGCGAACAAGGCATTTGCCTAGGGCGGCACTTCCTATGGGGCGGCAAAATGCCTTGTTTGCCAGTGATAGACTTCGTTTTTTTTTTTTTTTTTGCCCTCTATTCAAACTTGAGGCGGCGCGGTCCGATTAAATCCGGCTCCGCCTCCACATCCACTAGCAAGCGGCACATCGCCGGCGCCGCATAGAGTGAAGGAGTCTACGTAACATACAACTTACTTCCTCCTCCTCCTCCTGACGTCGCCGTGACGTCACAGGAGGCGGAGTCACAGGCCGGCCACTGGCAGCAATGCTAGGGAGACTGGAGAGGGCCAGGAGCCTGGAGGCAGCACAGTAGGTGGCCTATGTAGCGATTCATGGTGATCGACTCAAGTGAGTGCCCCCAGCCCCCCACTGTGTGACACAGACACAATTACATAAGTATGTAATAGTATATATTTATATCATAACTTAGGGCATGCAGATGCAGTTCAATCCCACTCAGCACATTATGTGGTGACAGAATACTGCAGAGGCAATGTCATGTGCACTTCCCTGGTACTGGTATATTGTTCCAGTTTCCTACTATTTGTTGGAGGCTGGAGTGTTTCTGAATGATATGATAACCCCTGTGAGCTAAACATAAATGCTGCAGGGTTATATTAGGATTCATGGCCCTAGGCTATAAAATGTATTTGTGGCTTTATTCCTCTAAAAAAAAAAGTTTTATTAACCTGTCAATCACTGAATTACGGTGCCTAAGGGGAGGTCCGTGGATCCATGGTGCCCGGCCGTTCGGTGCTCAGCACCGCTTCCCTTCGTTCAGCGCCGCTTACTTCACCTCTGCACTGCCTCTCCCTCTGCCCCCCTCCTCCCGCTTTCAGATCCCGCGCATGCGGCGCACACAGCCTCACGGTTGAGCAACGTGCACATCAGGCCGGTGCATGCGCACTTCACAAACAGAAGCCGATGCCAGCAGTCCGCACGGGCGCATTTGGCTGAGCCTGTGCGCACGCGAGGGATTTGAAAGCGGGAGGAGGGCGACAGAGGGAGAGGTGGCGCAGAGGTGAAGTAGGCGGCACTGAACACAGGGAAGGTGGCGCTGGGCCCCGAATGGCCGGGCACCATGGATCCACGGACCTCCCCATGGGCACCGTAATTCAGTGATTGACAGGTTAATAAAACTTGTTTTTTTAGCGGAATAAATCCACAAATACATTTTGTAAGGCAACCTTAGGAATCCTAATATAACCCTGGACATGAGCATATGTTTAGCTCACAGGGGTTATAGGTGGTGACAGAATCCCTTTAACCAGTATTGGACTAAAAAAATTTTTATTATTTATGCAACGGATTGTGAAGCAATTTTTGTGTGATGTTATTCAAGTGCATTTTCGGCTGCAATTAGAGTGTGAATATATGTTTTATTAATCAATTGAGGAACGTATCAATGGATGTTTAGCGGTTCTTATTATTTTAATGTGCATATAGTGGGGATTATTGTTTGTAACAAAAGGCTTTCAGCATGATCATAAAGATTGAGAGAGTGCCTATCCCTTTTCTGTACATACAGTATCTGTATGCAGTAAGTTCCCAAGCTCTTCTTATTGGTGACTTGACTGTATATATCTATATACAGTAATCTCCTGAGCTCCCTCTAGTGGTGTGGTGGCTGTATATATCTGTATGGGATGTATAAGATCATAGATCATGTGTAGATCAAATGTCTACCAGCGCTTGCTTTGTAACCTTATTAGATTCTAAAAATGAATGTATCAATTCATACAGCTAAAGGCGCTGGAGTAAGTGCTGAGTGCACGCACAGTCACAGGGAACTACGCACAGAATTTCCGCATCGAAATCCGCTTGCCCTGATCATTGAAAATCTGCAGAAACGACTGACGTGCTTCAGATTTCAGAATCCATACGGAAGGTAAATTTCTGCCCAGAATGTGTACATGAGATTTACAAAATCTCATTCAGTTTGCTGGTACTGCATTGCACTGCGTTTTTTCTGGATGAAAATCTTCATGTGCAGGTAGCCTTAGGCTACTTTCACATTTGCGCTTGTAAGATCCAAGCGGTCCCAAAACAGAACAGTTCTCCTCCAAATTCCAATGCATTCTGAATGGATGCAGATCCATTCAGAATGCATTGAATTGTGCTCCGCATCGCCTCCGTTCCGGGATGGACACCAGAATGCTGCTTGCAGGGTTTTGGTGTCTGTCCGGCGATGTGGAGCCAATATGGGGACGGATCCGTTTGCATTGGCACACTATGGTGCATTTGCAAACGAATCCGTTCCCCATTGACTTTCAATGGGGAACGGATTGGATCCGTTTGGAACTTTGGGTTTTTACAAATACAATACAAACGGATCCGTTCTGAACGGATTCATTTGTTTGTATTTTCAGTGTGAATTCGTCTGGACGGATCCGCACTGAATGTAAACTGGTACAACACTAAAAAATACTAACACTAGATACATATATTACAGATAGGTTTTTGGTATATTGTATCTAGACAGAGATGTACTGTAGATGAATAGGTTTGGTATAGATGATTCTAGTTATGGTAATGTGTTAGATGGAAATATACACAGTACTGTATACACTGTATATAGATAATATAGATATACAGTAGGTAGATAAGATTATAGATAAACTCTACTTGGACAGAAAGGTATACTGTAAATAGAAAGATTGATATATTAGGCAATCAATAAATAGATTCATGGTATGTAGATTAGAGAAGAGCGAAGTAGAAAATACAATTCAGCTACTTCACCGAATTTTACCAAAAAATAAGCTTTGTGACTATTGACATCACAAAGTGCATTTCTTCATAAGTAGTAGGAGCAATGATGATAGGGAGCGGAGATTGCACCTCTCCCCATCATTGTACTCCTCAGATGCCACGTTCATACATGATTGCAGCATCTGATATAAATAAGGGTGTAAATTTTTTTTAAAACAAATATACTTACCTGATCCATTTGCCCACGCTGCGCTGGCTGGTGCCATCTTGCTGGAAAATCTGGTGCTAAATCTCACGTGGACTATAGGTGCTTCCTAGTCTAGTGCTACACAATGTGCAGCACTGGCATTCACGCTTAACACTCCTCATAGTAATGCATTGATTGAATGCATCTCTATGAGGAGATGCTGATTGCTGCTGCACAGTGTTTTGCCACACATGCACAATAGCCTCCCAATGCTTTCCTAGGCTGATATATACTCAGACTAGGGATCGACTGATATTGATTTATTAGTGCCAATACCGATACCGATTATTCTGTGAACTTTTAGGCCGATAGCTGATATTTCCTGCTGATATTCTGTGCATTTTCATTTGGATAAAAAAAAATAAATTCTACACAAATCTAGTTTACATGCCGATACACATTACTTGCATTATACCACTCAGGGGCTCATACTTTACTATTATACATATATAGTGTGTTATATACCCTTATACTACATCATACACACATTTAAATTACATACTAATGGTTGTATGATATAGTAGGTAGGTACATTGCACGGCTGCATATGTATGATAGTATGATTATACAATAAGGTGGGCACTTGTGTATATGAGTTTATGGCGCACGGCTAATTACCATATCGCGGTATAGACAGTGACTGCGTGATTGGGTACAGTTAAGCCGTGACTCAGAGTCAGAAAGAACAGGAAGATTCCGATTCCTGAAGCAGGAGGAAGGCACGGCACGCTTGTTGGCCTGCAGTCAGTGCAGTGCACACTTTCCCGCCACCAGCCGGAGCATAATATTGTAGCAGTAAGAGAGTGGCCTACGTACGTAGTCCCATTTGGGGGAGTTTCAGGCAGGCCCACACGCAAATCCCTCACTGCTGTAATCCCGCAATACTTCGCACTTGCAGTGCAAAGGCACGGCGGTGACTCTGACATTTCGGACAGGTGCGTGGGTGTGGTGGACGCAATATCGGTGGTATCGGCAGTTTACATACCGATACTTTACAAAATCCGGAATATCGGTCGATAATATCGGCCAAACCGATAATCGGTCTATCCCTAACTTAGACACTGCACATTATAGTGTGGGATCCAGGAGGCCCAAGTAAATTCTTGCCCAGGGTCCAATCAATATTAAAGACGGCCCTGCCCCTCGTACTTGCAGCTCTCTCTCTCTGCTCTGTCCCTGCTTCCTAATGTCTGACTGTTGTCATGGAGATTATTACTGATGCTATATTGGTTTATTTTCACAGCATTGGTACTATTCTTAGCAGCCATGAGTGATGGGCGAAAAAGGTTGAGTGGAGCAGGTTACCGAAAAAATGCAAAAATTAGGCGTGAAAAACAAGCCAGGGAGCTTGAACAGACAGGAAAAATTGAACAATTTTTCACGAAACCTGTCGCTTCTTCTAATACTGAGCAGGGTGAGGAGGTAGTTGAAGATTTAACTGCTGACATCTGTGAAACTGATGTTGCTACATGCAGTTATGATACTTCACTAGCTACTAGTAGTACTAGCATTGCCAGAGAAACTGAGACTTCTGAATCAGGTCCTTCGAGTTCAGTAGAATTTGATGACCCTGTTGTACAAATAGGAGTGAGCTCTGACCCTGCTGAATGGGTTTTAAATGATTGCACCAGAGATCATGTGACTAAACATGGAATAATTCAAAATGAGAATCTGGACTTTACACAGTCAAGAAGGCTGTATGCTGACCATTCTAGGTTTCTAACTAAACACCTTTTTGAAAAAGTAAACTTTAATGGAGAGAAACAAAAAAGGAGCTATTTGGTTTACTCCAAAAGCAAAGGAGTAGTGTTTTGTGCTCCATGTCGTTTGTTTGGTGGCAAATCCCAGTTGGCAGAAAGTGGCTTCAATGACTGGAAAAACGGCACAGCTCGATTAAATGAACACGAGCGTTCAGCTGAACACAAATCCTGCGTGCTATCTTTCAAATTAAGAGCATGTACACTGGGGAGAATTGATGAAAGTCTTACCAAGCAGCGTTCTGATGAAATTCAATATTGGAGAAATGTTTTAAAAAGAGTTGTTGCTGCAGTTAAGGCACTTGGCACTCGAGGACTTGCTTTCAGAGGGAAAGATGACCGTTTTGGTTCCACACACAATGGAAACTACATGATGATGTTCGAATTTCTTTCAGAATTTGACCCATTTATAGCTGAACACATTGCCCGTTATGGCAATGCAGGAAAAGGAGTTACATCTTACCTCTCATTCACTACCTGTGAACAGTTTATTCAGCTTATGGCAGATTCTGTTACAAAGCAGATAGTTAAGGAGGCAAAGGCTGCTAAATATTACTCTATCAGTGTTGATTCAACACCTGATAGCTCCCACACGGATCAGCTGGCATTCATCTTAAGGTATGTCAAGGAAGATGGCTTACCGGTTGAGCGCTTTCTACGTTTTATTCCAAATCCTGGACATAAATCGGAACAACTGGCTGAAGTGGTCCTCACCACTCTGAAGTCATATGATCTTGATATTGCCAACTGTCGTGGTCAATCATATGACAATGCAAGCAATATGTCTGGCCATTATAGAGGATTGCAAGCCAGAATTCTGGAAAGAAACCCACTTGCTGTGTATATTCCATGCTCTGCACACTCTTTAAATCTAGTAGGGAAGCATGCTGCTGAAAGTTGTCCTGAAGCCTGTTCATTCTTTGGTCTCCTACAATACCTTTACGTTTTTTTTACTGCTTCCACTCACAGATGGGAGATTTTACAAGAACATTTATCATCTGTGCCAAACACTCTAGCGGTAAAGAGATTATCTGACACACGGTGGTCAGCCAGGGAAGATGCCTGTCGAAGCTTAAATCGAAATTGGACTCAAGTAATTGAAGCCTTAACAAAAATTAAGGAAAATACTGCAGAGGCACCAGGAACATGCAAGGAAGCTGAAGGTCTTCTGAATAAAATACAACGTCTGGAGACTGCACTTATGAGTGGTTTGTGGGGTACTATTCTGGATAGATTTGGTGCAGTTAGCAAAAAACTCCAAAGCATTGCCATTGATGTTGGAATTGTAGGGGAGCTGTATGAGTCACTGATCCAGTTTGTTCGAGAAACCAGAGGCATATTCCCGACTTTCGAAGCTGCTGCAATGGAAAAATCAGTTGTGAAGGATTATGAGACTAAGAGGAAAGGTATACAAGCAAGGAAAGGTTCAGAAACTTCCAACAAGACACAGGCAGAGTTAGCCCAAGAAAACTTTCGCATTAACACCTTTTATGTTATTTGTGACAACTTAGTTGCTGAACTTATGAGAAGAAAAACTGCATATGACTCTTTCTTTGGAAAGTTTAAATTCATTACTGATCTATCAAAAATGGAGCCATCAGCAATTTCACAGCATGCGAATAACCTTTGTTCTTCATACAGCAAAGACTTGGAACAGGAGTGTTTTGTTGATGAGTGCCTCCACTTCCGTTCATACTTAATAAGTTCTTCTGCAGAAGATACCTCTGTTCTGGGGATGTCCCAAATGATAAGAGAGAGAGAATTGCAAAGTATTTATTTAAATGTGGACATTGCTCTCAGAATGTTTTTGTGTACTGCAGCAACAAACTGCTCAGCTGAGCGTTCTTTCTCAACTTTGAAGCGAGTGAAGAACTACTTGCGTTCCAGAATGGGAGAGGAAAGATTGAACTCCCTGGCAGTGTTGGCAATAGAGTCTGAACTCACAAAATCGTTAGACTATGAAGAGCTCATCAACAGCTTTGCCACACAGAGAGTTCGGCGAAAGCCACTTTAGTTTGATTTAGATCTAATACTCTAATATTTAACAGTTTGCACTTTAGTCAGAAATGTTTTACAGTTTTATTTGCAGTATTCAACAAGTTGCATTTCAGTTTAATATATTCATATATTTAATTAAAGTTATCCAAAACCACTTTGTGTCTGTGCTATTGCTAAAGTAATGTAATGGACTAGATGTGTTGATATGTACAGTGGCATTGTCTTGTATGAATGACACAAATTGTGTATGCAACAGCTGTTGAAGCCTTGGTGCTCTTATTAGCATGTGGTCAGTCCACATGCTAATTCAAACAACTTGACTGTCTGTGATCAATATAGTATAGTTCACCCGGATGACTGATCTTTGAAAAGTGGTTAAATTTACACTTTATATTATTATATCTAAAGATTCTCTTTAAATAATAGATGCAACATGTGGTACAGAAAGCAGAAAATATGGGCCTTCGTTATTCACTTTTAAATACAGAAAGGAAGATGTGAAGCTCTAACAGGAAAGGGTGGAGCCTAAAGAGGAAGGGGTGGGGTTAACAGAGGAAGGGGTTTGGCCTTGACAGGAAGGGGTGGGTCAAATTTATATTAGGGGGGTGCCCGAGTTTAGTCTTGCCTAGGGCAGCACAAAACCAAGATATACCACTGGGTATACCTATACTGCATACCTGACAGGGAAATAAATATAGTTAATCTGTCTGTTAGTTCGGTGGGTGACATATACCCAATTTTTGTGTAAGGTACATCTGCATTGCATATGTGACAGTGAAATTGATATAGTTAATTCGTCTGTTAGTTCGGTGGGTGGCATACCCATTTTTTGTGTGAGGTACACCTGCATTGCATACGTGACAGGGAAATAAATATAGTTGATCCGTCTGTTAGATTGGTGGGTAACATTTTACCATTCTTGGTGTGAGGTACACCTACACTGCATACCTCACAGTGAAATTGATATAGTTAATCCGTCTGTTAGTTCGGTAGGTGACATATACCCATTTTTTGTGGGAGGTACACATACATTGCATATGTGACATCGAAATTAATAAGAAAAAAGGGGTCATTCAGAACATCCCAATGCGCGGGTGCATGCTGCCATGGCTAGAAACCCAAAGAAAAAAATACAATGCATCAGCACTATGCAAACCAAATTAAGTACAATAATGCCATAGTAATATAAAGTATTCTGATGCTAATGCTACGCTTATTTTGTGAATTTGAGATCCTTGGCAAATACAGTTTGTACAAAATTATTTGGGCCCGTTTGCCACACGTCAAGGCGATCTCTGTAAGACGGGAACCTAACACTAAATTCTACCTGTTATGTGCCATAACGGCCACCATAAAATTCAGGGAGTGCAGTTTCCACATGCATGCCGGGTCCACTCTGCTTTTTATCATTTTTGGTGCCAAAATGGCCTCCATTAAATTCAGGGAATGCAGGTACCAACATGCATGCCAAGCCCACTCCATACGTCTCCTGGTGCCAAATGGAGTGGGCTCGGCATGCATGTTGCCCCAGAAGTGGAAGATATTGAGTGCACCGATGCCCACCAACTTATGTTTCAGGATGTGGACATGGGAGGACTGCCCTGCACAACCAAGTGACAGACAAAATTAGGTGTGCACTGCGCAACGCCATTTGTGGAAAATTCCACATAACCACCGATACGTGGACCAATAAGCACAGGCAGGGATGTTATATCTCCCTAACTGCACACTGGTTAAATGCAGTGGCGGCTGGGCCTGAGGCGGATAGCAGTTTGGCGCATGTCCTTCTGCCACCGAGGATTGCTGGATGTTTCTCTTTGCCTCCTGTTGCTTTCTTCTCCGCTTCCTCCTCTACCACCTCCTCATCCGGTCAACGTAACACCTTCACCACCAACTTCAGCACAGTCAGGGGGAAATGACAGCAGGCTGTTTTGAAACTCATCTGTTTGGGGGAAAAACCCCACACCGTGCAGGAGCTGTGGACCGCCTTGGAACAACAGACCGATGAGTGGTTAGTGCCACTGAGACTCAAACCCAGCCTGGTGGTGTGTAGTGATGAGCGTCAGGGGCAAAATTCAAATTCACGATATTTCGCTAATATTCATCATAAATTCGCGAATTCTTAATTTCTTGATTGCAAAAATCGACAATGTAATATGCGCGTATTGCGCGCACAATACAGACGTGGGTCACTATTGCTACATTTTTTAAGCTGCTAGAAGTTTCCTGAGACTGGAGAAAATGGTTGGCACGACAGAACATTACAATAGCTTAATATGCAGATAGTGTGTTCCGATATATTCGCGATTAATGATGCGCCAATTTTTTTTCGCAATATGTGCAAATTTACATTTTAGCAGGTCTGAATATTTAATAATGATTGGTGCACTAAGTATTGTTATGAACTTGTGACATCAAGGCACTATATATGTAGCATGTACAGTATGTATGGACAGCAGAACCTATCACACTACCTAACACCCTGCACTGGTACGGTGTCCATATTAAGACATCGTCAGACATCATCCACAACTCCATCCTCCGTCAGGCAAAACACCCTCCTTCGTCAGCCCAAACTCCATGTCCTCTTCCCTCAGGCAAAACTCCATCCTCTGTCAGCCAAAACTCCTTTCTTCCTCGTCCAAAACTGCCTCCTCCCTCCTACTTTGGAATAGAGATATGTGTGTATCCTATCTCTATTACACAGTACACAGCTCTGCTACATGCAGGATACACACATATCTCTATTACACAGTACACACATCTGTAATACACAGCTCTATTTGATGACTACAGTTCTGTACACAGCCACTGTGAAATCTGACCCCTCCCACACACATGACTCATCACATGGTCATGACATAACCACAGGTCCTTTGCCTTTCCAGCAGCTAGCAGATTCTTCAGGCGTATTTGTGTATTGCATACTTTTGAGTTAGGGAGGAGGGAATTTTGACTGACTTCTGAGGGAGAAGGAGTTTTGTCTGACATCTGATGGAGTTTTAGATGAGGGAGGTGGGCGATTTGGCTGAGGTCTGAGGGAGGAGGCAGTTTTGGATGAGGGAGGTTTGGCTGAGGTCTGAGGGAGGAGGCAGTTATGGATGAGGGAGGTTTGGCTGATGTCTGAGGGAGGAAGCAGTTTTGGATGAGGGAGTTTTGGCTGATGTCTGAGGGAGTTTTGTCTGACATCTGATGGAGTTTTGGATGAGGGAGGAGGGCATTTTTGGCTGATGTCTAAGGGAGGAGGCAGTTTTGGATGAGGAAGAAAGGAGTTCTGGCTGACAGAGGATGGAGTTTTGCCTGAGGGAAGAAGACTGATGGAGTTTGGGCTGACGAAGGAGGGTGTTTTGCCTGACGGAGGATGGAGTTGTGGATGATGTCTGACGATGTCCTTATATGGACACCGTACACTGGAACGCTACGCTATATCACAATCTAACCTACACTGACTATCTCCCACTAACTATCTGTATTATATATATAAGCTAACTAACTAACTAACTATCTAATGTAATGTGACACAGCAAAGCACAAAGCACAGCAATGACAGTGCTGTCTCTCTCAGAAGTGAAAAAAAAAAACTGCAGAAAATAGCTGCTGGGGAGGTTCTTATATCATAAGGGGTAGGCAACTTTCCTATTGGTTGCTAGCTCACACAAAGACATTGCAGCCTTCTCATTGGCCCTCAAGCAAGAAGCAGGGAGGGAGCATGGCTTCAGAAGAAAAAAAAATCTAGACTATTTGGCATTCGCGAATACGAATATATAGCACTATATTCTAAATGTTTGCGAATTCTCTAAGTGGCAATATTCGCAATTAAAATTCGCGATTCGAACATTTGCGCCCAACACTAGTGGTGTGCGATAACTTACGAAATCTCGTAGCAGCTCAGGGCCTAGCCGATTTGACGCACATCCCTTGCCTGACACATGTACTGTATTTGGTGGTGCAGAGGTTCCTGAAAAATTACCCCGATATGTCATAGCTGCTGCAGAAAGTGCAGGCCATCTGTGCGCGCTTTCGGTGTTCTTACCCTGCTGCTGCTTGCCTGTCTGCGCTGCAGCGTAACTTTGGCCTTCCCGCTCACTGCCTCATATGTGACGTAACCACAAGGTGGAACTCCACCTTGCACATGGTGGAGAGACTGTGTGAGCAGCAGCAGGCGATAGTGGAGTTTCAGCTGCAGCATGCATGGGTGAGTTGCTCTGCGGAACAGCACCACTTCACCACTAACGAGTAAGCCTCCATGCGGGACATGTGTGCGGTGTTGTGCTGTTTCGAGTCCTCCACCAACATGGCCAGTGCCGATGACACCATCTTCAGCGTTACTATCCCACCTCTATGTTTCCTTGAAAAAACACTTTGGGCGATGATGGAAAAGGATGTGGCACAGGAGGAAGAGGAGGAGGAAGAGAAATCATTTCCATGGTTATCAGGCCAGTCATTCACAAGTGGGTCGGAGGGTGGGTTCCTGCCGCAACAGAGGCCAGGTACACAACTGTCCAGCCAGGGCAAAGTTCTGGAGGATGAGGAGGAGGAGGATGATGATGAGGAGGAACAGTGTTCACAGCAGGGTGGCACCCAAAGCATCTCATGGGCAGCTCATGAGCGTGGCTGGGTGGGATACAGAGGACACAGACGATACACCTCCCACAGAAGACAGCTTGTCGTTGCCTCTGGGCAGCCTGGCACACATGAGCAACTACATGCTGCAGTGATGGCATTCCCACCTGACAGCGGGGGCTCAGTGGAAGCACAAGGCAAAGGAGGAGAAAAAAGTTGCCAACACAGCTGGGGCACCGCCAGCACGCCACAACAACCCACACCGCCAGCTGATACAGAACGTCTTAGCAGGAGGCAGCATTTTAGCAACATAGTGGAACAGTATGTGTGCACACGCCTACATGTACTGACTGATGGGTCTGCCCCATTCAACTTTTGGGTCTCCAAATGGCCTGAGCTTGCCCTTTATGCCTTGGAGGTGTTGGCTTGCCCTGCGGCCAGTGTATTGTCTAAACATGTGCTTAGCACAGCAGGGGGGTTGATCACAGACAAGAGCAGCTGCCTGTTCACAGCCAATGTAGACAAGCTCACGTTCATTAAAATTAACCAGGCATGGATCTTACAGGACTTGTCCGTACCCTGTGCTGAATATACTGGCCGCACCCAGCCATTGTTATACTCCAGGACACTTTCTCTTTGTATTCTCTTTTCAATTTCCCAATGTTTTGGGGTCTTCCCAAATTTGTAAAAAATAAAAAAAAATAAAGGAAAATAAAAAATTTAAAAACAACAAAAACAGTTTTGGCTATGGCTACCTCCTCCTCCACCACCACTTCTACCTACACCGCCACGTCCACTGCCTCCTCAACCACCTACTCCACTTTGACCTCCACCTCCTATTTAAAGATTGTCATTTTCAATTTTTTTTCTATTCTGTTATTTTATGTAATTTCCCTATCCACATTTATTTGCAGGGCAATTGTCCTGCTCTTACTCTTATTTTGCTTCCTTTTGCAGCCCTCTAGCCCTTACTATGACTATTTTGCCCCAAAGTACGGGTCCCCATTGACTTCAATGGGGTTCGGGGGCAAGTTCCGGTCCGGAACCCGAACATTAAACCGAAGTTCATCTGAACCAGGCGAACCCGAACTTTCAGGTGTTCGCTCATCCCTACTCAGGTGCGCTCCTGACTTATACCTCGTCCTTGGATTCTGCTACCCATCTGATCCATGCCTACTTGCTTTGACTCTTCTGTTGCCGATCCGGATTGCCTGACCGACCTTTCTGTACCTATGCCGTCTGCCCTGACTTTTTGCCTGTCTGACTATGCCTTTGCCTCATCTTTTGGTCCTGCACTGTTGCTCCTGGTAAGGACTATGCCTGCCTGACTATGCTTGTACTTCTGGTACCTACTCAGGGACCTCCTGGTTTGCCTCGTGTGCCTACCCTCCTCAAGAGGTAGCGACCTGGTGTTTCCCTCGGGAAAATCTATCCCCACCATCAGGGGTACTGTGAAGAATTGAGGGGTTCACTTAGACAATGCCCTTAGAGGAGGTGGGACACGTGGCACAGTGGGTTCTCACCCGCTGGTTCGTGACAGTACACTGAGGCCATGGACCCCGCTGGTCACTCTAAGCCTGGCGTGCAGGAATTACTACATGAAGTGAGGCACCAGAGTGAACGTCAAGATGTCATGATGCAGTCCATGGAAAATGTTACTGCTCGCCTGCAGGGTCGCCAGTCTCTGCTACTCCTGCCATTCCCACACCGGTGAATCCAGGTTTGTGTGCTGCCGGTGTGCAATTCCCACTGCCATCACACTATGGTGGAGATTCAAAAACCTGGATCCTGAATCAGTGCCTGATCCATTTTGAGTTGTATGGGCAGAAGTTTCGCACTGAGCGGTCCAAGGTTGCCATCATTGTGTCCCTGCTGTCTGATGAGGCACTTGCATGGGCAAATCCAATTTGGGAAAATGGTGGTCCAGAGACCACTAATCTGAAGTCTTTCCCTGGCCGCACGTCCTCTACTGCTTCAGCTCTGCTGCGTCTATGACAGGGTTCCTCATCTGTGGATCAGTACGCCATCCAGTTTCGTACACTGACTGCCGAACTTGCATGGAACAATGAGGCTCAACTGGCGGTGTTCTGGGAGGGCCTTTCTGATCGAATTAAGGATGAATTAGCTGGTCGCGACAGTCAATCTACTCTGAATGACCTGATGTGCTTGGCCACAAGGATAGACATGCCTGAATGACCTGATGTGCTTGGCCACAAGGATAGACATGCCTATCAGAGAACGTTCTAAGGAGGTCATAAACACCAGAAGACTATCTTGTTTGGCTCCATCCTTCCAGAGGCCGGTCCTTCCTCTAGCGTCCACCCCATCTAAAGAGCCCATGCAAATAGAGCGCTTTTGATTGTCTGATCAGGGACGTTTATGCCACAAAGCAGAGAACCTGTGTCTGTATTGTGGAGGCAAGGGCCACTTTGTGCGTAACTGTTCACAGCAGCCGGGAAACGCTAATGTCTAGGATCAGTTGGAGAGGTGGTCTTAGACAAGGAGAAGTCCTCTCCGAAACTTTTTGTTCCGGTGACTCTCGCACAAGAGAGTCACACTGTCTGTGCCTGGATTCCTGGAATGGGTCAGCTGGTAATTTCATTCAACAAGCTCTGGTCCATCAGTATCGGCTTCCTATTGTAGTGTCCCACATATGTGGGTATAGTCCACTCCAAATTGTTATTTATATTATAATGTCATTTTGCACTATTCCTTTGTCTTTGCTGCTGAATCCATATTACAGGCTAGTAACATGCACTACATACTTTCACCACAGTTATATACTGCTGTTACAGGAAGTTAGAGGGAGTTAAAGGTCAGGAGATGAGGAGTTAGGAGGAAGGAGAGGAGACAGTCTTGTCTCTGTCCTCCTGGGCTTAGCCCAGGGGAACCCATTTACATCAACCTTTGAGTCCAAGATTAGGACTATAGAATCCTACACTGTAGATTACCCTGTAGGTACCAAGTGGATTATCACTCTGAAGACCACAACCTGTACAAATAATGAAGCAGAGTGTTTGCCTGCCGTGAGGGAGATTGCCCTGGGGTTTTTGAACTACTGAACTATAGAATACTGACAAATGAAGATAACCGTTTATCAGGCTTTAGTCACCTTTACATTTGGTGGAGAGATTCTAAGATACAAGCTGCCCACCACAATTAAGCACAGAAAGGCCATCTGTCAGAATACTTATATACCTATATACTTCACCTCAAAGAGCCTGCAAATTTAGATTTGCAGAATTGGAATTTTTTGCCATCTGTTTGAAAGACAAAATGATGAGATTGGATGCCTTACTACATCTGATAAGTAAAGTTCCTGTTTGCTTTAACCACTGCCTCACTGCTCATTCTTCTGCTCCATCTCTAACTTGCACCTTACCGTGCTGGCATCATGAACTACAACACAGGGGCCCAGCCACCAAAGCACCCTAAACACCACCATCAAGGGAACCTTAACCAACATCTGGCTGGTGTTCTTTGCAACCGAGAATGCCCCAGAGGATTTAGTGTTGTTTTTCCATCCACTGCACGGCCAGCTCAGGGAGCAACTGAACTGTGAGTACTAGTACACCCACTCGGCATACCGCACAATTACACTCACAGCACTATCCCCTGCGTTTCAGCTTGTTGCACTACCATACATCTAGAAAGGCCTCTGTCAGTGGCTTCTGTAAATGGATTACCACTCCTGAAACCAGTGCTCTCTGTTACTATGCTCCTTAAGCTGCAAATTGGTGTTTTGCATTCAGAGATGATCTCCTTTTATGTGCTGCCAGCCTCAGTGAATTCGGTTATCCTTGGTCTTCCCTGGCTGCGTCAGCACACTCCAGTTGTGGACTGGCATTCCGGTCAGATTCTGCGTTAGGGGATCACCCTGTCACTCCACCAGCTTATTGGAGGTCTGACCTGCTTCCTCGCCTACTGTACCTCTAGACCTGCCTGGTTTCCCGCAGCAGTATGCCCGTTTTGTAGATGTCAGTAAGAAAAAGGGCAAGACCCTGCCTCCTTATCGTCTGTATGATTGTCCGATTGACCTTCTGCCTTGTGCCACTCCTCATCATGGTCGAGTCTACCCACTCTCAGTCCCAGAGACCCAAGCGATGTCTGAGTACATCAAGGAGAATCTCGAGAGGGGGGGTTATCCAGAAATCGACTTCATCAGCCGGTGCCGGGTTCTTCTTTGTGCAGAAAAATGAAGGATCCTCCCGGGAAGACATTCGTGCCATCTGCCAAGAGGAGATGTAGTTTAGCTTGGGGGCACAACTCCAAACTGGCCACTCACCCAGGGAACTGCAAAACCACAGAACTTTTGTCTCACCACTACTGGTGGCCCACATTGTCCAAGGATGTGCGTGATTATGTCTCTACCTGCACCGTCTCTGCCCAAAATAAATTCTCCTGGATCAAACCACCTGGGCAGTTACCTCTACCTGTTCCTGATACTTCATAGCAACACATTGTCATGGACTTTATTACAGATCTGCCCTCTTCTGCTGGATGTTCAGCTATTTGGGTGGTTGTGGACTGCTTCTCCAAGATGGCGCACTTCGTTCCTTTGACTGGATTGCCCTCAGCTATGGAATTTGCTAAACTGTTCGTGAAACATATATTCCGTTTGCATGGTTTACCTGGGAATATTGTTTCTGATCACGGAGTCCAGTTTACCTCTAAGCTCTAGAGAGCTCTTTGCCAACTGCTAGAAATTGACCTGGACTTCTCTTCCGGTTATTATCCCCAAACTAACGGCCAAGTAAAGCAGTCAATTAAATATTAGAGAACTATCTGTAACAGCGGCTGTTGTACGCCGTGGTTTCCCCGCTTACCGCCATGGTCCTGGGCGCCGTGCTCGGTGGTGATCCTTTACATCCACCACTGCAGTCCTGGTCTCTATGCTGTGATTCTGAGGATTCCGCTCCACAGTTTCCACCCAACCCTGGCCACAGCATGCTTGCTGCTGGTTTCTTGTTACACTACCCAAGAGGCGACCCGCATCACTCCCTGTGCTGTATGGGTTGGGTCATGTCAGTGGCATAACGTGAGTTGTCAGTACCCGGGGCAAGCCAAGTATTGTGCCACCCCAACCTAAAAAAACAAACAGAACCAAATTCCCACAATGAATCATAAATAGATACTGGGTAGCAATAACTTTATTAATTTAACAAAATAATAAACATCTAAAATTAGTCACAGTCTCAGGGAAGGCTGCGTGGCGGCATGCTGTGCCTCTGTTACCCGGCGCGCGTATGTCTGGCTCTGGCTGCAGCAGAGAGAACAAGAAGGAGCGTGAGGATCCGGCCTAGGCCGAAGCTAAGCCATGCGGTGGTAAAGTCGGCCGTGGTAACGCCGGGCTGTAAGTTCGGGAGGACGCGGGCTTAGAAACTCTGGGACTGACACGAGGCGGAAGGTCACCGCGACAGCTATGATACGGTCGACCGATGACTGCTGACTGCCATCCCATCATGACGACCGGGCCAACAAACAGCGCTACCCTGCAGTGACTGCCTCCTGGGGCCTGATTGTTTGACGGATTCCTGGGGCCACATTGTTTAATGGAGCCGGATGCTCACAGGGTGGACGCCAGGAGAGGCCTGACAGGGAGAAGTGCGGGCCGGAGGCGGGGTGCGGCTGGCTGGGCTCTCTGCGCTTCGTTTGGAAGCTGCGCTGCTGTAAATAAGCCCAAGTGACATCTCCAACGGAAAGAACCGAGGAGTCCCAAGAGGTCTGAGTCAAAGTCAGACAAGGAAGTAAGCAGCTATCCCTCTCCTTCCAAAAGTCTTAAGGGGTCTTGCATACCTGCCGCTGCTGGCTGTAGGGTGAAGATATGTAAGAACTGGATTGTGTGATAAGTAAACTGATGTTAAACTATTTTTCGGCACTTACACTATCCTCTCACTCAATGTTCAACATTTAAGTGGTAACTACCTTGTCATACGTTGAACAATTTCACGGTTCTACATGTGCAAATGAGTTGAGATATTCATGGAAGTACAAGGGTTGATCCATTTATGCTAATGTGACGGCTTCATTGAAGTCTAAGGACAGGATAGGTTTTCACGGAAGAAATTGCTGTGGACTGTGTTTGAGTACAAACTATGTTGTTCCTCGAGGAAAGATAGATTGGACTATAGATATACTATAGATTGGACTCCCCTTATATCTTTATGAATTGATATATACTGGAGAGTAAATCTGGATCGCACATCCTCAAAACTATGCTTTTAATATAACGACTGTCTCAGCATAATTACGTGGCATATCCGCCCAATTTGTAATACATTGTATGCTGTGCATAAGAGGCATTAGTATACAGTTTGATCAAAGAGCATAGGCCCACTTACCGCGACAAGGTTGCCTCATTAAGTGGGAAACTACTCTAATCTATAATGGCGCAGCCGTGCGCGTGTAAGGATACGGTGGTTTGCGCTCCAGCCTGGATCCATGCCCTGTGTAACCATGACAACGATCGCTGTTTGCCTCCCACGCTGGAAGCAGTGGCCGCTGGGCCGTCTAAGGTGGCTCCGCCCATCCACACTTGGTCAATAAATAGGAGCCAGGTGCTGCACAGGGTGTTCCACTAATGGAGTTCGCACCCTGCCTGCTCCATTCACCACGAGGACGCAAGCTCCTAACTACCTGCAACTCTGAACCTCCAGGAGAAACCCTCACCTACCTTATCCGGCTCCACCACTGCAGGATCCCTGCATGACTTCTAACAGCAAGTATCAGCCTGTCATTTTGTTTCACTGACATTGCTCACTGAAAGGAAGGGACTCGCGCTGGTGGTTATTAGTACTGCAGGCCTGGGATTCCTGAACGTTGCCTAGAGCTGTTATTCATGAACTTTAATCTGAACTCTCATTCCTAAAACGAACTTTCCTCACTATTAGTTTTACACTCTATCTTTAGTACGCGGTACATGATTTTGTTACCCCATACTCTCCGCCTAAGACTGAGAGAGCCGCCTGGGGTACACACTGAGCAGCCGCAAAAGACACCATCAACACTCAAGTAGTCTGACAGGAGTGGATGTCAAAGGACTCCGCAGTTAAGATCCTAACTGATCAATTTGGTGCGTTACATATTAGTGGAACCTTCATGGATCCAGCGGAGCTCGCGCGGCACATGGTCGCCCTCACTGAGAGGGTGGAAACCCTTAACGTGACCGTACAGAATCTCCAATTGGAAAATCAGACGTTGCTAGATCTCGTCTCGTCGCGCACAGGACACCTCCACGATGGACCGGAACCCAAGGTCAGTCCACCTGAACTTTTCTCAGGAGACCGGAAGCAGTTCCGCGAATTCCTGAATGCGTGCAAGCTGATGTTTCAGTTACGCCCCCGGACCTATCCTACCGATAGAACCAAAGTACTCACCATGATCTCGTACCTCAGGGGGGAGCCCAGAGCATGGGCTAACACCTATTTAGAAAAGGAAGACCCGGTCTTGAATTCCTTTCCGCAATTTCTTGAAACAATGACCCTCCTTTACGAGGACCACAACAAGCAGCTGACTGCGGAGCCCGCCATTCGCACCCTAAAGCAAGGGAGACGACCCGTTGAGGACTTTATTGCGGAATACACTCGTTGGGCCCGTGAGACTGAATGGAAGGGTTACGGGTCTCAGGATGACTCTTGGGAAGATGTGCGAGACGTCCATGCACCCAGACTCCAAAGGTTGTTCCACAGGAGATTTCCCGACCGACCCTCCCCTACTGGGGTACCCCGGAGAGGGTCCCCTTAAGGGGGGGGGGTACTGTAAGGATACGGTGGTTTGCGCTCCAGCCTGGATCCATGCCCTGTGTAACCATGACAACGATCGCTGTTTGCCTCCCAGGCTGGAAGCAGTGGCCGCTGGGCCGTCTAAGGTGGCTCCGCCCATCCCCACTCGGTCAATAAATAGGAGCCAGGTGCTGCACAGGGTGTTCCACTAATGGAGTGCGCACCCTGCCTGCTCCATTCACCACGAGGACGCAAGCTCCTAACTACCTGCAACTCTGAACCTCCAGGAGAAACCCTCACCTACCTTATCCGGCTCCACCACTGCAGAATCCCTGCATGACTTCTAACAGCAAGTATCAGCCTGTCATTTTGTTTCACTGACATTGCTCACTGAAAGGAAGGGACTCGCGCTGGTGGTTATTAGTACTGCAGGCCTGGGATTCCTGAACGTTGCCTAGAGCTGTTATTCATGAACTTTAATCTGAACTCTCATTCCTAAAACGAACTTTCCTCACTATTAGTTTTACACTCTATCTTTAGTACGCGGTACATGATTTTGTTACCCCATACTCTCCGCCTAAGACTGAGAGAGCCGCCTGGGGTACACACTGAGCAGCCGCAAAAGACACCATCAACACTCAAGTAGTGTGACAGGAGTGGATGTCAAAGGACTCTGCAGTTGAGATCCTAACTGATCAATTTGGTGCGTTACAGCGCGGCGACCTCCGGCGCCCCAGCACCGCACCAGCAGCAGACGGCGGGACCCAGAAGCTGCACAGCGACCCCACTGTGCAGCAAAGCCACCTTGGCCCTGGGCCCCACCGCCCCACCAGCACAGCACTGAGGCAGCAATGGCAACTGCAAGGGGTTTATAAACTCCTACTATCTCTCAGATGCACTTCCTGAGGGTTGTGACTGGGTGAGCTCTTTGCACTCGTTCACATGGTGCAGTACTGCGTGTCTGCCATTGCTGCCTCAGTGCTGTGCTGGTGGGGCGTTGGGACCCAGAGCCAAGGAGGCTTTGCTGCACAGTGGGGTTGCTGTGTGGCTCCTGGGTCCCGCCGTCTGCTGCCGGTGGGGTGCTGGGGTGCCGGTAGTCGCCGCGCACAGCTGCGCCATTTATAGGTTATAGTAGTTTCCCACTTGTAGAGGCTTCCTTGTCGCGGTAAGTGGGCCTATGCTCTTTGATCAAACTGTATACTAATGCCTCTTTTGCACAGCATACAATGTATTACAAATTGGGCGGATCTGCGATCCAGATTCACTCTCCAGTATATATTCTTTATGAATTGACTTTTTACAATCATAATCATGGTCTTAATTCTCATTAGCATGTCAAATGGTGTTGTAATGATTTGATGTTTGCAATTAGGGACTATTGATTACATGTGTATACATAGTTACAAATAGTTAGGACTGACGGTCCGGGTGGTGGTCAAATTAAAAAATTATTAATATTTTGTTAATATTAATTATTGTCCTCTCCCAAGCGAGGAGGGGCAGGTATGGAAAGATATCTGAAATCACCCCAAACCAAAACTAGGAAAGGCATTGGCGGTGGGGATGTAAAGAGTCTAGAAAAAGAGTTAGGGCAACCTGCCCAACAGGACATTATATTGGAGCCTGGTTGGGGAGAAAAGATAGACCTAATAGATAGCAAGTTGATAGAAATTTTGGGGGCAGTCCGACAAACTAATTGTGCTATTAGGGATCTCACAACTAAGTTATCGGCAGTGCAATGAGACATTATGCTAATAAGAGATGACATGAATAGTATAAGAGGAAAAGTTAAAGAGTTACAGGAAATAACAGCAAAATTGAATAAAGAAATGAGATCCATGACAGAAAGAACACAGCAAACAGAGGAGGAAATAGGTAGACTGAAAGAAAAGGTGACAGACTTAGAGGATAGGTCAAGACGGGCAAATCTGCGATTTGGCGGGTTCCCTGAGGGACCAGAAACCGAAATTGCAACTAAATTCATCCAGGAATGGTTAACCAATATATGTGCTGAAAATGTCCTATCCTCTAATTTCTGTATAGAGAGAGCACACCGGATACCAGGGGGTGAGCATATACCTGGAGCGCCCCCTAGGGACATCTTACCAAAATTTTTGAGTCATAAGGACAGGGATAGCATCCTCCGATGGAGGAGGAGCGAACAGGAAATTTTGTACAATGGCAATAGGATTCAGATTTATCCAGACTTCTCCAAGGGTACCCAGATTAAAAGGAAGGAGTTTTGCAAGGTTAAAATAAAACTACAGAAAGAAAATATTGTCAACAAGGAGTTAACACTGCGTATCCCACACCTAATAGCAGCAGCAACAAAAGAGGGGAATAGGCTCAATCCCCGTATATGGAAACAGTTTTATAAGAGTTAAAGCCGCGCTGGTTGCACACAGTACCTCCAGTATTTACCAAAATTAAGGATCAACAATGATCTTTATGGAGAGAATCGTTGTTATATTCGTGACTCTATCCCCAAGATAACTTGCATATGCGATGCGTTATGTGGTTCCTCCTGATGCACACACCGACCAACCTCCAATTGGGGCACACTCGACCTTCAAGGAATCGGCAAAAATAGTGCAGTACCCTTAATAATGAATAAAGCACACTTTATTGGTACTCACAAAATCCATATAAAATCCAGGCATATATTCTCGCTTAAAACCGCCCGACCCGGGTTTCGCTTGAGCTTCTTCAGGCATACAGGTGGGAGAGGGGGACGATTGTTCCATTCTTTCCCTGGATGCTTCACAAGCTTTTTATAGGGTGGAATGGGAGTTCTTGTGGCAAACTATGGAAAAAATGAAAATAGGAGAGCAATTTATTAAGTGGACTAAATTATTGTATTCAGACCCCAAAGCGAAAATAGCTATTAATGGGTGTACAACTAATGCCATTTTATTACACCATGGGACAAGGCAGGGTTAGCCCTTCTCCCCCCTATTGTTTGCCCTTTTTTTAAAACCATTAGCATGTACCATCAGAGAGAGCGAACAGATAATGGGGTTTGGGAGAGGAGGTACTAAGGATAAGATAAATTCATATGCCGATGATGTGCTATTGTTCCTCCAGGATGGCTATAAAGTGCTTCCGCAGGTTATGTCTATGATTGAGGAATATGGTTGTCTCTCGGGATATTAAATTAACTGGGAGAAAACTGTATTGTTACCTCTTAAGAGAGCCCCTAGAATTAGGGACTCACAGATCAAGATCGCATTGGTATCTGAAACAATACAATACCTCGGTGTAAAAATAAGTTCTTATACAGAGGACTATATCGAAAATAACATATCCCCATTGCTTGGGATGGTCAAAGCGAAAATACGGGTGTGGCAAAAGATGCCAATATCTCAAGTAAATAGAATAGCCTTGCTCAAGATGATTCTATTGCCTCAAATATTGCATAAAATGGCACAATGTATCAATTGGATAGGCGATATGTTTTTTAAGCGGTTAGAAAGTCTATTTAATGAGTTAGTATGGGGGCGAAAAAAAGTAAGACTGAAACAGAATCGGCTATGGTTCACAATAGAGGAAGGGGGTTTCTCTCTCCCCTAAGTTCAGGGGTACTATCTCGCGTCACAGCTTGGTTGGTGGCTGGGCATGGGGGAGGAGGAGACCCGATATTATTTAAGAGGTTATCAAGGGACTCAAAAGGATATTTTCGCCATACTTGAGTCAGGATATTTTGGGCAAAAAATAAAAAGGAATAAAGTTGAATACGTAATACACAGAGTTTGGAGTAAAATTAAGGAACGCATTGGGATAATAGGTTCACTACAGTGTACACCGCTATGGCCAGTGGTGTATCTTGGTTTTGTGCTGCCCTAGGCGAGTCTAAACTCGGGCACCCCCTAATATAAGCCTGATGCGCCCATGCGGACTTCTGTTTGCGAAGTGCGCATGCACCGGCATGATGCGCACGTTGCTCATCCCTGAGCCTGTGTGCGCCGCACGAGCGGGATCTGAAAGCAGGAGGAGGGGGACAGAGGGAGAGGCAGCACAGAGGTGAAGTAGGCGGCACTGGGCACCGAACGGCCGGGCACCATGGATCCACGGACCTCCCCTTGGGCACCGTAATTTAGTGATTGACAGGTTAATAAAACTTGGTTTTTTTAGCGGAATAAAGCCACAAATACATTTTATAAGGCCATGAATCCTAATATAACCCTGCAGCATTTATGTTTAGCTCATAGGGGTTATATCATATTATTCAGAGACACAACAAATAGTAGGAAACTGGAACAATATACCAGTGACATGCACATGACATTGCATCTGCATGATATTAAAGGGATTCTGTCACCACATAATAATGTGCTGAGTGGAATCCCTTTAATATCATGCAGATGCAATGTCATGTGCATGTCACTGGTATATTGTTCCAGTTTCCTACTATTTGTTGGAGACTGGAGTGTCTCTGAATAATTTATAACCCCCATATCAGCAGTATCATGTATATTTAGGGATGTTATGATTGTATTAAAATGGCTGAGACTGAACTGCATGCCCATATGATCTAAATACTATTTACATATGTAATTGTGTCACTGTGGGGGCACTCACTTGAGTCGACGTCAATCACCACTCACCGAGTCACCAGGCAGTTCTGACTCCTGGGTCACTGCTGCAGCCTGCAGGCAGCGCACAGACAGTAGCTTAGCTGCGTAGGCCTGCTGCCGCCCGCCCTAGCATTGCCGCCGGCAGCCGGCCTGTGACCCCGCCTCCGTGTGACGTCACGGCAACGCGCGGAGTCAGGAGGACTCGGAGGAGGAAGTAAGTCGCAGACAGTAGTCCTTCACTATGCGGCGCCGGCGATGCCGCTTGCTAGTGGAGCCGAAGGAGGATTGAATCGGACCCCCGGACAAGGACAAGTTGGAATAGAGGAAAAAAAAAAAAACTAAGTCTATCACTAAGGCAAACAAGGCATTTTGCCGCCCCATTAGCAAGTGCCGCCCTAGGCAAATGCCTTGTTTGCCTCGTGATAGATACGCCACTGGCTATGGCACAATTTAAATTTGACTGAGTTTAATAAAATTGATAATATAGAGTACTGGCACAGATTAGGGATTAATTGGGTAGCTCAAATCACACAGAATGGCAAAATAAGGAAAATAGAGGAAATAATAGGACCAAATACGGGCCCTATGGATCAGTTTAGGTATGCACAATTAAAGCACGCTTACACAAAAACTAGTAACAGACAGTCACTGGAAAATAATTCACACGAATTTATAGATTATTGTAGGATGAATAGGTCTAAGAATGTGAAGATGTCGCGAATATATAAGAAATTATTAACCAGCATGGAATATAAATTTATATTTAGAGGTATTAAGAGCTGGGAAGAAGAGGTAGGCCCAATGATTCAATTAGACTGGCAAGAAATATGTAGAAATATCAAAGTAGCCTCAACAGCTAATAACTATAGATTAATGCAATTTAAACTACTGCACCGGCTTTACTATTCACCGAAGGACAGGACCAGATTTTATAAAGACAAGGAATATAACTGTAAGAAATGTGGCCAGAAAATGGCAGATTTTTTACATATGATTTGGTCATGCCCAATCATACAGGAATTCTGGGGCAAGGTCCGAGAGGTATTAATAACTAGAACAAAAGCTACACCGAGGTGGGATATAGATACTACCATACTTGGAGCAACCCCACACTTCATTTATGAAGAGACTGGGGTTAAAACACTATGGCTAAAGACGTTTCTTATAGAAAGAATTATAGTCATAAGAAAATGGGGGTCAACACAACGACCGGACGTAAGGGAATGGATCTTCTTGACAGATAAAATCAGAAAATTTAAAGGAATGGCAGTAAAAACTGAGAAACAAAGCAAAAGGAAGGAAAAAGATTGGGCAAATTGGAGCAATTAGGTTATTATGTGGCTCGGCCGAAAGAATAACATCTACGCGGTGGGTCATACTATGCGTGCTTGTTTGGGCCCTGCTCCAGAACCGACACACAGCAAGGGGTGGGGAGGTTCGAGGGGTGGGGAGGTTCGAGGGGTGGGTGGGATTGGGCGGGGAGAGTATATTGAAGAGGAATAAAAAATATGATTATTTTATTATATATGATAAATACAATTTCTTTAGCACTCTATGTTAGAGAAGAATTGGATAAAATATGTGTAATCAAGTTTATTTCTTCTGGAGTAAACACTTCGGATATAGGATTGGTATAATCATGAAGAGTGCTAACTGCTTAATAAGATATATGATTATGTTATTATATATGATAAATACAAATTTAGCACTCTATGTTAGAGAAGAATTGGATAAAATATGTGCAATTAAGTTTAATTCTTCTGGAGTAAATATTTGGGTACAGGACTGGTATAATCATGAGGAGTGCTAATTGCTTTCATAAATTGTGATAAATAATGTATTATTTTATATGTGGAAAAATAAAAAAATAAATTATAAAAAAAATAAAAAATCAGTCACAGCAACTGCATGCACATATGAAAAGGAGATAACAATGGTCATGTAGTAACAAGTCCAATATATCAAGGGTTTACAGAGTCTTAATTAGAATATTCAAATCTGTCATCCACAATAGGTACACATAATTCATTAAATATAAAGTGCTTAGTGCTGCTGAAGAAATACAAATCCCAAAACAATAAATAATTAAGACAGAAATAGTATAAAGGATCAAAGTAACTGCACATATCAGGAAGACCAAGTATAACCCTATATCATAGTAAATACAGACCAGTGTGCCTCCACCCCGACTTACAATTCACTTGTTAGCTTCCCTGAAGAAATGCGCTCCGGAAATGCAGATGTGGACAGCACACTGTGCTGTCCACATCCATCCCTGCGCCGTTCAAATTAACTCATAGTAATCCCGAGTGTGGCTCAGTGTTACCACTGCTTGCATTGTAATGTAAGCCAGAGCCACACTCGGGATTACTGCTAAGGAGGTATGATAGAATGCTAAATAAAATGGCCATTGAGGGGTTAAAAATAATAAAAAAAACTTACCTCATCCACTTGATCGCACAGCCGCTATCCTCTTCTTTCTTCAGGACCTGCAAAAGGATCTGCGATGAGTTAATGAGCGTGAGTACGTCATCGCAGGTCCTGAAGAAAGAAGAGGATACTGGCTGCGTGATCAAGTGGATGAGGCCATTTTATTTAGCATTCTATCTTAAGAATGCTATTATTTTCCGTTATAACCATGTTATACCAGAAAATAATAAAATCTCACGAACCCGAATTTCAGTGAAAAAGTCCGGGCTTGGGTCCGGGTACTCGAACTCGCAAAGTTCGGGTACCTGGACCCGAAGTATGCCGTTCGGGTTCACTCAACCCTACCAGTAATGCCTCCTTTGATGTAGATGTTCTCATTCCTCATCTTCTCCTTTCAGACCAGACCACCATTTTTCGGCCATTTCTCGTCTCTGCAGTTTGACAAAAAAAATCTTAGTTTACTACTTTTTCATCCTCCTCCTATCTTCTGGACAAATCACCCTACCACCCCCAATACTGTGCCCCTGTGCTCCCCAATATTATACTGCAGAAACTGATAAACCCCCTGATAATACTAGTGCCACACAGATAATGCCCCTTCAATAATTATTGGCACACACTGCCCTAAAATAAATGCGCCCAGCAAATAGTGCCCTTGACACTAATAGTGTGAACATAACGTCCCCCAAAAATAATTGTGGTAAGCTGATTCTGTGCCAAGGTGCCTCCACAGTAATAGTGCTCCCAAAAGTCCCACCAATAGTAATAATTCTCTGCTAGAGCACACATGGTAGTAATAGTACTCTTACAGTGCCCCCAACATGTCCCTACTGTGCCTCAGAAGTAATAATACTCCCATAATGCCCATACTAGTAATCATGTTCCCCATAGACCCCCAGCAGTAATAAAGCCCCCCAGTAGTAATAATTCTCCTTATAATGTGACAGTACAAAAAATGCTTCCTTATGATGTGTGCCAGTGCAAAAATACCCCCTTTTAATGCTCGAAGTTGAGCTAATGTCCCCATAGTTCCATCATAGTGTGCCAGTATAAAATATCCCTATATAGTGCCCCTACTAAATGCCCCATAGTACTCCTCTCCTCCCTTCCTCCTAGTGCCCCCATAATGTACCACTATAAATTGACCCATATATAGTGCCCCAGTAGATGCCCTCAGTGTCCCCCATAATTTGCAAGTATGAAATATCCCTTCTTAGTGCCCCCCATAGTACTCCACTCCTTCCTTCCCCATAGTACCCACCATATTGTGTTTCAGTATAATATGCCTCTATACAGAGCCTCCCATATAAAATACTACTTCTTTGTGGCCTCAGTAGAAGCCCCCATAGTGTTCCTCTCCCCCTTCCCCCAAAGTGCCCCCATATAAAATACCACTTCTTTGTGGCCTCAGTAGATAACCCCATAGTGCCATCCAATGTGCCAGGAAGAAGTGCCCCCATCGATGTCCCCATCCTGCCACCCAATAATGTGCCTGTAAAATGTGCCCCCATAGTGCCCCCCAATAATGTGCTAGTAAGAAGTGCCCCCACAGTGCCCCCCAGTAATGTGCCAATAAGTGCCCCCATAGACGCCCCTCAATAATGTACAAGTAAGAAGTGCCCCCCATAAATGCCCCCTAATCATATTCCAGTAACAAGTGCCCCCATAGCGCTCCTCTCCTGTATTGTACCATATAAAAAAATGAACACTTAATCTTACCTCTTCTGGCCTGTGTCCTGTTATGTACGGCTCAGGCAGCACAATGACGTCATTGCGCCGCCTGCACTGGCTTCTGATAGACTGCAGGCCTAGTGCCTGCAGCCTATCAGAGGAACGGGGAAGGGAGACGCCTCTGCCCTGCCGCAGCATGCATCTGTAATGCTGTCCTAAGGACGGCGATACAGATGAATATGGAGATGAGAGCTTCCACAATGGAAGCACTCCTCTCCCTGTGCCCTGCCGCCATCCCCCACCTCTAATTGGTGGTGCAGCCCTGCGGCAATACCCCACCCACGCTATGCCACTGGGTCATGTGATCTCGCTGACCAATCCTGGCTCTCCTGCATGTACTAAAGTGGCTCAGCCCCCTTCCCAGATGAAGTGTTAAGGTCCTTGTATTTGCTAATCTGATACTCACGTGTGCTCCTGACTTGTACCTCGTTCCTGGATTCTGCTACCCGTCTGATCCCTGCCTGCTTCCTTTGACTTTCATGTTGCCGACTCGGATTGCCTGACCTGTACCTGTGCCGCCTACCCTGACCTTTTACCTGTCTGACTACACCTCTGCCTCATCTTTCGGTCCTGCACTGTTGCTCCTGGTAACGACTACGCCTGCCTGACTACGCTTGTACTTCTGGTGCCTACTCAGGTACCTCCTGGTAAGCCTGGACCAGCTGCCTTGTGTGCCTACCCTCCTCAAGAGGTAGTGAACTGGTGTTCACTTCAGTCTATCCCCAACATCAGGGGCACTGTGAAGAATCGAGGGGTTCACCTAGACAACTTCCTTAGAGGATGTGGGACACGTGGCACAGTGGGTTCACACCCGCTGGTTCGTGACACAAAAGATGAGGATGGTCATCATTAAGACCCAGCACTCCTAAGGGGCGCAGAGTGGTTGGCACGGTGGCACTGGAATAATAAAGGTTTCCATTTTATTGGTATTAAATTACATTTACAACTGATATAGAAATAGAGAAATGTAGGAATATATAAATAAAACTGATGCAGCATAAGTCTCCCTGCACTTTTCGTCTCCAATATTCTTCTATTAATCGTGTTTTAGCATGAGCACTTGCCATGTCTCTCCCTACTAGAGATGAGCTGATTTCATATTTCTGTTATGCATGGGAGTCCCCTCCTGCATAACGGAAACAGGACGGATTAGTTATGCAGGCCATAGACTTCTATTATCACGGAATGATTAACAGAATGCCTCTAAAGGCATTCAGTTATGCATTCCATCATAGAATTGCGTTATAGTCCGTGGTAACGGAATCCATAACACAATTCTGCTTTCACCACCAAACAAAGCGCAAACAAATTTCATAACATGAAATTTGCTTATCCCTACTCCCTATGCACACAGGACAATGGTAGAGACCGTGTGGATAAGGGTTTTATAAGGCTGTAACTAGTGCTCTGCGAGCTTGTGTTTTCAAGTTTGGCGTACAAGGTTCGGGATATCTAAGAATCCCGTTATGAATACCGCTACCATGAACCATAATGGAATTCTATGATGGCATGCACCACTGAAGCCTATAAGAGGCATTCCGCATTGCATTCCAGTTTAGACGTCTATTATGACGGAATGCCTCTTATAGGCTTAAGTGGTGCATGCCTTCATAGAATTCCGTTATGGTCCATGTTAGCAGAATCCATAATGGGATTCTTAGATAACCCGAACCTTGTACGCCAAACTTGAAAACAGAAGTTCGCTCAACACTAGCTGTGACATCACAGGGGATGGCTATTTGCGGATTGGCTTGCTGCACAGCATTATGGGTCAGGGTTTCTTACTTTCACTTTGTAACGTATGTAGCCGCAATTTTAGGAAAAACTAGTTTGTTACCATAAAGTGCAAGGAAATTTGGATTCGTTGCAAATCGAAGTTTTCCTAAACTTTGGACTGAATTCCACTTCAAATGCTTTGTTTCGCTCAACACTATGGCGCCTTTCACATGGGCGAGTTTTCTGCACGGGTGCAATGCGTGACTTGCACGCATTGCACCCGCACTGAATCCTGACCTATTCACTTGAATGGGGCTGTGCAGATGAGCAGTGATTTTCACGCATCACTTGTGCGTTGCATGAAAATCGCAGCATGTTCTATATTATGCATTTTTTACGCAACGCAGGCCACATAGAAATGAATATGGCTGCGTGAAAATCGCATAGTATCTGCAAGCAGGTTTAGATGCAATGTGATTTTCATGCATGGTTGCTAAGAAGATGATGATAGTAAATTGATTAAAGTCAATTTACTGTATTATTTTCCCTTATAACATGGTTATAAAGGAAAATAGGATTCTTAATGCAGAATGCTTACTAAAATGTGGATTGAAGGGTTAAAAAATACTAAAAAAAAATTAACTCACCTCATCCACTTGATTGTGCAGCCGGCATCGTCTTCCTCTTTCAGGACCTGCAAAAGGACCTTTGATGATGTAATCAGGCTCACCACGTGGTTAGAGCAGTGACATCAGCACAGGTCCTGCTGAATGAAGATTCTTCTATCTTCATTTAGCAGGACCTGCACTGACGTCACCACGCTCACCACGTGGTGAGCGCGATGACGTCAAAGGTCCTTTTGCAGGTCCTGAAAGAAGAAGAAAGAAGATGATGCTGGTTGCATGATCAAGTGGATGGGGTGAGTTAATTAAATTTATTTTTTTAACCCCTCAATCCACATTTTAGTAAGCATTCAGTATTAGGAATGCTATTATTTTACTTTATAACTATGTTATAAGGGAAAATAATAAAATCTAAACAACACTGAACCCAAACTTCAGTGAAGAAGTTCGGGTCTGGGTACCACATTCAGTTTTTTGTCACTTGCGTGCAAAATGCATTGCACTTGCATGGAAAAAACTGGACAACGTAATAGCAGTCAAAACTGACTGAAATTGCGTGCACACTTGGAAATGCACCCGGGACGCATCCGGAGCAAATCCGGGATGCCCGTGTGAAAGAGGCCTATATCTAGGCCTCTGTAACCATGTCTAGAAGAAAGAGGGTTTCACCATCATCATCTTTACTATAAAAACAGTAAGACTATAGAACATTATACAACTTCAAGTGGTACCTGGAGGCCTTTCTTGAAACTTATGTCACACAGATGTTGATCCAGAGACTTATTTTGAATGCCATATTTGGAGTCAGAAATCATTTTTCCCGTAGTATGGGGTAATTGACCATCTGATAAAACATTTTGTCTTCCTCTGAATCAATACAGTAGGATTATAGATTGGACTTAATAAACTTGTTTCTTTTTTCAACCGTACTAAACGTAACTATGTAACAGTCTCAAAAAATGGTTAAAGGCTTTTTATAGTGTCAGAGATTGATCTACAGTGTAGCCACCTTTAGGTAGCACTAGAATGACAATTTTCTTCTTTATTTTGCATACTTTTGCTAGAGAATATGGCCTGTAAGGCTCCCTATCCCAACTGGATCTCTACAATAAGAAATGCCCAAATCTATGTTATATTTTTTCTGGCTTTCATTGTCCATTCATACATTAGTTTTTGTTCTTTATGCTTTTAAACCTTGCAAAGTGGTTTTATAACTAAGTCCATATGTACATGCTTTACCTTTGTTAAATCAATAATAATAATTGTAATAAATTACTGATAACTGTTTTATAGTAATAAAATTGGATGATTTCTTAAAATAAAAATGCTAATTGTGAACGCCCAAGCGACATATAAACTGTAATTAGAAACATTGTCTCATGATCTTGTTGAGCAGTTAATTGTAATATTGTTTTTAAATAATCATCCATTTACCGTAATAGCTCAAGAGCAATACAATAATTTTCCATGGATATAAACTGATCTGTCTAAGCTGAGCAACCAGAGATGGCAATGATAAGCCTAACCTTGAACTCTGCTAATTTGCATATCCTACCTCTTGTGATCTTTTTGTATGAACACACATGAATTGTCAGACACTTTTTGGACTAAATACAGAGTTATTGCCGAAAAGTGTTGGTTCTCCTTTTAAACGGGTTGTCTACTGCACATGGAATATTGTGTACAATTCTGGGCTCCAGTAAACAAGACAGACATACGGTAGCAGAGCTGAAGAGGGTTTAGAGAAGAGCAACTAAAGTAATAACTGGAATGGGCAGACTACAGTACCCAGAAAGAAAGAGCGGTGATGCTATATTACTTTAATTTTAAATTAAATCCTTACCTATAACATACAATAAACAACATATAACAGACAATCACACAATTTGCATGTCTTTCCCATATTCAAGTTTATGCAAATAAGTTTACATGACAAAACAGTGTAGAAAGATTATTGAATATAATATTAGGACAATTAGAAAACTGAACATTTTTATGCAGCCCTCCTATGCAGTGAGAGAAGAGTTAGCTGGCATCCACAAATAAAAATTTTCAATTTTTGTCACCCTAATAACAATGATCCCCCCCAAGCCATCCAAATTAAATCAAGCAACTTTGAGATTTACTGGCTCTCAGTCAGATGAGTCTCGGGTTCCTTCATCTCGATCTTCTCATGCCTGGACGTGGTCGGTGGGTGCGAGGTTTGAGGTGATCTGGTTTCCTTTCTTAAGGGAGACACATTTTTCTGTGGCTTTGGCTGACAGTTTCTAAAGATGGCTGGAATCCCGCACACCTTTCATTTGGAAGTGGACCCGAAGAGTACAAAAAAGAATACTTTGGAATTTATTGTGGTCGAGCTTGTGGGAAAAAAGTCTAGAACTGGGAGACATCTAATTTATAGCATCAAAAACTTGCAAAAAACAGGTGTGTATGGTGTAACTTTTCTTAATGAGAATCTTTGTTTGCAGGCATATGAATGGTTCAAAAACAATCCACAAGATCCTGAGTTAATGGGAGTGAAGATAACTCCGTTGTTTGGGCTTCATGAAATAACAATTGTAGTATCATCTTGGTATCTTTAATTATAAATACTGTTTCAAAGCTAGGTTGAAGAAGGACCCGCAGCATGTGGGAGGTTTTAGTCACTCGCCAGCTATATTTTTGGTGGCAGGGAATAGAGATTACCTGATGTACCCTGGCCAGCCGTCATATTGCAGAAAATGCTATTCTTTTGGACACACTCAGGAGAGTTGTCAGAAAGATGTGTGTTGTAGGAACTGTAACCAGGGGGGCATACCGTTGGGGAGTGCCAAACTCCTAAAGCATGTGATATATGTGGGAAAACAGACCACATGTATAGGAATTGTACAAGTGCTGAAGCCCAAAGAGACAACAACAAGAGCCAGCAGTAGATAGTTCAAGAGGAGCAGGAACAGGCTAACCTATGCAGCTGTAGCAAGTGAGGGTGCGAGGAGTGAAAGTAGAGAAGGGATTGTGTTGCGCCCTGCTACAAGACTTGATTGTGCAACTCTCCCTAAAGCACTTCCTGTAAGAAGCTTGAAGGAAGTTATAGATCTTCCAAGTGAGTCTGACCCAATAAATATTGAAGAAATTATGTCTGGAGAGGCGTCTGGAGGAGGGCAGTCTGGAAAGAGTCAAAGGGAGGGTGGTGGGGAGTCTAAAACAGAAGAAAAAGAGAACTCTGCAATCATACGGAAGAGTAAGAGTGTCAAAAAGAGAAGGGGTTATAGAGTGGACCAGAATTCAGCAAACCCTATGAGAGCCAGCGCGAGGAGAGCATGGATTCTCGTGGAGGTGGTAAAACTGTATGACTGAGTAAAAGCTACCTGGAAAATATGGATGAATTGAAAATGTTTTTTTTTCTGTTAAAAAAAAAGAATATGGGTTTTAAGATCTGCTTACAGAATGTAAGAGTATTTAAAAGTAAGATCAGAAGAGCGGCGTTTCTTGAATTTGTAGCGCAAGAAGATGCTGCAATTTTTTGTTTGCAGGAATGTGGTCTGTGTGAAGTTGAAAGAGAAGAAGAGTGGATGTATGGAAAGTCTGTGTCATCTGGGAGTGTTTGAAATCAAAATGATGGTGTTGGTTTCTTGGTTAAAGGGAGAGATGTATCTTTAGTTAGTTATATGCAGGGCCGCCATCAGGGGGTACAGCCCATACCCCAGTAAGGGGCCCTGACCCTGGGGGGGCCCGGCCAGTCCTGAAACTTTTTTTTTTTTTATTGTGGCAACCGACTCTGGGGCCCAGTGCTCCTCCTCCTCTTCCTTCTGCAGCCTGTCCCTTACCTCCCGGGGCCCCGGGCCCAGCTAACTTGTTCTGAGAACAAGATAGCTAGAGTCTCAGGAGATCCATGGGTAGAATGTAGTTGCTAGAAGGAGGTCTGTGACATCACTGGTCACATGCTCCTTCATAGTCACATGGACAAACCCCGACAGCAGCAGCAGCTTGTGGAGGGAGGAGGGGCTGTGTGCCTGCAGGCTGCTCAGTGATGGAGGATGTGCTGCAGTCCTGGAGTCCACAGAGCTTCATGGAAAGCAGGTGAGGGGCAGCTAATGTATGAGGGGGCAGGTGGAGCACTCAGGAGCAGTGGGGTTGAAGTGGAGTGGATAATAATGGAGGGCTGTCTGGGGGCAAAATTAACTTGTGTGGGGCCAAATCACATAATGCAGGGCTGTCTGGGGGTAAAATTAACTTGTGGGGGAGGGGCAAATTACTCAGTGGGGGTCAGTGTGGCGGGCAAACTACATGGAGGGCCGTTTGGGGGCAAAATTACATAATGCAGGGCTGTCTGGAGGTTAAATTAACTTGTGGGGGAGGGGCAAATTACTAAGTGGGGTCAGTGTAGCGGGCAAACTACATGGAGGGCCGTGTGGGGGAAAATTGCTTAGTGGGGGCAACTTGCATAATGCAGGGCTGTCTGGGGCAAAATTAACTTGTGAGGGGGGGGAATTAGTCAGTAGGGTGTCAGTGTTGCGGGCAAACTACATAATGGAGAATCGTGTGGGGCAAATTACATAATGCAGGGCTGTCTGGGGGCAAAATTAACTTGTGTGGGGGAAAAATTAACTTGGGGGGGCAAATTACTCAGTGGAGGGCAGTGTGGTGGGCGAACTACATAGTGGAGGGCTGTGTGGGAGACATCCTTGGATGTAAGAGGTATGGACGCGATATATGGGTGGGGCTGTGTGGGTGTGGCTTGAATGTGGACGGGGACACAGGGGCCCCATGATCTCCTGTTCCTGGGGGAAGTGCCCCTCCAAAGACCAGGCTCGGGATCCGCCACTGGGGCAGTGTCGAGGGGTGGGGCCCAGACCTTGAGCTGTGTAAGGGGCCCCAAAATTTCTGATGGCAGCCCTGGTTATATGGTAATAGAAGAAGGGAGGTGTATATTAGCAAATTTTGAATATAAAAATGTGAAATTTTGTGTGATTAATATTTACGCACTTATAAACAAGAATCAACTGAAACTTTTGAGAAGGTGAGATTATTTATCCCTGGGAAAATGCCAGTAATTCTTGCAGGAGATTTTAATTGTGATTTAGATAAGAGTCATATTGATGAGTCTGGGAATGGGTTAATAGACTTACTTTTGGATTTTAAGTTAAGTTATATGAAAAATGTATGTAAAGTAGAACCTAAGTTGAAGACCTATCATGTGGATAGTGGCTGATTTAATAGCTGGTTAGCCTATTTGTTGTATCACAAAGTTTGTGTCTAGAGTTGAGCGAACACCTGGATGTTCGGGTTCGACGAGTTCGGCCGAACTTTCGAAAAATGTTCGGGTTCGGGATCCGAACTCGACCCGAACTTCATCCCGAACCCGAACCCCATAGAAGTCAATGGGGACCCGAACTTTTGGGCACTAAAAAGGCTGTAAAACACACCCGGAAAGGGCTAGAGGGCTGCAAAAGGCAGCAAAATGTAGGTAAATCCCCTGCAAACAAATGTAGATAGGGAAATGATGAGTTAACATAAAATAAATAAAAATTAAACAATATTAATTGGAGTGAGGTCCCATAGCACAGAATCAGGCTTCAAGTCACCCACCAATGGAGAAGGTCACTTACTATTATTTTGACCACAGCACCCAGACAAAGGAGAGAGGTCCCACAGCAGAGAACCAGGCATCATATCACCCACCACAGGAGTAGGCCACCATTTAGTTACTTTGACCCCTACACCCAGACGGAGGAGAGAGGTTACACAGCAGAGAATCAGGCATCAAATCAACCACCACAGGAGAAGCCACCATTTAGTTACTTTGACCCCTGCACCCAGGAAGAGGAGAGAGGCCCCACAGCACATATTCTGGCATCATATCAGCCACCACAGGAGAAGCCACCATTGAGTTACTTTGACCCTGCACCCAGGAAGAGGAGAGAGGCCCCACAGCACATATTCTGGCATCATATCAGCCACCACAGGAGAAGCCACCATTGAGTTACTTTGACCCCGCACCCAGGAAGAGGAGAGAGGCACCACAGCACATATTCTGGCATCATATCACACACCACAGGAGAAGGCCTCTTTCAGTGATTTAGGCCTTTGGACCCAGACAGAGGAGAGAGGCACCACAGCACATATTCTGGCATCATATCAGCCACCACAGGAGAAGCCACCATTGAGTTACTTTGACCCCTGCACCCAGGAAGAGGAGAGAGGCCCCACAGCACATATTCTGGCATCATATCACCCACCACAGGAGTAGGCCACCATTTAGTTACTTTGACCCCTACACCCAGACGGAGGAGAGAGGTTACACAGCAGAGAATCAGGCATTTAGATCACCCACCACAGGAGTAGGCCACCATTGAATCAGACCCCGGCAACCATGTCAGATGGCACAAGCATAAGCTTTATATCAATCAGCACAGGAGAAGGCGACTTTGACAGACTTTGACCCCTACACCCGGACGGAGGAGAGAGGTTTCAAAGCAGAGAATCAGGCATTTAGATCACCCACCACAGGAGTAGGCCCCAATTTAATGGGACCCCGGCAACCATGTCAGATGGCACAACCATCAGCTTCATATCAATCAGCACAGGAGAAGGCAACTTTGAAAGACTTTGACCCCTACACCCAGACGGAGGAGAGAGGTTTCACAGCAGAGAATCAGGCATTTAGATCACCCACCACAGGAGTAGGCCCCCATTGAATCAGACCCTGGCAACCATGTCAGATGGCACAACCATCAGCTTTATATCAATCAGCACAGGAGAAGGCGACTTTGAAAGACTTTGACCCCTACACCCAGATGGAGGAGAGAGGTTTCACAGCAGAGAATCAGGCATCATATCAACCACCACAGGAGAAGCCACCATTTAGTTACTTTGACCCTGCACCCAGGAAGAGGAGAGAGGCCCCACAGCACATATTCTGGCATCATATTAGCCACCACAGGAGAAGCCACCATTGAGTTACTTTGACCCCTGCACCCAGGAAGAGGAGAGAGGCCCCACAGCACATATTCTGGCATCATACTAACCACCACAGGAGAAGCCACCATTGAGTTACTTTGACCCCTGCACCCAGGAAGAGGAGAGAGGCCCCACAGCACATATTCTGGCATCATATCAGCCACCACAGGAGAAGCCACCATTGAGTTACTTTGACCCCGCACCCAGGAAGAGGAGAGAGGCACCACAGCACATATTCAGGCATCATATCACACACCACAGGAGAAGGCCTCTTTCAGTGATTTAGGCCTTTGGACCCAGACAGAGGAGAGAGGCACCACAGCACATATTCTGGCATCATATCAGCCACCACAGGAGAAGCCACCATTGAGTTACTTTGACCCCTGCACCCAGGAAGAGGAGAGAGGCCCCACAGCACATATTCTGGCATCATACTAACCACCACAGGAGAAGTCACCATTGAGTTACTTTGACCCCGCACCCAGGAAGAGGAGAGAGGCACCACAGCACATATTCTGGCATCATATCAGCCACCACAGGAGAAGCCACCATTGAGTTACTTTGACCCCTGCACCCAGGAAGAGGAGAGAGGCCCCACAGCACATATTCTGGCATCATATCAGCCACCACAGGAGAAGCCACCATTGAGTTACTTTGACCCCTGCACCCAGGAAGAGGAGAGAGGCCCCACAGCACATATTCTGGCATCATACTAACCACCACAGGAGAAGCCACCATTGAGTTACTTTGACCCCTGCACCCAGGAAGAGGAGAGAGGCCCCACAGCACATATTCTGGCATCATATCAGCCACCACAGGAGAAGCCACCATTGAGTTACTTTGACCCCGCACCCAGGAAGAGGAGAGAGGCACCACAGCACATATTCAGGCATCATATCACACACCACAGGAGAAGGCCTCTTTCAGTGATTTAGGCCTTTGGACCCAGACAGAGGAGAGAGGCACCACAGCACATATTCTGGCATCATATCACCCACCACAGGAGTAGGCCACCATTTAGTTACTTTGACCCCTACACCCAGACGGAGGAGAGAGGTTACACAGCAGAGAATCAGGCATTTAGATCACCCACCACAGGAGTAGGCCACCATTGAATCAGACCCCGGCAACCATGTCAGATGGCACAAGCATAAGCTTTATATCAATCAGCACAGGAGAAGGCGACTTTGACAGACTTTGACCCCTACACCCGGACGGAGGAGAGAGGTTTCAAAGCAGAGAATCAGGCATTTAGATCACCCACCACAGGAGTAGGCCCCAATTTAATGGGACCCCGGCAACCATGTCAGATGGCACAACCATCAGCTTCATATCAATCAGCACAGGAGAAGGCAACTTTGAAAGACTTTGACCCCTACACCCAGACGGAGGAGAGAGGTTTCACAGCAGAGAATCAGGCATTTAGATCACCCACCACAGGAGTAGGCCCCCATTGAATCAGACCCTGGCAACCATGTCAGATGGCACAACCATCAGCTTTATATCAATCAGCACAGGAGAAGGCGACTTTGAAAGACTTTGACCCCTACACCCAGATGGAGGAGAGAGGTTTCACAGCAGAGAATCAGGCATCATATCAACCACCACAGGAGAAGCCACCATTTAGTTACTTTGACCCCTGCACCCAGGAAGAGGAGAGAGGCCCCACAGCACATATTCTGGCATCATATCAGCCACCACAGGAGAAGCCACCATTCAGTTACTTTGACCCCTGCACCCAGGAAGAGGAGAGAGGCACCACAGCACATATTCTGGCATCATATCAGCCACCACAGGAGAAGCCACCATTGAGTTACTTTGACCCCTGCACCCAGGAAGAGGAGAGAGGCCCCACAGCACATATTCTGGCATCATATCAGCCACCACAGGAGAAGCCACCATTGAGTTACTTTGACCCCGCACCCAGGAAGAGGAGAGAGGCACCACAGCACATATTCAGGCATCATATCACACACCACAGGAGAAGGCCTCTTTCAGTGATTTAGGCCTTTGGACCCAGACAGAGGAGAGAGGCACCACAGCACATATTCTGGCATCATATCAGCCACCACAGGAGAAGCCACCATTGAGTTACTTTGACCCCTGCACCCAGGAAGAGGAGAGAGGCCCCACAGCACATATTCTGGCATCATACTCAACCACCACAGGAGAAGCCACCATTGAGTTACTTTGACCCCGCACCCAGGAAGAGGAGAGAGGCACCACAGCACATATTCTGGCATCATATCAGCCACCACAGGAGAAGCCACCATTGAGTTACTTTGACCCCTGCACCCAGGAAGAGGAGAGAGGCCCCACAGCACATATTCTGGCATCATATCAACCACCACAGGAGAAGCCACCATTGAGTTACTTTGACCCCTGCACCCAGGAAGAGGAGAGAGGCCCCACAGCACATATTCTGGCATCATATCAGCCACCACAGGAGAAGCCACCATTGAGTTACTTTGACCCCAGCACCCAGGAAGAGGAGAGAGGCACCACAGCACATATTCTGGCATCATATCAGCCACCACAGGAGAAGCCACCATTGAGTTACTTTGACCCCCGCACCCAGGAAGAGGAGAGAGGCACCACAGCACATATTCTGGCATCATATCACACACCACAGGAGAAGGCCTCTTTCAGTGATTTAGGCCTTTGGACCCAGACAGAGGAGAGAGGCACCACAGCACATATTCTGGCATCATATCAGCCACCACAGGAGAAGCCACCATTGAGTTACTTTGACCCCTGCACCCAGGAAGAGGAGAGAGGCCCCACAGCACATATTCTGGCATCATATCAACCACCACAGGAGAAGCCACCATTGAGTTACTTTGACCCCTGCACCCAGGAAGAGGAGAGAGGCACCACAGCACATATTCTGGCATCATATCAGCCACCACAGGAGAAGCCACCATTGAGTTACTTTGACCCCTGCACCCAGGAAGAGGAGAGAGGCCCCACAGCACATATTCTGGCATCATATCAGCCACCACAGGAGAAGCCACCATTTAGTTACTTTGACCCCTGCACCCAGACAGAGGAGAGAGGTTCCACAGCACAGAATCAGGCATCATATCAACCACCACAGGAGTAAGCCACCATTTAGTTTACTTTGACCCCTGCACCCAGGAAGAGGAGAGAGGCCCCACAGCACATATTCTGGCATCATATCAACCACCACAGGAGAAGCCACCATTCAGTGACTTTAGACCCCTGCACCCAGACAGAGGAGAGAGGTCCCACAGCAGAGAATCAGGCATCATATCACCCACCACAGGAGAAGGCCACCATTTAGTTACTTTGACCCCTGCACCCAGACGGAGGAGAGAGGTTACACAGCAGAGAATCAGGCATTTAGATCACCCACCACAGGAGTAGGCCACCATTTAATGCTGGACCCCTGCAACCATGTACGAGATGGCACACAGCACATCAGTCTGGCATCATATCAACCACCACAGGAGAAGGCCACCATTGAAAGACTTTGACCCCTACACCCAGGATAGAGGAGAGAGGTTTCACAGCACAGAATCAGGCATCATATCAACCACCACAGGAGAAGCCACCATTTAGTTACTTTGACCCCTGCACCCAGGAAGAGGAGAGAGGCACCACAGCACATATTCTGGCATCATATCAGCCACCACAGGAGAAGCCACCATTGAGTTACTTTGACCCCTGCACCCAGGAAGAGGAGAGAGGCCCCACAGCACATATTCTGGCATCATATCACCCACCACAGGAGAAGCCACCATTTAGTTACTTTGACCCCTACACCCAGACGGAGGAGAGAGGTTCCACAGCAGAGAATCAGGCATCTAGATCACCCACCACAGGAGTAGGCCACCATTGAGTTACTCAGACCCCGGCAACCATGTCAGATAGGCACACAGCACATAAGCTGGCATCATATCAATCAGCACAGGAGAAGGCGACTATTGACAGTTACTTTGACCCCTACACCCAGACGGAGGAGAGAGGTTTCACAGCAGAGAATCAGGCATTTAGATCACCCACCACAGGAGTAGGCCACCATTTAATTGGACCCTGCAACCATGTCAGATGGCACAACCATCAGCTTCATATCAATCAGCACAGGAGAAGGCGACTTTGAAAGACTTTGACCCCTACACCCAGATGGAGGAGAGAGGTTTCACAGCAGAGAATCAGGCATCATATCAACCACCACAGGAGAAGCCACCATTTAGTTACTTTGACCCCTGCACCCAGGAAGAGGAGAGAGGCACCACAGCACATATTCTGGCATCATATCAGCCACCACAGGAGAAGCCACCATTGAGTTACTTTGACCCCTGCACCCAGGAAGAGGAGAGAGGCCCCACAGCACATATTCTGGCATCATATCAGCCACCACAGGAGAAGCCACCATTGAGTTACTTTGACCCCTTCACCCAAACAGAGGAGAGAGGTTCCACATCAGAGAATCAGGCATCATATCAACCACCACAGGAGTAGGCCACAATTTAGTTTATTTGACCCCTGCACCCAGGAAGAGGAGAGAGGCCCCACAGCACATATTCTGGCATCATATCACACACCACAGGAGAAGGCCTCTTTCAGTGATTTAGGCCTTTGGACCCAGACAGAGGAGAGAGGTCAGAGATTAGCTTCATATCCCCAGCACAGCAGAAGACCGCTTTATTTGACTTAGGCCTCAGCACCCAGACAGAAGACAGAGGTAGCATGGCAGAGGTTATGGCTTCATGTCACCCGTTAGTTTAACCGGCCACTTTCATCTGGTTAGGCCCGGCGCCCAGACAGAGAAGAGTTTCATTCAACTGTGGGTTTCATAAAATTTGTATCAAATAAAGAAGTGGCCCGTAGCACAACAAGACATGTTTTAGGCAGTTAATAAGGACTACTCTGCACAAGGGAGGGACAGGTCCTGTGGGATCCATGCCTGGTTCATCTTTATGAAGGTCAGCTTGTCCACGTTGGCTGTGGACAGGCGGCTGCGCTTGTCAGTAATGGCGCCCCTGCCGTGCTGAATACGCGTTCAGATAAAGCGCTGGCCGCCGGGCAGGAAAGCACCTCCAAGGCATAACATGCTAACTCTGGCCACGTGGACAATTTCGAAACCCAGTAGTTGAATGGGGCCGAACCATCCGTCAGGATGTGGAGGGTGTGCAGACATACTGTTCAACCATGTTAGTGAAATGCTGCCTCCTGCTAACACGTTCCGTATCAGGTGTCGGTGCAGATAGCTGTGGCGTGGAGACAAAACTTTTCCACATTTCTGCCATGCTAACCCTGCCCTCAGATGAGCTGGCCGTGACACAGCTGCGTTGGCGACCTCTTGCCACTCCTCTGCCTTCACCTTCCACCTGTTCCCCTGTGACATGTGGGAATGCTCTCAAGAGCGCCTCTATCAGCGTGCGCTTGTACTCGCGCATCTTGCGGTCGCGCTCCAGTTCAGGAATTAAAGTGGGCACATTGTCTTTATACCGGGGATCCAGCAGGGTGGCCACCCAGTAGTCTGCACACGTTAAAACGTGGGCAACTCTGCTGTCGTTGCGCAGGCATTGGAGCATATATTCGCTCATGTGGGCCAGGCTACCCATGGGTAAGGACAAGCTGTCCTCTGTGGGAGGCGTATCGTCATCGTCCACCGTATCCCCCAGCCACGCACCAGTGATGGGCCTGGGCTGCCACCCCGCTGTGAACTTGCGTCATCCTCGTCCCCCTCCACCTCCTCCTCCTCATCCTCCTCGTCCTCCAGTACAGTGCCTTGGCTGGCGACTTGTGAACCTGTCCTCTGCTGCTTAAACAAACCTCCCTCTGAGCCAATTCGAACAGACTGGCCCGAAAGTGTTAGAAACGAGCCCTCATCCTCCTCCTCCTCCTCCACCTGGGCCACCTCCTCTAACATCATTGCCCTAAGTGTTTTCTCAAGGAGACATAGAAGTGGTATTGTAACGCTGATAACAGTGTCATCGCCACTGGCCATGTTGGTGGAGTACTCGAAACAGCGCAGCAGGGCACACAGGTCTCGCATGGAGGCCCAATCATTGGTGGTGAAGTGGTGCTGTTCGGCAGTACGACTGACGCGAGCGTGCTGCAGCTGAAACTCCACTATGGCCTGCTGCTGCTCGCACAGTCTCTCCAGCATGTGCAAGGTGGAGTTCCACCGGGTGGGCACGTCGCATATGAGGCGGTGAGCGGGAAGGCCGAGTTCCGCTGTAGCGCAGACAGGCGAGCAGCGGCAGGATGTGAACGGCGGAAGCGCGCACAGACGGCCCGCACTTTATGCAGCAGCTCTGACATGTTGGGGTAGTGGTGAATGAACCTCTGCACCACCAAGTTCAGCACATGCGCCAGGCAAGGGATGTGCGCCAAACCGGCTAGTCCCAGAGCTACCCCTGCACCCAGGAAGAGGAGAGAGGCACCACAGCACATATTCTGGCATCATATCAGCCACCACAGGAGAAGCCACCATTGAGTTACTTTGACCCCTGCACCCAGGAAGAGGAGAGAGGCACCACAGCACATATTCTGGCATCATATCAGCCACCACAGGAGAAGCCACCATTGAGTTACTTTGACCCCTTCACCCAAACAGAGGAGAGAGGTTCCACATCAGAGAATCAGGCATCATATCAACCACCACAGGAGTAGGCCACAATTTAGTTTATTTGACCCCTGCACCCAGGAAGAGGAGAGAGGCCCCACAGCACATATTCTGGCATCATATCACACACCACAGGAGAAGGCCTCTTTCAGTGATTTAGGCCTTTGGACCCAGACAGAGGAGAGAGGTCAGAGATTAGCTTCATATCCCCAGCACAGCAGAAGACCGCTTTATTTGACTTAGGCCTCAGCACCCAGACAGAAGACAGAGGTAGCATGGCAGAGGTTATGGCTTCATGTCACCCGTTAGTTTAACCGGCCACTTTCATCTGGTTAGGCCCGGCGCCCAGACAGAGAAGAGTTTCATTCAACTGTGGGTTTCATAAAATTTGTATCAAATAAAGAAGTGGCCCGTAGCACAACAAGACATGTTTTAGGCAGTTAATAAGGACTACTCTGCACAAGGGAGGGACAGGTCCTGTGGGATCCATGCCTGGTTCATCTTTATGAAGGTCAGCTTGTCCACGTTGGCTGTGGACAGGCGGCTGCGCTTGTCAGTAATAGCGCCCCCTGCCGTGCTGAATACGGCGTTCAGATAAAACGCTGGCCGCCGGGCAGGAAAGCACCTCCAAGGCATAACATGCTAACTCTGGCCACGTGGACAATTTCGAAACCCAGTAGTTGAATGGGGCCGAACCATCCGTCAGGATGTGGAGGGTGTGCAGACATACTGTTCAACCATGTTAGTGAAATGCTGCCTCCTGCTAACACGTTCCGTATCAGGTGTCGGTGCAGATAGCTGTGGCGTGGAGACAAAACTTTTCCACATTTCTGCCATGCTAACCCTGCCCTCAGATGAGCTGGCCGTGACACAGCTGCGTTGGCGACCTCTTGCCACTCCTCTGCCTTCACCTTCCACCTGTTCCCCTGTGACATGTGGGAATGCTCTCAAGAGCGCCTCTATCAGCGTGCGCTTGTACTCGCGCATCTTACGGTCGCGCTCCAGTTCAGGAATTAAAGTGGGCACATTGTCTTTATACCGGGGATCCAGCAGGGTGGCCACCCAGTAGTCTGCACACGTTAAAGCGTGGGCAACTCTGCTGTCGTTGCGCAGGCATTGGAGCATATATTCGCTCATGTGGGCCAGGCTACCCATGGGTAAGGACAAGCTGTCCTCTGTGGGAGGCGTATCGTCATCGTCCACCGTATCCCCCAGCCACGCACCAGTGATGGGCCTGGGCTGCCACCCCGCTGTGAACTTGCGTCATCCTCGTCCCCCTCCACCTCCTCCTCCTCATCCTCCTCGTCCTCCAGTACAGTGCCTTGGCTGGCGACTTGTGAACCTGTCCTCTGCTGCTTAAACAAACCTCCCTCTGAGCCAATTCGAACAGACTGGCCCGAAAGTGTTAGAAACGAGCCCTCATCCTCCTCCTCCTCCTCCACCTGGGCCACCTCCTCTAACATCATTGCCCTAAGTGTTTTCTCAAGGAGACATAGAAGTGGTATTGTAACGCTGATAACAGTGTCATCGCCACTGGCCATGTTGGTGGAGTACTCGAAACAGCGCAGCAGGGCACACAGGTCTCGCATGGAGGCCCAATCATTGGTGGTGAAGTGGTGCTGTTCGGCAGTACGACTGACGCGAGCGTGCTGCAGCTGAAACTCCACTATGGCCTGCTGCTGCTCGCACAGTCTCTCCAGCATGTGCAAGGTGGAGTTCCACCGGGTGGGCACGTCGCATATGAGGCGGTGGCGGGAAGGCCGAAGTTCCGCTGTAGCGCAGACAGGCGAGCAGCGGCAGGATGTGAGCGGCGGAGCGCGCACAGACGGCCCGCACTTTATGCAGCAGCTCTGACATGTTGGGGTAGTGGTGAATGAACCTCTGCACCACCAAGTTCAGCACATGCGCCAGGCAAGGGATGTGCGTCAAACCGGCTAGTCCCAGAGCTGCCACGAGATTTCGCCCATTATCGCATACCACCAGGCCTGGCTTGAGGCCCACCGGCAGAAACCACTCGTCGGTCTGTTGTTCAATACCCCGCCACAACTCCTGCGCGGTGTGGGGCCTGTCCCCCAAACATATGAGTTTCAGAATGGCCTGCTGACGTTTACCCCGGGCTGTGCTGAAGTTGGTGGTGAAGGTGTGTGGCTGACCGGATGAGCTGGTGGAAGCAGTGGAGGAGGAAGCCGAGTAGGAGGAGGAGGCTACAGGAGGCAGAGAATGATGCCCTGCGATCCTAGGGGGCGGAAGGACGTGCGCCAAGGAACTGTCCGCCGGGGGCCCAGCCGCCACTACATTCATCCAGTGTGCAGTTAGTGAGATATAGCGTCCCTGGCCGTGCTTACTGGTCCACGTATCTGTGGTTAGGTGGACCTTGCCACAAATGGCGTTGCGCAGTGCACACTTGATTTTATCGGACACTTGCATGTGCAGGGAAGGCACGGCTGTCTTGGAGAAGTAGTGGCGGCTGGGAACCACATACTGCGGGACAGCCATGGCCATCAGCTGTTTGAAGCTGTCTGTGTCCACCAGCCGGAATGACAGCATTTCAAAGGCCAGCAGTTTAGAAATGCTGGCGTTCAGGCCAAGAGGCTCGAGGGTGACTCGGGGAATTTGCGCTTCCTCTCTAAGGTTTGAGATATTGAGAGCTGAACGCTGCTGTGTGATATAGTGGAGGCGCTAGTTGACGGTGGCGGTGGTGGTGGTGTCGGTGGCACATCCTCTGTTTGCTGCTCGGCAGGTGGCAACATTCCTCTCGAGGCGGAAGCCGAGGCAGCAGCGGTAGAGGGAGCAGGGGAGCCTCAGCGAGTGCCTGGTTTTTAAGGTGTGTACCCCACTGCAGTTCATGCTTTGCATGTAGATGCCTGGTCATGCAGGTTGTGCTGAGGTTCAGAACGTTAATGCCTCGCCTCAGGCTCTGATGGCAGAGCGTGCAAGTCACTCGGGTCTTGTCGGTAGGACATTGTTTAAAGAAGTGCCATGCCAGGGAACTCTTTGAAGCTGCCTTTGTGGGGCTGGGTCCCTGTTGGCGATGTCCAGTAGCAGGCGAACTCTGGGGCGGCGGCTCGTCTGCTGGCCCCCTGCTCCCTCTTTGGCTTCGCTGTTGTCTCGGTCTCACCACTACCTCTTCCTCTGAACTGTGAAAGTCATCGCCACGACCTTCAGTCCATGTGGGGTCTAAGACCTCATCGTCCTCTGCATCGTCTTCCACCCAGTCTCCCTCCCTGACCTCCTCCTGTTCAGTCTGCACACTGCAAAAAGACGCGGCAGTGGGCACCTGTGTTTCGTCATCATCAGAGAGTCGGTGACTCTGCTGTGGTGGTATTCCCATGTCCTCTTCATCTGGAGACATAAGTGGTTGTGCGTCAGTGCATGGTATGTCTTCCTCCACTGGGGAAGGGCTAGGTGGACGCCCCTGGGAAACCCTGGAAGCAGAGTCTTCAAACAGAAGAAGAGACTGCTGCATAACTTGTGGCTCAGACCGTTTCCCTGATATGCTTGGGGGTGATGTGACAGACTGATGGGCTTGGTTTTCAGGTGCCACCTGTGCGCTTTCCGCAGAAGACTGGGTGGAAGACCATGTGGTGAACGTGCTGGAAGCACTGTCGGCCACCCAATCGATTAATGCCTGTACCTGCTCAGGCCTTACCATCCTAAGAGCGGCATTGGGCCCCACGAGATATTGCGGTACATTCTGCCGGCTAGTTGAGGGAGTTCGTTCCCTACTGTGTGCGCCTGGGGCCGAACGGCCACGTCCTCTACCAGCAACAGAGGCTCCACGGACACCACCACGACCGCGTCCTCGTCCCTTAATAGTATTTTTCTTCATTGTTGCGATTCAACTCGCACCACAATGAAATATATTATTTTTATAAGCAAAATCCCCTCACTGGAATACTTTCAGTCTTTTGACTGTATGGATTACAGATGGAATGACTGTTATATGTGAGTACCGCTTTCTTTGACAGATTCTAGTATGGGTACATATATGTTTTCCCAACCCCAGCACATTAGTTTGCTAATTCCAGATGTATGAAACGCATGAGCCTAACTGTATCTAGTATATTGAACGCCAGATAAACTAACTTGGCCTTTTTAAATAAAAAAAATTCCCTCACTGGAATACTTTCAGTCTTTTGACTGTATGGATTACAGATGGAATGACTGTTATATGTGAGTACCGCTTTCTTTGACAGATTCTAGTATGGGTACATATATGTTTTCCCAACCCCAGCACATTAGTTTGCTAATTCCAGATGTATGAAACGCATGGGCCTAACTGTATCTAGTATATTGAGCGCCAGATAAACTAACTTGGCCTTTTTTAAATAAAAAAATTCCCTCACTGGAATACTTTCAGTCTTTTGACTGTATGGATTACAGATGGAATGACTGTTATATGTGAGTACCGCTTTCTTTGACAGATTCTAGTATGGGTACATATATGTTTTCCCAACCCCAGCACATTAGTTTGCTAATTCCAGATGTATGAAACGCATGGCCTAACTGTATCTAGTATATTGAGCGCCAGATAAACTAACTTGGCCTTTTTAAATAAAAAAATTCCCTCACTGGAATACTTTCAGTCTTTTGACTGTATGGATTACAGATGGAATGACTGTTATATGTGAGTACCGCTTTCTTTGACAGATTCTAGTATGGGTACATATATGTTTTCCCAACCCCAGCACATTAGTTTGCTAATTCCAGATGTATGAAACGCATGAGCCTAACTGTATCTAGTATATTGAACGCCAGATAAACTAACTTGGCCTTTTTAAATAAAAAAAATTCCCTCACTGGAATACTTTCAGTCTTTTGACTGTATGGATTACAGATGGAATGACTGTTATATGTGAGTACCGCTTTCTTTGACAGATTCTAGTATGGGTACATATATGTTTTCCCAACCCCAGCACATTAATTTGCTAATTCCAGATGTATGAAAGCATGAGCCTAACTGTATCTAGTATATTGAACGCCAGATAAACTAACTTGGCCTTTTTAAATAAAAAAAATTCCCTCACTGGAATACTTTCAGTCTTTTGACTGTATGGATTACAGGTGGACTGGTATTAGTAGGGGTGACACAAGCACACCCAAGTCCCTGATGTAGGATTTCTATGGCACAGACCACTATTACAAGTGATTAATGGACGTTGGGAGAGATTGTGCTGCAGCACTAGTCCCAAGATGGCCGCCGCCTATCAGCCCAGTAACATGTGCCACAAAATGGTCTGCACAACCTTTAAAAAAATAGCCTTGGACTGTGCTGCTAAATCGCTATTGGTCTGAATCCCAGGTGTAGATGTCTGACTTGTTTGGAGCTTTGGAATGCACACTGTGGCAGCTTCTGCTGCAGCACTACAAGTCGCAAAATGGCGGCCGGCGGTCAGCTCAGGTACATGTGGATGGAAAAATCACTCTGGCCACTCTAAAAATAGCCAATCCCTATCAAAAAAGCAGCTCAGCTGCAGTTGTTCAGATGAATCACAGGTGGAGGAGAGAAATTTGCTTCCAGTTATTCAATTATCCCTGCCTATTCTCGCCCTAGCATCAGCTGCGTCTATCCCTGTTCTATTCACATCGGGAGTGAGCACGTCCCGACGTGCGCACAAGCTTATAAAGAGGCTGAGTCACATGCTGCACTCGGCCAATCACAGCCTTGCCAATAGTAGGCATGGCTGCGATGGCATCTTAGGGCAAGTAGTATGATGCATGTTGATTGGCTGCTTTGCAGCCTTTCAAAATGCGCCTAAATACATGCCGAACGACGAACCCGAACCCGAACTTTTTTGAAAATGTCCGGGTTCGGGTCCGGGTCCCGGACACCCCAAAATTCGGTACGAACCCGAACGATGCTCGAACTGTTCGCTCAACACTATTTGTGTCCTTTAAGTTATAAACGGAAAGAAGTCGTTTTTTCGGATCATGAATGTGTGAAATGCGAGTTGGATATAGAATCAGGAGGAGTGTATGGACATGGGCTGTGGAAACTAAATGTGAGTTTGTTGGAAAATGAGGATATAAAAATGGAATATAGAAGTTTGTATGAAAGTTGGTGTAGGAGAAAGAGTGAGTTTAGTGATAAGTCTAAGTGGTGGGATTGGGTGAAAATGAAAACAAGGTCTTTTTTTCTGAATTTGGGTTATAAAGTAGCGACGACAAAAAAAGAACAGTATGCGAGATTGAATGCTAGGTTAAGGTATTTGTATAAATTGAGAGAGGTGGTGTTGATGTAAGTGAGGATATTGTGGGAGAAAACATGAGATTAAAGAATTTTTACCGAAAAAGGAAGAATTATAATTTATAGGGCAAAATTAGAAAATTTGGAAAAGAATGAAAAAACTCACATGTTTTTTTTCTAAAAAAAAGGTGTTTGGAAAGAGACGGTGCATAAATGTATGTTATAATAAAAGTGGTAATGAGGTGAGTGGAGAGGAAGGGAAGGAAGCAGTTGCAAAATTTTATAAAGAATTGTATGCTGAGAAATGTAGGGATGAGAGGTTGGAAGGGGATGAGTTAAGCGTTATAGATAGGAGCTTGAATGAAGAAGAAAGAGTGGGGATTATGAGGGATATAACAAGTAATGAAATATGGAGGGTGGTTAGTAGTATGGCAGCAAATAAGACGCCAGGGGAGTATGGTCTTCCTGTTGAATTCTATAGATAGATGTCGGATGTGGTAGGAACTGATGTGGGAGCATTGTATAAGTTTATGTGGATGAATGGAAAAATGGCTGATAGAATGAGGTCGGGGGTGATTACCTTGATTCCGAAAAAAGGTGACTGTAAGGATTTATAAATTGGCGACCCATAAGTTACTTAATTGTGACTATAAGATTTACGTGAAGATGTTTGCAAACAGAATGAAAGAAGTGGTTGATAGAGCGATAGGGGAAGGACAGTGTTGTGCGATACCAGGAAGGAGGATTCACGAAAGTTTGTGTATGTTGAGAGATTGTTTGTGGGGCTGTAGGGAGAGAAAGAAGGTGCTTTTGTTAAGTTTGGATTTTGAAAAAGCATATGATAGGTTGGCTCATAAGTTTGTGTATAGAGTATTGTTAAGAATGGGATTTCCAGCTGAGTTTGTGTGGAAAGTGAGAAGTATGTATCATGGGATTTTTAGTCGAGTGTTGTTGAATAGTTGTGTAGGTAGAAGAGTAAATGTGTTTTCAGGGAGGAGGCAAGAGTCCCCATTGTCACCTATTGTGTTTATATGTGCGATTAAACCATTGTTGTGTTTGTTAAGGAAAGATAAGGTGATTCGTGAAGTGCAAATACCAGGATGTGGTGGGAGTGAATGGAAGGTGAGTGGTTATATGAATGATGTGTGTGTGTTATGTGGTTCCAAGTGTTCAGTAGGATGGGTGAAATTGTTAGTGTCTATATTTTGTGGAGCGTCTGCTTTTCGTGTTACTTTGAAATAAGAGTGAATGTAAGGCTTTTGGAGGAGTGCTTGGGAGGGAGGTGGGAGTTAGTGTGGTGAAAGGTCCAATTAAGGTTTTAGGTGTGAAATTTGATGAGAAATTAGAAGGGAAGCATAGAGATGAGTAGATGTGAAGGTGAGAGTTAAAAATAAGTTTGATTTTTGGGAGGGAGTTGTCCTTTTTTGGTACAAAAATGGTGATATAAAGTGTTATATTGCCTATTTTTTTGTATACTGCAATCATTTTTCCACCAGGTTATATGATGTTGAGAAATCTGAATAGAATTTTGTTTGTTTTCCTATAGGGATCGAAGATGGAGAGAGCCAAGAGGGAAGTATTAGTTAAAAGGATAAGTAAAGGAGGTTTGGAGTTTCCAAATTTGGAGGTATATTTTAGAGTTAATATTTTGTTTTTACTAAAGATAGTTAAAAATGTATATGTATAAATATTTACTTGGAACCTACTTGATACGATTGAAGTGGTGTGTGAGGGATTTGAGATGTCCAATTTCATTCGGGGTGCCAATATGGTATATGTGGGTATATAAGTTTTTGGTTGAGTATGAATTATGTGGAGTAGATGTGGTATATAGGATGATAGAGTGTAGAGAGTTGGAGTGTGAAATAAATATGGTAAGGGGTGCTGATATAGAGAAGGCATGAAAGAAAGTTAGGATGGATAGGTTAACGAATAGACAGAGTGAAGTGATTTGTCAGAGTTTACATGGGGTGTTACCAGTAAAAATTTCAGAGGAATCGTGGATTAGTAATAAGTGATGTATGTCCTAGAGGGGGCTGTGGTGGAAGTGAGAGAATTGTACATCTATTCTGGAATTGTAAGTTTGTGAGGGAGTTGATTAGTAGAATGGTACCATTATGTAAAGAAATAACTGGGATCAGTTTGTTGTCCTTTGAATTATTTATGTTTGGTTTATGTATGAGTGAAAGAGAGAGTTGTGGTTGTTGTTGGCTTGTATAAAAGAAGTATTGTGGGATGTAAGAAATGTATATGTGTTTAAAATTAAAGAATTAACAGTTAGAGATAGTGTACGAATAGTATTAGGGAAGTTATATGTGTGTTATCTGTGGGATAAAAACAGGAAAGGGGAGGTTGATGCAGAAGGGATATGGAAAGTGAGGAAGTGAATTAGTGTAGTAGATTGTTACTCTTGATTTGCATTTCTTGTATTTTTTCGTAAGTATGTTGGAAAATAAGGAAATTAAATTGTTCCCAGATGATGATGGGTGGGAGAAGTATGATCAGTAGTTTAATGATCGTATAGTATCCCCATCTGAGGAAGAAAAAAAAAAAGCTGGTTTTGAATGTCTCATAGTGCACCAGGCTGCCATTGTAAGGTATCCTGACTGTACCCTTCTTATCGATAGGTTGTTGGCTTGTACATACCCGGCTTTTGGCATACAGCCTTTGTGTGATTGTCTGTTTATTACATGTTATAGGTAATGAAACTGCACGTGCAATATGCGCATATTACATTACCGATTTTCACAATCACGAATTTGCGAATTTATGGCGAGTATTCGGCTACAAATTTGTGAAATATCGTGAATTTGAATATTGCCTGTCCTGCTCATTACTAGTCCAGATATATGCCACTGTCAAGTCTAGAACTTACCTCCTCATAGAAACTGATTAAATTAGTTTGACATGACTGATCCCTCATGAAGTCATGCTGATAAGGAGTTATTTGCTTATTTTCATTGATGTACTCCAAGATAGCATCTCTTGGAACCTTCAAACACATTACTTAATTCTCTTAGGATACAGGGGTGTATGCCATCTAGTCCTGGCGATTTGTCTATTTTAATCTCTTTAAGACACCGCTGTACTTCTTACTGGGTCAGACAGGACACTTAATGGGGAATTTACTTTTACATTCTGCATTTCATCTGACAGTTTATTTTCCTTAGTGAATACAGTGGAGCAAAAAAAATATTAATTGCTTTGCTTTCTCCTCATCGCTCTATGCAACTCCCCCCTCATTACTCTGTAAAGGGCCGACACCTTCAGATTTATACTTTTTAAGATTATATAATTGAAGAACATTATAGAGTTAGTTTTGCTCTCTTTGGCACTTAATCTCTCGGTCTCTAGTTTGGCTGCTTTTATTTGTTTTTTACATTTTTTTTTCCCTTATAGTTTTTCAGCGCTTCCTTGCTACCCTCCTGTTTTAGTGATTTTCTTTTTCTCATTTATTGCTTTAACAGTTCTATTTATCCACATTGGTTTTTTTCTTGTCCCTTAACCTTTTATTCCCATAAGGGAATTTGATTTTAGGATTCTATTAAAAATATTCTATTTTTGGCTGTATTTTTATTTTTGAGGACTTTGTCCCAGTTAGTTAGGCCGATGGCCTCTCTTAGTTGGCTAAATTTAGATTTTTTGAAGTTTGGTATTTTTGTTCCTCCCTGAAGAAACTCTTTTGAATGACAATTGGAAGGTTATTACTTTATGGTCACTATTTCCCAGGTGTCCCCCAATCTGTACATCTGTTGTTCAGTCAGGTCTATTGGTTAATACTAAGTCCAGCATGGCTGTCCCTCTAGTCGGGTCCTGAACCATTTGGGAAAGGTAATTGCCTTTGGTTATTGCCAAGAACTTGTTTCCTTTATGAGATATACAGGTTTCAGTTCCCCAGTCTATATCTGGGTAGTTGAAATCCCCCATAATAACTACCTCATTATGATCTGACGCCTTGTCTATCTTGTTTAGTAGTAGATTTTCAGTGGATTCTGGTATATTAGTTGGTTTTATCGATTTAACCTGAAATTGCGTAAAAAACAAAAAAAGTGTATACTTACCTCCTCCATTTGCTCGCGACAGAAGATCTCCGCCGAAATCCTGTGCGTGGTGACTTATGACATCACCACGCCGGCAGGCGTGATGGCGTCATATCATGCCACGTGAGATTTCGAGCCAGATCTTCAAGCAAGATGGCGGCGGCCGGCCCATCACGAGCAAATGGAGATGGTAAGTTTGATAAAAAACATTTTTTAATGTAAATTTCACACTGTTTTTACACTGAGTTGCCACAATCATGTATGAACGCGTCATTTATGGAGTACAATGACGGGGGGTGCCGCTATCGCAGCTCCCTGTCATTGCACCCGCTACTTACAAAAAAATGCGCTTTATGACAGTAATTCATCACAAAGCGATTTTTTTGTTTGTAAAATTCAGCAAATCAGCCGAATTGAACTTTTTAATAAATCGCTCATCTCTAGTGTTAACCAGAAACAGCACCTTGGCTCCATCTCCTGGCCTTGACAATAGCTCCAGGACAGGACCATTCACAAAATGAAACTGCATTAGGATGGTAATTTTTGCAGAAATTACCTCTGCATTGAACCTTCTCCTGGTCATTGTCCATTTTTATATCAGACATAACAGGCTGGGAGTGACCTTTTTTCCTGCTATAATGCATGTGCCTATGACTTTTCCTTGGAGAAAAAATGTTTCTTTTGTTTCCCAGTCCAACTGGGCTTATCATATGTTCTCTGTTTTATATTAACTACAGAGTAACAATTTTTAGAAATATGGCCATTTTGACCAGAAGCAAAAGATTTTGCAGAATAATATTTTCTTTGATTTTTATTGCTGCGAGATTTAGAACAGGTCTCCAATTTTTTAGCTCTCAAAGCTATAATGGCACTGTATCCCACATTGGGCTTAAGGCTTTTTACAATGCATATCTCACTTTTCACCGATTTTCTGTATTGCTCCATAGCTAATGGAGCACCCCCCTTTTGCCCTCATTGAAACACAGATTTCTTTAGAGGGCAAACATAATGGTGGATGTGACTGTGAGCTATGGGACAAGGAAAAGTCTGACACCATTTTGGATAACTTATTAATGCGGTTCTGCATACTAGTCTCCAATAGTGACTTGGTGGTAAGTTCATTCCTCAACTCACTGATCTCAGCATAACATTTAGTCAGTTTTGCATCAGGGTCATTACAATACTTTTCATTTCCCCTTAACTGTAACTCCAACATACATATCTGCCCATCTTTATCAATGTTACTCTATTTTTTTTGTAACTGTTTCTCTAAAATATGGACACATTTTGCCTTCTCAAAACAGCACGGGCAATGAGAATTTTGAAAAACATTTGCATCAATGCAAAGCTGTTAACTTATCTACAACCATCTCTGAATGTTCAGACTTCCAAAAAGTATTGTCAAAGACAGATACTAATTAAACAAGTACCTGGAGCATTTTGGTTGCATTATTTAAAACTGTACATTTGTCTATATATACTTTATCATGACTATAGACTTGCTTGAGTAAACATGAACATAGGTTTGCAGCAGAGCTATAACTGCTAGGTACAACTGGATTAAATGTACTAGGCTTGCTTAATTTAAGATTCAGTAAACTAGTACTTGCCTCATGTAGTTAAGGTGCCATAGTTATCCTGCAGACCTCGTATTCCTTTCGGTGCTTTGTCTACTTTCAGCTGCTTGCGAAAGATCCTATTGTTCCAGGAATGTCTTCCTCCGACCAGCAGGATTTTACCAAAGTCTATAGCTGCACGAAAAACTGAAAAGCAAAACGCACCACAAGTATCCTAGGAAAACTTTATAAGGTTCTCTATAAAAATCTATATTTGCACTGGGCCTCTAATGTATATGTACTACCTGCCTAGGCGTACAATATAACATTACATTACTCATGTACCTGTGTTATCTGTCCATGCCTTTACCACAGTATAGCCAATACTTCTATATCCCAAATGCAAAAATATTAATTTAACAGTTGGGCCTGGCTTGCCATTGTTAAAGGATGGATATTGCTTATCAATATCAATAATTGTTATCACTAGTAGAGATGGCCTAAACTATCCGCCGGCGAACAGTTCCCGGCGAACATAGCTTGTTCGCGTTCGCCTCAACGGGCGAACACATTCGATGTTCGGTCCGCCCCCTATACATCATCATTGAGCCAACTTTGACCCTGTACCTCACAGTCAGCAGACACATTCCAGCCAATCAGCAGCATACCCTCCCTCCCAGACCCTCCCATCTCCTGAACAGCATCCATTTTAGATTAATTCGGAATTTGCAGTCTTAGTGAGAGGAGGGAGAGTGTAGTTGCTGCTGATTTAATAGGGAAATCGATAGCTAGGCTAGTGAATTCAGTGTCCACTCCAGTCCTGAAAGACTCATCTGATCTCTGCTGTAAGGACAGCGTCCTGACAGCACCCCAAAAAGCCCTTTTTAGGGCTGCAACATTAATCTGCTTTTTTCCCTTTATATACATATTGCAGTTGCCTGGCCTGCCTGTGTGTGAGCAGCTGCAGGCCCACAGACTGTAGTGTGCCCACTGACAGTGCTTACCCCTGTCATCCCGTGTGGCACAGGACTTTGCATCAAAAAAAGGCATTTAATTTTTACACTTTAATCTAAGGTTAGTTGCCTGCCAGTGTGTGTCAGGCTGACTTCCACTGACTGTAGTGTGCCCACTGCCAGTGCCCACCACTCATACCGGCTGGCACAGGACTTTGCATAAAAAAAGGCGTTTAATTTTTACACTTTAGTGTAATTTCAGTTGCTTGCCTGCTGCTAGTGTGTGTCAGGCCGACTTCCACTGACTGTAGTGTGCCCACTGCCAGTGCCCACCCCTGTCATCCCGTGTGGCACAGTACTTTGCATCAAAAAAAGGCATATAATTTTTACACTTTAGTGTAATTTCAGTTGCTTGCCTGCTGCTAGTGTGTGTCAGGCCGACTTCCACTGACTGTAGTGTGCCCACTGTCAGTGCCCACCACTCATACCGGGTGGCACAGTAGCTTGCCGATAAATAAGGCATTTAATTTTTAGACAGTAGTCTAAATTTAGTTGCTTGCCTGCTGCCAGTGTGTGTCAGGCCCACTTCCACTGACTGTAGTGTGCCCACTGCCAGTGCCAACCACTGATACCGGGTGGCACAGTAGCTTGCCGATAAATAAGGCATTTAATTTTTAGGCAGTAGTCTAAATTCAGTTGCTTGCCTGCTGCCAGTGTGTGTCAGGCCCGCTTCCACTGACTGTAGTGTGCCCACTGCCAGTGCCAACCATTGATACCGGGTGGCACAGTAGCTTGCCGATAAATAAGGCATTTAATTTTTACACTTTAGTGTAATTTCAGTTGCTTGCCTGCTGCTAGTGTGTGTCAGGCCGACTTCCACTGACTGTAGTGTGCCCACTGCCAGTGCCAACCACTGATACCGGGTGGCACAGTAGCTTGCCGATAAATAAGGCATTTAATCTTTAGACAGTAGTCTAAATTCAGTTGCTTGCCTGCTGCCAGTGTGTGTCAGGCCCGCTTCCACTGACTGTAGTGTGCCCACTGCCAGTGCCAACCATTGATACCGGGTGGCACAGTAGCTTGCCGATAAATAAGGCATTTAATTTTTAGACAGTAGTCTAAATTCAGTTGCTTGCCTGCTGCCAGTGTGTGTCAGGCCCACTTCCACTGACTGTAGTGTGCCCACTGCCAGTGCCAACCACTGATACCGGGTGGCACAGTAGCTTGCCGATAAATAAGGCATTTAATTTTTAGACAGTAGTCTAAATTCAGTTGCTTGCCTGCTGCCAGTGTGTGTCAGGCCCGCTTCCACGGACTGTAGTGTGCCCACTGCCAGTGCCCACCACTCATACCGGGTGGCACAGTAGCTTGCCGATAAATAAGGCATTTAATTTTTAGACAGTAGTCTAAATTCAGTTGCTTGCCTGCTGCCAGTGTGTGTCAGGCCCACTTCCACTGACTGTAGTGTGCCCACTGCCAGTGCCCACCACTGATACCGGGTGGCACAGTACCTAGCACGCGTAGTACCACTTATCTAAAAAAAATGACAGGCAGAGGCAGGCCACCCCGCAGGGGCCGTCGTGGTTGTGGTGCTGTGATTTCCACTGTCCCTGGAATAATGCCCAGTGTTCAGAGGCCACGTACCCTGAACCCAAAAAATTCTGAGGACATAGTTGACTGGCTTAGACAGGACACCCAATCTTCAACAGCTTCCGCTAAGAACCTTGACGCACCATCCTCCTCCAGCTCAGCTTCGGTCACCTGCTCTCAAGTTACCATGCACCCACACGTCGCCACCACCACCACTACCACCACAGCCACCACAGCCGCTTCACTTGATCCATCAGAGGAGTTATTTACACATCAGATGGATGCAATTAGTGATGCGCAACCATTATTGCCAGTTGATGTAGATTACGGGGATATGTCTGTCAGGCAGGATTACACACATGGACGTACAGTGTGAGGATGATGATGATGATGTTGTACCCGCTGCTGCTTCCTTTGCTGAGGTGTCAGATACAAGTGAAGCGGTTGATGATGACGATGTGTCCACGGATGCCACGTGGGTGCCTGCTCGAAGAGAAGAAGAGGGGGAAAGTTCAGAAGGGGAGACAGAGAGAATGAGGAGACGAGTTGGAAGCAGGGGGAGGTCGTCACAAGGAGTTAGTGGCACAGTCAGACAGCATTTATCGGCACCTGGGGTCAGCCAGACAGCACGCCAGTCAACGCATGCTGTTGCCACCACCAGAATGCCGTCATTGCAAAGCTCAGCAGTGTGGCATTTTTTTTGTGTGTCTGCCTCTGATAAAAGCAATGCCATTTGCAACCTGTGCCAAAAGGTGGGAAGTCCAACACCCACCTTGGTACAACTGCTTTGCGAAGGCACATGATCTCACATCACAAACGCCTATGGGATCAACACATGAGTACAAGCAGCACACAAACTCAAAGCCACCATGCTCCTCCTGGTCCAGCATCTTCAGCCACGTCAACCACTGCTGTCCTCCCTGCCCCCTCTCAACCAACCGCCACTCCATCTCTCACCTTCAGCAGTTCCTGCTCATCTGCCCACAGTCAGGTGTCTGTCAAGGACATGTTTGTGCGTAAGAAGCCAATGTCACAGAATCACCCCCTTGCCCGGCGACTGACAGCTGGCTTGACGGAACTCTTAGCCCACCAGCTTTTACCATACAAGCTGGTAGAGTCTGAGGCCTTCAAAAAATTTGTCGCTATTGGGACACCACAGTGGAAGGTACCCGGACGAAATTTTTTTCAAAAAGGCAATCCCAAACCTCTACCATGTCATTAAAAGGAAGTCATGGCATCTCTGGCATACAGTGTTGGAGAAAGGGTCCATCTGACCACTGATACCTAGTCTGCAAAGCACGGTCAGGGCAGGTATATCACGTATACTGCGCATTGGGTCAACCTGCTGACAGCTGACAAGCATGGAATGCGTGGCTCCGCAGCGGAGTTGGTGACACCACCACGACTTGCAGGCAGACCTACTGCCACCTCCTCTACTCCTACTCCATCCTCTTCGATATCCTCCTTGGTTGAGTCCTCTTCTGCTGCGGCATCTGGCTGCACATCAACTGAATCCCCTCAGCTCCCCAGGGGTTATTCCACATCCCGGATACGACAGTGTCACGCTGTCTTGGGGTTGACTTGCCTGAAAGCAGAGAGCCACACAGGACCAGCACTGCGCAACCATTATTGCCAGTTGATGTAGATTACGGGGATATGTCTGTCAGGCAGGATTACACACATGGACGTACAGTGTGAGGATGATGATGATGATGTTGTACCCGCTGCTGCTTCCTTTGCTGAGGTGTCAGATACAAGTGAAGCGGTTGATGATGACGATGTGTCCACGGATGCCACGTGGGTGCCTGCTCGAAGAGAAGAAGAGGGGGAAAGTTCAGAAGGGGAGACAGAGAGAATGAGGAGACGAGTTGGAAGCAGGGGAGGTCGTCACAAGGAGTTAGTGGCACAGTCAGACAGCATTTATCGGCACCTGGGGTCAGCCAGACAGCACGCCAGTCAACGCATGCTGTTGCCACCACCAGAATGCCGTCATTGCAAAGCTCAGCAGTGTGGCATTTTTTGTGTGTCTGCCTCTGATAAAAGCAATGCCATTTGCAACCTGTGCCAAAAGGTGGGAAGTCCAACACCCACCTTGGTACAACTGCTTTGCGAAGGCACATGATCTCACATCACAAACGCCTATGGGATCAACACATGAGTACAAGCAGCACACAAACTCAAAGCCACCATGCTCCTCCTGGTCCAGCATCTTCAGCCACGTCAACCACTGCTGTCCTCCCTGCCCCCTCTCAACCAACCGCCACTCCATCTCTCACCTTCAGCAGTTCCTGCTCATCTGCCCACAGTCAGGTGTCTGTCAAGGACATGTTTGTGCGTAAGAAGCCAATGTCACAGAATCACCCCCTTGCCCGGCGACTGACAGCTGGCTTGACGGAACTCTTAGCCCACCAGCTTTTACCATACAAGCTGGTAGAGTCTGAGGCCTTCAAAAATTTGTCGCTATTGGGACACCACAGTGGAAGGTACCCGGACGAAATTTTTTTCAAAAAGGCAATCCCAAACCTCTACCATGTCATTAAAAGGAAGTCATGGCATCTCTGGCATACAGTGTTGGAGAAAGGGTCCATCTGACCACTGATACCTAGTCTGCAAAGCACGGTCAGGGCAGGTATATCACGTATACTGCGCATTGGGTCAACCTGCTGACAGCTGACAAGCATGGAATGCGTGGCTCCGCAGCGGAGTTGGTGACACCACCACGACTTGCAGGCAGACCTACTGCCACCTCCTCTACTCCTACTCCATCCTCTTCGATATCCTCCTTGGTTGAGTCCTCTTCTGCTGCGGCATCTGGCTGCACATCAACTGAATCCCCTCAGCTCCCCAGGGGTTATTCCACATCCCGGATACGACAGTGTCACGCTGTCTTGGGGTTGACTTGCCTGAAAGCAGAGAGCCACACAGGACCAGCACTCCTGTCTGCCCTGAACGCACAGATGGATCAGTGGCTGACCCCGCACCAACTGGAGATTGGCAAAGTGGTGTGTGACAATGGAAGCAATCTGTTGGCGGCATTAAATTTGGGCAAGTTGTCACATGTGCCGTGCATGACACATGTGTTGAATCTCATCGTACAATGTTTTGTGTCTAAGTACCCAGGCTTACAGGACGTCCTCAAGCAGGCCAGGAAGGTGTGTGGCCATTTCAGGCATTCCTACACGGCCATGGCGCACTTTTCCGATATTCAGCGGCTAAACAACATGCCAGTGAGGCGCTTGATATGCGACAGCCCGACACGTTGGAATTCAACACTCCTAATGTTCGACCGCCTGCTCTAACAAGAAAAAGCCATCAACGAGTATTTGTATGACCGGGGTGCTAGGACAGCCTCTGCGGAGCTGGGAATCTTTTTGCCACGTTACTGGACACTCATGCGCAATGCCTGTAGGCTCATGCGTCCTTTTGAGGAGGTGACAAACTTAGTCAGTCACACCGAAGGCACCATCAGCGACCTCATCCCATTTGTTTTCTTCCTGGAGCGTGCCCTGCGAAGAGTTCTGGATCAGGCTGTAGATGAGTGTGAAGAGGAAGAGGAAGAGTTGTGGTCACCATCACCACCAGAAACAGCCTTGTCATCATCGCTTGCCGGACCTGCAGCAACGCTGGAAGAGGAGTATGAGGAAGAGGAGTCAGAGGAGGAATGTGGCGGCTTTGAGGAGGAGGAAGACCAACCACAGCAGGCACCCCAGGGTGCTCGTTGTTGTCACCTATCTGCGACTCATGGTGTTGTACGTGGCTGGGGGGAAGAACAGACCGTCAATGACATCAGTGAGGACGAGGAACGGGAAATGAGTAGCTCTGCATCCAACCTTGTTCAAATGGGGTCTTTCATGCTGTCATGTCTGTTGAGGGACCCTCATATAAAAAGGATGAAGGAGAACGATCTGTACTGGGTGGCCACGCTACTAGACCCCCGGTATAAGCAGAAAGTGGCAGAAATGTTACCAAATTACCAAAAGTCGGAAAGGATGCAGCAGTTCAAAACCAAACTAAAAAATATGCTTTACACAGCTTATAAGGGGGATGTCACAGCACAACGGGAATCTAACAGGGGAAGAGGTGAGTGTAATCCTCCTCCTACCACGGCGGCAAGGACTGGACGATTTACAGATGTGTTGTTGATGGAGGACATGCGGAGCTTTTTCAGTCCTACTCATCGCCACAGCCCTTCGAGATCCAGCCTTAGAGAACGACTCGACCGTCAGGTAGCAGACTACCTCGCCTTAACAGCAGATATCGACACTCTGAGGAGCAATGAACCCCTTCACTACTGGGTGTGCAGGCTTGACCTGTGGCCTGAGCTATCCCAGCTCGCGATAGAACTTCTGGCCTGCCCTGCTTCAAGTCTCCTGTCAGAAAGGACCTTCAGTGCAGCAGGAGGCATTGTCACTGACAAGAGAAGTCGCCTCGGTCAAAAAAGTGTTGATTACCTCACCTTCATAAAGATGAATGAGGCATGGATCCCGAAGGGACTGACAGTGGGGGATACGTTTGACTAACAAAAGGCCTGATTACATTCCTTGGCCTCAAAATGGTCCCCACACTGCTGTATTTAATGTCTGCATACCGGATGACTTTCGTGAATTCTCCACCACCAACTAGGGTTCAAGCCGCAATGTTTTAGTCACTTTTCTGCCTGGAAAACATCAATTTTTCCGGCCGCTGCTACAATAGCGGCTGCAACAATGCCATTATTTTTCAGGCATGTGTACATGCCTAATTTTTCTGTCCTATGGTGCAGCACTGTGGCTGCAAAAACAAACCAAAAAAAAAAGGCACATACAAGTGTCAATTCCCCTTCGTCATCGTTACCTTGTTGTGGTGAAGGGGCTTGCGTATCACAATGAAGCAATCATCATCACCTCTATAAGTGTGTTGGCAATGTTGCCACACCCCAGATGATAAGGCCGTTGCTTCATTATGGTCAGACCAAAAGCGATCGGACGGCTGGATAATATTTCATAGAAAAAACATTAATTTACCTTTTTTTTATGTTGTATGGGTTTTTAATACATAAAATAAAAAAATCTTAATAAAGTCTCTTAATAGTTTATTAGAAATAATGCAGACAATTAAAAAAATCCCCATCAATTCCAATACAAAGCAAGTACAGAGCTCAGAACTAAATTATTTCATGATGTCGTAATGGTTCGCTAATTCGACAATGGTTAATCAATTCGACCGGATAGGGTACGTAACAGGGATTAAACTGATAGGAATAGTACTAGTTAAGACACCACTCATATAGGGTGTCACAGCACATCGCTCTGTGCACGCGCAGTGCCCCAATTTGGGAGTAAGAGGACTGACCAAGCTGCTTTTTCCATCTCCCGGTTCCTGAAATCAATTCAGTTTGGTGTATGAGAGTTTGGTCTGTCACTGTGAAGGCAGTCAAAGGTACCCGGCCTACATTTTTTTTCACAAAAGGCAATCCCTGATATGGGATGTAACAGGGATTAAACTGATGAGAATAGTACTACAGAAAATACCACTCATATCGGGTGTGACAGTAAATTGCACGGCGCAGACGCAGTGACCGTGGAATAAAACAGAGTGGAGGGAGCCAGCGTTTTTTTAACCATCTCCCCGTTCGAAAAATCAATTCAATAAATGGCCCCCAGATTGGGGACGTAACAGGGATTAAACTGATGAGAATAGTACTACAGAAAATACCACTCATATCGGGTGTGACAGTAAATTGCACGGCGCAGACGCAGTGACCGTAGATTAAAACAGAGTGGAGGGAGCCAGTGTTTTTTAACCATCTCCCCGTTGGAAAAATCTATTCAATAAATGGCCCCCAGATTGGGGAGTCGGGGACGTTAGAGGGATGAAACTGATGAGAATAGTACTACAGAAAATACCACTCATATCGGGTGTGACAGTAAATTGCACGGCGCAGACGCAGTCACCGTGGTTTAAAACAGAGTGGAGGGAGCCAGCGTTTTTTTAACCATCTCCCCGTTCGAAAAATCTATTCAATAAATGGCCCCCAGATTGGGGAGTCGGGGAGGTTAGAGGGATTAAACTGATGAGAATAGTACTACAGAAAATACCACTCATATCGGGTGTGACAGTAAATTGCACGGCACAGACGCAGTCACCGTGGTTTAAAACAGAGTGGAGGGAGCCAGCGTTTTTTTAACCATCTCCCCGTTCGAAAAATCTATTCAATAAATGACCCCCAGATTGGGGAGTCGGGGACGTTAGATGGATTAAACTGATGAGAATAGTACTACAGAAAATACCACTCATATCGGATGTGACAGTAAATTGCACGGCGCAGACGCATAACATACATAACATAACATAACATAACATAAAATAAAAAAAAGATATAACATACAGAGTAGAGGGAGCCAGCGTTTTTTTAACCATCTCCCCATTCGAAAAATCAATTAAATAAATGGCCCCCAGATTGGGGACGTTAAAGGGATTAAACTGATGAAAATAGTACTACAGAAAATAGCACTCATATCGGGTGTGACAGTAAATTGAACGGCGCAGACGCAGTCACTGTGGTTTAAAACAGAGTGGAGGGAGCCAGCGTTTTTTTAACCATCTCCCCGTTCAAAAAATCTATTCAATAAATGGCCCCCAGATTGGGGACGTTAGAGGGATTAAACTGATGAGAATAGTACTACAGAAAATAGCACTCATATCGGGTGTGACAGTAAATTGCACGGCGCAGACGCAGTGACTGTGGATAAAAACAAAGGGGAGGGAGCCAGAGTTTTTTTTAACCATCTCCCCGTTCGAAAAATCAATTCAATTCACCTTTTGGGGACCCTTGGTGTTGTACGTGGCTGGGTGGAGGAAGAAACCTTCAATTACATCACCGGGACGTGGCTAGCTTGGTATCCAACCTTGTGCAAATGGGGAGTTTGCGGTTGTGCAAATGAACTGTTTGCGGTTGTTTGCAGTGCATTAAAAGGGGAGTTTGGTCTGTCAATGTCTGTAAAGTGGGCGTAACCCTTACACTACCTGATTGATACAACATCATACCTGATCATATACACACACTGGATGTTTTAAAGCATGTTATTCCAAACAATTTAGGAATGTTAGTTGATTTATGCCCTTTATGGATTAAAACCCGACTCTGCGTCCACTACGTAATTTTCCATGGGAGTTTTGCCATAGATCCCCCTCCGGCATGCCACAGTCCAGGTGTTAGACCCCTTGAAACAACTTTCCCATCACTATTGTGGCCAGAAAGAGTCCCTGTGGGTTTTAAAATTCGCCTGCCAATTAAAGTCTATGGCGGTTCGCCCGTTCGCGAACATTTGCGGAAGTTCGCGTTCGCTGCTCGCGAACGGAAAATTTTATGTTCGCGACATCACTAATCACTAGCAATATCTGGAGTTGGTGGTGAAAAAAGAGCAGAATATTACCAATTATCAGCTGTCAATATTCCCCTTTTCCCCTAGCTTGTGGGATTGTTCTTCGTTTATACCTCTGCTACAATATGTTGCCTTGGTATCACCAGGAATAACACACAACTCTGCAGATATAACATAAAAGACACCTTTACTTAACTACAATGTCTAATAACATTCAATACCATGGTCATATCAGTATACATACACCATGTAACTGGCCTATAGTCTAATAATATAGACAAAAGATAATCAGCCTTAGCATGTAAGATGGTCCTACTTCCTCCAACTAATGCCTCACAGGAAGCTGGTCTGCCCCCAGAATGCACCAGTGGCCAGTTATATTAACACCTGCTCCCCCAAATCATTGTACCTGTGATGTAAGCACAGGAGGGGGCGGGGTCATGACTATGGAACCACATGGCAAAGTAATGTTACTCACTCAACCATGTGTCTAATATAACTATGAAAACAGGGATGAATCTCAGCCCTGTAACACTGTCCTTTACATGTATCCAAACAAGATACAAATCCAGCGGCATGCCACTATTGGAAGGACAATATTCAAATAAAATATAACCTTTAATAATAGATAGTTACCAGATAAATATACACCCTAATAAGATCAAACCAAAGTGGTGTGTGTTAAACCTTATTAGGTCCAGTGGGTTCTAGAGGCCGTATTCAGCAGCCACCTGAGGTGCCTACGTGAAGTTCCTTTCTATTGTTATAGCACAGAGTCATATGCCATGCTTACCTGGGGCTTTAAAGGGATTCTGTCACCTCTTTTTACCCTATAGAGCTGCGGACATGCACGTCTAGATCGCCGACAGCATGTCCGCAATATACCTGTCCCATATCTCTGTGTGCTTTTATTATGTTCAAAAAAATGATTATATATATATATATGTAAATTATCCTGGTTAAGGAGCCCAAGGGGCTGCACTAACCTTCTTGGAGCCCAGCCATGCCCCCCTGTGAAGGAGCCCAGCACCGCCTGCGTCCTCTAAATCTCCTCCCTGCTCACAGTTAGATCGCTGTAATCTCGCAATGCGTGAGGTCGCGCATGCACAGTTCATTCCCTGAGGTTGATGCCAGCACAGGGAAGGAACACCATGCTGGCACTGTGCACGCGCGTGCTCGCGCATCACAAGATTAGGGCGATCTAACTGTGAGCAAAGAGGATAGTCTGAGGATGAGGGTGGTGCTGGGCTCCTTCACAGGGGAGCGTGGCTGGGTTCCAAGAAGGTTAGTACAGCCCCTTGGGCTCTTTAACCAGGCTAATTTACATATCTAGAAAATAATTTTTTAAACACAAAAAAAGCACACAGAGATATTGGACAGGTATATTGCAGACATGCTAGCGGCGATCTTGCCGTGCATGTCTGCAGCTCTATAGGTTAAAATGAGGTGACAGAATCCCTTTAAGGTCCCCTGATGAGTCTGAACATCACAGTTAAGCTGAAACACATCAGGACACTTACCAGGGATATTTACTTACCTGATCCAGCTATTTTTACGGCCCGCTAGATGTATGGAATCAGCAAGTACTGTACCAGACCAGATTCAGGGCTATGTTGTAGTTAGCTGGTAGGGATACTCCAGGAGAATATAGGGCAGCTATACCACCCACCTGGATAACCAGAACAGATCAGGTTGTTTAGGGATAATTAGAGGCAGCCATATGATCCCACCCTGACTTTTTCTGGATAACATTATGAAAATGGCTGCTAGAACCCACTGGACCTGGCAAGACGATTCTATTTTTAACCCTTGTGCACTGTTTGAACACAAACCACTTTGGTTTGATCTTATTTTATTAGGTTGTGTATTTATCTTTTAACTACCTATTATTAAAGCTTATATTTTATTTGAATATTGTCCTTCCAGTAGTTTCATGCTTCTGGTTTTGTGTTTTGCTTGGCTAGTTAGAAGGGTTAAAACATGAAAGGTTGTTCATCAACTGATCATATCTTTTCTGTGACACCAGGGATTCATATAGGCACTACTAATGACAGAAAATATACTATTGTGGCTATTTTAATAGAATATGTGACATATTTATCATTTAGATATTTGTCACTATAGTTTTTCATTTACCTTCACTCTGTCCTATATGGCAGAAAACACCCTCTCAAGAAAGTTCTCTTTAGAGCTAACATTTTTTCTAACTCGAAGCTTAAAGGGGCATATTTATTTATTATTATTATTATTATTAGCAGAAGGACCTGACTTCACGCAGGTATATTTCATCTATTTCATTTAATGTTTGTGTGTTGTTAAAAGATAGACAGTATCCCCCATAACAGTGATCTCTACAGCACCCTGCCCCTTTAACAGTGAACTCCACAGTCCCCCACCCCTTAACACTGACCCCCCACAGTGCCCCAGCACTTTACAATGGGACCTTCACATCACCCCACTCCCTTGACAGTGACCTTCTCAGGGGCCTGCCCCCTTAACAGTGACCTTAAAGTACCCTGCTGCCTTAACAGTGACCTCAAAGTACCCTGCTGCCTTAACAGTGACCTCCACAGCAGTTTCCCATGTAATAGTTGCCCCTGCCCCCTTAATGGTGACCTCCACAGCGCCCTGCCCCCTTAATAGTAACATCCACAGTGACCTCCACAGTGCCCTGCCCCTTTATTGCTAGGGCTACATGACGACATGTGTCGCGCGACATTTTGTCCCAACAATTTTTATAATGATAGGTTATGCGGTCGCACTGTGACATGTGACATGCTGCGACTACAACTACAATCCAAGATGGATTTTTTCTGCGACTGTCGCATCGCAGTCACAGCATGTCATATGTCGCAGTGCAACATCATAGCCTGCGAGATTTTATTGGCTGATAAGGGACATGTGACTGTGTGTATGGCAGTTGGGATATGAAGAGAAAGACTTGCAGGCTTGTATTCGCTAATGCAGGTCCTTTTTTGGGAATATCTCAGGAATGGTACGTCCTTGAGAGCTGTGACCCCCACAAGATTTCTTTCCAGGTAGCAAGGGATGTGTTTTTGAGTGATTGTGGAACATACATACATACGTCCTTTTATATATTTATAGAAGATTATTAAAGTGCCATTCATTCCATGGCACTGTACATATGATAAAGTTAATGTTGTTAATCTTTTGTATGAAATATTTGGCAACGTTCTCGGGTGAGATGAGAGGTGAGTGAGGGGGCACTGGCGGATAGGGAAGAGAGTTAAAAGTGTTAAACAGTTGTTTAGGATTGCGAGACAGGGAAGATATGAGTGAGGTATGCCTGTTTTGCAGCAGCAAGCACGGACTTGAAGTTGACGAGGGATTGTTTGTATGTGACAAGTGTCCATTAGAATGGGTTTTCTTCCATTGCCGCTTGGCAACACTGGAGGCTTGACTCAGCTCTTTAGTCAAATTGGTATGCCAGGGTTGCCTATTAATGTCAGGTTTTGTTGTGTGTTAGGGGGCACGGAGTCAAAAGCTGTAGTTATTTTAGTGTTATACAAAGAGGTGGCGCCATGTGCATCATGTTGGGAACAGATGGTAGAAAGCGGCAGAAGAGAGTCAGAGAGCAAGTGAAAGTTAAGATTAGAGACAAAGGAATCTAAGTTGACCACTGAGGAAGGGATCAGGCATCCCAAAACGCGTATGGTCCATTGGAAAGATTTTTTATCTTAAAACAGATATTTCTGTTCTACCAAAAAGCGCCCTTTTTACCAAAAAGTTTCCACCAGATGACGTAGTATACCACGTGGGACGCCACAAGTATACACGCATCGGGAAATTGAAAGTCCCTGAGAAGAAACACGCGAATCCACGTGCAGAGGACGCTAGCCTGCAAAGCTTATCGGCACTTACCGCTACACTTAGCCTGCAGAGCTCATCGGCACCGCTTCATCCCGCTGTCTGGTTCCAACCCAGCGAGAGACGCAGAGAGACACTGGAGACATCCGGCCACCAACCCCAACCAGGTGGCGAAAACACGGTAAAACCGTATAAAACCATATATATTTATATGACTGTATAATATCCACCGCAACATTGAAAGAGATTGCGGTGAATTTTATTAATAGACATAACCTCTATACCTCTGCATTGAACGAACTGTAGGACCGGGAACATTCAGGATTGAAGCCCGTTCATATATGTTTATTGAAAAATCTTTGAACAGGCCATTCACTACCAAAGACACCAATATTTGGAATAATCCATTATAGTTTGAATGACTGGTCCCTTACTCTCTTTCCAGTTATTTTATAACTCTTCAAATCCAGGCATTTGATACAAATAACATTGGATACAGCATTTGTTACAAATAGACCTTGCCACAATAACATCTGATGTAACAGGACCCTTTATGGAAGTATATGTCATTAATAGAGATGAGCGAACACCTGGATGTTCGGGTTCGAGAGGTTCGGCCGAACTTCCGGAAAATGTCCGGGTTCGTGATCCGAACTCAACCCGAACTTCATCCCGAACCCGAACCCCATAGAAGTCAATGGGGACCCGAACTTTTGGGAACTAAAAAGCCTGTAAAAGACTCCCGGAAAGGGCTAGAGGGCTGCAAAAGGCAGCAAAATGTAGGTAAATCCCCTGCAAACAAATGTAGATAGGGAAATGATGAGTTAACATAAAATAAATAAAAATTAACCTGTAAAAGACACCCAGAGGGATAATATACCGCAATAAACGCATTGCGATTACAACTTTGAGCTAACGATCACCATGGAACGCCTCCTCCAGTAGAATGTACTGTCGGATCTGAGAATTAAGTTGAAATCGCAATGCGATTCTTATATATTTGCTTAATCGCATTGCGATTTCAACTTAACATTGCTAAATAATTCCATCCATATCGTTAACTTACTGAGTCAGTAAGTTAACGAATATGGATGGAATTATTTAGAATTAGCAATGCTAAGTTAAAGCGGCAATGCGATTAAGCAGATATATAATAATCGCATAATCGCGTTCGAATAGAACTTAAAGCTGTCTCTTAGTCAGTTTTAGTATTGGTGTGCTGTAATAGAAGTTACATTCGTACGCGAATATAACTTAGAGCAATACAGTCAACTTTACACTGTTAGTTTTATTATCGCGATAATACAACTATTCAAGAATCGTGTACGTGCGTCTGTACGTGTGTGCGTTACCTCGGATCGGATCGAGAGAGACGAGAGTGGAGATTGGTGACTGTCCCAGCGATTATGGCGAAAAGTAATTTCTCTAAAGAAGAGCTGGATTTCTTAATAACTGTAAGTAAAAAGTAATTGAACTTAGTTAGTGTGTAATTCAGTAATGTGATTTAAACTTATTAATGATTTTTATTAGCCAAGAAGCCTGCAGGCCTTCACTGATCTCATAACTGCCTTACACTGTCACATGTCCTACTGCTTGGTGACATAAACTCATCACAGGCTTTAGCAGACTGCACAACTACATGAGTGATTAGTGAAAGACACTGTTAAAGGGGTGGCAATGTTCAAGTCACTTTTAAAGGGATGACGATGTTCAAGTCACTTTTAACCCCTTAAGGACACGGCCCTATTTCACCTTAAGGACCAGGCCATTTTTTGGAAATCTGACCAGTGTCACTTTATGTGGTGATAACTTTAAAACGCTTTTACTTATCCAGGCCATTCTGAGATTGTTTTTTCGTCACATATTGTATTTCATGACAGTGGTAAAATAAAGTCGAAAAATTTCATTTTTATTTATAAAAAAATACCAAATTTACCAAAAATTTTGAAAAATTTACAATTTTCAAAGATCAATTTCTCTACTTCTAGAATACATAGTAATACTGCCAAAAAAAGTTATTGATTTACATTCCCCATATGTCTACTCCATGTATCGATTATTTTGGGAATGCCATTTCATTTTTTGGGGACATTACAAGGCTTAGAAGTTTAGAAGCAAATCTTGACATTTTTCAGAAATTTTCAAAAACCCACTTTTTAGGGACCAGTTCAGGTCTGAAGTCACTTTGCGAGGCTTACATAATAGAAACCACCCAAAAATGACCCCATTCTACAAACTATACCCCCGAAGGTACTCAAAACTGATTTTACAAACGTCATTAACACTTTATGGTTTTCCACAAGAGTTAATGGCAAATAAAAATAAAATTTCTGAATTTCGATTTTTGGGAAATTTTTTGATTTTAATCCATTTTTTCCAGTAACAAAGCAAGGGTTAACAGCCAAACAAAAGTCAATATTTATTGCCCTGATTCTGTAGTTTGCATGAACACCCCATATGTGGTCGTAAACTGCTGTATGGCCAAACGGCAGGGCACAGAAGTAAGGGAACGCCATATGGTTTTTGGAAGGCGGATTTTGCTGGACTGGATTTTTGACACCATGTCCCATTTGAAGCCCCCCGATGCACCCCTAGAATAGAAACTCCATAAAAGTGACTCCATCTAAGAAACTACACTCCTCAATGTATTCAAAACTAGTTTTACAAACTTTGTTAACCCTTTAGGTGTTCCACAAGAGTTATTGGCAAATGGAGATGAAATTTCAGAATTTCAATTTTTGTTACCTTGCCTCAAAAAAGTGTAATATAGAGCAACCAAAAATCATATTTACCCTAAAATAGTACCAACAAAACTGACACCTTATCCCGTAGTTTCAAAAATGGGGTCACTTTTTTGAAGTTTCTACTGTAGGGGTGCATCGGGGGGGCTTCAAATGGGACATAGTCTCAAAAAAAACAGTCCAGCAAAATCCGCCTTCCAAAAACCATATGGCATTCCCTTCCTTCTGTGCCCTGCCGTTTGGCCATACAGCAGTTTACAACCACATATGGGGTGTTTCTGCAAACTACAGAATCAGGGCAATAAATATTGAGTTTTGTTTGGCTGTTAACCCTTGCTTTGTTACTGGAAAAATGGATTAAAATGGATAATTTGCAAAAAAATAGCTGTTTTGGGACAGTTTTGTATTTTTTGTTATTTACATCGTTGAACTGACAGGTTAGATTGTGTGCTATTTCTATAGAGCAGGTTGTTACTGACGCGACAATACCAAATATGACTACTTTTTGGGGTTTTTGTTTCAGTTTTACATAATAAAGCATTTTTGAAAAAATGATTTTTAGTGTCTCCACATTCTGAAAGCCATAGTTTTTTTTTTTTTTTTTGGGATTGTCCTATGTAGGGGCTCATTTTTTGCGGGATGAGATGGCAGTTTTAATGGTACTATCTTGGGGTGCATATGACTTTTTGATTACTTGCTATTACACTTTTTGTGATGTAAGGTGACAAAAAATGACTTTTTACAACGTTTTTATTTTTTATGTTTACGGCGTTCACCTGAGGGGTTAGGTCATGTGATATTTTTATAGAGCAGGTCGTTAAGAACGCGACGATACCCAATATGTATACTTTTTTTATTTATTTTGGTGTTACACAATAATATCCTTTTGAAACCAAAAAAACATGTTTTAGTGTCTCCATAGTCTGAGAGCCATATTTTTTCAGTTTTTAGGCGATCGTCTCAGGTTGGGTATAATTTTTGCGGGATGAGGTGGCGGTTAGATTGGCACTATTTGGGTGGTCATATGACTTTTGATCGCTTGCTATTACACTTTTTGTGATGTAAGGTGACAAAAAAATGGCTTTTTGACAAAGTTTTTTTTTTTTTTTTTTTACAGTGTTTACTTGAGGGGTTAGGTCATGTGATATTTTTATAGAGCAGATTCTTACGGACGTGGAGATACCCAATATGTCTACTTTTTTAAATATTTTTACATTTAACAATAAAAGCATTTTTGAAACAAAAAAATCATGTTTTAGTCTGAGAGGCATAGTTTTTTTATTTTTGGGCAATTGTTTTATGAAGGGGCTCATTTTTTGCGGGATGAGATGGCGGTTAGATTGGTACTATTTTGGGAGGCATACGCCTTTTTGATCGCTTTGTATTACACTTTTAGTGATGTAAGGTGCCCAAAATGACTTATTTACACCATTTTTTTTTTTTTTATGGCGTTCACCTGAGGGGTTCAGTCATGTGATATTTTTATTGAGCTGTTTTTTACAGACGCGGCGATACCTAATATGTGTAGTGTATTTTTTTTTTTACTTTTTATTCAGTGATTTGTGTTTTTTTCACTTTTTACATTTTTTTGACCCAGACCCACTTGGTTCTTGTAGATCCAGTGGATCTGGTGTCTATATAATACAGTACAGTACACTATATAGTGTACTGCACTGTATTTTTACTTTCACAGTCTGGTCAGACTTCTGCCTTTAGCAGAAGTCTGACCAGAGTTACTATACCATGGCAAGCAGGACGCTTCTGAAAGCGTCCTGCTGCCATGGTGACCATCACCCACTGCCATTAGAGAGCAGTGGGTGATGGATAGGGAGGAGGAGCTCCCTCCTCTGCGATCCCATCCTGGGGGCTGCATAGGCACAGCAGCCCCCGATGGGAGAGGGAGGAGCTCCCTCCCTGTTAACACCTTTCATACCGCGGTCCGTCCGGACCGCGGTAGGAAGGGTTAAACGGCTGGCATCTGCAGCACAGATGCCAGCCGCTTTTCTATCAGAGTGCCAGCAATGTGCTGGCATTCTGATAGAACCACTAGACACCAGGGAATTATTACAAGGGAGGCGGGCGGGGGATCGCTATTGCGATCCCGCCTGCCGCACCGCCCGCCTCCCGCACCGCCTACCGCCGCCGCAACCACCCCCTGCACCCCGCCGCCATAACAAGATTGGGGGATGCAGGGGGTTAATATGATTATCTTTGGGGCATTAACTCTCTGATCCCCGCGGTCACAGACCGCGGGATCAGAGATCTCTAAACCGCTGCAAACCGCAGGTCTGAATTGACCTGCGGTTTGCAGCGATCGCCGATACGGGGGGGTCACATGACCCCCCTCGGCATTAGAACATGGTTCCTGCTGATCTACATCAGCAGGAACCATGTTGCTACGGCGCCCACATCGGGCGCAGTAGCAGTTTAAACACAGGGCGTACAGGTACGCCCTGTGTCCTTAAGGACTCGGACATTAGGGCGTACCTGTACGCCCTGTGTCCTTAAGAGGTTAAAGGGATGACGATGTTCAAGTCACTTTTAAAGGGATGGCGATGTTCAAGTCACTTTTAAAGGGGCGGCAATATTCAAGTCACTTTTAAAGGGATCGCAATGTTCAAGTCACTTTTAAAGGGATGGCGATGTTCAAGTGACTTTTAAAGGGGCGGCAATATTCAAGTCACTTTTAAAGGGATCGCAATGTTCAAGTCACTTTTAAAGGGATGGCGATGTTCAAGTCAGTTTTAAAGGGATGGCGATGTTCAAGTCACTTTTAAAGGGGCTGCAGTGTTCAAGTCACTTTTAAAGGGGCGGCAATGTTCAAGTCACTTTTAAAGGGATGGCGAATTGGCGATGTTCAAGTCAGTTTTAAAGGGATGGCGATGTTCAAGTCACTTTTAAAGGGGCTGCAGTGTTCAAGTCACTTTTAAAGGGGCGGCAATGTTCAAGTCACTTTTAAAGGGATGGCGAATTGGCGATGTTCAAGTCAGTTTTAAAGGGATGGCGATGTTCAAGTCACTTTTAAAGGGGCTGCAGTGTTCAAGTCACTTTTAAAGGGGCGGCAATGTTCAAGTCACTTTTAAAGGGATGGCGATGTTCTACTCTTTGACTGTTTTGATATTAAATGTTATTTTTGATGGTTCTTATGACTATGATAACTAATAATTGTATTTTAGAACTGTGGGATTACATGATTTAATTGTTATCTTGCAGGAAATGTTGGAGAAGGGGTACGACCGCAGAAGGTCAAGGGGCGAAAAGCAGGCCATAGTGCGGAGAATTGCTTTCCATCTGTGGCAGAAGAATGGGTGCACTCATCGGAAGGATGCGATTCTAAAAAAGTGGTCAGATCTGAAGCGCCACCGGATGGATCTGATCACTAAGATCCGAGATAAATCTCTTCCAGGTACAATACTTATTTGCATAACTGAGCAGATAGATAACACAATATGTTGGTGAGAGAAATAAGTATTTTTTAACCCTTTACAATAAATCACTTAGTACAGTGGTGTTGAACTGATGGGAAAGGGTGCTAAAAGTGGCAATATGAGACCTCTTTCTGGGCCACATATGTTTTTTGACTTTACACAGTTGACTTTGGCCCCTGAAGCTTGTCCAAACTCCTCGCACGTCTGGACGAGTGTAGACAACAAGCATCGATCAGGACAATTAGGCCACATGCCCAAATGAAGTCATAGACTCGAATCACTCTTGTTCCCTGGGGAGTGGCCCAACACCCAATAGCAGCAGTGAGTTGAAGCTGAACTTAATCAACGATGCTCAAAGGCAGAGTGCAGGGGTACCCACAGGGTCCTGGTCCGGCAGGTCAAGGCAGACACTGATGATACTACACTTGATCTAAGCCAAAAGGAGAAGAAAGATAGGTGTAGTTAATTATTATGCCATCCAGACACTACCATAGATTAATTTGTGTACCCTTAACTGTAATTTGGCTTTACTTGTTTATCTTGGCATTTTTAAAAATTTGGTCATCATCATCATTACAGATGCTCCGCTTCCCAAAGTGAGAGCCAAGCTCTCTAAAAAGAAGAAGGCGGTGGAGGTGGAGGAGGAGACAGACCACTCGGACGAGGAGGAGCAGGAAGAGGCAGGGCCATCAGGCTATCGGGCCCATAGCCCACCTGCTGCAGTGGAGGAGGGTGATGACTCTGAGGAGGCAGAAGAGGAGATGGTCACTACCCCCGACAAGAAGGTAAATGGATGATGTGGATATTTTTATTTATTCAGTGTCCCAGAAAGCTAATGTTACGGGTGGGAGTACTGATTTCCATAACGTATCTAACTGCCACATCCATTTTTGGAAGTACGATATAACAAGCATGCAATATATAAATTTTTCTAAGAATATATTTTAACAAACTATATTATTTTTTTAAATGAAGAAAATATAATAAAACAGGCAACAAATAAAGTACAACACATAACAGTAATATAAAAAATAAACACTAAAAAGTAATTGATCAACATCAAAACCATTAACGTAACTACTAAGTCAATAACCCAAAACTAAAAGGAACTATTATTAATCCTACCTAAACCAATATATAACAGATTTACATAGTAACATAGTAACATAGTATATAAGACCGAAAAAGACATTTGTCCATCCAGTTCGGCCTGTTTCCTACAAGTTGATCCAGAGGAAGGCAAAAACCCCTGTGAGGCAGAAGCCAATTTTCCTCACATAAGGGGAAAAAATTCCTTCCCGACTCCAATCAGGCAATCAGAATAACTCCCTGGATCAACGACCCCTCTCTAGTAGCTATAGCCTGTAATATTATTACACTCCAGAAATAAATCCAGTCCCCTCTTGAATTCCTTTATTGTACTCACCATCACCACCTCCTCAGGCAGAGAGTTCCATAGTCTCACTGCTCTTACAGTGAAGAATCCTTTTCTATGTTTGTGTACAAACCTTCTTTCCTCCAGACGCAGAGGATGTCCCCTTGTCACAGTCACAGTCCTGGGGATAAATAGATGATGGGAGAGATCTCTGTACTGACCCCTGATATATTTATACATAGTTATTAGATCTCCCCTCAGTCGTCTTTTTTTCTAAAGTGAATAACCCTAATTTTGATAACCTTTACGGTACTGTAGATCCCTCATTCCAGTTATTACTTTAGTTGCCCTCCTCTGAACCCTCTCCAGCTCTGCTATGTCTGTCTTGTTCACAGGAGCCCAGAACTGTACACAGTACTCCATGTGTGGTCTAACCAGTGATTTTCAAGAAAAAAATATCATCTCAGCTTTATATAACAATTAATGATTGTATTTTAATGTACATTTCAAATTTTATTTCATTTATTTTACAGCTGACAACATCATGTTAAAAAAATAAAAATAATGCGAAGGAAGCACCAGCTGCAAATGCAGCAGTTCAGGGAGCAGCAAACCAGGAAGATGAGGCAGCTCAAGATGCAGTTCTCCCACCAAATGCGAGCCATGGAGGAGGCTCATCTTAAGGACATCGATGATCTGCTGGAGGAGCAGAGAAAATTTAAAAAATTACCCTAATTTTTTTGGTTATTTATATATTTATGTTAAAAATAATTCTATTTTGTTAAAGATTATTTTATAAAACTATAATGTTAAATCAAATTTATTGCGCTTTTGTTTGATTGGAAACAAAGGGTACAGATAGTGTTGCCCATATTAATAATTATTTTTCATTACTGTAATCTTTCAAGGGTTTCAAGTTCAACTGGTTTATGTGCTAGATCTGGTAAGGTTTTTGGTAAGGCTGTAAAACACACCCGAAAGGGCTAGAGGGCTGCAAAAGGCAGCAAAATGTAGGTAAATCCCTGCAAACAAATGTAGATAGGGAAATGATGAGTTAACATAAAATAAATAAAAATTAAACAATATTAATTGGAGTGAGGTCCCATAGCACAGAATCAGGCTTCAAGTCACCCACCAATGGAGAAGGTCACTTACTATTATTTCGACCCCAGCACCCAGACAAAGGAGAGAGGTCCCACAGCAGAGAATCAGGCATCATATCAACCACCACAGGAGTAGGCCACCATTTAGTTACTTTGACCCTTCACCCAGACAGAGGAGAGAGGCCCTACAGCAGAGAATCAGGCATCATATCAACCACCACAGGAGTAGGCCACCATTTAGTTACTTTGACCCCTTCACCCAGACAGAGGAGAGAGGCCCCACAGCAGAGAATCAGGCATCATATCAACCACCACAGGAGTAGGCCACCATTTAGTTACTTTGACCCCTTCACCCAGACAGAGGAGAGAGGCCCCACAGCAGAGAATCAGGCATCATATCAACCACCACAGGAGTAGGCCACCATTTAGTTACTTTGACCCCTTCACCCAGACAGAGGAGAGAGGCCCCACAGCAGAGAATCAGGCATCATATCAACCACCACAGGAGTAGGCCACCATTTAGTTACTTTGACCCCTTCACCCAGACAGAGGAGAGAGGTCCCACAGCAGAGAATCAGGCATCATATCAACCACCACAGGAGTAGGCCACCATTTAGTTACTTTGACCCCTTCACCCAGACAGAGGAGAGAGGCCCCACAGCAGAGAATCAGGCATCATATCAACCACCACAGGAGTAGGCCACCATTTAGTTACTTTGACCCCTGCACCCAGGAAGAGGAGAGAGGTTCCACAGCAGAGAATCAGGCATAATATCAACCACCACAGGAGAAGCCACCATAAAGTTACTTTGACCCCTTCACCCAAACAGAGGAGAGAGGCCCCACAGCACATATTCAGGCATCATATCAACCACCGCAAGAGAAGGACACTTTTAGATACTTTGACCCCTGCACCCAGGAAGAGGAGAGAGGTCCCACAGCACAAATTCAGGCATCATATCACACACCACAGGAGAAGGCCTCTTTCAGTGACTTAGGCCTTTGGACCCAGACAGAGGAGAGAGGTCAGAGATTAGCTTCCTATCCCCCAGCACAGCAGAAGACCGCTTTATTTGACTTAGGCCTCAGCACCCAGACAGAGGACAGAGGTAGCATGGCAGAGGTTATGGCTTTATGTCACCCGATAGTTTAACAGGCCACTTTCATCTAGTTAGGCCCCGGCGCCCAGACAGAGGAGAGTTTCATTCAACTGTGGGTTACATAAAATTTGTATTAAATAAAGAAGTGGCCCGTAGTACAACAAGACATGTTTTAGGCAGTTATTAAGGACTACTCTGCACAAGGGAGGGACAGGTCCTGTGGGATCCATGCCTGGTTCATCTTTATGAACGCCAGCTTGTCCACATTGGCTGTGGACAGGCGGCTGCGCTTGTCAGTAATGACGCCCCGCCGTGCTGAATACGCGTTCTGATAAAACGCTGGCCGCCGGGCAGGAAAGCACCTCCAAGGCATAACATGCTAACTCTGGCCACGTGGACAATTTTGAAACCCAGAAGTTGAATGGGGCCGAACCGTCCGTCAGTACGTGGAGGGGTGTGCAGACATACTGTTCAACCATGTTAGTGAAATGCTGCCTCCTGCTAACACGTTCCGTATCAGGTGGTGGGGCAGTTAGCTGTGGCGTGGAGACAAAACTTGTCCACATTTCTGCCATGCTAACCCTGCCCTCAGAGGAGCTGGCCGTGATACTGCTGCGTGGGCGACCTCTAGCTCCTCCTCTGCCTTGGCCTTGGCCTTCCACCTGTTCCCCTGTGACAGTTGGGAATGCTCTCAGGAGCGCGTCTACCAGCGTGCGCTTGTACTCGCGCATCTTCCTATCACGCTCCAGTGCAGGAAGTAAAGTGGGCACATTGTCTTTGTACCGGGATCCAGCAGGGTGGCCACCCAGTAGTCAGCACACGTTAAAATGTGGGCAACTCTGCTGTCGCTGCGCAGGCACTGCAGCATGTAATCGCTCATGTGTGCCAGGCTCCCCAGAGGTAAGGACAAGCTGTCCTCTGTGGGAGGCGTATCGTCATCGTCCACCGTATCCCCCAGCCACGCACTAGTGATGGGCCTGAGCTGTGTGGGCTGCCACCCTGCTGTGAACCTGCTTCATCCTCGTCCTCCTCCACCTCCTCCTCATCCTCCTCGTCCTCCATTAGAGTGCCTTGGCTGGCGACTTGTGAACCTGCCCTCTGCTGCTTCAAAAACCTCCCTCTGAGCTACTTCTAACAGACTGGCCTGAAAGTCTTAGAAACGAGCCCTCCTCCTCCTCCTCCTCCTCCACCTGGGCCACCTCCTCTTCCATCATTGCCCTAAGCGTTTTCTCTAGGAGACATAGAATTGGTATTGTAACGCTGATAACAGTGTCATCGCCACTGGCCATTTTGGTGGAGTACTCAAAGCAGTGCAGCAGGGCACACAGGTCTCGCATGGAGGCCCAATCATTGGTGGTGAAGTGGTGCCGTTCCGCAGTACGACTGACGCGAGCGTGCTGCAGCTGAAACTCCACTATGGCCTGCTGCTGCTCGCACAGTCTCTCCAGCATGTGCAAGGTGGAGTTCCACCGGGTGGGCACGTCGCATATGAGGCGGTGAGCGGGAAGGCCGAAGTTCCGCTGTAGCGCAGACAGGCGAGCAGCGGCAGGATGTGAACGCCGGAAGCGCGCACAGACGGCCCGCACTTTATGCAGCAGCTCTGACATGTTGGGGTAGTGGTGAATGAACCTCTGCACCACCAAATTCAGCACATGCGCCAGGCAAGGGATGTGCGCCAAACCGGCTAGTCCCAGAGCTGCCACGAGATTTCGCCCATTATCGCATACCACCAGGCCTGGCTTGAGGCCCACCGGCAGCAACCACTCGTCCGTCTGTTGTTCAATACCCCGCCACAACTCCTGCGCGGTGTGGGGCCTGTCCCTCAAACATAAGAGTTTCAGAATGGCCTGCTGACGTTTACCCCGGGCTGTGCTGAAGTTGGTGGTGAAGGTGTGTAGCTGACAGGAGGAGCTGGTGGAAGCAGTGCAGGAGGAAGCCGAGTAGGAGGAGGAGGCTACAGGAGGCAGAGAATGATGCCCTGCGATCCTAGGTGGCGGAAGGACGTGCGCCAAGGAACTCTCCGCCTGGGGCCCAGCCGCCACTACATTCACCCAGTGTGCAGTTAGTGAGATATAGCGTCCTTGGCCGTGCTTACTGGTCCACGTATCTGTGGTTAGGTGGACCTTGGCACAAATGGCGTTGCGCAGTGCACACTTGATTTTATCGGACACTTGCATGTGCAGGGAAGGCACGGCTGTCTTGGAGAAGTAGTGGCGGCTGGGAACCACATACTGGGGGACAGCCATGGCCATCAGCTGTTTAAAGCTGTCTGTGTCCACCAGCCGGAATGACAGCATTTCAAAGGCCAGTAGTTTAGAACTGCTGGCATTCAGGCCAAGAGCTCGAGGGTGACTAGGTGGGAATTTGCGCTTCCTCTCAAAGGTTTGAGAGATGGAGAGCTGAACGCTGCTGTGTGAAATAGTGGAGACGCAAGGTGACGGTGGCGGTGGTGGTGGTGGTGTCGGTGGCACATCCTCTGTTTGCTGCTCGGCAGGTGGCAACATTCCTCTCGAGGCGGAAGCCGCCGGTCAGCCCAGTTTCATGTGCCGGTAAAAATCGATCTGGCCAGTGTAAAAAAAAATAAACTTTCAGTGAACAGCTCAGCTGAGTTGTTCTGATGCACAGGTTTAGATCATTCACTTCTTCTCAGGTTTTTTTCCTCGATTATTCCCTGCCTATCTCGCCCTCACAGCAGCTGCATCTATCCCTGTTCTATTCACATCGGGAGTGAGCACGTCCCGACGTGCGCACAAGCTTATAAAGAGGCTGAGTCACATGCTGCACTTGGCCAATCACAGCCTTGCCAATAGTAGGCATGGCTGCGATGGCATCTTAGGGCAAGTAGTATGATGCATGTTGATTGGCTGCTTCGCAGCCTTTCAAAATGCGCCACAAAAATGACGAACTACAAAACCGAACCCGAATTTTTATGAAAATGTTCGGGTTCGGGTCGTGTCACTGAACACCCCAAAATTCTGTATGGACCGAACTATTCTCGAAATGTGCGCTCAACAACACAACACTAGTGCTATTCGTATCCCACTCTTAAGTTCTAATCGCATTCGATTTTAACTTATGCTTTTTTTTTGACAGGCATCGCATTCTATTTGAAATGGCAAAAAAAAAAAAAATGCATAAGTTAACATCGAATGCGATTAGAACTTAATAGTGGGATACGAATAGCACTGCGTGCTAGAACAGCACGCACACGATTATTCAAATTTTGTATTATCGCGATACAAAACCAAACAGTAAAGTTAAAATCGAATGCAATTAGAACGTGTAGTGTGATGCGATTTATTTGAGTTCTAATAATCGCATTGCGATTTCAACTTAATTCTCAGATCCGACAGTACATTCTACTGGAGGAGGCGTTCCCATGGTGATCGGTAGCTCAAAGTTGTAATCGCAATGCGATTTCAGCTTTAAGCCTGTACTATTCTGCTATATAGTACTTTCAAAATGCGCCGAGAGAACATGCCGAACTCCGAACTCGAACCCGAACTTTTTTGAAAATGTCCGGGTTCGGGTCCGTGTCACGGACACCCCAAAGTTCGGTACGAACCCGAACTATTCTCGAACTGTTCGCTCAACACTAGTCATTAACACTACTTTTACCAACTAAAAATAAGGGTGCTTTTACATCAAATACAATGTAGGTGACTTATACATTAACCCTACAATATGACCCAATGATAAGTACTGATTCTAACAGATTACACTTATTAATTTAAGGACTGTGGCATTTTGCTTGAATTTTGCTTTAAGGTTGTAATTTTTACAAGACTTGTAACAGCAAGGACCAACTGTATAGAGTGGAGTCCACACATACCACCTATAGTCTACCTCTTTTGTGTGACCACAATCGATACACTTGGTCCACTATAAGCAATATAACTGACTTTGTGATATATATTTTTATATTTTAAATTTTTTATATATATATTTTTATATTTTTTATATATTCTTAATAAATTTCTCAGCACAGTTACATATAGTAGAGTGCCCGTATTTATTTATCTTCCAATATTATTTGTTCTGTGGTCTGTGGGGTACTACTATACGGAGGCACAACGCACCATTTTGTGACATCAGAGAGCCACCTGTATACTACATTTAAGTTGACAAAGTGGAGTTCGATCCGAATTTCAGAAAAAAAATTTGATTTGTCCCGAAGTCAAATTTCCTCGTGCTTCGTGGTAACAAATCGTATTTTTTCTAAAATGGATGCTGCACATGTTAAAAAGATGAAGTAAGAAGCCTGAAAACAAGGGATTACCCATAATGTCATGCAGCCAGCCAATCAGCATATAGCCAGCCCCTGTGATGTCACAGCCCTATAAAAACTCTCCTCCTGCCTGGTCTCCACCATTTCTCAGTGAACTTGCAGGGAGACGTGACAGGCACTAGGGACAGTAATTAGGAAACAATTTATTCACAAAATATTACTATTGAGTAGAGTTAAGCGGACACCTGGAAGTTCGGGTTTGACAGGTTCGGCCGAACTTCACCAAAAAGTTTGTGTTCGAGATCTGAACTTAACCCTGAACTCGAACCCCATTGAAGTCAATGGGGACCCGAACTTTTGGGCACTAAAATGGCTGTAAAAAATTCCTGGAAAGGGCTAGAGGGCTGCAAAAGGCAGCAAAATGTGGGTAAGTGCAATGCAAACAAATGTGGATAGGGAAATGACTTAAAATAAAATAAATTAAAATTAAAAATCTAAATCTTGATCTAGGAGGAGGAAATGGATGTGGAGTACGAGGTTGAGGAGGCGTCAGGTGGGAATGCCATCAGCAGCGCGTCTACCAGTAGTCACGCATCTTTCGATCATTAACAGATGTTTTTACCAAATTTGGTCCCCTTTCAGCAATGCCCAGCAGGTGTTTTTCACCGGCAAAACGGGGTTCAAGTGACCCACCAATGGAACAGGCTATTTTTAAAAATGTAGGGCCCTGGCACCCAGGCAGAGGAGGGGTTTATTCACGGCAAAATGGGGTTCATGTCACCCACCAATGGAACACGCGATTTTTCAAATTGTAGGCCCCTGGCACCCAGGCAGAGGAGGGGTTTATTCACTGCGAAAATGGTAATATTGCACCCAACAATTTAAAAGAAGTTTTTTCAAATTTTAGGTCCCTGTCACCTATGCAGAGCAAGGGTTTGTACCCAGCAAAAATGGTAATATTTCCCCCAACAATTTAAAAAAGATTTTCTGCATTTTCGGTCGCTGTCAGCTATGCAGAGCAGGGGTTTGTACCTGGCAAAAATGGTAACTTTGCACCCAACAATTTAAAAGAAGATTTTTCAAATTTTTGGTCCCTGTCACCTATGCAGAGCAAGGGTTTGTACCCGGCAAAAATGGTAATATTTCACCCAGCAATTTTAAAGAAGATTTTCCGCATTTTCTGTCACTGTCACCTATGCAAAGCAGGGATTTGTACCTGGCAAAAATGGTCATTTTGCACCCAACAATTTAAAAGAAGATTTTTCAAATTTTCGGTCCCTGTCACCTATACAGTATACAACTTACAGTGCAGGGTTCCTTGACTGCAAAAAAATGGAATATGTCAACCCCTGAACTCCCAGACGGATTAACTATATTATTGTCCCCAGCACATATGCAGCGCAGGCCTCAAAGGTAATTCCTGGCCTTAAAGAGGACCTTTCATCTGAAAATGCACATTAAAATACATATTCACTTACATGAGTAAGATAAAAAAAAATTCTGGGGAAATTAACCTAATTTGTGCCACATCTGTGTGTGCGTTCAATCCGAAACCGTTATATTTATTACTCCAACAGATAATTATTTATATTTTGGGCAAATGTAACTAGTTTTTGGCACATCTATGTGTGTGTTTAGACTGCAACCGTATATACAGTATTCCAGCAGAGAATACATTTTATTTGGAACAAATTTAACTAGTTTTAGGCACATCTGTGTGTGCGTTTAGGCTGCAACCATATATACAGCATTCCAGCATAGAATTATTTGTATTTGGGACAAATTTAACTAGTTTGGGGCACATCTGTGTGTGTGTTCAATCCACAAACTTTATATACAGTATTCCAGCAGAAAATTGTTTATATTTTGGGCAAATTTTACTAGTTTTGGGCACATCTGTGTGTGCGTTGTATGTATCTCATTCTGAACTTAAACCGGAAAAACTATGCATATTACAACTTCCATTAATCTGGGCCTAGTAAAGTGTCCACAATCTGTGGGTTTTTGTATCCCATACTGAACTAAATCTGAAAACACTGTGTATATTACAAATTCCATTAATCTGGGCCTAGTAAAGTGTCCACAATCTGTGTGTTTTTGTATCCCATACTGAACTGAATCTGAAAACACTATGCATATTGCAACTTCCATTAATCTGGGCCTAGTAAACTGTGTACAAAATCTGTGGGGTTTTGTATCCCATACTGAACTGAATCTGAAAACACTGTGTATATTACAAATTCCATTAATCTTGGCTTAGTAAAGTGTCCACAATCTGTGTGTTTTTGTTTCCCATACTGAACTGAATCTGAAAACACTATGCATATTACAACTTCCATTAATCTGGGCCTAGTAAACTGTGTACAAAATCTGTGGGTTTTTGTATCCCATACTGAACTGAATCTGAAAAAAGTGTGTATGTTACAATTTCCATTCATGTGGGCCTAGTAAAGTGTCCACAATCTGTGGGTTTTTGTATCCCATACTGAACTGAATCTGAAAACACTGTGTATATTACAATTTTCATTAATCTGGGCCTAGTAAAGTGTCCAATATGTTGTTTTTTGTATCCCATACTGAACTGAATCAGAAAACTCTGTCTATATTACAACTTGCATTAATCTGGGCCTAGTAAAGTGTCCAATCTGTGGGTTTTTGTATCCCATACTGAACTGAATCAGAAAACCCTGTCTATATTACAACTTGCATTAATCTGGGCCTAGTAAAGTGTCCACAATCTGTGGGTTTTTGTATCCAATACTGTCCTCCCTCAGAAAACAGTGTCTTTAGTGGACAGTAAAATAATCTGCACCACATCTACAGACAAAACCATTAATATGAAGAAGGCGAGCACAAAGGGATGGGGAAGTAGGCGTGATGCTGATGGTGCAAGCAGAGGCTGTGGCCCTGGGCGCAATGAAACTGTGCCTGCTGCCAGTGCACCAGAAAAAACAAAAAAATCCACCTTACCAAGCTTCATGTCCAACTGAGCTGGGCGGCCCAGGACAACACTGTCCAAGTCGGACCAGTGCGAACAGGTGGTCGGTTGGATTGCAGAAGATAATGCTTCCAGTCGGTTAAGCACCACCCTCTCTTCCACTAAGTCCAGTCTCTGTAGCCAAGAGTCTGGTCAACCGAATCCTCACTCTGATCCTCCTTCCTCCCACCATATCGCTTCTGGCCAAACAAAAGATTCCACACTCAGGTATTCACATGACTTCTTTTTATCGCCAGTACTTAGTTTTGGCTCTTGCCAAGATCACTTGAAGAGGTACCTGAGATATTGTGCCCTGATTCCCAACCTCTTGAGCCTTCAAAGTCTCAAGAAGATGACGGTGGTGAACGGCAATCATTCATTCATGAGGTGGATGATGATAAGACATAGTTGCCAATCACTGAGGTGGTGGTTAGGTCAAGTCAGGAGGATGAGCAGAGTGAGGAAGTGGAAGAGGAGGTGGTGGACGATGAATGGCACAGATGCTACCCACTCCCAGGATTGCGGGCCCTACATCCATCAGGGTCTCCGCCAGCAGCTATGTTACTGGCTCCAACCCCCACTTCTCCTCCTCCTTCACTTCCACTTCCAACAGCAGTCAGCTATCAGTCGCTAGCTGGAAATAGTGTAGCACTGCTGTGGGTAAGCATCAACAGGCCGTGCTGAAGCTGATCTGCTTAGGGGACAAACATCACACCACCGCAGAGCTATGGCAGGGTATAAGGGACCAGACCGAGCTGTGGCTCTCACCACTCAACCTACAACCAGGCATGGTTGTGTCTGACAATGGCCGTAACTTGGTGGCGGCTTTGGAGCTCGGCAACCTGACACACATCCCATGCCTAGCCCACGTCTTAAACTTAGTGGTTCTGTGGTTTATAAAAACCTACCCTAATTTGGCAGAGCTACTAGTGAAGGCGCTCCATGTGTGTACCCATTTCGGCAAGTCACCCACAGCTTCAGCCGGTCTCTCAACGCTGCAGCAGCGCTTGCGGCTTCCAGCTCACCGACTGTTGTGTGACATAAGTACACACTGGAACTCTTCGTTCTACAAGTTGGCCAGGCTTTGTGAGCAGCACTGGGCAGTTGTGGAATACCAGCTGCAACATGGTCGTCGCCTTTCCAGTCAACTGCCACTATTCACAAGCGAAGAATGGGCATTGATGTCAGACCTCTGTGAGGTTTTTAAAAACTTTGATGAATCCACACAGATGGTTAGTGGCGATAACCCTATTATCTGCGTAACCATCCCACTGCTGTGTCTACTCAAACGATCGATGCTCACAATTAAGGAGGAGCCTCTGAATGTGGCAGACAAGGAAAAGGGGAAAAACATTACACAAACCACCTACAATTTGTCTTCTCAGTGCGAATTGGGCCTGAAGAGGATAGGAGGAGAAGGAGCTGGAGACAGTTGCCTCTACTACAGAGGGTAGTACCCATGGAACTTTAATTCCATCTGTTCAGCGTGGATGGGCAGAAGAGGAGGAGGATGAGGGGATGGAGAGTCATCCTGATGTTGACATCGACGTCTCGCCTGTTGGTACTCTGGCACACATGGCTGACTTCATGTTAGGCTGCCTTTCCCGCGACCCTCGCGTTATACGCATTTTAGATAACACAGATTACTGGGTGTTCACACTTCTCGACCCCCGCTACAAAGAGAACTTCTCATCTCTCATTCCTGTGGTTGAGAGATTGCTCCAAAATTTTCCATCTGACAACACGGCCGCCAGAGTCCGTACTTCCTTAGGCAACCGAGGAACACACAGCAGTTCCAACAGAGGCAGGGCAACACTCTCCAAGGCATGGGACACTTTCATGACACCCCGCCAGCAACCTCACCCTGAAGCGCGGCCTAGTGCTACAAGGACGGAAAAGTTTAGGAAAATGGTGAAGGAATACATCGCAGACCATGACAGTGTCCTTAATGATCCCTCAGTGCCTTACAACTACTGGGTGTCCAAGCTGGACTCGTGGCACGAACTTGCGCTCTACGCCTTAGAGGTGCTGGCCTGCCCTACTGCCAGCGTTTTGTCTGAGCGTGTATTTAGTGCTGCTGGTTGCATTATAACTGATAAGCATATCTGCTTGTCCACTGACAATGCTGACAGGTTGACTCAGATAAAAATGAACAAGGCCTGGATTGCCCCTGACTTCTCAACTCCACCAGAGGAGAGCTGAGATGATTGAGATGATAAACATAAAGGCAATTTCAATGTATTGTCTATAATAATGTACTCAGTCTACTGTAGTGTATTCCCATGCACCTTTTCCACCACAAAAAAGTCCACCTCCTCCTCCTCACCAGCAGGCCCTCAACCATAATGTTTTATAGGGTCAGCTCACCAGCAAGCCCTCAACCATAATGTTTTACAGGGTCAGCTCACAAGCGGGCCCTCAACCTTAATGTTTGATAGGGTTAGCTCCCCAGCAGGACTTCAACCATAATGTTTTACAGGGTCAGCCCAGCAGCAGGCTCTCGCCCGTAATGTTTTACAGGGTCACCAGCAGGCCCTTTCTCCAAATGTTTTTGAGAGTCACCAGCAGGCCACCAATCATAATTTTTCAAGGGTGTGAATGATGCCCTCCTTTGTGTGTAATAAAGGATGTATTGTAGTGCTGGTTCCTTGTAATTTTTGGCAGCCCTTTTACTTAGTGCATAGTGTTTATGAGTGTTGAAGTCCCACTACCTGAACAATTGTACCACAATGTGAACAGGACCCTCCTTTATGTGATATACAGGCTGTTTCAGAGTGCCTCTTGCTTGTAATTTTTGGCAGCACTTGCACTTTATATACAATTGAATATACAGGAAAGAATGTTTCCTAACAATTTTTCTTGTGAAATATTTTTTTTGGGGGGGGTTTTGTGCATATTTTTGTCAGTGTGTAAAAGTGGCGTACAACTCGGATAACATGGTTCCCAGCAGCGACCTGGGAGTCCAAGATGCATCCATACATCATTCCCATGAGGAATGAAATGGCGTGTCACTATCTCACTATATTGCTTTCTTTTTTTTTTTTTGTGTTCTCATTATGTTGGCTTGGAAAAGCCAACATATTGTTCTTTGATTTTTTTTGTTCACATTTCAGCTTATTTTTATTCTTAGGGCCCCCGCCCCCCTTTTTTTTATATACGCTACTCCTCCTACAGGTACATTTGGGGGTACATACACCAAACTTTTCACACTTCTTTGACCTATAGTGAAGTAAGTTTCTTGTGTTTTAATAAGCGATCCAATCATCACACCCTCCATGCCCCTGCGGCGGACCACCGAAGACCCCGTTTTTGCCAGTGACTTTGACAGGTATATTTTTCAAATCGCTCCCACTCTAACAGTTATGAGGCTACACTCCCCAAACTCAGACCACATATTGTTGGTGTCAACCTGAATAAAAGGGTACATTTTGGAGGGGGACACCCAAAAGTGGGCGGAGCTAGCAACGGCCAATGCAAATTTATCTGTTTTCTATACGCTACTCCTCCCACAGTTTTAGGGATACAATTACCAAACTTTGCACACTTGTTAGATACATACCCGAATAGGTTGCTATGCTTTGTTAACCGATCCCACCCTCCATGCCTGTCGGGCAACCCCCCCCCCCCCCCCTGAAGACCCCACTTTTTGCCATAGACTTTCATTGGAAAATTGTAAACTTTTGCCACTTGTACAGCTTTGACGTTAAACTCACCAAACTTGGGTCACTTAGTCATGGGGTCAACCTGAAAATTTCTGTCACATTTTGGGGACTCTAAAAAGTGGGTGGAGCCACAAACAACTAATCAGATATTCCCTACTAACTTCAATAAGAACATTTAGAAAGCTGTCATTCTCACAGTATTTAAAGAGGATCTTTCATGCGAAAAAAAAGTGTGAACTAAGTATTATAATATGGATCTCACTGCACTTACTATTATCCCTGGGCGCCGCTCCGTTCTTCTGCTATGTCCTCCGGTATCTTCGGTGACTTGGTTCTCCTAGGAGAAGTTTGCCCTTTTTGCATCTCCTTCCCCCAGTCTGTAGCGCTGTCCAATAACAGCGCAGAGCTCAGGGAGAAGGAGACGCCCAGGACAAAAAGGGAAGACTCCTCCCAGGAGAACCAAGTCACCGAAGATACCGGAGGACATAGCGGGAGAATGGAGCGGCGCCCAGGGATAGTAGTAAGTGCAGTGAGATCCCTGGGCGCCGCTCTCCATATTATTATACTTAGTTCAGTCACCATGATTGGGTGACTGGGGTTAAAATTTGGAAAACTGGACGGAGCTTTAAACAGCCAATCAAATATTACCTATTGCTATTCAATGTGAATATTTAAAATTTTTAATTCCTCTTTTGAGAATGTCTTCTCAAGATCACGTTCCCATGCTTTAATGAAAGGATGTTCGATATCTGAGGATGGGGAGAGAAGCAGTTTGCACAAAGTCGAAACTACCTTCTTTTTGATTGGGTAAGTAAGAATTCGAATTGCGTTGCTGGACTGTTTAAATCTTTTGATAAAACTACCTGTTTGAAGGAGTGAATGAACTTATTATACAGTAGCTGTGGAAGCGTTGTGGATTTAAACAGTTTAGAGAGTGTATCTAAAGAAGGAATTGTTCCAGCTGATATTAAAGAATCGCTAGTCGAGGTGTTATATTTAATTCCAGTTGGTATTGTGTCATTATGAATATATATATATATATATATATACAGACAAAAGAAAAAATCAGGCAGCACTCCTTAGATATCTTCTAGTGGTGCACGCATCGACCCCTGGTCATGGGGTCTCACAATAACTCCAACAAATTTGCGCAGCACTCCTTTGGTAACAAGTTAACATAGTGTGTTTATTAACACATGATTAGACACAGCAACATTTCAGCACTCTCACAGAGCCATTTTCAAGCCAAGCTCTGTGAAAGGGCTTAAACGTTGCTGTGTAAACATGTGTTAATAAACACACTTTGTTCACTTGTTACCAAATGAGTGCTGCGCCAATTTGTTGGAGTTATATATATATATATATATATATATATACAGTATATATATACATATACATTCCACACACATGAACATACCTGTAGTTATACACCTATTTAATTTTACACATAGACACTTACTGTACCTTTTCTGTAGACAATAAATATCCAAATGGAATGGGATATAAATCAATTACCGGACACGGTCCCAATATCGTAATAAACTCCAAAAACAGGCAATCCGTATTTATCAATAATACATCTTTATTACACATATAGTTTATACATAAAAACATCACAAAATATTTAAAACAAGTTAGGTGGTGCAAGCTACATACCGGGCCATGTAATGCCCAAATAAGGAGTGACAATTATGTATATAGTAAACATCATAAGAGGTTGAACTACCAGGAGCAGCGTATAGGAACAGTAAAGATTGGTAAATGGCGGATCAATAGTAGCAACTATCAATAAAGTGCACAGTTCATAATGAATCATGGATCCATCCCATCACATGGAAGACCCCACATAAACTCCTGGTATATAAAGTATTTACCTCACTAGTATCAGGTGTCTGTGTCGCTTGGTCACCCCTCAGTGACCATCTTCTATGTGGAATGGGACCGTGTCCGGTGATTGATTTATGTCCCATTCCATAAGGTTCTTATACGCTGCTCCTGGTAGTTCAACCTCTTATGATATTTACTATATACATAATTGTCACTCCTCATTTGTGCATTACATGGCCCGGTATGTAGCTTGCACCACCTAACTTGTTTTAAATATTTTGTGATGTTTTTATGTATAAACTATATGTGTAATAAAGATGTATTATTGATAAATCCGGATTGCCTGTTTTTGGAGTTCTTTTCTGTAGACAGCTGATGTCTGGTCCTCACAGGCAGAAATAGGTGCCATCACCTCCCTGTGCCATCCAGGAACAGCAGTGGAGGGGTTAATCAGTAAACTACTACAGGGACCTCAGAGAACAGGACACACGAGGGGGGAGGGGGGGATGTCATAGCAAGCTGCCATAGAAAACAAAAAGCAGTACTGGCAAGTGCTGTGCCGATACTGCGGATCCCAGTGTGTGAACGGCCATAGGAGAAGATGGGAGGCATAGGAAACAGCATGGAGGAATTGCACTGTGTCTTCCTCTTTAAGCAAGGACTTTCAGCAGGAGAAGCTCCAGTGCTGCCGCTGTAAGTAGCATCTCCTTCTATAAAGTACAGTAGCTGTAAGTAGGGGCAGCATGTAGATGTATTGAAAACATTCAGTACTGCTCCAGGGCCCATTCTGAGCTTGTGGCAGTCGCTTGCCCTGCTTTTCTTGATAGCTACATCACTGGTGCCATTAGAAAGTACAACCTCTCCTGCAAAAAAAAAAACAATCATAACGCTATGTGAAAGGAAAGATAAAAAAAGTTATGGCCCTAGGAAGGCCAGGAGTAAAAATCATTAATTTCTAACGATAATTTGTTTTCCCTTAGTCCTAACAGCAGCACAGATGGGGGGGTTAACCACCCCCCGTGGACTGGCAGGACCGGCGGAATGTTTAATGAGCCCAAGACTAATGACTCAATTTAACAATTAAGTATCTCCTTAAAAGGAGGAAGTCAACCCCCAGCCCACTGTGTTTATAGCAAGAAAAAAACTAGACTTACTAGGGTGGGAAATTTGTGTGCTGCTGTTAGGACTAAGGGAAAACAAATTATCATTAGAAATTAACGATTTCCTTATGTCCTACCAGCAGCACAGATGGGGAGCAAGAAGAAAACCCCTAGGGAGGGCCTTCCTGCCTGGCAGAACTTAGAATACTCTGCCCAAAGGCCGAAAACTCAGCTAGACTGGCATCTAGTCTATAATGGGAGATTAATGTCGATTCAGAGCTCCAGGAGGCAGCTTTGCAAATCAAGTTGAGAGGCAGAAGACTCCTCTCAGCAAAAGAAGTAGCCACAGCTCTAGTAGAGTGGGCCTTCACAAATCCTGGAGGGTCCAGAGATTGTGGAAACAAAGGATTCCTTAATAGCCTCCTCAATCCACCAACTGATGGAAGGTTTGGATGCCTTACAGCCTTTAAACTTACCGGCAACAGGATTAGCAGATTCTCATCTTTCCTGAACTCCTTGATCTATCCACATAGATCCGGAGACATCTCGAGACGTCCAGAGGATGTCTAGCAGGTTCCTAGTAGGAGGTGGTAGATGTCGACAGAACTGGGAGGGATATCACCTGGTTGATGTTCTGGAAGGAAGGAACTTTAGGCCTACAATACAGGAGGAATCTAAGAAGGTCCCGGTCATGTAAGAAAATGGTATAGGGCTCATGTGCTGAGACAGCTTGAAGCTCAGAGACCCTCTTGGCCAAAGTCACTGCAAGGAGAAACACCAACTTCCAAGTGACGAACTTGATGTCCACCTCCTCTAACGGTTCAAAGGGGGGAGATGCTAACCCCCTGAGAACTACTGATAAATCCCATTGAAAAAAGGGGTCTCAGTACTGTAGGCTTTAATCTTTCCGCTCCTTTAAGGAACCGTTTGATCAGCGGGTCCTGAGAAAAAAGCCAAGTTAAGGCAAGATGAGATGGCTGAAACTTGAACCTTCAAAGTAGAAGGGTAAGGCCTCTATCAAGGCCGTCTTGCAGGAACTGAAGGATAGCGGAGAGGGGCAGGTCTGCAGATGCCAACTCAGTTGAGGTACAACAGGATGAGAATATCCTCATAATACGAGAGTAGGCTCTCTTGGTAGAGTCCGTTCTAGAATGAGACAGCATTCTCAGGATCGACTCTAAAAGCCCTTCTATTCTGGGAAGGGACTGATCAACCTCCAGGCTGTCAGGTTGAATCTGAGCAGATCTGTGCAGAGGTGAGTGTCCCACGACACCAGGGTCTGCTGTGGGGGGAGCCTCCAAAATTTTCCTCGACTCAACTGGGTGAGCTAGGTAAACCAGGATCTCTTCGGCCAAAACAGTATGATGGCTATCACTGAAGCCTGATCCTGATGGATTTTCATCAATACCCTCGGAATCATGGAAAACGGAGGGAAGATGTATGCCAGCCTGAACCTCCAGGATATTGACAGAGCGTCTAAAGCCAGGGAGTTGTCCTCCCTGTAAAGGGAGCAGAACCTCTCCACCTTGGCATTGAACCTTGTTGCCATGAGATCCGCCTCTGGCATACCCCACTTGAGGACTATCTGCTGAATATCTCCAGATGTAAAGATTAGTGTTGAGCGAACAGTTCGAGCATAGTTCAGGTTCGTACAGAATTTTGGGGTGTCCGGGACACGGACCCAAACCCGGAGATTTTCAAAAAAGTTCGGGTTCGCTGTTCGGCGATTACTTTCCGCTTTCTGAAGGGCTGCACAGCAGCCAATCAGCTAGCGTTTTACTTCTTGCCCTAAGAGCCCATCACAGCCATGCCTACTAATGGCATGGCTGTGATTGGCCAAGTGCAGCATGTGACCCAGCCTCTATTTAAGCTGGAGTCACGTAGCGCCGCACGTCACACTGCTCTGATTAGTGTAGGAAGAGGACGCAGCTTCTGTGAGGGCGAGATTAGGCAGGGAAAAGTCAGCAACAGCACCTAATGAACTGATCGATCTACAGCTGTGAATGATTGAACTTCTGCTAGTTACTTGCTCACTGGTTTTTAGGCTGCACAGAGCGTTTTTCTGTCACTTATTTTCTGGGGTGATCGGCGGCCATTTTGTGACTTGTGGTGCACCAGAAGAAGCTGCCACCAAGTCCATCAATACATCAATACTAGTTTTTTTTTTTTGGTATATCCTACATCAGGGGCTTGGCTGTGCTAATTGTCACCCCTAGAAACTCAGGATAGCAATTTCTATATTTTATTAAGGGGTTAAATACAATTGCCCAAATACCAATCCCCTAGATATGGTGTTCCAGCTTGGCTAGCCAAGTATAATACTGTCTGCTGTCTGGCTAAGGATAGATTATTTTCTGTGGTGAAATTCAATTGCCAAAATAGCAATACCATAAATCAGTGGTTTCAGCTGTGGCTGGCCAAGTTTCATAGTGTCCTGCAAATCATATATTTTGTTCTGGGGTGAAATTCAATTGCCAAAATAGCAATACCATAAATCAGTGGTTTCAGCTGTGGCTGGCAAAGTATAATAGTGTCCGCAAAAACATATATTTTGTTCTGGGTGAAATTCAATTGCCAAAATAGCAATACCATAAATCAGTGTTTTCAGCTGTGGCTGGCCAAGATTCATAGTGTCCGCAAAACATATATTTTGTTGTGGTGTGAAATTCAATTGCCAAAATAGCAATATCCTGAATATGGTGTCACAGCTGTTGCAGGCCAAGTTTCATAGTCTCCGCAAAAACATATATTTTGTTCTGGGGTTAAATTCAATTGCCAAAATAGCAATACCATAAATCAGTGGTTTCAGCTATGGCTGGCCAAGATTCATAGTGTCCGTAAAAACATATATTTTGTTCTGGGTGAAATTCAATTGCCAAAATAGCAATACCATAAATCAGTGGTTTCAGCTATGGCTGGCCAAGATTCAAAGTGTCCGCAAAAACATATATTTTGTTGTGGTGTGAAATTCAATTGCCAAAATAGCAATACCCTGAATCTGGTGTCCCAGCTGTTGCAGGCCAAGTTTCATAGTGTCCGCAAAAACATATATTTTGTTCTGGGGTTAAATTCAATTACCAAAATAGCAATACCATAAATCAATGGTTTCAGTTGTGCCTGGCCAAGATTCATAGTGTCCGCCAAAACATATATTTTGTTCTGGGGTGAAATTCAATTGCCAAAATAGCAATACCATAAATCAGTGGTTTCAGCTGTGGCTGGCCAAGTTTCATAGTGTCCTGCAAATTATATATTTTGTTCTGGGGTGAAATTCAATTGCCAAAATAGCAATACCATAAATCAGTGGTTTCAGCTGTGGCTGACAAAGTTTAATAGTGTCCACCAAAACATATATTTTGTTCTGGGGTGAAATTCAATTGCCAAAATAGCAATACCCTGAATCTGGTGTCCCAGCTGTTGCAGGCCAAGATTCATAGTGTCCGTAAAAACATATATTTTGTTCTGGGGTGAAATTCAATTGCCAAAATAGCAATACCATAAATCAGTGGTTTCAGCTGTGGCTGGCAAAGTATAATAGTGTCCGCCAAAACATATATTTTGTTCTGGGGTGAAATTCAATTGCCAAAATAGCAATACCCTGAATCTGGTGTCCCAGCTGTTGCAGGCCAAGTTTTATAGTGTCCGCAAAAACATATATTTTGTTCTGGGGTGAAATTCAATTGCCAAAATAGCAAAACCATAAATCAGTGGTTTCAGCTGTGGCTGGCCAAGTTTCATAGTGTCCTGCAAATTATATATTTTGTTCTGGGGTGAAATTCAATTGCCAAAATAGCAATACCCTGAATCTGGTGTTCGAGCTGTTGCAGGGCAATTGTAAATCTGTCCATAAAAGGATACCTTTCATCCAGGGCCTAAATACCATACCTAAAAGAGATATTCCCCTAAATCAGTGGTTACTGCTGTGCCTGGATTAGTGTAATACGCTACATAAATAAATAAGGTAAACGTTCGGTGAAAAAAGAGACCGATAAAAGCACCTTGGAGTAAGGTGAAAAAAACCACTATAAGAAGGCGCCAGCCCTTAGGTTAAAATCTAGCAAAATGGGGATCTAATATGCCAATAAAAGGAAAGCAAGTTAAAACATTACTGTTATAAAATATTAAGATGTAAAACTCACTTCACCCAGGAGGTCTCATGGGTCACTTCTCAAAATAACCCATAATATACCCTCCTGCGCCTGGATAGCTGAGTCACAGTATTGACAGTGGTGGTAATCACAAATAGTAGAAGGTAGAGTGCGGTCAGACTTACTTCACGAGGGTAATGTGGGTGACCAAAAGTGTCCACATTAGAGCCTCCTGCGCCAGATGCCTGTGATGGTGCTTGAGAATGAAGCGGACGTCACTCCAGGATGAAGCTTTGACTGCTCTTTATTGTTAGGATGTGTTTCAAGAGCATGAGATGCTCTTGGAAAAAGGGGCCTACATACCTTCAAACGCGCATGAGCCTCTTCCAACTCTCTGTACCACATCCCAACAATAAAGAGAAGTCAAAGATTCATCCTGGAGTGACGTCCGCTTTTCTCAAGCACCATCACAGGCGACTTGGCGCAGGAGGCTCTAATGTGGACACTTTTAGTCACCCCACATTACCCTCCTGGGTGAAGTAAGTCTGACCGCACTCTACCTTCTACTATTTGTGATTACCACCAATTGTCAATACTGTGACTCAGGCTATCCAGGCGCAGGAGGGTATATTATGGGTTATTTTGAGAAGTGACCCATGAGACCCTCCTGGGTGAAGTGAGTTTTCACATCTTAATATTTTATAACAGTAATGTTTTAACTTGCTTTCTTTTTATTGGCATATTAGATCCCCATTTTGCTAGATTTTAACCTAAGGGCTGGCGCCTTCTTATAGTGGTTTTTTTCACCTTACTCCAAGGTGCTTTTATCGGTCTCTTTTTTCACCGAACGTTTACCTCGTTTCCTACACCCAGACACTGCAAGTGCAAAAGGGTGTAACCACTGGCAGCCGACCCCGACCCCATCGAAAACACCCCAACCTACTTCCTGCTCCTCCATTGGCCTCCTTTGGCGCCCTGCCAAAGTGTTTTCTGGGTCTCTTCCTGTAGGAGTCTCAGAGAATAACTCTCTGTTTTTTCTTTATTTCGTCTCTGACATAAATAAATAGGCAGATAGTGTTAGGTGCCTGTAAAAAAAGACCTGAATTTGAAATCAATACATTGGGCCAAATATTATTTTTCTTATTGTGGTGCTTGGTGAACGGTAACAATGAGGAAAACATCTAGTAAGGGACGCGGTCGTGGTGGTGTTAGTGTACCCTCTTGTGCTCGGAGAGGACGTGGCCATTCTGCCACAGCCACACGTCCTAGTGAACCAACTACCTCAGGTTCCAGTACCCGCTAGAATTTACAGCGATATTTGGTGGGGCCCAATGCCGTTCTAAGGATGGTAAGGCCTGAGCAGGTACAGGCGCTAGTCAATTGGGTGGCCGACAGTGGATCCAGCATGTTCACAACATTATCTCCCACCCAGTCTTCTGCAGAAAGCGCACAGGTGGCGCCTGAAAACCAAGCCCATCAGTCCGTCACATCACCCCCATGCATATCAGGGAAACTGTCTGAGCCTCAAGTTATGCAACAGTCTCTTATGCTGTTTGAAGACTCTGATGGCAGGGTTTCCCAAGGGAATCCACCTAGCCCTTCCCCAGTGGTGGAAGACTTAGAATGCACTGATGCACAACCACTGATGTTTCCTGATAATGAGGACATGGGAATACCACCTCATCGGAGTCCGCACGTCTCTGATGATGACGAAACACAGGTGCCAAATCCTGCGTCTTTCTGCAGTGTGCAGACCGAACAGGAGGTCAGGGAGGAAGACTGTGTGGAAGACGATGCAGGGGACGATGAGGTCCTAGACCCTACATGGAATGAAGGTCGTGCCACTGACTTTCATAGTTCAGAAGAAGAGGCAGTGGTGAGACCGAGCCAACAGCGTAGCAAAAGAGAGAGCAGGGGGCAAAAGCAGAACAGCCGCCTCCAAGAGAGTTCGCCTGCTACTGGCCACCACCACCAGGGACCGAACACCCCAAAGGCAGCTTCAAGGAGTTCCCTGGCATGGCACTTCTTTAAGCAATGTGCTGACGACAAGACCCGAGTGGTTTGCACGCTGTGCCATCAGAGCCTAAAGCGAGGCATTAACGTTCTGAACCTTAGCACAACCTGCATGACCAGGCATCTACATGCAAAGCATGAACTGCAGTGGAGTAAACACCTTAAAAGCAAGGAACTCACTCTGGCTCCCCCTGCTCCCTCTTCTGCTGCTGCCTCGGCCTCTTCCTCCGCCTCTGGAGGAATGTTGGCACCTGCCGCCCACCAAACAGAGGATGTGCCACCAACAACACCACCTGCGTCACCAAGCATCTCCACCATGTCACACGGCAGAATTCAGCTCTCCATCTCACAAACCTTGGAGAGAAAGCGTAAATTCCCACCTAGCCACCCTCGAGCCCTGGGCCTGAATGCCAGCATTTCTAAACTACTGGCCTTTGAAATGCTGTCATTCAGGCTGGTGGACACAGACAGCTTCAAACAGCTGATGTCCATGGCTGTCCCACAGTATGTTGTTCCCAGCCGCCACTACTTTTCCAAGACAGCCGTGCCTTACCTGCACAACCAAGTATCCGATAAAATCAAGTGTGCACTGCGCAACGCCATCTGTGGCCAGGTCCACCTAACCACAGACACGTGGACCAGTAAGCACGGCCAGGGACGCTATATCTCCCTAACTGCACACTGGGTAAATGTAGTAGCGGCTGGGCTGCAGGCGGAGAGTTCCTTGGTGCACGTCCTTCCGCCGCCAAGGATCGCAGGGCATCATTCTTTGCCTCCTGTAGCCTCCTCCTCCTACTCGGCTTCCTCCTCCTCTGCTTCCACCAGCTCATCCAGTCAGCCACACACCTTCACCACCAACTTCAGCACAGCCCGGGCTAAACGTCAGCAGGCCATTCTGAAACTTAGATGTTTGGGGGACAGGCCCCACACCGTGCAGGAGTTTTGGCGGGGTATTGAACAACAGACCGACGAGTGGTTTCTGCCGGTGGGCCTCAAGCCCGGCCTGGTGGTGTGCGATAATGGGCGAAATCTCGTCGCAGCTCTGGGACTAGCCGGTTTGACGCACATCCCTTGCCTGGTGCATGTGCTGAATTTGGTGGTGCAGAAGTTCATTCACAACTACCCCGACATGTCAGAGCTGCTGCATAAAGTGAGGGCCGTCTGTGCGCACTTCCGGCGTTCACATCCTGCCGCTGCTCGCCTGTCTGCGCTACAGCGGAACTTCGGCCTTCCCGCTCACCGCCTCATATGCGACGTGCCCACCAGATGGAACTCCACCTTGCACATGCTGGAGAGACTGTGCGAGCAGCAGCAGGCCATAGTGGAGTTTCAGCTGCAGCACGCACGCGTCAGTCGCACTGCGGAACAGCACCACTTCACCACCAATGATTGGGCCTCCATGCGAGACCTGTGTGCCCTGTTGCGCTGTTTTGAGTACTCCATCAACATGGCCAGTGGCGATGACACTGTTATCAGCGTTACAATACCACTTCTATGTCTTCTTGAGAAAACGCTTAGGGCGATGATGGAAGAGGAGGTGGCCCAGAGGAGGAGGAGGAGGAGGATGAGGGGTCATTTGTAGCACTTTCAGGCCAGTCTGTTAGAAGTGGCTCAGAGGGAGGTTTTTTGCAACAGCAGAGGCCAGGTACAAATGTGGCCAGCCAGGGCCCACTACTGGAGGACGAGGAGGATGTGGAGGAGGATGAGGATGAAGCAGGTTCACAGCAGGGTGGCACCCGGCACAGCTCAGGCCCATCACTGTTGCGTGGCTGGGGCGATACAGAGAACGATTACGATATGCCTCCCACAGAGAACAGCTTGTCCTTATCTCTGGGGAGCCTGGCACACATGAGCGACTACATGCTGCAGTGCCTGCGCAACGACAGCAGAGATGCCCACATTTTAACGTGTGCGGACTACTGGGTTGCCACCCTGCTGGATCCCCGGTACAAAGACAATGTGCCCACCTTACTTCCTGCACTGGAGCGTGATAGGAAGATGCGCGAGTACAAGCGCACGCTGGTAGAGGCGCTCCTGAGAGCATTCCCAAATGTCACAGGGGACCAGGTGGAAGCCCAAGGCGAAGGCAGAGGAGGAGCAAGAGGTCGCCAACGCAGCTGTGTCACGGCCAGCTCCTCTGAGGGCAGGGTTAGCATGGCAAAAATGTGGAAAAGTTTTGTCTCCATGCCACAGCTAACTGCACCACCACCTGATACGGAACGTGTTAGCAGGAGGCAGCATTTCACTAACATGGTTGAACAGTACGTCTGCACACCCCTCCACGTACTGACTGATGGTTCGGCCCCATTCAACTTCTGGGTCTCCAAATTGTCCACGTGGCCAGAGTTAGCATTTTATGCCTTGGAGGTGCTGGCTTGCCCGGCGGCCAGCGTTTTGTCTGAACGTGTATTCAGCACGGCAGGGGGCGTCATTACTGACAAACGCAGCCGTCTGTCCACAGCCAACGTGGACAAGCTGACGTTCATAAAAATGAACCAGGCATGGATCCCACAGGACCTGTGCCTCCCTTGTGCAGAATAGACATTTATAACTGCCCCCCCCTCAACCATGTATTCTTTTACTCCAGGGCACTTCTTTATTGAATCCTCATTTTTTTAACTTTACCATGATCTTGCGCTGCAACCCAAAGTGGAATGAACCTCTCCTCTGTCTGGGTGGTGGGGCCGAAATAACTGAAAGTGGCCTTCTCCGGTGGTGGGTGATATGGCGCATGATTCCTTGCTGTGGGACCTCTCTCCTCTGTCTGGGTGGTGGGGCATAAATAACTGAAAGTGGCCTTCTCCAGTGGTGGGTAATATGACGCATGATTCCTTGCTGTGGGACCTCTCTCCTCTGTCTGGGTGCTGGGCCGAAATAACTGAAAGTGGCCTTCTCCAGTGGTGGGTTATATGACGCATGATTCCTTGCTGTGGGACCTGTATCCTCGGTCTGGGTGCTGGGCCGAAATTACTGAAAGTGGCCTTCTCCAGTGGTGGGTGATATGACGCATTATTCCTTGCTGTGGGACCTGTATCCTCGGTCTGGGTGCTGGGCCGAAATAACTGAAAGTGTCCTTCTCCAGTGGTGGGTGAAATGACGCATGATTCCTTGCTGTGGGACCTTTCTCCTCTGCCTGGGTGCTGGGCCAAAATAACTGAAAGTGGCCTTCTCCGTAGGTGGGTGATATGATGCATGATTCCTTGCTGTGGGACCTCTCTCCTCTGTCTGGGTGGTGGGCCGAAATAACTGAAAGTGGCCTTATCCAGTGGTGGGTGATATGACGCATGATTCCTTGCTGTGGGACCTGTATCCTCGGTCTGGGTGCTGGGCCGAAATAACTGAAAGTGGCCTTCTCCAGTGGTGGGTGATATGACGCATAATTCCTTGCTGTGGGACCTCTCTCCTCTGTCTGGGTGCAGGGGCCGAAATAACTGAAAGTGGCCTTCTCCAGTGGTGGGTGATATGACGCATGATTCCTTGCTGTGGGATCTGTATCCTCGGTCTGGGTGCTGGGCCGAAATAACTGAAAGTGGCCTTCTCCAGTGGTGGGTGAAATGACGCATGATTCCTTGCTTTGGGACCTTTCTCCTCTGTCTGGGTGCTGGGCCGAAATAACTGAAAGTGGCCTTCTCCATAGGTGGGTGATATGACGCATGATTCCTTGCAGTGGGACCTCTCTCCTCTGTCTGGGTGCTGGGCTGAAATAACTTAAAGTGGCCTTCTCCAGTGGTGGGTGATATGACGCATGATTCCTTGCTGTGGGACCTCTCTCCTCTGTCTGGGTGCTGGGGCCGAAATACCTGAGTGGCCTTCTCCAGTGGTGGGTGATATGACGCATGATTCCTTGCTGTGGGACCTGTATCCTCGGTCTGGGTGCTGGGCTGAAATAACTGAAAGTGGCCTTCTCCAGTGGTGGGTGATATGACGCATGATTCCTTGCTGTGGGACCTCTCTCCTCTGTCTGGGTGCTGGGGCCAAAATAACTGAAAGTGGCCTTCTCCAGTGTTGGGTGATATGACACATGATTCCTTGCAGTGGGACCTCTCTCCAATTGATATTGGTTAAATTTTATTTATTTTATTTTAATTCATTTCCCTATCCACATTTGTTTGCAGGGGATTTACCTACATTTTTCTGCCTTTGGCAGCCCTCTATCCCGTTCCTGGACTATTTTACAGCCTTTTTAGTGCCTAAAAGTTCGGGTCCCCATTGACTTCAATCGGGTTCGGGTTCGGGATAAAGTTCGGGTCGAGTTCGGATCCCGAACCCGAACATTTTAGGGAAGTTCGGCCCGAACTTCCCGAACCCGAACTTCCAGGTGTTCGCTCATCTCTAGTAAAGACCACTCCACCGACGAAAGACCGCGGCTCAGCCGCTATCATATTGAGGGAGCCTTGGATGTGGATCGCAGATAAGTGGGAAAGGTACAACTCTGCCTAATCCAGAATCACCCCGATCTCTGACAGGAGGGGAAGTGATCTCGTGCCTCCCTGCTTGTTGAGGTAAAGTACCGCAGTCATATTGTCTGACTGGACTTTCACCGCTTTGCCCCCGATCTGAGGGGCTAAGTGAAGGAGGACTAGCTGGATAGCTTAAATCTCACGGAGATTGGATGAAAGAAGCCACTCCTGAGGAAACCAGGTCCCGTGAACTGGAGTATCGTCTAGGTGAGCGTCCCAGCCTACTTGGCACCACCTTCTAAGGGAATAATGATCTGCCAAGACAGGGAGCACGGGGAGTTTAGCCCGGCAGGGCTGCCATTCCATTAGGAGGGGACCTCCGACTGTAGAGGGCGGAGGTGCCATAGAGCCCAAGGGACTGCTTCCGGAGACGCTGACATGAGCCCCAACATCTTCATGAGAGTCCGGATTGGAACTCGCCAGGGAAAGGAAAGGAACTTGCCTTGTGCTGAACCCGGATCTTCTTTTTGGAGTTAACTGGAGCGAGCGGATTATCGCGGGCGGATTATCCGGAAGTGACGCAAAGGAGAATCCCCATGTCACCTCCGGAAGATGGTGGCCCCCAGGGACCTAGAATCCTGGATCGAGGACGCCGACAAAATACCCAAAGCCAGGCGCAACTGCGCGGGGCCGGCAGCAGATAAGCTGCCGGCCAAACTGACAAGGTACGTAGGAAAAAGGGCAAGGCCATTACCTGAACGAAAAGAAGGCTCCCCGCACTTTCAAGAGAAAGGGGTGAACAAACCGTCTAGTCCACCTGTCCGGGAGGACAGAAAAAAACACAGTGGTCTGGGGGTTGACTTCCTCCTTTTGAGGAGATACTTAATTGTTAAATTGAGTTATTAGTCTTGGGCTCATTAAACATTCCGCCGGTCCTGCCAGTCCACGGGGGTAGTTAACCCCCCATCTGTGCTGCTGGTAGGACGTAAGGGAAACAAAAATGCTAAATCCTTGGGTATTGAAGGGATTAAAGAACTCAGTTCAGTTATTTTTGTGCCCTTGTTCATAACTTTTAGAGATTCTCTAGTGACTGATACAGTGCCATGTTACTAGAGCAAGGTAAATGTGGTGCCCATATTCAAAAAGGGCTGTAGATGTTCCCCAAGTATTTATATAATAGTAAGCTTAACTTCAGTTGTAGGAAAAATGTTTGAAGCTCTCTTAAGGGACTATATGCAGGAGTATGTGACTGTGATTAATATCATAAGTGATAACCAGCAAGGGTTTACCAAGGACACAAGTTGTCAGACTAACCAAATTTGTTTTTATAAGGAGCTGAGTAGTAGCCTGGACAGAGGGGCGGCTGTGGATGTAGTGTTTCTGGATTTTGAAAAGGCTTTTGGTACTGTCCCTCATAGATGTTGCCCCCCCCCCTTTTCTCAATGCTTTGTGGCAAGGGTGCACCCAGCCTTTCTGCTGCCTGAGGCAACAATTAAAATGACCCCCCCATACAAAATTCACAACCTTACCCTAAACCTTAAAGGCATACTTGGAAAACATCACATGCAGAGCTACAAAACATACAGGGTAATACAGTATCACATACCTCTTAAAGTGACATTTCCTCTAATGTAGATGTTCTCTTTCCTCATCTTCTCCTTTCAGAACCGCCATGATGATTTCTTTCAGCAGTCTCTCATCTCTGCAGAGTTTGTCAAACAGACATTTTAGTCTCCTACTTTTCCTCCCACCATCTCAACACCTTATCCTGCCACCCCCAATACTGTGGCTACTGTGCTCCCCAATACTATACTGCAGAAATAGTCCCCCTGAAAATACTGGTACCACACAGATAGTGCCCCTTCAATAATTATTGGCACCCAGTGCACTAAAACAAACCTGCACCCAGCAAATAGTATCCCTGACACTAATAATAGAAACATAATGCCCCCCAAAAATAATTGTGCTAAGCTGACACTGGGCCATTGTCCTCCCTCGGTAATAGTGCTCCTCAAAGCTCCTCAATAGAAATAACTATCTGCCAGCATGCACTTAGTGTTAACAGTGCTCCCCAATAGTGATAATGCCCCATTATGTGCCCATAATAATAATCAAGTTCCCTGTAGTCCCTCAGTAGTAATAAGTCTCCTTATGATGTGTGACAGTAACAAATGCCCCCTAATGTGTGCCAGTACAAAAAATACCCTCTTATAATGTGCACCATTACAATAATGCTCTCTTATAATGTGCGCCAGTACAATAAATACTCCCTTACAATGTGTGCCAGTACAAAAAATAACCCCTTAAAATGTGTGCCAATATATCAGACCTTAGCTCAAAGTCAGACCCCCAAAACAAACCTGTTATCAGTGTCAGACCCCTCTTCTCCAGTCCCCAGATCCCTGACTGTGTACAGCATCAGGTCATAGTGCGCGGTGTACATCCTGATACTGTATATTGTACAGGACACAGCAATGAGACCTGAAGACTAGGGATGATGGGTGAGTACAGCTCCTGTAGCGCTTCACTCACTGCTCCTCCTTCCATAACCCTCAGTTCACACTTGCGCGTTTTACAGCGCGTTCGAATGCGCTGTAAAACGCATAACCGATGCAAACCAATGCTTCCCTATGGGACTGGTTCACATTTTCGCGTTTTACAGCGCATTCGAACGCGCTGAAAAACGCCCGATGCATAAACAAGTACTTTAGCTTTTTTTGGGGCGTTTGTCGCGCGTTTTGGCCCATAGACTTCTATGGGAACGCGCAATGCTTGTATTTTGCGCATTTTTGACACTGAAAACACTTGTTCGAATGCGCGTTTATGAATTTGCAACATGCTGGAAAGGCCAAACCCCAGCTCTGATTGGCCAAACTTCATATAGACAGGGATATTTGGTCATTGGATAACACTGCAGTCAATCACACAAACGCGCGTAAAACGCACGTTTACTATTGCCAAAAACGCACACAAAAACGCGCGTGAAAAGCGCGACAAAAATCAGCGGAAAACGCGCGTCTCAGAAACGCTCAGGTCTGAACCCAGGGTAATGGAAGCGCTCCTTAGTATTTACACACTGCGTCTTATAAATAAAAAATACAGCAATTGGCGGTGCACTTCTGGCAAGGGGACCCTGTGGGCTCCCCTGGCTTGGGGGCCTGGTCACAATTGCGACTGCTGCCACCTCAATAGCTACACTACTTCTTGTAGATCATAGATTAAATAACATGCAATGTCAATCAGCTGCTGTCATGCATTAAATGAGGCATGGACTCTTGGGACAGGGATGTAATACTACCACTTTACAAACCTTTGGTGCGGCATCATCTGGAATATGCAGTTTAGGGCCCCAGTCGATATAAAGGATGCTTTGGAGCAGGAAAAAGTACAAAGGAGAGCAATTAAACTGATAAGGGGCATGGAGCGTCTTAGTTATGAGGAAAGATTAAAATAATTTAATTAATTTAGTCTTAAAAAGAGGTATCTAATGGGGGATATGATTAACATATAGAAATATATAAATAGGCCACCAAAATATGGTGAAAAGTTATTGCATGTAAAATCCTCTCAAAATACAAGGGGGCACTGCTCTGACTAGTGAAGAAAAAGTTCAGTCTCCAGAGGCGTCAAGGCTTCTTTGCTGTAAGAACTGTAAATCTGTGGAATAGACTTCCTCAGGACGTGGTCAAAGCAGGAACAGTGGACAGTAATAAAAAAGGGTTTAGATGAATTCTTAAAAGTTAACTGACATTATATGCTTATGAAAATGTGTAAAGTCTGGATCTCACTCCTCTTTTCTAATATTCACATCCACACTTGATGGACTTATGTCTTTTTTCAACGATATTAACTATGTAACTATGTAAATAAATAACTTCAAAAGGGTTGTCCGAGATTTTAATACTGATGACCCATCCTCAGTATATCCTCAGGTCATCAATATCTGGTGGGGGTCCACCTCATGGCACCCCCATCAATCAGTTGTTTGAGGAGACCACTGAGCTCCTGTGAGTACCACAGCCTTCTCCTAGGCCTGTGACATTCATCAGTCACATGTCCTAGGCACAGCTCAGTCCCATTCAAGTGGATGGTGCTGAGCTGCAATACCAAACACAGCCACTATCCAGTGGATGGAGCTGCGCTTGGTAAACTGCAAGGTGGGTTTGCCGGGAGTCGGACTGCCACCGATGAGATTTTTTGTTTTGATGTTTGTTAGATAGTAACCCTAACCAATAGCCTTTTTAGAACCTAATGAAGTATTATGCGCTGTACACACGAGTGTAATGTCAGTTACAGCGTCATAGTAATTACAATGTGTTCAAATACAACAAAACGTGTTGAAACTCATTCTGACACCATTAATCAAACACTTGAAATTATACAGTAGGGTGAGTTCAGATTTTGTCAAAACATCTTCCTTCTATATTACTTATTATGTTATACGTCAATAACTGAAATGCTTTATTTGTTTTCACTAAAGTCATCATCCTTATATAAATGATCACGTTCACTGATATGTAGGAAATAAACTGAGAACGACCATACTTCATTAAGTTGATGACCTGCAACTATGGCTGAGGTTTGTAATTGTATTATGCAATTTGACTATTTAATCTGTAGAATAACATTTATTACATGCAGGTACTACATTTATATCACTAGCATTCTGTTCGTCTTTATTTGCAACATATTGTTCATTATCTTTGGCTAGGAAATTCATGTTACCAAGTACTCTTCTCTTTTCTTTTTTTGAATCATTTTTTGAATTACCAAGTACTCTGTTGAGTTATATGATCTGAAATGTGAAAACTTAATTTAGATTAATGTGCTTGTGTGAACTTGTTGGGGGGGGGGGGGTGTAAAATACATCATTATTTCAGAATGTTACTATAATGAAAATACTGGGTTGACTATGTGAATGTGATTTAAAAATATATTTTAACTGATATATCTGGTGATATACAGATGTAGCCAGCATTATCTTGTCTCCAGTCATGCCAGGACGGTCACTTAAATGGGTTTTCTGAGATATTCTAATCGAACTGATGACCTGTCCTCCGGATAGGTAATCAGTATCTGATCGGGACCCCAGCCGATCAGCTGTTTGAGAAGGCAGTGGTGCTCCTTTAAGCACTGCGGCCTTCTCTCTGCTTTTCCTAGGCTGAGTGATAAACCCATTGAAAGACTGCATCTCAAATATGGATATCAGTTTTGGGCTCCACACTGTATAAAGCAGAGTTAGGCAATTGTTGCACTCCAGCAGTTATGAAACTGCAATTCACATCATGCCCCATTCATTTGTATGGGAGCTCTGAGAAAGGCAAGTGTGCATACTGGGAGTTATAATTTCACCATATCTGGAGTGCAGCAGGTTGCTCACCCCTAGTATAAAGTAGGAGATATATGGTATATGGCCAATATAAAGAACTGCACACAGTACCAGGGGACATTTTTGAGGTGCTGATGAAGAGCAATTCGGATATCAATATAGGAAACATTTTTCTTTACAATAGATATATATCAAAAATAGCATGGTACCATGTTAGCCAGAAGAATTTACTTTTGCATTAAAAAAAGATGACAGTATTATAGCAGTGATACCTTTATAAATGTTACAAGCAGAGTGTATCTGGCATGCATGCTGCACCTGCACTCCCTGGATTTTGTGTGGCTGATATGGCCCATAAAAGGTAAGAATTAATGTTAGGAACCACTCGTAGAGGCAACCGTGAAGTGGTGGGTGGCTTACATAATTTGGCCAAAATATAAACTAATGCCTCATCTAACATCCAGCATAGTGGCAGGACGGAGCTCTAGCTGCAGTGTGCCATTGCACCTTTGTTTTTACGTTTGTATGTGTATTTCACCATAGCAACGTGCACCAGCGTATTGGGTTGTGCTGACTGCAATCCCCATTTTATTCCTTTGTAGCATATATGGGAGGCGTGGTGACCTCCATGCAGTCATGCACACCTGACTAGTGAATCCGCCCTGTAGGCTGGTTTTAAAGTCAGTATAAAACTGAGTCTGCTTTATAGAACTTACCAGAAGCCATTTGGTTCCAGGAGAAGTACTAGTGGGCTCAGCATGCATGTTGGTATTTGCATCCCTTGATCTGATGAACGCTGTATGGCACCAGATGGGGTTACAAGCAGAGTGTATCTGGCATGCATGCTGCACCTGCACTCCCTGGATTTTGTGTGGCTGATATGGCCCATAAAAGGTAAGAATTAATGTTAGGAACCACTCGTAGAGGCAACCGTGAAGTGGTGGGTGGCTTACATAATTTGGCCAAAATATAAACTAATGCCTCATCTAACATCCAGCATAGTGGCAGGACGGAGCTCTAGCTGCAGTGTGCCATTGCACCTTTGTTTTTACGTTTGTATGTGTATTTCACCATAGCAACTTGCACCAGCGTATTGGGTTGTGCTGACTGCAATCCCCATTTTATTCCTTTGTAGCATATATGGGAGGCGTGGTGACCTCCATGCAGTCATGCACACCTGACTAGTGAATCCGCCCTGTAGGCTGGTTTTAAAGTCAGTATAAAACTGAGTCTGCTTTATAGAACTTACCAGAAGCCATTTGGTTCCAGGAGAAGTACTAGTGGGCTCAGCATGCATGTTGGTATTTGCATCCCTTGATCTGATGAACGCTGTATGGCACCAGATGGGGTTACAAGCAGAGTGTATCTGGCATGCATGCTGCACCTGCACTCCCTGGATTTTGTGTGGCTGATATGGCCCATAAAAGGTAAGAATTAATGTTAGGAACCACTCATAGAGGCAACCGTGAAGTGGTGGGTGGCTTACATAATTTGGCCAAAATATAAACTAATGCCTCATCTAACATCCAGCATAGTGGCAGGACGGAGCTCTAGCTGCAGTGTGCCATTGCACCTTTGTTTTTACGTTTGTATGTGTATTTCACCATAGCAACGTGCACCTGCGTATTGGGTTGTGCTGACTGCAATCCCCATTTTATTCCTTTGTAGCATATATGGGAGGCGTGGTGACCTCCATGCAGTCATGCACACCTGACTAGTGAATCCGCCCTGTAGGCTGGTTTTAAAGTCAGTATAAAACTGAGTCTGCTTTATAGAACTTACCAGAAGCCATTTGGTTCCAGGAGAAGTACTAGTGGGCTCAGCATGCATGTTGGTATTTGCATCCCTTGATCTGATGAACGCTGTATGGCACCAGATGGGGTTACAAGCAGAGTGTATCTGGCATGCATGCTGCACCTGCACTCCCTGGATTTTGTGTGGCTGATATGGCCCATAAAAGGTAAGAATTAATGCTAGGAACCACTCGTAGAGGCAACCGTGAAGTGGTGGGTGGCTTACATAATTTGGCCAAAATATAAGCTAATGCCTCATCTAACATCCAGCATAGTGGCAGGACGGAGCTCTAGCTGCAGTGTGCCATTGCACCTTTGTTTTTACGTTTGTATGTGTATTTCACCATAGCAACGTGCACCAGCGTATTGGGTTGTGCTGACTGCAATCCCCATTTTATTCCTTTGTAGCATATATGGGAGGCGTGGTGACCTCCATGCAGTCATGCACACCTGACTAGTGAATCCGCGCTGTAGGCTGGTTTTAAAGTCAGTATAAAACTGAGTCTGCTCTATAGAACTTACCAGAAGCCATTTGGTTCCAGGAGAAGTACTAGTGGGCTCAGCATGCATGTTGGTATTTGCATCCCTTGATCTGATGAACGCTGTATGGCACCAGATGGGGTTACAAGCAGAGTGTATCTGGCATGCATGCTGCACCTGCACTCCCTGGATTTTGTGTGGCTGATATGGCCCATAAATGCAATCCCCATTTTATACCTTTATAAATGTATTTATTTAGTTTGCATGCTTTAGGAGAACAGATGCTCCTTTATCAGGCAGTAGCGGGAGCTCCGTACAGTATTAGAATGTAATGTATTGTATTACGAGACCGTGTAATAACTTATGAATTAATTATTACTGTAAAAAACCTTCATACCAAACTCAGGTTCGGTTCCAAGTGGTAAAGTATTACAACAAAGTTTTATGCGAACTTGCGACGTACAACTAGGTTGTGCCTGGGGTATCCTTTGCCCCCTAGGAGGTTTCTACGAAATATGTCCCTCTTATAGAGCAAGTAGTCGTGACGCTAGCTGCTGTAATGCAGCGAGGCCTTGGAGTCCCCTTTGTAGATGGTAATGTTGGTACCTAATGGTAGGACTGCCAGAGTGTTGCAGGGAGGGCTACAGCCTCTGTAGATGTTGTATACACATGTTGCGGTGTTCCTACCTGGAAACGGTTGGATCCCAGACGTGGTGTGGTCTGAAACAGTGCAAAAAGGGTATTTGAACTTGGATGATGGATAGGTAGAATAAATAGAGTCCATACTTTGTAGTAACGTTGAACAGTTGCTTTTACTTAGCAAAAATGCTAATCCAAACAGCTTCCAAACAATATTTTAGTCATCAGCAGTTATTGGCATAATCTGGCAGGCAGGTACTTCTCTGCAACAATCTCAGCTCTGCTATGTGGTAGCTCTCTCTCTCTCAGCTATGCTTGGCTGGGTAAATTGGAAACTGTTCCTCTTCTGCTGGAACTTAGCTTAGCTGTCTGTAGTCTGTCTCTTACTTTAGTCCTTAATCCTAGGAACGTCTTGTCCTGGCATCAAGCTCTGTTAGTTTGGGAGGCAATGCAAGCCCAAGAGGGGGCAAGCAACCATAAAGGACTTCAGAGGCAGGGCCTCTGGGGCCTAGAAGAGCAGGCAGTGCTCTGCTAGCCAACACACAACCTTTCCCCAGGAGGGGTAGGCTAGACTGTCCTACTGGTTAACTAAACTCCTCCCTCTCTAAAGAGGGCTGGGAAGGAACTAAAAAAGTTCCTCTCCAGAGAAAATCTCTGCTCAGATTTCCTGCGACCCACTGGTGATACCAGGCACATTACATGTTCGCTTTTAATGGCACTCCGGGACATTAAAAGTGACTTCGGATGAAGCAGCCAAGGTCGATTCGCTCATCTCTAGTTATAAGTTTTGCATTTCTTAGGCTGGGTTTACAAGTGACTGAAAATCCAGTGGAAAAATCCACTGTGTTTTTTTTTTTGCCTTTCCACAAAACCACATGTATTGCATGCATGTATTTTTACGCAGCATGTGGATGAGAATCAGACGCTGAATACACCCATCTACCCTCATTAAACGTTGTCCTGTCCCCACTTTATATACATCCTGGGGTCTATGTGGAGCTGGACAGGCCGTTAAAAACCTTCCTACTAGCCAATAAAATAGACTTGGTGAAAGACAGTTGCTTTATTAACCGGATGTAGGGTGATAGTGAAACTGAGGAACAAATATAACATTAGACTACTAATGCCATTAGACTACAGTATAACATATGTGCAATCATGAATAAAATACAGTATGCTAACATGTTCTAAGCCAGGCTGTAGAGAAACAGGAAAGATAACAACTTCTAATGTAATATGAACAGTATATGGCACTACAAACACAGTATAGAACCATAATGGGTGACCATGTGGTTAGGCCAAGCTGCACAATTACACAGTGATACATTATAACTAGGGTTGAGCAGACCCGTGGATTTTCAGGTTCACCGGGTTCGGTTGAAAACTCGGGTCAAAGTTCGGGTTCAGGAGCCAAACTTGACCTGAACTCGAACCCAAACCCCATTGAAGTCAATGGGAACCCGAACTTGGTGCACTAAAATCACTGTAAAATAGTCATAGTAAGAGCTAGAGGCCTGCAAAAGGAAGCAAAATGGGGGTAAGAGCAAGACAATTGCCCTGCAAACAAATATGTATAGGGAAATGACTTAAAATAACATAGAATATAAAAAAAATTTAATTAATAATCTTGAACTAGCGGAGGTCAAAGCGGAATGGGAGGTTGAGGTGGCGGTGGACGTGGCGGTGAAGGTGGAAGCGGGGGTGGAGAAGGAGAGGGTAGCCAACACTGTTTTTGTTGTTTAATATTTTTTTCCCATTAATTATTATTATTATTTTTATATATTTGGAAAGACCCCAAAACATTGGGAAATAGAAAAGAGAATGCATAGGGAATATGCGCTGGAGTCTAACAATGACCGAGTGTGGCCGGTATACTTGTCTATTCAGCACAAGATACGGACACGTCCTGTGGGATCCATGCCTGGTTCATTTTAACGTGAGTCCATGTTGGCTGTGTACAGGCGGCTGCGTTTGTCTGTGGTCAATTTGGAGACCCAGATTTTGAAAGGGGCAGACCATCAGTCAGTACATGTAGGTGTGTGCACACGTACTGTTCCACCATGTTGCTGAAATGCTGCCTCCTGCTAAGACGTTCCATACCAGCTGGTGGTGCTGGTTGTTGTGGCGTGCTGACAAAGCTTTTCGACATTTCGGCCATACTAACCCTCCCCTCTGAGGTGCTGGCGGTGCCCTAGAAGCATTGGCGACTTCTTCCTTCTCCTCTGTCTTCGCCTTTTGCTTCCACTGAGCCCCCGCTGTCAGCTGGGAATGCCATCAGCAGCGTGTCTAAAAGCGTGCGCTTGTAGTCGCGCATCTTCCGATCATGCTCCAGTGACGGAATTAAGGACGGCACGTGGTCCTTGTAGCGGGGATCAAGCACGGTGGCCACCCAGGAAACAGCACTGGTTATAGTGTGGGCAACTCAGCGGTCGTTGCGCAGGCACTGCAGCATGTAGTCGCTCATGTGTGCCAGGCTTCCCAGAGGCAACGACAAGCTGTCCTCTGTGGGAGGTGTGTTGTCTATGTCCTCTGTATCCCCCCAGCCACGCTCCAGTGATGGCCAAGAGCTGCTTTGGATGGCATCCTGCTGTGAACACGGTTCCTCCTCATCATCATCCTCTTCATCCTCCAGAACTGTGTCCTGGCTGGACAGTTGTGTACCTGGCCTCTGTTGGTGCAGAAACCCACCTTCCGAGCCACTTGTGAATGACTGGTCTAATATCCGTGGAAATGACCCCTCTTCCTCCTCCTCTTCCTCCTGTGCCACATCCTCTTCCATCATGGCCCAAAGTGTTTTTTTCAAGGAGACATAGAAGTGGGATAGTAAGGCTGAGGATGGCGTCATCGGCACTGGCCATGTTGGTGGAGTACTCGAAACAGAGCAACACGGAACACACACGTCCCGCATGAAGGCCTACTCGTTGGTGGTAAAGTAGTGCTGTTCCGCAGAGCAACTCACCCATGCGTGCTGCAGCTGAAACTCCACTATCGCCTGCATGTGCAAGGTGGAGTTCCACCTTGTGGGTATGTCTCATATAAGGCAGTGAGCAGGAAGGCCGAAGTTACGATGCAGCGCAGACAGGCGAGTAGCAGCAGGGTGAGAATGCTGAAAGCGCGCAGGGACGGCCCACACTTTCTGCAGCAGCTCTGACATATTGGGGTAATTTTTAGGAACCTCTGCCAGGCAAGGGATGTGCGTCAAGCAGGCTAGGCCCAGAGCTGCTACGAGATTTCGCCCGTTATCGTACACCACCAGGCCGGGTTTGAGGCTCAGTGGCAACAACCACTCATCGATTTGTTGTTACATGCCCGTCCACAGCTCCTGCACGGTGAGTGGTATTTCCCCAAAACAGCCTGCTGTCATTTCTCCCTGACTGTGCTGAAGTTGATGGTGCAGGTGTCGCACTGACCGTATGAGGAGGTGGTAGAGGAGGAAGCGGAGTAGGAGGCAACAAGAAACGTCCTGCAATCCTCGGTGGCGGAAGGACATGCGCCAAACTGCTCTCCGCCTCAGGCCCAGCCGTCACTGCATTAACCCAGTGTGCAGTTAGGGAGATATAACATCCCTGGCGTTGCGCAGTGCACACCTGATTTTGTCTGCCACTAGTTTGTGCAGGGCTGAGATGTCTCGCCTGGAAAACTAGTGGCGGCTGGGAACCACGTACTGTGGGACAGCCACTGCCACAAGGTGTTTAAAAGTCTCCGTCTCCACCAGACGGAATGACAGCATTTCAAAGGCCAGGAATTTTGAAATGCTGGCATTCAGGGCCAGGGATTACTGGTGGGTAGGGGGATACTTCCTCTTTCTCTCCAGTGTTTGGGGGATGGACAGCTGAACACTTCCATGGGACAGTGCTGGGTGATGGTGGTGGAAGTCATGTTGTTGCTGCCACATCCTTTTTGCGGGGTGGCAGGTGCCACTGTCACTCTAGAGGGGGAGGAAGAGGCAAAGACTGAAGCAGAAGAGAGAGCAGGAAGAGCCAGAGATCTTTCGTGGTTTTTGAGGTGTGTACTCCACTGCAGCTAGTGCTTTGCATTTAGATGCCTGAACATGCATGTGGTGCTCCGGTTTAGAACATTTATGCCTCGCTTCAGGCTCTAATTGCACAGCGTGCAAACCACTCGTGTCTTGTCATCAGCACATTGTCTGAAGAACTGCCACACCAGGGAACTCCTTGGAGCAGGCTTTGGTGTGCTCAGTCCCTGTGTGTGGTGGGCAGTAGCAGGCATACTGGCTAGGGGACGGCCACTCTGCTTTTGCACCCGGCTCCCTCTTTTGCTGTGCGGCTGGCGTTGTGTGACCACCACCTCTTCGTCCGAATTGCACATCTCATTCGCATGACCTTTATTCCATCTGGGGTCTAGGACCTCATCATCCTCCAGATCATTTTCCACCCGCTCTTCACCCCTGCCTACCTTGCTGGTCTGCAGACTGCAGAAAGCCGCAGCAGTTGGCACCTGTGTTTCGTCATCATCAGAGATGTCCATATCCTGAAACATAAGTGGTTGGGCATGGGCGTAGCTATAGGGGGTGCAGAGGTAGCAGTCGCTACCGGGCCCAGGAGCCTGAGGGGGCCCAAAGACCCTTTTCCCACATATGAAGACACGCAAAGCACTGAGGGAAGGGGGGCCCAAGCTGAACTCTTGCACCAGGGCCCATGATCCGTTAGCTACGCTCCTGTGGTTGGGCATTGGTGCACTCAATCTCTTCCACTTCTGGGCACGGGCGTAGGAAGCGGGGGGACGGGGGGGTCGGATCCCCCCCAAGAAATAATGCGGGGGGGACGGGTATGCAAAAATCCCCCCCAGCTTTCGCAGGGCAATGTGTGCGGCGGTGGCAGGGCACAGGGAGATGAACGCTTCCATTGTGGAAGCGTCCATCTCCATAGTCATCTGTATCGCCGTCCCCAGGACAGCGATACAGATGGCTGTGCTGCGGAGCAGGAGAGGGAGAGGCGTCTCCCTTCCCTGCTCCTCTGATAGGCTGCCGGCACTAGGTCGGCAGCCTATCAGATGTTAGTACAGGCGGCGCAATGACGTCATTGCGCTGTCTGTGAGCCGTACAGCGCGGGAGACAGGCCGGAAGAGGCCTGCATCGCATCGCTGTGAGCCTGTGACGGATGGAGGTAAGTATAAGTGTCTTGTTTTGTGTGTGTGTGTGTGTGTGTTTTTTTTTTTTTAACCGAACCCACTGGCCCATAAGGAGGGGAGGGGAGGGGAGAGATTTTTGGCACTTGGGGGGGGGGGGCGGAGAAATGTGGGTGTGGCTTGAGGGTGGGCGGGGACACAGGGGCCCCATAAGTGCTGTCCCCCCCAGATTTTTGGGCCTTCCTACGCCCCTGCTTCTGGGGCAGGGCTTGGTGGATGGCCGCCCGAAACCCTGCCAGCAGAGTCATCAAAAAGCCTAAGATACTGCTGTATGACTTGGGGCTCAGACTGCTTGCCTGATTTGCAAGGGGGTGAGGTGAAAGACAGATGCCCATGGGCTGCAGGTGCCAACTCTGCGCATGCAGCAGGGGACCGGGTGGGAGACAATGTGAAGGAACTGGAGGCACTGTCAGCCACCCAATCTACTACCGCCTCTACTTGTTCTGGCCTAACCATTCGTACACTGGTATTCGGGCCTACAAAATAAGGGAATGTTCTGTCGCCTACATGTACCTGAGGAAGGTGTTTTATTTGGGCGTAGTGATGTCGCGAACATAAAATTTTCCGTTCGTGAACGGCGAACGCAAACTTCCGCAAATGTTCGCGAACATGTGAACAGTGCGAACCGCCATAGACTTCAATAGACAGGCGAATTTTAAAAAACAAAGGGACTCCTTCTGGCCACAATAGTGATGGAAAAGTTGTTTCAAGGGGACTAACACCTGGACTGTGGCATGCCGGAGGGGGGATCCATGGCAAAACTCCCATGTAAAAATATCTAGTTGACGCAGAGTGTGGTAAGTTGTAATCGCAATGCGATTAATTCAGGTTATATTAATCGCATTGCGAATTCAACTTAAAGCTGAGTTCCTAATGGTTGTATTGCTAGAATATAACGAAGATTAAGAATAGGAACCCAGCTCTAAGTTGAATTCGCAATGCGATTAATATAACCTGTGTTAATCGCATTGCGATTACAACTTAGATCTGAGTTCCTAATGGTTGTATTGCTAGAATATAACGAAGATTGAGAATAGGAACGCAGCTCTAAGTTGAATTCGCAATGCGATTAATATAACCGGTATTCTAGGATACAGCAGCATGGTGTGGAGGCTCCTTACGGCTGGGCGATGGCAGAATGTCTCAGGAGGGCGCTGGTATTCATGGTAGGATCGGAGTGGTTTGCACGGGACCCACGCTGCGGTCTGCAACATGTAGCGCTCCGGGATGAAGCAGAGTTTGGGCGCTAAAGGCCCGAGCATTGGTTGTTAGTGGGCTCAAGCTATGCACGCTGTGTTTTGTGTATCAATGGTTGATTTAAAAAAAAAAAAAAATGCAGCAGCATCATGTGGAGGCTCGTTCACACCTGGGCATCGGCAAAAAGAGCCAGGCGAATGCTGGCACTCACTGTAGAATTGTACTTATTGGCACGGGACCCACAGTGCGTTTTGCGATTCGCAGTTCTCTGGGTCAAAGCAGAGTTGGGTGCTAACAGTCAAATGACGGTTGTTAGTATTTTGGCTAGCTGTTTAGGGGCTTGTTAGGGGCTATTGCATATAGTTATTGGTGTAGCATGCGCCTAGAGTAGGTATGGTCGCATGTTTTCTGATATCGGTTCATACGTAAAAAAAAAAAAAAAAAAAAAGTGTTTTCCTATTACATGTTTTACATGTGGGGGCACATCCGCAGTTAAAGCCAGACATGCAAGGTGTTGGTGGATGTATATCAGTGGTCTGTATATGGGGACACAAGCAGATCGGTCAAGGCGCCGGTATTTGAGTACTGATGCTCTGGTAAGTGTGTTTAATCTATAAACTGTATGTTATGGGCACACGTGTCAGCAGTTCTGTGCTAGGTTTATAAGTGCACTATGTCGATTAATTAGCGTTGCATCATGGGTTATATTCAAACACGTTTATATTTTCTTAGATGGCGTTGTGGTGACTCATTTAAAAAAAAAAAAAAAAAAAAAAAACCTGTAGCATTATGTGGAGGTTCGTTCGCGCCTGGGTAATGGCAGAAGGTGCCAGGCGAGTGCTGGCATTCACGGTAGGATCGGACTTGGTTACACGGTTAGTGACTTGTAGCGCTCTGGGGCGAAGGAGGTGGGGCGCTTATGGTCGAATGATCGTGGTTAGGTTCGTTACCTTCAAAAGCTACGTCCGTCTGTCTGCATTTACATTTTGTCCTATACTCCATTCACTACCAGAGCTGCGTTCATGCGTTTGCTGTTGCATCACATTAATACTCTGCTCACTTCAGATTGCATTCATACGGCTGCGTTATACCTTACTCTTCATGCTCAGAGCTGGGCCCATACCATGTTTTAGGCACCACTCACATCCAGAGCTGCATTCACCCACCTGTTCTTACATCAGATGTTATATTCTGCTTCCACTTAAAGCTGTATTTTTCCCTTTCATTGCTACATCATGGTTACTCAGTATTTTCACTAGGGCAGTCAGCACACTGCTCTGATACCGCTTTCTTTCAGGTTTACGTTTCTTTCCTCGCTGGTTGTTACATTCCATAGGCCTACTTTTCTGTTTCACTTCGGGGAAAAAAAAAAAAAAATTGGGTGCTGTTCTTTAGTCCTGGTTCGCATTCACTCAGACTGGTCTCCTGCCCCAGCTCACCATACAGTCCCTCAGCGGTCAGTGGGTTAATAGGAGTAAGTTTCCTACTATGTTTTACAAGCTGTTTACGCGTTGTCACGATTAGGGTCTTCTCTTAGCGAGTTGTAATGCCTCTGGCTCTTTTTCTCCCATCTGTTCAATTTTACGGTTGGTTTAATGTCTACCTAGGCACGGGGTTCGGTTCACTATTGTCTATGCATATCCCATCAGGTCTGGCTCACATTTTAATTACTTATCGTCACTGTAATGTCATCTAGTTCAGTCTTGGCTTCGGGGGCCCGATGACTGCTTCAGCCTCATGGCTCCGCGGGGTCTATGACCGTTCTTCACGTTATTCGTTAGGGGTACAATATGGTTGTAAGCTGGTTAGTGTCCTAGGTTACTGTAGAAGGGGGTCATGGTTATGCGAGTCCCCTAGTCATACTGGTACTGCTTAAGTGGTTGGCCCCGCCATTAGTGTCTCTCGCGCTTGGCCCCGCCATTAGTGTCTCACGCATGGCTTCTCAATTTACCTTTTACACACAACTCCGCCATTCGAGGTCGGCTGCGTGGTCCGCCACAGTAGGTTCCATGTCTATTTCTGCCTTCAGGCCCGCTCGCATGGCTCGGTCAGCTGTGGCTCGCAATACAATTCTTCTTGTGGAGGCTCGCATGCATGGCTTTTTGGGCATTAGAATCTAACTCACATTATTGTTGTAGGTTGTTGGGTTTTCATCGTTTTCTTTTCAAGCAGTCATCTCAAGCCTTCCTTTTCAGACATCACCTTCTCCTGGGTTCGCATTTTTCTCCCATTTACCCTCTCTAGGTTCTTGCTTCCCTCGCTCCCCGTTGTTACTTTTCTCTTGCCCGTCCTTGCATTATAGACCCATTCTCCCAGGAAGCTGACCCTGTGGTCTCATTTTTCACGTTTCTCAAATTTCGGCTCTCAAAGGGTTGTTCAGGAAAAAATAATACTATGGCATCAGTTTCGTCCACAGGGAGTCCTCTCACCCTCTCACCACTACATGTGATTTCACGAAGTCTGTCACGTCTACAGACTAATAAGTCCTGTCTCACCACTACAGGCGATTTACGAAGTCTGTCACGACTACAAACTAATAAGTCCTGTCACGACTACAGGCGATTTACGAAGTCTGTCACGACTACAGACTAATAAGTCCTGCCTCACCACTACAGGCGATTTACGAAGTCTGTCACGACTACAGACTAATAAGTCCTGTCACGACTACAGGCGATTTACGAAGTCTGTCACGACTACAGACTAATAAGTCCTGTCACGACTACAGGCGATTTACGAAGTCTGTCACGACTACAGACTAATAAGTCCTGTCACGACTACAGGCGACTTACGAAGTCTGTCACGTTACTGACACGATAAGTCCTAAGCGCGACTACAGGCACAGCATACGTAGTCTATCATGACCTTAAGCTTGTCCTGTCATAGCGGCAGGCATTGGGTGTACATTATGTCTTCATTACAGACATGCTTACTTCATCGTCAAACTCGGGCTGAGGGTGTTGGTGTCGCACCTAGTTTCTGGGTACCGGTCTATCATCCAGTAGTAGGTACAATAATAAGGCACAATATACGTAGTCTGTCACGTCTATGGACTCAACAAGTCCTATCACTACTGTAGGTGCAGCATACATAGTTTATCACGACCTTAAGCTTATTTCCTGTCACAACTGCTAGTATGGTGGGTATGTTTTTGTCCTCATTACAGGCAACATTAGCTCGTTAATTGGATCAGCCATGTACTCGTGCTTATGGTTCCCCAGGCCTGGTGAGTCTACACATTTCACTTAATCCATTACTAGAGTTAGACGGCATCCGCCATCTTCTAACTTTTTGGGTCCTTTATAAAAATAATAATAATAATTAAAGCGGTGGTCGGGGAATAAGTATAGGTGAAGTATTTTGCTACTATTAACAGGGCCCTTGGCGAATGGTTGGACTTCAATTAGGCCTTCCATCAGATTCACCATTGTTGTTTTAGTCTGCAGCTCTCAGGATTCAGACCGTCTCGTAATATGTTCATATGTTGTTCAACATAGGAGTAAATCGTTTCTGATTACCAACCACTCTTTCAAAAGCATCAACATTAGCTACCTCCAAGGACGACGTGCCGGCGCACGTGACAAAGAGGTAAGGTACATAGAAGTCTCTGTGGTACGTACGGTATATTCCGCACCTTCATCGTGTAGTGTCTTTGCGTTCAAAGTGGGTGTCGTAATGGTATGTAAATGTTTTGCTCTAAACTAAGGTCTGCTCTTTTGGCCCTTTAGGCTGCCCTACCGCAGCAGTTATGGCACAATTCTACTGCTTGTTGTAGATAGGTTACGTACACCTTTCTGATAGCCGATCCGACCACAAGTATTAAGCAAAGACCTACAACAAGCAGTAGAATTGTGCCATAACTGCTGCGGTAGGGCAGCCTAAAGGGGGCCACCCTAATATGAAGTGACTGTAAGATGGTGTGGGTGGGTGGGTGAAATCAGCTGAATCGGCGTCAGCCTGGGCCCCCAGGTGCCTATAAATAGCCTTGTAATCAGCCTCCCCTCCCACAAATACAGCAAAGGTCTTTGCTTAATACTAATCGCATTGCGATTACAACTTAGATATGAGTTCCTAATGGCTGTATTGCTAGAATATAACGAAGATTGAGAATAGGAACGCAGCTCTAAGTTGAATTCGCAATGTGATTAATATAACCTGTATTAATCGCATTGCGATTACAACTTAGATCTGAGTTCCTAATGGTTGTATTGCTAGAATATAACGAAGATTGAGAATAGGAACCCAGCTCTAAGTTGAATTCGCAATGCGATTAATATAACCTGTATTAATCGCATTGCGATTACAACTTAGATATGAGTTCCTAATGGTTGTATTGCTAGAATATAACGAAGATTGAGAATAGGAACGCAGCTCTAAGTTGAATTCGCAATGCGATTAATATAACCTGTATTAATCGCATTGCGATTACAACTTAGATATGAGTTCCTAATGGCTGTATTGCTAGAATATAACGAAGATTGTGAATAGGAACGCAGCTCTAAGTTGAATTCGCAATGCGATTAATATAACCTGTATTAATCGCATTGCGATTACAACTTAGATCTGAGTTCCTAATGGTTGTATTGCTAGAATATAACGAAGATTGAGAATAGGAACCCAGCTCTAAGTTGAATTCGCAATGCGATTAATATAACCTGTATTAATCGCATTGCGATTACAACTACTAAGATGGATGCCATCCTTGCTTTTCGATGGGAGTTGGGAGGGTCTGGGAGGGAGACTGATGTACTAGCCCTAAAAAGGGCTTTTTGGGGTGCTGTCAGGACGCAGTCCTTACAGCAGAGATCTGATGAGTCTTTCAGGACTGAAGTGGACACTGAATACACTAGCCTAGATATTGATTTCATATGTTCGCCCGCCGCGACGAACGCGCACAAGCTATGTTCGCCGGGAACTACTCGCCGGTGAATAGTTTGGGAGTTGGGACATCTTATTTGCGAATTTAACTTAGAGATGGGTTCCTAATGGTTGTATTGCTAGAATATAACGAAGATTGGGAATTTAGCTCTATATTCTCAATCTTCGTTATATAATTCTAGCAATACAACCATTAGGAAACCCAGATCTAAGTTGAATTTGCAATGCGATTAATATAACCTGCATTAATCGCATTGCGAATTCAACTTAGAGCTGAGTTCCTAATGGTTGTTGTATTGCTAGAATATACGTTATATTCTAGCAATACAACCATTAGGAACTCAGCTCTACGTTGTAATCGCAATGCGAATAATACTTACAATTATTAATCGCTTTGCGAATCCATTTAATGCCTCTATTTGATTGTATATGACGGTTGACTATGACTACCACCAATGTTCTGCTGCCTCCGAGGCAAGATACCTGAGGCAAATATGGTAGTCTAGATCATTACCCAAATCTATATTCAGCTACATGGCTTAGAAAATATGCTGTCAAACAATGATCCTAGGTTTTGGTATAGACACATGATCTAGACTACCATATTTGCCTATACCAAATGTAAATATGCAACCAAATGTGGCAAAATACACAAAAAAATAAACTAAAAAATGAAAAAAATATAAAAACGCAGATGCGTTTTTGATGCGTTTTCTATTAAAAATGCCCAAATGGCCCCTGGGGGGGTTCAGATATCTTGCTTTGGAGGCAGCAGAACATTGGTGGTAGTCATAGTCAACCGTCATATACAATCAAACAGAGGCATCAAATGGATTCGCAAAGCGATTAATAATTGTAAGTATTATTCACATTGCGATTACAACTTAGAGCTGAGTTCCTAATGGTTGTATTGCTAGAATATAACGTATATTCTAGCAATACAACAACCATTAGGAACTCAGCTCTAAGTTGAATTCGCAATGCGATTAATGCAGGTTATATTAATCGCATTGCAAATTCAACTTAGATCTGAGTTCCTAATGGTTTTATTGCTAGAATATAATGAAGATTGAGAATATAGTGCTATATTCGTTATCTTTGTTAATATATTCTAGCAATAAAACCATTTGGAACTCAGATCTAAGTTGTAATCGCAATGCGAATAATACAGGTTATATTAATCGCATTGCGATTTACAATTACTAACACTGCAGCTTCAGAATGAATGTAAGATGGATCCTATCCTTGCGTTTAGATAGGAGGTGGGAGGGTCTGGGAGGGAGGGTATGCTGATTGGCTGGAATGTGTCTGCTGACTGTGAGGTACAGGGTCAAAGTTTGCTCAATGATAAAGTATAGGGGCGAACGCGAACATCGAATATGTTCGCCCGCCGCGGCGGACGCGAACAAGCTATGTTCGCCGGGAACTGTTCGCCGCCGAATAGTTTGGGCCATCTCTATTTGGGCGTCTAGCTGGCACAGATTGACCACATCCTCACACCAGCAGAACCATGACCAGGGCTAAGTCCCTTATTTGATGACCTCTTCATTATTTGAGGTCATCCACCGAACTAACAGATGGATTAGCTAGATTTATTTTCCTGTCACATATGCAGTGCAGGTGTACCTCAGACAAACAATGGGTATATGTCACCCACCGAATTAACAGATGGATTAACTAGATTTATCTCCCTGTCATGTATGCAGTGCAGGTGTACCTCACATAAACAATCGGTATATGTCACCCACCGAACTAACAGATAAATTAACTAAATTTATTTAACTGTCACAAATACAATGCAGGTGTACCTCAGACAAACAATGGGCATATGTCACCCACCGAACTAACAGATGGATTAACTTGATTTATTTCTCTGTGATGTATGCAGTGCAAGTGTACCTCAGACAAACAATGGGTATATGTCACCCACCAAACTAACAGAAGTATTAACTAGATTTATTTCCCTGTCACAAATCCAGTGCAGGTGTACCTCAGACAAACAATGGGTATATGTCACCCACCGAACTAACAGATGGATTAACTAGATTTATTTCCCTGTCACGTATGCAGTGCAGGTGTACCTCAAACAAACAATGGGTACATGTCACCCACTGAACTAACAGATGGATTAATGCACATGTGTCTTTCTTCAACTTAAGCAACTATGCAACTACAGTATGTGCTATAGGTCACCCACAGAATTAACAGCCAGATTCATTATTATACTTCTTTGTCAGGGGTGCAATGCTGGTGTATAGCACCCACAACAAAATCACTATAGGTTACCCACAGTATAAATAGACAGATGAGATTTCTAACACTTTCCCTCGCTTCAGCTGCATGCTACCTGTCCATGCAATACTCAGAGCTGAGGGGCAGTGCTACATGTGATCCAGCTTTTATAGCGGATGGGTCACATGATGCACGGGCCAATCACAGCCATGCCATTACTAGGCATGGCTGTGATGGCTTCTCAGTGCCCACAGCTTAAAAGCTTGTTGATTGGCTGCAGCCTTTCAGCAAGCTTTATTAAATGCCCAAACACCGAACTCGAAGCAGAACTTTTCCTGAAAAGTTCGGGTTCGGGTCCGGGTACCCAAACTCACAGAGTTCGGTACGGACCCGAATTTTACAGTTCGGATTCGCTCAACACTAATTATAACTCCAAGTAACAGGGTCAAAATTGCCCTAAACAGTGCTCTTATGACTGCGAGAAATATAACATATCTAGCAGCTTACCGGTAATGCTCCAACAAAGGGATGAACTAGACAGCACAGGTCTTCTTTCTATGCACTTATATAAATAAAAAAATTAAATAATAGGCAATTACCAATAATTGCCACTAGATGGCAGCTTGTGTCTATGGACAGCACAACCTCTCAACACAGAATGATGTTCTGCTCACTCTGCACAGGCATCTCCCTGCCTGCTGCCCCATTGATTGTCTGATCCAAACTAACAGATGGATTAATGCATAAGTGTCTTTCTTCAACCTAAGCAACTATGCAACTATGTAATAAGGCCTCATTTCTTTTAATCAATAAGTATTTACTGTATGCTTATTTTAAAGCTCATCTTTTTGGGCATTTTTTCTTACTTATTGCATTCTACTTATTTTGGGTTAACCCCTTCTCTTCCGAGCCACATTTCACCTTAAGTCCCAGGCCGATTTTTGCAAATCTGACGTGTTACTTTATGTCAGCGTTTCTCAAATAGGGGGGCGCACCCCCCATGGGGGGCGCGAGGCTCCGTAAAGGGGGGCTCCAGGTGGCAGGAGATGAACGCTTCCACTGTGGAAGCGTTCATCTCCATAGTGATCTGTATCGACGTCCTCTGGACAGCAATACAGATCGCTGTGCTGTGCGGCAGTGGAGGGAGAGGCGTCTCCCTCCCCTGCTCCTCTGATAGGCTGCGGGCCTTGTGCCGGCAGCCTATCAGAGCGGTTCAGGCGGCGCGATGACGTCATCGCGCCGCCTGAGCAGAGTGCAGAGCGGGACACAGGCCGGAAGAGGCCTGCATCCAGCGCTTCCAGCGAGGTAAGTATTGGGTGGGTGGGGGGACCCTGGACCCTGGACCCTATTGGGGGAGGGGGGAAGCCTGGACCCTGGACTCTGCACATGATTTGGGGGGAGGGGGTTAATGTAGCCTGCACATGATTGGGGAGGGGGGTTAATGGAGCCTGCATATGATTGGGGAGGGGGGTTAATGGAGCCTGCATATGATTGGGGAGGGGGGGTTAATGGAGCCTGCACATGATTTGGGGGGGGGGGGTTAATGGAGCCTGCACATGATTTGGGGGGGAGGGGGGGTTAATGGAGCCTGCACATGATTTGGGGGGGGGGAGGGGGGGTTAATGGCCCTCACCTGTGGGGAGATTGGTGTACTTATAACGATTTTATAAACAAATGATACTATTTACAGTCTCGCGGGGGTCGCGAAATGTTTTCTTCTTCCTAGGGGGGGCATGACAGAAAATAATTGAGAAGCACTGCTTTATGTGGTAAAAAATTTGGAACGCTTTTACTTATCTAAGCCATTCTGAGACTGTTTTCTGTGACACATTGTACTTCATGACAGTGGTAAATTCCAGTGGATATATTTCACCTTTTTTTATTAAAAAGCTAAAAAATTATTTTTTTAGATGCAATTTTTCAAAAGTTCAACAAAATTATCAAAACCATTTTTTTACTCACCAATAAAGTTATAAAGTGATTTTCAGGGGCTTATGTAATGGAAACCACCCATAAATGACCTCATTTTAGAAATCACACCCCTCAAATTATTCAAAACTGATGTTACAAACTTTGTTAACCCTTGAGGTGTTCCATAAGAATTAATGGGAAATTGAGGTAACATTTCTAAATTTACAATATTTTTTTATATTTTCCATTTTCCTCAATTTTTGCTATAACATAGCAAGGGTTAAAAGGAAAATAAACCTCATTATTTCTTACCCTGATTCTTCAGTTTACAAACCCAACAAAAAATGTGTTAAAAAACGGTAATATGAGCGCATGGCAGGGTTCAAAAGGGAAGTAGCACCATGGGGCTTTTGGAGGACAGATTTTGCGGGGATGGCTTTTGGGAGCTATGTCACATATGAAGACAACCTGAGGTGGCCCTACAGTGAAAACCCCCAAAAAGTGACCGCCTTCTGGAAACTAGACCCCTCAAGGAGTATTTCAAGGTGTGTAGTGAGCACTTTGACTCATCAGGCGTTTCACAGAATTAGGAAACACTTGGCTGTGAAAATGAAAAATTACCATTTTTTTCCAGAAAAAGAGGCTTTACACCCACATTTTTCACTTTCACAAGGGGTAACAGGACAGAATGCACCACAAATTGTGTTACCCATTTCCCCCTGAATGCAGCAACACCCCACATGTGCTTGTAGCCAACGCACAGCAGGTCTCTAGAGGTGAGGCAAAGTGCAAAATATGTTTTTTGCAGGCTTGAATAAACAGACATGGATTATAGGTGCCATGTCGCATGTTAAAAAAACGTATCTTGCAGAAGTACTGGGGCCCTCCATTGCCTGGTTTGGAAGAATTAGGGCCTTTATCACCACCTCTTGAAATTGTAGAAATGTTCTAGCCTGGCCTCTAGATCTAAATAGTACGCATGCATTGTACAGCGCCATGTATGCAATGTGCACGGCCAGCTTTTTGTACTACACTTTTTTTTTGTGTGGCACTGTAGGGCTTCAGAACTTCATCTGAAAGATAAACCCCGCCCATTTGCCTGTTGTAGTCCAGAATGCAGTCTGGTTTGGGGACAGTGGTAGTGGTACCACGTACAGGGGCAGGGGAGCTGGTGTTACTGTGAATGGTGGTCAGCAAAAGGATATCCCTCTTGTCCTTGTACTTAACCACCAACATGTTCTCATTGAGTAGAGCACGACTGTCTCCTTTTATTAGTGGTTGCCCTACCAGGGATCTAGCGAGGTCTCTCTGATTTTTGCGTACTGTGACGCACGCCACAGTACCTCTGGAACTTAGTGACCGGAACAGTGGTAGACTCGTGTAGTAATTATCCACATATAGATGATAACCCTTATCTGGCAGTAGGTGCAGTAAGTCCCACACTATCTTCCCACTAACTCCTAGGATGGGGGGGGCATTCTGGTGGTTTAATCCAGGTGTCCCTCCCTTCATAAACCCGGAACTTGTGACTGTACCCAGAGCTACTCTCCCAGATTTTATACAGTTTTATGCCATACCTTGCCTGTTTGCTGGGCAGGTACTGGCGGAATCTTACCCTCCCTTTGAAAAGTAATGGGATTAGTTTATGCAGATATTTTGTTCTGGGGAGTACACTTCTGAAATCTTTGCGTTGAAGTGGTCAAGGACGGGCCTAATTTTGAACAGACGGTCAAATGCGGGGTCCTTCTGGGCACTGTGCAATATCGTTGTAATGCAAAAATGTAAGTATTGAGTGGAATCGATAACGGGACATGGTATTACTGTAAATACTGATTAATCTTTGTTTTTTTAAAAAAGGCCCATATGCAGCAAAAGCCCCCAAAAAGTCATCATCTCTGCTGCATTTACCTTGGGGTATAGCGTATGATGTTGTGGGGTTCTAGGAAATAAATTGCTGGTCGTACAAATTTGTTTGGGTTACCATCAAATTGATAAAATCTTCAGAGAAAAAGATTTAAAAAAAAATCTGAAGCCCCCACAACTATCTGAATTCCTGAGTTGCCCACAAACTCAGGAATTTGGGGATGATAATTCTCAGGGGGTGGGGTCCATGTGGGCTCACTCTGGGGGGCTGTCTCAGCTGTTGTTCTGGGGCGCCTTCTAGAGGATCCCTCATCAGCGGATGATGATGATGAGAAGGTAGAGGAGTGGCATCCTTTTCTCCCTCACTGGCAGACTCAGTATTGGAGGCGAGCCTTGTGTATGCCTCTTCAGCTGAGTATACCCGTTGGGGTGGACGGGCCATTTTTATTTTATTGAGGAGTGATGTGTAAAATGTGTAAACCTTTATTTAGTGTGAGGGGTGTGTATGTTGTGTTTTCACACGTGAAGGGGCTTGTAATAAATTTGAAATTAAATTTAGGGGGAAAAAAGGAGAAAAAAAAATTGTAAAAAAAAAATCTTTTCGAAACAAAAAAGTATTTTCTGCGAAAAAAAAAAATTGCAATCCAAACTGAGCAGACGCGATCAGTAGTGGGCGCTACTAATCGATGCTCAGGGGTTGCAAAATGCACGCATGCAGATGGTGCATTCGTGCAAAATTCTAAACTGACATTAACTGAAATGTATTAGTGTTGATCGAGCACCAGAGTGCTCGGGTGCTCTGGCCGAGCACACCTGAATGCTCGGGTGCTCTACAGAGCACCCGAGTATAATGAAAGTCAATGGGAGAACCCGAGCATTAAACCAGGCACCCCCTGCTCTGAAGAGGGGAGGGTGCCTGGTTAATAGGAAAAGTTTAGAAATTGATGGAAACACCACTGAAATAGTTCAGGAACAGCATGGGGAGGATTTCTGGATGCATCTTGGACTCCCATGGTGCTGCTGGGAAGGATGTTGTCCGAGTAGTACGCCACTTTTACAGACCAACAATAATACGCACAAAACCAAAGATAAAATCAATTTTAGAGGCAAAATTGTTAGGAAACATTCTTTCCTGTATATTTACTTGTATATAACGTACAAGTTCTGTCAAAAATTTTGTTGGTTTTCGGAACTACAGACGAACCACAGGGAAAGCATTTGTAAATTTTTGGAGCAATTTTTCAACAAGGACCTTCTGGAATTGCACCGTTTTGCTCATCCTCTCCACCAGAGGAATGAGAGATGAGAAGTTCTCTTTGTAGCGGGGGACCAGAAGGGTGAACACCCAGTAATCTGTGTTGTCTAAAATGCGTATAATGCGCAGGTCACTGGGAAGGCAGCCTAACATGAAGTCAGCCATGTGTGCCAACAGGCAAGATGTCGATGTCGACATCAAGATCACTCTCCATCTCCTCATTCTCCTCCTTCTCCCCATCCACGTTGAACAGATGGAATTAAACTTCCACGGGTACTACCCTCTGTAGCGGAGGCAACCGTCTACTGCTCCTCCTCCTCCTCTTCATGGTCCAATTTACGCTGAGAAGACGAATTGTGGGTGGTCTGGCTATCACCCTGTGTAATGTTCTCCCCCATTTCCTCCTCTGACACAAAGCCTGACAAACAGGTAGAACTTAGAGTTCCAGTGCATGCTCACATCGCACAACAGTCGGTGAGCTGGAAGCCACAAGCACTGCTGCAGCGTTGACAGACCGGCTGAAGCTGCGGACGACTTGAGGAAATGGGCACAAACGCGGTGCGCCTTCACTAGTAGCTCTTGCGAATTGGGTTAGGTTTTGATAACCCGCTGAACCACTAAGTTTAAAGGGAGTTTTTCACCCCATATGGCCATATAGAGTGTTTACTCCGCCCAATAGCACAGATATAGAAGAATGTAAGGGTACCTTTATCTTTTTCTTCATACTTGAAGTAGGTGTAAAAATGAAGTTTAATCCTTATGCAAATGAGCTCTTGAAGGTGCCCAGTGGTGGCGCTTACTGTATGGGAGCCCAGGCTGCGCTGCCTTTTTTTAATGTTTCTCCGCCCAGCCTGTGCTTATACCCGCCCTCCTATTCCCTTGCTTAAACCTACAGTCCGGCCGAGACCCAGCGCCTGCCCACTGCTTCATCAGGCCGGGATCATTGCTTTAATTAATGCGCATGCGCCTGGCGAATGCCCTCTTGCGGCTGGTTTCGCTCGGTTCTCTGGTGCATGTGCATTAATTAAAGCGATGCCGTGCCCACAAGAGGCACAATAGGCACAAAAGGCAGACAGTGCGCAGGCGCAAGATATCGGCCGGACTGCAGGTTGAAACAAGCAAATAGGAGGGCGGGTATAACCACAGGCTGGCCGGGGAAACGTTCAAAAAAGGCAGCGCAGCCTGGGCTCCCATACAGTATGCGCCGCCCCTGGGCACCTTCAAGAGCTAATTTGCATAAATATTAAACTTCGTTTTTACACCTACATCAAGTATGAAGAAAAAGATAAAGGTACCCTTACATTATTCTATATCTGTGCTATTGGGCGGAGTAAACACTCTATATGGCCATATGGGGGTGAAAGATTCCCTTTAAGACGAGGGCTAGGCATGGGATGTGTGTCAGTTTGCCGAGCTCCAAAGCCGCCACCAAGTTATGGCCATTGTCAGACACAACCATGCCTGGTTGTAGGTTGAGTGGCGAGAGCCACAGCTCAGTCTGGTCCCTTATACCCTGCCATAGCTCTGTGGCGTTGTGCGGTTTGTCCCCTAAGCAGATCAGCTTCAGCATGGCCTGTTGACGCTTATCCACAGCAGTGCTACACTGCTTCCAGCTAGCGACTGATGGCTGACTGCTGATGGAGGTAGAAGTGGAGGAGGAGGCGGAGGAGAAGAAATGGGGGTTGGAGCCAGTAACATAGCTGCTGGCGGAGACCCTGATGGACGTAGGGCCCACAATCTTGGGCGTGGGTAGCACCTGTGCCACCCCAGGGTACGACTCACTCCCGGCCTCCTCAACATTTACCCAGTGTGCGGTCAGGGAAATGTAATGTCCCTGGCCACCAGCACTTGTCCATTTGTCTGTGGTGAAGTGGATCTTCCCAGTAAGTGCGTTGGTCAGGGCAACAGGTGATGTTCTGGGACACTTGCTGGTGTAAGGAGGGCATGGCACACCATGAAAAACAGTGGCGGCTGGGGACTGCGTACCGAGAAACGGCTGCCGACATCAGGCTGCAGAAGGCTTCAGTGTCCACAAGCCTAAATGGCAACCTTTCAAGGGCCAGTAATTTTGAAAGTTGCACATTTAGTGCTATGGTCTGTGATGTTGTTGCTGACGGGGGATTGGCCAGCAGTGCGTAACACAGGGGAAGAGGAGGCAGTGGTGTGATCCGCAGACCCAGATTGTGGACCCAGGTGTTCGGCCCACTTATTAGGGTGCTTGGATGTCATGTGCCGGATCATGCTGGTGGTGGTGAGATTGCTAGTGTTCACAGCCTGGCTCATTTTGGTACGGCACAGGTTGCAAACTACCACTCTTTTGTCATCTGCACTTTCCTCAAAAAAGCGCCATACTGCGGAACGCCTACCCCTTGGCAAGGTAGATTTACGCATGGGGGGGATCGGTGTAACGGTTGCGGGCCTGTTTGGTGTGGGCTGACGTCTCCTTTTTGCAACCCCACTGCCTCTTCCAGACTGTTGCGGTCCTGCGGATCCCTCCCCCTCTGTACTGCTGTCCACGCTTGGCTTTTCACCTTCCCATGTAAGTGACCTCACTCTGCTCATCCTCCTGACTTGACCAAACCAGAACCTCAGTGATTGACAACTGTGTCTCATCATCATCCACCTCGTGAACGAATGATTGTCGTTAACCACCGTCATCTTCTTGAGACTGTGAAGGCTCAAGAGGTTGGGAATCAGGGCACAATATTTCAGGTACCTCTTCAAGCGTGATGATGGGTGCGAGCAGGGCCGGGCCGACACAGAGGCTGGGAAGGCTCCAGCCTCAGGGCGCTCCAGCCTCAGGGCACAGGCAGGGGCCGGCAGGGGCCAGCCCTAGGGAGAGGGACTCACAGGGGGGAACCGCTCAGCGCTCCCTCCTGTCATTCCCTGATTGTAGCGTGACCGAGCTCTGTCTAGTCCCCAGGTACAGAGAGCATCAGTCTCCTGTACCCGGCCGGACTAACAGGAAGTGCGCACACAATTTGCACTTCAAGTCAGTCGGCTCGGTACAGGAGACAAAAGCTCCTCCTCCTGTACCCGCGGAGGCTCAGACCATGCAGAGCTCGGCCATGCTATAGCAGAGGTAGGAGGAGAGGAGGGGGAGAAGAAGGAGCATGACAACATGGGGGGAAGAAAGAGCATGACAACATGGGGGGGTGGGAGAAAGAGCATGACAACATGGGGGGGTAGAAAGCATGACAACATGGGGGGAGAGGAAGAGCATGACAACATGGGAGGGGCAGAAAGAGCATGACAACATGGGGGCAGAAAGCATGACAACATGGGGGGAGAAGAAGAGCATGACAACATGGGGGGGCAGAAAGAGCATGACAACATGGGGGGGCAGAAAGAGCATGACAACATGGGGGGTATAAAGAGCATGAAAAGATGCAGGAGAATGACAGGGGGCAGAAAGATCATGACAAGAAGAGGGGATTATGACAAGAGGGGGAGAGCATGACAAATTACTATGTGGCGGCACTGCTGTGTGGTTGAGGGGGGTGTGGGGGAGATTACTGTTTGGGGGGCAGTGTGGCAGACATTACTGTTTGGGGGGCAGTGTGGCGGACATTACTGTGTGAGGGACACTACAGTGTGGGGTGGCATTATACAAAAGCTCTGCAGATGTATTGGGTCACCACAATTTGGGTGGTCATTCACTAAATGAAAGCTCTCTGGATATAATCTTATTAACTATATAACTGTAGTTAACAGTTAAGATTATATACAGTGTGTGTGGGGTGGTGTAGTAGAATACAGTCACTGCACGGGCCCCGCTGGCGCTGTCATCAAAAAAGCAGATACAACCTCACAGCCTCACCCCTTGTATTGGGGGTCATTCCTACACGGACCCTGTTATGGGGAGGGGCGATCTATGGATGACACATATGTGTCATCCACAGATTCCCCAATAACAGTGTCATCCATCACAGATCCCCCATAGCAGTGTCATCCACAACTTGGAGGGGGGGGGGGGCACACTGGGGCAGCTCAGCCTCTTTTGGTGGTGGACCTTGTCCTAGCCCTGGGTGCGAGGGCCATATCTAATAGTTGTGCTGGAAAGAGCTCCTCGGAATATTCGAGTGTGGGATCACTGGTATGGCAAGCCTCTCCATGGTGGGAGGAAGGATGATCAGAGTGAGGATTCAGTTTATCAGACTCATGGCTACAGAGCCTGGATGAGAGGGTGGTGCTTAACCAACTGGAAGCATTATCTTCAGCATTCCAACTGACCAACTGTTCGCACTGGTCTGACTCGGACAGTGTTGTCCTGCACCGCCCAGCTAAATTGGACATGAAGCTGGGTACGGTGGATGTTTTTTTTTCTGGTGCACTGGCAGCAGGCATATTTTCATTGCGCCCAGGGTCACAGGCCCCTGCGTGCACCATCAGCATCATGCCCACTTCCCTGTCCCTTAGTGCTCACCTTCTACATATTAATGGTTTTGTCACTAGATGTGGCGCAGATTGTTTTACTGTCCGCTAAAGACACAGTTTTCGGATGCAGGACAGTATATGTCACAAAAACCCACAGAATTTGGACCCTATATTAGGCCCAGATTATTGTAATTTGTATTACAGCCAATGTTTGCAGATATTCTACAGTATTGGTTACAGAACGCCACAGATTATAGACACTAGATGTGGCCCAGATTATTAAAGACACAATCTGCGGACTATGTACAGTATATGTCACTAATAGGTATAAAATAAAAATATCTTGCTGCTGTCAAACACACACAGTAGTCCTTAAAAGGATTTTGGGGTCGTTGAAAAGCTTTTGGTAGGAAAAACAGAAAATGTCTCTCACTGCACTATCTGTCCCTTCCGAAGCACTGTCCCTGAGACTGCAGGCGGTAGATTGCTGCTCTAAAACACACACAGTAGTCCTTAAATGGTCTTTGGGTCTTTTAAAAGCTTTCTCTGAATACAAACTGTGAAAATCGCTCCCTACACTGTCTTTCCCTTCCTATGCTCTGCTCTCCCTGTCTATGTCTGACAGGGATGGTGCGTTCCGGCCAGCCAATCACTGTAATGCCAGCAGCCAACATGGCTACTGGCATTACAGTGAGGGCAGTTCCTACCTGCACCTTTATTGGCTGCTTAAAAGCCGTAAAACGTGCGGGCGGAGACTCGAGCATTTCGCTCACGCACATGCGGTACTCGGCTGAGTACCGCCATGTGCAGAGCATAGCGATGCTCAAGCCGAACCGATATTCGGCCAAGCATGCTCGCTCATCACTACTGATAAATTTTGTAAACGCACATCTTACAATTAAGATGTTGGCCTGGTAATGTCACTCTCACAAGGTGACACCGTCTATTTAAAAAGTACACTGTATGTCACTAATAAATTGTTTATACGCACACCTTACACTTTAGATGTGGGCCTGGTAATGGACTCTAACAAGATGAAACAGTCTATTTAAAAGGTACATTGTATGTCAGAGATACATTTTTTCAGCGCACACGTTACACTCCAAATATGGCGCACCTAATGTAACTGTCCAACGCAGACACCGTCTACTCAAAAAGTACATTGGATGTCACTGATATTTTAGGGATGCACACACTTTACACAGGAGATGTGGCACGAATAATTTAACTGTCCTCAGCGGCCTATTACCTGGTATTTAGTGCAGGATGCGCTAAAAATATATATTGCTGCTGTCACACAATAATCCTTAAAATGACTTTTGGGTCTCTGAAACGTATGATCAGCTCTCCCTAACACTGAGCAATTTAGCGCAAGTTGACTATAAAAATATATTGCTGCTATTACACACAATAGTCCTTAAAAGGACTTTTGATTCTCTGAAATGTTTTGTGCAAAAATAACTTTAATAACAATCCCTACACTGTCTGTCCCTTCCTATGCTCAGCTCTCCCTGACTAATACTGAGCCGAGCACGTGTCATCGGGTGCTGACGATGAGTAGGAGGAGCATCAGGAGAAATAGAGGACATTGAAGTTGATGGGAAGGAACGACAGCTTCTTTCTGCTGACCTTGCCAAGTCCTGACTGCTGGAGAGGGGGTACGGGCCGGTAGGAGATGCAGCAGTTGCTGCATCAGGCTTTAACACTAAATGAGTGGCACGGTTTTACTACACCACTGTATGGTGACGCTCCATGTGTTGTCGCAGGGCCGTCATGCCAACATTAGTACCCTGGCCATGCCTCACCTTCTGCCCACGCATGCTGCATACCACCACACTAACGTCCCCCAGCGACTTGATTAAAAAATTCCCACACTGGCAAGTATGGCATTTTTCCTCTATGTAATGCCTGTCTGCCACTGCTTTTATGAACCTATGCACTGCTAGTGTGTTCTTCACAGGGAGTCTCCCAAGTAGCAGACAGTGTACCCCTCCCACGTTTGGCTTCAGTTCTCCCACTGCTTCCACCCTGCTGTTTTAATGTCACACTAACACCCTGCTCTCTCATGTGCCACCCTTACCCCCTGATGATGACAATGCCCCCTCTTTACCTTGCTCCCACAAAGCTCATCATTGCTAAAAAGTGGAACAGAGCCAGCAACTATCATCACTTGGCTACCAGAAGAAGCAGCAAAATCAAGAGGCAGGTTCAGGACAGGTGAGGGCACAAAGGCCGTTCCTGGCCATGCCAACTAAGCGTGATGTCAGAGGAACCCACCGATTCATGGCTGAGTGTATCTGTTGTCACTTGAGATGATGTTGAAGAGCTAGTCAACCATTCCAATACAGCTGTATTGTCAAAACACGACTGCTGGATGACAGTGGCAGCTCTGGCCAGTTGCTGTGGCTGCTACCAACCCCCCTTTTTCTGCTGCTACTTGTTCCAGCTATAACAACATTTTTGTGCCACTGCCTGTTCCCTTGGAGGGCCCAGGCAACTGTCTGTTGACCATAGTGTACAGTAACTGTATTAGTAATGTAAAGGATTAACATAGAATGTGGCAGCAGTTGAAGATAAATGCGGCAATATATCAGCCCTTAATTGGAAATGTGGTAGCAGTTCAACAAGATGCACACAGAGATTACACTCAACCTGCACTGTCCCTGCTGTCTCCCTATGCTCTCCCTACAGTCTCAAAAAACTCTCCCTACGATCTCTCTGCACTGTCCCTGCACTCTCCCTGTCCAATATTCTCCTATTAATAGCTTTTTTCAACACTGTATCTAGCGCATAAGCACTTGTGACGTTTCTCTCTAAACTCAGCTCACAGTGAAATGGTTGAGTTCTCGCAGGATGATGCTTTTATAGGGCTGTGACATCACAAGGTATGGCTATCTTTGAATTGGCTGGCTGTACAGCATTATGGGTCACATTGTTTTCCAAGGCTTCTTACTTTGACTTTATAACACGTGCAGCAGCCATTTTAGAAAAAAAAATTATTTGTTACCACGAAGCGTAAGGAAATTTGGATTTGTGTAGAATCAAATATTTCCTAAACTTCAGATTGAATTCCACTTCAGATACTTCGATTCGCTCACTTGTAGTTAGTTTTTAGTGCTAAATATACATCTTCATCTCTTAATAAGTTTCCACATATTTTCTAACAATAGCACAAATCTAAGTAAAGTATTTGGAGTGGTTTGCATCACAGGTATTAAAAGGTGCACTTAAACATTTGATGGTTGCTTTTTCATGTCAAAGAGAAAATCTAATTTATCACTACTATAATACATCCGTGACAGGCGCAGCACTATGAAGTGCCTTTTGCGCTGTGGCATTAGAAGAATTTGATATCTCTAATCTTTTAGTCCAACCAGACTGTCTACTACTCTGCTTCAGTCTTGTTTTTTTTTAGGTAATTTTTCTAGCGCCGTTCTACGGAAACAGTAGGCTTAAAAAGCACACCAAGTGCTTAAAATAACTTCTTAATTACCTTAAACTTTTCTTCCGTATAACACTGCCACCTCCGCAACAGATAGTCCGCGTATAAACACGTGTTGCATAAAGTATAACAAAATGGCGGTATGAATAAAAGTGTGGTTTAACTGTTCAATCTTATCATTCAACATAAGTGGTGGATATATTTTTCTCTTCAGTGTCTGTACTTTCACTCTAAGTCATTTAAAGGAGTTCTGCACTTTGTTTAAACTGATGATATATCCTCTGGATAGATCATCAGCATCTGATCGGCGGGGGTCTGACACCCGGGACCCCTGCCGATCAGCTGTTTCAGAAGGCTGCGGTGCTCCAAGAGCGCCGCGGCCTCCTCACTGTTTACCGCCGGCTCAGTGACGTCACAACTAGTATCAATTGACCTGGGCGGGGCTAAGCTCCATTAAAGTGAACAGAGTTTAGCCGCGCTCAGGCCAGTTGATACTAGTCATTACGTCACTGGGCCAGCGGTAAACAGTGAGAATGCCGCGGTGCTCCTGGAGCGCCACTGCCTTCTCAAACTAGTGATCGGTGGGGATCCCGGGTGTCGGACTCCCGTCGATCAGATGCTGATGATCTATCCAGAGGATAGATCATCAGTTTAAACAAAGTGCAGAACCCCTTTAATCACTCTGAGAGTTGTATTTGAGATTTAACTAGTAGTTCTATTTGCTCAGTTTGCAATATGATTTGCGCAGTTTGTCCGTAGTTTGGTCGCAGTTTGGTGAAACTGTAAACAAGTATATACAACTGGTCTCATTATATAATTCTGATCACAGTATTAACAATGTGAACATTATATAACCGTTCTAAATACCTATTTGGCTTCTTGTTCCCATAAAACATAACTCTGACTGGATGTGCCTGTTCAGCTCCTCTTCTCTGGTCTATACTGACTCCAGAAGATTCTGCTAGGGGATTTCCCAGACATACTTAGTGTGAGGTTGGCTTTGATTGGTTAAGACTCCTGGGCAGTAACAACAGTTTAACTCTATGCTTTCTGTTGTTAATTCTGCTGTGTCATTGAACTTACCTTACATTCATTTACTGAATCTTAAAGGCATATTATCTTTTCTGCTTTTGTGAACACAATATATAACTTTTATATGACATCCAGAAACATGAAGTCACTGTAAATAATTTTCTTTCTGTCTCTAATATATAAACATAGGAACTGTATTAAATTTATTGGCAAGTCTAGCTATATAAACATGTAAGTCATATTGGCAACCTAGTACAGGTCTTAGCTGGCCAGCTACAACAACATATTTTATATTCTATTTGATATCTAATAATCTAAAAATATTGATAAGTACTGTCAAATCTAACTGAAATCAATCATTATTATTGCTATAGTCCAGGGATGGCCAACCTGAGGCTCTCCAGCTGTTGCAATACTACAACTCCCAGCATTCCCAGACTGCCTACAGGTATCAGCCTACAGCAGGGCATGGTGGGAATTGTAGTTTTACAACAGCTGGAGAACCGTAGGTTGGCCATGCCTGCCATAGTCTGTTGTAAAATTTACTAAATGTAATTTTGACTTGATGTGTCTTTTTCATTATAGTATATGGATTCTGATTATCCTCTTACCGATATGTTCCCTGACAAGAGTGAATGCTCAATGTCACAACCTTACAACTCAGTGGACCTTGAAGAGCATATCAAGCCACCACTCAATATTAAAGAAGTAATTTTGAAGAAAACTGAACACTGTTGTAGAAGTACCCCAGGAAAATTAGGCAGATTTTTATTTGAACTTTTCCCCGTGCTTACTTGGCTTCCTCGCTATAAGATTAAGGAATACTTACTAGGTGACATTGTGTCTGGAATCATAGTTGGGATTATTACCATTCCTCAGTCCATTGCGTATTCACTGTTGGCAAGCCAAGATCCCATTTATGGCTTATACTCTAACTTTTTTTGCTGTATTATCTACTTTTTGATGGCTACATCTCACCATAATTGTGTTGGTACATATGGGGTTCTGTGTCTGATGGTAGGCGAGTCAGTAAACAAGCAACTCAAAGCAGCAGGTTTCCCTGAAGAGGGTGACATGATATTAAATTCAACACTTGTCAGCAATGGAACTGTATGTGATCGAGGCTGCTATGCAATTATGGTAGCCACATCTTTAACTTTTATGGTTGGACTTTACCAGGTAAGATGGAGATTCCCAATGTGCCATACGTTTAGGTTCAACAGAATACACTAAAAAATTGTGAATACAATATGGCAATACATTAAATTATATTTGCCTTCTAAGATGTAGTCATTTTCTTGCACTTTGTAGCAAGTAATAATATTGTCCCAGAAAGACCTGATAGTTAAAGAGGAACTGTCACCACAAAATGCAGCACAATCTGCAGGCAGAATGTTTTAGAGCAAGAGGAGCTAAGCAGATTGATACATAATTTTATTGTAGAAGATTCAACAAAACTGCTATTTCTGACTTCATTGGTCAGATGGGAGGTGTTATCAGTGATAGATAGAATTCTATGTGTAATTGTGTATACAGAGAACACTATCAATCACTGACAACACCTCCCACGTGGATATAAATTGCAGAGAATGTAAATGATAAGTTTTACTTGCCTGTCTTTAATAATGCCTTCTTGCTTTTTAGCTATTTCAAACTATCAGACTAGATACTAGAAACTTTGTGTAGATGACTGTATAATAAGACAAAAAGTAACCTTTGAAATTATGCACATTTTCAAGCCTGTGCTAAAAGTATAGAAAATAAGATTACATTAAAGAGGTCTGTCACCAAAAAATGCAATTCAGTCTGCAGGCAGCATGCTATAGAGCAGGAGGAGCTGAGCAGACATATATACAGTTCAGTAAAACCTGCAATTTATACTTTCTGAGTTGCACAAAAAGGAAAAAGGAAGTTTTTATTATTGTCTGTGACCAGCTGTTTCTGTATACACACTTACACAGAGGATGCTATAAAAAACTGATAACACCTTCCCCATGTACAGCTATCAGTGACTGACAGCTATCTATGTATACACACTTACACAGAGAATGTTATCAATCACTGATAACAACTCACGTGTGTACAACTATTAGTGACTGACAGCTATCCCTGCATACACACTTACATAGCGAATGCTTTCAATCACTGATATCACCTCCCCCATGTACAGCTATCAGTGACTGACAGCTATCTATGTATACACACTTACACAGAGAATGTTATCAATCACTGATAACAACTCCCGTGTGTACAACTGTCAGTGACTGGCGTCTATGTATACACACTTACAAAAGTAATGCTATCAATCACTGATAACACCTCGCCAGTGTACAACTATCAGTGACTGACATCTATGTATACACACTTACACAGAGAATGCTATCAATTACTGATAACACTTTTCCCATGTACTACTATCAGTGACTGATAGCTATCTCCGTATACACATTTACACAGAGAATGTTATCTATCACTGATAAAACCTTCCCTGTGTGCATTTATCAGTGACTGACAGCTATCTATGTATACACACTTACACAGAGAATGCTATCAATCACTGATAACACCTCTTCTGTGTAGAACTGTCAGTGACTGACAGCTATGTATACACACTTACACAGAGAATGCTATCAATCATTGATAACACCTCCTTATATACAACTATCAGTGACTGACAGTTATCTCTGTATACACTCTTATACAGAGAATGCTATCAATCACTGATAAAACCTCCTCATGTACAGCTATCAGTGACTGATAGCTATCTATGTACACACACTTATACAGAGAATGGTTCCAATCACTGATAACACCTCCTCATATACAACTATCAGTAACTGACAGCTGTCTAAGTATACACACTTACACAGAGAATGCTATCAATCACTGATAAAACCTCCTCATGTACAACTATCAGTGACTGACAGCTATCTCCGTATACACATTTACACAGAGAATGTTATCAATTATTAATAACACCTCCCCCATGTTTAGCTATTAGTGACTGACAGCTATCACTGATAACTCTTCCCACATGAAAAATGGAATTAAAAATGGTAGAGATTTAAATGTATAGATTACACATTTAACTTAATATTTTACCATAAAGCTATATAACCATTTGCTCAGCTCCTTCTGATCTTCAACATGTTGCCTGCCAATTGCCCTGCATTTTGTGGTCAAAGGTCCAGATATCTGAAACCTCTCTCTTCACACTCTCCTCTCCCGAACAATCTTCTAAGCTGATTTATGATCACAGCAATGTTGATCATTGATTTGAATATAAATCAGCTTAGAAGATCATTCTAGTGAAGAGATAAAGTGGCTAGTGCACAATCACTCAAACAAGCTGATGGGTAGGGATGAGCTTCGCTCCAAACTTCGTTTTAATGCTGTATGGAGATCGGTCTACGTACAGTATTAAAATGTAAGTGTTCCGGCGAGGCGAAGTGAGTTTCACCAAAGTCTCGCGGGACTTCGGTGAATAACTTCAGGATTTGATTTTTGAACTTGGAGACCAATTTAAAACTTGGTTCCGAAGTTGGCTTTGGTAACAAGATGCCAATTGGTACTGAAGCCAACTTCAGATACCTGTTTTAAAATGGTTTTCAAGTTTAATAATCAAATACCAAAGTTGTTCACCGAAGTCTCCAGGTATCTGGAGCCATGCTGACTGCAGTGAATCCCACAGCTGCTGGAGGGTGTTTGGAGCGAACATGACAATTAAGGTGGTCCCAAAGATGCTCAACTGGGTTCATCTGAGTAATTAGAGACCAGAATAGTACTTGGAAGTCTGGGTCATGCTCTTCCAACCATTTTTGGACATTTCTAGCTGTGTGACATGTTGCATTGTGTTGCTGAAAGATCTCATCTGCCCCAGGGAAGACAATCAGCATGTATAGGTGTACGTGATCTGCAAGGATAGATTCATACCCAAATCAATTGAGAGTGCCTTCCACATGGATGAGTGAGCACAGAGAATAACAAGAAAACATTCCCCGGACCGTAACGTTGTGACCACCAGCTTGTGTTCTTCTAACAATGGTTGCAGGGTGTTTGCTCTCTGATGTTTCTCACATGACATGCCAACATCCATCCATTCGATGAAGCAGAAAACATGACTCATCAGAGAAGGCAACTTTTTGCCGAGAAGCGGATGTCATATTCCGATACTGCCATGAAAATGTAAGCCTTTTCTGCTGCTGCAACTTTGTTAGAGGTGCAGCGATCATCCGTCTGCCTTGGAGCCTCATACACAGTAGGGTTCACTGAACTGTTGTTTTAGACACATTTCTGATAGCCCCCATTGTTCATTTCCTTTTTGAACTCCTAAATCACTCCTTTTACCCATGAAAGTAATGAGGGATATGTGTGCACACAGCCTTTCGTATACCTTATATACCCACCAAGCCAGCTCACATGATTTCCTTCATGAGCTATGTGCTGCCGATTTCAAAAGTAGTTAGTGATCATAAGAATGTGACTCAACTATCTATATATTTCGATGTGATAAAGTATTTTTATCAATGCAACATAAAACAATGTTGAGAAAATAATCATGTTAAATGTTATTCCTTCTCTGAAGGAAAATAACATGTATTGTAAATATCTTTTCTGAATTCTTGATTTCTCTTCTTTTCAGGTGCTTATGGGACTCTTTCGCCTAGGTTTTATCTCAGTGTATTTATCTGAACCCTTACTGAGCGGCTTTGTTACTGGGTCTTCACTCACCATCATAACCTCCCAGATGAAATATATTTTAGGCTTAAAGATTCCTCGTCGTGAGGGTGCTGGGGCAGTGATTATGACATGGATTGATGTTTTCTCAAACTTAAAAAGCATCAACATTTGTGACTTAGTGACAAGTGCTGTTGCAATGGTTGTTATGCTACCAATCAAAATCCTTAATGATCTATATAAGTCTAAGATGAAAGTTCCATTTCCAGTTGAGCTGTTTGTGATCATTGTCGCCACTTTGGTTTCCCATTTTTTTAATTTCAATAGCAAGTATAACTCATCAATTTGTGGAACAATTCCTACTGGATTTATGCCCCCAAAAGCACCACAGTGGGGTTTGATTCAAACAGTCGCAACTGATGCAATCCCCATTGCTATAATTGGGTTTGCAATGACAGTATCCCTGGCTGAAATATTCGCTAAAAAACATGGGTATACTGTTAGTACTACGCAGGAAATGATAGCTATAGGTATGTGCAATATAATCCCATCTTTCTTTCACTCTTTTGCAAGTTGTGCTGCTCTAGGCAAAACCCTACTTAAAGAATCTACTGGTGCCAGCACTCAGCTCAATGGGATTGTGTCTTCCATAGTATTGTTACTAGTACTTCTATCTATTGCGCCACTCTTCTACTCACTGCAAACCTGTATTTTAGGAGTTATCACAGCTATTAATTTTAAGAGTGCAATTATGAAATTTGGAGACACTCCAAAAATGTGGAGGATTAGCAAAATGGACACAATGGTATGGTGGGTCAGCATGTTAGCTTCTACTGTGATTTCTTCTGAGATTGGACTGTTGGTCAGTGTCTGCTTTTCCATGCTGTGTGTGATATTCCGTACACAGAGGCCAAGGGCTACTCTTTTAGGCCAAGTCAGTGGAACAGAGATTTACGAAGATCAGCTTAAATACAAACAGCTGGACAATGTGCCAAATATCAAAATATATCGATTTGACTGTTCTCTGTACTATGCCAACAAGGATTATTTTAAATCAACCTTGTATAGCAAAACTGGTGTTAACCCATCATTAGTGTTAACTTTACAAAGAAAAGTCAAAAAGGAAGAGGATAACACCAATATACAAGCAAAATGTAGTTTTTTTTCTAAGCTGAATATAATTAAATTAGAATGTAAACCCCACAAATCTACTGATACAGCCATCCCAGCAATTAATTTGCATTCTCTTATAATTGACTGTAGTGCTATGCAGTTTGTTGATAGTGTAGGGCTCTCTGTGCTCAAAGAGACCCGCAATGACTATGGTGAGATTGGTATTCGGGTGTTTCTAGCAAACTGCAATCCTTCAGTCCGCCAACTACTCCGCAGAGGTGAATTTTTTAGCGGAGCCAATAACTGTGTTGGTGAACATGCATTTTACAGTGTTCATGACGCAGTCACATTCGCTGAGAGGCAGTTCCAAAAGGAAACAAGGTTAAAACATAATGAAGGTTCCTTCTCGGCTACTTCTGAAGGAGGCAATGAAGGTACAAAACAATGAAATTTTGAGTATTTAATTATAATTGCTTATCATGTAGCAAGTGTTAATATTTTTGCTTATTTTTAGTATTGTGGTGAAAAAAAACAAAGAACTTATATAGAGAGAACTTACAAACTTCTTTGACATGAGATCACGTTTATGTTTTATATTTAAACATACACACATGTATACACATGTCGTTTCAGTTTTTTTTTTTTTAATAGGCTGCCATGTGTGGTTGCATAAGGAATAATACTATTTATGACCATTACATGGCTTGTATCTGGAACTTTTGGGCAGTTTTTTCACTCAGTAGACTGTAAGGGCACATTCTCACGACCGTAGTGTTTTGAGGTCCACAAATTGCGGATCCACAAAACACATATATTGGCCCATGTGCTTTCTGCAATTTGTGGACCACACATGACCGGCACTGCTATAGAAATGCTCTGTCTTTTTTGTGGGGCCGCAGAACGGAACTACAGATGCGGACAGCACACGTTGTGCTGTCCCCATCTTTTGCGGCCCCATTAAAATGAAATGTGCGAAGTGTGAATGTGCATTCATTTTCAGTAGAGTCTAACTGGTTTCATGTCTGCAGATACACAGGACATGGATGAACAGGAGATACTTCTGCCTAACTCTTTATAGAACGACTGGAAATGGAGGTCATACACACCAAAAACTAAGCTGTTTAGTTGAGTATTCAGCAGTCTCTCTGTCAGTCTCCAAGTCTCTGTCCATCTGCAACTTTCTCCTTATCCTTCCCATAAGCTTTTATGTAATCTGATCCTGCATGCAGGCTTTCTCAATTAAAAATAGATCTAGACAATGAATATAAAGTTTCCAATATTCACCTGTACAATTTGTTTATGGGGGAAAAAAAAGAAAATAAATGACCGCTAGACCTTCACCACTATCAATTCTTCCTCAGTCTGATTGATGAGCATATTTGCCAAATTTGGATACACTTATAAATCCCATCTCAGTTTTAACTGAAAATGCGGCCTGGTTCATAGGCAGTCCTACAAAAAAAATTTGACCGAGCAAGTGTGGGCATGTCATAAATACTCATTATGGGAGAGCCCACTAAACAACTTTACATAAATCAATAGTACAAGTGATAATAAGAAACTCTTATTAGAAAAAAAATCCCTTACGCTCCACATATCAGACTTCTTTGCTCCTCCCTCCGCCTCCTAAATTATTTATTCACACTAAAATCACTGATCCAAAACATCTCCAGATGGTACATGGCCTTATATTCTCACTGACATATCAGGTTATATGCTGTCCTAAACCAGAATAAAGTTTAAAAATAAATGGCATTCTGGTTTAACCCCTTCAGGACCTAGCAATTTTCTGTTTTTGCACTTTCGTTTTTTAATCCCTCCCCTCGAAGAGCCATAACTTTTTTATTTTTCAGTTCACAGAGTAGTATGGGGTTGTTTGTAAGGACAAGCCTATTACATATAATGTAGTAGGAGCTTGAAAAAAATTCAAAATGGTTTGGAATAAAAAAAACACAGTTTTATGGGTTTTGTTTTGAAAGCATTCCCTATGCAGTAAAACTGATGCCATGGGTTAGTACAATTACAAAGATACCACATTTATTATTTTTTTCTTTTTATCTCTGTATTCTAACCCCATAACGGTTTATAGTTATGTCTAATGTCCAATGCCCCAGGCACTAAAATGTTGAATATAATAGTGACCACAGTAGACATAATTGGGGTAATTTATCAAACTGGTGTAAATTAGAACGGGATTTCCAAAAGAGCTGTCAAAAATGAGTGGTGGAACCTGATTGGCTGCTATGGGCAACTAAGCTATTTCTAGTTTACACTAGTTTGATAAATTACCCCAAATGTCCCTATAGTGTCCACAGCAGCTATAATGTCCTCTAGAGTGCCTCCAGTAATAATAACACCCTATATTGTTCTCTAGGCAGTAATCCCTGTATAGTGTTCCCAAAATAATAGAATGGCCCCTACAGTGCTTCCCCAATAGCAACACCCCCATATAGTAATTTCTCCCACACTGCCCCCACATTGTAATCACCCCGTAGTAATTTGCCCCCACACAGTCATTTTCCCCTCTCTGCCCCCACATAGTAATTTCCCCCACATTTCTCCCACACAGTAATTTACCCCACACTGCAATTTACCCCACACTGCCCCCACACAGTAATTTACCCCACAATGACCTCACACAGTAATTTACCCCACACTGCCCCCACACAGTAATTTACCCCACACTGCCCCACATAGTAATTTACCCCACATTGCCCCAACACAGTTGTTTCCCCCACACTGCCCCACATAGTAATTTACCCCACATTGCCCCAACACAGTAGTTTCCCCCACACTGCCCCACATAGTAATGTGCCCCCACATAGTATCCCCTCCCATAATAATTTTCCCCCACACAGTCCCCACATAGTAATCCTTTCATAATAATTTTCCCCCACATAGTAATTTACCCCAATATAGTAATTTCTCCCGATGTCTCTTAATATTCCTCCTCTTCCCACATGTCCCCCAAAGTAGGCACATGAAATAAAAATAAACATTTTTTAAAAGCTAAATACTCACCTATGTCCAGGGATAGGCGCTTGCTTGCTGCGTCCCGTCATCACACCCGCCTGTGCCGGGATTTCACTACCGCATAGACCTCAGCCCTACTAGGCCTGAAGCCCATGGCGGTAATCGGCAGCGGGGCAGGGAACTATGTGCTCCCGTGCCCTGCTGCATTATGTGGGCGTTCGGATCGTCCCTATTGTAATCCGCCACTGATCTGAGGAGCTAAATGCCTGGGATGGGTACTATCGCTTAGTGCAGACATTAGTCCCATATGTCTGCTTGTTGCTGGTGCATTGGGCACTAATGTTAAAGACATGTATGGTGGAGGTTCAGAAAGGATTAAAATGAAAAACAAATTCAATTACATGGATCTACAATGAATATTACTACAGGGCATATATATATTCAAATAATGCAGGTAGTTTACCACAAAGTATTTACCTAATGTACAGCCAACTGTCTAAGGAGTAAGCAGACCCCTAAACTGTTTGGATGAGTAGTAACTAGGCATGAGTGAACACCTTGAAGTTTGGGTTAGCCGGATTCGGCCGAACTTCGGCTCAAAGTTCATGTTCTGGTATCCGAACTTGACCCCTAACCCCATTGAAGTCAATGGGGACCCGAACTGTGGGGCATTAAAATGCCTGTAAAATAGTCATAGTAAGGGCTAGATGGCTGCAAAAAGAAGCCCAATGGGGGTACGAGCAGGACAATTGCTCTGCAAACAAATGTGGACAGGGAAATGACATAAAATAACATAGAATAGAAAAAAATTAAAAAATAATAATCTGTCCACATAACCAAGATACGTGGACCAGTAAGCACGGGTAGGGACGTTATATCGCCCTAACTGCACACTGGGTAAATGTAGTGGCGGCTGGGCCAGAGGCGGAAAGCAGTTTTCCTTTACCACCACCTCATCCAGTCAGCATAACACCTTCACCACCAACTTCAGCATAGCCAGGGGGAATCGACAGCAGGTTGTGGACGGGAATGGAACAGCAGACTGATGAGTCGTTGGTGCCACTGAGCCTCAAGCCCGACCTGGTGGTGTGCGATAACGAACGAAATCTCGTAGCAGCTCTGGGCCTAGTCGATTTGACGTACATCCCTTGCCTGGTGCATGTGCTGAATTTGGTGGTGCAGAGGTTCCTGAAAAATTACCCTGAAATGTCAGAGCTCTCGCCTGCTGCTGCTCGCCTGTCTGCGCTGCAGCACCAGACGATAGTGGAGTTTCAGCTGCAGCACACACGGGTGAGTCGCTCTGCGGAACAGCACCACTTCACCACCAATGAGTTTGCCTCCATGCGGGAAGTATGTGCGGTGTTGCGAGTACTCCACCAACATGGCCATTGCCGATGAAGCCGTCCTCAGCGTTTCTATCCCACTTCTATGTCTCCTTGAAAAATCATTTTGGGCGATGATGGAAGAGGATATGGCACAGGATGAAGAGGAGGAGAAAGAGGGATTATTTCCATGATTATCAGGCCAATCATTCACAATAGGCTCTGAGGGTGGGTTCCTGCACCAACAGAGGCCAGGTACACAACTGCCCAGCCAGGGCACAGTTCTGGAGGATGAGGAGGATGATGAGTAGGAGGAACCATGTTCACAGCAGGGTGGCACCCAAAACAGCTCATGGTCATCACTGGAGCATGGCCGGCAGGATACAGAAGACACAGACGATACACCTCTCACAGAGGACAGCTTGTCGTTGCCTCTGGGCAGCCTGGCGACTACAAGCTCCAGTGCCTGTGCAACGACCGCCTAGTTGCCCACATTCTAACCAGTGCTAATTACTGGGTGGCCACACTGCTTAATCGCAAATACAAGGAAAACGTGCAATCCTTAATTCCGTCACTGGAGCGTGATCAGAAGATGCGCGAGTACAAGCGCATGCTGGCAGATGCACTGCTGAAAGCATTCCTACCTGACAGCGGGGGCTCAGTGGAAGCACGAGGCGAAGGCAGAGGAGGAGGAAGAAGTGGCCAACGCAGCTGGGGCACCACCAGAACCTCAGAAGGGAGGGTTAGCATGGCCGAAATGTGGAAAAGCTTTGTCAGCACGCCCCAACAACCTGACTGATTGGTCTGCCCCATTCAACTTCTGGGTCTTCAAATTGGGCACATGGCCTGAGCTTACCTTTAACTCCTTCGAGGTGCCGGCCAGTGTATTGTCCGAACGTGTTTAACAGGGCTGGGGGTGATCACAGACAAGCGCAGCCGCCTGTCCACAGCCAATATGGACAAGCTTACGTTCATTAAAATGAACTGGCCGCCCCCAGCCATTGTTATACTCCAGCGCACTTTCTCTTTGCATCCCCTTTATATTTCCCAATATTGTGGGGTATTGCCAAATTTATAAAAAATAAAAATAAAAAAACAACAAAAACAGTGTTGGCTACCTCCTCCTCCTCCTCCCCCTTCCATCACTTCTACCTACACTGCCACGTCCACCGCCTCCTCAACCTCCTACTCCACTTTGACCTCCGTCTCCTAGTTCACTTGCCACAGATGGCGTTGCACAGTGCACACCTAATTTTGTCCACTACTTGGTTGTGCATGGCAGGGATGGCTCGCCTGGAAAAGTAGTGGCGGCTGGGAACCACGTACTGTGGGATAGCCACCACCATAAGGTTTTTTAAAAGTTTCTGTCTCCACCAGACGGAATGACAGCATTTCAAAGGCCAGGAATTTTAAAATGCTGGCATTCAGGGCCAGGAATTGCAGGTGGGTAGGGGGGTACTTCCTCTTTCAGTCCAGTGTTTGGGAGATGAACAGCTGAACGCTTTAATGGGACAGTGTGGAGATGCTTGGTGATGGTGACGGAGGTGGTGGCGTTGCTGCCACATCATCTGTTTGCAGGGTGGCAGGTGCCACTGTCACTCCAGAGGGGGAGGAAAAGGCCGAGACTGCAGTAGAAGAGGGAGCAGGAGGACCCCGAGAACTTTCGTGGTTTTTGAGGTGTTTACTTCACTGCAGCTCGTGCTTTGCATTTAGATGCCTGGTCATGGAGATGGTGCTCAGGTTTAGAAAATTGATGCCTCGCTTCAGGCTCTGATTGAACAGCGTGCAAACCACTTGCGTCTTGTCGTCAGCACATTGTCTGAAGAACTGCCATGCCAGGGAACTCCTTGGAGCTGGCTTTGGTGTGCTCAGTCCTTTGGTGCCGTGGGCAGTAGCAGGCGTACTGGCTAGAGGACGTCCATTCTGCTTTTGCACCCTGCACCCTCTTTTGCTGTGCGGCTGGCGCTGTGTGACCACCACCTCTTCCTCCAAACTGCTCACGTCACTCGCATGACCTTGATTCCATGTGGGGTCTAGGACCTCATCATCCTCCACATCATCTTCCACCCACTGTTCACCCCTGCCTTCCTTGCCGGTCTACACACTGCAGAAAGCCACAGCATTTGGCACCTGTGTTTCGTCATCATCAGTGCCGTGCGTGGTCCTCCCATTCAAAATAACGCTGAATGTTCTGTCGCCTACGTGCACCTGAGGAAGGTGTTTCATTTGGGCGTGTAGCTGGCACAGTTCAACCATGTCCTCTCCCTGCAAAAGGAGCTCCACCAACAGCATCAGCACCACAACCAGGGCCACGCTCTCTTATTTCATGCTCTCCTCGTTTTTTGAGGACACCCCCGAACTAACAGACGGATTAACTATATTTATTTCCCTGTCAAGTATGCAGTGTAGGTGTACATCACAACACGAATGGGAATATGTCAACCACCAATCTAACAGACGGATTAACTATATCAATTTCACTGTCGAGTATGCAGTGCAGGTGTACCTCACACAAAAAATGGCTATATGTCACCTTCCGAACTAACAGACAGATTAACTATACTAATTTCCCTGTCATGTATGCAGTGCAGGTGTACCTCACACTAAAAATGGGAATATGTCACCCACCAAACTAAAAGACAGGTAAACTATTATATTTTTGTGTCAGAGGTACAAAGACGGTGCATTGGACCCACAAAAAAATCGCTATAGGTCACCCACAGAATAGACATCCAGATTAATTATTATATTTCTTTGTCAGGGGTGCAAAACAGAACAAATAGCCAGATGAGATTCCTAACACTGTCCTTCACTTCAGCTTCCTGCTTCCTGTCCCTGCAATACTCAGAGCTGATGGGTGGTGCTTCAGGTGATACAGTTTTTATAGGGGCTGGGCCACATGATGTACCGGCCAATCACAGCCATGCCATTACTAGGCATAGCTGTGATGGCTTCTAACCTAAAAGCTTGTTGATTGATATCTCCCCCATTGCTCCTAGGAACTAATTTGCATATATTAAAACATTGTTTTTCTCAGCAATGCGGGCACATATGAACATGGGACCAACACAGCTACCAAGCACACATGTACAGTATCAGGTCAGCCAGTTTATAGGTACAAATCTTCTGACAGATGCCCTTTAATTTTGCGTGTATAGATGATTTATGGAAGGTTGTTTATATTTGGAGGTACACTTTCAGTGATTGCTCTAACATCAAGACTGCATGCTGGCACAAGTGTTTTATTATATGATTTTCATATTTATAGAATGTATATTTATAGAAAATATATTTATATACATTTTAGTTTAATTCATTTACCCTTTATTTCTTTAATGTTAAGAAATTATTTTGACACAGAGATCATATTAATTTTATTTTGGTTCTATAGTTTACATGTTAACATTTCTGTTTTATGCAATTTTAAATTACCCTTGTATAAATTATATGTAAAAATGAATTGATTGCCTTACAAACCTGGAAATAAATGTTTATTATTCCTTTTTTAATTAAATTAGTCTTTTTTTGTACAGGTGTATAAGAATGCCAAGCGGTGTGGTGCGGCCCTTAATAGTCTTTATGTGTGTCACGGTGCTCCTACCTGGATATAGCCGATCCCCAGAGTTAGGTTCTGAAGCAATAAAGGGGAATAGTAATGGTGGAGATGGAGAATAAATTCAGGTCCAGAACTTGATAAAGTTCAACAGCTTGACTTGCATAAACTTGTATCCAGACAATATTCAGGCTTTTTCTTGGTACCAGCAGGCTTTGGCATAAACTGGCAGGCAAACTTGATAACTCTGCTTTCTCTCTCTCTCTCTCTCTTTGCTGTGCTAAACTCTGCTTGGGTCTGGTTACTAGACTTTCGGTTAGTTCTGGTATCCCTGGATTGGGGTGCCTTTAGCTCTTGACCCCCTCCTGACACTCAGTAAGTAAATTAGCAAGGAGTCAGGGGGCTCTATGAGCTACCTTCTTTTGGAAAGACTCCTGCTACAGCCAGATAACTTTTTCCCCTTGCTGCTACATCTTTCATGTCTTCTCAGCTTCACTATCCAGTCTAAACTAGAATAAACTAGAACTGCCACCCCTCCTTCTGGTAGGAAGCAATACTGCCCACTTCTGTCCAAAGGGGGGAGAATGGAATGGCGAGTACCATTCTATCTAGAGATCTCTCTCTCTCTCTGCCATATACGCTGCCACTTGCTGGTGAACCAGGCATATTACATGTACAAAATAGTTGCATAACAATAATATCAACAATGGTGAAGGACATGGAAAGAAATACAAAGATGACATTCATGTTAACCATTAGAGACAGTAAAGGAGTGCAAAAATGGTAATAACCCTCTGGGGTATTACACATGATCCCTCTCTGCAAATCATTGACTCTAAGTGGAACCCATGTTATGTGATGCTTCCAACCATTGTAGCAAGGTAATTAGAAGACTTTCTACAACTGACCTGTCATAGGATGAGACTGTGATGTGAGGTACAAACCTCATCTGAAAAGAGACTGATATAGATTGGCTGTATCTTTATTGATCAAGAGTTTTTGCCTACCAAAAGAAATGCATTCTACAAGTACAGGTAGATAAAATATCAGCTGATTTGACAGAAAATACATTCTGAATGTCAGCAATGACATATATCCCATTCATGACTGAGGAGGCATTTGTTCTTTCACTGAAAATGAATGTATTACAATGGCAAGGTAAAATTGCTCATGAAAATACAGTCATCAACTTTTTAACTATCTTTTAGGGACAGTACTATAGACAGAATTTACATACAGGTGAAACTCAAAAAATTAGAATATTGTGCAAAAGTTCATTTATTTCAGTAATGCAACTTAAAAGTTGAAACTAATATATGAGATAGACTCATTTCAAGCCTTTATTTGTTATAATTTGGATGATTATGGCTTAAAGTTTATGAAAACTCCAAATTCACAATCTCATTTAATTAGAATATTGTGAAAAGGTTTAATATTTTAGGCTTAAAGTGTCACACTCTAGTTTGCTAATTAATCCATACCACCTGCAAAGGGTTCCTGAGCCTTTAAATTGTCTCTCAGTCTGGTTCAGTAGGAATCACAATCATGGGAAAGACTGCTGACCTGACAGTTGTGCAGAAAACCATCATTGACACCCTCCATAAGGAGGGAAAGCTTCAAAAGGTAATTGCAAAATAAGTTGGATGTTTCCAAAGTGCTGTATCAAAGCACATTAATAGAAAGTTATGTGGAAGGGACAAGTGTGGAAGAAAAAAGTGCACAAGCAGCAGGGATTACAGCAGCCTGAAGAGGATTGTCAGGAAAAGGCCATTCAAAAGTGTTGGGGACTTTCACAAGTAGTGTACTGAGGCTGGAGTCCAGTGTGAAGTTTCCACAGTCTGTGTTGATTTGGGGATCCATGTCATCTGCTGGTGTTGGTCCACTGTGCTTAATTAAGTCCAGAGTGAACGCAACCATCTACCAGGAGATTTTGGAGCATTTTATGCTTCCTTCCGCAGACGAGCTTTATGGAGATGGTGACTTCATTTTCCAGCAGGACTTGGCACCTGCCCACACTGCCAAAAGTACCAAAACCTGGTTCAATGACCATGGGATTACTGTGCTTGATTGGCCAGCAAACTCACCTGACCTGAACCTCATTGAGAATCTATGGGGCATTGCCAACAGAACAATGAGAGACATGAGACCGAACAATGAAGAAGAGGTGAAGGCTGCTATTGAAGCATCCTGGTCTTCCATAACACCTCAACAGTGCCATAGGCTAATAGCATCCATGCCATGCCGCACTGAGGTAGTAATTGATGCAAAAGGCGCCCAAACCAAGTACTAAGTACATATACATGATTATAATTTTCAGAGGTCTTACATTTTTCTATTTAACATCTTTTTTTTATTGATTTCATGTAATATTCTAATTTTCTGAGATTGTGAATTTGGGGTTTTCATAAGCTGTAAGCCATAAACATCCTAATTATAACAAATAAAGGCTTGAAATATGTCACTTTGCATGTAATCTCATATATTAGATTAACCTTTTAAGTTGCATTACTGAAATAAATGAATTTTTGCACAATAATTTTTCGAGTTTCACCTGTATATCCTTGGAAATATTTATTCAAATATAATACTGTAACTGAAACGTAGCATTTGTAATTGCAAGTGAGGCAAACAGACTTAAAAAGGTTTTCCTCACGAATCACGGTAGGTCATCAATTTCTGATCCGTGGGGATCCGACACCCGGGACCCCCACCGATCAGCTGTCTGAGAAGGCATGGGCACTCCTGTGAGCCTTGCTACCTTCTCGCTGCTTACCAAGCACAGCATCATACATTGTATAGCAGCTGTGCTTGGTATCGTGCTCAGCCCCATTCACTTGGGATGAGCTGCGTCTAGGCCATGTGAAACATGAACGTGTCGTTACTGGCCTAGGAAAAGCAGAGAGAAGGCCGGGGTGCTCACAGGTGCGCAGGTAATTTCTCAAACAGCTGAACGGCAGGGGTCCCGGGTGTTAGACCCCCCACGATCAGATACTAATGACCTATCCTGAGGATAGGTCATCAGTATAAAAATCTCGGGGAAAAACCCTTTAAGTCCATGTATATCATTATTTGGAGACTAAAGATATGACAAAAATAGCATATGTGAATGGAGCAGCTTAACATGCAATGATCTTTACTAGGCTATTGTATTGGCACCTAACCAGTCGGTCAGCATGTCACTGTTAAAACTCCTGCATTACGGAATCTCCTACAATGATTGGCTTTCTAGTAGCACATCCTTCAGATACAGTATAGTCCTACATCTTCTGTACAGCTTTCTACCTGTCCCAGAGTCAGCAGCTCCTTTGGACACTAGGCGAAAGCAGCTCCACGTTACCTTCTGACACACTGGGGAAGATTCACTATCCTAACAGTATCCTAATACTATCTTATATCAAATGTAATCCTAAAGATGGCATAAGCTTAGACAGGTTGTCTAGACCTATGTTAGATTTATCACAGGGGCTCAGGATGGATTATAGTGCTAGACAGACACTTTTGCCTAACTCAACTAGTTTTCCTTAGAGTTGTGGTCTCAAGTTACAAGCAATAGTTGCAACACATACCCCTAAAAATGTGTAGGTATACACAGAGGCTTAACATAATGGTGAGGGATCCCTTTCTGCCGCAGGGTAATACCAACACATTCCCTAACTACCTGTACCAACGGCCATTCTGCTTGTTTGCCTCAACTTTTTTCCAGAACCCTCGGGTAGATTTAGAAACATTGCTTGTTAAACTTGGAAAATTATGGAGGAAGGATCTCTGCACAGGCTCTTAAAACCCATTAAATAATGGACGCATCCAAACTGAACCCATTTTATACAGCGGCCCTTCAGCAGCCTTAGTACTTACAAAAGCTCAGTAATTCTTATACATGCATTTTAGCTATTAGACCACTGGTTTAAAGGGTAAGATCTTCAACTACCATACATTTTCACAAAGTCCAGTGATAGGTGAATTATGAGTTGTAAAGTCCAGTTTAGTTACCTTTGTGTTATTCCTGAAACAACAGTTTTCTATAAAGCATAAAAACATACCACTAGAGGGCATGCAAACTCTAAGAAAGATGAAGTACATTTAACATTATTATCAATAAAGCTGTGTAGTGATGAAATATGAAGAAGGCATATAAGGTTTATTTCTACTGTGTTTTTAAGATTATATACTTGTCTTAAAGGGCCAATAATAATAATCAGTAATGATAGTAATAGGTAATCACAGTAATGATAGAGATAGTAATAGGTAATGATCAGATTAATTACTTGTTTTAGGGTATATTCAGATATGGCAGGATTGTGTACCATTGGTGTAAATAGTCAGTTACAGCAAGTTTCTTTTTCTTATAATTCCCACTAAGATATACAAGAGCTTTTTTCAGTCAAAGACTTTTCTGCAACAAATAACTATAAAAACTATAAAAACACTTACAACCCTAATCAAAAAAGGGATCGAGAAACAGGAGATTACTGTAGGGGCTAAATAAAAAAGGGGCTGACCTATGGTGTTGGGCATATATAAACCATAAGGGCAAACCAAATGTACTTCTATAGGTGTTGAGAGCAATAAGTATGAAGTAAATGTACTAATCCCTGAGGGGGATAGAGGGGGAATGATAAAACTAAAACGTAACTTTTAATGCTTTAGTATAAAATATGCGCCAGGTAGTAAGTAAAAAAACTACACCAATGAGGTGACAACAAAGCTATTGGGCCCTTGGCCAGTCACCAGGCTCAAAGAGCTCGACTAGCCAGCAAAACACAGAGACATGTATATGACAAAACAACATGACCACTGAAATGTGACCAAGTCAAAAACATGGAAAATGTTTACTGGATCCTCGATGTGGTCGATCAGAGAGGAGGAGGTGGACTGATGAGATGGCAACTGTGAGTGGGTGAGGTCAAATCTCAGTTGGTTGCTGTCAATTCTGTACATCAGATGGACAAGATAAAGGGACTCTGCATAGGAGAAGATGGCAGGGAGCTGTATAATACCCTATATGCCCTATGAAGGGAAAGGGAGCTAACAGACACCCTACCTACCTATACAGAGCTACCTTCCCCGAAAGGGGCGACCCCGTCCGGTTGCCTGTCCCTAACACGGCCGGAGTCCCTAGTTAAGCCCTAGAACGGAAAAGAGCTCCCATACAAATTGAAAATCTCCCGACGTGCCACGTTTCAATCGTGCCTAAGAAATCATCAGGGGAGTAATGGACAATATGGGGCTAAAGAAACAGGGGCCTGTATAAATATACTGGGATCGATATTTAAATGCCATCAACCAGTATATGACAGTATATGGCCCAAAAAGAAAGGTGGATTATAAGGATGCCAGTGGGCAACTAAATATAATCACTAAGTACCCTTGTCCAGTGGGGAAGGGGACAAGACAAAAACGGGAGGCCTCCAATGGTGAGTGCCCCCCTCTGTACACAGGCAGCTGAACTCACCTGCGTGGCGACTTTAAATATGCAGAGAGTTCGCGCCAGCAGTAAGCGGCCGCGCCTCTACTGGTGACGCGACCGACACTTCCGGTCACATGACAAGCGCGACGGTGAGCCGTGGAAAGCATTAAAAGTTACGTTTTAGTTTTATCATTCCCCCTCTATCCCCCTCAGGGATTAGTACATTTAGTTTATTCTTTTGGGAGGAAATAGGCTGGGGACAGCACGTTAACCCCGCCATCTTTGTGTGTTATATATTCCTTCAGAGCATGGCAGGTTTCCTTGCTACGGGTTTCAATGCAGAGGAATGGCTAGTGGAGGCCAAGGATATTTTTTCAGATAAGGATTTTGCCCAAAAAAAGTACACCCCCTCTTTCAATACAGCCTTTAAGGAACTTACAGACATATATAAGGACCTGATTCTATCGTGGTGGGAAGTCCAGAGTCTAGAGAACTATTTGATACACAACATTGTACCTAGAGGTTTAAGAATCTCCCTGCTTCCAGCAGCTAGAGTCAAAAATCCTGGGTTTTTGAGCAAATGGGAGCAAGAAGCCACCAATAGCTCTCTTAGGTTGATGCATCTCCTCCTAGCAAAGGAGAAAATCAATCTCAAGACCTTCAATAGAAAACTGTCAGAACATGATTGAAGTTGTCCAGACCTTCACACACGAGGCGGAATTTGCTAATAAAGAGAAACAGCTCCAGAATACCCTTGAAAAGTTTCAATACCATCTCAAGGAACGTAAGCACCGCCAGTTTGTGAGGGACCTTGCTGATTTTAAGGGGAATAAAATCTATTCCTCCATTACCAACAGGAAGAATCCAGCACCTGACTATACTGATCAATCCTCAGCGGAGACTGATATCTCAGATACCGACAGTGCACAAAAGAGACCGGGACAGTCTCCACGCGGTAGAGGTAGACGTGGTCAATTCCGTGGTGGGCCTAGAGGCAGAGATAGGCGTTTTTTAGGGGGAGGAGGGAGTCAGAGTTTGAACCAACTGACTCCAGCCCCAGTATACCCTCTACGAAACCAATCTCAGCCTCAGTTAAACCCACAGGACCACAGGTAATCAATCTATCCTCACGTACCCTGTCCCTGGTTGAGATCCAAGTTCTCGAGATGGGACTCTCCTTTGTACCAACTCCGGAATACAACCGCTTTAATATCATTAAGTCTCTTTACTTGTTTTCTCGGAAGTTGGGTTGGCATAAACACTTCAAACTAAAGGAGAGGAACCAAGCTCGCGAACTGGGTATCCCACCAGAAATTCTTGGGGATGTACGGCTCCTATATGACCTTGATAGCGAATCAGACCCTCATGAAGGTCTGGGTCCCTTCACTGATCTTAAACCCAAGAGTGTCCTGATGCCACCTGTGTGTGGCGAAGTATCGTGCATTGATGTGTTTCTTGACATGGTTTCTAGACAGATAGAGGAACTTAAACCTCCACACCACTCTAATCTTGATCTGGCCCATACTGCTGCTATTAGGGACCTGGAGAGCGATCGCTCCATCACTATCAAATCCTCCGACAAGGGCGGCAACACTGTTGTTATGGACCATGATCAATATCGAGTGATGTGTGAGGCATTATTACATGACGCCTCCACATATGAGGTATTAGGGAGTGACCCTACCAGGGAATATGCTGGAGAACTAAGGGCCATTCTAGATGAGGCCAAGACCTCTAAAATCATCTCTGATTCAGAATATAAGTTCCTATTGCCATCACATCCAAGACTTTCCACCTTTTATTGTCTCCCCAAAATTCACAAGGGGACCCAGCCGCTCAGGGGACGCCCCATCGTGTCAGGGGTGGGTAGCCTCTACCAGAATCTGGGGATTTATGTTGATCAGATATTGTCCCCATTTGTTACTGCACTACCCTCTTACACCCGTGACACGATGGACCTCCTCGGGCGGCTGGAGGGGATCCATGTGGATAGCGACACATTTTTGGCAAGTATAGATGTGGAGGCGCTATATTCCAGTATTCCACACCCACTAGGATTGAAGGCAGTTGATCACTTCCTGAGTATGCGGGGATGTCAATACCGCGCCCACAGTCTTTTTGTTCTACAACTACTCAAGTTCACCCTAACCAGGAACATTTTCTCGTTTAACGGCAGGGTCTACCACCAGCTCAGGGGCACTGCTATGGGGAGTTCTTGTGCCCCATCCTATGCAAATTTGTTCCTGGGCTGGTGGGAGGAGACCCTGGTGTTTACGGAGGAAAGGTCAAGTTTGATGGACCGGGCAGGACTGTGGGCGCGGTATATCGATGACATTTTCATTATATGGAATAGCGATTTGGTGGGCTTTAAAAGCTTGTTGGAGGGACTCAACGAGAACTCCATAGGGATGCGGTTTACCTCCGAGATTGATGCCCGGTGCTTGCCATTTCTGGATGTTCTCATTTCTAAATCAGGTAACGGAGAACTCGAAACGTCTGTATACAGGAAGCCCACCTCCACAAATACTCTATTGAGGTGGGAGAGCAGCCATCCCCTACCACTCAAGCGTAGTATCCCCAAAGGACAATACCTCCGCTTGAGGAGGAATTGTTCCAATAAGGGGGAGTTCATCAGGCAAGCACGGGACATGCGTATCCGTCTTTTAAACCGGGGGTATCCTGACAAAGTCCTTAGAAAAGCGTACAGGAATGCACTTCAGGAGGATAGGACCCACCTGCTAACCCCTAGATCCAAACCTATCCCTGCTCCAAAACTGATCCGCCTAATTTCCACCTTTGACAGAGTAGCCCCGGAAATACGGAAGGTGATTCAGAGCAACTGGGCAATTTTACAACTAGACCCAGATTTACGCAAGCTAATAGGTGATTATCCACATATCACCTACCGCCGCGGCCGTAGTCTACGGGATAGACTGGTTTCCAGTGAATATATCCCTCCTGTCCCCTCTGGCTGCGATTGGCTACGATCTAACATCAGGGGCTGCTACCGATGCAGTGGCTGCATTGCTTGCAAGCATTTGCAAACGTGCAGATCATTTCACAGTCAGGTGACAGGAAGAGAATACAATATTCGCCACTTTATTAACTGCCGAACTCGCGGAGTGGTATACAGACTGACCTGCGAATGCGGTAAAAATATGTCGGTAAAACCATCCGCGAGTTCCGTAGAAGAGTTGGCGAGCACCTTAATGACATTAAGAAACTCAGGGACACACCAGTAGCAAATCATATACGATGTCACCACAACGGCCATGCCAAGATTACCTTTATGGGCATTGATAAGGTTTCTCCGCCACGACGTGGTGGGAATTGGGACCGGTTCTTGCTACAATGTGAAACACGATGGATTTTCTACCTGAAAACCATGGCCCCCCTAGGTTTGAATGAACAGTTACACTTTGGCTGTTTTATTTGACTAACACCACCCCTATCATGGGGATTCACTACTATGTATTGTAAACCTTTTTGCGGGCGTTTGTTCTCGGGCATCTCTTTTTTATGTTCATGTCCTAGATACCTGCATTCGTGTGTAATTCATTTTACTTTGATCAACTGTAATTTTTATGTAAACCTGTAATTTGTGGCGTTATTTGATCTTACCATCTGAAGTATTCCTTTGCTGGCCTCCCCCTCCATGGGCCCCTCTATCAGGTCCTAACCTGTCAAGAAGCTCTGTTTATCTTTTTCTTTGTGTTTACTTGTAGCATTTCACTTTGCCTTTAGGGAATGGAATTTTTTCTTTCCCTTCCCCTGGCATAGGTTTGCGCCCGGCGGTCTTTTTAAGTATGCCTCTCCTGGGTTGCCTCGAGCCGTGGGGCGCAGTTTATCCCTGCGCTCCGCCTTCTGAGCGTGACGGGAGGCGGTGGAGCGCAGCGTTGTTTCCCTGCGTTCCACGGCTCACCGTCGCGCTTGTCATGTGACCGGAAGTGTCGGTCGTATCACCAGTAGAGGCGCAGCCGCTTACTGCTGGCGCTAACTCTCTGCATATTTAAAGTCGCCACGCAGGTGAGTTCAGCTGGCTGTGTACAGAGGGGGGCACTCACCATTGGAGGCCTCCCGTTTTTGTCTTGTCCCCTTCCCCACTGGACTAGGGTACTTAGTGATTATATTTAGTTGCCCACTGGCATCCTTATAATCCACCTTTCTTTTTGGGCCATATACTGTCATATACTGGTTGATGGCATTTGAATATCGATCCCAGTATATTTATACAGGCCCCTGTTTCTTTAGCCCCATTTTGTCCATTACTCCCCTGATGATTTCTTAGGCACGATTGAAACGTGGCACGTCGGGAGATTTTCAATTAGTATGGGAGCTCTTTTCCATTCTAGGGCTTAACTGGGGACTCCGGCCGTGTTAGGGACAGGCAAGCGGACGGGGTCGCCCCTTTCGGGGCAGGTAGCTCTGTATAGGTAGGTAGGGTGTCTGTTAGCTCCCATTCCCTTCATAGGGCATATAGGGTATTATACAGCTCCCTGCCATCCCCTCCTATGCAGAGTCCCTTTATCTTGTCCATCTGATGTACAGAATTGACAGCAACCAACTGAGATTTGACCTCACCCACTCACAGTGGCCATCTCATCAGTCCACCTCCTCCTCTCTGATCGACCACATCGAGGATCTGGTGAGCATGTTCCATGTTTTTGACTTGGTCACATTTCAGTGGTCATGTTGTTTTGTCATATACATGTCTCGGTGTTTTGCTGGCTAGTCGAGCTCTTTGAGCCTGGTGACTGGCCAAGGGCCCAGTAGCTTTGTTGTCACCTCATTGGTGTAGTTTTTTTACTTACTACCTGACGCATATTTTATACTAAAGCATTGAAAGTTACGTTTTAGTTTTATCATTCCCCCTCTATCCCCCTCAGGGATTAGTACATTTAGTTTATTCTTTTGGGAGGAAAAAGGCTGGGGACAGCACGTTAACCCCGCCATCTGTGTGTGCAATAAGTATGACGACACAATCATATATCCAATAACTTGGCTTCTGCAGTCAAGAGCACCTTCAAAAGGTTTTCCAGGAGTTTAATATTGATAGTCTATCCTCAGGATAGGTCATCAATATCTCATTTACAGTATAGAGGTCTGACTCCTGGAACCCCCACTGATCATATTTTTGAAGAGGCTATGTGCTCAGGAGAGTGCCGCAACCTCTTCCTAGGCCAGTGACATTACGTTCATCAGTCACATGGCCTATCAAGTGAATGAGCCTAGGTCATACCAAGCACAGACACTATACAATGTATGGGACTGTGCTTGGTGAGCTGTGAGGAGGAAGCACAACAGCCACTTCAAACAGCTGATCATCATGTGTTGGACCACCACCAATCAGATATTGATGACCTATTGCGAGGATAGGGTATCAATATCAAACTCTTAGAAGACCCCTTTGACTAAATAGAGAGGTGCTACTGCTAACCTAAACATGTTCCTCGGAGGTTTCATTTTTTTCCACCAAATTTTATTTAGTAATAGGTGAATTATAAAACCCAAACAGCTTATTTCATGTACTGTTTTCCCCTTGAACAAGCTAAATATATAGAGTATTTTTCATTGGAATGGTAGCCCAAATGTGACTTTAGGGTTATCCCTTTTCTATTATCTAAAAGGAGTTATTGAGATTACAGTATTGCCATCAATATCAGACTGGTGGTGTCTGACTCATGGCAGCCCCACATGTAACCATTACAGGACCTCCTAATGCACGGATGCGTCCGGCGGGCGGTCCTGTAGTTCTGGGTTGACGCATCGGCTCGTTATCTCGCGAGACTTCCTGTGAACGCGCGCGTGCGTTCACAGTGCCACGCGTCTCAGGAGTTGTACTACAGCCTGCCAGCGATAATCGCATCAAACATGTATATCAGACGCTGTTTTGTTAACAGCGTCTGATTTACCTGCTATCTGGTCCTCTGGTGGTCCCATTTGCTGGGATCGACCACCAGAGGACCAGGTAGCTATGTAAAGTTGCACCAAACACTACACTAACCCCCCCCCCTCACTTATTAACCCCTTGTTAACCCCTTGATCACCCCATCTAGATTCCCTGATCACCCCCCTGTCACTGATCACCCCCCTGTCATTGATCAGACCCCTTGTAAGGCTCCATTCAGACGTCCATATGTGTTTTGCGGATCCGTGGATCCTCAAAACACGGACACCGGCAATGTGCTTTCCGCATTTTGCAGATCCACACGTTGCCAGAACTATATAGAAAATGCCTTTTCTTGTCCGCAATTGCGGACAAGAATAGGACATGTTCTATATTTTTGCGGAACGGAAGTGCAGACCCGGAAGCGCGGATCCGTAATTCCGGATCCGAGTGGGACAAAGTCTGTCCCCATAAAAATGAATGGGTCTGCAATTCCGTCCTGCAAACAGAATTGCGGACGTGTGAATGGAGCCTAAGGGTCCCTTATCACCGCCAGTTAGTTAGCTACTTGTTAGGTAGTTAGCGCCCAGCCCACCGCACCACAGTCAATGATTTTGGCAGAGATTTTTTCATCCACATTGATCGATGCGAATGGAAAAAATCTGTGGCGTTCATTTTTTTTTTTCAGCCCAGAGGCTGAACGGAAAAAAAAAATCTCATTACCCGTATGCTCAATATAAAGAGAATCGGAAACTCCGAATGCTGGCCATACGTGTAATGATTGCGGAGACCCTCAAATGCCAGGGCAGTGCAAAAACCTCACATGTGACCCATTTTAGAAAGAAGACACCCCAAGGTATTCCGTGAGGGGTATGGTGAGTTCATGCAAAATTAAACTTTTTGTCACAAGTTAGTAGAATATGAGACTTTGTAAAAAAAAAAAAATATCAATTTCCGCTAACTTGTGCCAAAAAATGTTTTATTCTGTGAACTCGCCATGCCCCTCACAGAATACCTTGGGGTGTCTTCTTTCCAAAATGGAGTCACTTGTGAGGTATTTATACTGCCCTAGCCTTTTAGGGGTCCTAAAGCGTGAGAATCCAAATGCATAAAAATGCCCTGTGAAATCCTAAAGGTACTCATGGGAATTTGGGCCCCTTTGCGCATCTTGGCTGCAAAAAAGTGGCACACATGTGGTATCGCCGTACTCAGGAAAAGTAGGGAAATGTGTTTTGGGGTGTATTTTTATATATACCCATACTTTGTGTGAGAAATATCGCTGTAAACGACAACTTTAAAAAAAAATTTATACAAAGTTGTCAATTTACAGAGATATTTCTCTCACCCAACATGGGTATATGTAAAAATACACCCCAAAACACATTGCCCTACTTCTCCTGAGTACGGCGATACCACATGTGTGACACTTTTGCAGCCTGAGTGCAAAGGGCCCAAATTCCAACGAGTACCTTTAGGTTTTACATGGCTGCTCACAATTTAGCCCCACCCAAAATGCCAGAACAGTACAAACACCCCACAAATGACCACATTTTGGAAAGAAGACACCCTAAGGTATTCGCTAAGGGGCATAGTGAGTCCATGAAAAATTGAACTTTTTGTCAAAAGTTAGTGGAAAGGGAGACTTTGTGAGAAAAAACAATAAAAAATCAATTTCCGCTAACTTGTGCCAATAAAAAAATATTTTATGAACACGCCATGCCCCTAACGGAATACCTTGGGGTGTCTTCTTTCCAAAATGGGGTCACATGTGGGGTATTTATACTGCCCTGGCATTTTAGGGGCCCTAAAGCGTGAGAAGCAAAATGCGTAAAAATGCCCTGCCTAAAAGGTACTCATTGGAATTTGGGCCCCTTTGCGCATCTTGGCTGCAAAAGTGGCACACATGTGGTATCGCCGTACTCAGGAGAAGTAGGACAATGTGTTTTGGGGTGTATTTTTACATATACCCATACTGTGTGTGAGAAATATCTCTGTAAATTGACAACTTTGTATAAAAAATTTATACAAAGTTGTCAATTTACAGCGATATTTCTCACAACAATATGGGTATATGTAAAAATACACCCCAAAACACATTCCCTACTTCTCCTGAGTACGGCGATACCACATGTGTGACACTTTTTGCAGCCTGAGTGCGCAAAGGCGCCCAAATTCCAACGAGTACCTTTAGGTTTTACATGGCTGCTCACAATTTAGCCCCACCCAAAATGCCAGAACAGTACAACACACCCCACAAATGACCCCATTTCGGAAAGAAGACACCCCAAGGTATTCACTGAGGGGCATAGTGAGTCCATGAAAATTGAACTTTTGTCAAAAGTTAGTGGAAAGGGAGACTTTGTGAGAAAAACAATAGAAAAGTCAATTTCCGCTAACTTGTGCCAATAAAAAATGATTTTATGAACACGCCATGCCCCTAACGGAATACCTTGGGGTGTCTTCTTTCCAAAATGGGGTCACATGTGGGGTATTTATACTGCCCTGGCATTTTAGGAGCCCTAAAGCGTGAGAAGAAAAATGCGTAAAAATGCCCTCCTAAAAGGTACTCATTGGAATTTGGGCCCCTTTGCGCATCTTGGCTGCAAAAAGTGTCACACATGTGGTATCGCCGTACTCAGGAGAAGTAGGACAATGTGTTTTGGGGTGTATTTTTACATATACCCATGCTGGGTGAGAGAAATATCTCTGTAAATTGACAACTTTGTATAAAAAAATTTAAAAAGTTGTCGTTTACAGCGATATTTCTCACAAAAAGTATGGGTATATATAAAAATACACCCCAAAACACATTTCCCTACTTCTCCTGAGTACGGCAATACCACATGTGTGACACTTTTTTGCAGCCTGGGTGCGCAAAGGCGCCCAAATTCCAACGAGTACCTTTAGGTTTTACATGGCTGCTCACAATTTAGCCCCGCCCAAAATGCCATAACAGTAAACACACCCCACAAATGACCCCATTTCGAAAAGTAGACACCCCAAGGTATTCACTGAGGGGCATAGTGAGTCCGTTTGAGATTTATTTCTTTTTTTGCAAGAAGTTAGTAGAAATGGAAACTTTAATATTTTTTTTTTTCTCAGAAAGTGTCATTTTCCGCTAACTTGTGAAAAAAAAAATGAAATGATACATGAACTCACCATGCCCCTCCGCGAATACTTTGGGGTGTCTTCTTTCTAAAATGGTGTCATTTGGGGGGTATTTATACTATCCTGGCATTCTAGCACCTGAAGAAACATGACAGGTGCTCAGAAAGTCAGGGCTGCTTCAAAATGCGGAAATTCACTTTTTTGCACCATAGTTTGTAAACGCTATAACTTTTACCCAAACCAATAAATATACACTTATTGGATTTTTTTTTATGAAAGACATGTAGAACAATAAAGTTAGAGAAAAATTTATATAGAAATGTCGTTTTTCTTGAAAAATTTTACAACAGAAAGTGAAAAATTTCATTTTTTTGCAAAAATGTTGTTAAATTTTTATTAATAGCAAAAAAAGTAAAAATGGCAGGAACAATCAAATACCACCAAATGAAAGCTCTATTAGTGAGAAGAAAAGGAGGTAAAATTCATTTGAGTGGTAAGTTGCATGACGGAGCAATAAACAGTGAAAGTAGTGTAGTGCAGAATTGTAAAAAGTGGCCTGGTCATTAAGGGTGTTTAAGCTAGGGGGGCTGAGGTGGGTAAGTTGTTGGAAGGGGCTGCAGGCCTCTGTACACCAGCATGCATACTAATATTGCAGATTTGTCCAATTCAAGTTAATATTGCAGCCTCTCCAAGCAGTTGATCATCCTTCGTCACGAAGCACATTTTTACTTAAAATTCGGCGAATCAGCCGAATCGAATTTTTGAAAAATTCACTTATCTCTAAATAAGGGTTATCTGAAAACAGACAATTCTGTTAGTGTCGGGTCAGGTAGATGCAGTAATCTGGATGCTGACATTTTGCACGATCTTCTTAACAACATATTCAATATAATCTGTTCTGTACAGAAACAAATCAAGAAGACTCAACAGACATCTGTATGTCAACTGAGTTATTTTAAAGTCGCCTACAGTACTTTTAAAGGATTGATTCCAGCAGGGAAAGCAGCGTAAACTACTAGTAGAGGTCAGGCAATGATCTACTGTTTGTTTAATGCAATGCATCCCACAATAAAAGGCTCTTAATTGAATCAATCGGGTGAGTAGTGCAGACTGAAATTTATAAGAAACCAGGGATCAGCATGTGGGATCTTTTTTTGTTTAAACTGTAATTGTTTTCCAGTTTCCCACTAGTGCTTACCCTCATTGAATTAGTCTCATACAATTTGTCAAGTTGACTGCTGTTAACACCTAATTTGCAACCTTAAATTAAATTACATAGCACTGCACAGTCAGGGCAGAAGGAAAGAGAATGGATTTAAAGTACTCAATCAAAATACGTAAATGCCAGGGACTTGCAACAAACTGTATTATTTAGCCTTAAGTTTCCCTGGAAACATAGGTTGAATACAGTAACATGTTAACATATCAGTCAGATAAGCTTACATACTGTACCTCATTGTCCCATACACCACTGTATGATAAAGCTATACGTTGTATCTAGACCAGTTTTAATGCGTAGTAAACTGAGCAGTTACACAGGCCCCAATTTCCTCAGGAGATCCTTAGGACAGTAGCAAGCTTAAAAAAAAAAAGCACTGTAAAATAGTAGCGATTAATGTAAAAAATTTAAATCGGACATCGTATTTGTAGTACATGACAATGGCAATTTCTTTTTAACAAAGCTAGAAGCAGCCTTGTACTTCACATGGATCCAGAACATTCTCTATTCATTACTCCCATTGCTCTGCTAGATTTATTTTAAGCTGGCAGCTCAGGTGGGGTATGTCCTTTCTCAGGGGTCATATCCTCTCTGAGGGTGCATGTCCTTTCTTCTGCAGTTCTCTCCTTGTAGCTGTCACAGCTTCTAAAGGAAGATCTGGCTGGTTTCAGTTGAAGGCTGGAACTGAGCATTTACATCCACCTCAGAGATGTTGATGGGATAGACAGAGAAATAAGAAAAAGAACAAACCGCAAGTGGTTCTATACAGAAAGATGTTATAGAATAACTCAGTGGCTATGCTGCATTTTTACTTACATGCATTTACAAAAGTATTCAGATTCGGTTTCTGGTTTAAAACTAGTGATGAGAAGCCGCGGCAATATTCGAATTTGCAATATTTCGCGAATATTCGTTATATATTCTCAAATTTTCAAACTCGAGATTATTCTATTGATTTAGAAAAATCGGCAATGTAATATTTACGTAATGCAAATATTCTAAAACACAAATATATAGCACTATAGATTATAGTGCTATATATTTGATTTTTAGAATATTCACAATTTTTTTCCATCTGAAGTCATGATTCCTCCCTGCTTAAGTTGCTTTTGGGCAAATAACTGTTCACATTAAATTGGAAAAAATTACCAATATTCTAAAAAACTAATATATAGCACTATATTCTATAGTGCAATTAAGAAGAGGATGGGGGGCACTCATAGATGGGAGCCACAACTGCAAATCAATACATTTATTAAAACACCCATAAAACCATACAAATAAAAACCATGCAGTATGTAATATACGATATATACCCCAGATGAGTAGATATATACAGTCCACCTGGAACGGATTGTCCGACCCAATAGAGTGAATGGGAAGCGCTGCCGGCTCTTGATGTTAGATACGCTTGGTAGCGTTCGAACTCTAGAAAGTTAAACCTCACAGCGGGATAGTACATATAACAGAGAGTGCCTGTATTTTTCTACATTACCGCCCTCCTGTAGTTGTGACTTAGAGTATCCTGCAGTCCATGACGGAGCTCTGCTCAGCGTCCCGTGCAAGCCATTCGGTCTAATGCGGCGTCCCACATGACCGGCTGTGGATCATGTGATCAATCGTCACTGGAGTAGGGGGGTGCAGTGCAGGTCCTCTGCATTGTAACGGATGAATCCTTCCCTCCGCGGCAATACCAACAAAATTCTATAGTGCTATATATTCGTGTTTTAGAATATTCGCATTACGCGAATATTATATTGCCGATTTTTCGCATGAGAGAAAATAAATTAAATAATGAAGAATATTCTAATTCACTACAGACTACAATATTGCAGCCTTCTCACATTGGCCCACAAGCAGGAAGCAGATGGGTATACTAGGTAATGGGTTCAGATAAAAAAAAAAATAATAATATTAGTTTTTACGAATATATATCACTATACTCGAAATATTTGCAAATTCTCGAAGTGACGATATTCGAGATAAAAATTTGCAATTCGAATATTCGCGCTGAATACTATTTAAAACATGTAGAATATTTTTTTTGTGGGACAGCCCTTTAAATTATAAGAGAAAAACTATGTAACAATGGCAGGCATGGGAAACCTACTCTGCTTATTGTCTGTTTCTAGGGGTCTGTTTCAATAAAGCTGTTTCTCTCTCTCTCTCTCTTACCGTCTTCAGGGGAGGACTGGCCATAGTCCCTACTGGGAAATTTCCCGGTGTGCCGATGCCCAGGGGGCCACCAGAGCCCTGCCTTGGCTGCCTACTGGGTACATAGTGATCTGATGCTCTAATCCAGGGGTAGGGAACCTCCGGCACGCCAGCTGCTGTGAAACTACAATTCCCAACATGCTCCATTCATTTCTATTTGAGTTCAGAGAAGAGCAGAGTAAGTATGCATGTTGGGAATTGTAGTTTCACAACAGCTGGATAGCCGGAGGTTCCCTACCCCTGCTCTAAGCATTAATTCATGCTAGGAGCATTAGGTACTTATGCACCTGGCCAACAGCCGAAGGAGCCCTCCAGAACTGCACTGTTAACTGCGCTATTTGGTTCTGCTGGGGAGGTATTTTGTGCTGCAGTGTTCTATTTGGTTCTGCTGGGGAGATATTTTGTGCTGGCCTTTGCTATTTGGTTCTGCTGGGGAGGTTTTTTGTACTGGACTGTGCTATTTGATTCTGCTGGGGAGGTATTTTGTGCTGCATTACAATATTGCAGGCCCCAACTACTTCTTTTGTCCATGCCTTCTTGTGTTGCCCCACCTTCTGTCAATTAGGAATGCCTACAACATGGGGTCACTTTTAGGTTTTTTCCCAGGGCCACTTTAAGTTTCCAGTCTACACTTTACGCCATCCTACACTTCCACACCAAAACACAACACACAGCATACAATTGATCTAAGAAAATATTTTATTCATCACATATTAGAAAGATAAATATATTAAAAAGTAGCAGCGGCATACATACACAGGAAAGAAAAAGAACCACAAATGATATGTCAGAAAGCCAGACCCCTAGATAAATGGTGCTGATATTAGATCTCCCCTGCCCACAGTAAAAGTGCAACTTTTACATAAAATAAATTCCAAGTGGAGAAACAGGCAAATAGAAGATCCAATTACCACATACAATGTATAAATCTAAAGTGCCTAGTGCCATACATCCTATACAAAATCCATCAAGAAGTACTTAGTGGAATAAATAATACCGACCAGTGTGGTTCAGACCCCCACGAGCGTTTCGCTTATCACATGCTCCTCGGAGTATCTTACCCAGCGCATCCTAAAAAGCATTCAACGGATTATACGTCAATTTTTTATAACACCTAGAGTCATGCAGTTGTTGACACGCTTACCGGCCAGATAATTACCTCCTTTGTCGGAGGGTTTAATTATCACATTTTTCATTTTGCTCAGTTGTTTAAGTGCTATTCGTTGTTGCCTATTCAGATTATCCCTCGATAGAACAGTTGGGATCTCCTTCAGATCTTCTGTCACTTACTTCACAAAGATATCGATATTAGCATAAAGTGATGTGGGTGGGAACTTATTTGACTTCGGTTATAGTGACTTAGGTATTCTACTTACCGAAGTAGAGTGATCTTGTTCATCCAACAGGTCACATAGATTTTTTACAGCTCTTTGTTCCTCCTTAGTGAATGTTGCTGCACCATCACCCTCCTTGTGATAGAATTTTTTAAAAATTAAGTTTCGTGCAAACATATTGAGATCCTTCACCGCTGTACAAAGATCAAATTTAGTTTCAGGGAAAAAGTTCAAGCCCAGGCTTAACACATCCAACTGTGTCTTCTTCAATACCACATCTGACAAATTAATTACTGTACCTGCCATCCTACACTTGCTGCTCTCTCAACTACAGTGGCCGTGAACAAGGTCCGGGATGGACTAAAACGTTCACCATAAATAACATATGTGTACTCTAAGGATGGAATAAAATATAATTTTATTTGCAAAAGAAATCCCCTGTCATAGATTCATAGAAGCTATTTAAACGTTGGCTTTGCCCTATCACTGAGCACCTGACTTATGAGATTTCACAGAGATTTCATATGGACTTCCGACATCAATGTGATCCATTCCAGGCATATAAACCAAATCATCTTCTACACCAGTGATGCCCTAACTTCTTCCCTCCAGCTGTTGCAAAACTACTGCAATGACCAAGCCACAGGGGTGCAATGTGTGACTGCTGTGGCCTGATGGGTGTAGTAGTTGGTACTCATGTTTCTGCAGCTCCCTGGGCTGGCGTGCAGTGAGTGGAAGGAAGGCACTGGATTCCTTCGGGGCACACTCTGGTGTTGAGGGATCTCCTGCCAGATGTTGGTTTAGGTGCCCTTGGTGGTATGGGTTTTAGGTGCAGGGAAGGCAGGTTCCCTGGTGTTTGTGACGCAAGCTTCCTTGGGTACAAAGGAGGTGATAGAAAAAAAGACGAGTCCGTTTAGATAAAAAACTGGAACTTTTACTGTGAATGACTTGTCTTGAGGTAGATGTACAAGTTCATGGCAGAGGTGGCTGGATTCCATATAAAGCACATTACACTTGTGTTGCAATTCCAGGTAACAAGCTTGGTTGTGGTACTAACAGACTTCCTTTTGCTGGTATGAGAGTCCTTTATCTGTGCTCACTGGGCAACTGGTCCACTTGCTAACAGCCAGGTACTGGATATAATATAAAACTATCTTCCTTTCTGCAACCTACAGGGTGGTTCTCCCGAACGGCAGGCAAACAACTTCTGCTCCATTCTTTGTACTGGTTGAAAAGGATCCACATGGTCCAAAGAGGAATGTGGTAACACACAAATTAGTACTTAGTTGTCAGGTGGTGCTTTGAGGCTTCTCCCGGTCAATAGGTGCTGTGGAGTCCATAAGCTAGATGATGCTTCTATCTCTACTAGACTTGCTGTATATCCACGGTTATTCTGGTCTATGCTAGGTAGCTAGGTTTGATATCAAACTCCCTCAGCCTGGCCAGAGCCAAGGGGGCTAAATTGGCAGCTACATGATGGACTTGTCTGACTCTCGTCATCTCACTACACTATTAACTCACTTCCCGTGTCTAGGATGTACCAGCACCATCTAGTTGTGACTAATGTAAAGTGTTGTTTACCAGCCTGTTATTAGGAATTTTCAGCTACATACCCATAAAGCATACAAATATATTCTTAAAGATACAGGGCCCCACTGCTGTCATGGAGCATGTCCAGACAGCCTACAGCTATCAGGGCATTTTGGGAGTTGTAGTTTTGTGACAGCTGGAGGGACACAGGTTGGGCATCCCTGTTCTACACCATGCTAAATATACATCAATGACAATGACTAAAGATACTAATGAATTTAAGCCCCTTTACATAGGCAATTATTGTTAAAGAACCATTGGTTCCCAACAATTGCCTGCCTATTACAAGAGGCGATAGCTGCATTCACACAAAATTGGCACAGAAATGTGTCCAAAGTGGCCTCATCTTGCTAAAATAAATAATTTTCACTCTCATAATCAGTCAACTGAATTGCTGATGGATGTCCACCTGCACCCAGTAGCCAATTGCAATGGCTAAAGAGGACCTGTCACCCCTAAATGGAATGCAATCTGAAAGCATCATTGTTGACCCAGTTTCCCGTACCTGCAATTCTGTCCCCACACCCAGGTAAACACTCCAGGCTTCCTCACTCCTCCCTCCTTCTGCACACTTTGCTGACAGGCGCAGGATCTGTGGTCTGCACCCTGCCACCAGCATCTCCTTCCTGGCTCTGAGCAGAGCTTGCACTTGGGCTCAGAGTTCCTTGCGTGCATTTAGGGTGTGTGCGGGCGTGTCTCTCCTCCTTATGTGAGAAAGCATGTGCATGCCTGCTATATTCCCCAGCCTTTGAGTGGTCTGCAGAAGGTATTTAAAGGCGCCTCCTTTTACACGAAGGCAACTGAGCAACTTTGGTTCATAGCCTTGTCTAGTTCCTGTAAGCGAAGGTGATTCTGTGATTTCTGCCATTACTGTGTTCCGGACCCTGCATCTTGCCTTACTGCCACCTGCTCTGACCTTGTATTTTGTTATACGGACTTCGGTATCTTGCTGCCTGCCCTGACCTCGGACCTCGTTTACGGACTTCGCCATATTGCCCCCTGCCTTGACCTCGGACTCTGTTTCCAGACCTTGCCTTATCATCATAGTTATTGTGAAGAACGAGGGGTACACCTATTGATCCCCCTCTGAGGAGGTTGGTCATGTGGGACAGCGGGTACGCACCCATTGTCCATTACAATCATATTATAGAGCAGGAAGAGATGAGCAGATTGATATATATTTTTGTGGGAAAACATTTAGTAAAACCTGTAATTAATACATTTAAAGATGTTGTATCACTTGAGCAAGTCGCATTTATCATGTAGAGAAAGCTAATACAAGCCTCTTACTAATGTATTGTCATTATCCATATTGCTTCCTTTGCTGGCTTGACTCATTTTTTTCCATCACATTATACTTTGCCCATTTCCATAGTTGCGGCCAACCTGCAATCCATCAGTGGTGGTCGTGCTTGCATACTATAGGGAAAAGCTCCGGCTACTCTGGTGGCTGGGACTGTGGGAGCGCACAAAGGCTAATGCCTTCTCCTATAGTGTCGAAGCACGGTCACCACTGCTGGATTGCAAGGTGGTCGTAACTAGGGATGAGCGAATCGACTTCGGATGAAACAAAGTTCTAATACTGTACAGAGCAGGAGCTCCGTACAGTATTAGAATGTATTGGCTCGGATGAGCCGAAGTTATTGCTTCGCGAAGTCTCGCGAGACTTTGCGCAATAACTTAATAAATTAATTTGTACCGTAAAAAAACATTTCCGGAGTACAGAGACTTCGTGAAGCAATAACTTCGGCTCATCTGAGCCAATACATTCTAATACTGTATGGAGCTCCTGCTCCGTACAGTATTAGAATGAAGTTCTATGCGAATCGACTTCAGATGTTTCATCTGAAGTCGATTCGCTCATCCCTAGTCGTCAGTGTATAATGTCATAGAAAAATGAGTCAAGCCAGCATAGGAAGCAATATGGATAATAACTATACATTAGTAAGTGGCTTGTATTAACTTCCTGTACATGGTAAATGTTATTTTCTGAAGTGAGACAACCCCTTTAACCACTTAAAGACCACAGGTTTATACCCCCCTAGTGACCAGGCCCTTTTTTACAAATCCGCACTACACTACTTTCACCGTTTATTGCTCGGTCATATAACTTACCACCCAAATGAATTTTACCTCTTTTTCTTCTCACTAATAGAGCTTTCATTTGGTGGTATTTCATTGCTGCTGACATTTTTACTTTTTTTGCTATTAATAAAAATGTAACGACATTTTTGCAAAAAAATGACATTTTTCACTTTCGGTTGTAATTTTTTTTTTAAAAAAACTACATTTCTATATAAATTTTTCACAAAATTTATTGTTCTACATGTCTTTGATAAAAAAAAATCCAATAAGTGTATATTTATTGGTTTGGGTAAAAGTTATAGCGTTTACAAACTATGGTGCAAAAAAGTGAATTTCTGCATTTTGAAGCAGCTCTGACTTTCTGAGCACCTGTCATGTTTCTTCAGGTGCTAGAATGTCAGGAAACGTGTTCACCAGGTGACCCAGTATAGTCCAGGATTAACTCTAAATTATTACACACAAGAGTGGCAAAATAGCCACAAAAAATCCTGTTTCTGGCTTAAAAAGTAACTTTTATTTCAATTTTAATTTAAAAAAAAGATGGCATACCAACAATGATTAACTATATATTAAAATAAAACCCTGACCCAAGGTATGTATTGCTTCAAATCCTTTTGTATTGCACTTGGCACCTACTGAGATCACACCGTCATGTGTTTCACTCCACACAACCAGGGATTATGTTCCCTGCCTGTATCTGGGTGTGTTTTAAACTCCACACACACCCAGCGTGTTGCGCTTGCTTATAATAGCTGAATGTGTCTACATTTGTATCTGACTATCGCAATCACAGTCACTTTTAGTGCCAAAGATACATTTGTTTTAATTCACGATACTACTTATCAGCAGGACGTCTGAAGAAAGTCCATGCCCTTGAACCCTAGGTCTTGAGCATTATTAAAACCTAACTAACTCCCCAACATGTTTCACCACTATTTGGCTTCTTCAGGGTATGGAGTATATGAGCCGGGCGCCGCAATTTCCGGCTATTTACGCCCACAGGAGACCCTCCTCCTTCAAATGGCTCTTTTCCATAGGATACAAACCTCCATGTTCCAACCAATATGGTGCTTGTAAATCCTTGCACACCAATCAGCGTTATCTCTGAGCGCATGTCCCGGCACTTAACATATTAAGCCCCACTTTCCCTCAATATGCGCATGTCTCTATACTTATACTCCAGGCGATATTCTCATGGTGTTGATCGCGCATGTCTCCACACTTAGGCTGAGAAGGAACCGAAAACTTCTCAGCCTAAGTGTGGAGACATGCGCGATCAACACCATGAGAATTTAAAAAGTTGTCGTTTACAGCGATATTTCTCACACAAAGTATGGGTATATGTAAAAATACACCCCAAAACACATTGCCCTACTTCTCCTGAGTACGGCGATACCACATGTGTGACACTTTTTTGCAGCCAAGATGCGCAAAGGGGCCCTAAAACCAATGAGTACCTTTAGGATTTCACAGGGCATTTTTACGCATTTGGATTCTCACGCTTTAGGACCCCTAAAATGCCAGGGCAGTATAAATACCCCAAATGTGACCCCATTTTGGAAAGAAGACACCCCAAGGTATTCCGTGAGGGGCATGGCGAGTTCACAGAAAAAAAAAAATTTTGCCACAAGTTAGCGGAAATTGATATATATATATTTTTTTTTACAAAGTCTCATATTCCACTAACTTGTGACAAAAATAAAATTTTACATGAACTCACCATACCCTCACGGAATACCTTGGGGTGTCTTCTCTCTAAAATGGGGTCACATGTGGGGTATTTATACTGTCCTGGCATTTGAGGGTCTCCATAATCATTACACGTATGGCCAGCATTAGGAGTTTCTGCGATTCTCCTTATATTGAGCATACGGGTAATGAGATTTTTTTTTTCCGTTCAGCCTCTGGGCTGAAAAAAATAAAATAAAATGAACGGCGCAGATTTTTTTATTCGCATCGATCAATGTGGATGAAAAAATCTCTGCCAAAATCAGTGACTGCGGTGCGGTGGGCTGGGCGCTAACTACCTAACAAGTAGCTAGCTAACTGACGGTGATAAGGGACCCTTATGCCCCATTCACACATCCGCAATTCTGTTTGCGGAACGGAATTGCGGACCCATTCATTTCTATGGGGACAGACTTTGTCCCGCTCGGATCCGGAATTACGGATCCGCGCTTCCGGGTCTGCACTTCCGTTCCGCAAAAATATAGAACATGTCCTATTGTTGTCCGCAATTGCGGACAAGAAAAAGCATTTTCTATATAGTTCTGTGCGGATCTGCAAAATGCGGAAAGCACATTGCCGGTGTCCGTATTTTGCGGATCCGTAGATCCATGGATCCGCAGATCCATGGATCCGCAGATCCATGGATCCGCAAAACACATACGGACGTCTGAATGAGCCTGTAGGGGGGTGATTAGTGACAGGGGGGGTGACAGGGGGTGATCGGGGGGGTGACATCGGTGATCAGGGGGGTGACATGGGTGATCAGGGGTTAATCAGTGATGGGGGGTGGGTGTGTGTGTAGTGATTGGTGCACTTTACCTTTGTTTCCTCTGGTGGTCCCAAACAAAGGGACCACCAGACGAGCAGACAGCAGGCATATCAGACCCTGTTTACAAAACAGCGTCTGATATGCGATTTAAATGCGTTTTTTTCCGCATCTACAGCCTGCCAGCGCATGATCAGCGCTGGCAGGCTGTAGTTTCAGTTGTCCCGGCTCCGATCACATGAACGCGCGCGCACGACGCACGCGCGTTCATGCGAAATCTCAGGTGTCACGAGATGACGCCGATAGGCATGACTGAGACCTGAGAGAGCCGCCGCGCTGATGCCCATCGGCATTAGCGTGGCGGCAAGTGGTTAAATCTGTACTTTCTACACTTTCTGTGAAGAACTATCGGTACAGGAGGGAGGTGTTATCAGTGACTGATAACACTGTGTATATAAGTGCGCATACAGAAATAGCTGTCAGTCACTGATAACTCCTCCCTGTACTGATAGTGGTTCACAGGAAGTGAAAAAAGCAAAGATATAAATATATATTACAATTTCACTGAATCTTTTCCCACAAAACTACATATCAATCTGCTTGGCTTCTCCTGCTTACATGATGTCTGCAGATTGCATTACATTTTCTGGTGACAGGTCCTCTTTATCTCTGACATATGGCTTCAGGTGAAGCGATTTCACTACATGTTGACATGTTTTGCTGATGTTCGTCTGCTGGGATAATTTTCGTGTCAATTTCCTCAGACTTCTCATAATCTTCTCCTTGATGTCTGCAACAATAACGTGTCCAAACACATGGATGTAATTTTCTTCTTGCCATGGTTCCTGTGTTGCACCACTTCCACGACAAACCATGTATACTGCTTTTTACTTTAACAGGAGAGTGACCAGCTAAACACGTCTGTGTTTCTTTTAATGAGACGGTACATAGGCCTCCATTCTGTGTTAGGTAGTGTTGCATTGTGTGCACACTTACATACAACACTAGTTTTGGGTGCGAATATTTGAATTGTGAATATTAATCGCGAATATCGGCACTTCAAGAATTCACAAATATTTAGAATATAGTTATATATATTCGTAATTTCGAATATTCTAGTTTTTTTTTATTAATCAGTAACCTCCCTTCTTGCTTGTGGGCCATTGAGAAGGCTGCAATGTCTTTATATGAGCTTAGCAACATCCCTGGCAACCAATAGGAAAATTGCCTACCCCTTACTATATAAGAACCTCCCCAGCAGCCATTTTCTGCAGTTTTTTGCAGTTCTGAGAGATACAGCAGTGTTATTGCCGCGCTCTGCTTTCCTGTGTCACATTACATTAGATAGTTAGTTAGTTAGTTAGTTAGCTTATATATATAATACAGATAGTTAGTGGGAGATAGTCAGTGTAGGTTAGATAGTGATATAGTGTAGCTGGGTGTTAGGTAGTGTGATAGGTTCTGCTGTCCATACATACATGCTACAGACATAGTGCTGTGATGTTACAACAATACTTAGAGCACCAATCACCAATATGTAGTCAGACCTGTTAAAATGTGAAGTTGCACATATTGCGCTAAAATATTTGCATCATTAGTGCCGATTTCACAATCCCGAATATCTTGGAGCACTCCATCTGCATATAAAGCTATTGTAATGTTCTGCCATGCCAACCATTTTCTCCAGTCTCAGGAAACTTTTAGCAGCTTGAAAAATATAGATATAGTGACCTACGCCTGTATTTAACGTGCATTACGCAAATATTACATTGCTGACTTTTCGCAATCTACCCCCAGAAAAAGCAGTTGACAAAAAGGGCGTCAAGTATGGTGGATGAGCCTTGCTATTGCACTTGCTATCTTGGGGTTTAGATTCATACCCTGTTATATATTATCTTCGGCACTAATATGTGTTACCATACAATTGATTCTATCTCTGGGATTAAATGAACATTATTAGCAGGCACTCCCTCTTTCTGTCTTTTTTTTTTTAATCTGTATTTTATGCAGCATTGCTATATTTTAATATGTATTTTCAATAAAGTTGGTAGTTTCATTACCCAACTTTTGGTCTAGTTCTTTTTGGTGTTATTAAATAATATAAAGGTGGACTAGATAGACCAAATGGCGTTATTCTGCCATTATCTTCTATGTTTCTATGACTGACAGGGAAGGAGCAATTGGCCTCAAACAGTTTTACTGAAAGATTAGTTTCACACTAGGCTGTTCTGGAGAGAGGAAGAGCCTGACGGTGTTCGTTGTCTCCGGGATAGCTGAAAACGGCTGGAGCACCACTGAGGTCCAGTGACTATAATCCAGCATGTTTTCTGCTTTAGTGCCAGTAGTTGGACGAACAGAAACGATGCTTGTATTAGTCCCAGAGAATCCGGACAATAATGGCGGAAACATACTCACACATACCAACACTTTGTTGGTAAAATCGGGGCATATGAACCCCGTTCCAGGAACACCCTGAACCTGGGCAGAAACACTTAAATCGTGGGTGGGGCTTGCATTTTTGGCCTAGGACAGCGCAAATTTGCTAGGACTGTTTCTGAAAATCAGGGACAGTCCCGGCAAATTCAGGAAAGTTGACAGCTACGCATACTGGATCCCTGCTGGGTCCCATTATAGTCAATGGGCTTCGATGGGGAAAATGCAGTATCTGGCTATGCCAGATAATACAGGGTAGCCCACAAAAAAGTAGCCTGCCTCCAATATAGCCAAATCAAACTGCCTAAAAGTAAATTTGTCTTAGTTGCCCATAGCAACTAATCAGAGCTCAGCTTTCAGTTCCTACCGGGCTCTGAAAAAAATTTAAATTAAAGCTTAGCTCTGATTGGCTGATATGGACACTTAAGACAGATTTACTATTAGGCAGTTTGATTTGGAGATAATGAAGGCGGGCTACTTTTTCGTGGACCACGCTGTATAAACTCGGCAGGCTGTTCCTTTGCTGGATGATTTTAATGCTAATGTAAAATTGGCCTAAGGGCTGTATTATACCAACAGATTATCTGACAGATTTTCTGACCAATCATTGCTCAGATGGCCAATTACACACAGATCTTTTGTCATACACACCAACTATTGGTCTGATTGGACAGATATTGATCAGATAATCTGTTGCTGTAATGCAGCCATAAGATAGTTTTGATGAATGAGGTCCGATGAACATTATCCTGTGCAAACCACACAAGGTAAACAAGGTTCTGTTTTCCATGTGCATCCTGTATAGATATCATACTTTTTCTAAATATATAACTATAATAAATTTATTAAAGTAATACAATATTGCATTTCATATAAATAATGATGCATCTTATTTTATCATTTTAAAGCCCTAAAATCAAAGTGAATATTATCACTGTATTATCATCAGTAGCTAAATAATAGAATATCAGGTCTGTGGTACTGCCTGACAAAGATAAGCAGCTTTTGGGCTGTCAATAGCATAAGGAAAACGGAAAGCTGACACAGATCTATATAAAGGGACATCGTTGTCAATAGCAAGGGAGGACTAGCAATCTCACTGTCTATTTTCAGCCCAGGAGTCGGTGGGAGATTTATTAAACTGGTGTAAAGGAAAATGGACTTAGTTTCCCCTAGAAACCAATCAGATTCCACCTTTCATTTTACAAAGGAGCTCTGAAAAATGAAGGTAAAATCTGATTGGCGGTTAGGGGCAACTAAACCAGTTTTCTTTACACCAGTTTTGATAAATCTCCCCCCATGTGCTCTGTTATATACAGTACACTCTCTCATGCTGTAAAGCGAGGTTGGTGAAAAGCTCTATGGAGAACTGTTTCCAAGTAGATAATATCGTCCACTGCTAAATATATAAATATAAATTGATCAAACGAAAAATGTATTATTGATACTGTGTGATTGATACTGACAAATTTTGTGGTCAACATAGAGAGATTGAATGTGCTGCCTGCAGCCTCACAAGCACATATATTTATCACATTGACTCATTCATTTCTATGGGGCCATAGACAAATCCATATTGTTTATGCAGATCTGTGTGGCCTTTCGGCAAATTATAGATCATTTCCTGTTGCTATACGTATTAAGGATCAGAATAGTCCTTTCTGTTGATGGGAGTGAGAAATATGCAGTATGCACATGGAAGATATCCATATTTTGCAGATAGATTGTTTGTCGACTGAAATACGCGCACGGCCGTGTGCATAAAGCCTACTTATGAGATTGTCCGTGTTCGTAAAAGGAACAATAAGAGATCTTTTAACAAAAGATGATCTTGGACTTAAAGGGGTTTTCTTATCTCAGACAATGGGGACATATCACAATGACATGCCCCCATTGTCTTATAGGTGCGGGTAACCACCACTGGGACGGAGCCCCGCAAAGTGGTCCGGCCACCACAAGCGCTCTCCCCATAGAAGTGAGTAGGAGCGCACCATGCATGACTGGCCCCAGCTCCCATTCACTTCTATAGGCCAGACAGAAATAGACGAGCCAGCGCACGGCTATTTTCGGTGGCCCCATAGAAATGTATTTAAGGAGGGCGGCTGCGCATGGGCAGTGCACCCTCAACCACTTTAGGGGCTCCGTTCTCGATAAAGCCCTAGCGCAGGAATTAGCAACCTTCAGCACTCCAGGTGTTGTGAAACTACAATTTCCAGCATGCTCCATTTATTTCTGTGAGAGTTCTGAGAAGAGCAGAGAAAGTATGCATGCTGGGAGTTGTGGTGTCACAACAGCTGGAGTGCCAGACGTTGCCTACCCCTGTCCTAGCGATAGGGATTTAGATGAGACAACCCCTTTAACATTTGCTGTTACTGACAACGATATGAAGCAGTTTTGGACTGACACCAGCTGCTGTTATTAAGAACTCCGCTTACATCAGCACAGACGGCAGACAGCTGCTTTCTATTGTGCCTACAGGGGGCACCAAGCACATACTCAAAATGTTCAGCTGACGGCTGCTGTAACAACTTTTAAAATGTCACATTTGGAAACTACAAAACCCATTTATGGTACCTTTATAGTCTTACAATATCATGTACTTCCATCATAGAAAAGCCTAATTGTATCTGATAGACAACGGATATTGACGTCAAAGAAGCTGAAGCTAAAGGATTATTACCATGGGAGAGAATTTATCTCTGCTGCTATGCTTTCTTGTATGACATCATTTTATCTAATCACCCATACACAGTTCACCAGTGAATATAAAAATACATTATATTAGTGATGCCAATGTTTTGCAAGATTCATTAAAGGGCATCTGTCAGCAGATTTGTACCTATGAAACCGGCTGACATGTTCCATGTGCGCTTGGCAGCTGAAGGCATCTGTGTTAGTCCCATATGTGCCCGCATTGCTGAGAAAAATGATGATTTAATATATGCAAATGAGCCTTTAGGAGCAACAGGGCTGCCATTTGCACTTTGATTGAAAGGATCAGGTGTGATGGCGTTTGAACTGCCTGGCCCTGTCCATCAAAGTGCAGAGGGTGTGGTAGTTGCTGAGAGAGCAGAGCCTCTAGGTGTAAAGGAAACGCCCCCATTACTCCTAGAGGCTCATTTGCATAGGTTAAAACATAATTTTCTCAGCAATACGGGCACATATGAACATGGGACTAACACAGGTGCCTTCAGCTGCCAAGTGCATATGTAACAGGCCAGCCAGTTTCATAGGTACAGAACTGCTGACAGATGCTCTTTAATGTTACCAAACATACCTCTTGTAACTATGGCTGCTGGGAGTGGTGGACCCACTAAGTCACAAAAGATTTTCTAAGACCTTAACCAGTGAGTGGAGTCTAAGGGTAGGTTCTCATCTCCAACACATAATTCAACCGTTTTTTTCCTTGAGAGGAACAGACTACAAGACTTACTGTATCAGGCATAGCCAGATACCGCTGCACACCACTGGAACCCCATTATGCAGCTTTCCTGCATAAATGCCAGCTTTCGGCATGCAGTGATATTTGTCCGGCAGAAAGCTGGCATACTTTTCGCTTTATAAGACGCACCTGATGATAGGACGCACCTAGGTTTTTGAGGAGAAAAATAAAAAAAATATAGCCAATCAGCTAGCGTTTTACTTCTTGCCCTAAGAAGCCATCACAGCCATGTACTAATGGCATGGCTGTGATTGGCCAAGTGCAGGATGTGACCCAGCCTCTATTTAAGCTGGAGTCACGTAGCGCCGCACGTCACACTGCTGATTAGTGTAGGGAGAGGACGAAGCTTCTGTGAGGGCAAGATTAGGCAAGGAAAAGTCAGCAACAGCACCTAATGATCGATCTACAGCTGTGAATGATTCAACTTCTGCTAGTTAATTGCTCACTGGTTTTTAGGCTGCACAGAGCGTTTTTCTGTCACTTTTTTCTGGGATGATCGGCGGCCATTTTGTGACTTGTGGTGCACCAGAACAAGCTGCCACCTACATCAGGGGCTTGGCTGTGCTTATTGTCACCCCTAGAAACTCAGGATAGCAATTTCTATATTTTATTAAGGGGTTAAATACAATTGCCAAAACACCAATCCCCTAAATCTGGTGTTCCAGCTTTGGCTAGCCAAGTGTGATACTGTCTGCTGTATGGCAAAGGATAGATCATTTTCTGTGGTGAAATTCAATAGCCAAACTAGCAATACCCTGAATCTGGTGTCCCAGCAATGGCTGGCAAAGTATAATAGTGTCTGCCAAAACATATGTTTTGTTCTGGGGTGAAATTCAATTGCCAAAATAGCAATACCCTGAATCTGGTGTCCCAGCTGTTGCAGGCCAAGTGTTAATCTGTCCGCCAAAACATATATTTTGTTCTGGGGTGAAATTCAATTGCCAAAATAGCAATACCATAAATCAGTGGTTTCAGCTGTGGCTGGCCAAGATTCATAGTGTCCGCAAAAACATATATTTTGTTGTGGGGTGAAATTCAATTGCCAAAATAGCAATACCCTGAAGCCAGCTGTTGCAGGCCAAGTTTCATAGTGTCCGCAAAAACATATATTTTGTTGTGGGGTGAAATTCAATTGCCAAAATAGCAATACCATAAATCTGGTGTCACAGCTGTGGCTGGAAAAGTATAATAGTATCCACCAAAACATATATTTTGTTCTGGGGGGAAATTCAATTGCCAAAATAGCAATACCCTGAATCTGGTGTTCCAGCAGTTGCAGACCTAGTTTAAATCTGTCTGTAACAGGGTATATTTTGTTGTGGGGTGAAATTCAATTGCCAAAATAGCAATACCCTGAATCTGGTGTTCCAGTAGTGGCTGTCAAAGTATAATAGTGTCCGCCAAAACATATATTTTGTTCTGGGGTGAAATTCAATTGCCAAAATAGCAATACCATAAATCTGGTGTCACATATGTGGCTGTCAAAGTATAATAGTGTCCGCCAAAACATATATTTTGTTCTGGGGTGAAATTCAATTGCCAAAATAGCAATACCCTGAATCTGGTGTTCCAGTAGTGGCTGGCAAAGTATAATAGTGTCCGCCAAAACATATATTTTGTTCTGGGGTGAAATTCAATTGCCAAAATTGCAATACCCTGAATCTGGTGTTCCAGCAGTGTCAGGCCAAGTGTTAATCTGTCCGTAAAAGGGTATATTTTGTTATGGGGTGAAATTCAATTGCCAAAATAGCAATACCCTGAATCTGGTGTCCCAGCTGTTGCAGGCCAAGTGTTAATCTGTCCGTAAAAGGGTATATTTTGTTCTGGGGTGAAATTCAATTGCCAAAATAGCAATACCCTGAATGTGGTGTTCCAGTAGTGGCTGGCAAAGTATAATAGTGTCCGCCAAAACAGATATTTTGTTCTGGGGTGAAATTCAATTGCCAAAATAGCAATACCATAAATCTGGTGTCGAAGCTGTGGCTGGCAAAGTATAATAGTGTCTGCCAAAACATTTATTTTGTTCTGGGGTGAAATTCAATTGCCAATATAGCAATACCCTGAATCTGGTGTCCCAGCTGTTGCAGGCCAAGTGTCCTGGGCCTGAATGCCAGCATTTCTAAACTACTGGCCTTTGAAATGCTGTCATTCAGGCTGGTGGACACAGACAGCTTCAAACAGCTGATGTCCATGGCTGTCCCACAGTATGTTGTTTCCAGCCGCCACTACTTCTCCAAGACAGCCGTGCATTCCCTGCACAACCAAGTATCCGATAAAATCAAGTGTGCACTGAGCAACGCCATCTGTGGCAAGGTCCACCTAACCACAGATACGTGGACCAGTAAGCATGGCCAGGGACGCTATATCTCCCTAACTGCACACTGGGTAAATGTAGTGGCGGCTGGGCCCCAGGCGGAGAGTTCCTTGGTGCACGTCCTTCCGCCGCCAAGGATCGCAGGGCATCATTCTTTGCCTCCTGTAGCCTCCTCCTCCTACTCAGCTTCCACCAGCTCATCCAGTCAGCCACACACCTTCACCACCAACTTCAGCACAGCCCGGGGTAAACGTCAGCAGGCCATTCTGAAACTCATATGTTTGGGGGACAGGCCCCACACCGCGCAGGAGTTGTGGCGGGGTATTGAACAACAGACCGACCAGTGGTTTCTGCCAGTGGGCCTCAAGCACGGCCTGGTGGTGTGCGATAACAGGCGAAATCTCGTCGCAACTCTGGGACTAGCCGGTTTGACGCACATCCCTTGCCTGGCGCATGTGCTGAATTTGGTGGTGCAGAAGTTCATTCACAACTACCCCGACATGTCAGAGCTGCTGCATAAAGTGAGGGCCGTCTGTGCGCGCTTCCGGCGTTCACATCCTGCCGCTGCTCGTCTGTCTGCGCTACAGCAGAACTTCGGCCTTCCCGCTCACCGCCTCATATGCGTCGTGCCCACCAGGTGGAACTCCACCTTGCACATGCTGGAGAGACTGTGCGAGCAGCAGCAGGCTATAGTGGAGTTTCAGATGCAGCACGCACGCGTCAGTCGCACTGCGGAACAGCACTACTTCACCACCAATGATTGGGCCTCCATGCGAGACCTGTGTGCCCTGTTGCGCTGTTTTGAGTACTCCACCAACATGGCCAGTGGCGATGACACCGTTATCAGCGTTACAATACTAATTCTATGTCTCCTTGAGAAAACACTTAGGGCGCTGATGGAAGAGGAGGTGGCCCAGGAGGAGGAGGAGGAGGATGAGGGGTCATTTTTAGCACTTTCAGGCCAGTCTGTTAGAAGTGGCTCAGAGGGAGGTTTTTTGCAACAGCAGAGGCCAGGTACAAATGTGGCCAGCCAGGGCTCACTACTGGAAGATGAGGTGGAGGAGGATGAGGATAAAGCAGGTTCACAGCGGGGTGGCACCCGACAGCTCAGGCCCATCACTGGTGCGTGGCTGGGGGGATACGGAGGACGATGACGATACGCCTCCCACAAAGGACACCTTGTCCTTACCTCTGGGGAGCCTGGCACACATGAGCGACTACATGCTGCAGTGCCTGCGCAACGACAGCAGAGTTGCCCACATTTTAACGTGTGCGGACTACTGGGTTGCCACCCTGCTGGATTCCTGGTACAAAGACAATGTGCCCACCTTACTTCCTGCACTGGAGCGTGATAGGAAGATGCGCGAGTACAAGCGCACACTGGTAGACGCGCTCCTGAGAGCATTCCCAAATGTCACAGGGGAACAGGTGGAAGCCCAAGGCGAAGGCAGAGGAGGAGCAAGAGGTCGCCAAAGCTGCTGTGTCACGGCCAGCTCCTCTGAGGGCAGGGTTAGCATGACAGAAATGTGGAAAAGTTTTATCTCCACACCACAGCTAACTGCACCACCACCTGATACGGAACGTGTTAGCAGGAGGCAGCATTTCACTAACATGGTTGAACAGTACGTCTGCACACCCCTCCACGTACTGACTGATGGTTCGGCCCCATTCAACTTCTGGGTCTCCAAATTGTCCACATGGCCAGAGTTAGCATTTTATGCCTTGGAGGTGCTGGCCTGCCCGGCGGCCAGCGTTTTGTCTGAACGTGTATTCAGCATGGCTTGGGGCGTCATTACTGGCAAACGCAGCTGCCTGTCCACAGCCAACGTGGACAAGCTGACGTTCATAAAAATGAACCAGGCATGGATCCCACAGGACCTGTCCCTCCCTTGTGCAGAATAGACATTTATAACTGCCTCCCCCTCAACCATGTATTCTTGTACTTCGGGGCACTTCTTTATTGAATCCTCATTTTTTTAACTTTACCATGATCTTGCGGTGCAACCCAAAGTTGAATGAACCTCTCTTCAATCTGGGCGCCGGGGCCTAAATAACTGAAAGTGGCCTTCTCCAGTGGTGGGTGAGATGACGCCTTATTCCTTGCTGTGGGACCTCACTCCTCTGTTTGGGTGCTGGGGCCTAAATAACTGAAAGTGGCCTTCTCCAGTGGTGGGTGATATGACGCCATATTCCTTGCTGTGGGACCTCTCTCCTCTGTGTGGGTGCTGGGGCCTAAATAACTGAAAGTGGCCTTCTCCAGTGGTGGATGATATGACGCCTTATTCCTTGCTGTGGGACCTCTCTCCTCTGTCTGGGTGCTGGGCCTAAATAACTGAAAGTGGCCTTCTCCGGTGGTGGGTCATATGACGCCTTATTCCTTGCTGTGGGACCTCTCTCCTCTGTCTGGGTGCTGGGGCCTAAATAACTGAAAGTAGCTTTCTCCAGTGGTGGGTGATATGACGCATGATTCCTTGCTGAGGGACTTCTCTCCTCTGTCTGGGTGCTGGGGCCGAAATAACTGAAAGTGGCCTTCTCCAGTTGTGGGTGATATGATGCATGATTCTCTGCCATGGGACCTCTCTCCAATTGATATTGGTTAATTTTTATTGATTTTATTTAAATTCATTTCCCTATCCACATTTGTTTGCTGTGGATTTACCTACATTTTGCTGCCTTTTGCAGCCCTCTAGCCCTTTCCTGGACTATTTTACAGCCTTTTTAGTGCCTAAAAGTTTGGGTCCCCATTGACTTCAATGGGGTTCGGGTTCGGGATAAAGTTCGGGTCGAGTTCGGATCCCGAACCTGAACATTTTCGGGAAGTTCGGCCAAACTTCTCAAACCCGAACATCCAGGTGTTCGCTCATCTCTATAAATGACCTCAATTTTAATATTCCCCCCAATAATTTTCCATGTATCTGAACCAAGGGCCAGTTTTAATCCTGGACGGCTATTTTATTCCAGGTAGTTTTTGTAGTATTTGTTTCGAACCTGTGGTGCCCAGCGGTGTGCGGATATGCCAGATACAGTATCTCTAGTGGTGTAGTGTGGGTAGGTGGTGTCATTCTTTTTTAATATTTTTTTTTTACTGCTTCTATCTTCTCCTGTAACTGGAACTGACATATTTGCTCCAGTTTCAGGGGCAACACAGCCTCCTGGCATGCACTTCAGAGCTAATCTGGTTCTGCCTGTAGCTTTTTGCAGTTACCCAGCTCCCCATCACATGACCACCAGGACAGAAGCAGGAAGTAACACTGTTGCTTCCTGATCTGTCTACACACTACTCATTGAGTGATGGAGAGGGCAGAGACATTAAAGAAAAAACATCTCTGTCTTCTCTATGCGGGGTCTAACTGTCACTGACAACTGGCTCTCCACGCCTGTAGCTTGTGTTTTCTGACATAACTCAAATAGTGCCCCTGATGGATGCCAATCTCATTTTAAAAAAAAAAAAAAAAAAAACGCATACTGCAAGGTATACTTTACTGCCTGTCTTTCTATGGAGTAGCACAGCAAACTGCATTATTCCATACAGAAGAAAAAGTTATAGCAATTTATACAAGCCTAACAGAAGCAAATTAGACAGTTTTCAGGCCTCTGGCAGGTAAACGTGGCGTATTGATGTGTTTGCCTGGAGCCTTCCTGATCCTTACTGCAATCATACATTGCAAAACGCATGGTGAAAGCAATCAAACAAAGGGGCCATTGAACTAGATAAATCTCACTTCTCTTAATAGGGTCTGTTAGGAAGCAATGCTGTTTCAAAGTAGAACTAAAGGTTCCATCAAACATTGGTAAAGATGTAAACCAGGGATCAGCAACCTCCGGCACTCCAGCTGTTCTGAAACTACAACTCTCAGCATTCTCCATTCAGTTACAAGAATAGCCAAGTGCGCATGCAGGGAGTTGTAGTTTTAAAGAAGCTGGAGTCCTGAAAGTTTCTGACCCCTGATCTAAACAATTAAAAATAGTACTGGGTTTACATCATAGGCACGAATGGGGAATTTCCTTTATGAGACTGCCTCCTCCATTGAAACATGGTGCACTCAACTCCCAACATCCAGAACCTTGGCATACTCACTGCATTTCAATGAAGGAGATATGATGATGTGCTTGGTCACATGTCCCTGCATGTGCAGCCATTGTATGGATGGGAGCACTATCTGAATAGAACATTAGGTTGTCCTAGTGTGTGGTGGGGAACATGGCTTCAAAAACATTGGAAACTGCACAGAAGACTGAATAAACTTTTAGAAGTATTAGGAAGTATCATATAGTCAATATTAGGATTCATAGGAATATAGTTGAAGTAAATTGGTCAACCCTATAGTTTTCCCAATTCTTCAACAAAACACACGTGGGTTCAAGGTTCTGTAAATTAGTGGCTCTTAGGCAATCAACAACCCCTTTAACCCTTCACGAGCATCCTAAATATGTGCCTAAGAAACACAGCACTGTCTTATACTGTACGTTTGCTACTTTACAACGGCATTCCAGAATTTGGACTAGGAATAAAAAAAAAAAAGAAGGTTTCAGCATCATTACACACATAAAAACTGTACAACACTAATACTACATCTTAAACGTTTATGACTGAGATAAGCTTCAGCAGCGGCCCTTGTAGGTATCAGACTACAGTTCCCATCATTCATTGCTGGGATCTGTTTCAGGCTTTTCGCCTACCCCTATATACTTCTGATTGCTGAAGTCTCCTCCCTCTTGTGTATGTCATATTGTGCTCCCTCGCTGCTGAGCCTCTCACATTACTGTAGTTCCTACTTACACCCCGCTGGAGCTGGGCATGCTCGAAACTGCACTACAGGTCATAACCCTTGGCAGTGTGCTATAAATATCACATTTTGGGATAGTAAGTGCTGAGTGGTTATGGGGAAAACTACTTAGGCTGCTTTCACACTAGCGGCAGGACGGATCCGACAGGCTGTTCACCCGCTGGAGCAGCCTGTCGGATCAGTCCTGCCACTAATGAACATGTGCCCCTGGACTACCGCTCCGGCCCCATTGACTATAATAGCGGTGGGGTGGAGTCCCGGCGGAGGCACGGCAGCACACGGCGGGAGGCTGCCGGAATAAATGTTGGATATGTTGTAGTCAATGGGGCACACTTTCACTAGCAGCAGGACGGATTCGACAGGCTGCTCCAGCGGGTGAACAGCCTGTCGGATCCGTCCTGCCGCTAGTGTGAAAGTAGCCTAAATTATTGTATATTGAGGATTTTTACTTTGTACTGCATAGTTTTGAGAGTCACATTTTCTATACTCGGATTCCCCTTTAATGCTTAATAATTATCAATAGCTATCTAGTAAAAACTGTGAACTTCCTATTTACAATTATTTTGCTGCCAAAACATTTTTTAAAAGCCCCCAAATTTCTATAGAAAGCCCTGCACATCACCCAAGCATCACGGACAAGATACAACCAGTACGAAACCCTTTGAACGGTATCCACGGCAACAGCCCAGCATGAAATGAAGGATTTTCTAAAAGCTTCTCGAGTGATTACCATATTTTGATCTATTCATCCAAAAGGAAATAGCAGATCAAAGAAGCTGTCTTTCAGTGGCCTGGCTCGCACCGGCACCATCCCTAAGATAGACCTTTCTCTCACAACAGGTGCCATGGAATTTCACCACCTACATAGGATGCTGACAAATTAGAAACAAATTAGGCTATTTTAGGATAATATATTGGGGGAGGGGGTTAACTCTTTCAGTGAGGGATCACGTATGATAAATTTGTACATCGTTTATAGGACAATTATATTACCTAAGATTTAGGATGAAAGAACACGTGCAGCTCTTTCTATGAGGAAAACATGTACATTTGCATGTACAGTATGGTGGAATCTGCAGGGAAAGCAAAATGTACACATTTTGCTGCGGATTTCCCTTTTTTTTTTCAGGAAAAAAACTGTATAGTCACCTATCAATCCCCTTGTGCTCCCATGGTGAAACTTTCATGTCACATTTTCTGCTTCCTGCTTCCAATAATGACGTTTCGACCCATGGTTGGTCAACATGACATGTAATGTCTGTATGCTGGGGGCCAGCAGAGGGACCATGAAAATATCAACATTTCCGACATATGTGGTTGTACCCAGAAATAGAAAAATCACTGCAAGGCTACATTGCACACGAAACCCCTTTAACAAAGGATTTTTGAGGATTCCTTTGTTTTCACAGATCCCTTGTAATAAATGTCTATCCTCGTCCGCAAAAGTAGGACATGCACTACGGACAATGGACGCGGAACACAAACGGATGAACTGTCAGCATTTTTTTGCTGACCCATTAAAATGAATGGGTTCCTGTCCTATCAGCAAAAAAAAACTGAAACGGAAGCCGAGAAAGGCCTCATGCACACTATCATAGGTGTTTTGCGGTCCGCAATGCGTGGATCTGCAAAACACGGAAGCTGCTCTGCGCTATGTTCCGCAATCTGCGGAACGGAATGCGGCCCATTTTAGAAATGCCTATTCTGCAAAACGGACAAGAATATTTTTTTTGCGGGGCCACGGAACAGAGCAAAGGATGCGGACAGCACACGGAGTGCTGTCCGCTACTTTTGCGGCCCCATTGAAGTGAATGGAGCGACATCTTTTGCGGCTCGGGCGCGGACCCAAAATACGTTCGTGTGCATGAAGCCAAAAACAAATGTCGTGTGCATGTAGCCTAAGGGAGAGTTTACATCTCCGTTTCACTTTCAGTTCATCTGATCCGTCAGAAGAACAGAGAAAAAAACAGGATCATGTAAAAAAAACAGATCCTGTTGCATCAGGGCTCATGCACACGAGCGCTTGTGCCCCGTGCCTGTAATGCATACTGAAAACAGCGGGTCCACAATATACGGACACCGGCCATGTGCACTCCATATCAAGTAAATGGGTCCCCAATCCTCAAGATACAGAGTGGTGCGGAGTGGAGGCACGGATCAGAAGCCCATAGAAGTACTACAAAGCAATTCTGTAGGATTTCGGTTCCTGCCTCCGCACCACAAAAAAATAGAACATGTCCTATTTTTTGTGGACCGTCTCTTGTGGATCGTGGAACTATTCAAGTCAATGGGTCTGCATCTGCAGTGTCCCACTCCGTGATGGTCGTGGGGCCCTGTATAACTTTGGGCATATGCATTATACCATGTCAATGTATTGCTGTGTGAACTGTAATTCCTTATAACAGGCTGTTTTAGATGTGCATGTCATTACATCCAATCACCCCTAGGTGGTGCTGGCACCACACACACACACACACATATATATATATATATATATATATATATATATATATATATCTTAGGGTGTGTCAAGGCAGAGATAGAAAGTAGAAAGTTAGTGGAGGAGTGAGGAGCAGAACATGATAAGTCCAAGCTGAGGGAGTGGGAAGAACCTACCTACAGCTACCTAGCACAGGCCAGAGAAAACTGTGGATATATAGAAAGTCTATATAGGAGCAGCATTAGCTTATGGACTCCACAGCACCAGTGACCGGGAGAAGCCTAAAAGCACCTGGACACAGCCAGACGACTAGGCGCAAGGTTGTCCATTACCACATACTGCTATGGACATTGTAGACCAGTGGTTCTGAAAGTAACTAGTGCAAATAATGGAGCAGAGGATTCAAACCTGTCGTTAGGGAGACCGCCCTGTGGGTTGCTAATTACAAGTAAGAAGTTATTACATCCAGTAATTGGCGGCTAGAATGTGGGCATAGTGTAGACAGAAGGAAACTCCGCAAGCTACATTTGCCAAGCCTGTTACAGGGATTACAGCTGAGCCAATATTTGGATTATTACTTTTGCTATATAGATGGACTGTGCTGATTACCCTGAGGCAATTGTTAAAGTAAAAGTTCAGTTGTTTACAAGCATTGACTCCTCATCCTTTCTACCACCCTCCTTTGCACCTACTGTAATGGTGCTCGCGTCAGGAACAACAGGGACCCTGCCTCCACGGCACATAAAAACCCATTCCACCAAGGGCACCTCAACCACCATCTGGCGGGAGTCCCTGTACACCAGAGTGTGCCCCGAAGGAACTGGTGCTAACTTTGCCTACACAGCACGCAGGCCCAGGGAGCGCTACATAACTGTGAGTAAAACTACTACTACCTCCATCGGCCGACCGTAGCTCACATACTGCCCTTGCTGCCCGGTCGCTGCACATCCGCAAACAGAGTGCACGTGGCCATTGCCCGGGCACCTATCCAGAGGACAGCTCATCGGTATTAAAATCTCCGAACCCCTTTATCAACCAGTCTGCTGGTTAGGATTTTCACTTGAAGACCGGGCGTTAAAGGAGTTGTCCGGGCTTTTTCTATTGATGCCGTCCTCATGATAGGTCACATCAATATCAGATGGGCCCTTGCCTGTATGAGTAGACGCCCATCTCTCTTCTTGGCCGCTGCTGCTGTCCCATAGACATACAGCGGAGAGCAGGAAGAGAGAAGGGGGACGGCACATGCGAACTACGCGCTCCGTCTCCTCATACAGCTGATTGGCGGGTTGCCGGGTGTCGGACCCCCGCTCATCTTATATTGATCATCTATCTTGAGGATAGGTCATCAATAGAAAAAGCCCAGACAATTCCTTTGAAGCCAGGTCTTCAAAAGAAAATCCTAACCAGGGGACTGGTTGTTAAAGGGGTTCGGAGATTTTAATACTGATGACCTGCCCTCTGGATAGGTCATCAGTATCTGATCGGTGGGGGGCCAACACCTGGTTCAGCTGTTTAACAAGGCACCGTTGATGTGGCCTTGTTGCAGTTTAACAAGGACAGTGCTGTATAGAAAAAAGTAGACATATCCTCCTGGCTTTGACTCAAAAATGTGTATTAAAAGTGCACCCAAAGCGGCATTTCTCCAACCATTCAGACATATATGATATAACTGTGTCCGGGCAGTACTGTGGCCCAGTAATTAATAAAGCGCTTATGTCACAATCAATGTCAAAAGTGAAAATCCTACATAATAAAGTATATGATAACCTCTCTCTAACAAAGCTAGAGCAAGCTCTACACCTCATGTGGATCCAGAGATCTCCCCAGTTATTGATCCAATTGCTCTGCTAGATTCTCTTACAGGGGCTGTCTCACTTCAGCAAATGGCATTTACCATGAGAAAAATTAATACAAGGCATGGATTCATTTTTCCATCACATTATACACCTCTCGTTTCCATGGTTACGACCACCCTGCAATCCAGCTGCGGTGGCCGTTCTTGCACATTATAGGAAAAAGTGCTGAACTATGCACGCTCCCACAGACCGGGCCACCGGAGAGGCCAAAACTTTTTCCTATAGTGTGCAAGCACGACCACCACTGCTGGAGGGGTCATAACCATGGAAACGAGCAGTGTATAATGTGATGGAAAAAATAATTAAGCCAGCAAAGGAGGCAATATGGACAATCACAATACATTAGTAAGTGCCTTGTATTAACTGTCTCTTCATGATAAATGCCATTAGCTGAAGTGACACAACTCCTTTAAGGCTGGCAGCCCAGGGAGTGTGTCCTTTCTGTTGCAGCTCTCTCCCTATCACAGTTCAGGAGGGGTGTCCATTCTCAGGAACGTTTATTTTATTTTATTTCTGCTGCAGCTCTCTCTGTGTGAGTGTCATAGCTTCTAACAGTAGATATGGCTGGTGGCAGTTAAAGTATGGAACTGAACACATGCAACCATTCTTCCGACCCAGCAAGGGTCCATCTGAAAAGTAGAGAATCCATTTTTAAAATGTTTGTCCTCTCAAACCAGTATAAGTGGAGCTTGCGCCAATCCCACATTTTCTAGGGGAGATTTATTAAAATGAGTGCAGAGAAAAACTGGCTTAGTTGTCCATAGCAACCAATCAGATTCCAGCTTTCATTTTTTTAGAGCTTCTTTTGAAAATGAAATTTGGAATCTGATAGGTTGCTATGGGCAATTAAGCCCCATACAGCTCAGTAGATATAACTTTAAAAAAATTATAGGTGTCAGAATATGGTGAAGTAAAATATAATTCGTTTTTCAAAGTTTTCCTTTATTTTTACACTATTTAGACATATGTGGTATTGTTGTAATCAGGCTCAGGTCAGTTGTGCCGCAAAGGGAACGCTGTACTAACCAAACCGGTAAAAAGGTGGAGGAATTGCCTTTTTTCCCAATTCTACCCCATTTGGAATTGTTTTCCTGCTTCCCATTACATTGTATGCCATATTAAATGGTGGCATTAGAAAATACAACTTGTCCCACAAAAAAATAAGACCTCATACAGCTATGCAATTGGAATAATAAAAAAGTTAATGCTCAAGGAAGATAGAGAAGAAAAATAAAAATGCAAAAATGAAAAAACCCTCAGGTATCCTAAGGGTTAAAAAGACACTTCAGACTGCAGACTGCTGTTGAGCATTTGAGATTTGACTTTTAAATTAGACCCCACCAATACACCCTGCATAGAAGGGTCTGCTATTGTGACATTAGTCAAGGACTCCATGAATAGGATATGAGAGATATGGGGCACACATTACTGCAGTTTGTCAGATCCGTGCCAGGCTTATGGCTCAGAGAAATATGGGTTAGGAATGCTTGGGATGGAGAGTGAGACCCTTGAGAGATTGAGTTAAAAGCTGCAAAGAAGGCAATGAAATATGGATCAGAAGCAATGATCTGTTCCAAAATGTTATGTTCAAATGAACCACAGAGATTTAGCTCTAGAAGCACTGGCCAATCCTTCTATGTCTACTGCTGATAATGGAAATTCTTCCACAATGAAACAGAGTGGACTGAACTGTAATTTGGTTAGTTTATTTTCCTCTACATATCCATATAGTTCATGCCATAAACTAGCAGTACATATAAACAGAATCCGTATTAATCCATATGATAATCAATCGCTATAATAAAGGAAAATAAAAAGCATCAATCCTAGTACACAGAATCTCAAGATGTCCAGGTTTTGATACAAATAACAGCACATGCATACAATACGTACAGTCCAAAATTTGAACTATAGTATTGAACGTCAGGAGAGTAGGCCGATGACATGCACTGAGACTAGTGTTGAGCGAACACCGCGTGTGCTCAAGCGCGATGCTCAAGTCAGTGTATTTAAATCTAATTTAGCCTCTATTTCTATGCAAAAGATGGCTTAACAGTGAGGGAATCCCTGAGTGTGAGACCACGGCTCAGGAGTCCCTGCTCTGACTCCATGTATAGCTATGTCCATAGCTATATATGGAGTGTATTTAAATCGAATTTAGCCTGTATTTCAGAAAATTTTCTGCTGGGATTAAAACTCATGACCTTCTGCATTAGATGCAAGGCACTTAACCACTCCACTATAATAGCTGCATAGCTAGTTACTTAGAAAAATATACATATGAGGCTTCTACTGTAGTAGTTACATTAGAAGTATCATATATTTTTTTTTTGTAGTATATAGTGTAGTGGTTAAAGTTCTGTGTTGTGATCATACTTCTGATATATATAAATGCATAATATGTGGGAAACTACTACTGATGTTTTTGCCATAATATATTTACATATATTATAATATATAATATATTCTAAATATATATGTGTAAATATATTATGGCTAAAAACTTTGAACTCACAGCTTCTGCATCACAGCCCAGAACTTCAACCACTACACTATAGCCGCATAGCCAGTCACAAAAAAAGAGAGACTTCAACAGTATAGGAATATTTACTAGTAGTAAATATTCCTCTTCAGTAGAAGTTATATATATCTTATTTTTATTTATTTTTAAAGTAACTGGCTAGCTGAGTGGTTAAGTGCCTTGCCTCTAATGCAGAAGGTCATGAATTCGAATCCCACAAAACATGAACCCTTATGAGAGAAGAGCCTTACAAGATCTTATTGATGATGACTCACTTGTAATTAAACTGGCTGACAAGGGCGGCTCTATTGTCATTTTGAATAAAGAGGACTATTTATCAGAGATAAGGCGTCAGCTATCTGATAGGGATACATATCGGATGTTGAATTATAATCCAGTATATGAGAACAAAAACAAGATTTTCAGGTTGGTGACTACCTATAGTGATCGTGGCATCATTGACAAAAAAAATTATATGATTTTCTCATCAATCATTCCCCCATAACACCGATGTACTTCCGAAAGTGCATAAAACCCTTGTAAATCCTCCGGGCCGGCCCATTGTCTCTTCAATGGAATCAGTGTTGTCCCCACTGGCTGTTGTACTTGAGAAAATCTTGACACCTTTGGTCAGACAAACAGAATCATATTTACTGGACATTTCACATTTCTTGGAGAACATACGGGATATTCAGAACTTACCGGAAGACTGTTGGCTGGCCACTATTGATGTGGTCAGCCTGTATACCTCTATTGAACACAGAAAGGGGATGGAGGCCACTGAGGAACTGTTGCGATCCAGTAATTACTCTCAGGAACAACAATCCTTTTTTATGGATTTATTACACCTTGTGTTGCATGAAAATAATTTTTTGTTTGGGTACCAGTTCTATTTACAGTGCCACGGGACTGCGATGGGCTCGAATGTGGCCCCGCCCTACGCAACTATATATATGTCAGCGTTTGAGACTAAATTTGTATATACTCCGGAAGATTTTCGCAATTATTCACATGTTTGGAAGAGATTTATTGATGACATTTTTTGCGAGTGGGCGGGGCCACTGGAGTCCCTTCTGCGGTTCTGTGAGCACTTGAATAGCATCTGGGAGGAGCTTAAGTTTACTATGGTATATGATCAGAAGTCTGTCAATTAACTTGACAACATTATTATTACTTCAGTAATTATTACTAAGTCCCAGTACCTACGAGTTAAGAGGATAGTCACGGATCCAGTGAAACAGACCACTAGACTAGATGAAATGACATCTAGATTCAAACAGAGAGGTTGCCCTGTAGAAACATTAGCAATAGCTAGGAGTGAAAGTACATTACAATCAGGGGATATAACCATTAAACAAAACATGGCATATATTGCGGAAGGCATATCCCACAGTGGAAGAATTTAATAATCCTCCATTGATCTGCAATAAACGCAGTCCCAGTCTGAGAGATCGACTGGTACATGCAGATATTGGCAGCCTGAGGAAACAACCCATACAGAGAACTTTAACCCAGCAGAAATCAGATACATATCCATGCCTACACTGCATGCAATGCAGCAATGTCATAAAGGGACAATTCTTTTACCACCCACATACGGGAAAAGCATATAAGATCAATGGCTTCTATACTTGTGATAGTTCTAATGTGGTTTACCTGATTAAGTGTCCTTGTGGCCTCCTGTATATTGGAGAAACCATACAATCAGTCAAAGATCGCATTAGCAAACACAAATTTACAATATGTAAAAAAACCTCCTACTTCCTATACCTTTCCATTTCCTCAGTCACCACCACTCTATCTCACAGTTAAAATACTATGTCCTGGAACAGGTACATCAGCCCAGAAGAGGCGGTGATATTAAAAAGATATTATTGCGGAGGGAGGCCTTCTGGATCCATACTCTAGACACTTTACAACCTAGAGGTCTCAACCGGGACTATGAAATCATCTGTTTTTAACTCTTGCATTATCTCTTCCTTTCATTACTACTATATTACATTGACCTCCAGACCCAGGAAGATAAACAGCATAGACCTGGTAGAACCATTTTATTCTGTTGTATGTGTGATGTCACTTCCTGTCTGTTAATTTGACTAATTGATGATGTCATCATCAGGTGTGTTGAGCTGATACCTATATATTGTGCTTAGTCATTTGATATTGTGTGGTTGAGAAACGTGTCCTATGAATATTGCATTATTTCCTTTGATGAAATAAACCTACACTCTTCAGAAGCAACTGTTGCTGGGATTTCTCTTCTCTTCTGATACATGGGGATAGCCGTTTCCCGTGCAACACACTTAAGAATCGTGGGCTGTCTTTTTTGGATTTCTATGAATTCGAATCCCGGCATAAACTTTTCTGAAATATAGGCTAAATTAGATTTAAATACACTGGGTGTCCCCAAGCACTGACTCCATGTATGGACATAGCTATATATGGAGTCAGAGCAGGGACTCCTAAGCGGACTCACACTGAGGCATTCCCCCACTGTACAGCGATCTTCTGCATAGAAATAGAAGCTAAATTAAATTTAAATACAGTAGGGTGACCCCGAGCACTGACTCCATATATGGACATAGCTATATATGGAGTCAGAGCAGTGACTTCTAAGCCGAACTAGAGTCTCGACACCCTCCCCTCTTCAGAGCAGGAGGTGCCTGGTTTAATGCTCGGGTTCTCCCATTGAGCATCACAAAGTGTTCTACTCGAGCACACAAGCACTTTGGTGCTCGATCAACACTAACTGAAACCATACCTTAATAAAAAGATTTACTGTGTCGACTCTAATAGCGTTCAGTGTTTCAATGAGCATATTATTGATTCATGAGACCAATGCTGAAAAGTTCAAAGTGCAGATTTTCTATCTAGAAGCAATATGAATTTTGTTGGCCCGCAAAATAAATTGAGCCACCTTAAAAGTGCAATTGGACATGTCTATATGGTTGTCACTCAAGGGGCCTACAGTTGTAAGTTTGGGATATTGAGAACCCGTCACCTCCTCAATCAGATAATTAATACGAGACCAATAGGTGGCAATAAAATGGGTACATGGTATCTCTAAACTGGCAACCTCTAAAAAAGAAGGGGGATGGATAAATGGCATGTAGCCTAACAGGCACAGTATACCATTTGTGGAGAATCTTTAAGGTACATTTACACTGGGCCGATGAGCAGGCAATTATACGGAAGGAAATGTTTCTTTCCGATAATTGCCTGCTCATCAGTGGAGGTGAAGAGCTGCATTTACATGTAGCAATCACCTCCACTGTGTGGGGATGAGGGATCACTACTGCTATCACTCATCCTCATACAGCTGCATTAGTTCTGGGCAGTATTATGTCAATGTTATACAATAAATTTCAGAACTCTAAGGATTACATAGCATCAGAAATCAATATAATGCTATGCGATCCTATCAGTGCTACGAAGGTCAGGACAGGAGCTCTCACAAGCACACACTGTGAGTTCAACGCATTGAACTCGCTGGTGTGAAACCAGCCTTAGAGAAGCATCCATTAATGATGCCTGTTAGCTACCCTTGCACTCCCAATTAATTTATTACTTCTTATTATTGCTAGCATATATGAACTTTACAGACACTGAGATAAGTTATGTATTATTATAAATAGGTCCTAACAGCTATAATAAATGTTGGTCCAACTTCGGCGAGCAAATAGAAGCTGCTATTGGGCCAAGGTTAAGGGGGTCACTGGAAATGTGCTGCTCCTGCGACACATACTGTAATTATAACACACAAATTGTGCGTAGCATCTTTATTTGTTCTTCCTCAAAACTGATGTCCAGTTACAAATTCTATATAATCAATATTGCATATATACATAATGGTAGATGGTAGAAAGAGAGGTGGAAAACAGTGTGAAAAACAACTGTCTTAGATGCCCTTTAGAAACCAATCAGATTCTACCTTTCGCTGTTTGGAGCTTCTTTGAAAGGTTCAAACTGATTAGTTGCTATGGGCAACTAAGCCAGTTGTCCTGTACATTAGTTTTTATAAATTTCCCCCATACTATCCAGCATTAAAAATTCTATTATTAGCTCAATGCAAATAGAATATACCAATCCGATGAGACATGAGCACTACTGTCACATTAGTTTAGTATATTCTAAAGGACTATCTCTAATATGTGTCTTCATTAAATTATTTTAACATTAATACTGCAAAGCCTTCTGTTTTAACATGAATTCAAAAGATTTGAGAATGAATAAACTTACACAGGCTAAGTGAATAAATATATTTACGAAGTGTGATTAAACATAAGATAACACAGAAAAATCACATACAGAATAATAAAAAATAAATATAACTAGCCTAGAGTTAGGGATCCAGTTGGCCATGTTATAACAGATGGCTGTCTACCACATAATTACACATTACCAACACCCCAGGGTGTACAAGAAATAGGGCCGTGAGGACCATATGAAAAAAATGGACGGTATATTTAATGTACCTGATCCTGTTACACAGGAAACTTTGGATCTCAAAATCTAGATTGCATCATTGGAAAACTTGTTGACTAAAGAGCTACATAGGTGGTGGGATCTTACATCTTAAAGAAATATGTGGACAAAAATATGATACCACGGGGACTAAGACTAAAAAAGAAACCAACCGCTGTTTATTCAGTCCCTTTCTTGACACAATGGCAAGAGATTCTATCCCACTGTTCACTCAAATTGATGCAACTTATTATTGAGTATGAGGAACAAACCAAGAAATATTTGCATACTGAGATAAAAACCACACAAGAGGGTTTACAGTGTCATGTGCATAAGCCATCTTTCATTGAACTGGATGAAAAACTTAAAGAAAATCTAAATAAGCTGGAAGAGGGTTTAATCCAGTTCAAACGGAATAAGTTTAACAGAGACTTTATGGATTACAACACAGACACAGTTTACTCCTGGCCAAGTGCAAGGGCGGGCACTCCCTGCTCGATCATGAAAAAGTTAACCCGTTCTAGAAAGAAACATGCTTCTGGAGTATCGTTCAGCTCCACGGAACTGGACTCCACTGATTCAGCTCCTGAGTCATCAAAGTCTGCAATAACTCTGGGAGGTAATTTTGCCAGCAGGCCCACCGATCAGGATTTGTACCGCACTATAATTGACATTAACCGTTTGGCAAGAAACCTGACTTAAAAAAAAGCATTTTCAGCTGATGATGATTATTGCAGAGATACTGTATACAAACCGGTGAAGATTGCCAGTCAAGGGTGATTGCTGATGCCACTGTCTCCCATACTTCATTACTAGAGGACATTGTGCAGGGAGCGGCGGCACAAGCCATTTTTTATTTTGTGGATTTAGCAAATATTGTTTCCCTCCAGGAAACATGTCAAAAGCCGGATAGTGATTTACAGCAAAATACTTTGATGTTTTATAAAACCTCTAATAGGGATTTTTATCCCATTCAATCCAGGTCTCCGGCTCTTGACCGTTTTCAGGACTTGGTTGAGAGAGATTTGTGTCTTTTAAATGATAGCATTAACTCATAAGTATACGAGGAACAATATGTCCAGGGAGATGTACGATGCACTTCGGGCTTTTGCTAATATGCATGATGTTGTTATAAAAGAAGCTGATAAGGGGGGAGCTGTTGTTTTATTGGATAGTGAGGTGTATAAAACACAAATAATAAATATGCTGGGGGATACCTCAACATATTTACCTCAATCCGCTCCCCCTCTATCAGCAGAAATTAATGAACATCTTACAAGAGGGCTTTACCTTAGGCATTCTCAGTAAAAAGGAAATTAATTATATCTATGTAGAACATGCGGTAATTCCTTTTTTTCATGCGTTACCCAAAATTCACAAAGAAGGTTTTCCACCACCTCTTAGACCTTTGAAAGATTTTTTGAGTGGGTCGATTCCCTTTTGCAACCTCTAGTTCCACTGATGCCAGGTTATTCGAAAGATATGTTTTTACAAAGTTTTGAAGATTTCAGGTGGCAGAATAATTACATCTGGATAACATCTTTATATACAAATATTCCCCACCAACTTGGAATTGAAGCTTTGCGATGGTATCTGGCAACCTACAGTAACTACAGACTGGCTCGCCAGGATTTTTTATGTCTATCAATTGATTTTTTGTTATGACATAATTTTTTTATGTTTAATGGAGATTTTTTTTTCTCCAGATTTCTGTAGTCTCCATGGGGGCCAAATTCTCACCATCCATCGCTAATATTTTCATGGCGTGGTGGGAAAAAGATTTTTTCTTTCCAGATAGAAATTCTTTTTTTCAAAGTATTATTAAATGGTATGGTCATTATATTGATGATATGTTGGTAGTTTGGCAAGGAAAAACATGTGACATTCCATCTTTTGTGGAATATTTAAATCAATGTATTCCATCAATTAAGCTTGATGCACATAGTGATCCAGCGTCTATTGTTTTTTTGGATTTATGTTTACAAGCTGACATTGCTATGGCAAAAGTCTTAACATGCATGTTTAGAAAAGATACTGCAGGCAATACCACTCTTTTGGCCACATCCTGTCATCCGGCACATGTTGTCCAAAATTTGCCTAAAGGGGAAATGATTAGGACAAAACGTAATTGGTAATTGTTTGACCACTATTATTTTTAAACTTGAAGTGGACAAGGTTGCAACTAGTTTACAGACATGACAGTATGCAGTGGAGAGTATAGCGAATGCAAAACCATGAGCATTAATGCGAGATAGAAAGGCTTTCATTTTTCCAGGTACTGTTAGAAGGGAGACAGGCAAAGAAAGGAAAGGTAATTTTAAAAAGGTTGCCAATCATAAAAATACCCCAATCACCTTTGTCACAGGGTTCAGTAAAGAATATACAAAGATTTGTAGTATTATCCAACGACATTTATCTGTTTTGAACTATGACAAGGAGTGGACTAATGTAATGTCAGCAGGAGTGAGATTTGTTGCGAAAAAAGCTCCTACTATAGGGCAGAAAGTTAGTCCAAATCTGTTCTATGATCGCACTATAAAGAAATGCACTTGGCTTTCATATAAAGGAAGTTTTAATTGTGGAAGCAACAGGTGTATTTGCTGTAATTATGTGACAAGACTATTACTTCTACAGCAAATGGTACCAAATACACAATACAGCAATACTTGAATCGCAATACTTAATATGCTGTCTATGTCAATACTTGCAAAGATTGTCTGTTGCAGTACGTAGACTGTACTACCAAACAAATTAAGGTTAGAATCAGAAAACACTTGTTAGACATTCCTCATTAGAAGACGCGAAAGGTCTCAGCGGCAACCTTTCATTTTGCCACTGTTCACAATGGCAGTACAGCTGCGTTTGCGGTACAGGGAGTGGAAAAGATCTCTTTTCCCATCAGAGGCAACCACAGACAGAAGCTTTTAAGTAGGGAAGCATTTTGGATGTTTAGATTAGGAAGCTGTGTCCTGAATGGTCTAAATAGAAAACATGATTTAGTTCTTCAATATAGATGATTGTTTTTATTAAGCTGGATCCTTGGTTTTTTTCTATGTCTGGGAAACAGGTGATGGGAATTGTTTGATCGTGTTAGGTTCCACTCTTCTCTATATCGAGGGGATTCATTTTAACTTTTGCATGTCATGATGAAGGACCAGCACTTTGAGGTCCGAAACGCGTAGACTGCATAACTGTATATGCCTTTTGATTCTGGATTTTATTCCTAAAGAATAAAGATTATGTTTTATGGGAAGCTGGATTAGTTCATATTTTGGAATTCAAGTACGACTACGTCCAGGTCTTTTTTTCTCCCATGTTTCCTTAAAGGATAATGCAGGTGAGCGCTGCAGTATTTGCTTTTCTTTTGAAGAACAAAAAAATAGGGCAAATCAATACTTACAACCTACTAAGGATGTGGAGTCCCCACTAATGTATGTGTGTAACCAGAGTTATACACCTTGGACCCACCCCTGATGTGCATCACACATATCCTGAGATGTGTCTCTGAGATCACTACTCAGGCATGTGGTTATATCAACAGAATGGGGACGGAGAGGGTATTCCTAACCCACTTCATTACAAGGAATATCTTACACAGAATACCAAAAGTGATATAAAAGACAGAATTATCTGTCCCCATTGTCTGAGATGGGAATACCCCTTTAACTTACTCTTTGGCATTTTGGTTTGCAGATGTACCCAGCTTTTCTTGACTTCAAAAAGAATAGACTTATCATGAAGGCATACACCAGAACACAGGACTTTTTTCATGTGGGTGTCTTGTAGTTAGGGAATGAGAAAAAGGTCTACTCAATCTATCTTTCTCCCTCGCCTTTAGGTCATCTAAGTACACCCCTTCCTGTCGGACACCCCTTTCAGTCAGTCTGCTATGAACTGTAGTTTTGAGGGTGAATATTTGAAAATTCACGAATATTTTGAATACAGTGATATATATTCGTAAAAACGAATATTCATTTTTTGTTTTTGTTTTTTCATCTGAACCCATTACCTAGTATACCTACCTGCTTCTTGCTGGTGGGCCAATGTGAGAAGGCTGCAATATTGTAGTCTGTAGTGAATTAGAATATTCTTCATTATTATATATTTTTTTATCTTATGTGAAAAATCGGCAATGTAATATTCATGTAATGCGAATATTCTAACACCCGAATATATAGAACTATAGAATATAGTGCTATATTTTAGTTTTTCAGAATATTCATAATTTTTTTCAATCTAAAGTCATGATTCCTCCCTGCTTAAGTTGATTTTGGGCCAATGACTGTTCACATTAAATTGGAAAAAATGATGAATATTCTAAAAAAAGAATATACAGCACTATATTCTATAGTGCTATATATTCTTGTTTCAGAATATTCGCATTACGCAAATATTGCATTTGACGATTTTTCACACAAGAGAAAATAATTTTTCTTATGCGAAAAATCGGCAGTTATATTCGCGTAATGCGAATATTCTAAAACACGACTATATAGCACGATAAAATATATTGCTATATATTCGTTTTTTCGAATATTCGTAATTTTTTCCAATTTAATGTGAACAGTCATTGGCCCAAAAGCAACTTCAGATGGGAAAAAATTATGAATATTTTAAAAAAAGAATATATAGCACTATACTCCATAGTGCTTTTTATTAGGGTTTTAGAATATTCGCATTATGCGAATATTTCATTGCCAATTTTTCGCAAACAATAGAATAATCTCGAATACGAATATTCGCGAATATATGACGAATATTCTGACGAATATTTGTGAAATATCGCAAATTCGAATATTGCCCCTGCCACTCATCAATTGAACTGTTCATGAGGACAGATCTCTGCTGTTATCAGAGCATTTAACAATATTTATACCATGCCTCATAGTGAACGCTGTAAAAAAAAAACACCAAAAAAACCCCCACAAAACATAAAACTGTGGCAGAATTGCATTTTTTCCAATTCTACCCCATTTAGAATTTTTTCCCCGCTACCCACTACATTGTATGCAACCGTAAATAGTACCATTAGAAAGTGCAACTTTTCCCACAAAAAGTAAGTCTTCTATAAACGGCAAAAAATAAAAGGTATGCCTTTGGGATGGTGGAGATTGAAAAGTTAAAAAACTGAAAATCTTCTGGTCCTCTAAGGGTTAAGAAGCATAGACCTCTTAATTTGTCAGACCTTTGCTATTCTTTATCATGAAAGTTCAGCCTTGGAAACATTACATTATTGATATGATAGAGTTAGCAAATGTGAGCAATCTATATCAATATTTAATCATTTCAAAAAGTTATATCATTCCTTAGTATAATTAGTGATTATTAAAATAAGTGGGGAAAAGAAAAAGTGCAAGGTGTCTTGTTTGTATGAATTAAATGTGGGTTTAAATGTGATTGTATTTTACAGGATTTTTTTTTATACATGTCATTATCATTAAAATTACTTAGATAGAAAAAGCTAATGCTGCCCTCTTGTGTTGATTTGAAAAACATCTATTACAAAAATACATTTTAATCTGTGCTTTTATTTCAAGACATTTTAACCCCTTAAAGGGGGTTGTCCCACAAAACACACATCCTCTTTTCATAGAAAAGTGAATGCGTCCGATTGCCGGGGGTCCAACCACTTGGTCCTCCTTTGATCACGAGAATCGGGGCCTCTTTTGCACCCTTCACAATGGAAAGACAGTCACTCATGTCCACTGCCATTACATTCAATTCTATGGGATTTACAAAGATAGCCATGTACAGATGCTGAAGTGCTGCTTATCTGTTTCAGTACTCCAGGGTTCCAGAGGCTCAGACCCACTGGCCTCTCTTTCTTCCTTTCTGTGGGCCTGGCCACTAGAGTAGTTCTGTCTCTCCATGCAGGCTGCAGCCTTCTTCTTGCCAGCTAGACCTCTCTCTGCCTGCTCTTAACCAGCTCTTAAAGCAAAAGCACACACACCCTATTCTTACCCAATGACTGGTTAGCCTGGGGTACTTAAGTTACCTGAGCAATAGCTTCACCTATAGGTTCTAATAGATTCTGTTTTCCCCATTTGACCCTTCATTGTCTGACCTCTGCCTGATCTCTGTTCTGACCCTGAGCTGCCCACCCTGACCTCAGACTGTTTGTCGGATTGCATAAACTCTATGTGCCCTGACTTTGGCCTATCTCTGATTACAGTTTTACCTAAACCCTCGGAACTGTGCCCTGGTATCCCTTGACCCCTGTGGGTCAGCCTTCACTTGAACAGAGACTACTCCAAGAGATAGTGGCCGATGGTTCCCCTGCAGAGAAGTCTAGATCCCTCTACAGGGGTTGAAGGATGATGAACAGGGGGGCCAATTAGATAACGCCTTTAGGAGTAGCCCCAAACCAAATCTGTTCAAATGACATGTTGGATCTACATCCACTTTGTAACACTCATAAAGACTGAATAGAGGGACAGCAGTTAAGCGAGACCCAACAATCACTTATCCTCTAGCCTGTGGAAAGGCAATAAGTGCACTCTGTGGGCAACCACTTGAAGGGTACAGCCAACCAAGCTCATGATGCACTTTTCTTATTTCTTCCACAGCTCCAGCACCTCCCCTAGCACCCAGTTAGTTCATAGCATCTCCCACCAACTAGTTACATAGACACTCCCTTATGAATGCTGTTGCTGCTTTGACACACACACATAGACATAATGCAGCGCGCCATGGGTGAGACATCAACCAAGGGGTCCCCTTTAAGATGGTTGAGATGAGGGTTTAAAGTTTGTTGTGACGCCAGTTGCTGTAACGAGGGGCCGGCGATGCGTGCTTCCTTCGCAGCACCCCCGGCACCCTGTGCAAGGAGAGGGGGAAGGACGTAGCCTGCGTACTCGTCTCCATGGCAGCAGGCGAGCAGCAGGAGAGCCGAGCACTGATAATGATGATCGGTGCTTGGCTGAGTTAGGCTGCTGTGAGTCACGTGACACTGGCCACATCATGTGACTCACCAGCCAGGCCAATTTAAACAGGCAGCCTGCTGGCCACAGGTTGCCTGTGATTAAGGTCTTTACATTTACCAAGTTCTCTGTATTGGATTGCATTGTACCTTGACCTCGGCTCTGTCTCTTTGACCTCGCTTCTGCTGTTTCCTCTGTATTGACGGGACCTCCTGGCATTCAGACCTCGGCTTGTGTTTATTGTGATTTGATTATTCCTTTGTACTGACTTAACCTCCTGGTACTGACCTTGGCTTGTTTTGACCTTGCTTACTCTTTTGTATGTATCTGTCGTCCTGTCTTTTGACCACTGCTTATATTTGCATTGTTGGTGTATTTACCCCTCCATGCCAGCCTGTCACTTTGTTTATTCTTTTCTCCAGTTTTATTGTTCTCTTTAAGGCCCAGCACAGTGTGGGTAGAGCTCAGGGCTGTGCACTCTCTCCCTATCCGTGACAGAATCACAGGCCCTACTCTATTATGGACCAGATACGAGTGCTCACTGATCAGGTCCATAACCTTCCACAAATGGTACAGGAATTGGGGGAAAAGATTGCAGCAACAGGAATCAGTTCAGACTCTACCTGCACCTACTATATCTGCACAACACGTTGAACCCCATGTTAAGTTGCCGGATCGGTTTTCTGGTGACCGCAAATGCTTCCTTGCATTTACCCTAAGTTCACACCTGAGCGTTTTACAGCGCGTTCAAACGCGCTGTAAAACGCTCAACACATGAAAACCAATGCTTTCCTATGGCCCTGGTTCTCACATGAGCGTTTTACAGCGCGTTTGAACTCGTTGTAAAATGCCCGACGCATAAACAAGTACTTGAGCTTTTTTTGAGGCGTTTGTCGAGCGTTTTGTGATTAACACCCCAGTAGTCAATCACAAGAACGCGCATACGAACGCACGTTTCCTATTTGCAAAAACGCGCTGAAATACGCGCGCAAAACGCGCGTTTCTAGAACGCTCAGGTCTGAACCCAGGGTTAAGGAGAGCTGTAAGCTGTATTTCTGCTTACACCACAATTCTTCTGGTTCTGATCAGCAGAAAGTTGGGATCATGATATCTCTATTACTAGGTGACCCACAGGAATGGGCATTTTCCCTGCCTACTGACTCCCCGTGTCTTATGTTTTTCAAAGCATTTTTTCAGGCCCCAGGGGTTCTTTATGACGAACCAGATAGGGTAACCGTGGCTGAATCCCAGTTATAATCCCTCATTTAGGGGAACCGACCAATAGAGGAGTATTGTACTCAGTTTCAGAAGTGGTGCATTCCCTCAGGTTGGAATGAGCCTGCTCTGAAATGTCAGTTCAGGTCAAAACTACTTTCTGAAAATCTTAAGGACATGTTAGTTAGCTACCCCTGTCCTGACACTTTAGAACAAACTATGACTCTAGCTGTAAGACTGGACAGACACATTAGGGAACGTCAGCGGGAGCATCTGCTCTTTCCACAGGCAATGACCAAACCAGACTCCTTTCCTATGGGAGTCAAGGTGGAAACCCCTCTGGAGGAGCCCATGCAACTCGCAGTGACTAGGAGAGACCAACGTCGCCAGCGCAGTACTTGCTTCTACTGTGGCGACTCCGACCATTAGGTACGACACTGCCCCAAGGTTCCTCCTTCCGGAAGGTCACCTAACTCGCATGTCTTAAAGGATAAGGTACTTCCAGAGGTGGTAAAGAAAATATTATTGGTACCACTAACTATCTCTCAAGTAAGGGTTCTGGAGAAGCCTTTAGGGATTTGGGTTCTGCCTCTAATTTTGTTGATTATAAGTTAATTCTCTCTATGGCGATACCTATGTTGGCCCTCCCTAGTCCTATCCACATTATTGCCATTGACTCTACTCCTTTGGTGGGTGGGATGGTTCAATTTTGTACTCCTAAGATTACCTTCACTGTGGAGGCTTGTCACAGTGAGATTTGTTATTTTCTTATTTTAGAGAATTTACCAGTGGAGATGGTTTTGGGCATGCCATGGCTCCAACTTCATAACCCTGTTAATAATTGGGCTACCGGCAAAATTGAGAAATGGGGTCCTAAATGTTTTTCTGATTGTCTACCGATTGTTCAAGCTGGAATCACGATTGAGTCCAAAACTCTCCCTCTGTACATTAATTATTTCCTTGATATTTTTTCCACATCTGAAAATGGAAATCTGCCTCCGCACAGATCTTATGATTGTACTATTGATCTCATTGCAAAGTCTAAATTTCCTAAAGGCCGTATTTATAATTTATCCGGTCCTGAGCAGATTTCTATGAAGGAGTATATCAAGGAAAGTTAAATCAAAGGTCATATCAGACCTTCGGTGTCATCTATGGGGCAGGGTTCTTTTTTGTGGAAAAAAAGCATGGAGGGTTGAGACCCTGTATCGATTATAGGGAATTAAATAAAATCACTCTTAAAAATCAATATTCCTTACCGTTGATTTCAGACTTGTTCAATCAGGTGCTTGGGGTTTTCTAAGCTTGATTTAAGAGGAGCTTACAACTTGATTCATATTGGGGAGGGAGACGAGTGGAAGACAGCCTTTAACACTCCTGAGGGTCACTTTGAATATTTAGTCATGCCGTTTGGTCTCTGTAATGCGCCGGCGATATTTCAAAATTTCGTTAATGACCTTTTCAGGCAGTTTATTGGCAAATTTATGATTGTGTACCTGGATGATATCCTGATCTTCTCACCTACTTGGGAATTCCATGTCATCGATATCAGACAAGTGCTAGAAGTCCTTAGGGAGAATCAATTATTTGCTAAGAAATAAAAATGTATTTTTGGGGTACAGGAAATCTTGTTTTTGGGTTATATACTTACTCCTCAATCTTTTAAGATGGATCTGGGGAAAGTACAAGCGATTCAGGAGTGGGTGAGACCTTCTCCCCCTAAAGCGTTACATCTAGAGTTGAGCAAACCCGAACTGTAAAGTTCGGGTTCGTACCAAACTTTATGATTTTTCGCACCTTAACCTGAACATTTCTGTAAAAGTTCGGGTTCGGGTTTGACGATTTCTTCCCGCTTTTTTTTGAAATGCTGCAGGGAAGCCAATCAGCAAGCATTTCACTACTTTGCCCTAAGAAGCTATCACAGCCATGCCTTCTAATGGCATGGCTGTGATTGGCTGAGTGCAGCATGTGACCCCGGCTCTATATAAGCTGGAGTCACATAGTGCCGCACGTCACTCTGCTGATCTTAGTGTAGGGACAGGTTGCTGCCGGTGCTCTCAGGGAGAGATTAGGAAAGAAATCTGTTGAACTTGGTGGTGTGAAATCTTCAAGCTACAGCAATCATTGAGGGAGGGTGCTACTGCTATCCTACATTTTTGTACCCAGCCCTGAGCCCAGTGATACTGCAAAATATATATTTTTTAATCCATCTGTTACTGAGGTGGGGTTCGGCAGCCATTTTAGCAACTACAGTGTCATTTGAACTGCATATGACCTGCATGTATGCTAGCCTGCCAGGGGCATCAGTCTAATCCTTTTTTTGTAGCTCAGTGAAGGAAAAATTCATTTTTTCTGACTGTCAGGTCAAGTCCCTTACATTAGAAAACGGGGTGTGGGGTTTAACAAGCAGGATATGCTCAACCCATATGCAGTTGTACATGTATATAGGGGAGCACATCCTGCACTTGTAGTCCGTTGCTAGGGGCAATCAAAAGCAAAAAATGCATACAATGGAAGATGCCAGCAACGGACTACAAGTACCACAATAACCATCCTACATTCGATAGCGATAATGTGGATGTGGAGAACAATCAAAAACATAACCATAGCAAAGGCAGGTGCACTCTGCGGCAATACTAAACCCTCACTCTGATGTTACAATTGAGAGGTTAGTTCGACACATCCTACTAGGAGGACATGTCTTAAGCTCGGACACCACGTCAAGGTCTCTCAAGTAGCCCGAGACCCTACCACTCAACCTACCTGTGCAGTATGGGCGATACCAGGGGCCGTTGGGCATTACGGAAGCGTAAGGCCTGACTCACAAACAGCTCACCAGTGACCTCCAGCATGTAACCATGCTTGCAATGGGAGGTGCCTGTGAGCCCCACCCGAGACCGGCTGATATGGCCCAGAGCCTCCCAAGTGCACCTGAATGTAGCCTGTAGATGAAAAGCAGGCACATTTAAATTGGAGTTTATACACCTCCAAACATATTATACAAACCATTAGAAAATGGGGTGCACTCTGCGGCAATACTAAACCCTCACACTGATGTTAAAATTGAGAGGTTAGTTTGAAACATCCTACTAGGAGGACATGTCTTAAGCTCGGACACCACGTCAAGGTCTCTCAAGTAGCCCGAGACCCTACCACTCAACCTACCTGTGCCGTATGGGCGATACCAGGGGCAGTTGGGCATTACGGGAGCGTAAGGCCTGACTCACAAACAGCTCACCAGTGACCTCCAGCATGTAACCATGCTTGCAATGGGAGGTGGGAGGTGCCTGTGAGCCCCACCCGAGTCCGTTGCTAGGGGCAATCAACAGCAAAAAAAGCATACAATGGAAGATTCCAGCAACGGACTACAAGTACCACAATAACCATCCTACATACGATAACGACAATGTGGATGTGGAGAACAATCCAAAACATAACCATAGCAAAGGCAGGTGCACTCTGCGGCAATACTAAACCCTCACACTGATGTTAAAATTGAGAGGTTAGTTTGACACCTCTTGCATTACATTACCTATTTTATAATTTAGGGGTGACATATATGTATATGTATGTATTGTGGTGCTATAGAGAGCACTTATGCATACACTGTACAAAAATGTATTTTAAAATTCAGCAGTGACATACTGCATTCCTGTATTCTGGGGAAACAAACCGTTATTGTTCATCCTCAGACCAGTTTTGCATACAACGCACAAATACCTATTTTAAATTTCAGCAGTGAAATACTGCATTTGTTTATTTTGGGGAAATAAACCGGTATTGTTGGTACACAGACCAGTTTTGCATACAACATACAAATACCTATTTTAAATTTCAGCAGTGACTTACTGAATTTGTGTATTTTGGGGAAATAAACCATTATTGTTGGTCCACAGACCAGTTTTGCATAGAACGTACAAATACCTATTTTAAATTTTAGCAGTGACATACTGCATTTGTGTATTTTGGGGGAATAAACCAGTATTGTTGCTCCACAGAGCACTTTAGCATAGAACGCTAAAAATAATATTTTAAAATTTAGCAGTGACATACTGCATTTCTGTAGTTGCAATAAACACTGGTTTTGTGCTACATAGCAGATCTGAGGCCTACCCTGTATTTCAGTCATTTTAAGTAACCTTTTGAACTCCGCATTTACATAGTTGGTTGCAAACACACAGGTTTTGTGGTAGATAGCACATTTACAGTGTACGCTGCAATTCTGACGGTCAAATTAAACCGTTACCTTCTGCTTTTACATTGTTGTTTGAAAAATCAAATTTTTGGTGATAGTGAAGTAATTGTATTGAATTACTCCGTTACACTGTTGTGTGACCTAAATTTATACTGTTTATGACACGGGCCCTGCCTTACTGTTAGTATACTTAATTGTTGACTATTGGCAGTTAAATTGACACCGGAGATAAACCATCTGTAAGCTTGGTGGGTGAACGCAAATATTGTGGAGAACATCAAATAAGGGACGTGGACATAGTCGTGGTAGTGTTGGTGGAGCTCAAGTTGCTGGGAGAGGATGTGGCTGTTTAGCGCCAACTACAGGTCTAAGTGAAACACCTTCCTCAGGTGCAAGTAGGCGACAGAACCTGCAGCGTTATTTGGTAGGCCCGAATGCCGCTCTACGGAAGGTGAGGCCAGAACAAGTACAGGCGATAGTAGATTGGGTGGCTGACAGAAAGCTCAGAGTTGGCACCTGCAGCCCTTGCCCATCAGTCTTTCACCTCAACCCCTTGCAAAACAGCCAAGCAGCTTGAGCTCCAAGTCATGCAGCAGACTCTTATGCTTTTTGATGACTCTGCTGGCAGGGTTTCCCTGGGCCATCCACACAGCCCTTCCCCATAAGTGGAAGACATTGAATGCACTGATGCCCAACCACTTATTTTACAGGATGAGGACATGGAAGGACAACCGCAGCACATCTCTGATGATGGAGAAACACAGGTACCAACTGCTGTGGCTTTCTGCCACAGCAGAATGGGTGGAAGATGATGTGGAGGTCAATAAGGTCCTAGACCCCGACTGGACTCAAGTTCATGCTAGTGACGTGTGCAGTACTGAGGAAGAGGTGGTGGCCGCACAGAGGCAACAGCACAGCAAAAGAGGGAGCAGGGTGCAAAAGCGGAGCGGCCGTCCCCGAGACAGTACGCCTTCTACTGCCCATCGCACCGAGGGAGCTAGCACACCAAAGCCAGCTCCAAGGAGTTCATTGGTGTAGCAGTTCTCCAGACAATGTCCTGATGACAAGACTCGAGTGGTTTGCACGTTGTGCCATCAGAACATGAAGCGAGGCATAAACGTTAACAACGTAAACACCTTAAAAACCAAGAAAGGTCTCAGGCTCCTCCTGCTTCCTCTTCTGCTGCTGTCTCTGCCTCTTCCTCCACCTCTGGAGTCACATTGGCACCTGCCACCCAGCAAACAGAGGATGGGCCACCAACACCACCACCTCCGTCATCATTACCAAGCATCTCCACCATGTCACACGCAAGCGTTCAGCTGTCCATCTCCCAAACACTGGAGAGAAAGAGAAAATACCTACCTACCCAGCCTCGATCCCTGGTCCTGAATGCCAGCATTCCAAAATTACTGGCCTTTGAAATGCTGTCATTCCGTCTGGTGGAGACGGACTGTTTTAAACAGCTAATGGTGGTGGCTGTCTCACAGTACATCGTTACTAGCCGCCAATACGTTTCCAGGCAAGCTGTCCCTTCCCTGCACAACCAAGTGTAGGATAAAATCAAGTGTGCACTGCGCAACGACATCTGTGGCAAGGTCCACATATACATGGACCAGTAAGCATGGGCAGGGACGCTATATCTCCCTAACTGCACACTGGGTAAATGTAGTGGCGGCTGGGCCTGAGGCAGATAGCGGTTTGGCGCATGTCCTTCCACCGCCGAGGATCACAGAACATTATTCTTTGCCTCCTGTTGCTTCCTCCTCCTACTCCGCTTTCTCCTCCTCCTCTTCTATCACCTCCTCATCCGCTCAGCGAAAGACCTTCACCACAAACTTCACCACAGCCAGGGGTAAGAGACAGCAGGCGGTTTTAAAACTCATGTGTTTGGGGGACAAACCCCACACCACACAGGAGCTGTGGAGGGGCATAAAAGAACAGACTGATGAGTGGTTGCTGCCAGTGAGCCTCAAGCCCGGCCTGGTGGTCTGCGATAATGAGCAAAATCTCGTAGCAGCTCTGGGATTAGCCGGTTTGACACACATCCCTTGCCTGGCGCATGTGCTGAATTTGCTGGTGCAGAAATTCCTGAAAAACTACCCAGACATGTCAGAGCTGCTGCAGAAAGTGCAGTCCGTCTGTGCGCACTTTCGGCGTTCTTACACTGCTGCTGCTCACCTGTCTGCGCTGCAGCGTAACTTCGGCCTTCCCGCTCACCGCCTCATATGCCAGGTTCCCACCAGGTGGAACTCCACCTTGCATATGCTGGAGAGACTGTGCGAGCAGGTGATAGTGGAGTTTCAGCTGCAGCACGCATGGGTCAGTAGCTCTGCGGAACAGCACCACTTCACAACCAATGAGTGGGCCTCCATGCGAGACCTGTGTGCCTTGTTGTGGTGTTTCGAGTACTCAACCAACATGGCCAGTGCCGATGACGCCGTTCTTAGCGTTACAATACCACTTCTATGTCTCCTTTAAAAAACACTTAGGGCAATGATGGAAGAGGATGTGGCACAGGAGGAAGAGGAGGAGGAAAAGGGGGCATTTCACAGGGTTTCAGGACAGTCATTCAGAAGTGGCTCAGAGGGTGGGTTCCTGCGCCAGCAGAGGCCAGGTAGACATGGGTCCAACCAGGGCACAGTTCTGGAGGACGAGGAGGATGAGGTAGAGGATGAGGAACCGTGTTTAAAGCAGGGTGGCACCCAATGCAGCTCATGGCCATCACTGGAGCGTGGCTGGGGGGATGCTTGCGCAACGACCATAGAGTTGCCCACATTTTAACTTGTGCTGACTACAGGGTTGCCACCCTGCTGGATCCCCATTACAAAGACAATGTGGAGTCCTTAATTCCCTCACTGGAGCGTGATAGGAAGATGCGCGACTATGAGCGCACGCTGGTAGACGTTCTCCTGATTCCAAACTGACACCGGGGGACAAGTGAAAGCACAAGGCGAAGGTCACGGCCAGCACCTCACAAGGCAGGGTTAGCATGGCCGACATGTGGAAAAGCTGTCACCACGCCCCAGAAACCGGCACCACCAGCTGATATGTAACGTCCTAGCAGGAGGCAGCATTTGAACAACATGGTGGAACAGTAGGTGTGCACACACCTACACGTACTAACTGATGGTTCTACCCCATTCAACTTCTGGGTCTCCAAATTGTCTACATGGCCTGAACTTTCCCTTTTATGCCTTGGAGGTGCTGGCCTGCCCTGCAGCCAGTGTATTGTCTGAACGTGTATTTAGCACGGCACGGGGCGTCATTACAGACAAATGCAGCCTCCTGTCCACAGCCAACGTAGACAAGCTCATGTTCATTAAAATGATCCAGGCTTGGATCCCACAAGACTTGTCTGTACCTTGTGCAGAATAGACATTTATATCCGCCTCAACCATACATTCTTGTACTCTTGCACTTTGATTTCCTTTTTTTTTATTTGTCCCATTATTTTGGGGTCTACCCTAATTTAAAAACAAACAAACAAAAAAAAACCATTGTTAGCTGGCTACCTCTTCTCCTCCTCCATCGCCAATTCCACCTACAACACTTGTAGATTAAATCTAATCTAATACAAGTCAGCGAAACCAATTTAGAGTCAGTTTGGGTTACGTTGCAGCTTGGTAATCATAAGGTAACTCATGTAGGTGTCATATATAGACCACCTAGCCAAGTCAAAGAATTAGATGATCTACTAGTTGAGGAAATGGCTAAAATGACATTGAAAGGGGAAGTTGTCATTATGGGAGACTTTAATCTTCCTGCAATAAACTGGAAAACCAAAATAGCTAGTTTTGCCAGGAGTACAGACATTCTAAATTCCCTACTGGGATTATCTCTACAGCAAGTAGTTGAGGAGCCAACCGGGAAGGAGGCCATTTTAGATTTGGTATTCACAAATGGCAATTTGGTATCTGATATTACTGTAGGGGAAAGCTTAGGATCTAGTGATCACCAGTCAGTGTGGTTTACTAAAGGTACAGTGACTGAGTCACTCCACACAATTTTCGGAAAACAGACTTTTCTAAAATGAGATCAGTGATATACGAGTTCCTATCAGACTGGAACAATTTCAATGGAGTCCAAGAGAAATGGGACTACTTAAAAGTGGCACTATTGAAGGCAACAGAAAAGTGCATTAGGCTTGTCAGTAAAAGCAAAAAAAAGGAAGAGACCACTGTGGTACTCAGCAGAAGTGGCCAAAATCATTAAAAAACAAAAAGATGGCATTTAGCAAGTATAAAAACACCTAAAACGAGGATGACAGGGAAATCTATAAGATGAGGCAGAGAGAGGCCGAGCAAGTTATAAGAGCTTCTAAAGCTCAGGCAGAAGAGAAATTAGCTTAGTCAGTGAAAAAAGGTGATAAGACATTCTTCAGATACATAAATGAAAAAAGGAAATTAAAACAAGGAATTACCAAATTAAAAACAAAAGAAGGAAGCTATATGGAAGAGGATAAAGAACTAGCTGACTGCCTCAATGAATACTTCTGTTCAGTTTTTACAAAGGAAAATGAAGGAGAAGGACCTCAGTTAGGGAGGAAGACTAATGAATCCTTTAATGCATGTGTCTTTACAGAGGGAGAGGTTCTAAGTCAGCTGTCTAAAATTAATACAAATAAATCACAGGAGCCTGATGGTATACACCCAAAGCTATTAAAAGAGCTTAGAGGTGTACTAGCAAAACCATTAACAGATTTATTTAACCAATCACTGGTAACAGGTGTCGTCCCAGAAGATTGGAAATTAGCAAACGTTGTGCCAATTCACAAGAAAGGTAGTAGAGAGGAATCGGGCAACTATAGGCCAGTAAGCCTGACATCAATAGTGGGGAAATTAATGGAAACCATACTCAAGGAGAGGATTGTGTAACATCTAAAAACCCATGGGTTGATTGATAAACAACAGCATGGGTTTACTTCAGGGAGATCATGTCTAACTAATCTTATTGACTTTTTTGATTGAGTGACTAAAATAATAGATGGCGGAGGTGCAGTAGACATCGCTTATCTGGACTTTAGTAAGGCTTTTGATACTGTCCCACATAGAAAGCTTATCAATAAACTGCAGTCTTTGAGCTTGGGCTCACATATTGTTGAATAGATTAGGCAGTGGCTGAAGGACAGAAAACAGAGGGTTGTAGTCAATGGAGTATATTCAGACTATGGTATTGTTACCAGTGGGGTACCTCAGGGATCTGTTCTGGGACCCATATTGTTTAATATCTTTATTAACGAAATTGCAGAAGGCCTCAATGGTAAGGTGTGTCTTTTTGCTGATGACACAAAGATTTGTAACAGGGTTGATGTTCCTGGAGGGATACACCAAATGGAAAAGGATTTAGGAAAACTAGAGGAATGGTCTGGCAACTAAAATTTAATGTCGATAAGTGCAAGATAATGCACCTGGGGCGTAAAAACCCAAGAGCAGAATATAAAATCAGTGATATAGTACTAACCTCAGTATCTGAGGAAAGGGATTTAGGGGTCATTATATCAGACGACCTAAAGGTGGGCAGACATTGTCATAGAGCAGCAGGTAATGCCAGCAGAGTGCTTGGGTGTATAGGGAGAGGCATTAACAGTAGAAAGAGGGAGGTGCTCATGCCGCTCTACAGAGCACTAGTGAGACCTTATTTAGAGTATTGTGTGCAGTACTGGAGACCATATCTGCAGAAGGATATTGAAACTTTGGAGAGAGTTCAGAGAAGAGCTACTAAACTAGTACATGGATTGCAGGACAAAACTTACCAGGAAAGGTTAAAGGACCTCAACATGTATAGCTTGGAAGTATGAAGAGACAGAGGGGATATGATAGAAACTTTTAAATACATAAAGGGAATCATCACGATAAAAGAGGAGAGAATATTTAAAAGAAGAAAAACTAGAGGGGCAAAGGTTTAAAAGTAATATCAGGAAATATTACTTTACTGAGAAAGTAGTGGACGCATGGAATAGCCTTCCTGCAGAAGTGGTAGCTGCAAATACAGTGAAGGAGTTTAAGCATGCATGGGATAGGCATAAGGCCGTCCTTCATATAAGTTAGGGCCAGGGGCTATTCATAGTATTCAGTATATTGAGCAGACTAGATGGGCCAAATGGTTCTTATCTGCCGACACATTCTATGTTTCTATGTTTCTAACAACACATTCCCCGCCACCTCAACTTCCGACTCCAAATCCGCCTCCTCCTCTGAGTTGTAGGTTAATAATTTTTTTTTTAATTAGTTTTATTTTAAGTTATTTCCCTATCCACATTTGTTTGCAGAGCACTTGCCATACTCTTAAGCACATTTTTCTGCCTTTTGCAGCCCTCTAGCCCTTTCCATTACATTTTTAGGGCCATTTTAGTGCCCAAAAGTTCAGATCCCCATTGACTTCAATGGGGTTCGGAGTCAAGTTCGGGTTAAGTTCAGATCCCGAACCTGAACTTTTTTGTGAAGTTCAGCTGAACCCGTCGAACCTGAACTTCCAGGTGTTCAGTCAACTCTAGTAGCAATATTTCCTGGGGCTTGCTAATTCTTACCGAAAATTTATAAAAGAAATTCTCGGTAATCGCTAAACTTCTTAACGACCTATCCAGGAAGGGGGCGGATCTTGTTAATTGGCCACCTGAGGCTATAGAAGCCTTCAAAACCCTCAAGAGGTGTTTCAGCGACACCCCGGTCCTGATTCAGCTGGATCAAGAAAAAACTTTTATTGTCGAGGTAGATGCATCGGAGGACGGAGTAGGGGCAGTTCTCTCTCGGCGGCCATCTAAACTTACGAACCTAAGGCCATGTGCATTTTTTTCTTGGAAGTTCTCCCCTACTGAGAGAAATTACAACATCGAGAACCGAGAGCTGCTCGCTATTAAATGGGCTTTTAAAGGATAACTGTCAATTTTTTTTTTTTTTTACTATTGGATTTTGGTGATTAATATCACCTTGTTGGCCCTGTTTTAATTTCTGATTGTTTAATAAATAACCTCTAAAAGCCACCTAAAAGTCCCCAGTATTGGCTATTGTTACCTGAGATAAAATCAGGTTGCTATGCTCCTTCTGTCTACCAGATAGAGGACGGAGCAGGCTGCGTGCATTTGGAACTGATAGTGAGTCAACATTGTAAGGGAATGTATAAAAAGCCAGGATCTTCCTGACAGGAGATAACAGTGCTGGGCTGTGTGTGTGAACTTCTCCACATGCCTGTGCTTGGCAGACACTCCCTTAGCAGTTCTGGAGAATGTACAGCTCAGAGAAGATATGCAGGCTGCTCAGTGTATAAATGAAAGCCTGATAAAGCCTTATCTGATAAGAGGAGAGCTTGTAGAAGGACTACAGGCTTCAGCCAGACCTGGGAACTTCACTGAAAGACCCCCCTATACAGAGCTGGTCTTCACTGCAGGTGTCCTATGGATTAGCCTCAGGGCTGAGGGCGGCCATCTTAACAGAATAGTGAAATTGCAGTTTTATGCAGACTGGTTGCTAAGGGCTGAATCTTATTAAATAAGGCGTAAGTAAGTCTAATAGTTATTGATTCAGGAATATTATCATATTAGTAACTACATATATGAAAACTGAAATTTGTGTCTAAATGTGACAGTTATCCTTTAAGGAATAGCAATTTTTTTTTGAGGGGGCTCTGCATTGCATCACTGTTCTTACGTATTATAAAAATCTATTGTTTTTGGGATCCGCTAAATGTTTGAATCCTAGACAAGCAAGTTGGGCTCTGTTCTTTACGCGTTTCAATTTTTTTATTACTTCCAGGCCAGGAAGTAAAAATGTGAAAGGTGACGCCTTGTCCCGAAGTTTTCATGACTTTCAACCTCCAGACACTCCTCCAGAACCGATTTTGCCAGCTGGTATCATTGTGGCCTTAAGATCCTCTGATCTTACCACTGAAATTGAGGCGGCACAACATCTAGCCCTCCAATGATAAGTTGTTTGTTCCAGGTCACTTACGCCTCCGGCTTTTGGGTGAGTGCCATAATTCAGTATTGTGTGATCATCCCGGTGTTAATGCCACCAAGGAACTCATTTCCAGGTCCTACTGGTTGCCCACATTATCGAAAGATATCAACTCATATGTGTCTTCATGTGAGGTGTGTGCTAGAGCCAAAACTCCCAGAACTTGCCCGGCTGGTGAGTTACGACCATTTCACATTCCTAGTAGACCATGATCGCATATTTCCATGGATTTTATTACTGACTTGCCTCCCTCTGAGGTTAAGTCAGTAGTATGGGTGGTGGTCGATAGATTTAGTAAGATGGTGCATTTCATTCCACTGACTAAGCTCCTAAAGCTAAGACTCTGGCTTTTCTGTTTGTGGATCATGTGATACGTCTTCACGGGATTCCAGAAAATGTTGTCTCCGATAGAGGCATTCAGTTTGTTTCTAGGTTTTGGAGAGCCTTTTGTCATAAATGTGATATTGCTTTGTCTTTTTCTTCTGCTTATTACCCTAAAACTAATGGTCAAACCGAACGGTTGAATCAGTCGTTGGAACAGTTTTTGAGATGTTATATTGCTGTCAACCAACAGTTGTGGGTGCGGCATCTACCATTGACTGAGTTTGCTATTAATGAACCGGGTGAACTCATCCACTGGAGTGTCGCCCTTTTCTGTAATCTTGACTTCCATCCACAATTTAATTAATTGTCGCCGTCTTCTTCACAAGTTCCGGAAGTAGATAAATTGGTTAGAGAACTGTGCACAGTCTGGGCCCAGGTTCAGTCGAACCTGAAGAAAGCCCAGGTGGTTCAGAAAATCAAGGCTGATAAGACACTCTCATGGGGGGTGGATTTTGTGGTGGGTGAGAAGGTATGTCTATCTACCAAAAATCTGTCTCTTAAAGTACCATGTAATAAGTTTGCTCCAGAATTTATTGGTCCTTACGAGATTATTAAGGTTATTAACCCTGTAGCATTAAAACTAAAACTACCTGACTACTTTCGCATCCACAATGTGTTTCACAAGTCTTTACTAAAGAAGTATGTGGCACCTGTCGTTCCTTCACAGGAACCCCGGCCTCCAGTGAAGGTTGCCAGACAAATTGAACTAGAGGTCTTATGAATTATTGATGTTAGACAGGTCCAGAATTCCTTCCAGTATCTGGTGCATTGGAAGGGTTTCCGCCCAAAAGAGAGGTCTTGGGTGCCGATGAGTAAGTTACATGCTGCCAGACTGGTGAAAAGGTTTCATCTGGCTCATCCGGAGAAACCCAACCCTATGACTTTGCATTCGTGGCACACTGCGCAAGGAGTGGGGCAAGGACGTAGCCTATGTCCTCTTCTCCATGGCAGCAGGCGAGCAGCAGGGGACCCGAGTGCCGATAATGATGATCTGTGCTCAGCTCAGTTGGCCTGCTGTGAGTCACGTGACGCTGGCCACGTCATGTGACTTACCAGCCAGGCCTATTTAAACAGGCAGCTTGCTGGCCACAGGTTGCCTGTGATTATGGTCTTTACATTTACTAAGTTCTCTGTTTTGGATTGCATTGTACCTTGACCTTGGCTCTGTCTCCTTGACCTCGCTTCTGCTGTTTCCTCTGTATTGACGTGACCTCCTGGCATTCGGACCTCGGCTTGTGTTTGTCATGATTTGATTATTCCTTCGTACTGACGAGGCCTCCTGGTACTGACCTCGGCTTGTTTTGACCTTGCTTACTCTTTTGTGTGTATTTGTTTTCCTGTCTTTTTACCGCTGCTTATATTTACATTGTTGGTGTTTTTACCACTCCGTGCCTCTCACTTTGTTTATTATTTTCTCCAGTTTTATTGTTCCCTTTAAGGCCCAGCACGTACTCAGTTTAGGGAACGTTGTCCAGTTGTACACCGTCACCTAGTGCGGACCGTGCAAGTAGGCAGGGACAGAGGTGTGGGTAGAGCTCAGGGCTGGGCACTCTCTCCCCATCTGTGACAGTTGCATTTCAGCACTGAGAGACTAGGTCCCCTATGTAGAAGTTGATGAGAGACCCCAGTGTAGGAATGCCAGAGTGGTATAAGGGTTGCCAATAGTGTCCCTTAGGTGTGGCTTTAGAACTTGTCATGATGCTCCTATCTGGATATCCTGGTGCTGAAGGATGAGGGTGAAAGACTTTTATTGTAGTTGAACACAGCTTTATTTGGCATAAACTTATCAAGCAACAGTCTTCCAACTTTATCTTGGTTGTTAACAGGTTTTGGCATGAAAATGGCAGGCAAACACATTCGGCCCTACTACACCTGTACACTCTGCTATGTTGGCTGGACTAAATAGGAACCTTTCCTCTTCTGCTGGAACTTAGTTTTCTGTAGTCTGACTCTGCATTTATTTGAATCTGTATCTCTCTCTTTATTTTTGTCCAGGGAATCTTTCCTCCTGGTTCTGAAGCTCTTTACTTCTCTTCTTTGGTCTAGCCGAGTAGACAGGCTCTGCTGGCTGGCACACACCCTTCCCCTTACAGGGGGTAAGCTAGACTGACTCTCCTCCTTCTCTAGAGAGGGCTGGAATGGATAGAAGGTTTCACCCCAGGATAACTAGCACAATAACAACACAGCATTTCACTATTAGTATAATGTCTTATAAAAGTAGAATAGTATCTGATCAACATATTTTATTAGAGTTATTAGTTCCAATCAGGAGATCCTGTGTATAGGAAAAAGTTTCTTGAATTGATTCTGTCTTTCAGAGTGGCATGTCCTGAACTCAGGGGCGGATTGGGAACTCAAAGTGGCCCTGGAAAAAAAAAGTAGATGTAGCCCCATGTTGTAGGCGGAGCCAAACTGACAGAAGGTGTGGCTAAGCCAAGTAAGCAAGTTTTTTTGCAGGGCAATTTTATTGATGCCATTTTGAAATATGCCTTTTTGATCTTTTTTAGTCTGAAGCAACAAAAGACAAAGCTGCAATCTTAGACAAAACTGACTGAACTTGCTTGCAAAATGGTGCGAGTTTCACTGAATGCACCCTGAAGGCATCCGGACCTAATCTGTCACATCGGCCCACTGCATATAAGACAGCCGGCCCACCCGGAAAATTTCAGGTAAGGTACATTACCAATCAGCCCCTGCCTCAACCTCCAATCAGACCCTGCCTGAAACTTCAGCAATATGTAAGTGATATTGTAAGATCTAGGCCATTATAGAGTTAAAATTGCAGTATGCACCCTGTAAGAAATAAAATTGTTTAATTACAAATTCGTAAGATTTGCAAAGGATGACTCACATTTTGGCTGAAAAAGTATTTAAGAGATTGCAGAAAACATCAGAGTGCTCCAGAGATGTGACATGATATATCCAGGATGAGCATTTTCACTGAACATGCATTTTGAGTCTTCAGTCTAAAATCATCATTTTATAGTTACACTACATGATGCGATCCATACAGTTAGGGGCTGACACGTGTCGTGTTACATTGTTTGTCTTTGTCATATTTGTTTGACTCATCTGTGCTGAACTTTATTGGTCTGGTTTCTATATTTTTAAACAATATAAAAAAGGAATTCAACATTGAAGACTCTTATAAAATCTGGCAAGAAATCATATATCCATATAAAATAAAATAGCTTAATTTGTGTTAATCTAGGGAAGCTCAGTTTAGCCTTGACCACAAATACATTCTTACGCTATGTTCACACAATATAATTTTGAGGCCCCTTGCACACGACTGTATGCCCTCTGAGACATACGGTCCATGTGCACTATGTATGCTGCTCTGGGACATATGGCCCACTCACGGACTGCATGTCTCGGAGGCCGTGGGGCCTGAAACTGAGACATGCAAAGCTGATACAAAACTGATTTTAACAGAAATCAGCCTCTAAAATCCAGGTGCTTTTTTGATATATTCCTATTTCAGCGGCTTTTTCAGTTGCTTATTCGGATCGCATTTTTAAAAAATTTTTACTTCAAAAACATTGCAGGGGTTTAGGGAGCTAATCATGACACTGCCCTCTTCATTATAGCATTATCTAATATATAAAGCTGAGTGTATGTGTGTATGTCCGCTAAAGGAATCCGCACCTTCGCAGTTACAATCACGAAATTTGGCACACAGGTACATCAGGTGTACAGAAAGGTTTTAGACTGGGTCTCAGCTCTTACCGTTCCTGAGCTATTCTCAAAAAATGCATTAGCCAATAGAAGCCTGCCATACACGCGGTCACATGTCCCTTATCAGCCAATAGAATCTCGCAGGCCCTTAGTCTCCAAATACACACAGTTTTACACCAGGTTTCCATAACAACCCAGCCATTTTTCTTCACTGCTGTAGTTCAGATTTAAAGTGCTGCTGTCTGATGGTGAGCTGTTCAAAAGCACATCCCTGTGTCCATCCACTAATAAAGGGGCAGCCGCTTTAGAGGTCACTGTTAAATTAGTGGGCCACTGTGGAGGTTACTGTTAAGGGGGCAGGGAACGGTGGAGGTAACAGTAAGAGAACTGTGCGCTGTGGAAGTCAGTGTTAAGGCATAGGTGCTGTAGAGGTCAATGTTAAGAGAGGAGGGTACTGTGGAGGCCACTATTAAACAGGCAGTGAGGTACTGTGAGGTCACTGTTAAGGCAGAGGGGTACTGTGAAGTCACTGTTAAAGGGGCAGTCACTGTGGAGGTCTCTGTTAAGGGGGTCTGGAATGGTGGAGGTCAGTTAAGGGGACTGTAACCTATGGTCATTGTTAAGGGACGTTGCTTTAGAGGTCAATGTTAAGGGGGCAGGCCCCTTTGGAGGTCACTGTCAAGGGGGTGGGATGCTGTGGCACTCACTGTTAAAGGGGCAGGCTGTTGTGAAGGTCAAAGTTAAAGGGGTGGGTTGCTGTGGAGGTCCCATTTTAAGGAGACAGGGCACTGTGGGGGGTGTCAGTATTAAGGGGTGGGGGGCTGTGGAGGTCACTGTTAAGAGGGCAGGTTACTGGAGATGTCACTATTATAGTAGATGCTGTCGATATCTTTTAATGACACACACAAACATTAAATGAAATATACCCGTGTTAATCCCGGTCCTTCAGCTAGTCATGTATAAAAGGAGCTATACATACAGGGCACACTGTATATAAATTACTGGAGAAGAGTCCAGCCACATACAGTGCATGTGCTGTGTAGCATGATGTAGTGAGCTGGGCCTCATCTGCGCACTGCTCATGCTCTGGATGCTGTTAGGCGGCTCTTTTCATGACAGGTGCCAGGTTAATTCTTTCCCCATCTTTGTTGCCTTACACCAACCACAGTTACCACAGGCAGTACATTATTTACCATGGAAATATATAGGTATGGATGAGAACTGTAGAAACATATGATATAGTGTTTGAAAAGTTGCAATTTTTACTACCTTGATCAATAAAAAATGGTTTTAAAGGTAGACTCTCTTGAAACGGAGTCTTAAAACATAATTATATTTTTAAAAGTGGTTTACAAGAGACATGCAGCTATCATAATGAGCCCTTAAGAAAAAGAAATGTCAATACAGATTATCTTTATATCTATCTTTAAGTCCTTCAGGATAAAGCCAGTGTTCACCTTATGGACGGAGGCTAATTTTGTAACTCTAACACGTCACTTTATGTGCTAATGCTGTTACTTATCCAACTGCTTTTGAGATTGTTTTTTGGGACACATTGAACTTCATTTTAAAGGTAAATTTAGTCCATGTGTTTTACAATTATTCGTAAAAAATTCAAAATTTTCAGAAAATATAAAAAAATTAGCTTTTTTCTAAATTTGAATTTCTCTGCTTTTAGGGCTCATGCACACAGCCGTATTCCCTCCGAGACATACGGTCCGTGAGGGGGCCATATGTCCCGGAGCGGCATACATCGTGTAATTCTTGGCTGAATATTTGCCATAAATTCGAAAATTCGAGAATTCGTGATCTCCAGTCATTGTTTACTTGATTGCGAAAATCGACAATGTAATATATTCACCATCAAATTTTTCAATTAGAATATTCACGATTAACACTAAGGGGTAGGCAACTTTCCTATTGGTTGCTAGGGATGTTGCTAAGTGATAAAATTGCGATAAATTCGTGATGATTTTGCAATTAGAATATTCACGATCAACACTATTCGCAAATACGAATATATAGCACTATATTCTAAATATTCGTGAATTCTCAAAGTGCCGATATTCACGATTAAAATTTGTGATTCGAATATTCACGCTCAACACTACTGCACTGTGATATTTGAATCTACAGGAGTGGTATTTTGTGCTGCATTACGGGTTTCCTGCCCTGCCTACTTCTCTTTTCTCTGCCTACTTGTGTTATCCCACCTTCTATCATTTTGAATCCACATACAACATGGGGCCACTTTTATTTTATTGTTTCCACAGCCACATGAAGTTCCCAATCTACCCCTGATTGCAGCTCCGCCCCATTAATTTGGTGATGTTCCTAGATTATACAACCCTTGTAATTATTTGGTTTCTAAAACACAGGATTTAAATCAAGATAGTGTTAGATAACAACTAGCTAATTTTCATCGGTTTTCATCTAAGATCAACCAATTATACTTCAACAAAAGGATTCAACAGAATGGTACGTACATGTCCTAAATAATGTGAAAGAAAAAGCATTACAAATGTTATATTAAGAATTGGGTGCTCTATTTCCTTACATTACAAGATGTGAATAAAGCTTAATTGAAGTGTTGTTGGCATCACTTACTTTGAGCAGGTGTTATTAAAGATGTTTAGTCCTAGATGTGGGAGTAGATTTTACAACAAAATTCATTTACAAGTGACAGTTGTACTCCTCTGCAGTGTGCCAAAGAGCGTATGGGTGGATGATTGTATCAGAACAATAATAACAAATCTGGCTACATATATATAATTGTTGTACAAAGTTATTTCAAATTATGATTTACTGTTCAACAATAAATATGGTTATGTGGCACTTTTCTGACTTCTAAAGGTTTCTATCACCCCTACGCATCTACAGAGAAAAATGCCACTTTTTTCACTTCTGAGCCACCTCTTCTCTCTCCTCTGCATCCAGCACTTATCCTTCACCCTTGATTCACTGCTAAATCCATCATTACAGATTATATGGGTGAGTGACTATCAACTCACAGAGGGATGTCCATTGAAATCTATGGAGAGGGGTTGAGGAACGAGCAAGCAGCTGCAGAATGAGAGAGAGGTAGAGAGACATAGAGATACTGCTGAAGACTCGTATAAGTACTCTATATCATAGTATATGATCAGTGGGGTACTGATGCCCTGGATAACATAGTGGAAGCTCCTTTTGGTTTTCCCTATACAGTGCAAACAAACCAATAAGGTAGTTTACAAAAAAAAATGCAAAGTAGCTCTATTTACGTGGAAAGAGAAGTTTTACAAATCTGATACTGCGCTAGTTTGGACCTCCTTCAATCAGGTTGGTTGATAAGACATTGACAATAATGTCATTCTACTTTCTACCTTTTAAAACAGAGCTTGCTATATTCATTTGATCTGTAAAGAGTCATGCTGGTGGAGCAAATCTTCTGAAGAGTTGTTCTTTTATTACTGTGCATGCACTGGATGCCACTAGAAATGGCTTGTGATGATATGCCTATCCTGTAGGACTTCAATCAATCTAGGAGGGGGGATTTATAGCATAACTCCTCCTTGCAGTGGTTCCACCTATAGTTTGATCCTTACAAGTCATTTGAATATAGTATGTGCCATGTACAAAGTCCCACCAAAATCAGTGTGTTTTGACAATGATAACCTTATCTAATGTGTATGGGGCCTTAATTCCTGCAGAAAGGTTCCCTTCAAAATAATCCAGGTTTGCCTGCTGCTTTATGTACAGTTCACGTCACCATTATAATACTGTCATGAGAGTCAGGAAGCAGAGAATATATTACCTAGATTCAAATTATAATTTTTTTTTTCAGGCACCACTCCAATATCTCAGTGGCACACTTTATCCTCCTACAAGAACTGTTTATATTCAGCCATCTGTACTTTTTCTTATTATGTCAATCAGCTTGTCAGACGTTTGTAACTGACAATGGATCTCTGGTGGCTGTCTTTAATATGTAATGTATTCACATCAGAGTCCATTCAAAACACTCAACATCCATCCATTCTTAAAAGCCCTGGAGATTTGATGTTTAAGAATTATAAGTATGTGTCTGATTTCAAGGCCGCTTAGCGTTTCATCCTGTTTTCCTTTACTGTTGCAAATATCCCTCATTGCATATCTTACGTAATTTTATTTATGAGGAATTTAAATATGATATATATAGTGAATTTATTTTTTTATGCTATATTGCATGTAGTTTATCTTAAAGAGGTTGTTTAATCTAACTAATCGGCATTTAATCACTTCCTTGTAGTCCTAGGATCCTTTCTTCCACGAAGTTCATTTTTCAATTATACCTATGTCGCCTTGTCTTCTCCAATGTTCTCAGCAGTGGCCGCAGAGGCGCACAGAAACACTATCAGCTGCTCGGCCGGCTGATCTTGTGGCCAGGTTTCACAGGAGCGAGCGCACACAAATTCTTGTACATGTACAGTCACTCCCCATCCCGGCTACCTCATCAGTGCTCAGCTTTGCCCCAGCAAGCAAGGAGTCGAGGGCCTGAGAGCCGTGATGGAGCTAGAAAATAACAAGGATTGTGATTTCTATATCTTAATCAACTATCTTAACAATTTTACATTGCACAGTATCATGGACTCATTTTCCCACATGTACTAAGCAGTGACCATTTTTTACATTAGCTGTACCAAAAAAACTTTGCTAAGAGATTGTACTGCTCATTTGCCTTGTTATTTTCGGGCTTGTATTTATGTTGGGGTCTAATATGTGGTCTGTATTTATTCTAGAGTATATATTGAATTGAACTAATCAAATTTGTTATGAATTTTGCAAACATTTGTCTACCAAATACAAAGTTTTGGTAATTTGCTTTGGATGAATCATGCAAAAACATTACCCAGCGCCATTTGACTGTGAAAATTGGTGGGAAAAAGAGGAGGGAGGGTGAAGATGAAGGATCACACAACACTGGGAGGAAGGGGAGAGGGCTTGCCCTGATTGGCTCAGAGGCCGACAGCCAACCAGGAGACAGGATTCTGGCAGATCCTTTTCCTCAGAAAAAAGAAACGCCATTCTGTGCGCAGCTAGCGATCTGAAAGCATGTGTTTTAGCTGTGTGTGCTAAAATGCAATTGTAGACACAAGCAATATAGGTGAGATAGTGAGAGTAAAGGGAGAGTATACTGATTTAATTAGGTAGATTTAGGGTTTTATCGGAGAAAGCACAGAGACTTAGAGAGTGAGGGATTTGTCACACAGAGTTGTGTTTTTATTTAATGCAGCTTTCTGCACTACAAAATCCTGCTACAAACTATTTTTTCTGCATAAAAACAACCAGCCAGCTATAAAGACATGAGTTCTGTTTTTTTTTTAAACCTCAAGTTTCTACAGTTAATAGGCTTATTGCCTACATCTCAATAGCATATACGTTGCTTCAAACACTGAGCAATTTCCCTTCATTTATTAATGGTCATTTTAGTGCATTTCAGTCCATCAATATACCCAGTTTAGTGAATCTGTTGTATTATTCCAGGAAACTGTGTAGTTACTGCAAAAGCATTTTACTGCAGAAACTGCATTACAATACCTATTTTAGTGAACGTGTTGTATTATTTCAAGGTATCATGTAGTTAAAGCAAAAACATTTTGCTGCAAAGACTGCATTACTATACTCATGTAGGTAAACATGTTTTAGTGCAAAAACTGCAAAATGATACCTGTTTTAGTGAACATGTTATATTATTTCGAGATACCAAGTACGGTAGTTAGAGCAAACACATTTTACTGCAAAAACTGTGTTGCTATTATTATTACCACTGTAAATCCTCAATACCAGTGTTCAGTGTGTTTGTAGAAGGGTTTGGACATTTAATTGTGCCTCTGTCTTTAAATTACAAAAAAGTCACTTGCAATTTTGCTAGTGTCGTTTAAAGGGTATCTGTCTGCAGATTTGTACCTATTGAACTGGCTGACCTGTTGCATGTGTGCATATGTGCCTGCATTGCTGAAAAAATGACATTTTAATATATGCAAATGAGCCTCTAGGAGCAACAGCTTAGTTCTCACTGCCACTGCTGTGCCCTCTCCACTCTGATTCACAGGGCCAGGCAGTGAAAACTTTATTACAACTGGCCCTGTCAAAGTGCAGAAGGCATGGCAGCTGCAGAGTGAACTGAGCCTTTAGGCGTAATGGTAACACCCCTATTGCTTCTAGAGACTCATTTGCATATATTAAAACATATGGGAAGATTTATCAAAACTGGTGTACAGGAAAACTGTCTTAGTTGCCCATAGCAACCAACCAGATTCCACCTTTCCGTTTTAGAGCTACTTTGGAAAATGAAAGGTGGAATCTGACTAGTTCCTATAGGCAATTAAGCCAGTTTTCCTTTGCACCAGTTTGATAAATCTCCCCCATAATGTTTGTTAGCAGTATGAACATAAGACCAACACAGATGCCTTCAGCTGCCAACTGCACATGCAACAGATCAGCCAGCTTCATAGGTACAAATGTGCTGACAGATTTCCTTTAACAATCTGTGAACCAAACCAGTGACTTTTTATTTATAGCCCTCATAATAAAATGTCTGCTAAACAGAACAGTGGAAAATGAAAGGCCCAGGCCTCATCATCTGAGAGTCAGAATGTGGGTGGCTGTAGTAGTGCTAACTTCAGAAACAGAACCAGTCACATGGCCAATAGTATTAGTAGCAACAATCCACAGTTCCCCCTCAAATCCAATAGGTGAACCATTATTATTGAGGACAAAAAGGATGAGATTGTGGATTGAATGGCTGATGCCTCCTTTCAGTCACAGTAGGATGATGTTGAGGGTACCTCTGAGTCTGACACTGTGCCTTAGAGCCAGGGTTCACATCATTACTCCTGCTCCTCCTTGCTGCCCCAGAAAAGCCTTTAACTTGGATGGTCATCTCTGTCTTCACTGCCCCCTCATAGTAGATCACCTTCTTTTTTCCTAAGAAGAAGCAACAAAGTCCCACACACTATGAAAGATACTCAAAAGAGTCTTCCTGTGGATGAGTTGTATAAGAACAGTTAGCTTTTGGACTGCCAAAAGGAGGAGGATTCAGGGGGAGCTAGGTGACCCCTTGCATAGCAAAACAAGCTACTTAACTAATTAAGGCATAACTTTTGATTGTTTGCTTCCAACAAGCCACCGTTTTTTTGTGATGGCACAATATACAGTAAACAAACACCAATAAGGGAAAATCTTTAGAATGTTTGTAATATTAACCCCTTCCCGACTTATGACGTGTATACTCATCATGGAGCACTGCTAGTTGGGCTTCATGATGAGTATACACGTCATGGCATTAAATTGTCACCATGACAGCGCTGAGACCCCAGCTGTTTTTAATTTAATGCAGCTTTCTGCACAGTCCGTGACTGTGGGGATCAAAACATTGTTAAATATGTTTAATATATATATAATTTAATCCCCTCCCCCACCAGCTCCTGATGTGTGCCCACATACAGCTGACACTCTGCTTGAAATGACTGACATCGGTGCTGGCACTGATGCAAGCCGTTTAACTGCTTCCATGCTGCAGTCCATAGGGAATGCTGTATGGAAGGGGTTAACAGGAAGTGAGCTCCCTCACTCTTCCATCAAGCGCTGCTGTGCTGTTATAGCCAACAGATACTTGACGGAATCACAGAGGGAGGGGGCTCCCTCCCTCCCTCCCGCATCAGCCGCTGCTCTTTTGTGGCAACGGCTGATGGTTACCATGGCAACCAGATGGCTTCACAGGCTTCCGGCTTACCATGGTATAGCTAAGCCGGATCAGGCTTCTGATAAAGGTAGCAGCCTGATCAGGCTAAGTGTAAAGTCACAATACACTACAGTACACTATATAGTGTAACCAAGTGGGTCTATGAAAAAAAAAATATGTTCTTATAGCTGCACATTTATCACTGATTAAAAATTAAAAAAATAAAATAAACTACACATGTTTGATATCACCGCGTCTTTAAGGGCCTGATCTATGTAAAGGTCATGTTAGTTTCCCTGCATGATGAACGCCATTAAAAAAAAGAAAAACTATGATGAAATTTAAATTTTGCCCACCACACTTACCAAAAAAGGTAATAAAAGTGATCAAAAAAGTTGTATATATGCCAAAATGATACCAATCAAACCGTCACCTCATCCCGCAAAAATGAGCCTCTACATGAGACAATCGCCCGAAAAATAAAAAAAATATGGCTCTCAGATTATGGAGACACTAAAACATATTTTAATTTGTTTATAAAATGCTTTTACTGTGTTAAAGTAAAATAAATAAAAAAAAGAATACATATTAGTTATTGCCGCATCCGTAAGAACCTGCTCTGAAAAAATATCATATGACCTAACCCCTCAGATGAACACCGTAAAAAAAAAAATAGATTAAAACGGTGTTCACACAAAAAATTAAACCCTACCTAAGACAATCGGTCAAAAAATAAAAAATATGGCTTTCAGAATAAGGAGAAATAGAATTTTTTTTTTTTTAGAAAATTCTTTATTATGTAAAACTGAAACAAACAACAACAAAAAAGTAGTCATATTTGGTATTGTCATGTCCGTTACAACCTGCTATATAAAAATACCGCATGCTCTAACCTGTCAGATTAACATTGTAAGTAACAAAAAATAAAAACTGTGCAAAAACAGCTATTGTTTGTTACCTTGCCTTACAAAAAGTGTAATATAGAGCAACAAAAAAACCATATGTACACTAAAATAGTACCAAAAAAACTGCTATCTTATCCCGCAGTTTACAAAATAGGGTAATTTTTTGGGAGTTTCTACTCTAGGGGTGCGTCTTTAAATGTTTAATGGCAGCCTAAAATGATCCCAGTTATATCTGCCCTCCAAAAACCATATGGCGTTCATTTCCTTCTGCGCCCTGCCGTGTGCCCATACAGCAGTTTACGACCACATATAGGGCGTTTCTGTAAACTACAGAATAAGGGTAACAAATACTGATAAAAAAAAGAGCTGGAGCAGATTATATATATATATATATATATATATATATATATATATATATATATTATCTGCTCTAGCTTCTTTTTTTTTTTAGTAAATACACATTTATTTTGTGCCATACATTTTACAATTATTAAAAAAAAAATATAAACTTAATTTAGTTAAGTCTAGTTTATTTCTGAAATGTATCTGCTAGGATTTGAACTCACAACCTTTTGCATTAGAGGCTAGAATCTTACCCACTGGGCTATACAACCCAACAATAAACTGTGCTGCAAAAACCTCATAGTAGTTTCTAAAATAGTAAAATAGTAAGTATTCCTATACAGAAGGAAAAGTATTCCTATACAGAAGAATACTTACTGATACAGAAAGTACTATAAGGTTTTTCCAGCACAGTTTGTCATTGGGTTGTATAGCTCGATGGTTAAGATTTTCGCCTCTAATGCAGAAGGTCATGAGTTCAAATACTGGCAGAAACTTTTCTGAAATACAGACTAAGGGCTCATTCACACGACCGTGGGGCCTCAAAATTTGTGAGTCATGTCCTATTCTTGTCCGTTTTGCAGACAAGAATAGGCATTTCTATAAAGGGCCGCCCGTTCCATCCTGCAAATTGCATACGGGCGGCATCCGTGTTTTGCGGACCGCAAAACACGTCACTGTCATGTGAACAAGCCCTAAATTAGATTTAAATACACTGGGTGTCCCCAAGCACTGACTCCACATATGGACATAGCTATATATGGAGTCAGAGCAGGGACTCCTAAGCCGCGGACTCACACTGGGGGATTCCTCCACTGTACAGCGATCGCCTGCATAAACATAGAGGCTAAATTAGATTTAAATACACTGACACAAGCATCGCGCTCGAGCCCACGCGGTGTTCGGCCAAACACCGCGATGCTCGAGCCGAACTGCTGTTCGGCCGAGCATGCTCGCTTAACACTACAAATCTTCAATCATTTTTATGAATTCTATGGCCTTATCTGACTAGGGCACCAAAGTTCTTTGGCCTGGTTCTGCTTCTCCAGTTATGTAAATCAATACTCCCATTTATCCTGTTTCCCCAGGTAAGCAAAGTTCATCCTATCACAATAATTTCTCTATGCCTACTTAGTTGAACTGTAACATGGTTACTTATAACAAGCCCATCAGTAAAGTCAAAAAGCTACATATACCATAGAGGAATCATAGTAAATATAGAAGCTATGGGTGGACAGAGGATGTTCTGTGAAGATTTACTCAGCATTCAGGTGAGAGAACATTAGAAATGGCTCAGTGTTTCTGATCAAGACATGGAAAGTTAATATACTGTATGGCAGACTTTCTGTAGTAAATAAGCATCTCCTGTTTTAAAACTGAGGTTGGCATTAGAGGTACATTTAATCTTGCTGTAGTAGTTTTATCACTTAGTCCATATTATCCTCTTGTGTTGTGATTACGCCTAAAACTGTTTTTGAGCACTGTAAGATCACTTATGGTCATGTGGTGGCTCAGTGGTTAGCAACACACTTGCCATACAACTTCAAAGGTAGCATAAGTATAGAGTTTGTACGTTTAACCTCTGATTCCGGGGGGCGGTGTGATGACGTGAACACGCACGTCGCGTGCTCCTCCCCCTCCTGCCCTCTACCTCCGGCCCTCCGGCTCCCCAGCTGATGTCCTGACTGCGAAAGTCTGCTGGGTCCTCTATCGCTGCCGCCCTGTGGAGAACGCCGGATCCCGCGTGCTATGCGTCTTCGCCTGCTCTCATCCTGCTGCCTGTCCCGACTGCCTCTGGCTGCCACCCGTTAAGTGTGGGCTTCTTCCTTCCCTCCTGATCGTCCTTGGCTGCCCCGCTCTTGAGAGAGCGACGGGCTTTTTGCTGCCGAGGTCTGCCGTCTGCTGCTGCTGTTCGCCGGGGGTGTGTCTCCGCCTCCTCGCTCTCCCTTGTGGCTGGCCTCCTGGCGTGGCTCGCCTGTTCCCCTGTGCATCACCGTTTCCTGCTTTGGTCCTGCTGGGACCCTTCGGTTCGTTTGCTCGCCCCTTCTGGACGTTGGACATGTGAGAAAAAAAAAACTGTTTCCTTCTGGTTCTTCTATTTTGTTCGCCCATTTGTTTATTGCCCTGCAATCTGGGATTGGCATAAAGAATGTATTAAGAAAGTGTTGGCTTGTATTAAGAAGAAAGAATAAAGGAGGGAAAAAAAAGGGAAACAAGAAAAGAGAAATAGAGAAGGGAAAAATCTAATCAAATTAAAGAAAAGAGATAAAGACAAAGATAAAAGGGAAAAAGGAGAAAAAAAAAATATATAAAAAAAAAAAAAAAAAGAGGGGGGCTGAGCACTTAAGGATCTCTCAAAACTCAAAATTAGTAAATAGTAAATTGTAAAAAATATTCAAAAAAAAAAAAAAACGTATATAGACATATACATCTTTAACGTTTAATGGCTCCAAAGCGGCGGTCGGTGGACTCCTCAGGAACAAAACTGGGGACTAGGACACCTGAGAGTAAAATTGATAAGTTTTGAAATCCCCTCCCTCAATGAAAAGGGGCTGGTTAAAGGGAAAATGAGTACTAACTACAAGAAAACTGTTAAAACCCCCCAAGCTGAAGAACTATCTGAGGACGGGCTAGCGGATCAGGAAGGAGAGGAGGAAAGTCTCCTGGCGCGAACAGAAACTGAGCATGACCCCTCGGCCTTGGAAAAAATTCTGAGTGCTGTTGAAAATAATGGCATGTTAGTGCAGGGGATGTCCAGCCAACTCGGGTCAATGCAGAGTGATATATCTCTAATAAGAGAAGATCTGACTAAAATTCGGGATCGAGTACTTAACATGGAAAAGACGGTAGACTCCCTCCAATCCGATATCGATATGATCAAATCTAAGACTTGGTCTTTTTCCTCGGAAAATCATCTTCTACAAAACAAATTGGAAGACCTGGAAAACAGATCAAGGCGGTATAATATCCGCTTAGTTGGATTTCCAGAGGGAGTTGAGGGGCGGCAGCTAGTTGAACAACTCAAGGATGTAGTTTTGGAAAAACTGGGTAGTGAACATTTCTATCCTATGTTTCAAATAGAAAGAGCCCATCGGATTCCAGGGGGGAAACCCACTCCAGGGAGGCCGCCGCGAACAATTCTAATGAAATTATTACTATCTATGGATAGGGATATGATATTGAGAAGGGCGAGGGAATGTGCACCCATTGAACATCAGAGTACTAGACTGTTATTTTTCCCTGACTTTGCTCGACAGACCCAGGAGAAAAGAAGAAATTTCAATGAGATAAAGAAACGTTTGGCGCAAAAAGACATTAAATATTCCCTACTGTATCCAGCGAAACTGAGAGTGATCCATAATGGGACTACTAAATTTTTGAGAATTCGCAACAAGCACTGGATTGGATGGAGCAAATGGGCATTTGATATATTTATATGTTCTCTAGGGATGGAGGGAGGAGGGAACTAGTGGGAGGGGGAGAATGACCGGAGGATAGAGGTTTGCTGACTAGATCGGGCGGACCAGAGGGAAGGGGGAGGGAATGGGGAGGGTACTTAACCTGCAGGGAATGGGTATAGGAGAAACTTTTTTTTTTTTTTTTTTTCTTCTCCTCTTTGTAGCTAATGTCTGTTAGAATTGTCTCTTGGAATGTCAGAGGACTTGGGGAGAGGGTTAAAAGACAAGCTATTATGGATGCAGTGAAGAGGTATCTTCCTGCAATTATCTGTATAGTTGAAACTCACCTTACTGAAGAGACCGTGTCTCGTTTGATGACGGGCTGGCATTCCCAGTCTTACCACTCTACTTTCAGTAGCGCCTCTAGGGGTGTATCGGTTTTGATTCACAACTCTATAGATTTTTTGTTAATCGAATCTCATATAGATGACCAAGGCAGGTTTATTTTTTTGTATGGGAAGCTACATGGATATAATTACACTCTTGCTTTTTTTATATACCTCCGCCATTTTCCATGTGCCCACTTATCCAACTATTACGTTTCTTGGAAGGCAAGCCGGTATCTCGGCTTGTACTGATGGGAGACTTTAACGCTGTTATGGATCCTAAAAAGGACAGATTGACCTTAGATGCAGATCGGGAAGGAACATGTGTAATTCCCCATTGCCTCAATTCTGTTTAGAGATTGGATTGGTGGATATATGGGAACATGTTGGCGGAGGAAAGAGAGTATATTCCTGTGTCAGTAGAGGAGGAAGAGCAATGTCTAGGATAGATTTGGCATTTACTAATGAGAATAATCTGAATAATATTAAAAGAATACGATATGGTATAAGAACAGTTTCAGACCATTCACCGGTCCTAATTGAGGTTCGCATTGGGGAGAATAAAGACAATAGGGGATTTGGGTTCAAGTTGAATCCATACTGGCTTACTATAATGGATAATTGCCAGTCGATTAAAGCACATGTATCCTCCTTTTGGGAGGTGAATCTCCCCTCTGCCAACATCAACTCAGTTTGGGACGCTCTGAAAGCATACCTGAGGGGGTTCTCATTAGTGATATTACGGCTATGAAAAGATCATTTAAGAAAAGGGAAAAAATCTGACAGACACAGTGGCCTCCACAACGGAGCGGTTCATTGATCAACCTACGGAATGTAACAAGGAAGAGATGCAAAAGGCTAGTTGTTCCTTGAAAGAATATGTAACTGAGAAAGCAAACCATAGGCTACTTTTTAAGGGCCAGAAGTATTTTTCAGAATCGGGACGCCCTGGTAAGCTTTTAGCTAAAATAATATCACAACAGGACAAAAAAGAAAGCTATCACTCTAGTGCGTAACCTAGATGGAGCAATAATATCAGACCCAGAGGGTATAAGGGACTCTTTTTGCAATATTTTTCCCAGATATACAGAGCTTCATCTGGCCTGCCAGCTGACCTGGGGAGACAGTTCCTGGAGAGAATTTCTCTTCCAAGGCTAACAGAAGCCCAAAAGAATCCCTGGAAGGAGAGGTGTCTCTTGCGGAGATTCAAGAGGCCTTGAAGTCCATCTCCGGGAACTCATCACCAGGGTCAGATGGTTTTCCATATGAAATTTATCGTAAGTACAGTGATGCTATTCTCCCTCATCTACTGGAAGTGTTTGCTCAAGCATCGCAGGGAGGGGATTTGCCACAGTCTATGATGGAAGCTGTGATAGTTTTAATCCCAAAAAAGATAAAGACCCGGCGGATTTGAGCTCGTATAGACCAATCTCCCTATTAAATACGGATGCTAAGTTGTTAGCAAAGGTTCTAGCTAGGAGGCTTTCTCAAGTTATGTCAGCTTTGATCCACCCAGACCAAAATGGCTTTATGGCGAAAAGGGGTACTCATCACAATCTGCATAGGTTTTTGCCAATATTCAGTCCCCCGGAGGTGGCGCCCGCTCGGTCCTGTCTTTGGATGCTACCAAGGCATTCGACAGGGTCGAGTGGACGTTCCTCTGGGAGGTGATGAGAAGAATGGGTTTTGGCCCCAAATTTATAGGGATGGTTCAGCTGCTATATAAATGTCCGAAGGCCAGAATCAGGATCAATGACATGCTGACAGAGAGTTTTGTATTGGGAAGAGGTACTCGTCAAGGTTGTCCCCTTTCCCCTCTTTTATTCAATATTTATATTGAGCCCCTTGCAGCTAGTATAAGGCAAGACTCGAGAGTGGTTGGCTTTGGTGTAATGGGGAGCAGGATCGTATATCCCTTTATGCAGATGATATCTTGTTCTTTATTCATCAAACAGAAAAACACTCCCTCGAATAATGGAACTGGTCAGCCTATTCTCCTATTTTTCTGGCTTGGAGGTTAACTGGGGGAAGACTGTTCTTCTCCCTATAGATAAGTTGCAAGGATCTGTGGAATATCTCTCTAATCGGGTATCTATTTCTGATTCAATAAAATACCTGGGGATAACAGCTTCTGCCAAAATTCAGGACTATCTCCAACTTAATTTGATCCCTCTTCTTTCGAGGTTGAGATCCAAAATTAAGATATGGCAAAAAGTTCTGCCCGCAAGAGGGGACAGAATTTCATTAATAAAAATGGTAGTGCTGCCCCAGGTACTTTATGTTCTTCGTAACTCGCCCGTTTGGATTGAGGATAAGTATTTTAGGCTGATAGAACGGATGATTAATGACCTACTATGGGGAGGAAGCGGGTGAGGCTAAAGTCGCTTTATTTTTCCATGCCCTACAATAGGGGAGGTCTTAACCTCCCCTATTTTAGGGGATATTTCATGGCCTCTCAACTTTGCTTCCTCAATGATTGGGAAAATAGCCAACTTTGTAGAAAATTGGTAAAAGACTCAGGTTTTTCAGATTTATTTACAGTATTGGAGTCCGATTATTTGCTTAACATACAGACTGGTTATAAACCCTTTCTTAGAATGGCCACAAAGGCATGGTTGGTGATAAAGAGCTGGTTCAAAGTTAAGGCAACACTTATCTGTACCCCATTATGGCATAATTCAAAGCTTCTGAAATTAGATGATCCAAATTGTTGGCAATACTGGAGAACGCGAAATATTCAATATCTGAACCAGGTGGTTAAAAATGGGCAGGTCCTGTCTCTTATGGAGCTAAAACAGAACTCCAAACTGGGTGAGGTGGCTTGGTATGCATATTTTCAATTGAGGTCAGCACTTCTTAATATTGTTGATAGGTATTCACTTGAGGTAGACACCCGGAATTTTTGCACAATTTGATTTGTAAGAAAGGTGGTACTAAGGTGAAATTATCACATTGTTATAGGCACTTGATGAAAGGTTTTTTCGGATTGTTTATCTCCAGGACAGAAATCCTGGTCTGTATTAATGTCAGAGGTGGGTTCTCCGGATTGGGAAAACATAGGTGAAAATTTTAGTCAGGTTTCACACAACTTTAATCACACTGTTGTACAATTTAATATAATACACAAAATATATGTGACACCTTTATGGCTCCATAAGAGGGGACTTAGAGCCGCATCTGACTGCCCTCGCTGTGGGGATCCCGGGGCAGATCATATGCATCTGTTCTGGGACTGCCCGATAGTGAGTAAATACTGGAGAGCGGTACAAATAACTTTGACTCGGAGACTCAATATAGATATTCCTCTATCTCCCAAGGTATGGGTTTTAGGGGATCTATCAGAGGTTAACTGCCAGCTTATGAAGGGCCGTCTGCTGACTAAAGTGCTGTTTTTGGCTAGGCTTCTTGTAGCCAGAGAATGGTTTTCCCCTTCTGCTCCAGATTGCAAGAACTGGTTATGCCTGGTGGATAAGGTGAAAATCTATGAGAGAATTATGTATAGACAAAGAGGGTCCTATATGAAATGGGCCAATGTTTGGAGAGACTGGGATGGTTGAGGAGAGTTTTTTTTTTTTTTTTTCCTTTCCCTTTTCCCTGCAGGAATGGAGGGTGGGCTGAGGGGGTGGTTGGGAGGAATGGGGAAGTTATTAATTGCAAATTTGTTGAACTAATTTGTTTACTTCTTATATTGAAATAATAAAGAGATTACTCCAAAAATATACTGATACATTGGCTTTACTTGTAAATTGTCTTCCAATGAAATTACTCCTAGTGTGGTTGATAACGGGGAATTTGATTGTGATTGTTTAGCCAGTGAGTTTATACAGCTATACCTGTTAAATGCTCATACAACCAAACACCACAGTAAATGATAAAAATTAAGCTTTGAAAATTATTAAAAGGGTTGTCAAAGTTCAGAGCTAAACCCAGACATATCCTTTTCTTCCCCCACTCAGTGCCGTCTGACATGAGCATCAAAGAATTCGATATAGCGCAGGACAAGGGCTTTTTTGTTTTCATTTTTACACTGCTAGGAAGAGACGTCCACCTAGCAGTGTTCCTGGTGACGTCCCCGGCACTAATGAGTGGGCTTTAGCGCTGCCCTAGCCGTTTTACAGGCTACGGCAATGCTAAAGCCCGCCCATTAGTGCCGGTGATGTCACTACTAGGGTGGAAGCCTCCGCCTAGCAGAGACCGGGTACGTCACCAGATCTGTAGAAAAAGCCCTTGCCCGGCATGATTTAGCTCTGAACCCGGAAAAACCCTTTAAACATTGCATGAAACTACAGTACATTATCAGAAAAAGTATTAAAAATATAATGTTTAATTTTAATAAGCAGGTTTCATTGCAATGTACCCCTACATGTCTTCAAAACAGTAGAATTGCAAAATCATTATGAATGACAGTCTTATAAATCTAAAATATGTCTTGGGAAGAAGAAGCCAGCAAGTGGGTTAAAGAAGTGAATAGTTCAGCAAAAGAAGACAAAGAAGAATGAAAACAGTTTGTGTGACGTACTAAGATAAATGAAGGAGGAATGTATTTAAAAAGAAGGCTCTTGTCTGGTCTCTAAAGTTTACTAATGGTGTGATAATTAAAATTTATTTCTACCTTGTAAAACCATGGTGTTTTAGGTCGTACAATTTGTGCTGATTAATTTCTGAAAGTAGTTAACCCATTACTATGCAATTAATAGGGCATTTCAAATGAAGTATTATTTATGTATATTACATTTTCCCCTCTGGTACGACCACCTGCTTTTTCACCTGTGACAAAAATTGTGGTCCATCTTTTCCCGCATTCTACGGTGGACCAACATGCTCAGTAGCTTTTCTGATCCCTTTTCTCACTGCTAGCATGATGATCTCATAGCGATTAGCGAAGAAGCCCAGATACCTCTCATTTAACCATGCATACTTTAAAAGATATATATATATATATATATATATATATATATATATCTTTCTCTAGACAGCAAAGAAGGAAATTAGGAGACCATCACATACTATAGTGCAATTTATTATTGCCATTGTTGGAGCTGTGTGCAGGGGATTATTTTTTATGTAGGTGAGAAACAAAGGAGAACAGCGCTTCAGCAACTGGAGAGGGCAGGTTTGGTGAGGTCTGACTGAAAAAATCATTTTGCTCTGTACGTGAGATATGTACTTATCAGACATAAGAGAGATGTCCCATTCAAAATCCATTGATGCCTGGATGGAACTACACCTTTACATTTTTTCACCATAATGCCAGACTTTTCAAGCTGTTGATATTCCTTTTTGAAAAAATTCTAAGATTTGAATGAATTGTTTAAAACTCTGAAGTAACTCAGTCAACTATGCAATTATTATTCACAAACATGTATAATATCACAAAGATTCTCAGGTTATTTACTCAATTCAAGAAGGAGGAACTTAAAACACAGCATATGATGCAAGTTGTATAATTGAATTAAAAGATCCAGTGCCATCAGACAAGTAAAAATAGTGACATTTAGAGCAGACATGCCCTCTTTTCGGTTTGTTGAATCTAGTGGAACTATTAGGAACTCCTTGTTGCAATGGCTTTATACTAGCCAATCCTAAACAAGCTTGATAAAGAGCATGTGTGCCTGAAACGTTGGTATAGTTTAATTGTCCGGTAACACTGGAATTTTGAATAGATTATAATTAGAGTTGTGCATAGTTTTAAAAAATTCAATTTGGCAGCCAAAGTTCGACAAAAATTTGATTTGTTACGAATTAATTAATCACAAATCGCTATAAATCAGGTATACCCAGGCCAATCTGCCTAAAAGTAACAGTGGCCTGTAATACTGACGCAGAGTAACTCTACATCTAAAAGAATTGATAAGCGATGACTCTTGGTGCACTGCACAGTTATGTACACGTCGATAAATTGTAGCAGAGTCTAGTTTAACAGTGTCCTATGCACTGCACTCTCCCTGTCCAATATTGTCCTATGCTCTCTGTTAAAAGTTTGCAGCAACATTGTCCCTAGTGCACGAGCATCGTCCCGTCTCTCCCTATGCTCAGCTCACAGGAAAATGGCAGTGACCACACAGGATCAGGGTTTTATAGGACTCTGTCTGGCTGTGACATCACAGGGCGATGGCTACCTTTAGATTGGCTGGCTGCACGGCATTATGGGTTATCTTACGTTCCTGGGGTTGTCTCCTCTACACTTATTTTCACTTTCTAACACGTGCAGCTGCCATTTTAGGAAAACTGATTTGTTACCACAAAGTATGAGGCTATTCTGATTTGTTTAGAATCAAAGTTTTCCTAAACTTTGGCCCGAATTCCACTTTGGATGCTTAGCTTAACTCAATACTAATTACAATAACTGCATCATAACCAGAGGAACCAGAGGAACCAGCATGAACCTTCATTTATGAAATGTTAGTGCTGTTATAACTATAGCAATCACAACAGTCATATCAGAAGAGTTCTAGAATTCTAGAAATGAGACGTTTTATTATCATTTCCTTTTTGTTAGGGTGAAGAATGGGAGCAATATGCTATGAGTATTCATTTTTAATAGACGACCGACTTAGATTTGACTAGACAAATGACATCTTTCATGATGTTGAACAAAAAATTCTAGACTGCTTTTGACTACTTAGTCTTTTTTGAACTGTATAGTCTTTTTTGTATAATCAAGCCTAAATTTGGCCCTGTCACAGGAATTACGAGTGTCTGAGTTACTACTGACTACAGCTGTTCCTCTATTTACATTTAAGTTCTGATCGAGTGTATCCCTTTGATCAATATTTGAGACGTGCTGTGATACACCGTCAAATATCCAGTATGTAAAAGTACGTTTTAAAAACCTTCAGCAGTGCAGGGCTTTCAACAATTTTTTCAGTCACTTAATGGAGGCAGATTCCTACAGAAGCAACTTGATGTTAGTCTCCTTATCTCCCGTTAGCACGAGATGTTGACAGGCATGTTTCTCAAAAGTGGACATTAGCTACATGAAAAACTAGTGATTTCCATTTTCAATCAAAAGATTAGGATCCTTAGAGCAGGTAAGAGAACACCACAGACATGTTTTTTAAAAGGCTGGACCCACTGTGTAAGAACTTCACAATCCTTTTATTTGAACGCCAATAATATCTTGTTTCCAATCAATTTACAAATGTGCCACACATCGAATAGGAGCAGCACATCAGGGTAACCTTCACGTATAACGTGAAGTCGAATGATACAACTGTCAGTCACAGCCATTTTTATATTATGGGATAGTAGATCATCCATAATTTTTTATGCAATTTTTTCAGGAGCTACTGCTTGTTTAGGGGGTTAACTGCTCAACAGTATAGGAGTAAATTTTCTTTGACACCACATCAATTATTGTATATTGTACCATTTTCGATGATTTTCAGTGTTTATGCCCCATCCGCACATTTGTCTTACATGTGGTCTGTTGCGGGCATCCTCCATTGTATGCATTTTTTGCTGGGGATTGCTGTTAGCAATGGATCACATGTGCAGGATTTTCTCCCCCAGTTAGTTATGCACCACAGCATATGGGGTTTTGAGCGTTATCTGCTTTTAAGACCCGTGCAGGATGTTTTTGTGGTACATGTGGTCCACTTCCGGCATCCTCCATTGTATGCATTTTTGCTGAGGGTTGCTGTTAGCAATGCATCACATGGGCAGGATTTGCTCCCCCGGGTAGAAATGCGCAACAGCATTTGGGGTCTCGAGCCTCTTATGCCATTTAGACCAATTTATTTTGGTAATTTTGCTCTCTATGAGTCAAAATCCTACTTTTTTAACAGGCCTTGGTATATGACAAGGGAAAATGGCCAAACTACATATCCTTCCATATAAAGCTATTCAGGGTATTTGGATATTTGGCTTAGCTAGAATACCAGAAATACACTTTGATTAGAAAAGATGTAGTCCTCCAACTGTTGATCCACTGGGAGTGGTAATTGGGGATTAGAGATAAGCGAAATTTTTAAAAATTCGATTCAGCCAGTTCGCCAATCTAAATTTATTAGTGGCGAATCACATTAAAAAACGGCTATTTCCTGGCTTCAGAGAGCCTTTATAGTGGTCTACCACACTGTGCCTTGCAGTAACACGCATAGGGAGTCTGCTGTGAAATAATACTGTGAGTAAGTATGACATGCAGATGACAGGCGTCGCTCTTAGAATCACTGCAAAACTGACCAAATAACTCAAGTATGAACTCAGCTTTACAGGTCGATGTTAGTGCCAAGAAGAAGCACACTCCTTTTACATTGTCGTCAGCTGATTCCACATAGATGTTTACAGAACCTGTTCTATTAAACGCTTATACAAGTAGAGCCCCCGAAAATTTGTGTTGACGTCACTGATTGGCAAGGTGACATAGTGTTGAGGCAGCAGCAGCATCAGGAGTCCACAAAGTGGCAAGGTGACATAGTGTGGAGGTGGCAGCAGCATCAGGAGACCACAGAGTGGCAAGGTGACATAATGAGGAGGTGGATGCACCATCAGGAGACCACAGACTAACTAGGGGACAGAGTGGGGAGGTCGGTGGCAATACAAGTACCAGCTGAAGATGGTGGGTAAAAGAAGGAGCACTTGGCATCAGATGTGTGGCATCGGGCGGGTGGCAGCATCAGAATAGTAGCTGAGGCAGGTAGCCAGAAGAAATGGTCTCTTTTGTCAAAGTGTTGGTGTGGCACTATGGATGATCTAGTCTGATGCTTCAGGCATTGGTTTGTGGAAATCCTGGCTGATCCACACCTGATTCATCTTGACAAAGGTCAGTCTCTCCACATTTTGGGTGGACAGGCAAGTTCTTCTTGGGGTAACTATAGTCCCCGCCGCACTAAACACCCACTCTGATGCCACACTACTGGCTGGGCAGGACAGCTTTTCCAGGGCAAACTCTGCTAGTTGTGGCCACAAATCTAGTTTGGCTGCCCAGTAGTCCAGCGGGTTTGTACTGTACTTGTAGGGTTTTTTGTGCCCGAACCCGAACTTTTCCATAAAAGTTCGGGTTCGAGTTCGGTGCTCGGCCATTTAATAAAGCTTGTTGGAAGGCTGCAGGGCAGCCAATCAACAAGCATTTAAGATGTGTGCCCTTAGAAGCCATTACAGCCATGCTTACTAATGGCATGGCTGTGATTGGCCAGTGCAGCATGTAACCCAGCCTCTATATAAGCTGGAGTCACGTAGCGCCGCACGTCAAGTCAGCTCTTACTAATGTAAGGATAGGATGCTGCTGCTGTGAGGGAGAGATTAGGAAAGAATCTGATATTAGAGCTTGGTGTTAAGTCTGCGATCTACTACGTTTTTTTTTGTGGGTGCATTGCAACATTTTTGTACCCTGCCCTGAGCCCAGTGACACAGAAAAATAAGTTTTAAATCGTCTTTTAGTTAGGTGGGCGACAGTGGGCATTTTGTGCAAGTGCAGTGCACTTGCACCTGCGTATGTGCCAGGGACAATAATTTAATTCTGTTCTTGTAGTTCAGTTGGCGACATATACCCATTTTTTAAGTGCACCTGCACTGCATATGTGCCAGGGGTAGGTCCCTGTGAGTTCAGGGACCCAGGGGGTGACATATTGACATTTCTTTCTGTAAATTACCCCTGTGCTGCATATGTGAAAAGTGTAATCACTTCAGTAAATCCATCTGTTAGATTTTGGAGGGAGAAATTACATTATTTTTGCTAAAAAGTACGTTTGCAGACTGTGCTGCATTTGTGATAGTGAATGAAAATCAGTAAATCCATCTGTTTCATTGTGGGTGAAGAAATCATCTTTTTTTGCTAGAAAGTACCTTTGCTGCCTGCACTGTATTTGTGATAGTGAAAGAAAATCAGTAAATCCATCTGTTTTATTGTGGGCGAAAAAATAATCTTTTTTTTTTTTTTTGCCAGAAAGTACCTTTGCGACCTGGCCTGCATTTGTGATAGTAAAATATAATCATTAAATCCATCTGTGACATTGTGGTTGAGAAAATCACCTTTTTTTTTACTAGAAAGTACCTTTGCGGCCTGCACTGAATTTCTGATAGTGAAATATAATCAGTAAATACAACTGGGACATTGTGGGTGAAAAAAAAATCACTTTTTTTTGCCATAAAGTACCTTTGTGGCCTGCACGGCATTTCTGATAGTGAAAGAAAATCAGTAAATCCAGCTCTTAGATTGTGGGTGGACATTTTCACGGTTATCAAGCCAGTCATTCATAAGTGGCTTGGAGGGTGTGTTCCTGCTGCACTGCATACCTGACTGGGAAATATATTCTGTAAATTCAGAGGCGTGTAGCTTCCTGGGTGATCTGTACCCCTTTTTTCTTTTAAAGTACCCTTGCACTACATACCTGACAGAGAAATATATTCTGTAAATTTGGCATTTAGATTGCTGGGTGATCTGTACCCCTTTTTTATTTCAAACTACCCCTGCACTGCATACTTGAAACACCTTCCTCAGGTAGGCGACAGAACGTTCAGCGTTATTTTGGAGGCCCGAATGCCGCTCTAAGAACGGTAAGACCAGAACGCGTACATGCGATAGTAGATTGGGAGGCTAACAGTACCTCCAGTTCCTTAACATTGTCTCCCACCTGGTCCATTGCTGAAAGCTCAGAGTTGGCACCTGCAGCCCATGGGCATCTGTCTTTCACCTCACCCCCTTGCAAATCAGCCAAACAGTCATGCAGCAGTCTATTATGCTTTTTGATGACTCTGCTGGCAGGGTTTCTGTGGGCCATGCACATAGCCCTGCCCCAGAAGTGGAAGAGATTGAGTTCACTGATGCCCCACCACTTATGTTTCAGGATGACATGGGAAGACCACCGCAGTACGTCTCTGATGATGACGAACCACAGGTGCTTACTGCTGTGGATTTCTGCAGTGTACAGACCGACAAGGAGGGCAGGGGTGAAGAGTGGGTGGAAGATGATGTGGAGAATGATGAGGTCCTAGACCCCACATGGAATCAAGGGCATGCGACGTGTGCAGTTCGGAGGAAGAGGTGGTGGTCACACAGAGCCACCAGCACAGCAAAAGAGGGAGCAGGGTGCAAAAGCAGAGTGGCCTTCCCCTAGACAGTACGCCTGCTACTGCCCACCACACCCAGGGACCGAGCACCCCAAAGCCATCTCCAAGGAGTTCCCTGGCGTAGCAGTTCTTCAGACAATGTGCTGACGAGAAGACACGAGTGGTTTGCACGCTGTGCAATCAGAGCCTGAAGCGAGGCATAAACGTTCTAAACCTGAGCACAACCTGTATGAAAGGCAAGAGCTGCAGTGGAGTAAACACCTCAAACAACAAAAAAGATCTCAGGCTCCTCCTGCTCCCTCTTCTGCTGCAGTCTTGGACTCTTCCGCCACCTCTGGAGTGACAGTTGCACCTGGCACCACATTCTAACCAGTGCTGATTACTGGGTGGTCACCCTGCTGGATCCTCGTTACAAGGACAACGTGCCGTCCTTAATTCCCTCACTGGAGCATGATCGGAAGATGCGCGACTAAAATGCTCATGGCATTCCCACCAGACACCGGTGGAAGCACAAGGCGAAGGCAGAGGAGGAGGAAAAAGTCGCCAACCCAGCTTGGGCACCGCCAGCACCTCAGAAGGCAGGGTTAGCAGGGCCAAAATGTGGAAAAGCTTTGTCGGCACGCCACAAGAACCAGCACCACCAGCAGGAGGCAGCATTTCAGCAACATGGTGGAACAGTATTTGTGCACACGCCTACACGTACTGACTGATGGGTCTGCCCCATTCAACTTCTGGGTCTCATAATTGGGCACATGGCCTGAACTTGCCCTTTATGCCTTGGAGGTGCTGGCCTGCAGCCAGTGTATTGTCTGAACGTGTGTTTAGCACGGTAGGGGCTTTATCACAAACAAGCACAGCAGCCTGTCCACAGCCAATGTGGACAAGCTCATGTTCATTAAAATGAACCAGGCATGGATCCCACAGGACTTGTCCGTACCTTGTGCAGAATAGAAATGTATACCGGCCTCACTCAGCCTTTTTTATACTCCAGCGCACTTTCTCTTTATTTTATTTTCTATATATTTTCTATATATATATTTCTACAATGTTTTGGGGTCTACCCAAATTTAAAAAAAAACAAAACAAACAAAACCAAAAACGAAACATTGTTGGTGACTTTCTTCTCCACCACCGCTTCCACCTACACCGCCACTTTTACTGCCTCCTCAACCTCCTACTCCATATGGACCTCCTACTAGTTCAAGATTATTATTTAAATATTTTAAGTATTTTATGTTATTTTAAGTCATTTCCCTATCCACATTTGTTTGCAGGGCAATTGTCCTGTTCTTATCTCCATTTTGCTTCCCTTTTGCAGCAATCTAGCCCTTTCCATGACTTGTTTAGAGCCATTTATTTTAGTGCCCCAAAGTTCGTGTCCCCATTGACTTCAATGGAGTAATTTTGGGTCCCGAACCCAAACATTGCGGCGAAGTTCGGCCGAATCCGGCGAACCCGAACTTCTAGGTGTACGCTCAATCCTATATATAACTGCACCGCTGAACAGCAAATATAATTTTCTTTTTTCCATTTATACACGCCACAAAAGGCTTTAGAACATATAACTGGACCGCTGAACAGCAAATATATTTTTCTTTTTTCGACTTATACATAGTGATGAGCGGCAGGGGCTATATTCAAATTTGTGATATATCGCGAAAATTTTGGCGAATATTCGTCATATTCTCAAATTTGCGATCTCCATTCATTATTTTTTTCAATGCAAAAATCGTCAAAGTAAAATTCGCGTATTGACCTTGCACAAAACGGGCGTGGTCTAGTTTGGCAACTCTTTTCAAACTACCCCAAGTTTGATGAGATTAGAAAAAATGGTTGGCAGCAATTTTCACTACAGTGAGGAAGAACTCCTAATCACTGTAAGAAATTTGACATTACTGCACTGTATTTGATTACATTTCACATGCATGTCGCTCTATAAGCAGATAGAGTGTTTTAAAATATTCGCGATTGCGAAAATCGCTGCAAATCATGAGAATGTTTTTTCACAATACATACAACTTCACATTTCTATTCAGACTTCGTAAAGTAAAAAATACAGCACAGTACACTATATAGTGTACTGTACTGTATTATACAGACACCAGATCCACTGGATCTACAAGAACCAAGTGGGTCTGGGTAAAAAAAAAATTAAAAAAGTGAAAAAAAAACATATCACTGAATAAAAAAAAAAATACACTACACATATTATGTATCGCCGCATCCGTAAAAACCTGCTCTATAAAAATATCACATGACTGAACTCCTCAGGTGAACGCCATAAAAAAAAAACATAGTGCAAATAAGCAATTTTTGGGCACCTTACATCACTAAAATTGTAATACAAAGCGATCAAGAAGGTGTATGCCTTTCTACTCTAGGGGTCCATCGGGGGTCTTCAAATGGGATATGTTGTCAAAAATCCAGTCCAGCAAAGTCTGCCTTCCAAAAACCATATAGCGTTCCTTTCCTTCTGCGCCCTGCCGTTTGGCCATACAGCAGTTTACGACCACATATGGGGTGTTCATGCAAACTACAGAATCGGGGGAATAAATATTAAGTTTTGTTTGGCTGTTAACCCTTGCTTTGTTACTGGAAAAAAATGGATTAAAATGGAAAATTTTCCAAAAAGTCGAAATTCTGAAATTTTAGCTCTATTTGCCATTAATTCTTGTGGAAAACCTAAAGGGTTAATGACGAATGGGGTCATTTTTGGGTGGTTTCTATTATGTAAGCCTCACAAATTGACTTCAAGTGACTTCAGACCTGAACTGGTCCCTAAAAAGTGGGTTTTTGAAAATTTCTGACAAATTGCAAGATTTGCTTCTAAACTTCTAAGCCTTGTAACGTCCCCAAAAAATGAAATGGCATTCCCAAAATGATTGATACATGAAGTAGACATATGGGGAATGTAAATTAACAACTTTAGGCGGTATTACTATGTATTATAGAAGTAGAGAAATTGAAACTTGGAAAATTGCAAATTTTTCTAAATTTTTGGTAAATTTGGTATTTTTTTATAAATAAAAATGAAATTTTTTGACTTTATTTTACCACTGTCATGAAGTACAATATGTGACGAAAAAACAATCTCAGAATGGCCTGGATAAGAAAAAGCGTTTAAAAGTTATCACCACATAAAGTGATACTGGTCAGATTTTGAAAAAATGGCCTGGTCCTTAAGGTGAAATAGGGCCGTGTCCTTAAGGGGTTAACAGCGCATGTCGGCGCATTGCTTCCGCATTACATAAAGAAACATGTGATGCAATCACTTGATTGCATCGAAGGAGGAACACACACAGGCCGCGAGTGTCCATCATGTTCACATGATAACAGATCATGTGTTCGCACCTGAAATTGAATGCAAGCTGAGCCACAAATGCATCCTGTGTATGCGGTCACATGATAGGAACCATGAAAATGAGAAAAATGGTGACATGGCTTCAAGAATATTATAAATACCACAGTTTATATTGCAAAGGGAAAAGCTGTGATTATATAAAAATCGCATGTGCAAATTATCATTACATAGTTGTCAAGAAGTCACATAAAATATAAATGAATATATAGATATATACATGTGGCAATAACGCTCCATTCCCAAAACCAGATTACCACACGGATGAGTATAATGCAAGTCACATCCAACCATGTGGAGAGGTCAACATGGGAGTCAGGCATCCTGTTCAGGATGACAGACAACACCATGTTCGAGCCTAAATCCTCATTAAAACAAACAAGAAAATAATAAAATAATAAAATGTAAGGTTCCTCAAACAATGCTAACTGCACAAGACCTTTTGACAAGGGAAGCCCACGTGCGGTCCCCACCTAGTTTTAGTAAGAAGGACCACACCAGGGCTGCCCAAAACCCAAGTAAAGCAAAATTTTAACATATAAAATGAAATAAAGTAAATTGACAATATATGATGAACAGAGCAAATGCGCAAAAATGAAGCAGGCACACCAGTTTAAGAGAATTCTAATACTTGATAGTTGATAAAATCCTAGGGCAAATAAGTGGTCCATGCTGGTTGTCCTCAGCAGGATCAGGACAGACAGCAGCAGCAGTTAATTGTTAAGGGTATAGTATAAGGCCTACACATAGCTCGACCAAACTCACGAGAAGCAGGACAGACAGCAGATGGTAAATGGTAAAGCTGTAGCATAAGGCCTATACATAGCTCGACCAAACTCAGGAGGAGCAGGACAGAAAGCAGCAGGTAAATGGTAACGGTGTAGTATAAGGCCTACACATAGCTTGACAAAACTCATCAGGAGCAGGACAGACAGCAGCAGGTAAATGGTAATGCTGTAGTATAAGGCATACACATAGCTTTTCCGAACTCAGCAATATCAGGACAGACAGCAGCAGCAGGTAAATGGTAACGCTGTGGTATACAGCCGACACATAGCTCCTCAAGAACAGGACAGACAGCAACAGCAGGTAAAGGTAACGGTGGAGCATAAGGCATACACATAAGGCCTCATGCACACGACCGTTGTTTGATTCCGTGTCCGTTGCTCCGTTTTTCGTGATTTTCTGCGGACCCATTGGTTTTCAATGGGTCCGTGGAAAACTCGGAAAATGCACCGTTTGTCCTCCGCGTCCGTGGTCCGTGATTCCAGTCCGTCAAAAAATTATAACCTGTCCTATTCTTGTCCGTGAAAAACGGTTCACGGACCCATTCAAGTCAATGGGACCGTGAAAAAAAAAAAAAAAAAAAAAAAAACTAAAAATTCAAATCACCCCCCTTTCCCCAAAATTAAAATAAAATAATTTAAAAATTTAAAAAAATACACATCATGGGTGTCGCAATGTGCAAAAACGCCCGTAGTATAAAAATATATTCCCCATACGGTAAACAGAAAAACGGAAAAAAGCGCCCAAATGGCCGATTCACCGTTTTTGGACGCTTCATTTCCTCAAAAAAACATTAAATAAAAAGTGATCAAAAAGTCCTACACCCCATAATGGTATCAACTAAAAGTTCAGATCGCCCCGCAAAAAATAACCCCCCATACAATGCCATACACTTAATTACAAAAAAGTTATAGGGGTCAAAATATGGCGACAAAAAAATAAATAAAAAATTTCCCACTTTTGAATTTTTTTTCAATATCAAAACGCAAGAAAAACTATACATCTTGGGTATCACCATAAAATTGTGGTGGAATTGTTTTTTTTTGCAATTTCACCCCATTTGGAATTGTTTTCCTGCTTCCCACTACATCGTATGCAATATTAAATGGTGGTGTTGGAAAGTACAACTTGTCCCGCAAAAAATTGCCCTCATATGGCTATGTGAACGTAAAAATAAAAAAGTTATGGCTCTTGGAAGGCAGGGAGCGCAAAACGAAAATGCAAAAATGAAAAAACCCCGAGTCCTTAAGGGGTTACATTTCCTGATCAGGGGGTCTCTCTAGAGGCAGTGCAGCATGTGGGCAACCATGGAGAAGAGGACAGGCTGCTGTGACTCTTCTTGGCTGCCCTGGACCATGAAATCTTGGTCCTCCTGCTGCCCCCCTCTGGGAGATGCCCCACCCCCGGACTAATAGTGTCCCCAGCACCGGCTCTACCTCCTGACCATGCCCAGACTCCTCAAAAAATTCTTCCTCCTCCTCATTGTCCTGGGGGGAAGGACAAGGGGGGAAGGGATGTCACTGGGGTACTGACGGGCTGTACCCCCTCCTCCTCCATCCCTTCCAAAAGGTCCTGAGTGTCCGGACCAAGCTGCAGCTCACTCTCCTGCATTACCTTCCCCAAGATGTCCTTCTCGCTGTCAAACAGCATCAGGGACGAGTCTTGGGGGCTGGTCCTGCAGGAGGAGGAAAGCTGCTGATGCTCAGAGCCGGGGCAGAGGACTACGTGCCACTGACTTGTGTCTTGAATGACACAACTGCCTCGGCGTCCTGATATGAAATGGGGCGGCTGCCACGCCCAAAATATCACGCATGAGGCTGACTCCCCTGCCACCTGCGCCCGCCCCTCCGTGGGTAGAAGAGCAGCCCCGTGCTGGCAGTGTTCCAGCACTGGAAGCAACTCCCCTACCACAACCACGGCTGCCGGCACACCCATATCCACTCATGATTTGCCCACAATGTTTTTAAACACCAGAAAAAAATATATAGAAAGGAAATATTGAGGGAGTTTGGGCTAACTTTATTGGGTTGGGGACAATGGGGCAAAAATGAAATAAAATAGACACGAAACCCTAAGACAATGACACAAAAACAGTCAGGAAAAGCCTTTTCCACAGACAAACGACACTAGCTCACGAAACCTGGCACACGAAACCCTAAGGGTACTTTCACACTAGAGTTTTGGATTCCGTTTGTGAGATCCGTTTCAGGGCTCTCACAAACTGTCCAAAACGGATCAGTTAAGCCCCAATGCATTCTGAATGGATAAGGATCCGTTCAGTATGCATCAGTTAGGCTCCGTTCCGCTTCTATTCTGTTTTGGAGGCGGACACCAAAACACAGCATGCAGCATTTTGGTGTCCATCTAAAGAGGCGGAGCCTAACGGATCCGTTTTGAATTACAATGTAAGTCAATGGGGACGGATCCATTTTCACTGACACAATATGTTGCTTTGAAAACGGATCCGTTCCCCATTGACTTTTAATGTAATTCAAAACGGATCCGTCATTTTTCTTTTAACTAATGCAAACGGATTTGTTCTGAACGGATACAATCGTTTGCATTATAGGTGCGGATCCGTCTGTGCAAATAAACAGACGGATCCGCACCAACGCACCAACCATCAGCTACACTATTCACTAACTAACCTACACTATCTACCACTAACTATTTGGATTATATATATATATGAGGTATCAGATGTAATATGACACAGAAATTCAGCAAAACATAGAAATCACACTCCTCTCTCTCTCTCACAACTGCATGAAACAGTACAAAATGGCTGCTGGGGAGGTTCTTATATAGTAAGGGGTAGGCAACTTTCCTATTAGTTGCTAGGGATGTTGCTAAGCTCTGACAAAGATATTGCAGCCTTCTCATTGGCCCACAAGCTAGAAGCAGGGAGAGATCATGTGTACTGTTTAAAAAAAATGAATATTCGCTATTACGAATATATAGCGCTATATTCTAAATATTCGTGAATTCTCAAAATTCCGATATTCGCGATAAACATTCGTAATACGAATAATTGAGCGCAACACTACTTATACATGCCACAAAAGGCTTTAGAACATATAACTGCACCGCTGAACGGCAAACATATTTTTCTTTTTTCCACTTATACAATCCACAAAAGGCTTTAAAATATATAACTGCACCGCTGTTAGGCAAATATATTTTTCTTTTTTTCACTTATACACGCCGCAAAAGGCTTTAGAACATATAACTGCACCATTGAACGGCAAATATATTCTACATTTGCCACTAATGCACGACAAAAAGGGCTTTAAAAGATATAACTGCACCGCTGAACGGCAAATATATTTTACTTTTGACACTAATACATGACAAAAAGGGCTGTAATTTTCACACTTCACCACACAACAGCTAATAAGCCCTTTTTTCCCACTAATACAAGCCAAAAAATAATTTAGAACATATAACTGCACCTCACAAATAAGACAAATAAGGGCAAATAAGACATAGAAATATTTCCTTGTAATAAACCCTGTTAATGGCTGTATCAAACAACACTTGCAACCCAATAACAAGAACGGTTTGCTGGAATTACAGAGCTGTATAATGGTAATTTGGATCCCCAGTCGGTGCAGCAAGGTGTAATAGGATTGTTACTATTACACAGGCTGTAACCTCCCCTACTGAACCCTGTTCAACATAAATGCTATGGAATGATTCCTCCCTATCCTTTCCCTACACCTTGAATAATCTTTCCCTGCACTTGCAAATCGTTTTTTTAGCACAATGAAGTTTTTTCTACCACTGTCCCTAGCGCCTGCTGACATCTCTCCCTGCACTAAGTACACTGGAAAATAGCAGAATCCAAGATGGCTGAGGGTATTTATAGGGCTGCGACTTCACAGGGCTGGCTGGCTGCTGATTGGCTGCATGCATGGAATTATGGGTGATCCCACCTTCCCAGAGTTCCTTACTCCATGTCCTCACACATGCAGCAGCCATTTTAGGAAAAAATTAGATTCGTTACCATGAAGCGTAAGGAAATTCAGATTCAGTGCTCATCTCTATTGGGGATGGAAATTCAAAATCTTGTGATAGTGATGTATTGAACAAATTACCACTTAGTTTTGAATTTTTAACATTTGTAGGATTAAGTTTTTGTTGTTGATGTTTGATGTTGGATCAAACATGTATCCTTGATGGGTGTATTATGAAATTGTTGAGTAGCAGTTTAATTTTTTTTGCATATTATAGTTTTCCAAATTTAACAAAGGAACCGTAATTTCTTCTATACATTTATTAATGTTAGCAATGCCTTCCATAGTTGCAGAAAACATGTCCATGACATAACCATTTTTTTTTTTCAGGTGATATAATGCTGTTTCCTCTCTGATAATTCCGTAGGTAGTAATAATTAGTGTTGAGCGTGAGTATTCGAATAGCTAATTTTAATCGCGAATATCGCAACTTCGAGAAATTCCGAATATTTAGACTATAGTGCTATATATTCGTAATTTCGAATATTTGTCATTTTTTTCCCATCCTAACACATAATTCCTCCCTGCTTCTTGCTTGTGGGCCAATCAGAAGGCAGCAATGTCAAGTTCACAACAATACTTAGTGCATCAATCAGTAATATGTAGCAGACCTGCCAAAATGTGAAGTTGCACGTAGTGCGAAAAAAATATTCTAATTTGTGCAATCCCGAATATATTGGAGCACTCTATCTGCATTTAAAGCTGTTGTAATGTTCTGCCGTGCCAACCATTTCCTCCAGTCTCAGGATAAACTCAGGAAACTTCTAGCAGCTTAAAAAATGTAGCCAAAGTGACTCACGCCTGCATTTCGCGTTACGAATTCGCATTATGCGATTTTTAAGTTGACGATTTTTCGCAATCAAGAAAATAATCTCGAATATGAATATTTGCGAATATATGACGAATATTCTACCACATATTCGCAAAATATCGCAAATTCGAATATTGCCCCTGCCGCTCATCACTGGTAATAATAAGAAACACATAAAAGTTTATATCTTATAATAGGCTTGGCCTGCATTTAGAATTTTTTGGGGAAAAGATTGGATCTGAGCTATCAGAATAAATCTTTGCTTTAAAAACAAAAAATAATTATTTATTTTGGGGGAAAAAAGCCTTGAAGCCTCTCTACAAGTTTCCTGGGTAGTGTAGGAATGATTTTGTAGACTATGTCGGATATCGACTCTATACTGTATGATACTGTACTTATGTTAGGCTTACATTGTTTGGATTACGAAAAATATTCCAGAAAGTAATCACGTTTTTCTATCAATAGCATTTCCATGGGTATTACAGAGCTCCCCTATGGTTCATTTGGCACATTATTTACTATAATCACTTCTGTACAATCCATTACATTTTTTTAAACAGTACTAAAAAAGGGTTGTCCAATCCTGATGGCAAACATTCCAAATTAACATTTCATTTTCCAAATTGACAAATTGAGAAATAAGAGCTTGTACTGGGTGAACTCACAGCAGCTGAAATTAAGACTTCTGAAGAATCACTTGTCAACTAAAATGGCGATTCTTTAGTAAAAATAGTTGGAACTGTATCCTTGTTCTAACTTAACTCTACAACCATCATATTTGTAACAATCACTAGTAAAGTGCTAAAAGCACGTTTTCTAGGTATCTTTCTTTTGCCATTTATGACTCTTTCAATCGTACTTTCTATGATCCGTTTAGTCCTGACTATCTTAAACAAGCATAAAAGCCAAAGGAATACGATCAGGCTTCGGGTAAATTTGTCGTTGCAGCATCTTTATTTCTCACATTTACATAGGACAATACATACAGTGGACATCTTCTCCCACCAACTCCAGTTAGGTTGACATGTTTCGAACCAGACGGTTCTTAATCAGGCTATGATTGCAACAATAAATTTACCTGCCAGATTGTCTTCCTTTGGCTTTTATGCATGTTGGAGTTTGCCTTGGCTCGTACCGCACACGGAGGATAGGAGGTCATATTAGGATATCTTAAACAAGGCCTGATTTTTAACTCCTCTTTTGGAAAAACATGAAGTTGGGGGTACTACCTCTCCTTGCACAGACAGCCTTGATCAGAAAGATGAGGCTTATAGGCCATATATATTCCTCTGAAATTCTGGAAAGAATGGATGCAAATGAACTCTTAGCAAGCTCTTCCTCTAATGCCACCAGATGAAAGGTAGCTTTCCTATAAGTCAAGGTCTGACCCTTTAAATAGGCCTTGAGACATGACTTGGGTAACAAGTAAGCCAGCACCTCATCTGCAGACAGCTGTTTCCGGGTGATTGCCCCTCATCAGTGCAGAGCAGAGAGTATTGGCTTAACTGGGCAAGAGGCCAAGGTCAGGATTTGAGGGGTACTATCTCTCCTTGCACACTCTCCAGTGCCTTAGAATTGTCTTTATTATCAATAGGGGTTCTAAAAGGATGCCTGGTTATACCATATTTATCACGATTTATGACAAATTAATTCAGAACAAATCGAATTTCTTGAAGAACTACGGCGAATCGTCTGAATCAAATTTCTGAAAACTTCTCTCATCTCTAGTATATACAAACATCTTGTGGTTATAGTTTAGGTACTAAGTCCCATTGATACAGGTGTAGTGATGCAGAATATATCATCATTTCTGAACAACAGATCATCCTGTGTAGAGATCTGGTGCCCAAATACAATGATTGCATTAGTGGATAAGTGATCACCAGAGCATGATTGTTACATGTAAATGTTGTCAACAGCTCAAACAAGCTCCATTTATCAGAAACAAGCTTTCATGGGAACACTTGTTGACTATAATGTTCCTGTATAATAGTGTTGCTGATCAGCCACTGTTTTTCCTCCTAATTTGCCTCTTTCATCCAGATGAAAGGTGTACAAATAGCAGCAGCACATCTCCCTATGTGATTTATCTGTATGATTTGAACAGTCTGTGTCCTCACTTACCAGTGGATAGATGTTTGTGCAGTAGGGCTAAGTAAACTGATCCCTTGGCAGTGGCTGTTTGCCCCATGGAAGTATGTACATCACAGTGAAAACATATTGGGACACATTTATGAAGACCAGCGTTTTAGACGCCGGTCTTAATAAGCCTCTACGCTGGTGGTGGATTGCAGAAGTTACGTAAAGGCTTTGGCCTCTACATAAATTTGTCATATATCCACTGCCTATTCTAAATGTAAGACTTAAACAGCTTCCTGCTGTCTTACATTTAGACCATTTTCTGCCGCAGCATGGCGTGCGAAAGAATCTGAGCCAGATATACGCCACAAAAGTGGAGTATATCTATTTGTAAATGATGCCCATTATTCCTATAGATCATCTGTGGGACGGGGTAGAATGGAATCTTCATAGCAGTTTGGGGGACTTTACTCCAATTTATAATTTATATCATTTACTTGAAAGCCAATATGACTAAATATTTAAACGGGCAAATCAGAAGACTAAAGAGAGAGAATTTTGCTGAAGAACTGCAAGGCAATCTTGCCCTCAATGCTAGTCACAGACAAAGATTGCAATTTGTCTTGTGTTGTGTGTTGCCTCAAAGCGAAACTAACAAGTTGGAAAAAATTAAAGCAAACTTGGACTGTATCAAATTCTGGGGTCACGGTGACTTGCAATTCACGCTGAGATCCTTTTCATTTCAATGCTTGCACTAAGGCCAGTTTAAAACGAGCATGCCCACTGCAGGAAACACACACAGGGTCGGAGGTACTTCACAGGGTGAACACTGCCAGGGGCGGACTTGGAACTCAAAAGGGCCCTGTAAAAAAACTGAGAGTGGCCCCATGTTCTAGGTGGGTCCAAATTGACAGAGGGCAGTGCCAACAAAAGTAGATGAGGCCAACACAAGGAGGCGGGGTCAGAAATACCATTTTACAGCACAAAATACTTCCCCAGCAGAGCCAAATACCACAGTACAGCCCATTATACTGCTTCAGCAGAACCAAATACCACCGTGCACCACAAAATAATGCTCCACCAGAACAAAATACCTCCCCAGAAGATGTCCCACTGTGGTGGCCAACACCATGTTCTATCCTGCTACTCCAATTTCCTCAGGACGATAATACAGTTAAATTGAGAAGTTAGACACCCATAGCCGCCAGCCAGATACATAGGTACTTGAAGCTTCCAGCTCTAGGACAGTCAGATCATTACTTACTTGGCAGGCACCCTAGGCATCTGCCCACCGGGAAGTTTGCCTATAGGGCCTATGATAAGTCCGCTTCTGAACACTGCTCCTGTAACATGACCTCACAGCATTATAATTTACAATGCTTTGTGTCGCTGCCTGTCCACTTATCTAATGATTTGTACTGACTGCATTATGTTAGTACATTTCATTACAGCAGAGGTTGGGCAAAGACATGCTTCCTTATAAATCATATATAATGCCCTGGGTCCATGTCACAAGAGCAGCATTCAACCTGGGAAATACCTCTGACACAGGGAGCATGTTTCCCCAGGTGAACACTGTCATCTGAAAATGGCCTAATATAGATTGAATGTTGGTCGCACAATGGTTATCACAGCCAAAATCAATCAATCAAGTAGACCCAGCCTTAAGCCTTATTCACACGTCTGTGAACGACAGACATATGCTTTCTGTGTTCTCCAAGGAAAGCACACGTGCCCTTTGATTTTGATGTGTGTATTCACACATCTGGGATTTTCCATGGTACGTGGGGCTGTGGAGGTTTCACGGAAGCATGCCCTATTTCTGTCCGTGTTCATGAATCCCTCACGCCCAGTATAGTCTATTGGCCCATGAAAAACCACTGACACAGCACATGTACACAGATACACATAATGGAGAAAAAGTGTCTGAAATCCAACCCCTAGACTTGCAGTCTGCCTTGACAAACATTGGTGAAAGAATGGCTAAATCGAAAGAGCTGAATGAATTGCAGCATGGTCCTGTAGTACACTGCATTCATTTTGGTATTCAGCAGCCTTGTGCTAAAATAAAATAGAAAAAAACTTTTCACCCATAAATCTGCACTCAGTCCCTCTTAAAGGGGTTATGTAAAATAAATATTCTACGTTTTTCAAACCAGTACCTGGATCTCAATACTTTTGTAATTGCGTGTAATTAAACATTTTAAGAGGTTGGGCAAAGACATGCTGCCTTATAAATCACATATAATGCCCTGGGTCCATGTCACAAGAGCAGCATTCAACCTGGGAAATACTTCTGACGAACTACAGAGAAGAATGGCAGAAAATCCCCAGGCATGCAAACCTTGTAGCATCATACCCAAGAAGACAGGTGCTGTAATTGCTGCCAAAGGTGCTTCAACTAAGAACTGAGTAAAGGGTCTGGATACATAAGTCAATGCAATATTTTAGTTTTCCTTTTCAACAAATTAGTAAAGATTTTTAATATTCTGTTTTCAGGTTGTCATAATGGGACTTAGGGTGCAAAATGAGGAGAAAAAAGGGTCTGGAGCAGTAACAGATTAGGTGCCTAGGGTGCCTATTTTGGGGGCCCACAGCATGGATATATTCAAATAGTACCTGCTTACACAGCAGCAAGATGCTACCAGATGATTGACTATGGGTTCCTGCAGCAACTTTGAGGTGGGTCCTGGGGAAAAGAGGATACTTTCTAGCTTTCCTCTATACGTCAGTCACCTCAGCTCTGATTGTGTCTATAATCTATAAGGTTTTTTATATGAATATAGGCTGGTTGAGGAGCTGTACACTGAATATATGCATGTAGTGCAGTAAGTCAACTGAGTTATGTGCCACTTGTTGGAGACTAGGGGCCCACCTTGCTCAGGGGCCCACTGGGTGATTCACCTGTACCCCTGTGGGCCAGTCCAAACCTGGTCCGACGACTTTCTGAATTCACTGTAAATTGTCACCGGGTCACTGAAATGTCAATGCAATATTTTTGCTTTTCTTTTTCAACAAATGAGCAAAGATTTTGAACATTCTGTTTCTTACTTTGTCATTATGGGATTTTGGGTACAGAATGATGAGGAAAAAGAGAATTACAACTTTTTGGATGTACTGTAGGGTGTCACCAAGTCAACAAGTCAGTTTGTGAGATTTCCTCCTTCCTAAATATTTCACCATCAACTGTGAGTGGTATTACTGTAAAGTTGAAGCATTTAGGAACCACAACAACTCAGCCACGAGACCATGTAAGTTTAATCTTATGCTATGTGTCATCCACAGATCCTCTGCATAACAGTGTCCCTGTGTAGTGAATGACCCCCAATACAGGGTGTGCAGGCTGGCATCTTGTTTTGTAATGGCAGCAGGGCCCGGTACAGTCACGGAATTCTACTACACCGTGCCCTGCTCACTGTAGTGATCATATAGGCAATGTTAAACTGTAGAATTCCTCTCCAATCCAGGCTGTAGTACTTACTACTAACTTCCATAGCAGGGAGGAGGCCGGGCGAGCAGGCGGGAGGTGGCAGAGTAACTCACTACGTCATGCGCCTGCGCCGCCTGCTTCATTCATAAAGTGGGGGGAGAAGGCGTGTGACGTAGTGAGTTACGCTGCCGCCTCCCACCCGCTCGCCCGGCCTCCTGCCTGCTATGGACATTTGTAGTAAGTACTACAGCCTGGATTGGAGAGGAATTCTACAGTTTAACATTGCCTATATGATTACTACAGTGAGCTGAGCCCAGTGTAGTAGAATACAGTGACTGCACCGGGCCCCGCTGCCATTACAAAACAAGATGCCGACCCCCCACACCCTGTATTGGGGGTCATTCACTACACAGGGACACTGTTATGCAGGGGATCTATGGATGACACATAGCATAAGATGCTATGTGTCATCCACAGATCCGCCCAAAGCAGTGTCATGCCATTCCTAGATGCCCCCATAATAGTGCCATCCCCAGATACCCACATACCAGGGCCATCCCCAGATGCCCCAATAACAGTCGCATTCACAGATCCCTATAACAGTGTCATTCACAGATCCCCAATAATAGTGTCATCCACATATCTCCATAACAGTGTCATCCACAAACCACCATTAGTTCAAAACCCACCAAAAGCACACCTTTTGGTTCAAAAATCTTTTTTTTCTTACTTACAAAACAGTTACAAGCTTGAAAAACATTGCAATGAGCGATTGAAACGTTGCAAGAGGTGGATAAAGGGATCCAACTTTTCACTTTAACGGAGTGCTGCATTGCTTATTACTTAAATTCAGAGATCCATATCCGAGGACAACAGGATTTGCACCCGGCGTTTTTCACTGGAGTGCTTCTACCAACTTTCTTTACTTACCTATATATATATATATATATATATATATATATATATATATACACACACTGCATATATTACACAGTAATATAGATGCAATATGTACAGATATATAGTATATACAGCAGTGTACTGATATGTGAGGTACGAGGTATAATAGATGCAGTGTGTACAGATATATTGTATTTACAGCAGTGTACTGATATGTTAGATATGAGGAATAATAGATGAAGTATGAAGTGTGTACAGATATATTGTATCTACAGCAGTGGACTGATATGTGAAGTATGAGCTGTAAGTTATACCCCATGCCTCACATCAATACATTGTTGTATTTACTATATACCTGTACACACTGCATCTATTATACCTCGTACCTCACATGTCAGTACCTGCTGTATATACAATATATCTGTACACACTGCATCTATTATACCTCGTACCTCACATGTCAGTACCTGCTGTATATACAATATATCTGTACACACTGCATTTATTATACCTTGTACCTCACATATCAGTATACTGCTGTATATACTATATATCTGTACACACTGCATCTATTATACCTCGTACCTCACATGTCAGTACCTGCTGTATATACAATATATCTGTACACACTGCATCTCTTATACCTCGTACCTCACATGTCAGTACCTGCTGTATATACAATATATCTGTACACACTGCATTTATTATACCTTGTACCTCACATATTAGTACACTGCTGTATATACTATATATCTATACACACTGCATCTATTATACCTTGTACCTCACATATCAGTACAATGCTGTATATACTATATATCTATACACACTGCATCTATTATACCTCATATATCAGTACACTGCTGTATATACTATACATCTGTACACACTGCATCTATTATACCTCTTTTGTGTGCCAGGGCTGTTTTGTAATTCCAATCCGGCCCTGATGGCATAAATTATAAAGCATAGTTCATGGAACAACGGGAGAGGCCTGGAATGGGTAGTGGGCGGCTATAAAATGGGAATAGGGGCCCAATTTAGATTCTTGCTAAGGGTCCCAGTGATTTCTATGTATGCCTCTGTATACAGTATTAAAAAAATCAATCAGCACAGGCTGCAACTTGTATTCATCACTGTGAGACTTCAGCAGAATCTAGGAAGGAGATACTCTAGTTAGTTATGCTGGTATCACATATCCAGATTCCGCGGTCTGGAATCTAGATGTGTCAATCCATCCTTAGGCTATGAGTTTAGCTCATTAATACATTACCTCTCTCTGTTAGCCACATGAGCCTTACAGATAGACGGTGCTGTTGAACAGGATTAATAGGAGAGATGTAGCTGAAGGCCAGTTAATTGTAGAGATGTAGTAAAGTTGTAGAAGGACTGGGGACTGAAATAGCAAGTACTTTTCCAGCACCTTCACCCTCAGTTTCTTTAGCAAGGCAGCGGTTGTCTTGGAGGTGTGTTTGAGGTCGTTATGTTGGAATACTGCCCTGCAGCCCAGTTTCTGAAGGAGGGGATCATGCTCTGCTTCAGTATGTCACAGTACATATTGGCATTCATGGTTCCTTCAGTGAACTATAGCTCCCCACAGCCGGCAGCACTCATGCAGCCCCAGACAATGACACTCCCACCACCATGCTTGACTGTAGGCAAGACACACTTGTCGCTGTACTCCTCATCTGGTTGCAGCAACACACACTTGAAACCATGTGAACCAAATAAGTTTATCTTGGTCTCATCAGACTACAGGACATGGTACCAGTAATCCATGTCCTTAGTCTGCTTGTCTGCAGCAAACTGTTTGCGGGCTTTCTTGTGCATCATCTTTACGAGAGTTTTCCTTCTGTTACGACAGCCATGGAGACCTATTCAAAGCAGTGTGCAGCGTATGGTCTGAGCACTGACAGCCTGACCCCACACACCCCCCACCCCTGTAACCTCTGCAGCAATGCTGGCAGGACTCATACGTCTATTTTGAAAAGATAACCTCTGAATATGATGCTGAGCATGTGCACTCAGCTTCTTTGGTTGACCATGGCAAGGCCTGTTCTGAGTGGATTAACCAACAATGATTCCCACTGGTACAAGACCCAATATCTGAAACATAGAGATTCAAAAGAATGATATCAGAGTCAAAAAATGAAGGAATATAAATAACAATGCGTCTTTATTAGAACAATTTATGAAACATGATTGGTACAAAAAGTGTTAAAAAACAAGTAAAAACAATTACACAAAGAGCGACACACCACATAGCATAATCAGAGACAAACATCTATGGTGACCGGCTACTTAGCCCAAACTAGCAACTGTTTGTTTTGTTGGGTCCCATTATCTATTTGGTGTGTGCACTGACTGAGGATATTTGCACATAGTTGTTATCAATTTTCACCAGTTATACCCTGATTATGCTATGTGGTGTGTCGCTCTTTGTGTAATTGTTTTTACTTGTTTTTTAACACTTTTTGTACCAATCTTGTTTCATAAATTGTTCTAATAAAGACGCATTGTTATTTATATCTGTTCTGAGTGGAACCTGTCTTGTTAAACAGCTATATGGTCTTGGCCACTGTGCTGCAGCTCAGTTTCAGGGTGCTGGCAATCTTATTAGAGCCTATGCCATCTTTATGTAGAGCAACAATTCTTTTTTTCAGATCCTCAGAGAGTTCTTTGCCATGAGGTGCCATGTTGAACTTCCGTTGACCAGTATGAGAGAATGTGAGAGCGATAATATCAAATTTAACACACCTGCTCCCTATTCACACCTGAGACCTCGTAACACTAACAAGTCACATGACACCGGGGAGGGAAAATGGCTAATTGGGCACAATTTTGCCATTTTCACTTAGGGGTGTACTCACTTTCGTTACCAGCAGTTTAGACATTAATGGCTGTGTGTTGAGTTATTTTGAGGGCACACCAAATTTACACTGTTATACAAGCTGTGTACTGACTACTTTATATTGTATCAAAGTGTCATATCTTCAGTGTTGTCCCAATATGTTCATAATGCTTTAGATAGTCAGCTCAGCAGCAGGCCCTCGCCCATAATGTTTTAGATGGTTAGATCACCAGCAGGCACTCGCCCCTAATTTTTTAGATGGTCAGATCAGCGGCAGACCCTCACTCCTAATTTTTTAGATGGTCAGCTCTGCAGCAGGCCCTCACCCATAATGTTTTAGATGGTCAGATCAGCAGCAGGCACTCGCCCCTAATGTTTTAGAGGGTCAGATCAGCAGCAGGCACTCGCCCCTAATGTTTTAGAGGGTCAGATCAGCAGCAGGCCCTCGCCCATAATGTTTTAGATGGTCAGCTTAGCAGCAGGTCTTCGCCCCTAAAGTTTTAGATGGTCAGATCAGCAGCAGACCCTCACTTCTAATTTTTTAGATGGTCAGCTCTGCAGCAAGCCCTCGCTTATAATGTTTTAGATGTCAGCTCGGGAGCAGGCACTCACCCCTAATGTTTTAGATGGTCAGATCAGCAGGCCCTTGCTCCTAATGTTTTTGAGGGAAACCAGCATGCCATCAATGATAATTTCAAGGGAGTGTATGATGCCCTCCTTTATATGTGATAAAGGGTGTATTGTAGTGCCGATTCCTTGTAATTTTTGGCAGCCCCTTCACTTAGTGCATAGGCTTTATGAGTATAGGAGTCTCACTACCTGAACAATTGTTGCACTTGTGAATATGGCCCTCCTTTATGTGATATATAGGTTGTATTGGAGTGCCTCTTCCTTGTCCTTGTTGTCAGCACTTGCACTTTATATACAAGTAAATATACAGGAAAGAATGTTTCCTAACAATTTTTCCTCTAAAAGCGATTTTATCTTCGGTTTTGTGCGTATTATTGTCAGTCTGTAAAATTGGCATACTACTTGGACAGCATCGTTCACAGCAGCGACATAGGAGTCCAAGATGCACCCAGATATCCTCACTATGCTATTCCCGAACCATGGCAAAACAGAAAAAAAAGGCGCTCATAGGGTGAAAATGTCGTAAATATTTACGTATTATATTAAGATCAGTAACCCAGACCGTGCTCACCTTGCTACACTCCACTAATTAAACCATAGGGAGAGCGATGGTGGGAATGTCTTGGGTTGTAGTGTCATGAGACGATGATCAGTGCTGCCCGGTTGTTAGGGTCACCCTAAAAGTAGGAGCCACTCCACTTTTCAGGTTGAGAAATAGCTTAGAAGAGACGCCAGAGGATGGTGAGACCGTGGAGGCGCACAATAATGACCAAATCTTCTCAAGCAAAGAAAAACCCTTTATTAGACTACGCGTTTCGGGGTTCTTACGACCTTATTCCCGAACCATTTTAGTGGTGTTTTCATCAATTTCTGACCTTTTAATGTGAACCAGACACCCTCCCATCTTCAGAGTAGGGGGTGCCTGTTTTAATGCTCGTGTTCTTCCATTGGCTTCCATTTTGCTCGGGTGCTCGGTAAAGCACCTGAACATCCCGAGGTGTTCTACTCGAGCACCCGAGCACTACTTCTCACCAAGCACAGCGCCATACATAGTACAGCGGCTGTGCTTGGTATTGCAGCTCAGCCCCATTCACTTGAATGAGGCTGAGCTGTGCCTAGACCATGTGACCGATGACCGTATCCATCACTTGCCCTAGGAAAAGGTGGAGAAGGCCACAGCACTAATGCGAGCACCACTGCCGTCTCAAACAGCTGATTAGCTGGGGTCCCAGGTGTCGGACCCCACCGATCAGATACTGATGACCTAATCAGAGGAAAGATCATCACCAGTATTAAAGTCTTGGAAAAACCCCTTTAAGTTTTCCAGATATTTTTCCCCCATTTTTCAGGAATAGAGTAAAGAGTAAAAATAGTACATTTCTAGAACTGCAGTTATTTGCCATTACTTTTCAGGTCTGCTTGCTGAAATATACTACAGTTGTAGTATACAAAACCAGAGTACATTCATTTGCTTCAGTACCCCACTTGTTTTGTGCACAGCCAATCTACATACAAACAGCAGCATTGAAAATAACTGAACAGATGTACAGGTTTATAGCTATAGAGGGCAGCATGCTCATTTTAAAGTATAAATTCTTAGTATAATTATATATTGCAGCATGTTCTTTATTAGGGCTCAGATAATCAGAGTGTAAAAGCACTGCCATTAACTGCAAAATTATACATAGATATTTCTAAGCTGGCAATGAATACTTCTGCAATATCAGATACCATTCACCAAGAGAATAAAATGACTTATTCAGCATCTTTAAGCCATATCACAAAGCATCTATAGATCACTTTAGCACAATGAGAGAGATAAAAATGAAACATGCTGGTGAACAGAGTGAAATGGCGTAATATGAATGTTCAATTAATAGAAAATCATTTGGAGCCAGCAGCAGCAATGGTAAATGTGCTTCATATTTAGAGGATTCTGTGGGTAATTTGAAAATGGACATTAAGTAAATCAGCATATAATTCTTATTTCTCACACCACACGCCTCATGGCCACACGCTGCGGAATATCTGCAGCAGATCTACCCGAAATCTGGCATTGCAGAAACCACCTCAAGTGGGCTGGTTTTTGCGGCAGCGTTGCTGGAGAAATTACAGTCTTCCGCTGCTTTTAGCCTTTTTATTGTATAGGTTGAAAGCAGCAGGTAAAGCCCACGGCATAAATTGATGTGCTGAAAATTGAGAGCCCTGCAGGTTTTTTCTTATAGATTTCTGAAATCTCATCCATTTCACTGCTATTGTAATTGAAGTGAATCCACAGAAATTGCACCATGTTTGGCTAAACCGTTAAGGAATTTTTCATACCGTACAATGACCTCTGTATGGCCTAAACTGGTACAACAACATTTTTTCTCTAACAATTTTACCCATTGCAGAGGGGCTGGTCTGCTTGAATCCCTGCTGCTGCCTGTATACAACTGTGAATGAAGACATCATCATTGCAGAGGGTCATGATTCTCAACCCATAAAATAATGACATGAGACTTGAAGGGAAAATGTCCTTGGTAGTTATTTTATTACATGTAGATAACACACATTTTACATAAAACACCCTTAAAGCCTATTCCATAAACAGATGTATAGCACTCCATATATATTGCCTAGGATGTAAGAACAACAAATAAATAACACTCCTTCCTGAGATTATTCCAGCCTAAGGAGGATCTTGAACCAAAATCTGGCTTCAGTCTGCCCACATGACATGACCATTGTCATGCTTATCAGATGATTACTGCTGACTTGAAGACATCAACGACCTGTACCCAAGTCCACTCAACCCATGGTACCTAGCCATACAAGTGCCATTAAATACCTGCTTGGAGAATTTAAGACCTTGTTGACTCCTCTGAACCTCCAAAACCAACTTCAAAGGCCCCTGCAAGTGAAGTTGACCCGTTCTACCTGCCCAATTAACCAAAAATATTTAACAACGGACCCAAATAAACATCAAGCTCAAATATTCGGGATGATGGGTGAGATGTTGTGCACTCTACTCTTCTCTCCACAAAATGGCCTTTGACCCTCCCCTAATTCCTCTTACTCCATATTTTCCCTAAGGGTACTTTTACACTTGCGGCAGGACATATCCGGCGGGCTATTCAGCCTGCCGGATCCGTCCTGCCACAAGTGCCCGTGCACTGCCGTGCTGCCGCTCCATCCCCATTGACTATAATGGGGCGGGGGGCGAGCTACGGCGATCTCCGGCCGTGCACAGACGTGCTGCGCCATAGCTCCGCCCCCGCGCCATTATAGTCAATGGGGACGGAGCGGCAGCACGGCAGTGCACTGGCACTTGTGGCAGGACGGATCCGGCAGGCTGAATAGCCTGCCGGATCCGTCCTGACGCAAGTGTAAAAGTACCCTAACTAGCTACTCCTTGTCATCCACTCCAGAGGTGGATATCACCAAAGAAATCCAAAATATTGCACTTCCCTGTTGTCTCATGCTAACTTGTTTATTCATTTTGTTGGGCCCACTGCTATGCAACCACATTGCATCTAAATCTGGGTTAAGTTATCAAATAGCTTGGCCTGGTTAATTCTGGCAGGAGTTGTTGATTGCTTAGCCTTTATATGTTCAGGCTTTTTTCTTCTATGGTTCTAGAGATAACATGTGCTTTGTGAATTTTCTTCTATATTCAGTACGTAGTTCTTGTCTATTACCTTACCTGTCCGGGCTCCAGCGGCGAGATCTCCAGCTTCGACGAGACTGAGCCGGGAGAGATGTGCTGCTAAATTACGCCTTCCTGGTGACGGAACAGCATCATTAGCAACAGGATGCAATGCTTTTTCTCCCCACAACAAGCATGTGCTGGAGGAGACTAGCAGTGGGCTGATTTAGTTGCTATATTACTGTGTGCTAGTGTTCTGACTAATGGATCGCCATATCATGACCTATCAGGTTGTGATCCTGAGACTCAGTGTTCTATTTAAATCCTCCTGGCCATACACCAGTGCCAGTGATAGCATCTGACTCACTTAGCTATGCTCCTGGTTCCTGTGCATATTGGATTGCTTGTTCCTCTAACCCAGTTTGTCTTTTGACCACTGTCTTTCTCTTGTTTGGTACTGCATAGCTTGTCTAGTTCGTACCCATTTAGGTACTATCCTGTTCTTCTGTTGTTTTGTCTCTTGGTCTTTGTCTGTCTCTGCACATATGTGGCATAGGGACTGTTGAACAGTTGTGGTCTTGCTACCAAGGGCTTGCACTGCAAGTAGGTAGAGAAAGTGGGCTGGGTTCTAGGTTAGGTCTCACTGTCCATGACTGTTGCTACCTACAGGTGTTACAATTGAGTTTTATAAGTGTATCCTGGGATTTGTGGTCCTCTGACTTTTATAGTTGTCAACATTGAATTTTGTCTGTTTCCTGAGCTGATTTCTGTTCTAGCTTGGCCGTCTTGCTGGGATGCATTGCAGAGCAGGGTCAGTGCAGTATTCATCCGCTGCCAACCTATATGCCATTACATCTGCTATTTACTCCATTGCCAAACTCCCATCTTTTCCATCTGTGGCTATCATCATTCTGTTCCTGTTATCTACCGGTGGGGTCTATTTTAGTACCTTTTTGTTTGCTAGTGTTGAAACGTGCTTCATATGTTTCCTGCAATCATCCTGTTGTGCATTTCAGCCCTATTTTAAATCCTGGCAGCATTTTAGTATCAAGAGATACTGTTAGAACTTGGGAAACGTGACAAGTTCTGTGGTTTTGTGAAAAACTGGGGTTGTTACTTCTTTTAACAGTTGGAAACCACGTCAGCACAGTAGAGAAAACAAACTTCAATCCTTTATTACACAATAAAAAGTAGACTTTTTTCACCACTGTGCGGCTGTGGTTTTATTGCTAAAGCGGAAGCTCAATATTTCTTTGGTCATATTTTTAATCTATTGATTCTATCCAAACAGTGCTGCCCAAGGAATCACTCTGTTCCAAAGGCGTTATCCTAAATATGGCCCTATATTTTTTGAACATTGTAGTGCAATCAAGAACTCAGTGCAGCATTCTCACACAGCTGATAAATGGCCACATGAGTAAGGCCTCTTGCACTAGACCGTGGTCCGGGTGCAGACCCATTCATTTCAATGGGGCTGCAAAAGATGCAGACAGCACTCCGTGTTCTGTCCGCATCCGTTGCTACGTTCTGTGGCCTCGCAAAAATTATAGATCATGTCCTATTCTTGTACAACTGCAAAAAAAAAGGGGGTCAGTCACCACATCCCAATGCGCTGGTGCGCGCTGCCATGGCTAGAAACACAAAGAAAAAAACACAGTGCAACAGCACTGCAAACATTATTGTGCCAAGTACAATAATGCCATAGTAATAGAAAATATTCTGGTGCTAATGCTACGCTTATTTTGTCTGCCACACGTCAAGGCGATCTCTGTAAGATGAAAACCTAACACTAACACGGGGTTCAGACCTGAGCGTTTTTGAGACGCGCGTTTCACGCGCGTTTTTATCGCGCGTATTTTAGCGCATTTTTGCAAATAGGAAACTCGCGTCAAACGCGCGTTCGTGATTCTGGAGACCAATAAAAAAGGCATAGCTATACCTAAATGCGCGTTTTACGCGCGTTTTACACGCGTTTTACGCACGTTCCAATTGAAGTCTATGGGAGGAAAAGCGCGACAAACGCCAAAAAAAAAACGCTCCTGAACGAGCTTATGCGTTGGGCGTTTTACAGCGCTGTAAAACGCTCAAGTGTGAACCACTCCCATAGGGATGCATTGGTTTTCATGTCTTGAGCGTTTTACATCGCGTTTGAACGCGCTGTAAAACGCTCAGGTGTGAACCTAGGGTAAATGATACCTGTTATGTGTCATAACGGACACCATAAAATTCAGGGAGTGCAGGTTCCACATGCATGCTGGGTTCACTCTGCTTTTTATCATTTTTGGAGCCAAAATGGCCTCCATTAAATTCAGGGAATGCAGGTACCAACATGCATGCTGAGCCCACTCTATACCTCTCCTGATGCCAAAAGGCTTTCAGTGAGTGTAGGGAGAGCAGGCTACAGCTTTATACTTACACTAAATAAAATCAGCCTATGGGGCAGACAGGCTGGTCAGTGGTGCAAGACTAAATGGAATCAGCCACACCTCCAGCAGGTATCAACATGCATGCTGAGCCTTGACGTGTGGCAGACGGACCCAAATAATTTTGTACAAAATGTATTTGCCAAGAATTTAAAATTTACTAGCATTAGCACCAGAATATTTTCTATTACTATGGCATTATTGTACTTTATTTGGTTTGCAGAGTGCTGTTGCACTGTGTTTTTTTCCATGTCCTATTCTTGTTCATTTTGCGGACAAGAATAGGCATTTCTATAATGGGTCGTCTTTTCCGTTCTGCAAATTGCGGAAGGCACATCAGCAGCATCCGTGTTTTGCGGATCTGCAATTTACGGACCGCATTACACGGCACGTTCATGTGCAAGAGGCATAAGGCACATGAAAGTCTCACAATGTCAACCTTCTTAATACAACACATAATAAGGCATGGCACACAAGCTTCTTTATATTTAAGGATATTGTACAAAAATGTTATATCTTCCAATGAAAAAGACAAACATATAGTGCCATATTCACCATAGTCCTTTGCTACTGATTTGCCAGAAAAGTGCATGATGCTTGAGGAAGGGGAATGGCCCTCAAAACGTTACAGGACTGTACACAAGTTTGTTCTGCAGCAGAAATTAACTTGGGTGGATTTGAAATCGACAGCATGTCAATTTATTCTTCATAGTTTCATTGTGGATTTGACCCTTTCCAATGAAAAGAGTGAAATCTACCTCAAATCAGCAGTATTTCTGCTATGAAATCTGCAACAAGAACTGCAACATTTGGTGAGATTTTTTCTGCTGCATATTTTCAGCAGAAGTGCTACAGATTTTCTGCTTCAGAAAATCTGCAGCATTTCAGTCACTTGTATATACATACCCTAAATGCAACATACTGTACCAATTACATATAGGATTAATTAAAACAATTTTAAAAAGACCTTTTTATAGAAAGGCAATTTGTGGTTTTTTTTTTTTTTTTTTTTTATGCTTTCCAAAAAAAAAAAATTTGCACTTTTTTTTACTTTTAATTTTAGTCCCACTAGGGGACCTGAACATCCAATCTCTGTATTGCTGATGTAATACACTACAATACTTTTATAAAGCACAAGGCCACCTTACCTGTGGATAATTCCCGGAAGCACGGATAACACCTGGACTGGGTGCAGGGTTGCCAAACGTCTAGAAATTTCTGGACAGTCTGTAAAAAATAGGTGACTTTTTTCCTATGTCCTTGAAAAAATATTGATTTGTCTGTCATTTTTTTTGAGGCTGGTGGTACTTGACTAGGTTATGTTGGTGGCAAGTATCATAATTTTACAGCTCACAGTTAATGCTGTAAGGCTCCATTCACCCGTCTGTAAGTGTTTTGCGGATCCGCACTATAACAGAAAATACCTATTTTTGGCAGCTATTGCGGACAAGAATAGGACATGTTCTATTTTTTCTGCGGATCCAGAAATGCAGATACGGACAGCACATAGTGTGCTGTCTGCATCTATTCCAGCCCCATTGAAAATGAATGGGTTCGCACCCGTTGCAGATGCGGACCTATTTTGCGTATGTGTGAATGGACCCTTACTGAGTTCTGAACAGTATACTGAGCTATAGTCATGTATTACTTATAATCTTTATCATTCATTGTGGCTTTCTAATTCATCCGTAAAAAAAATTTGGCTGTCCATGATTTTGGGACAAGTTGTCCAGAAAAAAAGAAAAACTCTAAAATTCTAAAAACACCAAAATATGGAGAAATCCAGCTTCCATAAAAATCCATAGTTTATTTATGCAAAAACATATAAAGACACACACACAGACAACGGTTATTGCATACAGACCTTTACTCATGACATAATGCTGTAGAAGACACAACATATATATAGCCTAAAGGAGCCAATCACACTTCGGTTTCTCATATCTTTACAAATCCAAAGAAAACCTAGACTAGATTATAAGGAGCAAGGCAGCATAATTTTATACAATAAAAAGAACATTTCCCATTCCCATAAACAAATATATATTAAATAAAAACTAGAAAATTAATGGTACAAAATCAAATCACACTGTTTGTTTAGGCCATGAAGAGTCAAAGTCCTGAGCTGGAACATCCAGAAATTTTCTCTATTCAAGAGTTTCCTTCTGTGATCTCCCCCTCTGGCTGGAGCATTAACCCTTTCAAGGTCCTGAACAGTGAGAAAAGTAGTATCGCCGTCATGCACTGTAGCAAAGCGCATGGAGACTTCTGAGACATTTCTGGTTTCATAGTGCAGTATATCAGAAATATGTTTCCTTAGGGTTTATGAACACGAACGTATTTTCTTTCCGTTTACGTTCCTTTTTTTGCATTCCGTATAATGACAGTGGCATATGGGAGGTTAGTGCTCCCTCCCCTGATCCATCAGGTCCCCGCGCTGCAGTGATGGGGACTAGAGATGGCCCGAACTATCCGCCGGCGAACAGTTCCGGCGAACATAGTTTGTACGATGTTCGGTCCGCCCCCTATACATCATCATTGAGCAAACTTTGACCCTGTACCTCACAGTCAGCAGACACAATCCAGCCAATCAGCAGCATACCCTCCCTCCCAGACCCTCCCATCTCCTGAACAGCATCCATTTTAGATTCATTCTGAAGCTGCAGTCTTAGTGAGAGGAGGGAGAGTGTAGTTGCTGCTGATTTAATAGGGAAATCGATAGCTAGGCTAGTAAATTCAGTGTCCACTCCAGTCCTGAAAGACTCATCTAATCTCTGCTGTAAGGACAGCGTCCTGACAGCACCCCAAAAAGCCCTTTTTAGGGCTGCAACATTAGTCAGTTTTTTTTTTCTCCATATATATATTGCAGTTGCCTGGCCTGCCTGTGTGTGAGAAGCTGCCGGCCCACAGACTGTAGTGTGCCCACTGCCAGTGCCAACCACTGATACCGGGTGGCACAGTAGCTTGCCGATAAATAAGGCATTTAATTTTTACACATTAGTCTAATTTCAGTTGCTTGCCTGCTGCCAGCGTGTGTCAGGCCCACTTCCACAGACTGTAGTGTGCCCACTGCCAGTGCCAACCACTGATACCGGGTGGCACAGTAGCTTGCCGATAAATAAGGCATTAAATTTTTAGACAGTAGTCTAATTTCAGTTGCTTGCCTGCTAGTGTGTGTCAGGCTAACTTCCACTGACTGTAGTGTGCCCACTGCCAGTGCCCACCACTGATACTGGGTGGCACAGTAGCTTGCCCATAAATAAGGCATTTAATTTTTACACATCAGTCTAATTTCAGTTGCTTGCCTGCTGCCAGTGTGTGTCAGGCCCACTTCCACAGACTGTAGTGTGCCCACTGCCAGTGCCAACCACTGATATCGGGTGGCACAGTAGCTTGCTGATAAATAAGGCATTTAATTTTTAGACAGTAGTCTAAATTCAGTTGCTTGCCTGCTACCAGTGTGTGTCAGGTCCACTTCCACTGACTGTAGTGTGCCCACTGCCAGTGCCCACCACTGATACCGGGTGGCACAGTAGCTTGCTGATAAATAAGGCATTTAATTTTTAGACAGTAGTCTAATTTCAGTTGCTTGCCTGCTGCCAGTGTGTGTCAGGCCCACTTCCACAGACTGTAGTGTGCCCACTGCCAGTGCCAACCACTGATACCGGGTGGCACAGTAGCTTGCCGATAAATAAGGCATTACATTTTTAGACAGTAGTCTAATTTCAGTTGCTTGCCTGCTGCTAGTGTGTGTCAGGCCCACTTCCACAGACTGTAGTGTGCCCACTGCCAGTGCCAACCACTGATACCGGGTGGCACAGTAGCTTGCCGATAAATAAGGCATTACATTTTTAGACAGTAGTCTAAATTCAGTTGCTTGCCTGCTGCCAGTGTGTGTCAGGCCCACATCCACAGACTCTAGTGTGCCCACTGCCAGTGCCAACCACTGATACCGGGTGGCACAGTAGCTTGCCCATAAATAAGGCATTTCATTTTTAGACAGTAGTCTAAATTCAGTTGCTTGCCTGCTACCAGTGTGTGTCAGGCCCACTTCCACAGACTGTAGTGTGCCCACTGCCAGTGCCAACCACTGATACCGGGTGGCACAGTAGCTTGCCGATAAATAAGGCATTACATTTTTAGACAGTAGTCTAATTTCAGTTGCTTGCCTGCTAGTGTGTGTCAGGCTAACTTCTACTGACTGTAGTGTGCCCACTGCCAGTGCCCACCACTGATACCGGGTGGCACAGTAGCTTACTGATAAATAAGGCATTTAATTTTTAGACAGTAGTCTAATTTCAGTTGCTTGCCTGCTGACAGTGTGTGTCAGGCCCACTTCCACGGACTGTAGTGTGCCCACTGCCAGTGCCCACCACTGAGACCGGGTGGCACAGTAGCTTGCCGATAAATAAGGCATTTAATTTGTACACATTAGTCTAATTTCAGTTGCTTGCCTGCTGCCAGTGTGTGTCAGGCCCACTTCCACGGACTGTAGTGTGCCCACTGCCAGTGCCAACCACTGATACCGGGTGGCACAGTAGCTTGCCGATAAATAAGGCATTTCATTTTTACACATTAGTCTAATTTCAGTTGCTTGCCTGCTGCCAGTGTGTGTCAGGCCCACTTCCACAGACTGTAGTGTGCCCACTGCCAGTGCCCACCACTCATACGGGGTGGCACAGTACCTAGAACGCGTAGTACCACTTATCTAAAAAAAAATGACAGGCAGAGGCAGGCCACCCCGCAGGGGCCGTCATGGTCGTGGTGCTGTGATTTCCACTGTCCCTGGAATAATGCCTAGTGTTCAGAGGCCACGTACCCTGAACCCGAAAAATTCTGAGGACATAGTTGACTGGCTTAGACAGGACACCCAATCTTCATCAGCTTCCGCTAAGAACCTTGACGCACCATCCTCCTCTAGCTCAGTTTCGTTCACCTGCTCTCAAGTTACCACGCTCCCGCCCGCCGCCACCACCACCACTACCACCACAGCCGCTTCACTTGATCCGTCAGAGGAGTTATTTACACATCAGTTGGATGCAATTAGTGATGCGCAACCATTATTGCCAGATGATGTAGATTACAGGGATATGTCTCAGTCAGGCAGGATTACACACATGGACGTACAGTGTGATGATGTTGTACCTGCTGCTGCTTCCTTTGCTGAGGTGTCAGATACAAGTGAAGAGGTTGATGATGACGATGTTTCCACGGATGCCACGTGGGTGCCTGCTCGAAGAGAAGAAGAGGGGGAAAGTTCAGAAGGAGAGACAGAGAGAAGGAGGAGACGAGTTGGAAGCAGGGGGAGGTCGTCGCAAGGAGTTAGTGGCACAGTCAGACAGCATGTATCGGCACCTGGGGTCAGCCAGACAGCACGCCAGTCAACGCATGCTGTTGCCACCACCAGAATGCCGTCATTGCAAAGCTCAGCAGTGTGGCATTTTTTTTGTGTGTCTGCCTCTGATAACAGCAATGCCATTTGCAACTTGTGCCAAAGAGTCGTGGGAAGTCCAACACCCACCTCGGTACAACTGTTTTGCGAAGGCACATGATCTCACATCACAAACGCCTATGGGATCAACACATGAGTACAAGCAGCACACAAACTCAAACTGCTGTCCTCCCTGCCCCCTCTCAACCAACCGCCACTCCGCCTCTCACCTTCAGCAGTTCCTGCTCATCTTCCCACAGTCAGGTGTCTGTCAAGGACATGTTTGAGCGTAAGAAGCCAATGTCACAGAATCACCCCCTTGCCCGGAGACTGACAGCTGGCTTGACGGAACTCTTAGCCCGCCAGCTTTTACCATACCAGCTGGTGGAGTCTGAGGCCTTCAAAACATTTGTCGCTATTGGGACACCACAGTGGAAAGTACCCGGACAAAATTTTTTTTCAAAAAAGGCAATCCCAAACCTCTACAATGTCATTGAAAAGGAAGTCATAGCATCTCTGGCATACAGTGTTGGGGCAAGGGTCCATCTGACCACTGATACCTGGTCTGCAAAGCACGGTCAGGGCAGGGATATCACGTACACTGCGCATTGGGTCAACCTGCTGACGGCTGACAAGCATGGAATGCATGGCTCCGCAGCGGAGTTGGTGACACCGCCACGACTTGCAGGCAGACCTACTGCCACCTCCTCTACTCCTACTCCATCCTCTTCAATATCCTCCTCGGCTGAGTCCTCTTCTGCTGCGGTGTCTGGTTGCACATCAACTGGATCCCCCCAGCTCCCCAGGGGCTATTCCGCATCCCGGATACGACAGTGTCACGCTGTCTTGGGGTTGAATTGCCTGAAAGCAGAGAGCCACACAGGACCAGCACTCCTGTCTGCCCTGAACGCACAGGTGAATTAGTGGCTGACCCCGCACCAACTGGAGATCGGCAAAGTGGTGTGTGACAATGGAACAAATTTGTTGTCGGCATTGAATTTGGGCAAGTTGTCACATGTGCCGTGCATGGAACATGTGTTGAATCTCATCGTACAACGCTTTGTGTCTAAGTAACCAGGCTTACAGGACGTCCTCAAGCAGGCCAGGAAGGTGTGTAGCCATTTCAGGCGTTCCTACACGGCCATGGTGCACTTTTCCGATATTCAGCGGCGAAACAACATGCCAGTGAGGCGCTTGATTTGCGACAGCCCGACACGTTGGAATTCAACACTCCTAATGTTCGACCGCCTGCTCCAACAAGAAAAAGCCATCAACGAGTATTTGTATAACCGGGGTGCTAGGACAGCCTCTGCGGAGCTGGGAATTTTTTTGTCACGTTACTGGACGCTCATGCGCAATGCCTGTAGGCCCATGCGTCCTTTTAAGGAGGTGACAAACCTAGTCAGTCGCACCGAAGACACCATCAGCGACCTCATCCCATTTGTTTTCTTCCTGGAGCGTGCCCTGCGAAGAGTGCTGGATCAGGCTGTAGATGAGTGTGAAGAGGAAGAGTTGTGGTCACCATCACCACCAGAAACAGCCTTGTCATCATCGCTTGCCGGACCTGCGGCAATGCTGGAAGAGGAGTATGAGGAAGAGGAGTCAGAGGAGGAATATGGCGGCTTTGAGGAGGAGGAAGACCAACCACAGCAGGCACCCCAGGGTGCTCGTTGTTGTCACCTATCTGGGACCCATGGTGTTGTACGCAGCTGGGGGGAAGAACAGACCGTCAATGACATCAGTGAGGACGAGGAACGGGAAATTAGTAGCTCTGCATCCAACCTTGTTCAAATGGGGTCTTTCATGCTGTCATGTCTGTTGAGGGACCCTCATATAAAAAGGATGAAGGAGAACAACCTGTACTTGGTGGCCACGCTACTAGACCCCCGGTATAAGCAGAAAGTGGCAGAAATGTTACCAAATTACCGAAAGTCGGAAAGGATGCAGCAGTTCAAAACCAAACTAAAAAATATGCTTTACACAGCTTATAAGGGGGATGTCACAGCACAACGGGAATCTAACAGGGGAAGAGGTGAGTGTAATCCTCGTCCTACCACGGCGGCAAGGACTGGACGATTTACAGATGTGTTGTTGATGGAGGACATGCAGAGCTTTTTCAGTCCTACACATCGCCACAGCCCTTCGAGATCCAGCCTTAGAGAACGACTCGACTGACAGGTAGCAGACTACCTCGCCTTAACAGCATATATCGACACTCTGAGGAGCGATGAACCCCTTCAATACTGGGTGTGCAGGCTTGACCTGTGGCCTGAGCTATCCCAGTTTGCGATAGAACTTCTGGCCTGCCCTGCTTCAAGTGTCCTGTCAGAAAGGACCTTCAGTGCAGCAGGAGGCATTGTCACTGACAAGAGAAGTTGCCTCGGTCAAAAAAGTGTTGATTACCTCACCTTCATAAAGATGAATGAGGCATGGTCCCCACGCTGCTGTATTTAATGTCTGCATAACGGATGACTTTCGTGAATTCTCAACCACCAACTAGGGTTCAAGCCGCAATGTTTTAGTCACTTTTCTGTCTGGAAAACATCAATTTTTCCAGCCGCTGCTACAATAGCGGCTGCAACAATGCCATTATTTTTCAGGCATGTGTACATGCCTAATTTTTCTGTCCTATGGTGCAGCACTGTGGCTGCAAAAACAAAACAAAAAAAAAAGGCACATACAAGTATCAATTCCCCTTCGTGATCGTTACCTTGTTGTGGTGAAGGGGCTTGCGTATCACAATGAAGCAATCATCACCTCTATGAGTGTGTTGGCAATGTTGACACACCCCAGATGATAAGGCCGTTGCTTCATTATGGTCAGACCAAAAGCGATCGGACGGCTGGATAATATTTCATAGAAAAAACATTAATTTACCTTTTTTTTTTTTTTTTAAGTTGTATGGGTTTTTAATACATAAAATAAAAAATCATAATAAAGTCTCTTAATAGTTTATTAGAAATAATGCAGACAATTAAAAAAATCCCCATCAATTCCAATACAAAGCAAGTACAGAGCTCAGAACTAAATTATTTCATGATGTCGTAATGGTTCGCTAATTCAACAATGTTTAATCAACTCGACACACGTCCCCGGATAGGGTACGTAACAGGGATTAAACTGATAGGAATAGTACTAGTTAAGACACCACTTATGTAGGGTGTCACAGCACATTGCTCTGTGCACGCGCAGTGCCCCAATTTGTGAGAAAGAGGACCGACCAAGCTGCTTTTTCCATCTCCCGGTTCCTAAAATTAATTCAGTTTGGTGTATGAGAGTTTGGTCTGTCTCTGTGAAGGCAGTCGAAGGTACCCGGCCTAAATTTTTTTTCACAAAAGGCAATCCCTGATATGGGAAGTAACAGAGATTAAACTGATAGGAATAGTACTAGTTAAGACACCACTCATATCGGGTGTGAGAGTAAATTGCACGGTGCAGACGCAGTGACCGTGGTTTAAAACAAAGGGGAGGGAGCCAGCGTTTTTTTAACCATCTCCCTGTTCGAAAAATCAATTCAATAAATGGACCCTAGATTGGGGACGTTAGAGGGATTAAACTGATGAGAATAGTACTACAGAAAATACCACTCATATCGTGTGTGACAGTAAATTGCACGGCGCAGACGCAGTGACCGTGGATTAAGGCCTCATGCACACGACCTTTTTTTATGCTGTCCGCAAAAAGGGGTTCCGTTGTTCAGTGATCCGTGTCCGTTTTTGCCTTCCATTGTGTTTCCGTGTGTCTTCCGTTTTTTTTAGCGGACATGACCCAAAAGATTTTACCAAAAGATTGGCTGACAATTTTTCCCAAGTGCCTGCTAAGGGATCCGCAAAAAAAACGGACATGGAACGCGGATGACACACGGATGGCTATCCGCATTTTTTCACGGACCCATTGACTTGAATGGGTCCGTGAACCGTTTTTCACGGACAAGAATAGGACAGGTTATATTTTTTTGACGGACTGGAATCACGGACGCGGAGGACAAACGGTGCATTTGCCGAGGTTTCCACGGACCCATTGAAAACCAATGGGTCCGCAGAAAATCACGAAAAACGGAGCAACGGACACGGAATCAAACAACGGTCGTGTTCATGAGGCCTAAAACAGAGTGGAGGGAGCCAGCGTTTTTTTAACCATCTCCCCGTTCAAAAAATCTATTCAATAAATGGACCCCAGATTGGGGACGTTAGAGGGATTAAACCAGGGGTCTCAAACTCAATTTACCTGGGGGCCTCAGGAGGCAAAGTCTGGGTGAGGCTGGGCCGCATAAGGGATTTTACAAAAAAAAGTCCTCAAATGTCATTATTAACAGTTTTAATTATTTCTTCTGAACATGAAGTGTCCTGAACATGAATAGAACATTGAGTGAAGTTCCCCCTCTGGCTCTCTCCATGTTGTCAGATTTCTCCCCCTCTGGCTCCCTCCATGTTGTCACATTTCTCCCCCTCTGGCTCCCTCCATGTTGTCACATTTCTCCCCCCGCCCCATCCATGTTATCATATTTCTCCCCTTCATGCCATCCATGTTGTGTTGTCACTCACACCACACTCGCTACCCTTACATAACACAACCTGACCTGTCCTGACTCTCCAGCCGGCTGCCTGCGACTCTTCAATTCAATCTTTTTTGACCGCTGTGGCTGTGTCAGACTGCTCGCCTCTGATAGTCCCTCTGCTCTGGCTGCTTCCCGCCGCTCCGGCGCTGCTCACTCACCCTGTCACACCCCCGTGGCCTGCCCTGAGGCCATGTGACCGTGTGTTGCCATGATGGTACTCGTAGGCTGGGCGGGCGGCGTGGCGCTGCAGCAGTATAAGTCAGATGATTTTTTTTCATTCATTAATTTTTGCGCAGGCCGGCCGTTGGTGCGGGCCACAAAATATTGTACTGAGGGCTGCAAATGGCCCGCGGGCCGCGAGTTTGAGACCCCTGTATTAAACTGATGAGAATAGTACTACAGAAAATAGCACTCATATCGGGTGTGACAGTAAATTGCACGGCGCAGACGCAGTGACCGTGGATTAAAACAAAGGGGAGGGAGCCAGCGTTTTTTTAACCATCTTCCCGTTCAAAAAATCAATTCAATTCACCTTTCGGGGACCCTTGGTGTTGTACGTGGCTGGGCGGAGGAAGAAATCTTCAATGACATCACCGGGACATGGCTAGCTTGGTATCCAACCTTGTGCAAATGGGGAGTTTGTGGTTGTTTGCGGTGCATTAAAAGGGGAGTTTGGTCTGTCAATGTCTGTGAAGCGGGCGTAACCCTTACACTACCTGATTGATACAACATCATACCTGATCGTATACACACACTGGATGTTTTAAAGCATGTTATTCCAAACAATTTAGGAATGTTAGTTGATTTATGCCCTTTATGGATTAAAACCCGACTCTGCGTCCACTACGTAATTTTCCATGGGAGTTTTGCCATGGATCCCCCTCCGGCATGCCACAGTCCAGGTGTTAGTCCCCTTGAAACAACTTTTCCATCACTATTGGGGCCAGAAAGAGTCCCTGTGGGTTTTAAAATTCGCCTGCCTATTGAAGTCTATGGCGGTTCGCCCGGTTCGCCCGTTCGCGAACATTTGCGGAAGTTCGCGTTCGCCGTTTGCGAATGGAAAATTTTATGTTTGCGACATCACTAATGGGGACCCGATTGTTGCCATGGCGGCCCCAAGCCTTTCAAAGGCCTTGGGGACTGCCAGCTACGGAGACCTATGAGGCTCAGCCCCCAGTGTATTCACACTGTGTAAGTGGCTCATGAGCACAAGTGTGTGTACCCCATGCCCGTTCAAATTGCAGTCCGAAATGCACAGGCACTGTCTGTGTACAGACCCATTGACTTGAGCTTGTCCGCACCGCTAAAATTAGGACACCCATTTGATAAATGCCCACCAATATCCTTACACTGTCATCTACCCTCAACATTTTTTGGGGGGGCAAAGCATGACACGTGTGTTTTTGTTTGAAAATATGAACGTAATGACCAAAGTCCGCATTTAAACATCTCCTTTCTGGTAATAGCCATTAGTATATGATTTGTAGTATATTACACACAGTTTGTACTCATCATCTGCCTATTGTAAATCCATTATGGTCTACAGTGTTGGATTATGTCAAGTGGAAAAGTATAGCGTCATAATGTGTCAGTGTAGAATCTTTACAGGTGTGCTGTCATGGTTACCACTATATTATGTTAACGAACTTGCTTTTTGTTAACAATTGACAAAGTGACGTCATGGCGGCAAGTGACTTGCCGCATTTTGACGTACTCTTACGTCATGGTAGTCCCTGATAGCCGGGCCCCTGCTGTATCCACCGGAATCGCTGTAAAAGCTGGTGCCAAGAGATTAATCCCTTCTATGCTGCGGTCAGCACTGACTGCGGCATAGAAGGTGCATGCGGCGGGTGAGGGAGACTATCGGGTCCCCACACTGCTGTGGCAGTTACCCAATGGGTGACAAGGCAGCCCGATGCCTTGCACAGGCTGCCCAATGCCTTGCACGGCATCTAGACCTGCCTTCGACGGGCGCCGAGGAGATCCAGCCCCAGGCTCGGTCTCCCAGTAAAAAACTGTTTCTGTATTACTCAGTGTAATACACTAACAGGCAATGCATTACAATACAGAGTGGGACAGAAATAAAAAATTTAAAAAAGCAAAAAAAAGTGTTTTTAATAAAAAAAATATCAAGTAAAAAAAGATTTGATAATAAAAAATTTAAAAAAGGAAAAAACACACATATTAGGTATCACTCTATAAATATACCACATGATCCACCCGTCCGATAAACAACATTAAAAAAAAACTGTGTAAAAAAAAGCCATTTTTGTCACCTTACATCACAAAAAGTGCAACAAGAAGTGATCAAAATGGTACTCATAAAACCGTCACCTCAGCCCACAAAAAATGAGCCCCTACATAAAAAAAATCGCTCAAAAAATTTAAAAAACTATAGCTCTCAGAACATGAGGACATTAAAAACATCATTTTTTGTTTCAAAAATGCTATTATTATTGTGTTAAAGTGAAATAAATAAAAAAAGTATACATATTATGTATCGCTGCATTCGTAACAACTAGCTCTATAAAAATATCACATGACCTAACCCCTCATCTGAACACCGTAAAAAACGAATAAAATAAAAACAGTGCCAAAAAAACAATTTTTTTGTCACCCAACATCACATAATGTGCAACACCAAGCGATCAAAAAGGTGTATGCCCCCCAAAATATCACCAATCAAACCCTCACCTCATGCCACAAAAAATGAGACCCTACCTAAGACAATCGGTCAAAAAATGAAAAAGCTATGGCTCTCAGACTATGGAGACACTAAAACATCTTTTTATGGTTTCAAAAATGCTATTATTGTGTAAAGCTTAAATAAATAAGAAAAAGTGTGTATATTAGGTATTGACACGTCCGTAACGATCTTCTCTATAGAATTGTCATATGTCCTCAGGTGAACGCTGTAATTGCACATGATCTACCCTGTCAGATGTATGTTGTAAAAAATAAAAACGGTGCCATTTTTTTGTTACCTTGCCTCACAAAAAATTAAATATAGAGCAATTAAAAATCATATGTACCCCAAAATAGTACCAATAAGACTGGCACCTTATCCCCTAGTTTCCAAAATAGGGTCACTTTTTGGGAGTTTCTACTGTAAGGGTGCCTCAGGGGGGCTTTAAATGCGACATGGCATCTAAAAACCAGTCCAGCAAAATCTACCTTCCAAAAACCATATGGCGCTCCTTTTCTTCTGCACCCTGCCGTGTGCCCTTACATCAGTTTACGACCACATGTGGGGTATTTCTGCAAACCACAGAATCAGGGTAATAAATATTGAGTTTTATTTGGCTGTTAACCCTTGATGTGTTAAAGAAAAAAATTTATTAAAATGGAAAATCTGCCAAAAAAGTGAAATTTAGAAATTTAATCTCCATTTTCATTTAATTCTTGTGGAACACTTACAGGGTTAACAAAGTTTGTAAAATCAGTTTTTAGTAACTTGAACGGTATATTTTCTACAATGGGGTCATTAATGGGGGGTTTCCACTATATAAGCCCCACAAAATGATTTCAGACCTGAACTGGTCCTTAAAACGTGTGTTTTGGAAATTTTCTTAAAAATTTTAAGAATTGCCTCTAAAATTTTAAGCCTTTTAACGGCCTAAAACAATAAAATGACATTTTCAAAATGAGGCCAACATAATGTAGACATATGGGGAATGTAAAGTAATAAATATTTTTGAGGTATCACTTTCCCGCTAATGTCAGAAACGTTTCCTTGTTAAACAGCTGTTCATTGGGTGTATCGCGTTTCAGACCATCCACCTATCAGATGTGTTGTTACTAGAAATGACTGGGCCCTACAGATTTTTTTTTTTTGCAAAGGCCACCCACCGCACCCCTGCAACTTCAACCCCCTCCTCCCATGCAACCCCCACTCCTGTGGCTAGTTAAGCTTACTCTCTCACACGAGGCCACAAAGAAACTCGGTCCATTTCCTACAGTGTCACTGTATATAGTGTTATGTTATAATACTGTGGAGGAGGCCCTGACAATAAGTTCTTTTGAGTTGGGGCCCCAAGGCAGCTGCTTCACCTGCTTCCCTTATAGCTAGGGCCCTGGCCAGCATTAATAATATCTAACAATATGGAAAGCACATTTGCTGACATTCTCTACCGACTGTATGTTTGTGCATACAAGGTCCATAAATATTTTGTTATTGATAGACTACGTAGGAGAGATTTAGGCAATGTTGTATATGAAAGCTGGCCCCTTTGGCCCTAGCAACAAATCAAAATCATCCTTTTTTGTTTCTGAGCTGCTGTATAAAAATTAAAAGTGCAATTACTTTTGTTGCTATGCGCAACTAAGCCAATTTTATTTTACACCAGTTATTTAGAATCTCACACATTTTTAAAATTGTTTACCTATGAAAGAGAGCTTACACAACACAATATGAGTATGTGGTGATACACCTTTTTGAAAACTAAGTTTGTAATGCCTTTTTTTATTACAGTACAGTGGACAACCTAAAACATGACGGTGACAAAGATAGCAGCCCCAGTGAGGATGAGGCCGCGTCGGCTTACCCCATTTCGCACAGTAGACTAAATGAAATATCGGGCAGTAGGCAGGGGCGAATTGAGAACTTAAAGGGGCCCTAGAAACAAAAAAACTAAAAGTGGCCCTAATTGGCAGAAGTCGGGACCAAAAAAGTAGGCAGGGACAACAGAAGTAGGTAGGGCCCCCAATACCGACCCAGCAGAACCAAATACCACAGGACAGCACAACATACTACTGCCCCAACTACAGTATTCAACAGTATCACAGTGGAGTTCAGGAGGACACCTGTGGCCATTGAGCATCAGATCATTATGTACCTGACCTGCGGCCATCAAGAGGGCTTGAGTGGCCCCCTGGGCATCAGCCCACCGGAAATTTCCCTGTAGGGTCTATACCCCTGGCGGTAGGTCAGCAAAATGTTAATCAGCCTGGTCTAAGAATGCCAACACAGGCTCCAAGGCAGAGTTCTTCATCCCAGCCTATGTTCTCACAGGACCAGCAATTCTATAGTAGGCATATAGTGGCCCTTTCAGTAGGGAACTCTTTTACATGTAATTTTATATATTTTTATGTTAATTTACCGTACATTTCATGGCTGTTGTTTATGCCAGGTAACATTATTTATTGTTTTATAAAAAAAAAACACAAACGGTACAGTTGGTCTTTATTTGATGTTATTTTATATATTTAAAATAAATGATTTGTTATGAAAAGCAGGTATTCCAGTATATTATTTCAGCAATAAATACCAAGCTGCTATATGAAATGAGAAGGTAATTGTGACTGCCTATATAAGGAGTGTTCTCCTATGTTTGAGAGTAGGGGATTGGCAGGAAATATCGCTTCATTCCTGACATTTGACAGCAGAATCACCAGGTGTAATAGGACCTGGTGATTCTGCTGTCAATCGACAGCATGTGTAATAGGACCGTTAGTCCAGCTCATTATCTGCGGAAAGAAAGTTCCTGTTGGTATTTGCAGTGTCAGAAGTTCCTTTCCAGGTACCATGGAGAGCGGCATTTAGAGTTTTGTTTACACACGCCATTCCACAAGATGGATAATTTCCTGTAATAATGGAAAAAATTACAAACATTACATATATGTTTTCTCATGTTGGCATTTGTAACTTAACTTAAAAGCATTTTTTGAAAAAACATAATGAGGTATTAGAAGGTATTTATATTCAAAAATCCAGACATGGATTAGTGTCAAAAAGTCACATACATTTGACATGCACATAAGCTAAAATAGATAAACATAACTTTGATTTTTGCCTACATTATACCCCAGCCAGCAAGCCAACGTCAAGGCTCCTCATCTGCTTGCGAGTCGATACACTATCTACATGAAAATTAAATACAGGTAATCTACCTTGAAAATGAAACAAACTAATCAACCCAGAGTCCAGAAGACATTAATGTCTGCCACAAACTGCGTCCATCTGCCATGGCAATGCTCCCTCAGGGCTGGTAAAATACTCTGTAAAGATCTCCCAAACAGCAAGTCCTGCAATTCCAGGTCATCCATGACTAGTGTTGGGCGCGAATATTCGAATCGCGAATTTTAATCATGAATATATCGCCACTTCGAGAATTCGTGAAGATTTAGAATATAGTGCTATATATTCTTATTTTTGAATATTCTAGATTTTTTTTCCCTCTGAACCCATAATCCCTCCCTGCTTCTTGCTTGTCGGCCAATGAGAAAGCTGCAATGTCTTTGTCTGAGCTTAGCAACATCCCTACCAACCAATAGGAAAGTTGCCTTTAGTATATAAGAACCTCCCCAGCAGCCATTTTGTGCAGTTTTTTCAGTTCTGAGAGAGAAAGCAGTGTCATTGCTGTGCTCTGTGCTTTGCTGTGTCACATTACATTAGATAGTTAGTTAGTTAGTTAGCTTATATATATAATACAGATAGTTAGTGGGAGAAAAAGGCCTCACATCAGTTCGCAAACTTCTCCATCAACACATTCCGGACCACACTTTGATTGCATTCTACATGGACCTCTTAGTACTCATACTGCATAATAATTTCTTCCTTTTCCAAGATGACTTCTTCCTACAGATACAAGGTACCTCGATGGGGTCCAATGTAGCACCTCCCTATGCAAACAGCTACATGTCCGATTTTGAGGAATCTTTCATATACACTCATTCTGATTTTTCCAAAGTAGCAATTTGGAAACGCTACATTGATGACATTTTTTGCATATGGGAGGGTACATTGGACTCCCTCTTGGATTTTCACTCATTCTTGAACTCCATATACCCTGAACTTCAATTTACAATACATCATGACACCGTAGAGATCAATTTCCTAGACACAACGGTTACAAAACACCCAGATGGTGCCATTTCCACGGATTTATACAGAAAACCAACTGACAGAAACAGCCTACTACACTTTTCAAGCTTTCACTCACCAAATACAAAAAAATCTCTCCTGAACTCACAATTTAAACGTATCCAAAGGATAGTCAAATCTAAAACTCTCCAACAAACCAGATTAACGGAAATGAAAGACCGTTTTCAAAAAAATTGTCCCAGAGGGGACATAGTGACCACTATAGAAATGCACATCCACCAAATAATATGTAAAACGCAATAATTTCATTGTACATAAACGGGACAAATACACAAACACACTTTAAAAATTGTATACAATACACCCATTGTGTCGGGATATGATAAAACCGACACACATACTGGGTCCACACCAAGCCCTAAATAGAGGCTAAAAAGTACATAACAGCCAGCTCACTGGCACACAGCATGCACAAAAGGTATATATTATAATGTGTATTCAAACCAACATGGCAAGCATTTAAAGGAACAATCCACAAATAAACCTTATACCATCAGATAACCTGTGTGCGCTGGCGTGTGGACCAAGTATAAAGAGAAAACGCCCCACGCGTATCGCCGGCTCCCTCCGGCTTCGTCAGGGGTAAGGTGCCCATAGTGAGTATGTCCTAGTTATATCTACAAAAACCAATTCCTAAATTGTCTCACCTGTTACTAATCGCATCATGGCATTATCGATAACAATATGCACAAGTGTGCAGAGCCATGGCTGACGCCACGGCACATGACCGGAAGTGCATCATTGGTCATGTGACGCAGACAGGAAGCTAGAAGTCATATGATCAAGAAACAATATAATATGGTGGAACGCAAATGCATATCTAGTCTCACAAATCTATATGTTAAAATATATATGATCGCAAAAATAATCACCAAAATATTCGCGAAAATAATCGCAAAAAAAATATTTTTTTTTCCCTTTTTTAAATAAAACGCAGATGCGTTTTGACGCAGCGTTTTGATGCGTTTTCCATCAAAAACGCCCAAAAGGCCCCTGGGGGTTCAGATATCTTGCTTTGGAGGCAGCAGAACGTTAGTGGTAATCAAAGTCAACCGTCATATACAATCAAATAGAGACATCAAATAGATTTAAATTTTTGCTCAAAAATATGCCCGATTAAACAGTTCAATTGAAACCGTATGGTCCACCCTCATGATCTGTTGATGTAATTAGTCGGCACTGCACATGAGTATGTAAGAGCGAAGATGAAGCCCCACAATAATGTGCATAAAGTTTGTGTAACATATATTAAGTGCAGTGAAGTATTGTGTGGTCGTGAAAAAGTGATGTGTAACAATAAATAAGAGACATATATGTATATATATACCCTATAATAGACTAATTATAATTCATAAAGTACAGGGTCTCCCCAGGTAATAAGTACAAATAATAAAGATAGTATAATATAATCCATCAGCAAGAAAACACTGCAAATTGTATAAGTAATAATATTACTCTTATCCAACACTGACATATATGGATATCATAAGATTATAAATTCATTGTGACAATACATCCATAGTAGGTACCATAAAAAATATATTAAAAATTATTAAAGGACTTATAAATACAAAATAAGATTGCATCAGTTATAGATAATATAGTAATTTTCATTGGCCAATGAAAAAAAAAAAAAAAAAAGACCGTTTTCAAGAACGGGGCTATCCATACAGATTACTCAAAATTACTGATCACCCCAAGAAAAAGAACATGAAGTCATCCAATAGAATCCCCTTTGTACATACCTACCATCCATGTACCCAAAAATTGACTAATAGCATCAAAAGTCACTGGCATCTTCTACAAAAGGCATATCCAGAAGTAGTGGAATTTAAGAGTCCAATCCTACCATGTACGCGCAGATCAAAAAATCTGAGGGACATGCTGGTCAAGGCGGATATAGGCCCCTCCACTAACATACCCAAACAAACTTTTCTACAAAAACAGGAATTTGGTACATTTCCCTGTATACATTGCCTCCAGTGTACACATATCACAAAAGGTCCACAGTTTTCTCACCCGCTCTCTGGAAAAACATACAACATAAACAGTTTCTACACATGCGAGTCCTCGTACGTAGTGTACATTTTGAAATGTCCCTGTGGCAAAATTTACGTCGGAGAAACAACACAAAAGATACGCGACCGCATATGCCAACACAAATCTAAGATTAGACGAAAAGACCTTCTATCACCAGTCCCAGCCCATTTTGAGGCCTTAGGCCACAACATATCCCAGTTAAAATTTCAGGTTATTGACCACATAGGACCACAGAGGAGGGGAGTTAATAGATCCAGACTTCTCAAAAAGAGGGAGGCGTACTGGATCCATACCTTGGATGCACTGGAACCTAAGGGCCTTAATAGGGAGTATGAAATTCAAAGCTATACCTGATCTCCCCGGTCTGGTACAATATCCAACAATGTATATTTTACGTATACTTTACCTATATAGATATCCTACCACTTAAGATTATTAATGATATGTATCACTTTCCTTTTCAGATGACCTAGTCCTATAGTATCCTTTGGTGGGTGGATTATAGCCTCTACAATGTATAATCCTATTGGGTATGTATAGCTTCCACCTCCAGTAATATAGACGGGTAGACCTATATCCTGTCACCAGGATTTAGTAAGTATTTCTGCTAGATACGTTGACACACGTTTATTTATTCCTATTGGACATTCCTCCACATTAATCTTTCCTATAAATACCCACGATACATTACCATATTCAACTGTTAGTCACATTGCCAGTAACATTGCCCACAAAACTTGTGCGCATGCGTCAGTTGCTTGAACCGCACACCAGAGTGAGGCTTGGCACGCATCACTGTGCGGCCTCGTCACTTCTGGTCCACGTGCACCGGAGTCCGTCCTCTCTACTTCCGGGACGCCGGCTTAAGAATGTTTGCCGCGTCCCTGGCCATTATGCGACACATACCACAAGCAGGCATAGCCCTGCAGATGACAAACGCACAGACCATCTTCCTATCTCTCCACACTAGCGGCTACAGGTATCTATTGAACTTATGAACTTATGAATTTATGGATCTTGCATTTTTTCCCTTGGTTAGGATACAATTTGATCTGTTGGTTTCTCCTTGAAATTATATATCCCAGATATCTCCTATGCGGTGGTGACAATGTATAAGATACTCAGATTGCATAAGATCCATTATCCAGCCGATGTTAAGGTGCCCTCTATTATCTGTGATATACCCCTTTTGGCATACAGGCACATATGCTTATGAAATATACAATGGGTAACTTTCCCCTGGTGTCCTCCGAAATCCCTTATGGACCCAATAATGACTGACCTTCTTTGGTGTCTCTGTTGTTTTTGATACTAATCCCTAGTCTCCAGCAGTGTACCTCATATATGAACTGTTTAAGCATTTATTTATTTATTTACGACATCTCGGATTTCTAATGAACTATAATTTTTTGGACATTTTCTTGGATATATGTTGCATTATGTTTTGTATCACGTTTGGAATCATACTTTATAATCATGTTCTGTTTGAAAACTACAATCATGTGACCTGACGATACTCGTATGACCATATATCTGTAAACATCCAATACCATTGTGTTAAGTAATCACCACATGGTATCTATTGCATTTATTATTATTATTATTTTTGTACTTATTTTTGTACTTATTATTTTCTATCACAGTCTGATGAAGGCCAAAAATAGGCCGAAACGTCACAAGACAAGTGATTTTGCCGCTTTTGCCAAAAAACTGAATATAAATATTAAAAATTTTCTAACCGCAATCAAACTGGAGTTCTTCTTTCTACTCTAGTTAGTGGGAGATAGTCAGTGTAGCTTAGATTGTGATATAGTGTAGCTGAGAGGTTCCAGTGCAGGGTGTTAGGTAGTGTGGTTCTGCTGTCCATATATACATGCTACAGACATAGTGATGTGATGTCACAAGTTCACAACAATACTTAGTGCACCAATCACTGATATGTAGTCAGACCTGCTAAAATGGGAAGTTGCTCGTATTGCATCAAAATATTCGCATAATTAGTGCTGATTTGCGCAATCGCAAATATATTGGAGCACTCTATCTGCATATAAAGCTATTGTAATGTTCTGCCGTGCCAACGATTTTCTCCAGTCTCTGGAAACTTCTAGCAGCTTGAAAAATGTAGCTATAGTGACCCACGCCTTTATTGCGTGCGCAATACACGCATATTACATTGGCGTTTTTCACAGTCAAGACAATATTCGCGAATTCTCGAATTAGAGAATATATGGCAAATATTCTACTAAATATTCACAAAATATCGTGAATTCGAATATTGCCCCTGCCATTCATCACTATCCATGACGGGACTGGTCCAATCCTCCTGATGAAGAAGATGTTCCAGTTTGCTCAAGACCAGCATCTGTGGAAGCATCATGAATCCTGACAAAGTTATACAGGGCCACACATGCTCGAATAACCAGGGTGGGTTGTTGGATGCCATCTGTGAGGATGACAGGAATACTCTCCGCTTGTTGGTAAGTATTCCAAACGCACACTCAACATACCGATGGGCTCGTGACAGCCGATAGTTGAATCTACGTCTGCTGTCATCCAGGTAGCGTCTGGGGAAGGGGCGCATGACATGTGGTGTCAAAGCAAATCCTTTTATCAGCCACAATTACAAATGGAGCCGGTGTTCTCACAGATCCTGACAGCCTTCTGGGCCCTAGGAGGGCAAGTTGGTTGACTAGAAGCCGATCACCCATTCTAGAACCCCCAAAATGCACGCATCTGCAGTGCTCCCATAGGCCCCCATGTTGCTTATAACTGTAGTACCAGGACCCTTAGTGAGGCAGCTTCTTAACACGAATGTGTTTGCCATCCAGTGCCCCAATGCAATTTGGAAACTGTACATCAAGATGAAGGCCCTCGGCAATTCGGATCCAATCCTCCGCCTTGGGCTCTGGCATCACTGCTTCCCGGAGTCGCTGCCAAATCACTTCACATGTTTGATGAACAATCAGAGAAATCGTTGAGATTCCCAACAGGAACTCATAATGCAGCAATGCAAATGAATTGCCAAAAAAAAAAAAAAAAAAAAAAGAAGTATTATTATAACAGTATTATCAATATACAATACTGCACATTTATTCTGAAAATATAAGATAATTACACAACCAACACCAACAAAAACAAAGAACATTACAATAAATGCGTTTAAAAAGAACTCCATGAAACATATCGAAGAGGCAGACAAAAAACAAAACATGCACATTGTAGTGTCAGCAAATATGTAGGTACCTCAACGTCACGATGAGCCGTTCCTCTGGGGAAATGCAACGCCTCATATTGGTATTCTGGTATGTGAGGGCAGGACGCAGAGACGCTAACAACATGTCAAAACTGGCCACGGACATACGACAATACCTATGAAATTTATCAGGATGCTGTCGCAGATCCATGTGCAGTGTGGAAGTGGCCCTTACTGCGCCGCTGAGAGACATTTGGGTGAACCCAATGTCTCCTCCTCCTCGGTTCAACGTTCAGCATAGTTGACTGCTGTCCTCTACAGAGCCATCAGCCATGATACAACAGATAGCAGTAGCTAAAAAACCAATGCCAGCCAAGCAGAGGATTCTTACTGAGCTCTCAATGCTGCAGCAAGCTGAAAAAACTAGGTAATCACATGATCAGCTTATACTGGGGGTGTGAAAAAGGGGAAGTGTCTTTTAATTGTGTCTGTTTCCGTTTTACTTTTTTTTCCGTTCTGCAAAAAACGGAGTAAATACGGAACACATACAGATTTCATTGTATAAAAAATGGAACGGATGCGGGAAAAAAAACGGAAACAATATGGAATGGAATGCGGAACAACGGATCTGTGGAAAATGGACAGTAAAACACAAACGGTCGTCTAAATAAGCCTTAAGGTGAATGCTATAAAAAAATAAATGAATAAAAACTCTGCCAAAAACAACCATATTTTGGTTGCCTTGCGGGAAAATATATAATATTGAATGATCAAAAAAATCATATGTCCCCAAAAATGGTACCAATAAAATCGTGAACTCTTTTTTCAGAAAAATAAAAAAAATATGGCTTTCAGAAAATGGAGACACAAAACCATGATTTTTTTTTTTTAAATGCTTTATTATGTAAAACTGAAATAAAAGAAAAATCAAAGTCAACATATCTGATATCACCGCGTCCGTAACAACCTGCTCTAAAAAATAGCACATGATCTAACGGTCACCTGACCGCCCAAAAAAAATAAAAACTGTGCCTGAACAGCCATTTTTTGGTTACATTGCCTCACAAAAAGCGTAATATAGAGCAATCAAAAATCATATATACCTCAAAATAGGGGTGCATTAGGAAGTCTTTAAATGTCACATGGCAACTTAAAATTATCCCAGTGAAATCTGACGGTCTCAAGTGAGGATATGATAGTGGGGTCTAATGTGAGGATCTGATATGAAGGGTCTGATCTGAGGGTGTGATATAGGGGTCTAATCTGAGGATGTGATATGGGCGTCTGATGTGAGAGTCTGATGGTGGGGGTCTGATATGAGGATCTGATATGGGGTCTGATCTGATGATCCGATATGGGGGTCTGATTTGATTTCTGTCTGATAGGGGTCTCTGATATAAGGTCTGATGAAAAATATTTGTTGTCTTATTTTCCTCCTCTATCATCCGGTGCATCTTATAAAGCTAAAGTCACTACATGTATTCTACTTCCTGTCCTGGCTCTTTAATTTCTGTTTGGTTGGACCTTTGGCATTGAAAATAACCTCGCTTAACCCTTAATAACCAAGATAATTTCTTGACTTTTTTTCCTCCTCATCTTTCAAGAGCTGAAACTTTTAAAATTTTTCATTCACATAGTCATTTACAAAGCCAGGCACTGTTTTTTAGGCAGCTTGCTATGGCAAGCCTGGGAGCCCACAAGGCCCCATTGTGTCATAGCAACCAATCAGAGCACCACCATTTTGTGGGGGTTCAGATCGGAGGAGAGAGGGAGCCCCTTCCCTCTGTCTAACCCCACAGATGCTGCAGTCACTATTGACTCTGGCATGTGAGAGGTTTCTCTTATGCTGCTATTGGGCCCAGGTGATAGCTGTATGATACAGCAGGCAGCCGCTGCATATGGAGCTGGATCACCTCGTGAGTCCACTCCATACATGCCCTGCCCACCCACGATGGATATAGTCCTCATGGGTGATTAAGTTTTATACTTTCAGTCAGACCATCACCAGAGTGTGCCCCTCTTTAGTAACTCAATAAAAATATCACACATTACACTAATCAATCCAATGCTGTTCTGTGAACATCTTTATCTATGCCTATCAAGCGAACAATAGAGCTGTCATACAGTTATTATCATGAGGATTACCTTTCAGATAACACCCTCCCCTCAATAAATTGACAATTAATTACCTATCTATTTAGGAGTTTTTATAATTTATGTTGACTGCTACAGAAGGACAATATTTTTTATTTAATATTCAATGTCAGAGTGCTGCCGAAATGAAAAGATAGAAGTGTCCCTTTAACATCATCCTTCATTATAGTGAAATGGTGCCCTTAAATAATGCTACTTATCCAGCAAAAAATAAGCCCTTATATCGCTATATGAACTGAAAAGTTTATAAGTTATGGCTACTGTAACATGGGGAGTTAAAAACGAAAATGTAAAACCAAAAAAGGGATCAATACTTAAAGGGCTTCTGTCACCTCCCAATTAGCAATTTTCAGTATCGGACATTAGCTGAGCCCATATATATCCCTCTTACCTCTGTCTCTGCTATAAATTCTTTAAAAATCGTACTTTTAGCCGCCGCATTCTCCGACTATAAACACGTCCCATCCTCCACACGCTCTCGTCCTCCCGCTGCGCAGGCTCTCTGAGAGAAGGACGCTCGCTTGCCCGCTCCTTCCCCAGTGCACCCGAGGAAGGAGCGGGCAAGAAAAAATGAAAAATGTTACGCCACTCTCTGGTCCCTCCCCCAATTACCATAACCCATACATCCCATGCAGAGTATTTTCCAATCTTCTTATAATAATCCATTGTATTGGTGATGCAGGGATAGCAGTGTTACAGTACACTAAGAAGGCAGGTTTTTAGCTCAACAATTGCACTGTACTTTACCGAGGCAGTGTTCCATGTTGTTCACGCAGGCAGTGAATATATCAAGCATGGTCTTTACAGTTATGTGCAGTTCCTTAAGACTATGTATAGGAGGCAGTATGTTAAAAGGCATATCAGCAGGTTTGTACCTATTAAACTGGCTGACCTGTTACATGTGCACTTGGCAGCTAAAGGCAACTCTCTTGGTCCCATGTTCATATGTGCCCGCATCGCTCATCGCTGCAAAAAATAATATTTTGGGTACCCCCAATGCACCGGCACCATCCATGTGGCCTTCACTGCATTTCTATCTACCTTATTATACATACACTACTCACAAAAAGTTATTGATATTTGGCTTGAGGGTGAAATTTCAGAATAAACCTAAAATGCACTCTTTACAGGTGAACGTAATGTGACCTTCTCTAAACTTTTGAATGCACATGTCCAACTGTTCAATGTTTCTGTACTTTTTGCACAATTTGCTGTTCTCTAACAAGGAGCTTAACAGCAAAATTCACAACAGGTGTTTAATCCATGAATATTGTACCAGGGCCCAAGAACTAAAGGCTCCTGGGCCCTAGTACAAGAGTTCAGTTCAGACCTCCATACCCCCATATCAGGCCTCAGACCAGACCCCCAATTAGACCTCCAGACCCCCCATTAGACTTTCAGACCCTCAATCATAACCCCATTAGACCTCCAGACCTCCATTAGACCTCCAGACCCCCAATAGACCTCCAGGCCCCCAATCAGACACCCATTAGACCTCCAGACCCCTAATCATACCTCCAGACCCTCATTAGACCTCCAGACTCCCAATCAGACACCCATTAGACTTCCAGACCCCCAATAAGACCGCCATTACATGCCCAGACCCCCATTAGACCCCCCATTAGACTTTCAGACCCTCAATCATAACCCCATTAGACCTCCAGACCTCCATTAGACCTCCATACCCTCAATCAGACACCCATTAGACTTCCAGACCCCCGATAAGACCACCATTACATGTCCAGACCCCCATTAGACCTCCAGACCCCCAATAGACCTCCAGGCCCCCAATCAGACACCCATTAGACCTCCAGACCCCTAATCATACCTCCAGACCCTTATTAGACCTCCAGACCCCCAATCAGACACCCATTAGACTTCCAGACCCCCAATAAGACCACCATTACATGCCCAGACCCCCATTAGACCTCCAGACCCCCAATCAGACACCCATTCGACCTCCAGACCCCAATCATACCTCCAGACCCTCATTAGACTTCCAGACCCCCAATAAGACCACCATTACACGTCCAGACCCCTATTAGACCTCCAGACCCCTAATAGACCTCCAGACCCCAATCAGAACCCCATTAGACCTCCACACCCCCAATAGACCTCCAGACCCCCAATCAGACCTCCATTAGACCTCCAGACCCACAATCATACCTCTAGACCCCCAACCAGACCCCTATTAGACTTCCAGGCCTCCAATGAGATCCCCATTAGACCTCCACACCCCCAATCAGACCCCCTATTAGACCTCTCCAGACCCCCAGTCAGCCCTCCAGAGTCCTATACAGACCTTTAGGCCCAACTAGACCTCTCAGATCCCCCATATCAGACCTCAGATCAGACTGTAAAATAAATAAATTAACTTACCTCTCCTGCTGCCACTCTCCCGGACCTGGCTTTCTTCTCTTCTTAGGGCGCGCTGCAGTCAACTGACTTCCTGCAGCGTCCGGACAGAGTGCGCTCTGTATATCTGTCACCACCAGGTCGGTGAGAAAGTCAGACAGACATTCTTCCCTACCTTTTGTATGACATTCTTTGTTTTGGTTTCACTTTGTCAGATCCTTTCCTTCTGCCAGGTGTACCTTATTTAGACTAATCGTCTTCCTTTATATTGCCTTCCCATGCTGCCTCACCTTGCGGTTTATATTACTTCCAGGATGAAGTGTTCACTGCTGGAGGCTGCTGCTGCTGCTGTTTGCTCAGATAATTTTTTTGTCTTTTATTGTGTTTCCTTGCTGGCTTGATTTTAGGTGACCCTGACTCCCTCCGTATTCAGTGCAGGGAGAAGGTGGCCGTGTCCCCTCACTACTATAGGGTTTTCAGGTGTCACACAGTCTTAGGTACATGGGCATGCAACCGTCTACCATTGAGGCCTTTGGATGTGTAGCAGTCAGGGAGAGCTCTTAGGGTTTTAAAGGGCTCACCTATATGCGCCTTAGTTTTGGATCAAGCCAGTCAGTCGTTTATTTATAAGTTCCAGCTATCTGCAACTTCATCCGTGACATTATAAACCGCCATACCGTCTTTAGCATAAATCCAGTTTCAGCCTTGATTGACCGTATGCACTTTCTCTGGAGGTAGCAGTTCTCCGTAAAACTGTGTCTCAGTTTCAGGTTACCGGTTCTGCTGGCGTTCATGGAGTTAGTTCCGAGCCTAAGATCTCGCTTCCGGATACGTTCTCTGGGGGTAGTGAGAATTTTGTTTGCTTTAGAGAGGCTTGCAAACTCCATTTTCGCTTACGCCCTCATTCCTCTGGTGATGAGGAGCAGAGGGTGGGAATCATCATCTCGCTGCTCAGGGATAACGCTCAGTCTTGGGCCTTTTCGCTGCCGGTGGGGGCACGCCCTCTCCGATCGGTGGATTAATTTTTTGTAGCCCTGGGGCAGATATATGATGACCCGGATCGTATTGCTCTGGCTGAATCTAAACTGCGCCTTTTATGCCAGGGTAAACAGTCCGCAGAGATATATTGCTCTGAATTTCGGAGATGGGCAGCTGATTGGTTGGAATGATGCTGCACACCGAAGTAAATTTTGCCATAGTCTTTCTGAAAGATTGAAAGATGCATTTGCTTTTCATGAGAGACCAGTGTCGTTAGAGACTGCCATGTCTCTAGCTGTTCGTATTGACAGGCGCCTGAGGCCTCATGCACACGACCGTTTTTTTATGCTGTCCGCAAAAAGGGGTTCCGTTGTTCAGTGATCCGTGTCCGTTTTTGCCTTCCGTTGTGTTTCCGTTTTTTTTAGCGGACATGACCCAAAAGATTTTACCAAAAGACAGGCTGACAATTTTTCCCAAGTGCCTGCCAAGGGATCCGCAAAAAAAACGGACACGGAACGCGAATGACACACGGATGGCCATCCGCATTTTTTCACGGACCCATTGACTTGAATGGGTCCGTGAACCATTTTTCACAGACAAGAATAGGACAGGTTATATTTTTTTGATGGACTGGAATCACGGACCACGGACGCGGAGGACAAACGGTGCATTTGCTGAGGTTTCCACGGACCAATTGAAAACCAATGGGTCCGCAGAAAATCACGAAAAACGGAGCAACGGACACGGAATCAAACAACGGTCGTGTGCATGAGGCCTTAGAGAGAGAGAGGAGACAACTCTCTCATGTCATATTAAGTCCAAGGACAGTGGGGTTGTCTCATTCAGTGCGCAGGGGTCTCAGTCTGTCTCGATCCCCTCTGAGGAGGAGGCTATGCAGCTAGGTTTGGTTGCCTCTGATACTAGAAGATTCATCTCTCAGAGGAGGGTTTGTTTCTGTTGTGGAGGAATAAATCATTTGGCGAATGTCTGCCCCTCTAGGAGGTTCATGGGGTATTCTGAGGGTAATAAAAAGAAAAAGATGAAGAAACCCTCTAAAAACTTTCCATTTGCTACTATTGGCAAGGTTGATGTGGAAATTGAAGATTTGCCGTTTGCTTCTAGTTCCCGTTTTCTCCTACCTGCCAGGGTGGCGCTAGACAGCAAGAACATTGATTGTGAGATTTTTGTAGATAGTGGAGCACCTGTAAATCCCATTGATAATCAATTTGTAGCAACGCATGGCTTCCAGGTGTGCACTTTGGAAAAGGCTATACCTGTTTTTGCTATCGATTCTGCTCCACTTTCTCAGAGATCGTTAAAGGGCATAGTTCACAATATCCATTTGACTGTGGGTGACACTCATGTTGAGGATATGTCATGTTTCGTCTTAAGCTGATTACCTACTCGTAATTACTACTAGTGTTGGGGCTACCCTGGCTCACTAAACATAACCCCACCATTGATTGGCAAGCAAGGCAAATAAATGGTTGGAGTGAGTTTTGCAGAGAGAATTGCCTCACGGCATCTCTTTCAGAGGTTTCTACCAAAACTCTTCCATCTTTTCTCTCTGAATTTTCTGATGCGTTTTCCGATAGTGGTGTCCAGGAGTTGCCCCCTCACCGGGAGTACGACTGTCCTATTAACCTCATCCTAGGTGCCAAGCTGCCAAAATCACGGTTATACAATCTCTCTCAACCTGAGAGCCATGCGTACTTATATCTCTGAGAGCCTGAGAAAGGGACATATCAGACCCTCGAAGTCACCTGTTGCCGGGTTTTTTTTTTGTTCAGAAAAAAGACACTTCATTAAGACCTTGTCTAGATATCAGGGAGCTTAACCGTATCACGATTCGTGACCCCTATCCGCTTTCTCTGATCCCGGACCTGTTTAACCAGATTGTTGGGGCTAAAGTTTTTTCTAAGCTGGATTTAAGAGGGGCTTACAACCTAGTCAGGGTCAGGGAAGGGGACGAATGGAAGACGACCTTCAATACCCCAGAGGGTCATTTTGAAAATTTGGTTATGCCCATTGATTTGATGAATGCTCCAGCTGTCTTCCAACGCTTTGTGAACAGCTTTGTGAACAGCATTTTTTGTCATTTAATGGGGAAATTTGTAGTGGTGTATCTAGATGACATTTTTATTTTTTTTCTCCTGATTTCAAGACTCATCGGGACCACCTATGTCAGGTCTTGCTGATTCTGCGGGAGAATAAATTGTACGCTAAACTGGAAAAATGTGTGTTTGCGGTTCCAGAGATTCAATTTCTTGGTTTTCTTCTCTCCGCTTCTGGTTTTCGGATGGACCCTGAGAAGGTCCGCGCTGTGCTTGATTGGGAGCTTCCTGAGAATCAGAAGGCGCTGATGCGGTTTTTGGGTTTTGCTAACTATTACAGAAAGTTAATTTTGAATTATTCGTCTGTTATTAAGCCACTCACTGATATGACTAAAAAGGGGGTGGATTTTTCCTCGTGGTCGGAAGATGCACCTAAAGCCTTTTCTAGTATTTAAGAGTGTTTTGCTTCGCTCCCATTTTGGTACAACCTGATGTCTCACTACCTTTAACCCTGGGTTCACACTTGAGCGTATTTGATAAGCACGTTTTTTGGAAATAGGAAACGCGCGTTCGTGTGATTGACCACTCTGGTGTCAATCACAATACGCGCGACAATACACCCCAAAGAAGCTCCTGTACTTCTTTGGGCATAGGGCATTTTACAGCGTGTTCGTACTCGCTGTAAAAAGCTCAGGTGAGAACCATGCCCATAGGGAAACATGAGTTTTCGCCTGTTGAGCGTTTTACAGCGCGTAGGAATGCACTGTAAAACGCTCAGGTGTAAACCCAGCGTTATTGTTGAGGTGGATGCTTCTGAGGTGGGTGTGGGTGCGGTCTTATCTCAAGCTCCCTCTCCTGCCAAATGGCGACCATGTGCCTTTTTCTCAAGGAAACTCTCCTCTGCAGAGAGAAATTACGATGTGGGAAATTGTTGGCTATCAAATTGGCTTTTGAGGAATGGCGCCATTGGTTAGAGGGAACCAGACACCCTATTACCGTATTTACCGACCATTAGAATCTGGCCTACTTGGAATCGGCCAAGCGTCTGAACCCAAGACAGGCCAGATGGTCCCTGTTCTTTTCTAGGTTTAATTTTGTTGTTACGTTCCGCCCAGGGGTTAAAAATGTGAAGGTGGATGCCCTGTCACATTGTTTTCCGGGAGGGGGGAACTTTGAAGACCCGGGTCCCATTTTGGTTGATGGGGTGGTCGTCTCTGCTCTCTATCCTGATTTGGAGGCAGAGGTTCAGGCAGCTCAGGCAGAGGCTCCTGATCGTTGTCCTCCTAGAAGGTTATTTGTGCCTTCCGCTTTACGACACAAGGTTTTTAAGGAGCACCACAATACTGTCCTTGCTGGGCATCCGGGGAGTAGAGCCAGAGTGGATCTCATTGCTCGGAGATTCTGGTGGCCGGCTCTTCGTAAGACGGTTGAGGGTTTTGTGGCAGCCTGCGAGACCTGCGCTCTTTCCAAGGTCCCTCATTCACGGCCATTGGGATCTCTCCTCCTCCCGTTACCCATTCCTTCCCGTCCTTGGACAACTCTGTCCATGGACTTCATTACGGACTTGCCTCTCTCCTCGGGGAAGACTGTGATTCTGGTGGTAGTGGACCGTTTTGCAAAATGGCGCATTTTATTCCCTTTCCTGGGTTACCCAATGCTAAGACCCTGGCGCAAGCGATTGTTGATCACATTGTTAAATTGCATGGCATTCCTTCAGACATTGTTTCTGATAGGGCCGCACAATTTGTTTCCAGATTCTGGAAGGCCTTATGTTCTCGATCGGGGGTTCGGTTGTTGTTCTCTTCTGCTTTTCACCCACAGTCGAATGGTCAGACCGAACGCGTCAATCAGAATCTGGAGCCATATCTGCGCTGTTTTGTGGCGGAGAATCAGGAGGATTGGTATTCTTTTTTGTCCCTTGCTGAGTTTGCTTTAAATAACCGTCTCCAGGAGTCCTCTAAAAAGTCACCATTTTTTGGTGCATATGGGTTTCATCCACAGTTTGGGACATTCTCTGGAGAGGGGTCTTCTGGTTTACCTGATGAGGAGAGATTTTCCTCATCCTTGTCATTTATTTGGCAAAAGATTTAGGGTAATCTAAAGAGGATGAGTGAGAAATATAAGCGTGTGGCGGATAAGAGACATGTGCCTGGTCCGGACCTGAATGTGGGTGATCTGGTGTGGTTGTCTACAAAGAATATCAAACTGAAGGTTCCCTCCTGGAAGTTCGGTACCTAGGTTTATTGGGCCTTACAAGATCTTGTCTGTCATCAACCCCGTTGCTTTCTGTCTTGATCTTCCTCAGACTTGGAAGATCCATAATGTTTTTCACAGGTCCCTATTAAAACCTTATGTCCAACCCTCTGTACCCTCCTTTTTGCCTCCTCCTCCGATTTTGGTTGATGGTAATCTTGAATTTCAGGTCTCCAGGATTGTGGATTCTCGCATTATCCGCGGTTCTCTGCAGTACCTCGTTCATTGGGAGGGCTATGGTCCTGAGGAAAGGATGTGGGTCCCAGTAGCGGACATTAAGGCCCCTTTCACACGGGCGAGTTTTCCGCGCGGGTGCAATGCGTGAGGAGGACGCATTGCACCCGCACTGAATCCTGACCCATTCAGTTCTATGGGGCTGTGCACATGAGCGGTGATTTTCACGCATCACTTTTGCGTTGCGTGAAAATCGCAGCATGTTCTATATTCTGCGATTTTCACGCAACGCAGGCCCCATAGAAGTGAATGGGGATGCGGAAAATCGCAAGCATCCGCAATCATGTGCGGATGCGTTGCGATTTTCCCGCATGGTTGCTAGGATACGATCGGGATGGGGACCCGATCGTTATTATTTTCCTTTATAACATAGTTATAAGGGAAAATAATCGCATTCTAATTACAGAATGCAATGTTCCCGGGCTTTAAAGGGTTAAAAATAATAAAGAGTTAACTTACCTTCTCCCATTGTACGCGCAGAGCCCCAGAACGTCGTCTCTCTTGATAGTTTGGCTGCTTGAGGACCTGTGGTGACGTCACAGGGTCACATGGTCCAATCATAGAAGCATTTGAGTGGACCATGTGACCCATGTGATCCTGTGACATCACGGCAGGTCCTTCATCGAACAACAGATGTTCGATGAAGGACCTGCCGTGATGTCACAGGATCACATGGGTCACATGGTCCACTCAAATGCTTCTATGATTGGACCATGTGACCCTGTGACGTCACCACAGGTCCTCAAGCAGCCAAACTATCAAGAGAGACGACGTTCTGAGGCTCTGCGCGTACAATGGGAGAAGGTAAGTTAACTCTTTATTATTTTTAACCCTTTAAAGCCCGGGGAACATTGAATTCTGTAATTAGAATGCGATTATTTTCCCTTATAACTATGTTATAAAGGAAAATAATTACACATACAGAATACTCATCCCGAAACCAGACTTCAGTGATGAAGTCTGACTTCGGGTCTGGGTACCAAGCATGCGGATTTTTTCACGCGCGTGCTCAACGCACTACAAACGTTAGCACACGCGCGGAAAAATCGCGGCGATTCCCGCAACGCACCCGCATCTTATCCGGGCGTCAAACATGACGCCCGTGTGCAAGAGGCCTAAGGCCACTCGTCTCATCAGGGCTTTTCATAGGTCTCATCCTGGGAAGGTGGGTTCTGAGTGTCCGGAGTCCACCCGTAGAGGGAGGGGTACTGTCACCGCCATGTCGGTGAGAAAGTCAGACAGACATTCTTCCCTACCTTTTGTATGACGTTCTTTGTTTTGGTTTCACTTTGTCAGCTCCTTTCCTTTTGCCAAGTGTACCTTATTTAGACTAATCGTCTTCCTTTATATTCCCTTCCCATGCTGCCTCACCTTGCGGTTTATACTACTTCCAGGATGAAGTGTTCACTGCTGGAGGCTGCTGCTGCTGTTTGCTCAGATAAGTTTTTTCCTTTTATTGTGTTTCCTTGCTGGCTTGATTTTAGGTGACCCTGACTCCCTCCGTATTCAGTGCAGGGAGCCGGTGGCCGTGTCACCTCACTACTATAGGGTTTTCAGGTGTCACACAGTCTTAGGTAATTGTCTACCATTGAGGCCTTTGCATGTGTAGCAGTCAGGGAGAGCTCTTAGGGTTTTAAAGGGCTCACCTATATGCTCCTTAGTTTTGGATCAAGCCAGTCAGTCGTTTATTTATAAGTCCCAGCTATCTGCAATTTCATCAGTGACAACATCCTGACGCTGCAGGCAGCCATTTAACAGCAGTTCAGGACCTGAGAAGAGCCAGCAGGAGGAAGGAGTAAGTACTGTACAGGGCTTACAGTGCTTCTCTCCCATTATGGAAGCGCTCACTAGTAGTCTCTTTATAAGATGAACTGTATCAGACGTATGCAATCTTCAGATTGTTTTTGGCTTAGATTGTAGTTCAATAGCATTACATTGTAAGCTTGGTTTGCTGTTATCCTATGGAGCCTTACCACTTGCAGCCCTCCATAGGAACTACAGCTGTGATAGAGACCCAGAAAAAAAATAAAGGGAATAGATTTCATGATCGACGCATGGGGGAGACATTTCTGGCGAGGAAGCGCGCACTACCAGGTTTTCAGCATTTAGATGCCATGGTCACAATTTACCACAACACCAAAAAGGTTAAATGTCTGCGATCGGCGTTATTGCCAATCATAGACATTAGCCCAGGGCCTCTGCTGTTTGAAACAGCAAAGACCAGGTGGCTATGGCATCCACTGTGCTCGAGAGCAGGTGCCATATTTAAATCCCCTCCTTCTGCTGTATATCTATGGCTCTGGGACTCAAGGAATTAAAGGGGTTGTGCCATAAACAGCTTTTCACTGTAAATTATATTTTTATCAAGTACTCTAGCTCCCATTCCGCCTTGGATTGTCTATTTTTTTAATTTTTGTTCAAAGTTACCTCACTTTCAGTTTTCTCTTAACCCTCCCATGCTTGAATCCTACTTTCTGGTTTGTCATGTGACTGCTGTCCCATCATACCTTAGGGCCTGGTAGGCGAATATTCAGAATAAAGCCTTATTCAGAGTCAGAGATTTCCATCAGTGATTATGAGCCAAAACCAGGATTGGAGCCTCCATGGACATAAGGTATAAGGGCTCATGCACACTAGCATAATGGCTCAGTACATGTGCTACGGACCGCAAATAGTGGTCCGCAAAGCACGGGCACTGGCTGTGTGCACTCTTTTTATGGATGTGGACCCATTGACTTGAACGGGTCTGTGATCCACAAGATATAGGCAAAGATAGAACATGTTCTATCTTTTTTCTGTGTGTAGGCATTGACCCGAAACCCCACAAAAGCTTCTGATCCATGCCTCCAATTCGCAAAAGATAGGTGAAGTCCTATCTTCAGTCGTATTTGTGGATTACGGACCAATTCAAGTCAATGGGTCCACATCCGCACCATGGAGTTCACACAGCTAGTGCCCATATATTGCGGACTGGCCATTTACGGTTCGCAATATGGGCACTGAGCCAGTACAGTCTTGTGCATGAGCCCTAAGGGAAAGATCTGCACCTGTTCTTTGTTTAAAGCAGCACCTAGCTTTGGCTTGTCCAAATTTCAGTTTTTCACTGACATGTGCTCTCCGCATTTTCCATGGACAGCACATGTACCCATTAATTTAAATGTGTCTGTTCACATTTCAGTATTTTTTTACTGACCGTGGGTCAGTAAATAAATCACGGGGACTACTTTGATCCGTGATGCTGACCAAGCTCACCCGTTGAAGTCTATGGGTCCGTGAAAATCACTGACACACATTCGTGTTGTGTCTATGTTGCGTGCGTTTTTCACTGAAGGAAATTAATTTTCAGCTGAGCAACGTCAGTGAATTACGGATGGCACACACGGACTAACCACTGATCCATCACGAATATCTTCATGAAACACGTACACTTTTTTTTTTTCACACTCGTGTTTGTTGCGGATCAGTCATGGATCTGCACAAACGCATCTGTTCAGATAATACAACCGCAGGCATCCATTCAGAACGGATCCGTTTGTATTATCTTTAACATAGCCAAAACGGTTGTGCCAGATTGTGTCAGAGAAAACGGTTTTGTCCCCATTGACTTGCATTGTGTGTCAGGACGGATCCGTTTAGCTCAGTTTCGTCAGTCGGACAGCAAAATGCTGCAAGCAACCGTGTCCGCCTCCAAAGCGGAATGGAGGCGGGATGGAGTAAAACTGATGCATTCTGAGCTGATCTTTATCCATTCAGAATGCATTAAGGGCAAAACTGATCCGTTTTGGACCGCCTGTGAGAGCCCTGAAACGGATCTCACAAACAGAAACCAAAACGCCGGTGTGAAAGTAGCCTAAGACGTAAGGCCGTTCTGATAAATGGTGGTATTTGGGGAAGGTGATATAACAGTGATATCTGTTGGGCAGGATACATTTATACTAGTGGCACAATCCCTTTAAGATAGAAACACGCCAGTAGAGAAGAACTCTCCAACCTGGGCTCATGTACATGACCGTAGCTGTTTTTGTGGTACGCAAATTGCAGATCTGCAAAACACGGCTACCGGCTGTGTGCATTCCGCATTTTGCCCATAATAGAACTGTCCTATCCTTGTCCATAATGCGGCCTAGAGTAGGACATGTTCTACACGTAATGACCGTGTGCTGTCTGCATTTTTTGCAGCCCCATTGAAGTGACACAAATTGTATTTTTTGCAGATCTGATGAGGACAAAAAAAACGCTGGTGTCATTGAGCCCTTACAGATAGGGCTGGATCATTGCTCAGCAAACCAATCCACATTTCCAGCAGGGGCAACAGCACGCAGACTTCAGTTGTGAAAAATCGTCTTATTCACAAGCACATAGTAGAAGGTAGCTACGTGGCGGTGAATAAGGTAAGTCTGTGTGCTGTTGCCTCTGCTGGAAGCTTAACCAGGTCATCAATATAAGGCCTCTTGCACGAATGTATTGGTTCAGTCAGGGCCGGCCTTTGGGGTGTGCGAGCTGTGCGGCTGCACAAGGCGCCATGGCAACGGCCCGGCGGCCGACACAGCTCGCAGATGCTACAGGCTACTAGTGATGAGCGGCAGGGGCAATATTCGAATTCATGATATTTCGCGAATATTTGGGCGAATATTCGCCATATATTCGAAAATTCGCAAATTCGTAATCTCCAGTCATTATTTTCTTGATTGCGAAAATTCGCATAAAAATTTGCATAAACTGGTATTTAAAAGGTATCTTTTAAATGCCAGTTTATGCGATTTTTTATGCAAATTTATGCGAAATTTTTATGCGAATTTTCGCAATCAGAAAATAACGACATTATTTTCATGCTTGCGAAAATTTACATATAAAAAATTTGCATAAAAACTAATATTTGCAATTGCAAATATATTTTGCGATATTTTAAATATTCGCGAATTCTCGAAGTGCCGATATTCGCGTTTAAAATTCGCAATTCGAAAATTCGTGATCAACACTACAGGCAACCAAGGCCGGACTGCCCTGCCGCGGCCCTGGTGACAAGTGGGGGCGGTCGGCGGCAAGGAATTCCATTGCGCTCATCTCCATAGTAAACCGTCCACAAGAATAGCTCGCACAGGGCTCCTGAACACCTAAGACCAGCCCTGGGTTCAGTTCTGTGCATTGGGGACCGCAATTTGCGGTCCCTAGTGAACGGGCAACGTCCGTGCGGCGACCGGGACGGATCCAGACCCATTCAACTTGAATGGGTCTGTGATCCATCCGTTCCACAAAAAGATAGAACATGTTCTATTTTTTTTTCGGAACGGCAGCACGGATTGGAACCCACCGGAAGCAATCCGTAGTGCTTCCGTCGGATTCCGTTCCATGCTTCTGTTCCACACCGCATCTCCGGATTTGCGGAACCATTCAAGTGGAGTGGTCCGCATCCGTCATGCGGAATGCACTTGGCAGTGCGCATTCGCCTCACAAATGCATTGCAAGTGTGGATCCGTCTCTCCGTTTTTTTTCCCACAGTTTTACCGGTCTGTGCATGCAGTATTTGTAATGCCGGACCCGGCACTAATACAAGTCAATAGGAATTAATGCCAAATCCGTCATTCCGTCATGTGTTCCGGAATTTTAGACGGAGATAATACCGCAGGATCCTGCGGTATTTTCTCCGTCTAAAAAACGTTTACATACTTAAATGAAGACATCCTGATGCATACTGGACGGATTTCTCTCCATTCAGAATGCATGGTGATAATACTGATCGTTTTTTTTCTGGTATAGAGCCCCGAATCAATGCCGGAAAAGAAAAACGCTAGTGTGAAACTAGCCTAAGAAAGGCTTACAGGTATGACAGGTACTGTAAATAGCGCATATGAATAGTGGTACCTAGGGGCCACTGAAGTGTTACTGCTGTGTGGGTCAAGCCTCATTCATGACAGCAGAGCGCAGTGAGGTTAGTAACTAGCGTCCAGTCAGGTGGAGGGCGCTGAGGAGAGCGATGCTCCTGACCAGAGCTCAGCAGCCGCTCCTGCATTGCCGCCCTCTGATTGGCTGACGCTCTGACTGAATGTGTATACAAGGCGGCAGTGGAGGCAGTCAGCTGCCGGCGCTCCAGTCTGCACAGCTCCAGGTACCGTGCGCTGGAAACTTCCTGAGGGGGTTAATGTGGACGGAGAGCTCATGGAATGAGGGAAGACCAGGGAGGAAAGTGAGCGGACATTATGTACAGTGCCACTGGTGTCTTCTGCTGGGTCCACGGAAGGATGAGGACTGCTGTGAGCCAGTGGTAACATGCATTTGGGACTCTTTTCTGCACCCGCACTGCAATGGTAAGACCTGCTGCGTCCATGTCCTGTGCTGGGCACTTCTGATGCGGTTCAGGGCTGTGCACCGGGGGCCATGCACTCTTCTGTAAGTGCACTTCTTAAAGTGACATCAGCACGCCAAGACGATGACAGTGAAGGATGGCCACCTGTCTAGGAGGGTATTCTGGCATCTGCTGGGAGAAGAAGTCTTCTCCGCTGTGTAAACTGCTTAGGGTGGGTGTGTCCTGTGCTGTAAGGGGGTCTTCACACACTGCGGATCTTGTTGCAGAAATTTCTGCCTCTGAAAATCCCTTCGATTCGTCTGAATGAGGTATGCAGAAATCCATGTGTTACTGCCGAAACAGCCCCATTCAGAGGAAGGCTGTACACAGAAATGTCTGCAACGAAATCTGCATGGTGTGAAGGCATTCCAAAGGGCTGTAGTCCTGGTATAGAACCGCACGTGTCACCCAGTCTGTAAAGGCACCGGATAGCTTGGTTGGTGTTTGTACTGTGCTCCGTCTACAGTATCTATCTATCTATCTATCTATCTATCTATCTATCTATCTATCTATCTATCTATCTATCTATCTATCTATACATTGTATCTATCTATCTATCTATCTATCTATCTATCTATCTATCTATCTATCTATCTATACATTGTATCTATCTATCTATCTATCTCCAATCTATCTATGTATTATCTAAAGGAAAAAATGCACTAGATCGCACAGCAAGTTCCACGGTATAATAATGGAGTGCCAGTGGCTGAGAGGACAATCCCCTATGTCCACAGAAATATAACGCAAAGAATTCCACAGCCCTTCCTTATTAGTGAAAAAAAAGGTGCTACTTTATCTTCCGGGTAAAAAGCGACGTTTCACTGCTTGAAAAAGGTGCCATTGGGTGCACCGAAACGTCGCTTTTTACCCGGAAAATAAAGTAGCACCTTTTTTTCACTGACAAGGAAGTGCTGTGGAATTCTTTGCGTTATCTATCTATCTATCTATCTATCTATCTATCTATCTATCTATCTATCTCATATCTATCTATCTATCTATCTATCTATCTATCTATCTATCTAGTATCTATCTATCTATCTAGTATATATCTATCTATCTATATATCTATCTATACATTGTATCTATCTATCTATCTATCTATCTATCTATCTATCTATCTATCTCATATCTATCTATCTATCTATCTATCTCATATCTATCTATCTATCTATCTATCTATCTATCTATCTATCTATCTTGTATCTTCTCTCTATTATCTATCTATCTATCTATCTATCTATCTATCTAGTATCTATCTGTCTATTATCTATCTATCTATCTATCTATCTATCTATCTATATCATATCTATCTATCTATCTATCTATCTATCTATCGATCTATATCTATCTATCTCATATCTATCTATCTATCTATCTATCTATCCATCTATGTCATATCTATCTATCTATCTATCTATCTATCTATCTTGTATTATCTATCTATCTATCTATCTATCTATCTATCTATCTAGTATCTATCTATCTCATATCTATCTATCTATCTATCTATCTATCTATCTATCTATCTATCGATCTATATCTATCTATCTATCTATCTATCTATCTCCTATCTATCTCCTATCTATCTATCTATCTATCTATCTATCTATCTATCTATCCATCCATCCATCTCATATCTATCTATCTATCCATCTATGTCATATCTATCTATCTATCCATCTATGTCATATCTATCTATCTATCTATCTATCTATCTATCTATCTATCTATCTATCTATCTAATTTATCTATCCATCGTATCTATCTATCCATCTATTATCTATCTATCTCCTATCTATCTATCTATCTATCTATCTATCTATCTATCTATCTATCTATCGATCTCATATCTATCTATCCATCTATCCATCTATCTCTCCCGCACTACTTGTTGCTAGCAGAGAGGTGCGTCCCACATGTAATATCATATTTATAAAGCTCCCCACACATAATTTTTTACTGGTGCTGTAATAACCGCATGTGTTTTTTGGGGCACTTTCATTATTTCTCAGCAGTTCAGTGGCAGTGTGTCATACCATTAGCGTTTTCTTCCCCATAGAGAAGATGTCGGAACGCCTAGAAGTACAGGATACTGCGCTTTTTAAAAGAAGTAAAAAAAGACTAGCCATGTCTCCTAGTATACCAAACCCCATAGCAATCCCCCATCCCTGTGCGCCCTGCATTTTCTATTCCCACAGACCTCAGCTGACATGTGGAGGGGTATTGGATGGTGTACTGCTAGGACATGCCGTCAGTGACAGATTGGTGCAGGTCCTATGTCTGGGACTCGCTCCCGTCTACAGAATCGGACCCACGAAGTGAACAGAGAGCAGCTACACGTGCGCAGCCACCTCCGCATGCTGGGCGCGCTCTCCTTCACTTCGGGGGCCTCGTTCTTTAGATTGGTGCCGGTCCCACCTCTGACAATGATGGTATGTCCTCGCATTGTGCCATAAGTGACCAGATGGGAATACCCCTTTATAATGCAGAAAACCACACCTACAGATCTATGTGTGAAAGCGCCCTTAGCCCTCATGCACACGACCGTATGTATTTTGCGGTCCGCAAAAAATACGGATGACGTCCGTGTGCGTTCCATGTGTTGCGGAACAGAACAGCTGGTCCCTAATAGAACAGTCCTATTCTTGTCCGTAATGCGGACAATCATAAGACATGTTCTATTTTTTTTGTGGAACGGAAATCTGGACATACAGAAACGGAATGCACCTTTTTTTTTGCGGACCCATTGAAATGAATGGTTCCACATACGCAATAAAATGGAACAGTAAGGGAAAGGAAATATGTTTGTGTGCATGAGCCCTTAACATGATGACTGTTTGATGAGCAGTATGACAGCAGCGAACGCGAGTGCTGATTCCGTAAGTGCCACGCTAGGCGCCTGCACGTTCCCAGTGTATTTTACATCAAGCCCACTGTTAGAAACGCAGATCTCATCACATGAGTGCAGTCTTATGGCATTTCCCACCGAATTCCTCCATGAGGCAGGCGATCTCCAGACGAGCCGCAGGAACACCGCGTCTGATGAGCCCTGTATCTGACGTGATATTGTTTTGTTTTATTACATAGGAACTGAACCTGAAGCTCACAATTTAGATAATTACTCAGTGGGATAACGGTTTTCTGTACGTGCGGCGGAATTGGAAAATGCACCTTCTTTGTATACTCCGATTTAAGCAGCATATAATGATTCCTGTGTAAAGATAATATAACTAGACATATTTTAGATTCCGGATCTCAGGAATGGTTACATTTGTTAGAAGTGAATCATCTTAGAGATTCTCAACATAAAAGAAAGTTCTGCTTTTTTTTAAATCACTGATTTATATTTGGCACTCAGTATGATATTATATTGTATGATGAAATACGCCGCTGACTGAGAGTCCTGGTGGTAAACAGGACCTGTCCCCACTCCTGACATGTCCATTCTTCTTCTATTATTGCTCAGTTTATGGATAAAGGTACAGATGGGTGTTACCAGATGAGGGTGTGTCCCTGCACAGTCTGTCATTGTCATTGGCAGACCGTGCAGGGACACACCCTCAACTGGTACCGTCCAAAATTCTAGCAGGAGTAAGGGAAGAACGACAGTACATAGAGTCATTAGAAACGATTCTCCAGAATTGTAATTGCGTGGAAGAAGCAAGTAGCTCCCAAAACAGACAGGGAGGGGAAAGGTCCTCTTTGAAGGCTATTTACACCTTTTGAAGGCAATTTTTCAATTATTCTTATTATTATTGCATTGTGCTCATTTTCAGCTAAATATTATTTTTTCAGTTGGTCTTTATTAGAAATGTTGTACCCTTGTCTCTGTGCATCCTCTGAATTTTCTCTCTCTTCCACCAGCCAGCTAATCTGACGGGCTCCTTATCTCTGCTCTCTGACATCCTAAACACTCATTATAGCTCAGAACTTGAATGGGTGTTTATGACCTCTTAGTAAATTATAGTGTAACACTGGATGGTCGGCACTGCTCTCTGGAGTTAACGGTGCACGTTTCAGCGGGCGGGCATCCCAATAGACAGCATAAAAGGAAAAAGACCGTCACTCGTATATTGATTTTCTGGATGCAGCTTTATTCAGTCACATATTATATCATAGTGACACGGTTCAGCACAACATGTGCCTTCCTCAGACTATGTCCTATATGGTTATGTATCCCTTTCGGCCCTCCTCTAAGGACTAGGAAAGTGATGTTGGCTTCTTCAGCCGGTAAGGTAGTGATTATCAGTGACGTAATGATTGCAAAGTAGCAGATTTGTCAGCGAAAGTGGCTTCTTAAAGGGCTATTACGGTTTTAGCAAAAGACAATTTTGTAGAATCAATTTCTTAGATTTCAGGATCTCTGTTTGCTGTAATGCAATGGGAAGTTTTATTATATACATCAAGGTGTTGTGAATCTGTCCCAGCCATGTGATGGGCACACAGTACAGTTTTGGGAGCTGTGTCCTGTAAAGAACCCTGCACCTGGGTGTCTATCACTTGACCAGGACTGCTTTCCATCCCTTGGTATTAAAATGAAGTCAATGACGAGTCCTATTAAAGCTAGGACTGTATGGAGACCTTTTAACATCACATTTAGCTATTGACCCCTAAAACCGAGAGCTGCGCACTTCCCGGCCCAGGCCGCATTCCCCTGGCTGAGATCGGGCAAGGCGGGCTGTACTGGTAACAGGCCTAGGGCTGTACTTGTAACAGGCCTAAGGCTGGGTTCAGACTTGAGCGTTTTACAGCGCGTTACTATGCGCTGTAAAACGCTCAACAGGCGAAAACCCATGTTTCCCTATGGGCATGTTTCTCACCTGAGCGTTTTACAGCGCGTGCGAACGCCCTAAAACGCCCTACGCCCAAAGAAGTACAGGAGCTTCTTTGGGGGGTATTGTCGCGCGTATTGTGATTGACGCCACAGTGGTCGATCACACAAACGCACAAACGACGCGCGTTTCCTATTTCCAAAAATGCGCTGTAATACGCTCAAGTGTGAACCCAGCCTAAGCCTGTACAAGGCTTACAGGCCGATTACTAGTATATTCCATTTCAGGCCTGTAGGTGGCAGCACTGCATTGGAACATACCAAATTTAGTATTCTATAATGCATAGATATGCAATAATATAAGTAGAATACAAGATGCAATCTAATGATTGCATGTTATAGTCACATAGGGTGACTTAAAAAAAGGAAAAAAAAATAATATAAAAATTCAAATCACCCCCCTTTCCCTAGAATAAAAGAAAATAAATACATAACCAATAATAAAACTAAACATCATGGGCATCACTGCATTCCAAAATGCCCGTACTATTAAAATATAAAAATATCTATGCCATATGGTGAACGGCGTATGGAAAAAAAATCTAACTTACCAATTCACCATTTTTTGTCACTTCACCTCCCAAACATATTGAATAAAAAGTGATCAAAAAGTTGTACACGCTCCAAAATTGTATTAATAAAAACTACAGATCATCCCACAAATAATGAGTTCTCACTGCTCGATAAATATAACTATAGAAAGTTATGGGGGGAGGTCCAAACTTTCTTTGTAATCGCACTGACCTGGTTATTTTTGCCGTATAGGGAATGCCGTAAAACAGAGCCGCACTTGACCACAGGTTGTATCTAGTATTGCAGCTCAGCTCCGTTCACTTTAAATGCTGGAGCTACAAACTGGGGCAAATTTATCAAAACTGGTGCAAAGAAAAACTGGTGCAGTTGTCCATAGCAACAAATCAGATTCCACCTTTCATTTTTCAAAGTTCCTTTGAAAAATGAAAAATGCAGAGCGCACACGGCCGTTATCCGTGATTTGAGGATCCGCAATTTGCAGACCGCATTCAGAGCATCTGTTTTTTGACCCATTGAAAGTCACCAGTGAACACCAGCTATGCAGTACTGCCCATATCTCCATGTCCTGAACCCATGTGATTGAGAGATGGTGGTGAGGTATGTCCGGACAATGCTGACAGATTGCCTCAAATAACAAATCCAGCAGTACTTACCCAGTAGATCCAGTGCCCCTATGCATCTATGTCTGTCATACATAGAGATACTTACCTGGCAGGTAAGATGGTTCTCACTGGGGTGGTTATGGTGCTTTTCACCTATGGTAGCTTCCTCTTCTTGTGGCTTAGATCATGTGGAGTATCTGTTCTTATCAGTGGTAGGAATGGGACACTGAGATGGAGCAGAGTAACGCACAAAGGTTAACACGGAGGTGTACATCGGTGGCTGAAAGATTGGCACCCGTAGATGACCTCTGGGTCGGAGTCATGAGCAAGGATGTTTGGAAACCTGAGGTGCAGAAGTGGCCCAGGAGTGGTGACCCTGGGGTTCCTGAACTCTCTGGGGGTGATAAGTGATAATAGCACATTTGCTCGCACTTTACTTTCACACATTTTAGTGCACTCAACTCTATCTTTGCCGCCTTTACGGTCTGGCGTAAAAAGAGGAATTTTTATAATTCTGGTGGAATGTCCAGGGCATAACTGGCACACATCCACTTATTTATTTTTTATGTTCACTGTGTTGTTGTCCGTAGGTCTGAGTGTGTGTGTGGCCATCTGGTTCCTTACTCTCCTTTCAAACCCCTTGGCCTCTCCTTTTGGGGAGAGGTCAAACCTCGACTTTGGCTCTTGGCCAACCAGGTGGAAGCCAGAGCATTGGTTGGTGCCTCCTCAGCTTTGGCTGAGGGATGACCACTACTCCCAGAACCTTGCAGGTGTCTTTGGGCCAGGAGGGACTGGGGTTGGTTTATGGGGGCCCTTCTCTTATGGAGAGGGTCTAAGATAGACTGTGATCTAGTGCACATTTTGTTGCAAGGGTGTAGAAAGAATGTACCTTGGGCTTTAAAAAAAAGATACATACATAGAGATCACTGTTAGTAACCTGGCAATAGAGGCTACTAGGTAGTATTGCAAGGAAAGATATGTCAACCGAGTTCCCCACAAGTCAAGTGGGATCTCAGTCCATATTACCCGTGTGCACAGTTCCCTCTTGGCTCACATGTGTATACGTAGAAGAAAACGTTACAGTGCTCCTTCAATTAAATGTCAAACATTTATTCCAAAATTTCAGGTAAGATCATGTCACAGGATATTATGTTTGTGGTCAACTCTTAGACTCGTTACGACCTGGCAAGGTTGTTTTTGAAACGCTTAGCATGGATGGACCACGTACATAATATCCTGTGAACCATGACAAGTTTTGTCATTTTATTGAAGGAGCGCTGGATCGTATACTACTGTTTATACACTATGCTGAGTAAATCTATGAACACATCCTCTGCCGCAACCACAGTTTCCAATAGACATGTTCAGTCACCATCACTTTAGATTTAGCTGCTTTACTGTTCAGAATGGAAACTAAAGGTAAAATATATAAAACAAATCTTATATCCAGAGTGAAGTAGAAAGCCAGATCTTCTGTAGATGACGTGAGGAATGACGTTTGACCAGTGATAATGTATACTACATCGATTTTTCTGCCTGTATACAGCACTGCAAACAAGTCCTTCAAACTGCATGAAGCAAACCAGATTCACAGCTACATTTCCTATCAATAGAGTCTAAATGGCGCTTCCTGTTTAGTGGGTTCGTTCTGTAATGATGTCCAGCCATGCGTCTGTGGTTGTATCTCTGGAGAGATGATTCCCCCATACTTCCTATGTATCATTATGCTGTGCAGTTTGTATTGTAAAATGATTTTATTTTCTACTATATGAAACCAGTGAGGATAAATATGAAATTCAACATGACATTTACAGTCCACCGCTGGTGTACCACAGAGTAACCGAATATTGATGAACATGCAAAGATATAACTAATTCTAACTGGTAGCTCTAAAAAACATATTAAAGACTTGTTCATATGAGTAATGGCATGTCTGAATGCTGCCCAAGTGTAGACCAAACAGCACCCAGCATGAACATTCCCCCGTGCAATCGCCTTTTCCCGTCATTGCGCCCGCTACTTACAAAGAAATGCACTTTTTGACCAAGTAATTCATCATAAAGCGAATTTCTTTGTAAAATTCGGCGAAGCAGCCAAATTGAATTTTTCTAAACTAGTCAAGCTCCCATTCACGTGTGTGATTTTCCACCTGGGCCATTGGTTTGTGCAGAGGAAGTCACAGTAGCAACATTTAGGTTCAAATTTCCCACAAGAATCGCCCATTCATTTGAATTGGAACAAGAGAAAACAGACACAACATGGACAGCATCCGTGAGGAAAACAAGTCCAAAATCAAACACAATGGGGCACATTTCCAAAGACTGGCATTTTTACGTGGTCTTTGTTTCCCCTTGTGCTGCCAGAGGATTAGGCTAGGGCTACAGATTTCGCAGTCGCAGCATGTCGCAGTGCGACACTATAGACTATCATTATAAAAATTGTCGCGCGACACTGGTACAACATCAATGTCGCGCGACACATGTTGCAGTGTAGTTGTGCCCTAAGTATCTCGCGACTTCTTGTCGTGCAGCCCTAGCCTTATCCTAATTTATGATGAGACGTGCGCTTAAATTTGACTAATCAAAGGCAGCCATGTGCTGGGTGGAAACACTACTACCATCCAATATGTGTGATGCCGCAATTTGGCACCTTTCACACGAGGGAGTTTTCTGCGCGGGTGCAATGCGTGATGTAAATGCATAGCATCCGCACTGAATACTGACCCATTTATTTCAATGGGTCTGTGTACATGAGCTTTTTTTTTTCCCGCATTAGTTCTGCGTTGCGTGACAAACGCAGCATGTTCTATATTCTGCGTTTTTCACGCAGCCCTGACCCATAGAAGTGAATGGGGCTGCATGAAAAACACATTGCATCCACAAGCAAGTGCGGGTGCGATGCGTTTATTACTGATGGATGCTAGGAGATGTTTGTAAACCTTCAGTTTTTTATCACGCGCATGAAAAATGCATCAAAACGCAATGCACCCACGCGGAAAAAACTGAACAACTGAACACAATCGCAGGCAAAACTGACTGAACTTGCTTGTAAAATGCTGCGAGTTTTACTGAACGCACCCTGAACACATCCAGACCTAATCCGTCAGGCTCGTGTGAAAGAGGCCTTACATATGGGTTCTAGGTGACATTAGGATTTTTGAGCTTGTAAAAAAATACCACAAATTCCGATTTTTTTTCAAGCTTTTTTTTTGCCATTTTCCAGTCCTATAGAGAAGTCTATTAGAAAACGGCTAAAAACACCATACCAAAAACCACTAAAAGTGATGAAAAACACTATAAAAAAAATCACACTGTAATGCTCTATAATGTATTTACTTTTGACTTAGGTCCCTTGCAGACGAGCGTGAACAGATTAGGTCCGGATGTGTTGCGGATCTGTTCAGTGAAAACTGCGCGATTTTGCAAGCAAGTCCATTCAGTTTTGTTTGCGATCGCATTCAGTTGTTCACTTTTTATCACGCGGGTGCAATGCGATTTTATGTGTTTTGCATGCGTTCGATAAAAAACTGAATGTTTACAAACAACCTCTCTTACCAACCATCCGTGAAAAACGCATCGCATCCGCACTTGCTTGCGGACGCGATGCAATTTTCATGCAGTCCCATTCACTTCTATGGGGCCAGCGTAGCGTGATAATTGCAGAATATAGAACATGCTGCGATTTTCACGCAACGCACAAGTGATGCATAAAAAAACAACGCTTATGTACACAGCCCTATTGAAATAAATGGTTCCGGATTCCGTGCGGGCGCAAGGTGTTCGCATCACGCATTGCACCCGCGTGGAATACTCGCTCGTGTGAAAGGGGCCTTAAGGCTAACCTCTGGCTGTGAGGTTTTGAAACAAAAAAAAAATTGGCCAGTAAAAAAAAAAAAACTGGAAAGAAAAGGTGCAAACTTTTCATAAAACACCATGCTAAGGGCTCATTCACACGACAGTGGTTTTGTTCCGCATCCGAGCCACATTCCATTTTGCAGACAAAAATAGGCATTTCTATAAAGGGCCGCAAATTGCGGAAGGCACACGGGCGGCATCCGTGTTTTGCGGATCCGCAATTTGCGGACCGCAAAACACGGCACACGGGTCTTATTTGTGCACCAAATCCGTACAGAGAAGTGCACGAGTTACTTGCAGGTTTTGCTGTGTATTTGATGCGGTTTTGCTGCAGATCTCAACCTTTCACGGGTGAAATTTGCTCAAAAGAACCGTACACAGAATTGACATGCTGAGGATTTCAAAATGCACATAGAAGAAAAATAGCGTGGGTGAGATCCGTTCCATTTTTGCTGAAACTTCAATTAAAAATTTTATGTCCAGCCCAATTTTTCGATGTCATTACTGTATACGATATATATCATACTTCCATTTCTGGTTGTGATCCGCAAAAAACGAATCACAAACGGAAAATAAATTGAAAAACGGAAGGGCAAAATGGAACGAAAGCGGAAAAACTACTGAAACAAAAAAATGGAAAAACAGATCCGTTTAAAACAGACCGCAAAACTATACGGTCGTGTGCAAGAGGCCTTACACTGTGGTTTTTCCTGCACGAGAATCCACACACAAAAACCATGTGTAATCCGCAATGTGTGCAGGTAGCCTTAGGCCTCTTTCACACGGGCGTCATGTTTGACGCCCGGATAAGAGGCGGGTGCGTTGCGGAAATATGTGCGTTTTTCCCGCGCGGGTGCAAACGTTTGCAACACGTTGTGCACGCGCGTGAGAAAAGTCGCCATGTTTGGTACCCAACCCGAAGCCGGAATTCATCACTGAAGTCCGGTTTCGGGTCTACTGGAGAATTGATTATTTTATTATTTTAACCATGTTATAAGGGGAAATAATAGCATTCTTAATAAAGAATGCATTGTTAAATGAAGAGGAAGGGGTTAAAAATAATAAAAGTTAACTCACCTTAGCCACTTGATCGCGTAGTTGCGATCTGTCCTCTCTTTCCCTGCATCAGCTAAGAACTAAAGGACCTGTGATGACGTCACATCACATGGTCCAATCACATGGTCCATCTTACCATGGTGATGGACCATGTGATTGGACCATGTGATGTGACGTCATCACAGGTCCTGTAGCTCATAGATGCTGCAGGAAAGAGAGGACAGATCGCGACTATGCGATCAAGTGGCTAAGGTAAGTTAACTTTTATTATTTTTAACCCCTTCCTCTTCATTTTACTATGCATTCCTTATTAAGAATGCTATTATTTCCCCTTATAACCATGTTATAAGGGGAAATAATAGAGATTGGGTCCCGTTGCTAAGCAACAATGCGGAAAATCGCAACGCATCCGCACTTGCTTGCGGATGCTTGCGATTTTCCCGCAGCCCCATTCACTTCTATGGGGCCTGCGTTGCGTGAAAAACGCAGAATATAGAACATGCTGCGATTTTCACGCAACGCAGAAGTGATGCGTGAAAATCACCGCTCATGTGCACAGCCCCATAGAAATGAATGGGTCCGGATTCAGTGCGGGTCCAATACGTCCTCCTCACGTATTGCACCCGTGCGGAAATCACGCCCGTGTGAAAGGGGCCTTATGTTTTTTATTCCCTTGCCACTGGGGGTGTACTGCGAACTTAAAGTGGCCCTGGGAAAAAAACTAAAAGTGGCCGCATTTTATAGTTGGGTCCAAATTGATGGAAGGCAGAGCCAACAATACTATATTGTAGAACATAATACCACCCCAACAGAGTCAAATACCACAGTCCATCATAAAATCCTGACAGCAGCACAAAGTACTTCCTTAAAAACTTCCTCTGGCCGGCCCTGAGGAGGGCTCAGGTGGCCCCCTGGGCATCGGCCCACCGGGAAATTTCCCTGTAAGGTCTATAGCCACCCGCCCCTGCTTCCAACCCACTTCTAGCTTTGGGGGAAAAAACAGCATCGAAAACTGTCACAAAAAACTGTTTGACCACCCTTTTGTGGTGTGGTTTTGCATTTTTGATGTTTCAGGTGCATTTTTTTTTTTGCAGTAAAAACGCTAGCCCTAGAAGTTAGCTGAAGGTATATGGGAAATGTGAATTGCAGGACACATAAAAGTGTTTTTAGGGACGTTTTTCTAATTGGTTGTTCAGTGCTCTCATTAAGAGAAACACAATAAGAGTATTGCAGGTTTGGTACCTTTTAATGGCTAACAAAAATAGAAGTAATGATGTTACATGAAGAACAGAGACATGGGGAGACGGATGGGCATTAGAAAGATAACAGAACAACATATCAAAGATCTTGAGAATGAGTCCTTTTTTTTTTTTTTTTTTTTTATAAAAATACAATCGTATATTTAAACAAACATGGCCCTGAAAAAGAGTGCATTTTTTCACTTCCAATACAATCCAAATCTATGCACTAAACAGTGTTTATAAAGATAACTATATCCCCATCCCCCCATTCTCCCCATACCCCCCCACCTATTGTCCCGCACCTTTACATGGGGTCCATTGAGCTAAGCTATTTAAACCATAGCATCCATGTTTTTTACCAATTTTCTTTCTGTTTCAAACTATGGATAGCAATTTTTTCATAATCTATTACTCGTTTTACCAATTTTGACCATTGTAAGATTCCTGGGGAGTGATTGTTTCCCCAGTGCCTTGCAATAATTACTCTAGCGAGTAGCAATGCTTTCAGCCAAAATATACGTTCCTGTGACTTTTCAGAGGCTGAGAAGGGTAAAAGCCCCAGGATAGCGGTGGTAATTTCTAGTGGAGGTTTAAGAACCGACTTCGTCCCTAGTCTATCAAAGACTCTGTACCAAAAGGATTAAATCTTTGGACCCATACCATATGGACGAAGTCGGCTCTCTCCCCCTGGCATTTTATGCAATCCATTGTTCTGTTCTTGTATATTCGACATAACAGTGATGGTGGATATGATATCCGATGTATAATATTGAATTGGATAAGGCGATGGTTCATTGAGACGGATGCATTTTTACAATTTTTATATATGTTCCGCCACTCAAAATCCAAAGGCAATCCCACCTCCCTTTCCCATTGAGAATGAGTCCTTAATTATCTTACAGATAAGGGGTGTGAAAGTTTTCTGGTCTCTAAACTGATGTCCTCTAAGAGACCTGGTGCCCGACTATGTCTATCGAAGACTCTCTAGAACTTGTAGTGTGTCATAAATCCCAGGGACAACATTCAGTCCAGTATTCAAATGTCAAGCAGTGTAAGGCTACTTTCACACTCGCGTTCGGTGCGGATCCGTCATGGATCTGCACAAACGCATCCGTTCAGATAACACAACCGCATGCATCCGTTCAGAACGGATCCGTTTGTATTATCTTTAACATAGCCAAAACGGATCCATCTTGAACACTACTGAAAGTCAATAGCTCTTTGGGATTTGAAGTTACCTTTTAATATGAGAACTTTCAAGTGTTCTTAATTGTGTCCTGGGCTACATAAATGCTGAGCCTCAGGAAAGTGTAGCTTCTTCTCTTTAATTGTGTGGCGGTGGGACCTCATCCTTCCATTGAGTTTCTGTCCTGTTTCTCCAACGTAGAGGCCTCCAATAGGAAGCCATTTACTACAGGATAACCCATCCCTGTAATATCAGAAGATGCAAAACCTGTTCCCATATAATGACGGCTATTTCGTTGCTTTTCAGCAAACTCAGCATGTGGACATCATATTGGCGCAAAACCACGACCCGAGGCTCTGCGAGCCTCTCCCACCACGTGCAGGAGAGAGAACGCCGAACACAGCAGCTCTCCTCTGCTCCCGCAGGCTGCCACAGACCACAACAAAATTTAACCCCATTTGTCTCCTGGTCCATAGAGATAACAGACTTGATAAAGGGGCCTCAAAGACCCCGAAACGCGTTGTCCATGAATAAATATTGTTGATACAATAATTCGGGTCGTGGTTTTGCGCCAATATGATGTCCACATGCTGAGTTTGCTGAAAAGCAACGAAATAGCCATTCCTGTATACTTCAAGTAACCCGAGACGGCGAACTAGCCAGTCACCTAAAGGGATCTTCGGACACACCAGGCAGCAACCCCTCCCATTACCACATCTCTCTCCAGGGAATCGCCACCACAAGGCATTACCTATATGCCCGCCAGGTGAGCCCAACCGCCTTGGCCACAGAAAAAAGGCCCTATTCTATTAATACGTTTTTCACCCTATGAGCGCCTCTCTTGTTTCCTTGGCTATATTCCCCCATATAATGACAACAGATAAGATCCGGATCCCCAACACACAGCAGGACTATAAGATCCCTGGGACATTCACATGTTCTACATCTAATGTGGTTTATCTGATTCTCTGCACTAAATGTCCTGTTGGAGGCCTCTACGTTGGAGAAACAGGACAGAAACTCAATGGAAGGATGAGGTCCCACCGCCACACAATTAAAGAGAAGAAGCTACACTTTCCTGAGGCTCAGCATTTATGTAGCCCTGGACACAATAAAGAACACTTGAAAGTTCTCATATTAAAAGGTAACTTCAAGTCCCAAAGAGCTAGAAGAATTTGGGAATGCAAATTTATAACACTGCTTGATACTTTGAATACTGGACTGAATTTGTCCCCGGGATTTATGACACACTACAAGATCTAGAGAGTCTTCCATAGACATAGTCGGGCACCAGGTCTCTGAGAGGACATCAGTTTAGAGACCGGAAAACTTTCACACCCCTTATCTGTAAGATAATTAAGGACTCATTCTCAAGATCTTTGATATGTTGTTCTGTTATCTTTCTAATGCCCATCCGTTCCCCCATGTCTCTGTTCTTATTGTATATATATTGCTGCTTCTTCATATGTTCTTGTAGTACGCCTGATGAAGGGACTGGTGATGTTCCGAAAGCTCTCTATGTAACATCATTACTTCTATTTTTGTTAGCCATTAAAAGGTATCAAACCTGCAATAGTCTTATTGTGTTTCTCTTAATGAGAGCTCTAAACTAGTTTTCCACTAGCTAACACGGTACCAGACTCTTTTCCTTTTCTTTTGATCTAATTGGTTGTGTTTTGTTGATGCTTTTGGTGTTTTCCGTCTCCTCTATAGGGTAAAAAAGCCAGTATTCAAACATTGGTTTTACAAAAAACGCCACTGAAAAACCGCTGTAAAAAAGGCATGTGGTATGGAAAAAACACAGTTTCTATGGCATTTAAAAAAAAAAAAAACAGACCAAATTTTTCTGTATAGGGGCCACAAATAAAATCAGTTGCAAGACCTGTTGTATATATGTGAAATTTGCTGGCTGGAAAACTTCAGTACCCAGCTGATGATGGATTTGAAACTCTCGGAAGCCCAAGTTCAGATGTCAGATGTTACATGTCATTGAATGGTTTACTTGCAATCCTGTTTATACAGTGCCGTCCAGAGAACGAATGGAGAAAAACACATCTAAAATTAATGAGTGTAGTAGAAGAGATAGAAATGTTCTAGGAGAATTCACTTACAAAACCACAGTCACCGGCAAAGTGGAAAGGATAATATTTCTGTTCACTTACAGCAAGTAGAGATCTTGAAGCGTAATAAAAAGTTTGATTACATTTTATTAAAATCCACTTGAAATATTGATGACATATTATATAGGATAAGAAATCTGATTCCTAGGAGATACCGAGATGTCACCTTTAGTTCTTTGCTACAGTTTTCTGATGCTGCAGTTCAAAGAGGAGCACAGGTAGGGTTGGGGTTCCCCTATATATAGCCAGCATATAAACTGCATAACAAGAGGAAGGCCATTGTGAGCGGCTCCTTTAATCTGCGCTTTCTATTTGATTTTATTGCTGGTTGAGGGAGCGCTGTGACTGTCAGCGCCTCCCCTCTCTGGCTGTCTGGCACCACCATTAAATAAGGTGGCATCACTTGACTTCCCGGCATCTTGCAGATACGGAGGATTTTCATTAACCTCTCCCTAGTCACGAATGAATCGTTTTCTGAATGTATGTATGTGAAGTAAACCCACACCAGTCTGTAAGTTCCTAGCTTTCTAATTCTAGAAGTTATGGTGTCCGGGGACAGAGAGAAATGACAAGTGCGCATTTGTGATGTATGCCGTTCTCTTTGCTTATATTTAAAGAATCCCCATGCATCCCCCCCTCTTTTCATGGTGAGTCTCTCACGCAGTCTCTGATATGTGGCTTATGCTGTAGCAGAAATGATTCCAGCATCATTTCCCGTGGGAAGCTCTCTCCAGTATACCCAGTATCAGTATTTAGCTAGTGTCCTGCGCAGAGAAGAGGAGCAGGGTTACACCTGGCTGTAGGTAATAAAGGAGACATGCCGAGGATGGGTAATGTTTGCCTATTGAACTAACCCCTGATGTTTGTACATATCCAAGTATTTGATTTGAAAAGTGCCGGCATATGGCCAGATGCTGTCAGCAACAAGTACAAACACCATCTCGCCACTATAAGTACTGCTCCCCGGCCGGTGTAAGTGCCACACTTCAGCTGGGAGATGAGCTCAGCACACAAACGTTTTTTTTTTCCGTTTCCGTTTAGTTTTTTTTGCGGTTCGTATACGGTCCGCATATGAAACCATTCATTTAAATAGGTCCGCAAAAAAAACGGAATGTACTCCGTATGCATTCCGTTCCCGTATTTCCGTTCTGTTTAAAGATAGAACATGTCCTATTATTGCCTGCAAATCACGTATCACGTTCCGTGGGGCTGTAAAAAAAAAAGAACAGATACAGATACGTTCCGTTTTTTGCTGAACCATCTATTGAAAATTATCTGACCAGCCTAATTTTTCAATGTAATTACTGTATACTGTATATGCCAAGCTTCCGTTTCTGATCCGCAAAAAAAAGTATCACATATGGAAATGGAACGCTAACACTACTGAAACATAAAGCGGGACAACGGATCCGTGAAAAACGGACCCTAAAATACTGAAAAGGCCATACGGTCGTGTGCAAGAGGCCTTAGGGCTCATGCACACAAACGTATTTTCTTTCTGTGTCCGTTCCGTTTTTTTTGCGGACCGTTTTCGGAACCATTCATTTCAACGAGTCCACAAAAAAAACGCGAAGTTACTCCGTGTGCATTCCGTTTCCATATGTCCGTATTTCCGTTCCGCAAAAAAAAGAAAATGTCCTATTATTGCCCGCATAACGGACAAGGATAGGACTGTTCTATACGGGGCCAGCTGTTCCGTTCCACAAAATACGAAATGCACACGGATGTAATCCGTATTTTTTGCGCATCAGTTTTTTGCGGACCGCAAAATACATACGGACGTGTGCATGAGCCCTTATACAAGCCGCATGTTTCATTTCTAGCATTATAGCAGCAGTTCACACAAGACCATGTGGGGTCTTAGGTCTTAGACTTTTTTTACTCTATTATTGGAATAACATTTCGGAGTCACTGCATATGTATGGTGGCAATAAATTTCCCTGAAGTTTCCCTGCAAACCTGTCAGGGTATTGAAATTTATGGCAGGCTATACTTTCTGAGTTAGACCCAGACAACAAGCTGGAATAAAAAGGCCTTTAGGCTAGGTTCACATGCGAACTGGTATTTCCCTTCCTGTTCTGTGATTGGAACATGAAAACGAACACAGCAGCAACGCCTGATCCGTCACATGGCTCATTCCAGTGTCCACTGGACTATAATGGTCCATTAGGTATCCGATCCGTCATGTTGTCCGTCATTGTAGTGGAAAAACATAGCACAGCACTTCTTTTTTGTCATTTTTACAAATTCTGCAATGGAGGCTTCTGGTGCAGATGTGAGCCAAGGCTGGAAAACCAAGGGGCATTTATCCCCATCAGCAATGTTACTGCCCACCAGCTGCTGAAGAGAGATTTCTAGTAAAGCCATTTTATAATATATCTGGGTTGTCCTAATTCAGCAAATGTAATTTATCATGTAGAGAAAGTTAATACAAGGCACTTACTAATGTATTGTGATTGTCCATATTGCCTCCTTTGCTGGCTGGATTCATTTTTCCATCACATTATACACTTCTTGTTTCCATGGTTATGACCACCCTGCAATCCAGCAGCAGTGGTCGTACTTGCACACTATAGGATACGCTTTTTCCTATAGTGTGCGAGCACAGCCACCACCATGGAAACGAGCAGTGTATAATGTGATAGAAAAATTAATGCAGCCAGCAAAGGAAGTAATATGGATAATACATTAGTCAGTGCCTTGTATTAAATTTCTGTACATACTGAATGCTGGGCACCCTACACTGAATATACTTACCTGGGTCCCCGTTCCCTGCGCCTCTCCTGGTCCCTGCACTGTCGCTTCTCTCCGTGCGCGGATGAAAACATCCGGTGTCGGGGGAGGGGGGTTGCAGCAAATGGCAGGCGGAGACGGGGACAAGCCTCCCTTGTGTCACCCGCGATGCTAGGGAGACTCGTCCCCGCCTGCCATTGGCTGTGAACCCCCCACCGACACCAGATGTTTTCATCCGTGCACAGAGAGAAGCAGCGGTGCGAGGACCAAGAGTGGCGCAGGGAGCGGAAAGCCAGGTAAGTATATTGTGTGTGGGGGGGCCCGGCATATGAGGGGACTATATATATATAGGATTGGATAAGCCCTTTAAGCAGATATAAGGTACAACTATGAAAGGAATTGTGGCGTCACAGCTAAAGTGTGAGCTTCCACAGCTGATTTTGCCAGGGGATGCCCAAGTCAGCCAGGTTTTCATCAGAGACCCCAAACATGGACAGCCAGAATCCTCCAGCGAATGCTTGTTTGTGACTGTAGGCTCTGGCTCGGAGAAAGAGGCCCCAAGTGTAGACCCCCTGCACGATGTCCATATTCCCCAGTATGTCCTATAGACAGGACTTGTCTTGACAAAATTACTCCTTTAAACCAAATTTGAAAACTTTGAATCTTTTTAAATTGTTGGAACCCCTATTTAAAGGCCCTCCTCAAACCCTTACCACAGTTATTGGCGGAAACAACACTCTGTAATTTATTTCTTGTTTGGAGTGGACCTCATTTGCCTTATTGTAAGGCCTCATTCACATGGCATAGGCATGTTCATGGATACACACAGAGTCCCTGTGCCTATGGTTGACATGTCACTGCAGCTGGCATTGGCCGGTGTGTTTCCATGACCTCTTATCCCTATATTGTAAGGCCTCATTCACATGGCATAGGCATGTTCATGGATACACACAGAGTCCCTGTGCCTATGGTTGACATGTCACTGCAGCTGGCATTGGCTGGTGTGTTTCCATGACCTCTTATCCCTATATTGTAAGGCCTCATTCACATGGCATAGGCATGTTCATGGATACACACAGAGTCCCTGTGTCTATGGTTGACATGTCACTGCAGCTGGCATTGGGTGGTGTGTTTCCATGACCTCTTATCCCTATATTGTAAGGCCTCATTCACATGGCATAGGCATGTTCAAGGATACACACAGTCCCTGTGCCTATGGTTGACATGTCACTGCAGCTGGCATTGGCTGGTGTGTTTCCATGACCTCTTATCCCTATATTGTAAGGCCTCATTCACATGGCATAGGCATGTTCATGGATACACACAGAGTCCCTGTGTCTATGGTTGACATGTCACTGCAGCTGGCATTGGGTGGTGTGTTTCCATGACCTCTTATCCCTATATTGTAAGGCCTCATTCACATGGCATAGGCATGTTCAAGGATACACACAGTCCCTGTGCCTATGGTTGACATGTCACTGCAGCTGGCATTGGGTGGTGTGTTTCCATGACCTCTTATCCCTATAAATGACAGGCAAACAGAAGTAAGCAGACATGTGGCAGGGGGTTCAAACTGTGGCAGCGGAGGAACTGAGGAATGGATAAGTATTTTGAGACCTAATTTTAAAGAGGACCTGTCCACCCCCCTGACACGTCATCATTTCTTAGAAGTGCATGTGGTGCTGTACTTCTGTTATAGCTCCTGGAGAGCTGGCATGTACCTATTAAACTGGCTGAGCTGTTAAAAGCTAAAGGCATCTGTGTTGGTCCCATGGTCATATGTGCCCGCATTGCTGAGAAAAGTGATGTTTTATTATATGCAAGTGAGCCTCTAGGAGCAACAGGGGCGTTGCCGTTACACCTAGAGGCTCTGTTCTCTCTGCAACTGCTGCACCCTCTGCATTCTGATTGACAGGACCAGGCAGTGTAAACATTATCACACCTGACCCTGACCTCTCCTACAGTCTCGTGCTGTGCAAGTATCCGACCCAGGCGCAGTACAGGAAAGAGGCTCGAAGTACAGAGGAGAACTACTGGCAATCATCTTTCCTGTACAGGGACTGAGCCGGATACTGAAGCACACGGCACAGTGCTACACTTTAGGAGAAGTCAGGGCTAGGCATGATCACAGTTACACTGCCCAACCCTGTCAATCAAAGTGTAGAGGGTGTGCAGTTGCAGATAAAGCTCAGCCTCTCATTTGCATATATTATAAAATCAGCAATGCCGGCACATATGAACATGGGACCAACACAGCTGCCTTCAGCTGCCAAGTGCACATGGAACAGGTCAGCCAGTTTCAGAGTTGACAGATGCCCTTTAACATCTTGGACATTTTTTTTCGTTAAACCAGTAAGCCACCTTTTGTTAGTCTCTGGTCACATCTGCGTTGAAGACTGTGAAAAATGAAGCTTTCTAAGCGTCTGTTAGGCCTCATGCACATGACCGTATGGCTTTTTCAGTATTTTGCGGTCCGCAAAAAACAGATCGGCAAAAAATACGGATGACGTCCGTGTGTATTCCATTTTTTGAGGAACGGTCGGTGCCCGTGCATTGCGGGCCGCAATTTGCAGTCCGCAGCACGGGCTTGTCCAGCACACGTTCATGTGAAAGAGGCCTTAGAGATAATACAACCGGATCTGTTCCGTATTCTTCTTCACCAAAATATGCTATGGTGCTTTGTACTGTACAGCTTGCATGCAGCTGCTCGGCCATGAAGCTTCCAGCGCAGGGTTTTTGTGCTGATGTTAATGCCAGATATGGTTTGGAACTCGGCAGTTATTGAGTCAGCAGAGCCTTGGTGACTTTTATGCAGTATGTGCCTCAGTATTTTGCGACCCCACTCTGTAATTTTACGTGGTCTGCCACTCCTTGGCTGTGGTTCCTAAATGCTTCGACTTTGCAGTAATAACAATCACAGTTGATTGTGGAATGTCTAGGAGGGACTGACTTGTTCTCATAGTAGAATCCTATTGCCGTACCATACTCAAATTCTGTGAACTCTTTAGGATGAGACGTTCTTTTACAAAGGCAGACTGCATGGCTAGATGCTGGATTTTATACACCTGTGGCACTTGGACTGAAAGAAACACCTGAATTTAATGATTAAGAGGTGGCACGGCGCAGGTGAAAGAGGTGGGAGAAAGGAGCCTCTAGGAGCAGGAGCAAGGCAAGGTGGTTAAGCAGTAGTTTAATATTGATGACCTATCCTCAGGATAGGTCATCAATATCCGATCAGCCAGGATCCATCTCCCTGCACCCTCACCGATCAGTTGTATGAAGGGGTAGCGGCACCTGTGCGAGTGCTCCTTCCTCTCCAAAATTCCCTGTGTCTCATCTCCTGTGCAGCGGCTGTGCAGTGTAGCTACAATACATTCACTTGAACAGTGAATGGGGATGGCGTAGCTGTAGTTACACCTGCTCACTGCGGGGAGCTGGGAGTCGGCCCACCGCCAACCTGAAATTGATGACCTATCCTGAGTATAGGTCTTCAGTATAAAAAAAGTGGACATACCCTTTAATGGCAAGAGCACCAGCAAAAAATGCAGGTCGGACGCAGATCCCAAATGTTATGGTGTGCATGAGGCCTTAATGGGGTTTTGCCAAATTTTCAAGATATTTCCTATGTAAGAATAGGATCGGTGGGGGTAGCATAGTACCTGCCTCCAAAATAGCCTCTGGCAGCGCAAGTCTGAATCAATGTTAGATCTTTTCTACAGGTCACAAGACATAATTTAAAGGGGTTTAAAGTTTTATCCAACCCCTGTAATGACACCCCTAAAGCCTGGGCCTTTCGTATACATTATATTTACCTGCTCCCCGGCACCCGTGTCACTCCGGATCCCTGCATGGCAGCTGCCATTTCGCCCGTGAAGCTAGGGAAGCTCGTCCCTGTTGCGGCCTGCTATTGGCTGTTTTGATCAACGCAATGTGGAGATGCAGCAGCGGCCGTGCAGGAATCCTGAGCGACACGGATGCCGGGGAGCAGGTAAGTATAATGTATATGAGGGTCCGGGCATTCAGAGTTATATAAGATTATAGCCAAGTATCCTGTTTGTGAAATATAATAAATATGTAAAAACTCAAACTATTTTAGCAAGCTTATTGAAATGAATTCCTAGTAGGGAGAAGACTTACTAATAGGATACGATCCGTCTGTAATCACTGTAAGAACTGAACATGGAAGTCCTCTAACTTTCCAACCAATTCAAACATCTCAGTAGGGTGCTAAGGTGAAGGAAGCCTTCTTCTGCACACTAGTTTGATGTAGTTGGTTCGCCTCACATAATATAAGGGTAGCCAATAGTTGCAAAGTGTGCATTGATGCAGATAGACAAACACATTTGTTAGGCAAGAAGCTATAATATAAGTTTAACTAATACGCTGTTCAATCTACAGTTCTGTGTACAAACCATTTATACAAGAACCTGTATTGTGGGATGAGTCCTTAGGTACATTCATTAACGGGCTCTACGTCGCAGACCCTAACGCAGTATACCCAGAGTGTGTAGCGCAGTTTATGGATCACAATTGTCATCCTACTGTCATTGATCAAGTACCCAAACTCTTACTAATGTTTTCACTTAAACATGGGATTAATCAGGCACTGCATGGTTAGCTGATTCCAAGCAGTGAAAAAAAAATTCAAACCTTAGAAAAATGTGGCAATCGATAAAAAACGATTATATACAATAACTGTGAAAATCCGCAAAGAAAGGTTTTGCCTGTAGTGATGTGGTATCCTGTTCTACTTTATTACTGAAAGAAACAAATCAATTTGTAAAAAAAAATTTTTTACATCTACGATCGAAACACTAAAGGGGCATTGTATGTACTGTATTTTAGGAGCTTAGATTAGACCCGCATTCCTCATCAGGCCTCAGATCAGACTCTCATTCCACATCAGACCTCAGATCAGACGTAAAATAAAAAAGGACTTACTTCTCTTGCTCCGGATGGCGCCACCACTCACCGCTCCCTGGTCTTCTGCTGGCGCCACGCTGCACTGCGACCTGACATCGCACAGCGTCAGGTCATAGCGCACACTATATGCTGATGCTGTATGCAATCAGGACACAACGCAGCGGACACTTGACAGAAGACCTCACAATGAACTTGAGCCTTAAAGCAGATTTGTACCTATGAACAGGGGTGCACCTAGCCTTTCTGCTGCCTTTCAGGCGAAAATGGAAATGGCGCCCCTCCCTCCCCAATGCCAATTTCTTAACCTAACTCATTCCATTCAACCCATGGCCCTTCTGCTGCCCCCCTCTCTTGCCCCTTCCTGGTGCTGCCTGAGGCGCTCGCCTCCACTGGCCTCATTGGTGGTGCACCCCTGCCTATAAAACTGGCTGCCCTGTTACATGTGCGCTTGGCAGCTGTAAACATCTGTGTTAGTTCCATGTTCAGATGTGCCCGCATTTCTGAGAAAAATAATGTTTCATTATGTTCAAATGAGCCTCTAGAAGACTGGCCCTGTCATTTAAAATGCAGAGGGTGTGGCAGAGCCTCTAGGTGTAACAGCAACGCCCCCATTGCACCTAGAGGCTCATTTGCATATATTAAAACATCATTTTTCTCAGAAATGCGGGCACATATGAAGATGGGACCACCACAGATGCCTTCAGCTGCCAAGTGCACATGTTCATAGGTACAGAACTGCTGACGGACGCCCTTTAATCCACAACCCTTGAATATTCACAAAGGAAGAATGTCGCAGCACTCCAAAAAGATCCACTTGGAAAAGGTTGTTTATTCTTCCATGTACAAAAAAACAGCAACGTTTCAGTCCTGTCACAGGACATTTTAAAGCCTGCTAGGGCTGAACTGTCGCCGTTTTTAGTAGAATAAGAATAAACAACCTTTTCTAAGTGGATCTTTTTGGAGTGCTGCCAGATACTATATATATATATATATATATATATATATATATATACACACACACATATAGATAGGGTTCAGAGGGATAGAACCTACACGAGGATCCCGGTATTTTTCAAAGGAGTGTGGAGCTGTAAGACTTCTGTCCTTATATTTATGTTGGTTGTCATGGTGACATGGATAATTTAAACACTGGAGGATGGGAGTAAAAACACTAATTGGTCACTTTCTCTTTATGTAGCTGGCAGTGACACGGTTACCGTTTCTTTCTCACCAACATGCCCGTCAGAAGTCTTTTAATGTTCTTTTTTTGTCTAGCACAGACAGTATTTTGCACCTATGTATAATTAAACAAAGATTTGGAACAGACCAGCAAGGTACTTGTGGTAATGGCTGTAGGAACGTTAGCGTAGGATGCAGTGTGACACAGAATTTATTTCTGTGCACATATACATATGTATATACTATTATTATGTATCATTACCTGGATCACAGAGGCTGGGTAGATCAGGGGGTATATATATGCATGCCTGGAAGTGGTGGGTCATGGGTAACTTCAGCTTATTCGTCATAGATTCTTGCTGTTTTACAGCCTTTAGTATATCATAAATGCATTTACAGCTTGGTTAATGCTCTGTTAATTCTAAGAATAAAGGGTCAGCCGCAATACATTTGATGAAACATTTTCTCTTCTTTTGAAACACGTTTTATGCACTCTATAAAACATAGACATTTACAATGCATTCAGAAAGCCCTCAAACCCTTTCACATTTTGTCATGTTGCAGCCTTGTGCTAAAGTCAAAATTCAAGTGAAAACTAAATTTTAGAAATTTCTGCAAATGTATTAAAATTCTAAAATAAAAGGAAATTTTGCATGGACATACAGTAAGTATTCAGATCCTTTGCTATGCCACTTGAAATTTAGCTCTGGGGGTCTTACATTTCTCTTGATAATCTTTGAGATGTTTCTGCACCTTGGTCAGAGTCCACTTGTAGGTTCAGATGATTGGACATGACTTGGAAAGACACACTTCTTCTATATAAGATCTCACAGCTGACAATGCATATCAGAGCAAAACCAAGCCACGAGAAGGAAAGGACTGCTTGCACAACTCAGAAACCGTATTGTGTGGAGGCACAGCTCTGGAGAAGGCTGCTGCTCTGAAAGTTCCCAGGGGTAAAGTGGCCACCATAATTCTTAAATGGAAGAAGTTTAGAACAACCAGGACTCTTCCTAGAGCTGGCTCCTCCACCGTTGGCGCTCGCTCACTGGCCTCGCTGTATATTTTTTTGGGGGGTGATTGTGACCCCTACTTATTTAATCGTCTGAACTGGCCCACTGGTTATTCAGATCTTGAGGACAAAAGGAAAATATTTATCCCTGCATCTTGATAGAAATTAAGTGTGGACAAAAAATCCCCTGATGAGTCCATCTTTATGGATGAAACGTGACGCGTAGGGACGTAGTAAGGAATGAATAGGGAATAGGCCCAATACACAGGGTCAGGTTCGGTGTGGGGTCGCCCCTGTCGGGGCGGGTGCTCTGCGTGTGTAGGCAGGCGGCATTGTAGGTCCCTTATCCCAACTACTATAGGGATAACTAGGGATATATAGGATAGTCCGCTACTGTCACAAAATTAAGCAAGCAGGCATCTATACCCCAGATATGTTTGCATTCAAAATATGTAAGTAGCAATCATTGTGAAGGCTTGAGGTAAGCTGTTTTGAATATGCACTAATTATGAGAAATTTTGCACAGTGGGGAAATTTCTATACAGAATTTTAATAGCAGAATTAAAAGCTAGGTTTTATATGTCTAGTCCTTGGTGTGGATTATAATTAATAAAGTGGTCAAGGGATGTTTTCCTCTGGATAGGATTGGTTGAGGAGTGGTGGAGTTATTTTGGAGAAGGGCCTTGGCAAAAGAGATGACCAAGAATCCAATAGTCACTCTTGCTGAGCTTCGAAGAAAAAAATTTGATTTTTTTTTCCCCATTACCCCATTTGCCACATGGTATAAATATCTTTATATTTTAATAGTTTTTAATTCTATGGAAAGGGTGGTGATTTAAACTGTGCAGCAGGGCCTGTTTTAAAGCGTTCTAAAGCAAGACTAACTTTGTGGTGATAGCCACAATATCAATACCAGTGAGAGTTGCGTATAGCCGCATGTTACTCGCAACACAGTTCCTAACAGCTCTTTATGTAGAGCAACTTGCCCTGGAATCCTATCCGCCACTCAAATCTGGTCCACTTCTCTAGCTGCTACATAACCTGAGATATTCTAGGATAAAGAAGAGCCCTCACCCTCTTGTGCTGGCTATGATCTTAGCAAGCGTGAAGGAAGAGGGGAAGTGGGGGCATGATAATAGACTGTAGGACATGATCCCAGGGGGAGGGTAACATGCAATCTGTGCATGTTATCAATCATAATTAATTAAAGAGCGTATGGAAGGGGGTCTTCATTTCCAGGAAAAGAATAGATGACCGCTTCCTTATCTAATCACCCTTGAGCACCTGTTTACACCAATTTTTGATGCCATGAGCCAGGCGTTTACCAGCATCCAGATCATGGTGCCAAATAAGTCACACCAGAAAGATTTTCAACCTCTTTTCAGACAGGTGTAATATTGTTTTTTTTTATACCCATGGTATGGACGCAGCATCCGGACTTCCCACAGTTCATAAGAACCAGAGTTATTGTGCTCTATACTAATGAAAAGCAGGAGGTTCAGGTGTTGTATCCGTAATATGAGATCAATAAAGCTCTGAAAGTGGATTTATAAAGCATTTTATGAGGTTTAGGAATTTATCGTTTATTTGGATTACAGTTTGTATAGGGGGATGGAAAATTATAACCTAAATAATGCTCATTTTTTTGCATGGAAAATTAGTTGGTGCATTCATAAAATTTGTAACATTTTAAGGCTACTGTCACATCTACGCTTTTGCCTTCCGGTATGGAGATCTGTCATAGGATCTCAATACCGGAGGAAAACGCTTTAGTTTTGTCCCTAATGATGATTGTCCGTTCTACTTGGTTGCGTTCCCATGCCGGACAGAAAAACACTGCAAGCAGCGTTTTTCAGTGCGTCATGGGATGTGGAGCAAGACGTTTTCTCGGGCACAAAAGAAAACGGATCCGTCTGCCATTGATATACAATGGTTTTAGTGCCAGTTCCGTCATGGCTATTTTAGAGATAATATAATCAGATCAGTTCATAATGGATGCGACCGGTTGTACTATCCTAACGGAATTGTTTTTACTGATCCATGAGGGATCAAGCAAAAACGCTGGTGTGAAAGTATCCTAATACATGCAGCACTGAGTGTAGACATGTGGTATGTATGCACTCCTCACATCTTACAGTTATTTTGCCAATGTAGTAGAGTTAACCCATATGCTTAATTAGATGTGTTAACAAAACTAGTTGTGTTAAGCCGACACCTTAAATTGCTTTTCAATAACTTTTGTTATAGGATATCACGATGAGTTAAGAAATTTGAATTAAGAGTTTGAGTATTAATTCTTCTATGTCTGTATATTTATTTGCATAAGGACTCCTATGAAAGAGTACACATTTTAGTCGCAAATTTTAATTTTCATCCAATTTTTGTTTATGATCACTGCTGCAAAGTTGCATGAAGGTGGTTGTGAGTATTAAAGGGGTTATCCAATGTCTCAAACAGCCCCCCCCCCATGTGCTGGGTCCCTCACAGGTAATACCCCTCTGTTTTGGAGCCAATATAGTAAGTAAGGATGGTCCTTTTGTGGTATTAGGAAAACCAGCTATTGCTCTATTTAAATTGTTAGGCCTTGGGCTTGTCCATTGAAGGGGAGCTTAAGGCAGGGTGGGCTTGTTCATCATAGAGGCATCAGTGGGCTGGAGACCAGAGTGGCTTGTATGTTGCAAGATAGGTGCTGGGTTGGAGGTCAGAGTGAGTGATGCAGGGCATAGTGGGTTGCCTTACTTGTGTTTGGGATACCCATAAAACAAGAAGTGACAAGATATTGCCTGGAAAGTGCCCTTGAGTTGACCTAGGGATTTATTGCTGCTTGGAAGTAGTGGGCTAGGATAGTCTAGCCTCAGGAAGGAACAGTTTAGAAAGGCCAGGAGTGGCCAGTTCTGGGCAGTCTTCGCGAGTTATGAGAGTCCAACCCAGATGGAAGCCAAGAGACGAGATTAGTTGAATGGTGCTAGATCCAAAACTGGGAAAGGTACAGATGAGTCTGGGAGGGGCTGTGTGGGAAGACAGCCAGGAAGAGACTGGTGAGACTGGTGATCAGCATGTAATGGGAGGTTGGCTGCTCTGAGGCCTAATTGGTTTCATCCTGTGGTGTAGTGGTATAAATGGGAGTGGTAGGAGGTTCAGTTGAAGAAGGGCTCTCAGGAATTGGCCCAGGAGTTGTGGTGACCCTCTTACTGCACATACTAAAAGTCGTGTAAGTAAGAGGTTTGTGTGAAGGCAAAACCAACCTAAGGTTTCAGTGAAGCTAACAGGGATCTTCACAACAATCGGATCTCCATTTTGTACAAAGCTTCAGAAGGTTATACTGCAAATAATTTATTAGCACTCTGATTTTATTAGTAGACATGTGTAGATTTTTTGCTGATTCACAAATCACCATCTGATTCACCAGCTGTTTGGTCGTTTTGGGTGAATTGATTTGATGTGTTTGAGATTTTCTTCTGGTCAGTTTTTTCGCCTATTGTGATCTCTGCTGTGGTGGATTTGCCTCTACATGTATCAGCTGTGTGCGCCAGTGACATGCATGTCTTCTACAAGGTCAGTTTGACTTTTGCATTACAGTAGAGGAGTAATACTGGGACTTTGGCAGTGGAGATCCAAGCATACCATACATTGGCCATTATGTGCATGGAGGTGAGATGTGATCTTTTTTGTTCTTTGTAGATTAGGTATAGGTTTCTTCTAAAAATCATACATTGCTCAATAAATTTGATGGAAAAAGACTAATGTAAGGTGTATGTTATCTGGTGTGGAAGAACATTTCTCTAAGAATACAAATGACAGTCAGGCCCTGGCTCAGTAACAGTTTATGATATTGTTTCAGTGCCAATAAATATTGGAAGCAAAATGAATCATGTCACATTGCCCTTTGAGTGCTGGAATGATTGATATGTAGAACTAGTGACTCAGGCAGATACCGGAACCAAAATGTTTCTGGTCTTTGTATAGAAGCCCCATTAAGCAAATCAAGTTTCACTTGTAAGTTACAATTAATTTAGGTGATAGCTTTAAAAGGATGTGTTCATGGTATTCCATCTGTGCAATGTAAACAGGCAAAAACAGGCAAATTTATAGCTGCAAAATGGTAGATTAGTGCCTGTAGACAAAATTGGACTTCTGATTGATGCAAAGCCACCCTGAATTAGGGTGCTTTCACACTAGCGTTTTTACTTTCCGTCCTAGAGTTCCGTCCTCGGGCTCTAGGAAGGAAAGATACTGATCAGGATTATCCCAATGCATCCTGAATGGAGAGAAATCCGTTCAGGATGCATCAGGGTGTCTTCAGTTCAGTCTTTTTGACTTTTCAGGACGGAGATAAAACTGCAGCATGCTGCGGTTTTATCTCCGTCCTGAAAAGCCTGAACACATGACTGAACGCCTGATCAGGTCTTAAGTCCCATTGACTTACATTGGGGCCGGATCCGGCATTAAAAAAAGACTGAAGGACGGATCCGTCCTTCAGGTGTGCGCATGCGCAGACCTTTAAAACAGTGAAAAAAATGCAAGACGGATACGTCTCTCCGCATGGCAAACGGAGAGATGGATCTGCACTTGCAATGCATTTGTAGACAGATCCGCAATCCGGATCCGTCTACAAATGCTTTCAGTTGTCATGCGTTGTGACGGATCCGGCGGGACGGAAGTGCACGCCGGATCCACACAATGCAAGTGTGAAAGGGGCCTTAATCTATTTAAAGATCTAGACACTAGCACCCCAACTGCTAAAAAAATACTCAATTAATCTTGCCTATCACTATGAAAAATATATATTAAGGAATACAACTGAGGTTGCTTAGTGGCCCCCAGAGTTTCAGCCAGGAGGCCAAAAGAAAAGGGTTATACGTGAGCGTCACAGGAACCCTCTATAGAATGACAAAAAAGTCTCAAAGAAATGGTAGGACTACCATTGCGTTTTCACTACTGAAAAGTTTCTTCTTAAACACCTAACAGTCACATTAAAATTGGAAAAACCCTCCCAAAAATGACCTTTTTTTATTGCATATTTTTAATGTGTCTGAAGTAAATCTTGTTGATGCACAACTCAGGGGACACTATTGCATTTTTAACCCCTTAGTGGCATCATTAATTTTAGCCTTAAGGACCATTAATATTTTCCCCCTTTGTGTTCCAGCAGTAATAATTTTCTTCTAAAAATTTTTTGTCATTTTGCGGGATTAGTTGTTGGTTTTTTAGGAACCATTTTGGGGTATACATAGTGTATTAAGTAACTTTTATTATTTTATTTTTAGGGCAAACATAAAAAATCTGCAATTTGTACATTGTTTTTGTGGAATTTATTTACGGTGTTCACTTGGTAGTGAAAATGTGGGTTAGTGTAATGTAGTACCATCTTTCTATATATCTTTTTTACCATTTTCCTTTCCTCTTGCAGGCTGTCAGCTCTGAAAATGCTCCCCCTCTTTCCCCAGACTGACAGGGAGGGAGCGCTTCTTTAGTTGCTCATATCTCTGGTTTGGTACCAGCTAAAAATATGGGCTGACAGATAATGACAGCGTTATCTTCAGTATATGGGAAGATATCACTGTTAGAAATCGGGATACAGTGAATGTATCTGAAAGTGAAAGTAAAAGAAGGTTTTACCCACGATTATTCCCGACTCGATTTCTAACAGTGATAACTTCTGCTTAGCTTGGACTTAAGCTGCCATTCTGGTCTTCTATGAAGTATATCAGGAGATATCCACAGCTAAAGCAGAACAGTTAAATACTTTTCCGACTCTGCTGAGCTCGGGCAGAACAGTTAAGTGGTTAATCAAAGTTTAAATTAAATGAAGATGTTACAAAAGCAAAATCCACGTATAAAAAAGCCAGCCCTTTCCTAGTGAAATGTTTGATTTCCCTACTTTCACATTATAAATTGTTCACTTAACATCCCCCTTAAAGGGCTTATCCCATGATTAATGTTAAAAATGAAAATCAGACATCATATGTACGTCCTATAGTATGTCAATCTCCTTCTAACAAAGCTAGAATCAGCCCTGTACTTCCCATGGATCCAAAGATATCTCTATTCATTGCTCTCCTAGATTCACAGTTGAAACCAGAAGTTTACATACACCATATAAAAAGACACATATGCATGTTTTTCTCGATATCTGACACGAAATCAGAATTAACCTTTCCTGTTTTTCAATCCTATTGAAAATTTATGGGCAAAGCTAAAAAGGCAAGTGCGTGCAAGGCGGCCAACAAACATGGCAGTTACACCAGCTTTGTCAGGAAGAATGGGCCCAAATAACGACCAACTATTGTGAGAAGCTTGTGGAAACGTTTTACCCAAGTCATACAGTTTAAGGGCAATGGTACCAAATATTAATGAAATGTATGTTAACTTTTGACATTGCAGAAAATAATAAAAAATGCCTTAAAACATTCTCTCTCTCTCGTTATTCTGACATTTGTCAAATAATAATTATGGTAATCCTAATTGACCAAAAACAGGAAAGGTTTATTCTGATTTCATGTCAGATATTGATAAAAACATGCATATGTGTCTTTTTATATAGTGTATGTACTTCTGGGTTCAACTTTTTACCAAGCTAAAAGCTCAAGGGGAGTGTCTTTTCACCAAAACCAAGGAGGTGTGTCCATTCTGCTGGAGCTCTCCATATCACAGTTCAGGAGGCAGTTGAAAAATAGAACTGAGCATGTGCGGCCATTTTAGTGAGCCAGACAAATAAATAATAAACAGAACAAACAGCAGGTGGCGCTATACAGATATATTTTATGGAATAACTCACTGGCTATGCTAAATTTTTGATTACATGCAATTAAAAAAGTATTCAGATCCAGGTGCTGGTTTGAAAACTGTAGAATATTTTTTGTGGGACAGCCCCTTTTAAGGAACACTAAATGTAGAAGTGAATGCTAAAATTAGGCAAGAAATGCAGTAGTCCTCACTGTTAATCATTTTCAATCACTTTCTACATGATTCTGACATAAACAGTCTTCTGGAAATCCTGTAGAAAACAAAGAGGTTAATCTCCTGCTGGAGATCGACTGATAGAATGGGCTTAGCCTAGTGGTGGAGTTTAATAATCCTTTTGTCATTCTGTAGACAGAACACAGCAGGGAGGCTCCTGCTCCAGCCACTTGGCTTGACATAATACAGTGAGGAGGAGGTAGGGGATGTGTGGCCTCCTGATACACAGAAATTTCTCCAAAAATATCTCAGTTTTTACTGTAATATGAGACAAAATAAAACCAAGGTAGAGGAGAAGACATGAAGAAAGGTGGTGCTATAATATTTATTCTTGTGAATTTTCTGTGATTAGTGTTCCTTTACTCTTCTGCGAAAATACTGAAGCTATTGCCATGACAGACGGACTCCCCCAAGGTCTTTCATGTATTTTATACTAATTTGTTAATCCAATAAAGCAATGTAAGGCTTTCTGCACTTGCTCTGACCAGTGTACTATTGTAAAATCAGAAGCTTATTAAAGCTGTAATTTCAGCATATTGTGCTGATTACATAGTGCTAGCATATAAAGATATTAAGACCCTTTCTCTTTTTGTGTACAGTACTAGGATTTCTTGCAGATTGACGTCCCCAGAAGTAGATCATGCAATGTTTTCAAAGCACCAGAGAGATGGAATTGAGAGTTCAAAGACCCTCGCCTGCCTATGTGCCATATGATATTATCCCTTAATGAGGCAGACCTCATAGGGGATGGAACAGCGGGGACCAGGATAATGAGATGCACTTGCTCAGTTTCCACTACTCAAATGGGAAAGGTAGGATGTTTAGTAAACCCTGCTGATTCTCCTGACGCCTAAATAAACAGAGATTCCTTTAGGAAAATTTGAATTGTAAAATGCAAATTTAATTTAGAAAGGCATTATCTACTGAGCTATGGTAATAAGTCAGTATAGCTTTGGTCTGTTATTTTAGTCCTGTAGGTCTTTCTTACTAAACTAATACAATGATAACATAATGATTTCATGGTTCTTGGAAAAACCATATGAAAAACATTTGTTGAATATATACATAGCACTGTTGGCTGTAGTAAAACATAAAGAGATGGTTATGTAGAATTGCTTTCAGACTACTTTTAGACAACTTTGTTCTGACAAACTTGATGATAATAATTATATATAACTTTGTCATCGCCTTTAATCTCTTCTAGCAGAAACCATTATGGACCAAAGGCCCGTTTTTCAAATCTGACATATGTTGCTTTAAGTGGTAATGACTTTGAAAAGCTTGTATTTATACAAGCGATTCTGAATGTTTTTTTTTTCGTGACACAGCCTTTATTTTAGTGGTTTTGGATGATATATGAATACAAATTTGAAACAATTAAATTTTTAAAAAGTCCCTGTTTTTAAGACCTATACCTTACAAAAAGTTAATAATTAGCACTTAGTATATGTCAACTTTATGTTGGTATCATTTTTTAAATGTACTTTTGCTTACAATTTTTGCAGCGATTTATCAAGTTTTCAAGAAAATTTCTAAAACCCATTTTTCAGGGACCAATTTAGTTCTCATGTGGCTTTGAGGGGTCTGTATAATAGAACCCTCCATAAATCATCTAGTCTTAAAATCTGCACCCATCCTCAGGATAGGTCATCAGTATCTGATCTGCCACCTGCAGGCCTGAATTGTAATATACAAGTAATAAGCCTAGAAATCTAGTAAAAGCCCTGGCTTATTACTTTCATGGGACGCCTTCTTCGACCTCAGCCCGCGGTGGCGTTCCTGCTCAGCAAGTGCGTGCTTTGTGGTTTTTGGCCTCTCAGATGCTGTGATCACATTATGTCATGGCATCTGAGGGGCTAAATGTCCATGATCGGCATAACCGTCTATAGCACACATTAGCCCTGGGTGTCTGCTCTGTGAAACAGCAGTCATCTGGTAGCTATGGCTCTCGCCCTGCTCCAGAGAGGGTGCCATCTTTAAAGACCCAACACGACGGGGTTAAACCTATGTCTCCATGGTTACAGTCTACAAACACGGTCTGTAGTCAACCCTGCTGTCATGTGTTACACTTCAGTTGTACATATAAAGCATGAACACCTCTGTTATCACATAATTTAACATTAAAGGTGGTTTCTGGTTTCAGCAGCTAATCAAACAGTGCATATTAGCGTGAAATAAAGAATTGAGCACTACTTACCTAGCAGATAGAGCACAGCTGCTCCAGTTCTCCAGGTGGTGATATCATGGTGATAACACGTGACCGCTGCAGCCACTCACTGGTCTCAGCAGTATACAGAATAGGTCCATCATAGGCTGCAGTGGTCATTTGTTGTCGATGTGACATTACCGCTGTAGAGCTGGGTAAACAGAGCCTGGCTGGGAGAACCTGAGTAGCGGTGCCTGATCCAATCCCCAGTGTTGTCCTTTAATCTTGCAGGGTGATTACTATATATCTGTCATTGTGATCTTCTTTGTGTTGCCCAGTGTGCAAGATTGAGACGAGAGTGCACCAACCGTCAATATAAGCAATAACACCAATTCCTTGCTTTATAGCCATCTATATGCCATAGTGACAGTGGCTGTCATGTCACCTAAGGCTAGGAGGTTCCATCTTTTTCTCCACGCGACAAGGGCTCTAACAAAGCCTATAAAAGCATAGCCTTATAGGTTGCCTGTCATAATATCATTGACGGGTATGCTAAGTATTCCAAAGCATTATACATTGTAAAGTTTCAAGTGGAAATAGTAAAACATTTAAACTAAAGTGGAATAAAAGAAAATATCTTTTTTCATGAAAGTGCTTTTGCTGTGTAAACATATAAAAAAGTAAATGTAGCAATAATAAATAGCTATGATTCTGGGATTGTGGCAAAAAAATGAAAAGCTCCTGAGATACAGCATGATCCGTTTTTGTAGTAATTTTCGCAGTTTAATTACTAACTATGAAAACAAAAAAAAGACAAAAACTTCTGTCACATGGATACCAAATCACTGACCCTAGAAATCTATTGGGCCATAGCAATATTACAAGGAGGCACTTGGTCATAATGTTCTACATCGCATATAGCATTAAAGTCTATGGGTCCATGAAAACCACAGACTCAACATGGATGCCATCCATGTTTGGTTCTTGGTTTTCACGATGATTGCTAGGATATGTTCTGGAAACCAGTTTTCAGCCTAGCAGTGTCCTTGGCAAAGAACAGATTCTTCACAGACATCTTCACAGATGAACCACTAACCATCTTGTCATGGATGTCATCAGAGATGTGTGAAAGAGACCTTGCTTATACACAGTAGTACTTGTATGGTGTGATATTGTCCAGATGGATGTGCAGTACAACTCTTGCTTCCTGGTGCTTGCTCTTTAAGTATGTGTATTTTTTACAAATAGCTGTGCAAAGGTTTACAGCATCAGTTGTCCTCCTAATGGTTTGGATGCTATGCAACAGTCACTTCTATTACCTGTCAAGTATTGTATTTCCTAACACTCTCAGTCTTTAAAGTACGTGTGTTACTAGAGCTACCATGACATGGCGTTGACTCCATAGGAACAGTACACTAGTACTATCAATGGTCAACAAATCAATATTTATTTTGGATGAGGAAATGAATAGAACTATATTTTATGAATATCCAATAACATTTTATTGTCTGTTTGCAATAAATGAAAACATTTTTATAGAGTGTCTGTGCGCTCTGACATGCCAACACAGTTTGATAATAATCTAGTGACAACTTACCCTGAGGAAACATGTAGAAGAGCCCATTGGCTGCACTTCTGCTGTTCTGTCCAGTACCTGGAAAAAGGCATTATAACTGAAACCTTTGAACATGTCATGGATGTTTTACTACATTACAAGTACTTTTTTTTTTTAACTAAATGTGACTATAAGAAACCACTTTGTGTTTAAGATTACTTTCACACTAGCGTTTTTGCTGCATCCGGCAGGGTTCAGCAAAAAGGCTTCTGTTCCTGATAATACAACCACCTGCATCCGTTATGAACGGATCCGGTTGTATTATTTTTAACATGGCCAAGACGGATCCATCATGAACTCCACTGAAAGTCAATGGGGGACAGATCAGTTTTTTATTGTGTCAGAGAAATGCATTGACTTGCATTGTGGGTCATGACTTGCTCCACATCCCAGGACGGAAAGCAAACCGCAGCAGCTGCAATTTGCTCTCCGGTATGAAACGGAACAGAATGCATTTTGGAGCATTCTGTTCTTTTCAGCTACGTTTTTTCAGTTACGTTTATCCATCAATGGTGGTCATGCTTGCATACTATAGGAAAAACCACTAGCCCATGTGCAATCTCATGGTCTATAGTGTGCAAGCACGACCACCACTGATGCAGGGTGGTCGTAACCATGAAGCGAAGCAGGGTATTATGTGATGGAAAAATTATTCCAGCCAGCAAAGGAGGCGATATGGACAATCACAATACATTAGTAACTGGCTTGTATTAACGTCCTCTACATGATAAATGCCACTTGCTGAAGTGACACAACCCCTTTAAGATATGGCGATGTGCGTCTGGCATGAGCCACTGTGATAAATTTGCCTACGTTTACAGTGTCTACATTTCTCATAGAATTAGTAACGCTGCCCCAATGTTATTTACATCTCAGCTGCCTAGTCTCCTGTAGAAGTCACATTATACATACAGTGAACTAGTAAATGTATTTTAAATAAATCGTGACGTTGCTTTTAGTTTCCCATTACTACTATTACTATTACTATGGAATCATTTAAAATGTTATTCTGTGCAAACCTTCCACTGACAAAGTTGAGTTGCTAAGAGGTACAATTTTTACTACTTTAAACTGATGCATTAGTATATTAATAAATTGCTACAACTTAAAACTAGCGGAAAACGTAACTGTTATTGATGAAATGGTATAAAACATGCTGAAGGGAAGCAGACAGCATACAGTATTTTTGACATAGATATTAAGCGCTGTTTACATTCAAAGGACTGTTTCAAATGGTCTGTAGAACATATAAATGTATGAATATAGAGTTGCATATTTGTGCTTTTAAATGTCATTAAAAATATCTACACAGCGTGGTATAAGTTATTTTGGGGGTGTTACAGAGAGGCCAAATATCTTGGGTAAATATAAGGTAAATGTACTCCCTATTGATACAGTTGTGTTCAAAATTATTCAACCCCCAATGCTGTAAAGGGTTTTAGGGAATTTAGTGTACATTTGTAATTGTGTTTAGAATGAAATCTTACAAGGACTTTTTAAAGAACCAAATGCAACTAAAATGACATCAATTGATTTTGTAATACAGTATTAAATGTTTTTTTTGTGATTTCTTCATTGACACAATTATTCAACCCCTTAAAGACTACCACTCTTAGGCTAAATGCACACGACAGTTGTTTTTTGCTGTCCGCAAATCGGGATCCGCAAAAAAAACTGATGGTCCATCAGTTTTTTTTGGAGGATTCCTTTGTTTTCACAGATCCCCTGTAATAAATGCCTATCCTCGTCCGCAAATGAGAAAATAGTTGGACATGCACTACTTTTTTTGCTGAAGGGAAACACTGACAACGGATGCGGAACACAAACGGATGAACGGTCAGCATTTTTTTGCTGACCCATTGAAATGAATGGGTTCCTATCCGCAAAAAAAAACTGAAACGGAAGCCGAGAAAAACAACGGTCGTGTGCATTTAGCCTTAAGAACAGAGGTTCATTCAAGTGTTTTCGATCAGGTATTGAAAACCCCTGTGGATGTCCAGGAGCAGCAATCAAGCATAATAAGCCCCAATTAGGCAGATGTAAAATGACTGTGATACTCAGCTCCTTCTAGACATTTACTGGCGTGTTTACAAACATGGTGAAGTCAAGAGAATGGTCCAGGAAGACAAGAGGAGAGGTGATTTCTCTTCACAGGAAGGGCAATGGCTATAAGAAGATTGCAAAGATGTTAAACATACCAAGAGACACCATAGGAAGCATCATTCGCAAATCCAAGGCAAAGGGCACTGTTGAAACGCTACCTGGTCGTGGCAGAAAGAAGATGCTGACTTCGACTGCTGTGCGCTACCTGAAGCGCAAAGTGTAGAAAAGTCCCCGTGTGACTGCTGAGGAACTGAAAAAAGATTTGTCAGATGCAGGTACTGAAGTTTCAGCTCAGACAATAAGGCGCACACTGCGTAATGAAGGCCTCCATGCCAGAACTCCCAGGCGCACCCCCTTGCTGTCTCCAAAGAATAAGAAGAGTCGACTGCAGTATGCCAAAAGTCATGTGGACAAACCACAAAAGTTTTGGGATAGTGTTCTGTGGACTGATGAAACAAAATCAGAACTGTTTGGGCCCATGGATCAACGCTATGTTTGGAGGAGGAAGAACAAGGCCCATAAAGAAAAGAACACCTTGCCTACTGTGAAGCATGGCGGGGAGTCAATCATGCTTTGGGGCTGTTTTGCTTCTACAGGTACAGGGAAGCTTCAGCGTGTGCAAAGTACCATGAATTCTCTTCAGTACCAGGAGATATTGGATGAAAATGTGATGCAGTCCGTCACAAACCTGAGGCTTGGGAGACGTTGGACCTTTCAACAGGACAATGATCCCAAGCATACCTCCAAGTCCACTAGAGCATGGTTGCAGATTAAAGGCTGGAACATTTTGAAGTGGCCATCGCAGTCACTAGACTTAAATCCGATTGAGAACCTCTGGTGGGACTTAAAGAAAGCAGTTGCAGCGCGCAAGCCTAAGGATGTGACTGAACTGGAGGCTTTTGCCCATGAAGAATGGGCGAAGATACCCGTAGATCGCTGCAAGACCCTTGTGTCAAGCTATGCTTCACATTTAAAAGCTGTTATAACTGGAAAAGGATGTTGTACTAAGTACTAAGATTGAATGTCACTTGGGGGTTGAATAAAACTGATAATGATGTGAGCACAGAAAAGACATTTGTGGTTATTTCTTTATAAATGTTATGTTATATTTGTCTGACTTACAAGTGCCTCTTTGATTTAATTGTAAACAAGATGACTGAAATGATCAAAATCAATGTCAAACTGGCCAAAACACTCAATTTCAGTGGGGGTTGAATAATTTTAAACACAACTGTATATATACGCCACACCAGTGGCGTATTAAAGTCGCAGATTTTGCACGTCATTTGTACAGCAGAATCTGCGATTTTTCCCTGCTCACTTCACTTCTTGTAAGTGCTAAGAAAAGGGGATGGGGCGGGAAAGCGGAAAAGCTGGTAGGCCCGACTCTTATTATTTCCCCCCCTTTTCTTTGCGTGGAAAATAGCTTAAATCTATGCCAGCAAAGGGGCTGGCATAGATTTAAGTCTGTCATCTGTACTTCCGTAACCAGGGCCAAGTGGATTTTGGCCTCCAAATTCTTTGTTCCCTAACAACATTTGTTAGTGATGCGAAGGATAACACTATTAGAACAATGTCTGTGATTTCTGGGGCTCACCTCCAGGGAGTCCCATTATGCCTTCTTACAATAGATGCTAAAAAAAGACCTTTGATTAGGTTGGGTGGGATTTCCTAGGGACGACCCTTGAGAAGATCAGTTTGGTCCAGTTATGTTACGGTGGATTCTGAGGTTATACAAAGGCCCGGTGGCATAAGTAAGGGTTAATGGGAAATTATCTCACCCTTTCTCTATCAACAATGGGACCCCAAAGGCTGCCCATTGTCCGCCCTGTGCTATATATCCTGGTCATGGTGGTGCTTGCGACAGCATTACGGATGAATGCTTCTATCCCGGGTATGGTAATGGGTAGCTCAAGACACAAATTGGCTTTCTTCTCTAATGACTTGTTGATATATGTCACTAACCCACAGATCAGTTTACCAAATATGAGTTTCATAGGTATAGAGCTCTTAGCGCTTTCGATTGACATTAAAAAATCTGAGATCCTGAATATTACAATGCCTGGAGTGGAGCTGTCTTCCTATTTAAATGCCAATCAGACCAAATTACATTTGCGGTTAAACTCCCATGCAACCCTAAGGATGCTTACAGACTGAATTTCCAGGCAATCTTGAGAAATACAGATATGAACCTGAATGGTCTGCTCTCCCATTGTCATGGTTTGGCAGAATGCTTTGAAGATGGATTTTCTCCCCGGCTTCCCCAAATAGGATATAATATATTATGCAGGAAGAAGGAAAGAGGGGGATGTAGTCTACCCAATTTTCCCCTGTATTATAAGGTCATTGACAACCATACTTAACAATCATTCCGATAGAAAACTGTGCATTCTGATGGAATCTAAACTTACCCCTTGCCGGTTAAGTTGATTTGTTGGCTAGAGTCCCTCGACAGAGGAGATTCATCCTTATTTATACCCTTTAGTCTTTTTCTTCACCTTTTTTGACATACGAATAAGTCACTTTATAAGCTCTCTGGACCCAATGGGCCTTTAACACCAGTCTTTTTGAATATGAAATTTTGACCAGCTAAGGAGTTATTGGAATTTGATAGAGAGCATGGTATTTAACTGATACAAATATGGAAAGATGGCCAATTCGAACATTCTACCTCGCTCGTCTATATATCCTGATGTTCCTCCACCCAGGGGTGCTTGGTTTATTAATTGTCAGTTGCCTAGCTGGGTTGGATCTTCTTTTTCATGAGAAGGGTTGTTTCACCCAATTAGGGTCCATTCACATGTCCGTATGAATGGTCCGGATCCGTTCCGCAATTATGCCGAATGGGTGCAGACACATTCATTTTCAATGGGGCCGGAAAAGATGCAGACCGCATACAGTGTGCTGTTCGCATCCGCATTTCTGATCCATGGCTCTGCAAAAAAAATAGAGCATGTCCTATTCTTGTCCGCAGCTGTGGACAAGAATAGGAATCCATAGTGCCGGCGATGTGCAGCGTCAGCATTTGCGGTCCTGAATTTGCGGATCGCAAAACACTATGGATGTCCGAATGGACCCTAAGGCTGTTTGAACAGCTATGCGTCCTCACATTTGATCTCAGCAGTATATGGGTTGTTCCCGAGAGAGATGGCGTATGAAGCACCTTCTTTCCTTACTTCTTGGGAGAAGACTATTCTACTACAGACTGAGACAAATACCCTTCTTAACCCACAAACTGTCTGGTTCCTGCAGTATTCAACTAAACAGCTATAAAATTCTGAGTAGGTGGTATTTGACTCCATCTCGCCTTCATCGGATGTACCCTAACTGTTCTGATATTTGTTGGAGGTGCCAGAGTGCAGTGGGGACCATGGAGCATGTATGGTGGCACTGTCTTGAAAGTCATCAATTATGGGTTGATATTACTGATCTCTATGGTGTTTTATTTCATGTCTCCACCTCTATTTATCTGGAGGTGGTCCTGCTGTCCATGTTCTCTGGTCCTGTGCATCATACTGGGAAGTGAACTTTGCTGTTTTGTTGTAACTATGATACTGGTTATCCCTAGATTTTGGAAATCCACTATTTCTCACTCTAGGGCAAATTAGGCTGAGGAACTTTATAGAATTATGCAAATGGTGGATATGATTGCCTCAAAAAAGGGAATGATTCCTCTTTTTATTCTACTTGGCTTTCTTGGATTTCCTTTCGGGGTTCTCCTAGATATCACATTTGGCTTAAAGGTAGCCCACCTGTCTAGGTGACATTTTAACCATAGCCCATTAATATTCGATACGCTTTTTCATTAGTTGCTACAGCTGACTAATGCGTGTTGTCTTCTCTTTTTGATTCCTATTTTTACTGTTACCAATTATTACTGATTATATGGAGTAATTGCTTGATCAGGCTAATATGAGATTGTAGCTCCAGACACATGTTTCTAGTATTAAGATTGAACCTTTTGTTGATGTCATAATAGTATATTATAGTATAATATGATTTAACAAAAAAAAATACGTTTCTTGTGGGAAGAGCCCTTCTAAGTCCTATTTTATTTGTCTTTTCTTTCAATATTACAATTTTTCCACATTAGCAACAAGAAAATGACACTTGTAGCATTGTCGACCTTGTTGCATTCATCACTTGTCACTACAATATAGAGGATAAATAATTCACTGAAGTAAGTGACATACAAGTACAGCTGAATGAAGATTATGCCTGATGCTGCTCACAGGGTAATTGGCATGTGAGAGACATAAACAGCATGAGTATGTTAGGGCCTCCTTATAATGTGTGCAGATGAATAATAAAGCCTATTTAGTGCTCAGGGAATCAAGCCAAACACTGTTTACCGTTCAAATAATTTTTTAGTTTAACTAAGGAATAGTTTAATTAGATAAGAACGTTTAACCCCTTACTGACCGAGCGATTTTCTGTTTTCATTTGTTACTCCCTGTCTTCTTGGAGCCATAGCCTTTTTATTTTCCCATTCACATAGCCATATGAGGACCTGTTTTTTTGTGGGACAAGTTGTACTTTCTAATGGCACTATTTATTATTGCATAGGATATAGTAGAAAGCTAGAAAAATTCCCAAATGGGATGGGATTTGAAAAAAATGCAATTCAGCAACAGTTTTGTGGGTTTTGTTACGACATTCGCTGTGTGGTAAAACTGACCTGTGCTCTTCATTCTCGGGATCAGTATGATTATGGCGATACCACATTTGTATAATTTTTTTAATACTGAAAAAAAAAATAGTTTTTTTCTTTTCATCAACATATTCTGACCCCTATAACTTATTTGTAGTTATGTGTACGGAGCTGTGTGAAGGCCTCTTTTTTTGTGGGGCAATTTGTACTATTTGTGGGGCAATTTGAGTGATACCATTCAGAGGTGTGTATGACTTTTTGATCACTTTTTATTAAATTTTTTTGTGGGACAAACAGGGGCCATTTTGAGTTTTCTTTTTCACTGCCGTATGGGAAGAATATTTCAATATTTCTTAATAGGCATTTTTGCATGTTGTGATACCTATGATGTTTCTTTTTTATTGTTAATCTATTTTTATTTTGAGGAAAGGGGGTGATTTGTATTTTTATATTTTTTTTTTCCATAGGAACCAAAGTGCAGCAGCCTCGTATAATTCAGGAGGCCGGAGGCTGCCGCACACACTATCTGGCTCACCTTCATCCTTGCTAGGGGGCTAGGCGCCTTGTGCTCACAGATGCCATTGTCACATATGACCACAGTATCTGATGGGTTTAATTGTCTGTGATAAGTATTTCTGCCAGTCGCAGACATTAGTCCCAGAGTGGGCGCCATATTTAAACCCTTCAGGACCCTGGGATTTTCCATTTTTGCATTTTTGTTTTTTACTCCCCGCCTTCCCATAGTCCTAACTTTTTTTTTATTTTTCCATTCACATAGCCTTATCAGGGCTTATTTTTTGCGGGACAAGTTGTAATTTCTAATGACACCATTTACGGTTGCATACCATGTAGTAGGAAGCGGGAAAACATTTCCAAATGGGGTAAAATTGGGAAAAAAGGCAATTCTGATAAAGATTTTTAATTTTATTTTGACCTGTTACCTTTATTCTCCAGGTCAGTATGGTTACAACGAAACCACACTTGTATAATTTTTCTTGAGTTTTAATATTGAAAAAAAAAATGTAAACCTTTGAGGAAATTTTTTTTTTTTTTTTAAATAACCATATTCTGACCCCTATAACTTTTTTGTAGGTATGTGTACGGGGCTGTTTGAGGGCTCATTTTTTGCAGGACGATCTGTTCTTTTTAGTAATACCAATTTAAAGTGTGCTACTTTTTGATCACTTCTTATAAAAAATTATTGATTAGTTCAAGTGCCAAAATGGCAAATTCGCTGTTACTAACAGAAAAGGAATTATTCAGTCACAAAAGTAAGTTCCTATTGGTCTGAAAATGCAAAATTAGGACACTTACTAAGGCCACGAAAAGCCTGGTTTCTGTAGCGGTCATGTGGGACCAGAAGCTTTGTAGTCCACATCAACGCTGTGATGTTCCATCACAGCTACATCTAGCAATGAAGTTCCTCTCCCCTTGTGTTTCAGCACATGATTCTGAGGATGACATAACTACTGTGCAAACTGTGAGAGCCCCCCTCTCCCCCCTCCTATATCATCACAGAATGAAATGCCAACACACAGGGAGGTGGAAGAATCTTTTACAGTTTACTGAGTTCAGCTTTGAACCTGCAACCTCTCTTGGCATGCCTGTTTTAGCAACTGCTTGCATTCTCTATGTAGCACCTTTACTAATGACTGTATATCGTTCCACCATTCCTTTATCATTCCTGCTAAAAGTTATGAGTAAAGGGGTTGTCTCACTTCAGCAAATGGCATTTATCATGTAGATAAAGTTAATAGAAGGCACTTACTAATGTATTGTTATTATCCAGATCGCCTATGCTGCAGTGGCGGATCCAGAGCCTGGTCTCGGGAGGGGCACTTCCGGCAATCGATACGCCCCTGCTCCGATCACTACAGAAATATAGCCCCACTTACCTCTTACATCCAGTGACGTCTCCTGTGAGGTAGATGTTCTCTGTCCTCATCTTCTCCTTTCAGACCAGACCAACAGTTTTCTTCTCTGCAGTTTGACAACAAAAAAAAAAACTCAGCTTACTACTTTTCCATCATCCTACTATCTTCTGGACAAATCATCCTACTACCCACAATACTGTGCCGCTGTGGTCCCCAATATTATACTGCAGAAACAGATAATACCCCTGATAATACTAGTACCACACAGAGCCCCCATATAAAATACCCCTTCTTTATGGCCTCAGTAGATGTCCCCATAGTGCCCTCCAATAATGTGCCAGTAAGAGGTGCCCCCATAGATGCCCCCCAATCATGTGCTAGTGAAAAGTGCCTCTCTGTAAGGATACGGTGCTTTGCGCTCCAGCCTGGATCATGCCCTGTGTAACCATGACAACGATCGCTGTTTACCTCCCAGGCTGGAAGCAGTGGCCGCTGGGCAGTCTAAGGTGGCTCCGCCCACCCACACTTGGTCAATAAATAGGAGCCAGGTGCTGCACAGGGGTTCCACTAATTGGAGTGCGCACCCTGCCTGCTCCATTCACCACGAGGACTCAAGATCCTAACTACCTGCAACTCTGAACCTCCAGGAGAAACCCTCACCTACCTTACCCGGCTCCACCACTGCAGGATCCCTGCATGACTTCCAACAGCAAGTATCAAGCCTGTCATTTTGTTTCACTGACATTGCTCACTGAAAGGAAGGGACTCGCGCTGGTGGTTATTAGTACTGCAGGCCTGGGATTCCTGAACGCTGCCAAAGAGCTGTTATTCATGAACTTTAATCTGAACTCTCATTCCTAAAACGAACTTTCCTCACTATTAGTTTTACACTCTATCTGTAGTACGCGGTACATGATTTTGTTAACCCCATACTCTCCGCTTAAGACTGAGAGAGCCGCCTGGGGTACACACTGAGCAGCCGCAAAAGACACCACCAACACTCAATCAGTGTGACAAAAGTGGATGTCAAAGGACACCGCAGTTGAGATCCTAACTGATCAATTTGGTGCGTTACACTCTCCCCCTCCCCCCCATCATGTGCCAGTAACAAGTGCCACTCTCCCCCCCATCATGTGCCAGCGTCCTCTCTGCAAACTCCCCCTTCCATGTGCCAGTGATAAGTGCCACTCTCCCCCCATAATGTGGCAGTCTCCTCTCCCCCCCCCCTCATGTGCCAGTGATAAGTGCCACTCTCCCCCCCATCATGTGCCAGCCTCTCTGCAACCCCCCCTTCCATGTGCCAGTTATAAGTGCCATTCCCCCCCCCCATCTTGTGCCAGTCTCCTCTCCCCCCTCCTCATATGCCAGTGATTAGTGCCACTCTCCCCCCCATCATGTGTCAGCCTTCTCTATGCAACCCCCTTCCATGTGCCAGTGATGAGTGCCACTCTCCCCCATCATGTGCCAGTCTCCTCTCCCTCCCCTCATGTGCCAGGGATAAGTGCCACTCTCCCCCATCATGTGCCAGCCTCTCTGCAACCCCCTTCCATGTGCCAGTTATAAGTGCCATTCTCCCCCCATCATGTGCCAGTCTCCTCTCCCCCCTCATGTGCCAGTGATAAGTGCCATTCCCCCCCATCATGTGCCAGTCTCCTCTCCCCCTCCTCATGTGCCAGGGATAAGTGCCACTTTTCCCCCATCATGTGCCAGCCTCCTTTCCGTCTGCCCCACCCCCCTCCATGTGCCAGTAAAATTGTCAAATAATGTTAAATAATAAAAAAATAAACACTTATACTTACCTACATGCGATGCGATGCAGGCCTCTTCCGGCCTGTGTCCCGCTCTGTACTGCTCAGGCGGCGCGATGACATCATCACGCCGCCTGAACCGGCCTCTGATAGGCTGCCGGCACAAGGCCCGCAGCCTATCAGAGGAGCAGGGAAGGGAGACGCCTCTCCCTCCCCTGCCGCAGCACAGCCATCTGTATCGCTGTCCTGAGGACGGCGATACAGATGGCTATGGAGATGAGCGCTTCCACAGTGGAAGCGCTTATCTCCCTGTGCCCTGCCGCCGCCGCCACTGCTGCCCACATTCTCGGGGGGGCAAATGCCCCGTTGCCCCCCCCCCCTGGATCCGCCAATGCTTTGCTGGCTGGATTAAATTTTCCATCACATTATACACTGCCCATTTCCAGGGTTTGGACTACCCTGCAATCCATCAGTGGTGGCTGTGCTTGCACACTATAGGAAAAAGTCCCGCCTCTGGTTGTCGGGATCGTTGGAGCATGCCTAGGCACGCATGCGCAGCAGCTCCTGTCCCGGCCACCTCAACGAGCAGTGTATAATAAGATGGAAAAAAAATGAATCAAGCCATCACTGAAAACATGGCAATAAAAAGTTACTTTTAATCTAAAAAAATTATAATAATCTGACAAATCATCAAATATGGGCCCACAACAAGCCTAGGTAACATAAGAAATAGGGTGATAAGTAAGGCTATAATCAGGGTTGGGCAAATCCTTTCCCTAATAGACCCTGATCTTCCCTAACTACAGGGAATTACCTTGATGGTAGGTGAACCCTGCACCAGAACCTACCCTTTTCTTTTCCTAACAAACCCTATATTGCCCCACTGAAAGAATAACGCCAGAGGCAATATGGGCAATCACAAAATATAAAATAAGTTCCTTGTATTAACTTTGTCTACATAATAAATACCATTTGCTGACATGAGATAACCGCTTTAATTGCTAGTAGTTTGAAATAAAGGTACCAGTTGGTGTGTGCACAGTCTGGCACTAGCAGCGCAGATTGGATAGTGTCAAGGACACACTCGGAACTGGTAAGGGTCCTTTCACACTTGCGTTCTGAGGATCCGGCAGGCACTTCCGTCCCGCCGGATCCGTCAGAACGCAAGTCGCCTGAAAGCATTAGAAGACTGATCAGGATCCTGATCAGTCTTCAAAATGCTTTCAGGTTACTATGGCAGCCAGGACGCTATTAAAGTCCTGGTTGGCATAGTAGTAGTGGGGAGCGGGGAGCGGTATACTTACAGTCCGTGCGGCTCCTGGGGCGCTCCAGTATGACGTCAGAGCACCCCATGCGCATGGATCACGTGATCCATGCGATCACGTGATCCATGCGTGTAGGGCGCCCTGACGTCACTCTGGAGCGCCCCGGGAGCCGCACGGATGGTAAGTATACTGCTCCCCCGCTCCCCACTACATTTTACCATGGCAACCAGGACTTAAGCGTCCTCGCTGCCATGGTAACCATTGAGAAAAAGCTAAACGTCGGATCCGGCGATGCGCCGAAACGACGTTTAGCTTAAGGCCGGATCCGGATTAATCCCTTTCAATGGGCATTAATTCCAGATCCGGCCCTGCGGCAAGTGTTCCGGATTTTTGGACGGAACAAAAAGCGCGGCATGCTGCGGTATTTGCTGCGTCCAAAAAACGTTCCGGTCCTGAACTGAAGACATCCTGATACATCCTGAATGGATTTCTCTCCATTCAGAATGCATGGGGATGATCCTGATCAGGATTTTTCCGGCATAAAGCGCCGAGGACGGAACTCTATGCCGGAAAACAAAAACGCCAGTGTGAAAGGACCCTAACACCCATTTGTAGCTTTATTGCAAACTGCTAGTAATAACCACATTTTTCAGACTATAGGATGCACCCTAGGATTAGATAACAGAAAATTGAAAAAAAAAATCTACTTATTAAACCTTCCCCGATGGCTTAATGTGGAAGTTCAGTGTCACTAACTTTGGGGTCTATCATAGAGGGGGTTAATAGTTTGTCATCTCCTGTTAACCTTAGTGTGTCATGTGCTGACACATTTGTTACCATTGTAACAAACAGCAATGGCGCATGTAGTCACCACATTAAATATATCCAAGCAAATGTGTCTACTATCATTGCTCTATAGTATCCTGCTATGCTTCTTCTGCTAGATTATACATAACAGTGCAGTACGCATACACACAAAAACATTATATATACTCACACACAGCACTGCTGCATGCATACCTGACACACACATAGTTCTGCTGCATACACACACAGCTCTGCTGCACATATACAGCTTTGCTGCATACACACATACTGCATCAAAACTACTACATATACACGCACACACAGCTCTGCTGCATATGCATATACACACACATGCTTCTTTAATAAATGCTCTAATTTCTGCTCTTCCTGGTCTGGCTCTTCCCGCTAGTGACATCAATAAAGGTCCTTAAGCTGCAGTTAGTCAGAACTTTCTTCATCTTTCTTGCAGTTTGGAGTAGGGGTCGACCGATTATCGGTATGGCCGATATTATCTTGCAAAAAAGGATTTTGCAAAGTATCGGTATCGGCATGTAAACTGCCGATACCGCCGATATTGTGTCCACTACGCTAGCGCACCTGTCAGAGATGATTTGCCTGCTTTTGCGCTGCCGAAAGCAAGGAGGATCGCGATTTGCGGGAGTACAGCCGAAGGGGGTGTGGGCCTGCCCGGAACGCCCCCCGAACGGGACTACGTACGTAGGCTACGCTGTGGTCGTTAACTCTGCACTGTCTGCAGGGCTCAGTGTTCCGGCTGGTGGCGGCAAAGTGTGCGCGCACTCACTGCTTTGCCTGCAGGCTACAAGAGAGCCGTGCCGTCCTCCTCCTGCTGCAGGAATTAAAGTGAGCCGGCCCCTACTGGCTACCACTGTCACTCGTCTTCACTCACTGCGCAGTCACAATACTACTGCACTGTGATATGGTAATTAATAATTACTCCATATTCAAGACAAGTGTGCACACCCGAGTTCCGACCCGACCTTATTGATTGTCACTGTAGTATCACATAATATACACTCTAGCACTGCAGCTTACCTACCTACTAGTCCACATGATCATACAATAGGTGTACACACAGTCACAGTGTTCTTGCTCATTGCTCCGGCTGGTGGTGGGAAAGTGTGCGTGGCGTGCATTGATTGCACTGCCTGTGCAGGCCTACAAGATTGCCTTGCCTTTCTCCTGCAGAGATCGCAATTTGAGTGAGCCGGGCCCCTCAAGTGTGCACACACACCGTGACCCGACTTTATCAAGTTTAAAAAAAAACACAAACAAAATATTAAGTCTAAATGAAAAAGATTTACAAAAAAAAGCTAAACATTAACAATAAACGTGTTCATTTTCAACAGATTTGTGTAGAAATTTTTTTTCTCAAAAATGAAAATGCTCAGAATATCGGTGGCAAATATCGGCTATCGGCCTGAAAGTTCACATAATATTGGTATCGGTACTAAAAAATCAAAATCGGTCGACCCCTAGTTTGGAGACCTTCAGAATAGAGAGGGCTGTGTTTCTCACAGTCCTCTCCATAATCTCTCACCCTTCTCCCCTGGCTGCACTGATCACACAGATTGGGCAGTGAGAAAGGGAAGTGTGCAGGAGCACAGGTCTATCACTGTATAAATGCTCTGCCTGATCGCTAAGGAAGCAGTCAGAGAGTTCTGGCACTGCTGGACCACCCTGACTGCAGACTAAAAGACACAGGCACTTTTTACCAAGATTATGTCTTTTTAATATTTAAGCATGGGAATAAAGAAGGCCTTTCCTGAAAATACATTAATGTAGTATGCAAGTTCCTGCCTTCATAAGAAAAGCAAACACATAATTGCATTGATAAAGCATCCCCATTACTGTATGTACAATCTGTTCCAACATTATAAAATGTCTATTTCAGCATTAACATTACCCGGGTTACGTGGGAATTTACTGACTGTACACTTGTAGTCAGTGGCGTAACTAGAAATGACTGGGCCCCACAGCAAATTTTTGAATGGGGCCCCCTGCCCCAGTAATTTTTTCACAACCCCTTCCTTTCATGCCGCCCCCTTTCCTGTGGCTAGTAAAGATCGCTCTCTCAGACCAGGCCCGGCAGCTGTTCCATCCGTTTTCTACACTGTCTATACTGCCACTGTATCTCATTTCATTGTATAATACTGTTGAGGGGCCCTGACAAAATCTTTTAGTACTTCTCCTCCATCTCATGGATGGGCCCCTTCTGGGTCAGGGCCCCAAAGAAGCCGCTTCCCCTATAGTTACGCCCCTGCTTGTAGTGTACTGTTTATATACTTGCATTACTGAGCACTGCAGTCATCAAATATCACACGCTGGCTATGCAGTAGCAGTCTTCACAGCCTTTCCAATTGAGTTCCTCACAGGTAAAAAACCATGGGGTGTGAGAATGCTAGCCAGTGGCCTGGAATGTGGTGTTATATTTTTAGTAAAAGCATATGTGCTGCATTTTATTATGTAAAAAAAATAATAATAATAAAAACACAACTGTAAAGAAAATACTGCAGTGATAAGTTATTTGTTCACCTTAGTTGTGTCCTATTATTCTGTATTTGTCACACTGAATAGTTTCTGAAATTAGTGAATGTGTATTTGGTGCATATGCAAAATCAATTTTCCTTTATTTATTTCTTCAAATAATGTTTATACATAATTTTCCCTGTAAAAAAAGGAATAAATCATCATTTTGAATGTTGTTTCTTAGATGAATGATGAATGACGACGTTTCAGTCATGTGACCTTTTTCAACTTTCAGCTGTATAAAAAAGGGGAAGAGAGGGTACGGAAAATGGAATAAAATGGAATAAAATGAAGTAAAGGAGAAAGAAGAAAAACAAGGAACAACAAAAAATATCAACAATAACAGGTGTATGCAGGGAAAGGTAGAGGTAGTGAGAGATAGGCCCCATTCACACGTCCGCATTTTAGTCTGCATCTATTCCGCAATTCTGCGGAATAGATGCGGACCCATTTATTGTGAGTGGGGCCGGACGTGATGCGGAGAGCACACTATGCGGCTCCACAAAAGATAGAGCATGTTCTATTCTTGTCCGCAGCCTGCGGACAAGAATATGCATCTCTATGGGGAGTGCCGGCATGGTGTGTTGTGGATCCGCAACACACCACGGACATGTAAATGGGGCCATAAGCGTATAAATATAATGTATGTATGTATGTGAACATATGTATGATGGCAGGTTCACATCATCGTTATGGATTCCATTTTTGTTTTCCATTAAACATATAACATGGTTATAACGGAAAATAACGGAATCCATAAAATGGAGGTTAAAATGGAAAGCCTTTAAGAGGCATTCCATTTTAATCCTTCATAATACAAGTCTATGGGCACCATAACGGATCCGACCTGGTTTCCATTATGGAGTCTGAAAAGGATTTTTTAACTTTGCTATTAGATATATATTATATCAGGCACTGCCACTTGTATGGATCACTGCCACTTGTTACAAGACAGGTCATTTCCTCAGAAGACACATCCCCCAGAGGGCTCTTAATTCCTGTATGCGAGCCCACCCCACCAGACATTGACACTACAATACATGACACACAGTTATCATTTGGAAATACAATGGATAGCAGGATCCTCATGTACATGACAGCAAGCTGTAACGAGTTTAACTTGTTAGCATCTAGACTACCATTGTAATATGTAAAATACCCTTTCATGTATTGTATATGGCAGATACCAGTATTGTTTACCGACTTCCCTAAATTAACATGTCATCTGCTGAACTAAAGTTGGTATTCCCACCCCCAATGTCCTATAAATACATGTACTATGGAATAAAGACTTCAGATCTTAACTATCCAAGATTGAGTTCTGGACTGTTATTATCTCCCAGCTGGAGGAGAGAGTATTTACTGAAGGGGATAATTTACCGGTGGAGGTCTGATGCCTCATTGTATGACCATCTCTTAACCACCTCAGATTGGAAAGAGCTATCAGAGTTTAGTCCTGCATAACGGCGACCAGGACGGATCCGTTATGCTGCCCATAGACTTATATTATGGTGGATCAAAACGGAAGCCTTTATAAGGCATTCCGTTTTGCTTTCCATCATAATACAAATCTATGGGCAGCATAACGGATCTGTCTGGCTTCCGTTATGCAGAACGGAAAAATGAAAAACGAAAAAATTTCTGTCTTGCTTAACGGGAACTAAACAAATCCGTTATGATCCCCGTAGACTTCTATTATGACAGATCAAACCGGAATGTCTCTTAAAGGCTTCCGTTTTGACTTCCATCTTATGGTTTCCATTATTTTCTGTTATAACCATGTTATAACGGAAAACAAAAACAGAATCCATAATGGTGATGTTAACCCACCCTAATAGGTAGTAGTATGCATGCATGGTATATGTACAAGAGTAATAGAGTATAGGAAAAAGAGGGAAAGGAAGGTGTAGGTAGTGTGAGGTATTATGTACGTATGTATGGGATGTATGTATGTATTAATGTATATGTGTGTTCTGTCTTCATACACGTTTACACATTGTGCAGTATGACATTCAGCATAAACCATTACCGTCTTCCAAATAACAGGACTGTTCTTTGTAGTCCAACTTGTTTATTGGTAAAACAAGATTGTTGATTGGCAAAACAGGATTGTTTGATAATGGTAAAACTACAAGAATACAAATAGCATGTATAAGTATAAAGTATAAGTAGCATGTACTACAACATTTGCATTAACACTGAAAGCACATGGTAAAATGGCTACCTATACATAGGATTACATGTCTAGCTAACAGTAATAACAACTCCCTGAGTAACAATTACAACTAGCTGAACCACTTCTGCATAACATATGTCCCTGAAAGGTAGATCTCTCACCAGATATGCATTTACAAGGATGGCAAAGTTTAAAAAGGAGATATGCAAAAGCACAGCTCTGCTGATGTGTCCTGGAGACTGGAGGCTTCTCTTTCCCAGTACACTTTTCACTCCCACAATGCAGTGAACCACCCACAATTCAGTAGTCTTTGTAACAGAAAAACAAAGTGTAATAAAACTTAACACCGCTAGATGGTGCTATAACCACACTAACCATTTGAGAATTACCATGACTCTGGGAAAATGAACTAGAATCATTTTCTAACCCTGCTGAGTAGAACAATGTGTGATGTATAAGAATATGTACAGAAATAATGAAATACTGGGGAATGTGTATCAAATATATATGAATATGATATGGAATATTGCATAGTATATTAAAAAAAGAAAATTGAAAAAAGAACATGACCACTAGAGCAAAAACAATCAATGCTGAGGAAGATCATGAAATATGGTAAGGGCTCATTCAGATGCCGTATGAATTAGTCTGCATCCGTTCCGCAATTTTGCGAAACAGGTGTGGACCCATTCATTTCAAGAATAGGCATTTCCATGGACAAGAATAGGCATTTTTTATTATTGTTGCGGCCATGTGTGGTCTGCAAATTGCAGAACCGTAAAGCACTACGGCCGTCTGAATGGGCCCTAAGTATGTATGAGAGGGCATACTGAGACAAAACAATAAATGGCATATATGGACCTGGCCAAAAAAGGTCACCATGATCAAAACGTTGTCATTTATCTGAGAAACAACATTCGAATTATGATTTATTCCTTTTTTTTTTACATACTGCTGGGATAACGGAAAATGATGTTTATTATTTAGCGTGTACACTGAATTTATCTAGAATAGTTTCTGATCTTTAATGGACAAAAGTACCTGTGAAACTGCAGAACACTTTTTGGCTAATTCCTGTCTTTACTTGAAGGGTTAGTATGAGAAAACATAGCACTACAGCCATGTTTTCCTAATCTTATACTAGATACTTGTATTGCAAGTGATTCTTATGGGTTGGCCTGCATGATAGCAAGAACCTATCTGTCATCCATGTTCAAGAGAATCTGGTCAATGAGCTACTGCGCATGTGTGACCCCTGGCGCTGGATGGGGATCAAAAGATCAGTATGGGCACCATATCGAGTATGTAACAGTGATATCTTCATGCTGGAGTATCTGTAAAAACTTTTTGAGCGCCATGCTAGATCATCAAGGAGCAGTCAGGGAGTTCTGGCACTGCTGGACCACGCTGACAGTGAACTATAAGACACAGATACTTTTTAGCAAGATTTTTTTTTCTAGTACGTCTTATAGTCCAAAAATATGTTATAAGTTTCTTTTTATACTTGGATAATTGTCATGCTGCAGCTAATATACAAATAAAATACATTGGGATATATTTACTAATAATGTGTTATACTGTAAACTATGACTAGATAATCTAGAAATGTGCAAGATTTATCACAATGTCTGATGCTGGCTGATAAATCTGTCATACCTTTAGACTGTCTAGTCTCTATCACTTTAAGCCTTGTTAGTTTCCTTACTTCACACCAGAAAGGTGTGTGGGGAATATAGAGAAGACCTTTTCCCCATCCCACTAAACCACACCTCTCCATGGTCCCAAAAAGGCTCTAAAAGTGTCTAAGCACCTAATATATTTACAATACTTACAATATCTATGTTTGACTGTACTCATAATATTGTTATTGAGGAACTATTTTGTTCCATATAGTATTTACTCTCTTCAGCATGCACTTTAGATAAATGTTTGGAAACCCAGTGATTTCAGTGGGGTTGGTCATCTGAGTGCCTGCTGACAGTCTCCAGCAACAGATGTCAGGCAAGACAATGATCTGGCAGCATCTTTCTCCTCTCTCCCTATTAAGACACAATAGTCCAATGTGTATGGCCAGCTTTAGGTTCTGTTCATGTTACACTATTGGTATACGTCGAAGGAAAACTATGGTATACATTGGTAAATGATTAATTAGTTTTTAAAAATGTATCCAAATGCTACATTGTTTTGTAGTGATCCACTGCATAGGAAAGTGCAGTTAACTGTGCTTTTGTATAAGTGTCACATACACCCTTATAGGCAAAAAGGACAAGAACCCAAAGCTTTTCTGGTTTGCTTTGGACGAATGCAGTAAAATGGGGATTTTACTGCACACGTTGGCAGGAAAAACCATGAGGGAGAAAGAAGAATGTCAACTTGACCCTAGGAGGAACTGGGGGAAGTGGGGGGGGGGGGGCTGCCCTGATTGGCTGGCTCTGAGGATGAAAAACAGCCTGATTAGCCAATCAGTGGGACAGAAGTCAGAGAGGTGCCTGTGCAGAATGAGAAGAATGGCATTCTTTGTTGAGCTGTTAATGGGTAGATGGGTGTATACAGTGTCTGACACAAAATAATCTTAGACAGTATACAGAATCGCAGGCAATGATCTATACTAGTGTTATAGGGACAGTATAGGGACAGAATAGAAATAAATAAATCTGTGTAGAATACTAAGGGCTGTATGGGAAAGCCATTTCAGGGTGAGAAAGGCTGGGTGGGGCACAGTCAGTGCTTAATAATACAGCTGCTGCAGAAACTCCCTCTCACAGTTCTGCGCTAGCCACCTACACCAAAACTAGCCACCTACAAAAAAAAAAAAAATATCTCGTTTGAACAGAGACAACAGTTTTTTTTCCAAAACCTCAAGTTTCTACTTATATTATTATAGCCAGCACAGCGCCCCACTAGTGTTCTGCTGCTGAGTAATTGCATGTTTATATTTTAGTGCATTATAGCTATGCTGTGTTAATAAATGCATTGCATTATAGCAAAAGCATTTTATGGCAATAACGCATTTGTTATGCAAGTGAACTTAGACACAAATTACACAGTAGATAGAAATTTTATAGCCTGTCCTGCATTGTTATACATTGGTGTTTTGGGCAGGAGATTAATCACATTACAAGTTTTCAGCTGCTGCAGAACCTCATAGCAGTTTTGTGTTACAAAACCAGACACCTTTTTCCTAAGAAGAGACAACAAATCCTCACCACATTCTATGGCAGATAGTTTAGACAGTCCCTCTGTTGATGACTATCTTATGTGCAAGCTGAACTCCCACCTGGCCAAGTTCTCGCAGTTCAGTTGATGCTGTACCACTTAGTTGTAATAAATATGGCGTACTTCCATGACTTTGCCTATTTTTTATTTTTCTGGGTTTGGGCAGAGTCAGTGGGACTTCTTGCCAAGAAAGCAGGGGTTCCTCTGCTATAAGGAAAATGTAGGTTCAAAAATGTTACACACTTCCATGCGATTACGTGATCCATGCGTGTGGGGCGCCCAGACGTCACTCTGGAGCACCCCGGGAGCCGCACGGATGGTAAGTATACTGCTCCCCCGCTCCCCACTACATTTTACCATGGCAACCAGGACTTTAGCGTCCTGGCTGCCATGGTAACAATTGAGAAAAAGCTAAACGTCGGATCCGGCGATGCGCCGAAACGACGTTTAGCTTAAGGCCGGATCCGGATTAATGCACTTCAATGGGCATTAATTCCGGATCCGGCATTATGGCATGTCTTCCGGATTTTTGGATGGAGACAAATCCGCAGCATGCTGCGCTTTTGTCAACGTCCAAAAAACGTTCACATACTGAATGGAAGACATCCTGATGCATCCTGAACGGATTGCTCTCCATTCAGGATGCATTAGGATAATCCTGATCAGTATCTTTCCGTCCTAGAGCCCTGAGGACGGAACTCTAGGACGGAAAGCAAGAACGCTGATGTGAAAGGGGCCTTAAAGGAACACTGTTATAAACAAGGGTATTTTTAAACAACATTCACAAATTTTTTTAAAATATAGTTTTTTTAAAATATTGGCAGTACTATGAAATTGGAAATCATAATATGTTTTAAAAAAAGACTTAAAGGGATTGTCTCGCTTCAGCAAATGACATTTATCATGTAGAGAAAGTTAATACAAGACACTTACTAATGTATTGCTTCTTTTGCTGGCTGAATCTATTTTAACATCACATTATAAACTGCTTGTTTCCATGGTTGCAGCCACCCTGTAATCCAGTAGTTGTGGTCGTGTTTGCACACCATAGGAAAAAACACTGGCCTCTCTGATGACCAGGAGCATGGGAGCACACATAATGCTTTTTCCTATAGTGTGCAAGCACGAACACTACTGATGGATTGCAGGGTGGCCCAGATACAACAAGTCAGGCCCAAACAATGATACTACCACCACCATGTTTCACAGATGGTATAAGGTTTTTCTTTCTCCAACAGAATGCTTCTCACGTAAACAGAAAAAGTTCTAATATGGTTTCATCCATGCAAAAGCCTTCTGGCTTCTCCAGGTGATCTTTAGCACACTGCAAATGAACAAAGGTGTTCTTTTTGGAGAGCAATGGCTTTCTACTTGCAATCCTACCACGTCGTACACTATTGTTGTTAAGTGTCCTCTTGGTGGAAGAAATTAATATTAGCTAGTGTGAGAAAGGCCTTTAGTTGCTTAAGATGGTTTTTGGGGTTGTGACCTTGTGGACTATTACACACTTTACCCTTGACATGATCTTTGTTGGTCGATTACTCCTGGGGAGTGTAATAATTGTCTTGAATTTCCTCCACTTGTATGAAACCTGTGGATTGTGAAAGTAGATTAGTGGAGTCTAAACACTTTAGAGATGGTTGTGTAACCTCTTCCAGCCTTCTAAGCTTCAACAAATCTGAGGTCCTCTCCTTTTTTTTTCCATGATACACTTCCAGAAACACGTGTTATGCAGATCAGACTTTGACAGTTCCCTGTTCTTAAATTAAAACAAATTGCCCACTCACACCTGATTGTCATCCCGTGGATTTACAGCACCCGACTTTAATTTCACCTTCAAATTATCTGCTAATCCTAAAGGTTCGCATACTTTTGCCACTCACAGGCATGATATTGGATCACTTTCCTCAAATAAATGACCAAGTACAAATGTTGTATAATATTTATTTTTGATTTGGGTATCTTTATCTACTTTTAGGACGTATGTGAAAATCTGATGTCGTTTTAGGTCATATTTATCCAGGAATATAGAACATTCTGAAGAGTTTACAAATTTTCAAGCATTGCATTATTATGGCTTAGGCAAGGATATAAAATCTGATTAAAGAAAAAGCTCATGTTTTCTTCCAGCTATTTTTTGCTAAAGGCAGAGAAAATTATTAAGGGGGTTTAAACTAATATGTGACAATGGTGTTGAATATTTTTTTTTACAGGCAATGACAATTCAAAAACTGTTAAAAGTGAAGCTTCAGGTGAATGTTCATAGTAGAGGATGCATTTCTTTTATTCTGCCCCCCTCCCCCAAAGCAAGTTTTCTAGGTTGCAGGTGCCGTGTACACTATTAGTGACCCGCAAGCAATTGCAGCCACTGACTTCCTAGGGAGTCACCCCCAGCCATGCAACTATCCCTTCGCTATGAGTCCCCTGAGAAAATAGCATTACAAATGTCTGTTATTGTCATTGTCATTGCCTGTTTCTTGGCTGATCATTTTCACTTCCCTGACATCATTAAATTCACTGATAAACCAGGCATGCTGCCTTGTAGGGCTCACTCTGCTGAATATAGTGATACCTCTCACTTGGTGATCTGGTGCTTTATTGTGGAGAAATAGTACTTTTAATCCATATGCTAATGAGCTGATTTGAGTCCAGTAGTTGATATGAGTCCAGCGTTTTTTCTATTTAGAGCTATAGCCCCTCCCCTATTCACTTCTTCAGTTGTAAAAGGGGCGTGGTTTATTACATCATTTATTCATTTTAATAACTGGAGGGAAAATGAATAACAGGGAATGCTTAGGTAAAAAAAGGGAGAGGAATATATTATTGAAGTTAGTAATTATAATAAGGGCTAGTTTATTCATGGGGTGATAAACACATGATGGCTGATAAGGGACATGTCGCCGTGGGTATGGCAGTTAGGCTTTAAAGTGAAAGGCAGCAAGGCTTGTATTGGCTATAATGCAGGTCATTTTTTTAAACCACGCCCCTTTTACAACTGAAGAAGTAAATAGGGGAGGGGCTACAGCTCTAAATAGAAAAAATGCTGGACTCATATCAACTACTGGACTCATATCAGCTCATTAGCATATGGATTAAAAGTAATATTTCTCCACAATAAAGCAACAGATCATCAAGTAAAAGGTATAATTATATTCAGCAGGGTGAGTCCTACAAGGCAGCATGCCTGGTTTATCAGTGAATTTCCTGGTGACAGGTTCTCTTTAAGTGACTATACAGACAACTTGACACTGACTTCATGTCTGTGTGGTGCAGCAAAGCACTGGGCAATATCAGAGAAGGGGCATCTTCCCCTGAAAAGTGTAGGAACAAGCAGCCATTTTGTTATGTGGAAATTTTGCCTTTGGGGGACCAGAATGAAGGAGAGATGGATAGATAGATAGATAGAATAGATACAGTGTGTGTGTGTGTGTATATATATATATATATATATATATACACACACACACAGATCGAGAGAGAGTTATACAATAGTACTATAATCATGACATTTAAACAGCTGAAATAATTAACTTTGACTTTTGGGTGGAATATGCTAGGCAGCAAGTGAAAAGTCAGTTCTTGAAATTGATATGTTGGAAAATGGAATAAAGGACAAGAGTAAAGATCTGAGTGACTTTCACAAGGGCTAAATTGTTATAGCTAGGTATCTGGGTGATAGTATCTTCAAAACAGCAGGTCTTGGGGTTGTTCCAAGTACCCATTAGTTAATTCTTGATAAGTGGTCCAAGTTACCAAGTTAGGACAAACAGTGAAAGGAATAACGAAACGACAATTGAATAACAGGGTCATGGGCTCATTCATGAAAATGGAGCGCAAAGGCCACCCCATCTGGTTTTATTTTACATCATGTGGATGCTTGGTACAGGTGCATCACTTACCCGGGGAAGATATGGCACCAGGATGCACTATGGGAAAAGGAAAAGCTGGCAGATCTTTGTGACCTTGCTGTCATTACACAACTGAGGTCACAGTAAGGATCCCGAATACATGGCAAAGTGGTCTCCCTGCGTGGCATCACCGTAACAAGGTATTACAGCGATCCATTGTACTGTAAAGTCATGAAGCCAGCAGGAGTGTGCTCTTTTTGATGTGAGAGCTCTCCCTGTGGGATTTAAAGTTAATTCTGAGCCTGCAGTCTTGGAATTGACCTCTTCCTGCTCTGACATAAAAAAAAAAAAAAAAGTTGAAATAAATAAAAAATGAATACATTTTTTTTATAAAACCTGGTGGCTGAGACCGTGGGAGTACGCATAGGCCGACGCTTTTTCCTATAGTGTGATGTATGGCTGCTGCTGGATTGTAGAGTGGTTATAACCCCTGGAAATGAGCAGTATATAATGTGATGGAAAAATGAATCCAGCCAGCAAAGGAAGCAATATGGACAATCACAATATATTAGTAAGTGTTAGTATTAAAGGGGCTATCCTACGATTAATGTAAAAAACGAAAATCAGACATCATGTAATATGTGACAGTCTCTCTCTAAAAAACCTAAAACTAGTGCTGTACCTAAGATGGATCCAGAGATCTCCCCTTTCTCTCCCTATTACATCTCAGGAGGCAGTTGAAGGCTGAATCTGAGCCTGTGCGGCTTTCTCAGTGAGCCGGACAAAGAAATAAGAAAAAGAGCAAACAGCAGGTGGCGCTATACAGATAATTTTTTTTAAATAACTCAGTGGTTATGCAAAATTTTTGATTACATGCAGTTACAAAAGTATTCAGATCCAGGTGCTGGTTTGTAAACAGTATACTAATTTTCTTGGGACAACCCCTTTAACTTTGTCTAAATGATAAATTATATTTGCTGAACTGAGACATTCCCATTACGAATCTGAATGGATGTTTGCCCTTACCAGATTCTCTGAGAGTCAGAATAGGCCATAAAAGTTTGATGAGAGTTACACTCCTATTATTCCCACAGATCAGCAGAATGAAGAACCGGTAATGCTCCACCAAGTACCACTGCCATCCCTTCATTGTTCACCAGGGCACAGCAACATGCCGTAAGGTTGTGCCTGGTACTGCATCTCAGTTCCATTCACCTGAATAGGACTGAGAATTCAAATGTAAAATGTACATAATCATACATCAAATAAAAAAAAAGGAGTCACTCAATTTGACTACCGCAGGTTTAGCCTTGTGCTGTAACAACAGCATCCTAAAGAGGAAGTAATACTGTGGGAATACGGACATAATTAGCCTTTCTGTTGTGTAGAAAGACATGACTGACTAAACACCTGGGAATATGGTAGGGAAGTCTGAAGTGAATACTTGTGAGCTGGTTTTGAGGTAAGTAAAAAGGACTGTCTATAAAAATCCCTGTGTAAAAATGTAGATCATTCTGTCAAGACTCTTCTAAATTGCTATCAAGAGAAAGGATTGTAGCGGTTATATAATATTGTATTACAATAACATATTGTCATTGTCATTGTAAATAGTATTGCAATGTAAATGTAATACAAATCTTAAGATCATAAAAATGCGTGCCAGATACTATAGAAAATGGGCATGGTGACAGGAGGTGAGGAAGGTCATCGTTTTCAAACAAAATTCTTTGTTTAGAAGTCCAAGAAATGTGGGCAATGTAAGAATCGGACAAAAAATATAACCAGTTCTTCTTTTTAGAAAAAACTTTACAGTGTACCTCCAGTCATAGACAAGTTTTCATAAATACCGGGGAAAATAAGAACCTTTGTTATATATGTTCCTAAAGAATTATGCTTTCTTATGGGCTTTTCATGCTGCTTTCCTGCTTTTTTCCTTCACTTGGCCTCCTATTGTTATTAACACCCGTCTCCATCTCCAGCCTCACACACAAAAAAGGAAGAGGGATGAGGATGCCGCTGCCAGATAGTTAGTGCTTTATTACCTCACTTTTAACAGTGGTAGAGTGATACTAGATATAGTAGATTCAAAAGTGCTAAATGTAACAGAGCAAAGAAGCTGAAGTTTGTTTGTCTCTGATCCAGCAGCCTTCTCCACCCCTCTCCTCTCTCCATAGACTTCATAGTTAAAAGCAGGAAAGGGAAAAGCATCCTGATAAAAGTAGATAGAAGCCTTTTTATTTAATAAGATATATTACAGTTTCTTATATTCACCTGCACTATTCATTTATGGAAAGTTGTTTTAGAACAGAAGGTACACTTAAATATTGAGTCAGAGTTTCACAATATGATCGCACATTTTGACAAGCTGGTGTAACACTGTAGTTTGTAATGAGAACATCTGGGAAATTTGTCAAAAGTAGTGCAGAGGAAAGCTGACAGAGTTGGCTAAGAAACCAATCATATTGAGTCTTTCATTTTCCAAAGGAACTCTGAAAAATGAAAGGTGGAATGTGGTTTAGAAGTAGGGTATCTGTGGACTCTGGTATATTAGGTGGTTTATAATAAACTCCTAGTATTTTATTATTGTTTTTGGCTGCATGTATTTCTACCCACAGTGACTCCACATGTTTATGTCCCTCACTTATATCTTCCTGCAGTGTGGGCTTTAGACAGGCTTTACATGAAGGCAAACCCCTCTCTCTATCCAGTATTGATGATCCTTTCTAAACAGACTGTAACCTTGTACATTAACTGCCCAGTCATAGCTATCATCCAGCCATGTCTCAGCTATCCCCACTATGTCATAGTCCTCCTCACACATCACTAATTCCAGTTCACCAGTTTTGTTAGTCAGGCTTCTGGCATTAGTATACATACATTTGAGAGGTTTATGTATTTTTTTTACCCTACACCTTTCATTCTGAACTGTTCTAGTCCCTCCTTCCATTCCTCCCCCAGTCCCACTACCTTGCCCCCGGTATCTATCTGCACTATCTTCCTCTCCTATAATGTAATTACCCTCCCCCGCTCCCTAGTTTAAACACTCTTTCAACCTTCTAGCCATCTTCTCCCCCAAAACAGCTGCACCTATCTCATTGAGGTGCAGCCCATCGCTACGATAGAGCCAGTAGCCGACAGAGAAGTCGGCCCAGTTCTCCAGGAACCCAAATCCCTCCTACACCAGTTCTTGAGCCACTTGTTAACCTCCCTAATCTCCCGCTGCCTTTCTTGTGTGGCTCGTGATACAGGCAGTATTTCAGAAAACACTGCCTTCAATGTACTTTCCCTAAGCTTGTTACCTAAATCCCTGAAATCATTCTTAAGGACACGCCACCTTCCTCTAACTTTGTCATTGGTTCCGATATGGACCATGACCACTGGATCTTCGCCAGCCCCTCCCAGTAATCTGTGATATGTCGAACTCGAGCACCAGGTCTTTGTGACTGATCGCCCTATCTGTACCCCTAATAATGGAGTCTCCCACTACCTGCACCTGTCTGGCCTGCCCTGCTCTCCTGGTCCCCTGCTTACTGGAGCTGACATTACCCTGACTTGCAGAGAAAGTGTCTGGCTGCAGCAGTGTTATCCCTGAACTGACACCCCCCTCAACCTTGCAAATTCAGATCAGGGCTAGCCTCCGTTGCACTCTTCCCTCTACCCTGCTTTCTTATCCAGAGTAGAATAGCACAAAGACACAACATGAAAAAAACTGTCAAAAAACAAATCAATTATGTTTTTGCTCCACTCACACTTTTTCCCCCAGGTACCACACATTGTTACGCAAGGCACAGCAAAAGCATGGTTACATGAACTGCACTGCATTCATATCAAAAGGCACCAGATGTCAATATGATATCATTGGAATTAGGAATGTCATAGAGTTATTTATGGGTCAGACCACCTTAAAGGCATATAGCTGGCACATGGCTACATCATCTACCATATGCTTGCTGCTAAGATCAGTAGTGTAGTACTAGACTTTATAAGCACGTTATCACTGCTTACTTTTTCCTTGGCTCCTCTGTTATCAGTAGTAAATAATCAATAAAAGTAACAATAAAACAAATGATTTCAGTGAAGAGTTTAACTCCATTTTTTCCTTATAACACTTAGTATAGCTTGTCACCTCCATCTATATTTGGATGTGGCTTATTAAGTGAAATGTTCTGGGAGCCATAAGTGTACTGTACATTGTAGTATGTTATCATTTACATTGATACTAATACAACGACTGACTTCAGAGCAAATGTAGATTGAATGTAGTTCAAGCTGCAGTTAATGTTATTATGGCAAAGATTAAGTGAGTAGCGTGATATCCATGAGGTTGGTTTTTCCAATCCTGATATTTAATGCAGCATTAAGTCCTCTAATTGAAACAGTGATTGATCTTGAGGAAGTGCTATCACACACTATTAAATTAGTAAAAGGGTGGTATCCTAAAGATGTGACCAGATTTGTCATGGTATGTGTGGCAGGTATAGACTCATGGAGTCTGTACGGTAACATGTCCTGTTCTTATATTTAAGTATAATGATGGTTCTATCCTTATTATTAGTGTGCTTAAAGGGGTTGTCCCACGAAAAATCCAGAATCTGAATTTTAATTGTACATTGAGGAGCAAAAGGGTAACAATGTTACAATGTAAAACTAATCATATGTTACATAGTTGCAAGTTCAATGTATGTATGAGATAGCCAAGATGATATTCTAAAATATGATGGTGGACTCACGTTCGATGCTGTAGTGGATGGTGAGATATAGAGCCTGAAAGTCAAAGGTTTAAAACATTGTTACCCTTTTGCTCGTATCTGTATAGCACCACCTGCTGTTTGTTTTATTTATTTGTCCGACTCACTGAGAAGGCCGCACCTGCTCAGTTTCATCCTTCAACTTCCTCCTGAGCGGTGATAGGAAGAGCATGGACAAGCCTCCTGAGCTACAGCAGAAAAGACACACCTCCTGAGCTGTGATAGGTAGATCATGGACACGCCTCCTGAGCTACAGCAGAAAAGACACTCCCCCTGAGCTGCCAGCTTGATATAAATCCAGCAGAGCAATGAATGGGGAGATCTCTGGATCCATGTGAGGTACAGCGCTGGTTCTAGCTTTGATAAAGAGATTGCCGTGTACTGTATGATGTCTGATTCTCATTATCATTTTTACATTAGTCATGGGATAGCCCCTTTAATTTCTGTTAATAAGGAGGCAATCTAATAGAAAAATCAATAGAGCAGTAAAACATTGTATAGGCATATAGTAAATACCAAGGCTGAAAACCTTTTCATATTTACATATGTTTTTCTTGGCACTAACTTACAGCTAGAAATTACATTTTTATAATTAATGCAAGCATCCTTTTGGTATATGATGCTTGGTGTTGGTAGTTGGTATATGACATTTTCACTGACCTGTACATAACTGTATGTCTGAGGTGCGCAAGGACGTTATGGAATGGGATCACTCTGCTGACTACCAAACTGCAGTGACCAGAAATGGAGATTATTTAGTGAAAGTGGGCTTCCTCTGACCTCCAATAAAACCCACTGGGCAAAATTTCAGGGTGCAGATTAGTTGCTATGGTAATGTGAGGCCCCTTGAAAGCTCTGTCATTTTAAACATTCTTTTAAGCCATGCAGGGCTTAAAAAAACAAACTTTTCCCCCAAAAAAACAAGCCCTCATATGGCTGTATGAACAGAATAATTAAAGTTATGGCTCTTGAAATGTGAGTAGAAAAAACTACTCTATGACGCACTGGACTATACAACACACCTAAGATTTGGAGGAGGAAAATAATAATAACATTTTTTTTTCCGAATTAACCTCAAAGCAGAACAACAAATCAGGCCTCCATTCTTCATCAGAGGTCATTAGCATTCAGACTATAAGACGCATAGCTACTTTTCACCCATTTTCTGGGGTCATTTTTTTGTCCAAAAAACACAGTAACTGTTTCTAGACCTCGATAACTATTATGGAATGTAAAGGGGAAGGATATAAGAGTAGGGAATAATGCACATACTGACTTACTGATTGGAAACTTAGATTGTGAGCTCCATTTGGGGCAGCAAGCAACGATAATGTCTGTAAAGCATAACAAAATATGTCAGCGCTATATAAAGTATTAAAATAAATGAAATACTGTATATAATATATATTCACTTTATCGATAGTAACATTTTTGTTTTCTTCTTAGTTCTTCATACTAGCTGCTTGTATCAATAAGTTTCCTTCTGAGCAGGCTGATAGTGAATCTCAGATAAGGTTCACATCAACACTTCGTTTTCCGTTGTTATGATAAATCAGAAGAACAGAAAACAAAAAAAAAACAAAACGGATCCTTTATTATGAGCATCTGTTGTGCTCAGTTATTCTCATTTTGCATTCATTTTAGCTATTTCCATCTGAGATGTTATTTTAGATGGAAAAAAGTCACCCACCAAGTACTTTTTTCTCATCTAAAATAACTGCTGTTTCTTAGCTCAGAAAGATGGGTGCTTTCCAGTGTGGGAACATGCAAGGGATGTAAAACGCTATTCTGCCCTGACCCCCCAAAAAACAGACTGATGCCAATTGAAAATTACGTAACTACTGAAATTACCAGAGCCATTATATACCTATTGACTGGCCTGTTTTGCACCTTAGTGACCAAGCAATTTTTTTCATATTTGGTCATTCTCATATTCAAAGAGCTATAACCTTTTTACTTCTCCATCCATGTAGCAATATGAGGGCTTGTATTCTGCGGGACAAGTTTTTAATAGCACTATTTTGGAGTACATATAACTCATTGATTAACTTTTATTAATGCTTCCTATGGGGGAAGGGTTTCTATATTTTGCAACCTTCACTTTGTGACATATATAACAGGATAACTTTTTTCCCTGGGTTAATACAATCAGTGTACAGTGATACCAAATAAATACACTAGTCACAAAAAGTTAGGGATATTTGGCTTGTGGGTGAAATTTTACCCACAAGCCAAAATGCACTCTAACCTTCACAGGTGAACTTAATATGACCTTCTCTAAATTTTTTAATGCACATGTCCAACTGTTCAAGGTTTTAATTACTTTTTAGGCCTCTTTCACACGAGCGTGTCCGGATTAGGTCCGGATGCGTTGCGGATGAGTTCAGTGAAAACTGTGCGATTTCACAGGCAAAGCCATTCAATTTTGCCTGTGATTGCGTTCAGTTGTTCAGTTTTTTCCGCGCGGGTGCAATGCGTTTTGATGCGTTTTTCACGCGCGTGATAAAAAACTGAAGGTTTACAAACAACATCTCCTAGCAACCATCAGTGAAAAACGCAACGCACCCGCACTTGCTTGCGGATGCAATGCGTTTTTCACGCAGCCCCATTCACTTCTATGGGGCTAGGGATGCGTGAAAAACGCAAAATATAGAACATGCTGCGATTTTCACGCAACGCACAAGTGATGCGTGAAAAAAAACGCTCATGTACACAGACCCATTGAAATGAATGGGTCAGGATTCAGTGCAGATGCTATGCGTTCACGTCACGCATCGCACCCGCGCGGAAAACTCGCTCGTGTGAAAGGGGCCTTACACAACTTGCTGTTCTCTAACAAGGAGCTTAAAGGCAAAATTCACAACAGGTGTTTGATCCATGAATCGCCCAATAAATTTCCTGGTTCAATTAGAATCGGTATTTAAACAGTCCTCCTTATCATGCTGTTCGCATTTTGACATCATGAGACCAATATAACACCTAACAATAGATCAACAGTACCTCGCCATTGTGAGCTTTTAAGCAGGATGCTCTCAGATGGACGTTTTACTGCTTTTTCACATTAAAAACTATTTTTAAAAAAAGGAAATGTTTTTGCATTTCTGCATCCCACAATCTATAACTTTATCTTTCGACAGAGCTGTGGTACTGTCTTGTCATTGGTCTGTTTTATGTCTTTACAGTGTCGGACAAAATATTTTTAAGATGAAGGGCAGAAAATGCTACTGTACTCTTATAGATGCCAACTTTTGTAACCTAATGTAATACACATGCAAAGATCTAAGAGATGTTACTGGTTGTCTTGTCTTGCCGTTGTTTTGATGGTATAATGGAAAATTCAGTTTGCCTCCTTATTTTGACCCTAGAATGAATTTTCCTTCAACAAGCTTCTAGCTAACAGACATTTAAATTGCATTGTTTTAAACAAGTACCTGGACAGCTTAAGAGATTAGTGAGCAATTTTCCAGTGTAATTCTATGTATACTTTAATAGAAAGTAAGTAACACATGTTTGCTCACTCTCTAATGACTACTAGACAAAGAGAGGGGACCACATATACTGTAAGCAGCCAGGTAAGTATGGCTCCGAAAACCCAGAGACTTTTTTTGTGTGATTTAGGACATGTGGTGGTTTAATGGTTTTAACTTTGCTGGACTATCAAAATCATTTTTGCAACATTCTTCACTTGACACCTGGTGCTTTTATTAATGTTTTTGCCACATTTCTCTTTATTTTTAGTTTTCTTTAGTGCAAACAATTTTTAAAAACTATGACTCCCTATTATTTATGCAAACTGGGTCCCCTATATTGTGTCAGTTGTTTTGATAGATAATATGTATAGTTTTACATGAAGGGGGCTTGACATAAGCATTTATGTTTTTATATTTTTTCTTATATGTATTTTCTTTCTATTTTCTTTTTATTTTTTTACTTTTTTCTTAAATATGTTTTTGGCACATAATATGTCCCCCAAGAGTTTATTAAAAGACCTCTTTTTTGTATTTTGCACTTTTTCACTGTAATTGAGATTTCCAAAGCAGTCATAGTTACAGGGGAAAACAGCCTCCTGTGGGGGTAAGACATGGCAGCTCTGCTCTGCTCGAGACACCATGACTGCAGTATAAGACACGGCATAGCCGCTTCCTTTGTTTATTGCAAAGCTCTCACTGAACGGTATGTACTGAAGAAAGGAGAAGGCAGAAGTGGTAATAAACCCCTTTTAACCACTTGCCGCCACGCTAACGCCGATGAGCGTCAGCGCGGCGGCTCTCTCAGGTCTCAGTCACGCCTATCGGCGTCATCTCGTGAGACCTGAGATTAGTTCATGTGATCGGAGCCGGGACAACTGAAACTACAGCCTGCCAGCGCTGATCATGCGCTGGCAGGCTGTAGATGCGGAAAAAAACGCATTTAAATCGCATATCAGACGCTGTTTTTTAAACAGCGTCTGATATGCCTGCTGTCTGCTCGTCTGGTGGTCCCTTTGTTTGGGACCACCAGAGGAAACATAGGAAAAGTGCACCAATCACTACACACACCCTCCCCCACCCCCATCACTGATTAACCCCTGATCACCCATGTCACCCCCTGATCACTCCCCTGTCACTAATCACCCCCTACAGGCTCATTCAGACGTCCGTATGTGTTTTGCGGATCCATGGATCTGCGGATCCATGGATCTACAGATCCGCAAAATACGGACACCGGCAATGTGCTTTCCGCATTTTGCAGATCCGCACAGAACTATATAGAAAATGCTTTTTCTTGTCCGCAATTGCGGACAAAAATAGGACATGTTCTATATTTTTGCGGAACGGAAGTGCAGACCCGGAAGCGCGGATCCGTAATTCCGGATCCGAGCGGGACAAAGTCTGTCCCCATAGAAATGAATGGGTCCGCAATTCCGTTCCGCAAACAGAATTTCGGACGTGTGAATGGGGCATAAGGGTCCCTTATCACCGCCAGTTAGTTAGCTACTTGTTAGGTAGTTAGCGCCCACCGCCCCGCAGTCACTGATTTTGGCAGAGATTTTTTCATCCACATTGATCGATGCAAATGAAAAAATCTGTGCAGTTCATTTTATTTTATTTTTTCAGCGCAGAGGCTGAACGAAAAAAAAAAATCTCATTACCCGTATGGTCAATATAAGCAGAATCGCAGATACTCCTAATGCTGGCCATACGTGTAATGATTGCGGAGACCCTCAAATGCCAGGGCAGTACAAACACCTCACATGTGACCCCATTTTAGAAAGAAGACACCCCAAGGTATTCGCTGAGGGGTATGGCGAGTTCATGCAAAATTTTATTTTTTGTCACAAGTTAGTGGAATATGAGACTGTAAAAAAAAAAAAAAAAAACAATTTCCGCTAACTTGTGCCAAATTTTTTTTTTTCTGTGAACTCGCCATACCCCTCACAGAATATCTTGGGGTGTCTTCTTTCCACAATGGGGTCACTTGTGGGGTATTTATACTGCCCTGGCATTTTAGGGGTCCTAAAGCGTGAGAATCCAAATACGTAAAAATGCCCTGTGAAATCCTAAAGGTACTCATTGGTTTTAGGGCCCCTTTGCGCATCTTGGCTGCAAAAAAATGTCACACATGTGGTATCGCCGTACTCAGGAGAAGTAGGGCAATGTGTTTTGGGGTGTATTTTTATATATACCCATACTTTGTGTGAGAAATATCACTGTAAACAACAACTTTTTAAATGTTTTTATACAAAGTTGTCAATTTACAGAGATATTTCTCTCACCTAACATGGGTATATGTAAAAATACACCCCAAAACACATTGCCCTACTTGTCCTGAGTACAGCGATACCACATGAGTGACACTTTTTTGCAGCCTGGGTGCGCAAAGGGGCCCAAATTCCAACGAGTACCTTTAGCTTTTACATGGCTGCTCACAATTTAGCCCCGCCCAAAATGCCAGAACAGTATAAACACCCCACAAATAACTCCATTTTGAAAAGAAGACACCCCAAGGTATTCGCTGAGGGGTGTGGTGAGTCCATTAAAAATTTAACTTTTTGTGAAAAGTTAGCAGAAAGGGAGACTTTGTGAGAAAAAACAATACAAAATCAATTTCCACTTACTTGTGCCAAAAAAAATCTTCTGTGAACTCGCCATGCCCCTGACAGAATACCTTGGGGTGTCTTCTTTCCAAAATGGGGTCACATGTGGGGTATTTATACTGCCCTGGCATTTTAGGGGCCCTAAAGCGTGAGAAGAAAAATGCGTAAAAATGCCCTCCTAAAAGGTACTCATTGGTTTTAGGGCCCCTTTGCGCATCTTGGCTGCAAAAAAGTGTCACTCATGTGCCTCGCCGTACTCAGGAGAAGTAGGGCAATGAGTTTTGGGGTGTATTTTTATATATACCCATGCTGGGTGTGAGAAATATCTCTGTAAACGACAACTTTTAAAAAATTTTTATACAAAGTTGACAATTTACAGAGATATTTCTCTCACCCAGCATGGGTATATGTAAAAATACACCCCAAAACATATTGCCCTACTTCTCCTGAGTACGGCGATACCACGTGTGTGACACTTTTTTGCTGCCTGGGTGCGCAAAGGGGCCCAAATTCCAACGAGTATTTTACGCATTTGGATTATCACGCTTTAGGGCCCCTAAAATGCCAGGTGAGTATAAATACCCCACAAGTGACCCCATTTTGGAAAGAAGACACCCCAAGGTATTCCGTGAGGGTCATGGCGAGTTCACAGAATGTTTTTTTTTTTGGCACAAGTTAGCGGAAATTGATATTTTTTTATTTTTTTTTTATTTTTTTTACAAAGTCTCATATTCCACTAACTTGTGACAAAAAATAAAATTTTACATGAACTCACCATACCCCTCACGGAATACCTTGGGATGTCTTCTTTCCAAAATGGGGTCACTTGTGGGGTATTTATACTGCCCTGGCATTTTAGGGGCCCCTAAAGCGTGAGAAGAAGTCTGGAATCCAAATGCGTAAAAATGTCCTGTGAAATCCTAAAGATACTCATTGGTTTTAGGGCCCCTTTGCACACCCAGGCTGCAAAAAAAGTGTGACTCATGTGGTATCGCCGTACTCAGGAGAAGTAGGGCAATGAGTTTTGGGGTGTATTTTTATATATACCCATGCTGGGTGTGAGAAATATCTCTGTAAACGACAACTTTTAAAAAAATTTTATACAAAGTTGACAATTTACAGAGATATTTCTCTCACCCAGCATGGGTATATGTAAAAATACACCCCAAAACATATTGCCCTACTTCTCCTGAGTACGGCGATACCACGTGTGTGACACTTTTTTGCTGCCTGGGTGCGCAAAGGGGCCCAAATTCCAACGAGTACCTTTAGGTTTTACAGGGCTGCTCACAATTTAGCCCCGCCCAAAATGCCAGAGCAGTAAACACACCCCACAAATGACCCCATTTCGGAAAGTAGACACCCCAAGGTATTCACTGAGGGGCATAGTGAGTCCGTCTGAGATTTTACATTTTTTTGCCAGAAGTTAGCAGAAATGGAAACTTTATTATTATTATTTTTTCCTCAGAAAGTGTCATTTTCCGCTAACTTGTGAAACAAAATGAAATGATACATGAACTCACCAAGCCCCTCCGTGAATACTTTGGGGTGTCTTCTATCTAAAATGGTGTCATTTGGGGGGTATTTATACTTTCCTGGCATTCTAGCACCTGAAGAAACATGACAGGTGCTCAGAAAGTTCGGAGCTGCTTCAAAATGCCGAAATTCACTTTTTTGCACCATAGTTTGTAAACGCTATAACTTTTACCCAAACCAATAAATATACACTTATTGGATTTTTTTTTATCAAAGACATGTAGAACAATAAATTTTGTGAAAAATTTATATAGAAATGTAGTTTTTTAAAAAAAAAATTACAACAGAAAGTGAAAAATGTCATTTTTTTGCAAAAATGTCGTTACATTTTTATTAATAGCAAAAAAAGTAAAAATGTCAGCAAGAATGAAATACCACCAAATGAAAGCTCTATTAGTGAGAAGAAAAGGAGGTAAAATTCATTTGGCTGGTAAGTTGTATGACCGAGCAATAAACGGTGAAAGTAGTGTAGTGCGGATTTGTAAAAAAGGGCCTGGTCACTAGGGGGGTATAAACCTGTGGTCTTCAAGTGGTTAAAGGGGTTCTCTGGACTTTTTTTCTTTTTTGTAGAAGAGAGATAGTTTAGTTACTACTTACACTTCTTTCAGGCCGCCGATGCCGCCTCTTCACTGCACGTACACTGTGGATAGGTAGTACGTTGTAGTGGGAGAACCCGTTAAAATGGATTCTCGGTTACTAGAATCTATTTCATTTTTGTCCTGCTACCTCATTAAATTGAGTGTTCCCTTATGCCCTACCAGCAGCACAGATGGGGTTAACCATTCTCCGTGGACTGGTAGGACCGGCGGAATGTTTAATGAGCCCAAGACTAATAACTCAATTTAACGGTGAAGTATCTCCTTAAAAGGAGGAAGTCAACCCCCAGCCCACTGTGTTTTTTTCTGTCCTCCCGGACAGGTGGACTAGCCGGTTTGTTTCCCCCTTTTCTTATGGAAAGTGCAGGGAGCCTTATTTTCGTTTGGGTAACGGCGTTGCCCTTTCTTAGGTACCTTGTCAGTTTGGCCGGCAGCTTATCTGCTGCCGGCCCCACGCAGTTGCGCCTGGCTGGGGTATTTTGGCGGCGTCTTCGGTCCAGAATTTATGGTCCCTGGGCACCGCCATCTTCCGGAGGTGACGCAGGGATTCTCCTTTTGCGTCACTTCCGGGTAATCCGGCCGCGATTTTTTCACGGGCACGATTTTTTTCGTGTTTTCATGCGAAAATTTTAAGTATTTTTTTCAGCTAGCTCCCAGAGTCCTAAAATTGGTGTTGTTCCCTTTTTTCCCGCAGTGATATCTTCTCCGCGGGATTCGGAAGGCAGGAAAGTGGGTTCCACTGCAGCAGTCAACGGTTATTGTAAGCTGTTCATACCTGCACTCGTGAGATCGCAGAAGGTAAACAGCTTAAGGCTGGACAAATATCAGCTTGGGAGACCTCTGTCCCGGTAGAGAGACCTTCTTGGTCTCCTTAGTTTCTTCCTCCTCGGATGAGGAGGAGCTGATGTCACTTTTTTCCCCCCTGAAAAGACACAAGAAATTGCTCAAGTCCATCAGGTCGGGGGACCATGATGTTGACCGTGGAGAGGCTTCTGATCCCGCTAGTCGGGTACCTCGTGTCTTCAAAGCAGATGAGACCCTCCTCTCTGTCATGTTTACAGAGTGGAAAAAACCTGGAAGGGGTCCGGTTTTAACAAAGAAGTTTAAATCCATGTTCCCGATGGCTAAACCCTTGGTGGATTCATGGGGATCCATTCCCAAGGTGGACATGACTATTGCCAAGTTGTCCAAGCGCACTCTGGTTCCTGCAGACGATGGGTCTAGCCTGCAGGACCCCTTGCAGAGTGCATACTAAGACGGGGTCATATGGCAGCTGCGGCTTCCGCTTCCACAGCCATAGCGGCTTCTGAAGTCTCTACGTTCCTCCGGTCTTGCCTGAATCAAATTCAAGTTGACATGAACCAGAGGGTTTTCCTGGACGAAATACTGGCTGCCTTCAAGACCATCAACCTGGCTACAGACTTCTTGTGCAATACCGCATAGCTCCAGTTGAAGCTAGCGAGGGAGCCTCCCCACTAGCAAAGCTGCCCTGGGAACGAGGCCAAACACAGATCCTTGCTCCCGACGCTAAGCAGACGATCTGTGGCTGATGGGAGACCAAGTGCGCCTTTGGCGCCCTATGACAATACTGTCAAATGTTGTCAGGGGCCTATATTTAGCATGGCCCTGGGGTTGGCGGCCCATAGGCCTTTTTGGCTTAAGCCTTGGGTCGCTGACAGTTCCTCAAAATACAACTTATGTGGCCTTCCATTCGAGCCCAACCGTTTGTTCGGTTCGGAGCTGGATAAGATTATGGAGGGCCTTTCAGACAAGAAGGTTAAGAGCCTTCCCCAGCATTCCTTTCGAGGGCAGGGCAGACAAGACCGCGGTGGTAGGTCTGGCCAGCAAACAAGCTCTCGTAGTGACTGGAGAGCGCAGTGAAAGGGTTTGAGGCGGGTCTTCTCTCCCACTTCTGACAAGAGTTGATCCGAGAGATCTCGGATCCCTGGGTCCTGAACATCATTTCCGAGGGTTATTTAGTCAACCTCACCTCTATTCCTCCGGACAGGTTTGTCAAGACCAACCTTCTACAAGCTGCCAGGCAGGCGATCCATGCAGGACTACATTTGCAAGGGTGCTCTGGAGGAGGTTCTGGCAGGTGAACGGGGCCTAGGGATCTATTTTCCATTTTTTTTGGTTACCAAGGCTTCAGGAGATCTCTGGATGATTATTGATCTGAGGTATTTCAATCGGTTTATAAGGAAGGTGAAGTTTCATATAGAAACCATCAGGTCAGTAGTTCACGTCCTCAATCCTGGAGAAGTGATGGCAACCCTGGACCACATGGATGCATATCTGCACATTCTGATCCATTCTGCTTCCAGGAAGTATCTCAGGATCATGGTTTAAGCGTCCGGTGTCGTCAGGCATCTTCTGTTTGTTGCCCTTCCCTTTGGCATTTCTTCTGCTCCTCACACTTTTTCCAAGGTGGTGGTTTCTGTGGCGGCGGCTTTGAGACTTCAAGTACTGACCATCATTCCTTATCTGGACGACTGGCTTTTGAAAGCCTCTGCTGTAGTGGTCCTAACCCAACTTCTTCAGGTAACAATCTCCTTTCTGTTTCGCCTAGGTTGAATCATCAGCTGGCAGAAGTCGCACGTGAGCCCGTCGACTTCAGTAAGATATCTAGGCTTCATAATCGACTCCACTGGGATGTCGCTCCAGTTGACTCCATAAAGAAGATCCCGGGTCCAGAACACGGCAAGTTCCTTTCTGTTCCCCGGCGACTTCCAATCCGGACTCTCATGAAGATGTTGGGGCTCATGTCAGCGTCTGCGGAAGCAGTCCCTTGGGCTCTATGGCACCTCCGCCCTCTACAGCTCTGCTGGGCAAAACTTCCTGTGCTCCCTGTCTTGGCAAATTCGGTATTCCCTTAGATGGTGGTGCCATCTTTTAGACGGGAAGTCTATGACCCAGCCAACCTGGGTCATATTGACTACGGATTTGTCCCAAGTGGGCTGGGGCGCTCATCTAGACGACACTCCAGTTCATGGAACCTGGTCTCCTCAGGAGTGGCTTCTTTCATCCAATATCCGTGAGATTCGAGCTATCCGGCTAGGCCTCCTTCACTTAGCCCCTCAGATCCGGGGCAAAGCAGTGAAAGTCCAGTCAGACAATATGACTGCGGTACTTTACATCAACAAGCAGGGAGGCACGAGATCACTTCCCTGTCAAAGATCGAGGTGTTTCTGGATTAGGCAGCGTTGTATCTTTCCCACTTATCTGCGATCCATATTAAAAGCTCCCTAAATATAATAGAGGCTGAGCCGCGGTCTTCCGTTGGTGGAGTGGTCTTTACATCCGGATATATTCAAGCAGATAGTCCTCAAGTAGGGTATGCAGATTCAGAGGTGGATCTCATGGCAACAAGGTTCAATACCAAGGTGGAGAGGTTCTGCTCCCTTTAAAGGGAGGACAACCCCCTGACGTTAGACGCTCTGTCAATATCCTGGAGGTTCAGGCTGTCATACATCTTCCCTCTGTTTTCAATGATTCCGAGGGTATTGATAAAATTTTATCAGGATCAGGCCTCGGTGATAGCCATAATACTGTTTTGGCCGAAGAGATCCTGGTTTACCTAGCTCACCCAGTTGAGTCGAGGACAATATTGGAGGCTCCCCCCACAGCAGACCCTGGTGTCGTGGGACACTTACCTCTGCTCAGATCTGCACAGATTCAACCTGACAGCCTGGAGGTTGATCAGTCCCTTTCCGGAGTAGAAGGGCTTTCAGAGTCGGTCCTGAGAACGCTGTCTCATTCTAGAGCAGACTCTACCAAGAGAGCCTACTCTCGTATTATGAGGATATTCTCATCCTGTTGTACCTCAACTGAGGTGGCGTCTGCAGATCCGCCCCTCTCCGCTATCCTTCAGTTCCTGCAAGACGGCCTTGACAAGGGCCTTGCTACATCTACTCTGAGGGTTTAAGTTTCAGCCATCTCAGCTTGCCTTAACAGGCCTTTTTCTCGGGACCCGCTGATCAAACGGTTCCTTAAAGGAGCTGAAAGATTAAAGCCTACAGTACTGAGACCCATTTTTCAAGGGGATTTATCAGTAGTTCTCAGGGGGTTAGCATCTCCCCCCTTTGAACCGTTAGAGGGGGTGGACGTCAAGTTCGTCACTTGGAAGTTTGTGTTTCTCCTTGCAGTGACTTTGGCCAAGAGGGTCTCTGAGCTTGAAGCTCTCTCAGCACATGAGCCCTATACCATTTTCTTACATGACCGGGTCCTTCTTAGATTCCTCCCGTATTTTAGGCCTAAAGTTCCTTCCTTCCAGAACATCAACCAGGTGATATTCCTCCCGATTCTGTTGACATCTACCACCTCCTCCAAGGAACCTGCTAAACATCCTCTGGACGTCTCGCGATGTCTCTGAATATAGATCAAGGATGGATAGATCAAGGAGTTCAGGAAAGATGAGAATCTGCTAATCATGTTGCCATTAAGTTTAAAGGCTGTAAGGCATCCAAACCTTCCATCAGTCGGTGGATGGATGAGGCTATTAAGGAATCCTTTGTTTCCCAATCACTGGACCCTCCGGGATTCATGAAGGCCCACTCTACTAGAGCTGTGGCTACTTCTTTTGCCGAGAGGAGTCTTCTGCCTCTCGACATGATTTGCAAAGCTGCCTCCTGGAGCTCTGAATCGACATTTATCTCACATTATAGACTAGATGTCAGTCTAGCTGAGTTTTCGGCCTTTGGGCAGACTATTCTTAGTTCTGCCAGGCAGGAAGGCCCTTCCTAGGGGGTTTCTTCTTGCTATCTCCCCATCTGTGCTGCTGGTAGGACGTAAGAGAATCGTTAATTTCTAACGATAATTTGTTTTCCCTTAGTCCTAACAGCAACACACAAATTTCCCACCCTAGTAAGTCTAGTTTTTTTCTTGCGATAAACACAGTGGGCTGGGGGTTGACTTCCTCCTTTTAAGGAGATACTTAATTGTTAAATTGAGTTATTAGTCTTGGGCTCATTAAACATTCCGCCGGTCCTACCAGTCCACGGGGGGTGGTTAACCCCATCTGTGCTGCTGTTAGGACTAAGGGAAAACAAATTATCGTTAGAAATTAACGATTGTATGTCCAAAAATCTTATCTCCACAGTAGTGCAAATTGAATTTGGCTAGGTGAGAATAAAGCATAAACCTTGTCTACTAAATGGAAACTGTGAAAGATAATGTTTACCTTTTTCTTCAGGCTTCAATGACAACAGTTACAATTCGAAATAATGGCACTTTATGGCGCACCTCGCATGCACTCAGGACATTTGCGCCTGCCCGTTTATTTTCAGAAAGTGCTGACTAAAACCACGTTCCCATATCGGTTTACAAACACTCCTAGTGTGTTCTCTGCCAAAGCAGACTAATGGAGTTTGTAAATGGATATGTGAATGTAGCTTAAGGATCCTTTTACATAGTCCAATGTGGGGCCAGAACGAGAGCTGATCCATGATATAAAAAGACGGTAGTCGGTATAACAATTTGTGTCCCCTCCCATCCCTTGGTTGAACTTGATGGACTTATGTCTTTTTTGAACCATATTAACTATGTAACTATTTAAGGTAATCTGGGATTTTTTTTAACCCCTTAAGGACCGGAGGTTTTTTATTTTTTGAGTTTTCGTTTTGCGCTCCCGGCCTTCCCAGAGCCGTAACTTTTTTATTTTTCAGTTCACATAGCCATATGGGGGCTTGTTTTTTGCGGGACAAGTTGTACTTTCCAACGACACCATTTAATTTTGCATATGATGTAGTGGGAAGCAGGAAAAAAATTCCAAATGAGGTGAAATTGCAAAAACAAAAGCAATTCCACCACAGTTTTGCGGGTTTTTAAATTCCGACGTTCGATGTACGATAAAACTGACTGGTTACTTTTACTCTACAGGTCAGTATGAATCCGGCGATACCCTACATGTATAGGTTTTCTTGCGTTTTGATAGTGAAAAAAAAATTCTAATATGGGAAAAAAATCTGTTTTACTTTTTTGTCACCATGTTGTGACCCCTATAACTTTTTTGTAATTATATGTACAGAGCTGTATGGGGGCTAATTTCTTGCCTCATAATGTTATCTTTTTATTGATACCATTCTGGGGTGTGTATGACCTTTTGATCACCTTTTATGTAATTTTTTGTGGAAAATAAAGCGACCAAAAATGGCGAATCCGCCATTTGGACACTTTTTTCCGTTTTGCTGTTTGACGTATGAGGAATATTTTTTTATATTTTTATAGTATGGGCGTCTTCGCACATTGCGACACCCATGAGTGTATTTATTTAATTTTTTTTGTTTTTTTATTTTTATTTTAGCAAATGGGGGGTGATTTGAACTTTTATGTTTTTTTTATTTATTTATTTTTTAAACTTTTTTTTTACACTTTCTTTTACACTTTTATAATCATTTGATTATGATTATCATACATTCCAATGCAATAGCATTGGAATGTATGAAAAAATCGCATATTTCCTATGAAGCCTCTTACAGACAAAGCTCCATAGGAAATACTACAGAGCTGCCTGGGTTTCATTCATAGAAACCCAGGCTACTACAGGCGCACTCCGTCTCCTCCGATTGCCACTCGGGGAGCCGTATCGCAAACCGAAAGTACAACTTTCGGTTTGTGCGCACGCAGATGACGTGGTCAAGATTGACCATGGTATCTGAGGGGTTAAATGTCAAGAACCATGCAGACACCCGCGGCTAAGGCGCCCACATGAAGCAGGAGCGGCGCCATCTTTAGAGACAGGACACAGGATGTACGGGTACGTCCTGTGTCCTTAAGAGGTTAAAGGGCCTTTTCATGTCGATTATTATTGTCCGCAGCACATCCCCAGTTTGCAGAGGGAGATGTCCAGCCCTCCTTTGCTTGATTGTGCTTTCCTGTGTTTGCTTGTTTGTTGCCTGGTTCATGTTTAGACAGTCCAGTGATCGCCCATACAAATGTTCCTATGAAAGTTCATTACCAATTATCAGCCTGTGTAAACAGACCTTAATTTTTTACTTAAGACTGTAGGCAATTTTATTGCATTATCTTTATTAGTAGAGTCAACATAGACACTGTAGAATCATAAAACCCCAAAGGTTTAAAAGACAAATTATTCACTTTAATAGTACACCCTTGGCAAAAATGTATTCGGATCCTGCTGCCAGGCTGCATTGTGTACATGGCAAGTGCATATGTAGCCTAACATTCAGCGGTAATCTGTAAGGGGATCCTGTGGCTGGGCCGCACTGTGTACAGTCCCCTCTGCACTCTTATTCAGTCCCTTATTTTGTAAAAAGACAGAGGAATATATTTCTTTAGTAAGTTAAGAGGCTTGAGGAAGGAAAACAAGTTTTTTTTTATGAATTATAATATCCATACTAGAATTCTTATTAGAAAGTCAACTGATTCCAAACACTGAGTGAAAGCATCAAAAGGTGCTTTTTGTACATTACAAGTATGACAAAAGTGGAATTTGAGAGTTGGACCAACCACAGAAATGGAAACATTATTAAATCATCTCCATCTTTTTGCTTTCTGGTTGTTTAACTTCCAGTCAACAAGTAAGGCTATTAACATTTACTGTCAAGGTTTGTGGATATTAGAGGCACTTTGCTGTTCTGTTGTGTTATAAATCTATGACCAATTGGTTAGCTCTCTGCAGGCCTAACAATTTATTCAATGAGTTAAGCAAAATGTACAGAGAATTTAACCTGCACTTTGATTTATAGATACCCTTAATTCTACATTGGTGGTCTTCCTGCTATGTTATAATGTCAAAATCTAATTATTTACTATAAAATAATAAGTAAGTCAGGTTTAAATAATTTTAGGAATACCGAGGAGCATGAACAGCGTTAAATCTAAACACATTCTCTTGTGTGATTATGTAACTATAATCTGCTGATCATGGGTATACCTTCTATATGTTCAGTTCTGACATCTAGTAAGTAACATTACATTTTTCACATTTTTTTTTAAACTATCAAATACATCATATAATTAATTGTACTTGAACAGGTTGCTGTGCTATACTTTATTAATCTTCTCAACTGCAGTAATGAATAACACAATAGTAATGTATTTGGGGGGGACCATCTCTCTTCATGGAGAGTCCATTAATTGGCATGAGGAGGCTTATAGGCAATACACGGATCCTCTGGAATTCTTGAAAGATGGTATGCAATGAGTTCCTAGCAAGCTCTGTCTCTGCTGCTACCTGATGTAAATCAATTATCTTAAGTCAATGTTTGACCCTTTAACCCTTTTCTGACAGAGATTTTCCGTTTTTGTTTTTGTCTCTCTGCCTTCCTGGAGCCATAACTATTTTATTTTTCCATTCACATAGCCATAGGAGAACTTTTTGCAGAACAGATTGTACCTTCTAATGGCCCCATTTAATATTGTATAGAATCTAGTGAGAATCTGGAAAAAAAAATCAAATGGGGTGTAATTGGAAAAAAAATGCAATTCCACCACAGTTTTATGGGTTTTGTTTTTACGGTGTTCACTGTGTATTGCTCTTGTGCTCTTAATTCTCCAGGTCAGTATGGTTATGGCGATACCACCCTTGTATAGTTTTTCTTGTGTTTTAATGCTGAAAAAAAAAAAACTTAAAAAAAAATATTCTTTCTTTTCATCGCCATATTCTGACCCCCATAACTTTTTTTTATAGTTATGTCTACGGAGATGTGTTAGGGCTCATTTTTTGAGAGATGATCTGTAGTTTTTGTTAATACCATTTTGGGGTGTGTATGACTTTTTGATTAAGTCCAAGTGGACCCCAGCATCCAATGATTAGACTGCAATTTGTATACAGTAATGGCATTTTCTCCATTAACCTATGCATAGATCAATGGCTTGACAAAGACCGCATTGTGCGGTTGAAACGTTGCTGTCACTGGGTTAATAAACTCTACATGGTTTTTTGAAAGGAGTGCTGCCGTCCCTCTTTTTGGATTTATGCATAGATCACTATATTAAAATTCAGTGCAGCCACCTGCTGTCCTGAATTGTAACATACAAGTAATTAAACTAGAAGCCTAGTACAGGCTCTGGCTCATTACTTACAAGAAATGCTTTTCCCCATCTCCGCCCAGACGAGCTGTTCCTGCCCGCGAAGGGCACGCTTTCACATTTGACCACAGCATCTGATTGTTTAAATTTCCTTGACCAGAATCACTGCCAATGCGAACATTAGTCACAGGTATCTGCTGTGTGAAACAACAAGCACCCGATAGCTATGGCGCTTGCTTTACTCTGGAGCAGGTGCCATCTTTAAAGACACAACAACCAACATACATGTATGGCGCATGGGTTAAATAGGCCTTGAGCCATGACTTAGATAATAAATAAGCCAGCACCTCATCTGCAGACAGCTGTTTCAGGGTGATTGCCCCTCATCAGTGCAGAGCAGATGACTTAACTGGGTGAGAGGGGGGCTATGTCCTACTTATAGGATAGCTGTCTTACAACTGGTAGCATCAGAGGCAGAGCTTGCTAAGAGCTCATTTGCATCCCTTATTCCTATTACTAATGTATGTAATACATGAAATGTGAGCTAATGGTGTCTGAATGCAACTGTGGCTTAATAATTCTGCAAATAAATGTTTACATGAAAATTATGTATGAGATGATTGTATAATATACATTCCCTAATTTCTGGACTGAAATGGAAAAAATAACCAGTTTTTCTGCTCATTGATGGGAAGAAGTGCTATTATTGATGTGCTTTCAGTAGTGGCTTATTGTCTATATATTCTGACATCTGTAGTTTCTGAAAGGGGATTTACAATTTAATGTACGTGAAGTGTAAATTTGAACCCCTCTGTAAAGTCTTGCCAGTCGCCAAACCATAGCAAGAAGAAGTTTGAATGTAATAATATTACAGGTCTGTTGTAAAGAAGGAATTTTTCTCCCTAAAATGAGGAAAATTGGTTTCTGCCTCACAGGGTTTTTTGTCTTCCTCTGGATCAACTTGTAGGATAACTGGACTGGATGGATGTCCTTTTTCAGTCTTATAAACTATGTTACTGTGTTACTATGAATGGAGCTATGGTTCGCTCTCCATTGATTTATCATTTATCACCTTTGTTCTTCATATGTGATACTTTAGTATAGGTGGAATACCTTGTCAACTATTAAATAATGATAAAGCTATCCAGCTTAAAGAGCACTCCCTCAATAAAATACAATTTGGGTTTTGTTCAGTTTTATGTAGATAAAAACGAAAATACAAAACCCTCACCAAGCCCACAAACTGCCACGCTCAGCCATGCAAAGGAACATTCAGCAGTCCAATGCAATCAACTTCACTTCCGATCCTCTAATAGGTAATTATAATAATATTTATGAGAATAATAAATGTACTCTATTTTAATAAAGGTATTCTCATTAAAAGCTATTTGTAGTCCACTAGACACATTTGTAGCGATATGATTCCTAATTAATTGTACAGAGGCTAGCCCATGAGCCCAAAGAGACTCAAACATCTAACCCCTTTAAACATACACAGTGTTTTCCATTTGACTTTGTTCACAAATTGTTGACATGCAGATGGATACTCATCAGTCCAATTTGAGCTATAATTTTCCTGATGATACGTTTTAACATAGCCATAAATGAACAGTTTATTAGCAGATCCCAAGACACATAACGGCTCAGATGGCAAAGACAACTGATACACTTAGTTTATCAAATCAAGAACCTCCTGCCAGTAATGTCTTAACCGGGGTCAGTTTCATAACATGAAATCATATCTTCCTGGGTCGATTTACTTTTGAACCGCCCATAAGGCCAATATTATACAAAAGCAGAGGAGTCTTGTACATTCTGTGTACAAGATATATATAAGAAAATCTTTGTGTAGAGCTCAGAGACAGCAGTGGTATATAGCTTAGAATTTCCTCCTATCAGCAATGGGTCCCAAATCCAGCTCCCATTTAGATTTAACCATTTTGGAAAGGTCTTCAGGAAAAAGAAATATTACCAGATGTGGAGGTAACATGTCCAATCACAGACAATAAAGCATTTGTTTTAGGGGTCAAATCTACTGTTCTCTGCTGGGTCACAGCTGAAGACATTGATAAAAATAAGTTTTGGGGGATGCCAAAATCACAAAACTCTCAAGTGGACAGGAAGTCACTTTCTCTATTCATTCCTATGATAAAAGTCTTACAGTGTGTACCGGAAGTCACTTTTTCTAGCAGTCAGATGTAGTGTGTAGGAGCTTTGTACTCAGGAGTGCTACAGGACTGCCGCACATTAGTTCCTATGGAGACCCTGCCTATGGCAGGGCTCCATAGGAACGTGGTGTAATTCTTATAAACTCTAATGCTAATGCATTGGAGACTATGATAAAAGCAATTTAATGATTGCTTGTTATAGATCCCTAGGGAAACTATTAAAAAGTGTAAAAAAATAAAATAAAAAAGTTAATATAAAAGTATAAATATTTAAAAAATATACAGTATATATACTATAAATATATAAAAATACAAATCACACCCTTCCCCAAAATTAAAATAATTAAATAATATTTAAAAATACAAATTAAAATAAAAATACATAAATAATCGAAAAAATTAACATTATGTACTATTAAAGTATAAAAATATTTATCTCATGTCAATTGGCAAATTGGAAAAAAGTCAAGATGGCCAATTCATTTTTTAGTCGTTTCACCTCCCACAAAATTATGGGGTATATAAAAATGTAATGAAAATTTTTTTTCTAAAGTTTTCAATTTTTTTAAGTATTAAAACACAATAAGAACTATATGTATGTAGTATTGTTGTAATTGCACTGACTCGGAGAATACAATTAATGGGTCAGTATTACGCATAGGAAATGGTGCAGAAACCCCCCATAAAACTGTGCCGGAGTTTTTTTTTTTTTTTTATAATTCCACCCCATTTGGAATTTTCTCCATTTGGGTTTCCCACCATATTTTATGCAACTGTAAATTGTGCCATTAGAAAGTGCATCTTGCCCCGCAAACAAAAAATCCCTTATACGGCTATATAAATTAAATGAAAAAAAAGTATGGCTTTGGGAGTAGAAAATGAAAATGAAAAAACACCTTGAAAGGGTTAATATGTGTTCAATCTAGGGTTGCACCGGGTATCGAACTTTGAATACCCAGTCAATACTACCGGGATTGGACAGCATTTGGCGTCTTCTTTTTCTTTCGCATAGTATTGAATGGTATTGAGTATGGCAGTACTTTTTATGGTGTTGAAATCTAATCAAAATTTTTTTTGATCTGTGACAACCCTAGTTCAATCGCGAACCATATTCAAAATCACTGGATGGGAGAAATTTTGTGCAACAGACAAAAGGAGAGCACTTTATGATGGTTAATTCTTTTCAACTTAGAAATCATTTTTAATTTAAACATATCTTTAAAGATGATAAAATATAAATCAATGAACTTAAAGAACAAAATTCACCCAAATCTGATATTTATGGTGTAAACTACCAATGCCAAACAGAACATGAACATAACAGAGAAAATTCCAATGTATGGCAATGCATTACAGCTCAGTCTGAAAGTATGCTGGAGAAATCAACCTGTCCAATACAGTGCTTGATACTCAGTTAGTTCTTACCTGTAATAATTAGAAAAAGAAAGAGAGGGAGGGAGGGAAAGGGGAGAGGAGGTATGAGAATTCTGACTCATGTTATGGACTATTCATGCATCTTCACATCTCCACAAACTATTGAAAAAACAAAACAGAGCCTCAGTAAAGGACTTGTGCCCCTTTATTCTACAGACCGATGGGGTAACAGACGCTGCCACCCCCTAAAGACAGCTTCACATGTCAGAGTTTTGTTTAGGTACGCTTTTATTTAGATGTGGAAAGTAGGAAAAATGCAGTTGAATAAAAAGGACCAAGAGGCTATACTGATGCTTCAGAAATGGTTTCTTCACCTTCAGACTCATAAATATGGATAATTGGCTTGTCCTTAACCATCACCTATACACGTTTCATTATGGAACTACATGCATTTTGTGGGAAGATAGTACCCTGTGATATAAGACTTTGGGACTAGGATATATGACACACCCTGACTCTTTATTATGTCAATAAAATTCCATAAATTCATTAAAATGACATGATTAATTCAGCAAGAAACAAAATATTGCATATTTAATAGGAAGTGTATCCCCAATCCTGAAACCACTCCCAGACTCCTTATTCATTATAGACTTATACATAAGTAGCTATCTACCACCTCTTTCCCAATGCATTCTATCAGCTTATGCATGGAAATTTTAAAATACTCCTTATATGTTTTCAGAAAAGCGTGTTTAATTTCACCATAAAACCACGTATATTTCTCATGCAAATCATATTTTTTCTGCAATTCACTAAAACTCCGTAACACACCATCCTCAAAGAAGTGAGAAATATTACTTAGACCTTTCTCTGACCAGATTTTAAAGTCCCTAATCCTCAAAGTTTCTATTATCCCATATCGGTGTATAAATAGTGGCACCACTCACTGTACATATCTTTTTACATAAATATGACTCCAAACCCCTTTCCAGAAGACAAAGATGCCTAGCAATGTTGTAGTATCTAAAATTTGGAAGCAAAAAAACTCTTTTACCCTCTGGAAGGCACAGCTTTTCATACTTGATTCTGACTATTTTTCTTTCCCAGAACAAATTGTTCAGAATTTGTTCTATCCTCTTAAATATGTCATTAATCCAGACAGGACAAGCATTTAAATAGAAAAGGATCTGTCACAGAATAATCATTTTTGCCATTGAGATCCGATCCACCATTGATAGAGGTAGGTTCAGCCAAACATTGACCTTTTTTTTAATCCTCATAAACAAGCCTGTTATATTATTCCTGACATAGACATCCAGTTTGGCTGTAATCTTAATCTTGAGATATACAAATGTGTCGGTCTCCCTGCAAATTTTTATTTTGGACAAGTCTAGCTTCATGTTTTTATCCAAAGGCAATAGGGATTATTTTGACCAATTTATCTCCAAGCCAGTACATCGCCATAATAAGATAATGCATCTATAATATGGCCAAAATTCCTCTGAGGGTCCTTCACAAACAAAACATTGTCGTCAGCATATACTATATGCTTCTCGCGATTACCTGCAATTCCGAAACCCTCAAAAGGGCACCAACCTTTCAAAAACGCAGTTAAAGGTTCTATATATGTCAAAGAGAAGTGGGGATAGGGGGCAACCTAACCTGGATTTTTATAAAGAAGTCTGGCCCAATTGATGAACGTTTGTCCCAGACCAAAAGACTCCAGACATTTCCATAGAAAACTCCACTCCACCCTGTCAAAGGTCTATGCGTCCAATGACAAGATGGAGCGGAGACCCCCCATCTAACGTCATAAAGACCCTATAGCTATTATCAAAAAGAGTCCTCTCCAACTATCTCTGCCAATGATAGCTGTTATGCAAGTTTTTAAGCCTAATACCTTTGCTACCAGTTTAATATCCATATTTATTAACAGCCACGATCGGACAGTATGACTCTATATTCAATTGGTCCTTATCCTTCTTTAGAATTAAACAAATATTCACCACTAACATAGAGGGCGGTAATCTCCCCCAAAATCATCCAGCAATCTCCCATTAAAAACCTCCAGCATCCTTGGATGTAGTAGTTTAGCATATCTGCAATAGACTTCAAATGGAAGTCCATCTGAGCCTGGAGATGTATTTTTGGGGATTGTTTTTAAGGTGTTTTTCAAGTCTAGCACAGTCATTGGTCTATTTAGGACTATTGCCTGTTGGGTGGTTTTTGATGGTAATCTGAGTGAATGAATCCAGAAAGGCTGAAATCTTATTGTCACTTTTGCCAACTTTTGACTTATATAACTTTGTGAAGAATTAAATTATTTCAGCCTCTACCTTTTCCCAAACCCTCTGATGTAGGTATCCAGGTATGGATTTTATTAATTTCTACTCTGAGGTTTTGATTCTTCACTAATTCTTATAACAGTTTATTTGGGCCCTCCCCCCTCAGGAAAAAACGTTATCCCCTAAAAATAGTCTATTCTTCACTTTGACAGTTAGATAGTCATCAGCCTGACTTTAAAAAAAAAAATCTTCCACAGCAGAAGGAGCTAAATGTGCGAATTAGTCTGGAGCTACACATTAGAATTGTTGCGCGACCAGAGTCATGCTTACATGCCAAACACAGACATGTATATAAAATGGAGGATAAGTATAACTCCATCCTTTGTGTTTTCCTTATTTTTTGAATCCACTCCTGGCTTTAGCACAATAAACTGCTACAAAACTGCCACAAAATGTTCATCATGTTTGATTTCAGTCATGAAGTCATGTGATCTTTACAGTCCTGTGAATAAAAGAGGTTATATGGGATTTACATATTGATGACCTATCCTCAGGATAGGTTATTAATATAAGATTGGCAGGGGTCCAACTCATGGCACCCCTATCCATTCAGCTATTTGAGGAGGCTGCAACACTCCAGGAAGTGCTGTGGACTCTTCACAGCTTACCAAACACAGCTCGATACATTGTATAGCAGCTATCCTTGGTACAGCAACCCAGTTCTTTTCACTTGAATAGGGCTGAGCTGTGGCCATGTGACCAGTGAATGAGACGTCATATGACCTAGGAAGAGGCCTAAGTGCTCATGGAGCCCCATGGCCTCTTCATAGAGCTGACTCCTAGGACCTCCGCCGATCTCATATTAGGTCCTCAGTATGTAAATCCCAGAAAACTCTTTTTAGGGAAAATGGTTTTATCTAAACAAATTAATTGATTTTATCCTTATTACATCTTGGTAATAGGAGAATCTATGTTAAAAAATGACCTTAAACCAAAAGATAATAAAAGCATTCTTGGCATGAGAACTTTCTTACATTACGTGAGAGTTTGAAACCTGCTTCAGGTAAAGATACTTCTGAAGCTGTCTCTTAATATTGTCTGTCTGGCATGAGCATGGCAGGATCTGCAGTGTCATTGACTAATCTTGACACAACTGGAGTTTGAGAAAAACAAATCCCAGTATTTGGATACTGGCAGTCACAGCAGTGCTGAGACCTGTTAGATGAGAGTCCCTCGGGCTGCGTTTCATGTTCATAAAAAATATGCTTTTTTTTGTCATAACTCAACTTGTGCTACCAGGAATTTGCTAAAGTAAATAAATATAAGTAGAGAAAAATATGACTCCTATAATAGAAGCACAAAAGAATATCATTATATCCTGTAGGAATGTAAGATGTATGCCATCTACAGCTTGGTTACTACTACCTTTCTCTTATTTTAACCAGGAATCAGCGTGGTTTATAACCTATGTTTAATAAATATTGTTGATAGTTAAAGAGTGTACAACAAGTTATCTCCTATCTTCTGAATAGATGATAACTGATAGAACTGTGTCCCCCTATAAATGTAGCAACAACTGAGCATGTGCACTACTGCTGCATTCAGGTTGTATAAGACTGCCAAAGATAGCTAAGTGTTGTACACTGCTATCTCATATAGTCCCATGGAGATGAGCTAATCATCATTATACATATTTGACTGCTGCTCCATTCATATGGAGGGATACAGGACCTGCCGATGATCCAATGGATAGGGGATAGATGGGTGTTACTTGAATACCCATTTAATGTATAAAGTATAAATGTATAAAGTAAAGGTTTTAAAAAAACTTAAAGTGAATAACATTCCACCCAAAAAAGGTGACGAGGCAAATAAAATATATCATGACTGAGTCACACAGGCGACGTACAATTTAATAGTCACATAGCAACATTGAATAAAATAGAAAGCAAGACAGAGCATCTAAATCTGTAGTACAAAGAACATGTGTATACCTTTACTAAACAATTAAGACATATATAAATGAAGGGAAGAGATAGGTAAGAGAAGGGAGAAGAGGTAGGGAACCTCTTTAAATAAAGGTACTCCTTAGACACATTGTTCTATCTCCTCCCAGCTTTTGAAGGAGGAATGACTGCACCAATCTCCAATATATATATATATATATATATATATATATATATATATTTTTAATTAGCTGTGGATTTGATGGTGAAATTGGGTTGTTTGCATATAGTATAATACAGTACAGTTCATTGCACCTATAGTAGTTTAATAGTAAAGTGCTTGAATTTGTCATAGTCTTTCTATTATATTAATTGTTCAAAATCTTACAATATGCTAAAATTATAGAACTCACATATTATTTCATATACAATATATACATGCATGCATGCAATATGTTATATTTACTTACTATATTCTTTGCTTTTTAAGACACACTTGATGATAAGATACACCCCAGGTCTTGCAGGAGGAAAATAATTAAAAAAATATATTTTTCATCAGACCTCCATATCAGATTCTCAGATCAGGCCCCCATATCAGATGCTCATATTAGACCCCCATGTTAGATCCTCATATTAGACCCCCCCCCATCAGATCGTCACATCAGACCCCGATATCAGATGCTCAGATTAGACCCCCATGTCGAATCCACACATCAGACCCCCATGTCGGATCCTCACATCAGACCCCCATATCAGATTCACACATCAGACCCCCATATCAGATCCACACATCAGACCCCCATATCAGATCAACACATCAGACCCCCATATCAGATCCACACATCAGACCCCCATATCAGATCCACACATCAAACCCCCATATCAGATCCACACATCAGATCCCCATATCAGATCCACACATCAGACCCCCATATCAGATCCTCACATCAGACCCCCATATCAGATCCACACATCAGATCCCCATATCAGATCCACACATCAGACCCCCATATCAGATCCTCACATCAGACCCCAATATCAGATCCACACATCAGATCCCCATATCAAATCCACACATCAGACCCCCACATCAGATCCTCACATCAGAACCCCATATCAGTTGCTCACATCAAACCCCCATATCAGCTCCTCACATCAACACTCACTAGTATTCGCTTTATAAGACACACTGACATACACCCCCCCCCCCTCCCATGATTTGTGGAAAAAGTGCATCTTTTAAAGTAAAAAGTATGGTATAATATTGTATGGTATATTATATAGTATGGTACTTGAGTCATACACAAATATACCTACTATGATGTCTTAGAGGATTTGAAAAGGATGGTACTGTATGCTTCCCCAGAAAAAAACAAAAAACTTTTCAAAAAATCCTGGACAAACTTTCCCATTATGTTAGAAAAACTGTGCTAAAATAGAAACATTTATTGTGTGCTACTACTTTCAAAATCCTATCCTATCCTAAAATATAAAAATGGTATAATTAAAAGCGGTATTAATGAAAAAACTGAACTATGCAAAAGGGTCTGGAGTAGGCACATCTTATTGAGTGTAATTAATAACTGAATATGGATGGATGTTGTTAGCATTACTCATAATTACTGTAATATAATTTGTCCTACAAATAATGTGCAAGTAAATCAAATGAACAATTTATGAATCGCTAATTAGATTCCATATTTAGACATCTACAACATAAGATTTTCAGTAATAATATAAATGCTCACATGTGTAATTCATATAGCTAGGCTTGAAAAAGATTGTCCACTGCCTATCTGCCCTATTAGGGTATATAGTGAGTAACAGAAGTATTTGAACACCCTGCGATTTTGCAAATTCTCCCACTAAAAAAACATGGAGGGGTCTCAAATTCACATTGTAGGTACATTCCCACTCTGAGAGACAGAATAAAAAATAAAAATTCAGGATATAACATTGTATGATTTTTAAAGAATTTATTTCTTCTGCACTGCTGCACATAAGTATTTGAACACCTGAGAAAATCAGTGTTAATATTTGGTACAGAAGCCTTTGTTAGTCAAATGTTTCCTGTAGTTCTTGACCAGGTTTGCACACACTGCAACAGGGATTTTGGCCCACTCCTCCACACAGATCTTCTCCTCTAGATCTGTCAGGTTTCGGGGCTGTCGCTGAGCAACACGGAGTTTCATCTCCCTCCAAAGCTGTTCTATTGGATTTAGGTCTGGAGACTGGCTAGGCCACTCCAGAACCTTGATATGCTTCAGGTCGTTGTCATGTTGCCCTGAAGACCCAGCCACGACCCATCTTCAATGCTCTGACTGTGGGAAGGAGGTTGTTGCTCAAAATCTCACAATAAATGGCCCCATTCATCCTCTCCTTAATAAAGTGCAGTCGTCCTGTCCCCTTCGCAGAAAAGCACCCTCAAAGCATAATGTTACCACCCCCATGCTTAACAGTAGGGATGGTGTTCTTGGGATGCAACTCATCCTTCTTTTTCCTCCAAACACGACGAGTGACGTTTAGACCAAAAAGTTCTACTTTGGTCTGATCTGACCACATGACTTTCTCCCATACCTCCTCTGGATCACTCAGATGGTCATTGGTAAACTTCAGACGGTACATAGAGAAAAAGAATGGAGCCAAAAGTGCAGGTAAAAAGGTATATCATTTATTGATGAATAAATATTAAAAAACAGAGAGGAGGTGACAGAGAACACGTGCCATCCGGTCCCAGCCAGCAAATACATATGCCATAATAATGGAAAATGTCAGTGCATAATAGAGCAGCAAGGTGCAGGGAATGAGGTGAGATCTTGCATGGAGCCCCAGTCCGAGGAAGACTGACAGTCGTCTTTAGCCTCTTCCATTTTCTAACAATTACTCCAACAGTTGATCTATTTTCACCAAGCTGCTTGGCAATTGTCCCGTAGGCCTTTCCAACCTTGTGGAGGTCCACAATTTTGACAGCTCTTTGGTCTTGCCCATGGTAGTAGTTGGCATCTGACTGACTGTGGGGTGGACAGATGTCTTTACAGAGCTCAGAGAGGTGCTACTAAGTTAGATTAATGAGTTGAGTAGAGATGGACTTTTTAAAGGCACAGTAACAAGTCTTTGAGAGCCAGAATTCTTGCTGATTACCAAGTGTTCAAATACTTATATGCAGCAGTGCAAGACAAATAAATTCTTTAAAAAATCATACAATGTGATTTCCTGATTTTTTTTTTTTTTTTAATCTGTCTCTTAGAGTAGGAATGCACCTACAATGTGAATTTCAGACCCCTCCATGATTTCTAAGCGGGAGAACTTGCAAAATCGCAGGGTGTTGAAATACTTCTGTTCCTCACTGTAAATGTCCGAGCTGGTCTCGACTGAGGACTGGTCTCTGTTAGCCAGAGCAGAGCACCTATTCACTTTAATGAGTACAATGTAATACAGTTTCAGCTTGTACAGTGAGTGGAAGGCTGCATCCTTGGTGTAGTTTCCAGCATCAGCATATTGCAGCTCAGCTCCCGTTCACTAGAAGGGAAGCTAAGCTGCAATATTTCATCACGCCCGCTACTAAAAATATTAGTTTTCAAACCGGCAGCTGGATCTGAATACTTTTGTAAATGCATATAATTAAAAATTTATCATAGCCACTGAGTTATTAAAAAAAATCTGTAAAGCGCCACATTCTGTTTATTTTGTTTTATTTTTTTGTCCCGCTCACCGAGATGGCCACACATGCTCAGTTTCATCCTTCAACTCCTTTCTGAGCTGTGATACAGAGACAGCTGCAGCAGAAAAGACACACCCCTTGAGCTGCAGCAGAAAAGACACTCCCCCTGTATATAAATATATAAATCTAGCAGAGCAATCAATGAGGAGATATCTGGATCCATGTGAAGTATAGGGCTGGTTCTAGCTTTGTTAGAAAGAGATTGTCATGGGCTATATGATGTCTGATTCTCTTTATCATTTTTACATTAGTCATGGGATAACCATTTAATTAAGTTCTGTTAATAATGAGGCAACCTAATAGAAAAATCAATAAGCCTGGAGCAGTAAAATATTGCATAGGCATATAATAAATAACAAGGCTGAAAACATTTTGATATTTACATATGTTTTTCCTGGCACTAACTTACAGCTAGAAATTACATTTTTATAATTAATGCAAACATCCTTTTGGTATATGATGCTTGGTGTTGGTAGTTGGTATATGGACAATTGCGTTTTTTCACTGACCTGTACATAACTGTATGTCTGAGGTGCGCAAGGACGTTATGGAATGGGATCACTCTGCTGACACCCAACTGCAGTGACCAGAAATGGAGATTATTCAGTAAAAGAGGGCTTCCTCTGACCTCCAATAAATTGTTAGAAAGAGATTGCCATGTACCAAATGCTGTCTGATTTGCCATTTTTTTTTACATTAATCATGAGATAACCTCTTTCAAGAGGTTCTCCAGGACCAATTTAAATGGCCCTAAATAACCTATTCTGGAATGTAATGACTGGTTGCCCCCACTTGCAGAGTTGCGTTGGGGAACAAAGGGATGAGGCCTCACTACCCCCTATAATTCAGGAACTTGCAGATACCACACATTGGTGAGTGTTACTATCAGTCTGCTCACATATGTATAGGGGCGAAAGACTAATCAAACCATCTAGTAGCTGGTTCCCTATCTATGGGATCATAGACAGGATTGTATCATTACCATCTACTGTAGAGAAGAGTTCCTAGTAGTATGTAGAATGAGGCCCTGCCCCCTCATCCCCTTTTTCCGAGCTTTACAAGTGAAGGAAACCAGTCCTGCTCACATTCTAGGACAGTTTATAGCTTTTAAAATTAGCAGATTAAGGTTTTGTAGTCAAAATTAATCGGAGAATATTGGCAATATTAACCGCCTGCCGACCGCCTAACGCAGGGCTACGTCCAGGCAGCGGCAGGCCTGTTCCTCCTTGATGCGGCGGTAAAGTAGCACCAAGCACCACGCTACCCCCCCTGTCACTTATTAACCCCCTGTTAACCCCTGATCACCCCATATAGATTCCCTGATCACCCCCCTGTAAGGCTCCATTTACTTGTCCACATTGCCGGACGACAGCAATGTGCTTTCCGCATATTGCAGATCCGCACATTGCCAGAACTATATAGAAAATGCATTTTCTTGTCCGCAATTGCGGACAAGAATAGGACATGTTCTATATTTTTGCGGAACGGAAGTGCAGACCCGGAAGTGCAGATCCGCAATTCCGGATCCGAGCGGGACAAAGTCTATCCCCATATAAATGAATGCGTCCGCAATTCCGTTCCGCAAACAGAATTGCGGACGTGTGAATGGGGCGTAAGGGTCCCTTATCACCCCCAGTTAGTTAGGTAGTTAGCGCCCAGCCCACCGCACAGCAGTCACTGATTTTGGCAGAGATTTTTTCATCCACATTGATCGATGCGAATGAAAAAATCTGTGCCGTTCATTTTTTTTCTTTTTTCAGCCCAGAGGCTGAAAGGAAAAAAAACATCTCATTACCCGTATGCTCAATATAAGGAGAATAGCAGAAACTCCTAATGCTGGCCATACGTGTAATGATTGCGGAGACCCTCAAATGCCAGCACAGTACAAACACCTCACATGTGACCCCATTTTAGAAAGAAGACACCCCAAGGTATTCTGTGAGGGGTATGGTGAGTTCATGTAAAATTTTATTTTTTGTAACAAGTTAGTGGAAAAAATCAATTTCCGCTTGTGTCAAATTTTTTTTTTCTGTGAACTCGCCATGCCCCTCACGGAATACCTTGGGGTGTCTTCTTTCCAAAATGGGGTCACTTGTGGGGTATTTATACTACCCTGGCATTTTGGGGGTCCTAAAGCGTGAGAATCCAAATGCATAAAAATGCCCTGTGAAATCCTAAAGGTACTCATGGGAATTCGGGCCCCTTTGCGCATCTTGGCTGCAAAAAAGTGTCACTCATGTGGTATCGCCATGCTCAGGAGAAGTAGGGCAATGAGTTTTGAGGTGTATTTTTATATATACCCATACTTTGTGTGAGAAATATCGCTGTAAACTTTTAATTTTTTTTTATACAAAGTTGTCAATTTACAGAGATATTTCTCTCACCCAACATGGGTATATGTAAAAATACACCCCAAAACACATTGCCCTACTTCTCCTGAGTACGGCGATACCACATGAGTGACACTTTTTTGCAGCCTAGGTGTGCAAAGGGGCCCAAATTCCAACGAGTACCTTTAGGTTTTACAGGGCTGCTCACAATTTAGCCCCACCCAAAATGCCAGAACAGTAAACACACCCCACAAATGATCTCATTTCGGAAAGTAGACACCCCAAGGTATTCACTGAGGGGCATAGTGAGTCCGTTGGAGATTTTTTTTTTTTTGCCAGAAGTTAGCAGAAATGGAAACTTTATTAATATTTTTTTTTCCTCAGAAAGTGTCATTTTCCGCTAACTTGTAAAAAAAAATGAAATGATACATGAACTCACCATGCCCCTCCGCGAATACTTTGGGGTGTCTTCTTTCTAAAATGGTGTCATTTGGGGGGTAGTATACTATCCTGACATTCTAGCACCTGAAGAAACATGACAGGTGCTCAGAAAGTCAGAGCTGCTTCAAAATGCGGAAATTCACTTTTTTGCACCATAGTTTGTAAACGCTATAACTTTTACCCAAACCAATAAATATACACTTATTGGATTTTTTTTTATCAAAGACATATAGAACAATAAATTTATAGAAAAATTTAGATAGAAATGTATTTTTTTTTTTGAAAAATTTTACAACAGAAAGCGAAAAATGTCATTTTTTTGCAAAAATTTTGGTCATTATTGATTGATAGCAAAAAAAGTCAGCAAATGTCAGCAGCAATGAAATAGCACCAAATGAAAGCTCTATTAGTGAGAAGAAAAGGAGGTAAAATTCATTTGGGTGGTAAGTTCTATGACGGAGCAATAAACGGTGAAATTAGTGTAGTGCAGAATTGTAAAAAGTGGCCTGGTCATTAAGGGTGTTTAAGCTAGGGGGGCTGAAGTGTTTAAAGGGGTTATCCCATGATTTATGTAAAAAATGAAAATCATTGATCATATAGTACATAACAACCTCTTTCTAATAGAGCGACAACCAGCCCTGTACCTCACATGGATCCAGAGATCTCCCCATTCATTACTCTGCTAGATTTATATTATTTCAAGCTACTAGCTCAAGGGGAGTGTCTTTTCTGCTGCAGCTAAGGGGGCGTGTCCATGCTCTACCTATCACAGCTCAGGAGGAAGGGGAAGGATGAAACTGAGCATGTGCGGCCTTCTCAGTAAGCCGGACAAAAAAAAAACTGAAAAAAACAGAGGTGGCGCTATACAGATACATTTTATTGAATAACTTAGTAGCTATACAAAATATTTAATTATATGCAATTACAAATGAATTCAGATCCAGATGCTGGTTAAGGCCTCTTTCACACTTGCGTTGTGAAGATCCGGCGTGCACTTCCGTCGCCGGAATGCACGCCGGATCCGGCACAACGCAAGTGAACAGAAAGCATTTGAAGACTGATCAGTCTTCAAAATGCTTTCAGTGTTACTATGGCAGCCAGGACGCTACTAGTGTCCTGGTTGCCATAGTAGCAGTGGGGAGCGGGGGAGAGGCATACTTGCATTCCGTGCGGCTCCCGGGGCGCTCCTGAATGACGTCAGAGCGCCCCGCGCGCATGGATCACGTGATCGCACGGAATGTAAGTATGCCGCTCCCCCGCTTCCCCTACTCTTTACTATGGCAACCAGGACTTTAGCATCCTGGCTGCCATAGTAACCATTGACAAAAAGCTAAACGTCTGATCCGGCGATGCGCGGAAACGACGTTTAGCTAAAGGCCGGATCCGGACTAATGCGCTTTTGTCAACGTCCAAAAAACGTTGACATACTGAACGGAAGACATTCTGATGCATCCTGAACGGATTTCTCTCCATTCAGGATGCATGGGGATAATCCTGATCAGTAGCTTTCCGTCCTAGAGACCCAAGGACGGATCTCTAGGACGGAAAGCTAAAACGCTAGTGTGAAAGAGGCCTTAAAAAGTATAGAATATTTTTCATTGGACAACCGCTTTAATGCAATTCCTGAAAAAAGTCTTCTTGATCAAGGTTGCAGTCTCCTGCACCCTTTATAGATTTTATATACACTTTAACCCCTTCCAGTCTCATGCCATAAATATACTGAATGGCTGGCAACATGTACAGAGATCATGCCATACACGAACAGCATAGTGATGGCGCCAACTCAGGAGTTGAGTCGATGCCAAATGCTGGTGTCTAACCCCTAAGTTGCCACAGGCAGTAGTGACTGTCACATCTAAGTGCCTTATAGATGGAGGGGACTCCCTTCGTACCACATAGATTGCAGGAACCCGATGGTGGCCATGGCAACCAAAAGTCTAACAATAGACTCGGAGGTTGTCATGTACGTAAGTCAGTTAGGGACAAACTGGTGAACTGTCAGTGTAAAATTGACAGATAATGCATTACAGTACAGAAGCAATATAATGTATTTTGACAGCAGTTGGAAGACTGTAAGTTCAAATCCCCTTGTGGGACTTTAAAGAGGGAAAAAATACATATATATATAGTTTTTTTTTTTTTAAGAAAAAAATTGTAATTTCACAGAAAAAAAATCCCCCGATTTCTCCTTCTCCAGACCTTTATTATTAGGATAAAATGAAAATGTACTAATTCTAATTGGTATTATCATGTGTGCAACTACCTGTTCTATAAAATGATCACTTGATGATTACTTATCTTGCACAGTGAATATTGCAACAAAAATAAATTAAAAACAGTTTCAGAGTTTCTGTTTTTAGTCACCTCACTTCCAATAAAATGGTATAAAATATAATCAAAAGGCTACCAGCAAATACTCGCCCCACAAAAAACAAGGCTTTACACATCTGCCTCAATGGAAAAATAAAAATGTTATGGGTCTTAGAATTTGGTGATACAAAAAACAAATGATATTTAATACAAATAGGATTTTATGATGTAAAGCAGTGCAACTTTAAAAAAAATATATAAAAAAACTTGGTATAGTGGTAATTACATCAACCAACAGAAAAATACTGACAGACTTGTTATTGTTCAGCCACCATGCTTCCGGAAAAAAAAGAGAATAAAAAGTGATCAAAATTACAGCTTGTCCCTTAAAAAACAAACGCTCATACAAATCCACATCCTATCCATGTTATATGACTCCCTCACAGTACCTGCAGAATTTCCCACCATTATTAATCTGGGTATCTATGGTCTGCGCACACAAGGAGTTTTACCCTCCTAATACAATACTTTCCCCTGTGGTACCCCTCGTACACTTTATTTCAATCTTCTTACAGATTTACAAAATATCTGTTAGGCCTCTTTCACACGGGCGTCATGTTTGACGCCCGGATAAGAGGCGGGTGCGTTGCGGGAATATGCGCCATTTTTCCGCGCTGGTGCAAACGTTTGTAATGCGTTTTGCACGCGCGTGTGAAAAATCGCCATGTTTGGTACCCAGACCCGAAGCCGGACTTCATCACTGAAGTCCGGTTTCGGGTAGATTATTCTGGAGAATTTATTATTTTCCCTTATAACATGGTTATAAGGGAAAATAATAGCATTCTTAATAAAGAATGCTTAGTAAAATGTAGAGGAAGCGGTTAAAAATAATAAAACCTAACTTACCTTAGCCACTTGATCGCATAGTTGGCGATCTCTCTTCTCTCTTCAAGCTTCAGCTAACAGCTAAAGGACCTGTGATGACGTCACATCACATTGTCCAATCACATGGTCCATCTTACCATGGTGATGGACCATGTGATTGGGCCATGTGATGTGACGTCATCACAGGTCCTTTAGCTGTTAGCTAAAGCTTGAAGACAGAAGACAGATCGCAACTACGCGATCAAGTGGCTAAGGTAAGTTAAGTTTTATTATTTTTAACTCCTTCATCTTCATTTTACTAAGCATTCTTTATTAAGAATGCTAATATTTTCCCTTATAACCATGTTATAAGGGAAAATAATAAAGATCTGGTCCCGTTGCTAAGCAACCATGCGGGAAAATCGCACTGCATCCGCACTTGCTTCCGGATGCTTGCGATTTTCCCGCAGCCCTATTCACTTCTATGGGGCCTGCGTTGCGTGAAAAACGCACAATATAGAGCATGCTGCGATTTTCACGCAACGCAGAAGTGATGCGTGAAAATCACCGCTCATGTGCACAGCCCCATAGAAATGAATAGGTCCGGATTCAGTGCGGGTGCAATGCGTTCACATCACGCATTGCACCCGCGCAGAAAACTCGCCCGTATGAAAGGGGCCTTAGTGTTGTCTCTCTACATGAGCATAACTACCACTGTAGTGGCTGCTAGGAGGCCAGGACAGCAGCCAGGCAGCACAGGAGAGCTGACTATTCATTATTTACATACATGGCCCGCCACATGCGGCAGCAGGGCTTCCAGGTCCAGAATACTACAGTCTGACTCTTCTGTCCAGTGGTGCACTAGACAGAGGAGTCTAGAAGCTTGATAATTATAGGAGCCAGGCAGTGGTCAGGTCAGGCTCTACTGGCTCCCTCCCTCCTTCACTGAGGCCCTCATTTTCTATAAGGTTGCCCCATCCCCACAGTGAGGAGTCTTCATCCTGGCAAGTTACGGTACATCTACTATCTGTACTCAGAGAGTTATCACTGTGTAATCTGTGGTATTACATAGGACTGCAAGTACCACTACATTATCTGTATTTAGAGAGTTATCACTGTGTTATATTACTCTGAAAATTATCACTGTATTGTTTGTGGTGTTACTTAGGACTGCAGGTGAAGTCCAGAGCTCCTGCCGATCATTACACTGAAGGGACCATGGTGCCCCTGTGAGATCTGCATATATGGCTATACCTGTGCCTTTTCACCTAAACAGGACAGAATGCAGTGTTCGGCACAGCCATCATATGGATGACCCATTGTGTCTGTGTAAAGCTGGGTTCACATCATGTTTTTCCCATCCGTTTAACGTATCCAAAAAAGTATATGTTAAACAGATGCCTCAGACTGCTGCCATACAGTGGCATCCGTTCACCACAGAGTTTCATTGTAATAAAAAAGTATACATTTTTTTACCATTGTAAAAAAGAGTATATATATTTTTTTTACCGTACTGCGTAGGATACAAGAACTTGATGTGCTGCGTTTTTGTATCTTTTTTTTATAACCTATACATCAAATGGAGGCAGAAAACATGATGTAAACCCACCCTAAAAAAACAAATAATGGTTGCATGACTACAGGAACGTCGAGCTCCTTTCCTGTGATAATTTATGGGTGGCCAGGAGTTTAGACCACTATGATCAGCATTGATGGCCTACAACAAGGATCAGCAACCTCCAGCACTCCAGCTGTTCCGACACTACAAGTTCAAAAATTTGCTATGCGACAACAGTCATTTCTAGTTATGACCATGTCTCTCTATACAAAGAGGGCCCATTCACAAGACCGTATGGCCGCTGTGCCCATGTTGCAGACTGCAAATAGCAGGTCCACAAAACATGGGCACTGGCTGTGTGAAAGCCGTACTGCGATGCGGACCAGCTGACTTGAATACGTCCACGATCTGCGACATATCCTATCTTTTGCAGTGGAGGCACAGATCGGAAGACCAAGGAAACACTCTGAAACTCCTTCTTGGGCTTTCAGGTCCATGCTTCTGCACCACAAAAGATAGTACATGCTAGGCCTGCACAATATATCGCCAAAGCAATCGGTATCGCGATAAATCGCCATATCGCAATCGCCAATTGGCCGACCCAAAAACGCTGCAATTATATTACCATATTTTTCACTCTATAAGACGCACTCTATAAGGCAGTGCGTCTTATAAAGTGATGGTTGACTTTTTATGTGGCTGACACTGATGTATCGCAGGCCGCTATGCTGTACAGTGCGACCAGCGATACATCAGTTACAGTGCGGGGAGGGAGGAGAGGATGTAGGCAAGTCGTTATTTTAATGAACACATGTTCTTATATCTATTTTATTTTATTTATCTGTTCTGTGCAGGGATATTAAGAAAATAGTAAGTTTTGTATTTTGTACTTTTGAAGTAATGCAAAAATGTTATTTAATTTAGTAAAAGATGTTTTATTTTGAAAAACACTGTGCATTTCAGTTCTTGAGTTCAGCATAACTACAGTTCACATTATCAGTCATCTGTGTGTGCTTTTACTTTGAAAATCCTAGCAAATAGACCTCTAGCACAATTCCCTTAAAATATCGCATATCTTTATCGCAATTTTTAGGGCCCTAATCGCAATCGCACAAAATTTCCGTATCATGCAGCCCTAGTACATGCCCTATCTTTTGCCATATCTTGCAGATCGCAGACCCATTTAACTTCCCACGGTAAGTGCCTGTGTTTTGCGGACCGCTTTTCACACTCTGCAGCACTGGCACGACAGCCATATGGTCTTGTGAATGGGCCCAAAGAGAGAGAGAGAAGCTTTGTTTTCTCATTGCCTATTATCCTTGAAGGGGCCGATATTGGGGAACTTGTATAGGATATGAAATGCTGGGTTTAAATATAGTTATTGTGTCTGGATAGCTTCTTTCTGAGCTGAACGCAACAGATGACAAAGTCATGCAAATGACGTCCTTACTGGGTGGCTTAGGAAGACATTCAGCCCAACAGCTGATGCACTGGGCACAAAACTGTTCACATCGGAAACTATGGGATCAATTTTGTTATCACTTTACCTGCATTTTTATACTATGCTGGATGCAATCACAACAGATAGGTTAGGCGTATGTGAACAGGGGCTAACTCAGGCATGATTATTTCGAGGTGTTTTACAGTTCAAACTTGTATTTTTCAGAAGTATGGTGAACAGTCGCTGATATGTATATACAGTGCCATGCAAATCTTTTAGGCAGGTGTTAAAAAATACTGAAAAGATAGAATGCTTTCAAAAACAGAAGTGTTAATAGTTTATTTTCATCAATTAAAATGCAAAGTGAACAAACAAGAGAGAAATCTAAGTCAATATTTGGTGTGACCATCCTTTTCCCTCAAAACTACTCGGTTCTTCTGGGTACACTTACATGCAGTTTTTGACAGAACTCATCGGGGACGTTGTTCGAAAGATCTTGGAGAACTAACCACAGATCTGTGGATGAAGGCTTGCTCAAATCCTTCTGCCTCTTCATGTAATCACAGACAGACTTGATGATGCTGAGATTTGGGCTCTGTGGGGGGCACATCTTCACTTCCAGGACTCCTTGTTCTTCTTTACATGGAAGGTAGTTCTTAATGACATTGGCTGTTTGTTTGGTGTCGCTGTCTGGCTGCAAAATACATTTGGAGCCAGTCAGACACCTCCCTGGTGGTATTGCATGATAGATAAGTGTTTTCCTGTATTTCAAAGCCTTTTGTTAATTGATAAAAATAGATTATTAGCACTTCTATTTTTAAAAGCATTTTTACTTTGTGGCATTTTTTTCTATACCTGCCTTAAACTTTTGCACAATACTGTAAAATTTAAGAAATTAAATACCTGCTAGTGTCTGAATGAATTTAGATCACTGACATACAGGGATTCTAGCCTTACAAGCTTAATGTTGGAATGTCATTGTAAATTTTATCAGGTTTGTTTCTAGTCGCTTGACAACCCAACTCTGAATATTGTTTCAAATATAGCTTTAATTGTGATGTTTTTTTTATGCCATTTTATACCTATATGTTTTTAAAATTCCACAATGAACTCTCTAATATTTTTACATTCCAGTTTCTAAATATGGCATTTCCCAAAACCACCCCAGTACAAAAACAAGTAACCTGATATGTACTGTCTGTTGCTTGAGGATTAATAGCTCAGTCTACTTCCAGGAATCCCAGTTTTCTGACAGCTAATTTATGTCTTAAGACCTGTTCACAGACGCAAAAATGTTGTAGTTATTTTGTGACTATTAAATGTGTAACTAATATATTTTGTTATATTAATGACTCATATACAATTTGTACTACATTTCCTCATCACTGATGGTGCTGTCAGACATAGCCGCCCTTTCCAAATTCAGCAGTGGCCGGGGTGCAGCCAAAAGGGGCTGGTTTGCGTTGATTGCTAATGGGAGAATATGATTACTCCTTGTCTTGCCTAAAAACTGAGAGACCATTATAAAACAACAAGTAGTAAACACTTATTTTATCAGCAAGCCACACGGACATGTGTGCTTCTGGCCACATTGTGGTGACACTTTTGCCATGCGGCAGCCACTACGACAGAGCTATTAAGTGACTTTTTGATCAATTTAGGGATTGCACCTGTTTCACTTGCAAAATGATGTGGTTTCTTAAAGATCAATTTAAAAACTGCTGCAGTCTTCAGCCACATCGCAGCCAAGTCAGTGCCGACCCGTGTGGTACTCACCTTATAAAAAAAAATTTTAAGCCTGAGGAGCGTGCTTTCTACACCCGTACAACAAAATTGTGCAGTGTGCCACACAAAAAATGTGCACAAAGTTACGGTCCATCACAGGCCCTCTCCATAAGAGAAGGGCACCCCATAAACTTTTCCCAGACCCTCTGGGCCAGAAGGCTCCTGCAAGGGACCAAGACAAAATAGGCAACTCTCAGCCGAAGCCCAGGGGACGCCAAATCTGTGCCCCGGCTTTCGCCTAGGCTGGCACCCAAGGTGTCAGCACGGAGCTTCAACTACTAGGTTTAGGCTGTCCCCAGAGGGAAAGCCCAAAGGGTTTTGCAGGGGGTGTGGCACTGGGATGGCCACACCCCCTATACCTCCAGGGGGGTACCCGTAAGGGCGCCGGAACCCAAGAAATCCTTGTGACAAACAAACGTGGAAAGTGAACACAAAATGAACAAAAAAAGTTAAATAAAAAGTGAATTTGTGCTAAAGCCCAAACATCCGGCGAGAATTCCTCTTCCTTACGCCAGGCCTAAAGGCCAGGCAAAGAATAGAGGTGTGTGTGCTCAAAATGTGAGAAAGTGAAGCGCGTGTTAATGTGCTGTCACTCAGTGGGCGTCCACCCCCAGTGAGTTCAGGCACCCCAGGGTTACCACTCCTGGGGCACTTCTGCACCTCGGGCTTTCAAACATCTCAGCCCTGGCTTCGATCCGGCAATCCCTTGGTCACCTAGCATAGGGCACTAATGGCCCAAGCCGTACACCCTAGGGATGCCCTGGGGTTCTCTGTTCTACATCCTGGCAGGGCTCTGCCAACCAGGAATCAATAAGAACTTGATCTTAGCTAAAAGGCCTTTACTCACCTTAAAAATATGGCTACTTTCACACTGGCATTTTGGTTTCCTTTTGTGAGATCCATTCAGGGCTCTCACAAGCGGTCCAAAACGTATCAGTTTTGCCCTTAATGCATTGTGAATGGATAAGGATCTGCTCAGAATGCATCAGTTTGGCTTCGTTCAGTCACCATTCCGCTTTGGAGGCGGACACCAAAACGCTGCCTGCAGCGTTCTGGTGTCCGTCTGACGAAACTGAGCCAAACGGATCCGTCCTGACACACAATGTAAATCAATGGGGATGGATTCGTTTTTACTGACAATAGAAAACGGATCCGTCCCCCATTGACTTTCAATGGTGTTCAAGACGGATCCGTTTTGGCTATGTTAAAGATAATACAAACAGATCCATTCTGAACGGATGCATGCGGTATACTGATGGTATTTTACATTTCTCTCTGATTGTTATCCCTTCTTGTACCAAACATGGTTATACTGTGTGCTATGCATAGCATGACATAACATTACATTATGTATCAAAAATAAATTTGCAGATACCTCCTTGTTCTAGGGTACTGCATGTAATTCCCTATATTCAAAATATAATGCAGAAGTGGCAAATACACAAAATTTAAGCAAAAACTGGATTAATGTTCACGTGTAAACAATATGCAAATTAGCACTATGCAAATTATTGAATATCCCATCCAGAATGTAGTGACCTTTACTATCACGCTGCTGTTATCCGCAAAAACTAGATTTTAATGGGGGGAATTGGCAGTTGTTTTTTTTTTACTGACCTTTTGAGAGTTGAGATGACCAGACAGGAATGTGATGCAATCCAATAATCCCAGAGGAATATTTTTAAGCTGTATATATCAATAAAGAACAGAAATGCAATACACATGGAGATGTAAAAAAAGAAAACACAACAATCTTCTGTTTGATTAATTCTTTCACCCACGTATAATGTATAACATGTACAAATATATGTAATGTTATTTACAACAGCTCCTTTTTCCACAATTCACCTCTGGTTTGCGTGTTTAGTATAAGCAGGACTTTGTAATTCTTAAGACTATATGACAATAGATATAGGGGGAGATTTATCAAAAGTGGTATAAAGGAAAACTGGCTTAGTTGCCCATATTCAATCAAATCCTACCTTTTATTTTCCAAAGGAACACTGAAAAATGAAAGGTGGAATCTGATAGGTTGCTATGGGAAGCTAAGCCAGTTTTCCTTTACACCAGTTTAAAAAATCTCCCCTATTGTCTTAGGTTATCCATAATTATAGAACGATTTTAATCCTACTGTAAGCCTTTTCATATTATTCATCTACATGTTAATTCATGCATGTACACAAGTATTTGTCAGGTGGCGTTTTACTGCTATGGTTATGCACGTCATACACATGCACCTGAATGACCCAGTGCATGTGACCTGATAATAACCTGAATAAATATCATAACGATAATGTGTATGAAAATTACAATGCCATATTGCACAGATAGATAGTAGACTAATAACATGTGTCTATGCCATAAGTACACCATTAATAGCACTATCAAAGTACCATCACTAACCATTTCTACCCCGGAGGTTTTTTGTTTTGCACTCCCTGCTTCTCAGAGCCATAGCTTTTTTATTTTTCTGTTCACATAGCCATTTGAGGGCTTGTGTTTGCAGGACAAATTGTACTTTCCAACCCCACCATTTAATATTGCATATGATTTAGTAGGAAGCAAGAAAAAAAATTCCAAAAGGGGTGGACGTTCGATGTGTGTGATAAAACTGACCAGTTACTTTCATTCTACAGGTTAGTACGAATCTGGTGATACGTTATATGTATAGTTTTTCTTGCGTTTTGATACTAATCAAATAACCTACTCAGTTTTATTTTTTCATCGCTATATTCTGACCCCTATAACTTTTTTGTAGTTATGTGTGCAAATTTTTTGTGGGAAATAAAGTGACCAAAAACAGCGAATTGGCCATTTTAAGGTTTTTTTTTTTCCGTTTCATCGTTTCCATCGTTTCTTGTATTGGGGAAATATTTTAATAGTATGGGAATTTTCTGATGATTTTTTATTTTGGGGATAGGGGCGATTACTTGAATTTTTATATCTTTTTATTTTTTAAAACTGCTGCATACAAGCTCCGGCTTCTCCGATTGCCTCAGAAAGAGCCAGAGCATACCTGGAAGCATGCGCTTCCAGGTTTACACTCGCTCAGATGCCGTGGTTAGGCACCAACTTTAAAGAGCCACTAGTATGGCGCTCGTTGGGAAAGGGTAAATAGAACCATGCTAGTAAGCAGAGTACCCCCTAAATATTGTGCTATCATGCTTTAGAGGAATGTTGGGTAGTATTTAAGGCACTATTGGGGAATTGGGTAGTGGGGCAAAAGTGGAACTATAATCGTTTATATAGGTACCATTATTTTGTTACAGAGCTTCAAATTTTCCCTTTATACAGCCATAGTTACATGATAAAATTCCTAGCATTAAAGAGGTTGTTCAGCGAGGAAAATATACTTTTGCAGGCAGCTGCACATTTTTCTAAAGTACCTTTACAAAAAAATTTTTAATTGTTTTCCATTACTTCTAGACACCTTCTTTCTGTAGTTTTAGTCTATTCGGGAGACCTTCAAGTGCTGTGCATGAGATATCATACCTTTTGGTAAATGCAAAGAAATGTGAGACATGTAACATCATGCAGTGAGGACTTGGAAACTAAGAAGTAGAGTGGAAAGGAAGCAATTTGTTGCTTTGTTTGTCCTGCTGTCAGTTATTACACTGAACTATAGTCCCCGAAACAGACATTTGATTTGTCTTAGTATATGGAAAATCAGTAGCTCAGGGACTGCTGTCAATGCTTTTGTTACTGCCGTCAGTGTCCAGTGAGCTAGTGTAGCTGGGGAGGGGTTGTACAAGTATTCTGAAGGGGCAGGCCCAAGGGGTTGCATCTTGGAGCATTGTCGAAAAGACCCCCAGGCCCCCATGGTCTCAGTTGTGCTGACTTCTTGACACAGAAGGGAGGGGGGAGCCATTTTGTCAAGAAAAACTACAAAACTTCCTGTCCCGACAGAAGTGGCCAAGAAGTCATGTAAAACTTTGACATTTGCAAAACAGTTTTTCTTGCTGGACAACTTCTTTAAAACAGCTATAACTGAACTAAACCAATGTGCAGCGAGAGGAGGGCTGTAGTATTGTTGGGGATTTTTTTCTGTAATTGAATAGTTGTCCTTCTATAGTAAAATACTTAGACTTTTTCTCCCACAACTTAAGACATTTCCGAAAATTATAGCTTCAGATTTGTTTTGTAATACAAAACTTGTTTGAAAGTACTTATCCAAGTATGACCTTATTTGGAAAGATTTAAAGCCCTCTAGAAATGAACTTTGATGCTACAATATTGGCTACAGATAGAATAAAATATCAAATATTTGATAGGGGCAAAGATCATTTGATAATCTGTCAGTTGCTAATAAAATTGTGCTTTCTTGTCTTATCTTGAACATATTAACAATATAAGTGAGTAAAATAAATAAGTAAATACATTCCAGTGAATATTGGTGTTCCATATGTATTTGTACTGCATGTAACAGTCAAGTTTTTGTTGTTTCTATTGTATTATTTAGTTTGATTAACCCCTTAGTGACCAGCCTGTTTTGGGCCTTACTGACCAAGTATTTTTCTTCCTTTTTTCATCAGCGCCTTGCAAGAGCTATAACTTTTACATTTTTCCGTCTATGTAGCTGTACGAGGGCTTTTTGCAGGACAAGTTGTGGTTTTTAATGGCGCCATTTTGGGGTACACATAATTTTCTAATTAACTTTTATTAACTCTTTCTGGGAGGGAGATGGGGAAAAACAGCAATGCTGCCACTGAGTTATTATGTTATAAATTTTGCGACGTTCATTTTTCAGCATAAATAACATAATATATATATTCGACATGTACAAAGTTTAAGAAACGCTCTCTGGAAAATATTGGGGACATAAAAAATGTCAACACGCAGGAGATCCTGGGGTTCTAACCTCTTCGATGACTGAGGTCATCAAGACCTCAATGAGAGGGGGGGGGGGGGGTATTGACGAAATACTTAAACAGAAGGAGTCGCGTTGGATTTACCGTTAAAACACTGTGACCCCTTCTGGTCTCAATAAATGTATTGAATTTGCCTGCTTCATCTAAAAAAATTGATATTAGCCATTCCCGTTTATTCCCCTTTTTATTTATTGTAAATATACTATAACATAAAGAAAAAAATACATGTAACAGCACTCTGCAAACCAAATAAAGTACAAAAAAGTATTCTTATGCTAATGCTAATGCTATGCTTATTAAGTAAATGAGAGATTCTTGGCAAATACATTTTGTACAAAATTATTTGGGCCCATCTGCTACATGTCAAGGCGATCTCTGTAGGACGGGAACCTAACACTGAATGCTACCAAAATGGCCTCCATTAAATCCAGGGAATGCAGGTCCCAACTTGCATGCCGAGCCCACTCCACACCTCTCCTGGTGCCAGATGGCTACCAATGAATGTAATGAGAGTCCACCCTATACCTCTCCTGGTGCCAAAAGGCTTCCAGTGATTGAGGGAGACCAGGCTAAGGCTAATTTCACATTAACGTTTTCAAATTCACTATTGAGATCAGTCATCTGTCAATGGGAACAAAACTAAACTGAACGAAATGGAATGCAACAAAATGCATTTGGTTGCACCCCCATTGTGAACAGAAAAACGCTGCAAGCAGAGTTTTCTGTCTGCGATGTGGTGCAGAGCAAGACGGATCTGTCCTGACACACAATTTAAGTCAATGGGGACGGATACGTTTTCTCTGACACAATAGAAAACTGATCCCTCCCCCATTGACTTTCAATGGTGTTCATGACAGATCAGTCTTGGCTATAAAAAAAAAAATACAACCGAATCCGTTCATGACGTATGCATGCGGTTGTATTATTGTAACGGAAGCGTTTTTGCAGATCCATGACGGATCCGCAAAAACGCTAATGTGAAAGTAGCCTAAGCATTATACTTACACTAATTAAAATCAGCCTATGGGGCAGACAGGCTAGTCAGGAGTGCACGACTGAAGAGTCAGCCACATCTCCGGTATAAACTGCAAAGGAAAAAAAGGAGGCCAGTCAGCACATCCCAATGCGCAGGGGCGCACTGCTATGGCTGAAAACACTAAGAAAAAAATACAATGCAACAGCACTCTGCAAACCAAATAAAGTACAAAAAAGTATGCTAATGCTACGCTTATTAAGTAAATTTGAGATTCTTGTCAAATACATTTTGTACAAAATTATTTGGGCTTGTCTGCCACACGTCAAGGCTCGGCATGCATGTTGGTACCTGCATTCTCCGGATTTAATGGAGGCCATTTTGGCACCAAAAATGACAAAAATTAAGGTGGACCCAGCATGCATGTGAAATCTACACTCCCTGAATTTTATGGTAGCCGTCATGGCACATAACAGGTAGAATTTAGTGATAGGTTCCCATCTTATAGAGATCGCCATAGATGATACAACAAGTCATCTATCTTATTAAATATGATTTCTTGTGCTAATATATGACTATTAGTTTGATAGGGCCCTGCCCCTCCCTCTTCCCTCGCCAAGCGACATGCAGGCCATCAACTGTTGTTTACAGCTATTACCATAGTGATACTTTGGCCAGCTTGGTGGCGCAGGTGCCAATACAAACCCACATCCTCTCACTCAGTACATCATTGCGCCCTACCACGTGCTGTAGGTGATGCGTCATCAGCTTCGTGACACAGGATGCGTCAAACGACGTCATCATGCTACGTCCGCGTCATGAAGCACATCATGATGTATTGTGGGCATTTCACCAACAAGAGCTTATGGTGATCAGCGTGTGACCTCACACAGATCCTCAGTGGACGCCAGCCTTCCGGGCACTACAAACCTGCCATCTGCAAACCTGGGTCCCTTGGAACACACAAGTATCCGGTCCTATTGGACTCCAGTGCTAATGTACATTTCTTCTGCACACCAGACTTTCATTGTATCACTGTCCATGGATATACTGTGCACCACTAGCACTTTACCGTTCCAGCTTAATGGACTCTAGGGCCACTATACTTATCCTGCAGATCAGTTATCATCATATCATTATGAATGCATCTTGCACTACCAGCACTTTTTATTGAACAGAATTCGTACTTTATCATTTGGCAGCGTCAGTAGAGGGGCTTTCCTATTTTGGAACATATTTATTGAGTGGCCGGGGTAGCATTTTCCCCATTAACAACTGGTCTTGCTGTCATAAGACCCTGTGCCACCCCTGGATATCTGGAGTACCTTTCCTTGAATTAGCTATGGTGGCAATATTTATCTATTATTTGTGGCCCTTTTTTCTGTTTATTCTATATAATAACACATTGCATGTCTGAGTTAGTACACCTTCAAGAGCGGACTCTTCTCCTACTATATTGTCCCCTGACAAGCTATTACTTGCTGTGGAGCAAAATGCGTACTCAGATTCAAATTTATATTGCTTATTTTACCAACTTTGAGATGTATAATCTACTGGGACTACTTTACTCATATCCTGAAATATATTGCCTATTTAACCAATCATCTCTATTGAATATTTGTTTAAATGGGCCCATATGGTCCTTGTTTGTTCAGTTACTGATGTATCATGACTGACTGACTCAGTGTGCGGTGGTGGCTTTCTGTCTTTGTATCAGGGACATTCCAGGGTCACTAGGAGGTTTCTGACACGGGATCGCCCCTATTGGGGTAGCCATTCTGTTTTAGACAAGGCCTACAGAATAAGGATAATATCTTCCTGTATCCCAGTGCCCATAAATCCTAAATAGTGGTATTTTTAACTAAACCATAATAACCTTAAAGGTTATGTTTTAATGGTGGCAGTCTGTGACACTTCTAAATCGAATTTTCCACTGCTTTATTCACCTGACCATTTGACGGTCTACTTGTCAGGGCTAAGATAACCAAATAATTGATATTTTTTTTATTTACGTCTACTACTTTAGTACAACAAATCTTTTTGCATCACCGCATTCCAAGACCCATAACTTTTTTATTTTTCTTTCTATGAAGTTGTGCGGGAGCATGATTTTTGTGGGACAACTTGTAGTTTGCATTGGTATCATTTTGGGTTGATTGCTTATTCTTAAGTTTTTTTGGTGGTGACTAAGAATAAATGAGCAGTCCTAGCTTTTTTTTTGTCTTTTTTTTTACAGTCTTAACCGTAGGGGATAATTTACATGATATTTGTGTAGTAGGGGTTGTTATGGATGTGGCAAAACCAGACATGGGCGGAGGGGGGGGGGGTGCTTGGGTTTGCATTTTTATTTTTATTTTTTTTTATTGAGAAGCATATTTTCAATGGGAAAAAAGCTAATTTTTTATTTAGCAATTAAAAAAAAAAAAACTTTTTTAACCACTTGCTAGTGGGACTATAACAGGCAATCTTGTTATTGCTTCTAAAGTAAAATGCACTATGCCGACAGTGCATTGCATTTTAATTTCAGTGCTATACTGACATTGACCAGCAGGCTGCACTAGAGAGGTATGGTCTGCTTAAGAACACTCAAGGCAGGCTTGGGTCCTAACCAGATCCCAGCCTGCCTATACACACATTGGCACCCTGAAATCGCATTTGCGGGGTGTCGATGAGAGACAGAGCGAGTCTACTCCCTCTGTCACCATTTACATGCCGCAGGCTCCATTGCCCGCGACATGCAAAGGGGTTAAACAGCGCAGATCGTCACTCCTGCTGGTCCAAGCCATTAGAGCAGGAGCGCGGCTCTCATGTGAGTGCTGAGCCCCCACTCTCATAGACCGGGCCACTGTAAAAAGGTGGCAGCACTGCCTGAGGCCCCATAGTGACCACTGTAAAAAGGTGTATTGGTGGTCATTAAGGGGTTAGTAATAATAGTAAACAATATGTGTGCATGCCCATCGCATGGGGGCTGATGTTAAAGGGTTTGTCCTGTCTCACCATTTCAATGGCAAGATGGGCTTACAGAAACAACCGAGTTGGCCAGCTCCTTGCAGTGAATGTAAGCTATGGAAATAGTGTAGCGTAGAAAGTTATACTGCTTCCATAACTCCAGGTTATTTTGAATGCTACGGAACTGCTCATATTTTAGCCCCATTGAATTGAGCTAAACCATGAGCGGACACTGTCCCAAGAATGGACATATCTTTTCTTGGCAAGTTTGCAGCTCACATAGTCATCACTGTCCTGCCTGTGCCTGCTCTGCTAAAGCCTGGCATAGCACATCTATGCCAGGCTTTCGTGGAGTGGTGCTAGTACAAGCAGGAGAGCGATGTGCTATGGAGCTCCTGCCTATACAGCACTCAGCGCAGTCGCAGAGTAATCCGCACTACAGTACACAGCGATGTACGGGAATAGACTCTCAAGTGCAATAGGAACCTGCTTAATAATAATTGAAGGATATTAGAAAAATCTTTTCTGCATATTTAGGCAGGTTTAAATAAAGTTAGTATGACTATGTAGGTACACTTTAAAAATGGTGTCCTGTTTGAATTTAGTGGGGGAAGGAATAACCAAACAGGCATTCTCCCTGCAGTGGCTGCCATGGACCTCATGACTTACAAGGACAACCAGAGTCCCTCAGAAGGGACCTAATCTAATCGAGAGTTTCTCTGTTATGTCTCAAAGATGAAAGTCCCCTTTTAGGGCATATGGACAGAGGTTGTCTTTATGAGCATTCTGCTTCTGCTAATGGGTTTAATGACTGGGGAGAATTTATCATGTGAGGAAAATTTGCTTGAGTCAGTTTTGCATGAGTCTGTGTTGGAGTACTTTATGCCACATTTATCAAATATCTCATGTTACTTGATAAATTTGTCTTATCCTTTGACCTAACACTTTAGGGTACTTTCACACTTGCGTTGGTGCGGATCCATCTGTTTATTTGCACAGACGGATCCGCACCTATAATGCAAACATTTGTATCCATTCAGAACGGATCCGTTTGCATTAGGTAAAAAAAAAATGACAAAGTCCAAAACGGATCCATTTTGAATCCATACATTGAAAGTCAATGGGGAACGGATCCGTTTTCAAATGCACCATATTGTAGAGGGGCTCCGCATCTTCCGACGGACACCAAAATGCTGCATGCTGCGTTTTGGTGTCCGCCTCCAAAACGGAATAGAGGAGGAACGGAGCCGAACTGATGAATTCTAAACGGATCCTTATCCATTCAGAATACATTGGGGCTTAACTGATCCGTTTTGGACCGTTTGTGAGATCCCTGACCCTGGGAACACACCTGAGCGTTTTTCAGCGCGTTCAAACGCGCTGAAAAACGCTCAACATGTGAAAAGCCATGCATCCCTATGGGCATGGTTCACATTTGGGCGTTTACAGCGCGTTTGAACGCGCTGTAAAACGCCCAACGCCCAAACAAGTACATGAGCTTCTTTGGGGCGTTTTAACGCGCCTATGGACAATGTTGCCATAGGGGAGATTCACTGAATCGCGCGTATGACGCGCGTTTTTTAGTTACAAAAACGCGCGAATCAGAAACGCCTAGGTGTGTCCCCAGCCTGAAACAGATCTCACAAACGGAGTCCAAAACGCTAGTGTGAAAGTACCCTTAGACTAGAAAAGCTGCTCCAGTTTTCCTACTCCACCTCCTCCTGGAGTGAGATTGTGACTTTTTTGCAATAGTCTCAATGATAAATCTGGAGTAAAACTCATTAACATAGCTAACAACCATCACTTTTCCACTCATGTTACAAAACTGGAGTGAGTGGTGTAAAAATGCAAAAAGTCACAAAATGTTGCACAAGCAAGTGTAAAAAGTCGCAAAAGTTCTATTTATGCAACTTTTTGACACCAGAATTCTGGCGTGAAGGTATGATATATCAGGGCCTAAATCATATTTGTTGAAGTTGTACATTCAAAATGAAAATCTGCTGAGGAATGCAGAAGAAATGTATATCATATTTTACCAATAGTAGACTTGTAGCTTTGAATGGCTTGGCAATCCCGTTTTGGTCATTTCCCTTTTTCTGTGAGGTGTTCTTAATGTTCTTCAGCTGCTCCTACACACTTGAGTTTTAATGACCCATCAAAGAATACTTTTGAAGATAATCTTCTATAACTGAAATCCAGTAGACATTTTAGGGTGTGTAAGAACTTATTTTGTGTCAAGTGTATATCCATGTAGATTGCAACATCTTTGCTGTATAACAGGCTTCACAGTGGTTTCTAAGCTTATAGTCCTTTTAACTTGTGTTGCTAGTCATCTGGCACTAAGCAATCCAAATATAGAAGGCAAACACTACTATAACGTAATTGTAAATCCATTTAATACATAGATCCATCTTATTTGCTTGCTGTGCACTCATAAATCATTATAGCCATTATGGTATTTTTAGCATAATGGCTCTGTAGTGTATTCTATTCCTTGTTGTCTTTAATAACTAAATTAGTTATATTAATGCTTTCTTTTGGATGGTGTCCCAGCAAGTTAGTGGTGAATTACGATTGGAAGGGGCAAGCAGCTTCAGCTATACACTGAATGAAATACATTATAATACACTGAGAATAAGATCCATTCTCAAGCAACACACAGCATTCAGCTAATCTTGTGTGCTGGAGTGCACCTAATTTATTGGTACATGCCTCCTGTAGTATACACTTAGGCCCCTTTCACACGGGCGTCATGTTTGACGCCCGTATAAGAGGCGGGTGCGTTGCGCGAGTTCAAAGCGGTTTAATGGGTTTTGCACGCGTGTGGGAAAAATCAGCATGTTTGGTACCCAGACCCGAACCCGGACTTAATCACTGAAGTCCGGTTTCGGGTTGAGTATTCTGTAGGTTTTATTATTTTCCCTTATAACATGGTTATAAGGGAAAATAATAGCATTCTCAATACAGAATGCTTAGTAAAATGTGGCTCACCTTATCCACTTGATCGCGTAGTTGCGACCTCTTCTTCATTCATTAACTGTTGGCTGTCCGCATCCTCATTTCCAGAGCATGCCCCCGAACTTCCCGTCTGCGGCTCCGGAAAAAAATTGAACATGTCCTATTCTTAATAGGCAGTTCTATGGGGGTGCTGGCTGGGTATATTGCGGATCTGCAATACACTACAGACGTGTGAATGGACCCTTACACTGACATGGAAAAGGACCTAGGAATTTTGGTGAACCGCAAACTAAGCTGTAGAAATCATTGTCAGGCAGCTGCTGCCAAGGCCAATAAGATAATGGGTTGCATTAAAAGGGACATAGATTCCCGTGATGAGAACATAGTCCTGACACTTTACAAATCACTAGTCAGACCACACATGGAGTACTGTGTACAGTTCTGGGCTCCTGTGAACAAGGCAGACATAGCAGAGCTGGAGAGGGTTCAGAGGAGGGCAACTAAAGTAATAACTGGAATGGAGCAACTACAGTACCCCGAAAGGTTATCAAAATTAGGGTTATTCACTTTAGAAAAAAGACGACTGAGGGGAGATCTAATAACTATGTATAAATATATCAGGGGTCAGTACAGAGATCTCTCCCATCATCTATTTATCCCCAGGACTGTGACTGTGACGAGGGGACATCCTCTGCGTCTGGAGGAAAGAAGGTTTGTACACAAACATAGAAAAGGATTCTTCACGGTAAGAGCAGTGAGACTATGGAACTCTCTGCCTGAGGAGGTGGTGACGGTGAGTACAATAAAGAGGGGACTGGATGTATTTCTGGAGTGTAATAATATTAAAGGCTACAGCTACTAGAGAGGGGTCATTGATCCAGGGAGTTACTCTGATTGCCTGTTTGGAGTCGGGAAGGAATTTTTTCCCCTAAAGTGAGGAAAATTGGCTTCTACTTCACAGGATTTTTTTTCCTTCCTCTGGATCAACTTGCAGGATAACAGGCTGAACTGGATGGACGGATGTCTTTTTTTAGCCTTATAAACTATGTTACTATGATTCCGTTACTATGGACTATAATAGAATTCTATGACGGCATGCACCATGGAAACCAATAAAAGGCATTCATTTTGCATTACGTCATAATAGAAGTCTATTCTGGTCATAGACTTCTATTATGACAGATTGCAATACGAAATGCCTCTTATAGGCTTCCGTGGTGCATGCCGCCATAGAATTCTGTTATGGTCCATGGTAACGGGATCCTTAGATAACCCGAACGCCGAACTTGCAAATCGCAAGTTCGCTCAACACTATTTACGACTCTTCTTCTTCAGTTTAGCGTCGACGTTTAGTAAATTTCCCCATTATTGTAACATGATTTTTTGGGAATTCTCCAGAATACCACCACTGTAACACATGCAGCACTTCCACTTTCTTGCCGTTTTTTCCAGCTGCTTACTGTATTGCAATATAGAGCAGCCAACATTTCTCCTGCCCCAGAATTCCAGAGGTTCTAAGACAAGAGTTGAGAGGAATTGATAGCTTTTAATGGCTATCTGAAAAGATGATAGCAAATAACAAGCTTTCAAGACTACTTAGGTCTGTTCATCAGGCGTACAGTCCTAAGTAGTCTAGAAAAGTTATTTGTAATCTTTTCAGGTATCCAGCAAAAGGTATCAACTACTGAGGAATTTCATTTTTTTATCTTCTCTATCTACTAGCTAACACATTAGATAGATTTTCTTTCCTTAGAGGTTCTGAGGTTACTAGCTGTTATCATTTATCTGCATAATGTGCAGGCTATTGAAAATTCTTGTTTACTGCTTTTATTACTTAACCCCTTCAGTACCGAGCTACTTTTCCCAGGGCGATTTTTGCAAATCTGACATTTGTCATTTTATGTGCTAATAACTTTGGAACGCTTTTACTTATCCAAGACATTCTGAGAATGCACCAGTACCATGGAGGAATATGGTCCAAGAGTCCTCCCGACTCTGATCATGCCACAGCTCTTTCCTCAGGTGTCGCTGGGCCCCCCCAAAACTCAGGCTTTCACACAGCCTTGTGGCCCCCCAGCCCTCCTGGCTGGGACCACACAGAGCCTCTACGGGCTTCTTCTTCTCAGGCATACACAAAGAGTTGGTTTATCCCCCATTAATTACAGAGCAGGCCTCACTTGCTATCACCTCAGGTTAAAGGTAATATCTGTAGTGGACTAGGGGTGTGGACTGAGACTCCCACTACCAACCTGTCTCCTAGTCCAAGGAAATCCAGCCCATACAACTTTAAACAAAATCATATCCAGCAACTATGCCTTGCTGAAGCAGCACCATTTTTGGATTCCAGTTATCTCACCCAGCTAAACTGAATACCCAGGTGAGATACACACCCTCAGCACATCTCTATCATGCACTTCACCACAATAGTTATCAATAAACATTCCCCATATGTCTGCTTTATGTTGGCATCATTTTGTAAATATCATTTAATTTTTTTAGGATGTTAGAAGGCTTAGAATTTTAGAAGCAATTTTTCAAATTTTCAAGAACATTTCCCAAACCATTTTTTAAGCACCAATTCAGTTATAAAGTGATTTTGAGGGGCTTATGTATTGGAAACCACCCATAAAAAACCCAATTTTAGAAAATACATCCCTCAAGTTATTCACAACTGATGTTACAAACTATGTTAACCCTTGAGGTGTTCCACAAGAATTCAAGGAAAATGGAGGTGACATTTCTAAATTAAATTTTTTTTGTAGATTTTTTTGTGTTAAAGGGGTATTCCCTTCTCAGACAATGGGGGTATATCGCCAGGATATGCCCCCATTGTCTGATAGGTGCGGGTCCCGCACCTATATCGAGAACGGAGCAGGGGGGAGCTGTGGCTGGAGGATCCCAGATTTCCCGGGGTCCGTCCACCACCAAGCGCTGCTCCCTGCCTCTCCCACAGAAGTGAATGGGAGCGCACCGGGCATGCGCGGCCCATGCTCCCATTATTTCTATGGGGCAGACGGAAATAGCCGAGCCAGCGCTCGGCTATATTCGCCGGCCCCATAGAAAATGAATAAAGGGCGGCTGCGCATGCACAGTGTGCCCTCCTTTACTTTCGGGGCTCCGTTCTTGATATAGGTGCGGGTCCAAGCAGTGGGACCTATCAGACAATGGGGGCATATCCTTGCGATATGCCCCATTGTCTGAGATAGGACAACCCCTTTAATCAATTCTTCCATGCAACACAGCAAGGGTTAACAGCAAAATAACTCTCAATATGCATTACTCTGATTCGCAGTTTGCATGTATGCTGTCAAATACTACTTTCTCAATAGAGTTTCCTAATTTTTTTGTGGGTGCAGCCATTTTGCTTAAGCTGCTGTTAGCAGCATTTTGACATATACTTTACAGCAGTCACATGGACCATAGGCAGTAGACAAAAGCTGTTTATTGACTTATATGGGAGAGTTTTCTAGACATGCCAGGCATCATTGTACAGGGTGGTAGTAGAGGTAAACTGTGACCATCACCTGTTGTGAATAGTGTATACTGAGTTATCTGTGCATAGGTAACATTGGTCATTGTTGTCCTGTCAGCCTATTGTCAGCCTATTAGTACACTTATTGGCTAGAGTGAAAACTGTAGGAAATTTTTTAAGATGTAGATAGTGGCATGGAACATTTAAAAAGAAAATCTTAAAAAAAAGAATTTATTTGACATAAACAATAGGTCATTTTCTAATGACACATTCCTTTTAATTAGTTTCCAGTATAAAATAAATAACAAAAATACAGTGTTAACTAGGACCAGTAGATACCACACACATTTCATACACTGTATGTCGCTTTTGATAACATAGTATAGCAAATAATAAATAAAAATGAAAGGTAAAATTGTGGCTACAGGTTAATACATTGATGTGCAAGATTATGGCAGTGTCAGTTACAGTAGCTTCATATGAACAATACAGTCGTAGCCAAAAGTTTTGAGAATTACATAAATATTGGAATTTGGAAAAGTTGCTGCTTAAGTTTTTATAATAGCAATTTGCATATACTCCAGAATGTTATGAAGAGTGATCAGATGAATTGCATAGTCCTTCTTTGCCATGAAAATTAACTTAATCCCAAAAAAAACTTTCCACTGCATTTCATGGCTGTCATTAAAGGACCAGCTGAGATCATTTCAGTAATCGTCTTGTTAACTCAGGTGAGAATTTTGACCAGCACGAGGCTGGAGATCATTATGTCAGGCTGATTGGGTTAAAATGGCAGACTTGACATGTTAAAAGGAGGGTGATGTTTGAAATCATTGTTCTTTCATTGTTAACCATGGTGACCTGCAAAGAAACCCGTGCAGCCATCATTGCGTTGCATAAAAATGGCTTTACAGGCAAGGATATTGCGGCTACTAAGATTGCACCTCAATCAACAATTTATAGGAGCCAGGATCGTCTCCTAAAGAGGATTCAGCTGGGATCAGAGTGCCACCAGTGCAGAGCTTGCTCAGGAATGGCAGCAGGCAGGTGTGAGTGCATCTGCGCGCACAGTGAGGCGAAGACTTTTGGAAGATGGCCTGGTGTCAAGAAGGGCTGCAAAGAAGCCACTTCTCTCCCAAAAAAAAACATTAGGGACAGATTGATCTTCTGCAAAAAGTATGGTGAATGGACTGCTGAGGACTGGGGCAAAGTCATATTCTCCGATGAAGCCTCTTTCCGATTGTTTGGGGCATCAGGAAAAAGGCTTGTCCGGAGAAGAAAAGGTGAGCGCTACCATCAGTCCTGTGTCATGCCAACAGTAAAGCATCCTGAGACCATTCATGTGTGGGGTTGCTTCGCATCCAAGGGAGTGGGCTCACTCACAATTTTGCCCCAAAACACAGCCATGAATAAAGAATGGTATCAAAACACCCTCCAACAGCAATTTCTTCCAACAATCCAACAACAGTTTGGTGAAGAACAATGCATTTTCCAGCACGATGGAGCACTGTGCCATAAGGCAAAAGTGATAACTAAGTGGCTCGGGGGCCAAAACGTTGACATTTTGGGTCCATGGCCTGGAAACTCCCCAGATCTTAATCCCATTGAGAACTTGTGGTCAATCCTCAGGAGGCGGGTGGACAAACAAAAACCCACTAATTCTGACAAACTCCAAGAAGTGATTATGAAAGAATGGTTTGCCATCAGTCAGGAATTGGCCCAGAAGTTGATTGAGAGCATGCCCAGTCGAATTGCAGAGGTCCTGAAAAAGAAGGGCCAACACTGCAAATACTGACTCTTTGCATTGAAACATAGAATGTGTCAGCAGATAAGAACCATTTGGACCATCTAGTCTGCCCAATACACTGGAATAGCCCCTGGCCCTATCTTATATGAAGGATGGCCTTATGCCTATCCCATGCATGCTTAAACTCCTTCACCGTATTTGCAGCTACCACTTCTGCAGGAAGGCTATTCCATGCGCCCACTACTCTCTCAGTAAAGTAATACTTCCTGATATTACTTTTAAACCTTTGCCCCTCTAATTTAAAACGATGTCCTCTTGTAGCAGTTTCTCTTCTTTTAAATATTCTCTCCTCTTTTACCGTGTTGATTCCCTTTATGTATTTAAAAGTTTCTATCATATCCCCTCTGTCTCTTCTTGCTTCCAAGCTATACATGTTAAGGTCCTTTAACCTTTCCTGGTAAGTTTTGTCCTGCAATCCATGTACTAGTTTAGTTGCTCTTCTCTGAACTCTCTCCAAAGTTTCAATATCCTTCTGCAGATATGGTCTCCAGTACTGCACACAATACTCCAAATGAGGTCTCACCAGTGCTCTGTAGAGCGGCACGAGCACCTCCCTCTTTCTACTGTTAATGCCTCTCCCTATACACCCAAGCATTCTGCTGGCATTACCTGCTGCTCTATGACATTGTCTGCCCACCTTTAGGTCGTCTGATATAATGACCCCTAAATCCCTTTCCTCAGATACTAAGGTTAGTACTGTATCACTGATTTTATATTGTGCTCTTGGGTTTTTACGCCCCAGGTGCATTATCTTGCACTAATCGACATTAAATTTTAGTTGCCAGATTTTTGACCATTCCTCTAGTTTTACTAAATCCTTTTCCATTTGGTGTATCCCTCCAGGAACATCAACCCTGTTACAAATCTTTGTGTCATCAGCAAAAAGACACACCTTACCATTGAGGCCTTCTGCAATTTCGCTGATAAAGATATTAAACAATATGGGTCCCAGAACAGATCCCTGAGGTACCCCACTGGTAACAATACCATGGTCTGAATATACTCCATTGACTACAACCCTCTGTTTTCTGTCCTTCAGCCACTGCCTAATCCATTCAACAATATGTGAGCTCAAGCTCAAAGACTGCAGTTTATTGATAAGCCTTCTATGTGGGACAGTATCAAAAGCCTTACTAAAGTCCAGATAAGCGCTGTCTACTGAACCTCCGCCATCTATTATTTTAGTCACCCAATCAAAAAAGTCAATAAGATTAGTTTGACATGATCTCCCTGAAGTAAACCCATGCTGTTTTTTATCAATCAACCCATGGGTTTTTAGATGTTCCACAATCCTCTCCTTGAGTATGGTTTCCATTAATTTCCCCACTATTGATGTCAGGCTTACTGGGCTATAGTTGCCTGATTCCTCTCTACTACCTTTCTTGGGAATTGGTACAACGTTTGCTAATTTCCAATCTTCTGGGGCGACACCTGTTACCAGTGATTGGTTAAATAAATCTGTTAATGGTTTTGCTAGTACACCTCTAAGCTCTTTTAATAGCTTTGGGTGTATCCCATCAGGCCCATGTGATTTATTTGTATTAATTTTAGACAGCTGACTTAGAACCTCTTCCTCTGTAAAGACACATGCATCAAAGGATTCATTAGTCTTCCTCCCTAACTGAGGTCCTTCTCCTTCATTTTCCTTTGTAAAAACTGAACAGAAGTATTCATTGAGGCAGTCAGCTAGTTCTTTATCTGCTTCCATATACCTTCCTTCTTTTGTTTTTAATTTGGTAATTCCTTGTTTTAATTTCCTTTTTTCATTTATGTACCTGAAGAATGTCTTATCACCTTTTTTCACTGACTGAGCTAATTTATCTTCTGCCTGAGCTTTAGAAGCTCTTATAACTTGCTTGGCCTCTCTGCCTAATCTTATAAATTTCCCTGTCATCCTCGTTTTGGGTGTTTTTATTATTACTAAATGCCATCTTTTTGTTTTTAATGATTTTGGCCACTTCTGCTGAGTACCACAGTGGTCTCTTCCTTTTTTTGCTTTTATTGACAAGCTTAATGCACTTTTCTGTTGCTTTTAATAGTGCCACTTTTAAGTAGTCCCATTTCTCTTGGACTTCATTGAAATTGTTCCAGTCTGATAGGGACTCGTATACCACTGATCTAATTTTAGAGAAGTCTGTTTTCTGAAAATCTAAAACTTTTGTTTTTGTGTGGAGTGACTCAGTCACTGTACTTATAGTAAACCACACTGACTGGTGATCACTAGATTCTAAGCTTTCCCCTACAGTAATATCAGATACCAAATTGCTATTTGTGAATACCAAATCTAAAATGGCCTCCTTCCGGGTTGGCTCCTCAACTACTTGCTGTAGAGATAATCCCAGTAGGGAATTTAGAATGTCTGTACTCCTGGCAGAACTATCTTTTTTGGTTTTCCAGTTTATATCAGGAAGATTAAAGTCTCCCATAATGACAACTTCCCCTTTCAATGTCATTTTAGCCATTTCCTCAACTAGTAAATCATCTAATTCTTTGACTTGGCTAGGTGGTCTATATATGACACCTACACGAGTTACCTTATGATTACCAAGCTGCAACGTAACCCAAACTGACTCTAAATTGGTTTCGCTGGCTTCTATTAGATTAGATTTTATGCTATCTTTCACATATAGGACCACCCCACCACCTTTCTTGCCTTCTCTGTCTTTCCTATATAGAGAGAACCCAGGTATTGTTATATCCCAGTCATTACTCTCATTGAACCATGTCTCAGTAACAGCCACTAAATCTATATTCTCAGATGCCATTACAGACTCAAGTTTGTTGATCTTATTCCCTAAACTGCAAGCATTTGTAGACAAGACTCTCAGCTTGTCATTTCTTATCCTATCAGCTCCTAGCATCTTCTGGCATTGTTTTTTCGGGGGGCAGCCGAACTGATGGATTATTTCTTGTGCCCCCTTTCCTAGCTTAAATGCTCCTTTGCAGAAACTTTGAACTGTTCACTGAGGACATTTGTTCCCTTTAGAGAAAGATGCAAACCATCTAAATGTCATGTAATTGTCGATAAAAGCCTTTGAAACGTATGAAGTGTGTGTAATTATATTTCTCTACATCACAGAAACAACTGAAACAAAGATCTAAAAGCAGTTTAGCAGCAAACTTTGTGAAAACTAATATTTGTGTCGTTCTCAAAACTTTTGGCCACGACTGTACACTAAGGCCTCATGCACACGAACGTATTTTCTTTCCGTGTGCGTTCTCTTTTTTTTGCGGACCTTATACACAACCTTTCGTTTTAATGGGTCCGTAAAAAAATGGCGGTTACTCCATAGGACAAGGATGGTGCTGTTCTATTAGCGGCACGCTGTTCCGTTCCGGAAAATACGGAATGCACACAACGAAATCCGTATTTTTTGCGGATCCGTTTTTTGCGGATCAAGGAATGGGTCCATATAGGGGAGAGTAAGAAGGAACTCCTTAAGTATTACTGTCAGTAATCCAGTTGCCTCATGTTGTAAGAAATCTTTGCTGGGTATTTGACCCTGACTTTCAAGTTTATCAAAGTGACACAACTCTGCAGCTATTTCTATGCAGGTATATAAGAACCTTTAATTTGTCTTACCAGGGACCAGATGTTATGGATTTTTCAGTATCCATCGGTCAAGGTAGTGGTTGGTTGCAACTCAGGGGCTTCAGAACTACTAACTCCACTTCGGTAAACCACAGTCCCTGTGAATATATTTTTTCATTGTCAGCAGAACTGTGAAAGAATAGGATAAGTTACATAGTATATAAGACCGAAAAAAGACATTTGTCCATCCAGTTCGGCCTGTTTCCTACAAGTTGATCCAGAGGAAGGCAAAAAAAAACTGTTAGGCAGAAGCCAATTTTCCCCACTTAAGGGGAAAAAATTCCTTCCTGACTCCAATCAGGCAATCAGAATAACTTCCTGGATCAACGACCCCTCTCTAGTAGCTGTAACCTGTAATATTATTACACTCCAGAAATACATCCAGGCCCCTCTTTATTGTACTCACCATCACCACCTCCTCAGGCAGAGAGTTCCATAGTCTCACAGCTCTTACAGTGAAGAATCATTTTCTATGTTTGTGTACAAACCTTCTTTCCTCCAGACACAGAGGATGTCACCTCGTCACAGTCCTGGGGATAAATAGATGATGGGACAGATCTCTGTACTGACCCCTGATATATTTATACATAGATATTAGATCTCCCCTAAGTCGTCTTTTTGCGGTTTCGTCATTGATGTTGCATAGACAAACCAAGTTACACTGACTACCTGCTTAAGGCCTCATGCACACGACCGTATGTTTTTTCGGTCTGCAAACCGCGGATTCTCAAAACACGGAAGCTGCTCCGTGTTCCTTGCGGAACGGAACGCGGCCCATTGTAGAAATGCCTATTCTTGTCCGCAAAGCGTACAAGAATAGGACATGCTCTATTTTTTTTGCGGGGCCACGGAACGGAGCAACGGATGCGGACAGCACACGGAGCGGCCCAATTGAAGCAGACCAAAACAACGGCCATGTGCATGAGGCCTAAAGAGGACCTTTTATCAGTTTTGACATAGGCTATGTCAAAACTGATAAAAGGTCCTCTTTAAGACACTGGAAATATCAGCGTATTTGGCTAGACCTTTAATATAAATATCCCACTTTCCGTAGTACATGCATCAGCTTTTTTATTGCTGTTTTTGTATTTGGTACATTATGTATGTACTATGGTTTTAGTAGCGTTTTGAGTGTTTATGAATTTATATCCAGCTCCTCCTTCTAACCTCATGCTGATATACCTTGTTACTACTGATTTGCACATCCTCCTGCACCTCTTATTCTGTAATTGTACCTCCTAAGGGTAAGGTGGCCAGATAGCAAATCCTATACCTTGCAGCAACTCATAAGGTACTCTTCTGACATCTCCTATAAAAGTTTACATACGTTTACTCCTGATAACTCACATAGTTCTGTGTTCTAGGACAATGATATTCATTTCTTATTTATCAGCCTCTTCTGAGACTCTGAATCACTCACACATTTGTGCTAGTTGATTTATTGTCACCACAAAAAAAACTTAGGTGATGCATGCTCTACAGCTCTCTTCGGGATGCTCATTAATAGTTACTATACTCCACTAACTCCAGTAAGGACACATGAGTATTTATTTCTCAGAGCTCTGGGGCTGTAATAAATTTTGCTTTCTGCGGACAACTACATAAGCTTAAATATGTCTGTATAATTTTGCTTCACTTATGCTAAGTTCACATGCTGTTGAATACAAGTTACATGCAGAAAAAGTTAAAATGTATTTTAGGTCATGTGGTATATTTGGTGCATTTAACACATGGATTTGCTTTGATTTGTGTAACAAAATCTGAAAAATAGCTTTAAGCCTCCTTCACACATCAGTGTTTTGGTCACTGATTTCCATCAGGGTTGGAGCCTCCACAGACATAAGGTATAAGGGAAAGATCTGCACCTGTTCTGTGTTTATAGACGCACCTGGTTTTGCCCGAAAATCACTGATGGAAATCACTGAACACACACTGACGTGTGAATGAGACATTACAGAAATGTTTTTTGGCTGCTTTTCTCAGAAAGCAGCTTTGCATCTTTTTCAGAAACACAGATTTTATTAAATGCTATTAGACACTTTCATCTTTTCATTGATTCACTATACTTTAAAGGGGTTTGTCCAGAATTTTTATATTAATGGCCTATCCTGAGGATAGGTCATCAATATCAGATCGGTCTGACTCCCAGCACCCCTGCTGATCAGCAGTTTGAAGCCGATTCCTAGGCCAGTGACATCACACTCATCAGTCACATGACCTAGGCATTTAACCTCTCAGATGTCATGGTCAATCCTGACCACAGCATCTGAGAGCTCTGAAAACTGAAAGTGAAACCTTTCGGTGGTGCACCAGTTCCCCCATGTGGCGATCGGAGGAGCCGGAGCGTGTATGCAGCAGCCCATGTCTTTATGAAGGACACGAGGCTGCTGCATAGTATTTCCTATGGAGCCCTTGCCTGTAATTGGGCTCCATAAGAAACTAGTAAAATGATCATAGATTCCAATGTAAGTGCATTGGAATGTATGAGAATAGCAATCTAACGATTGCATGTTATAGTTCCCTAATAGTGTTAAAAAAAAATAAAAAATTTCAAATCATGGGTGTCGCGATGTGCGAAAACACCCATAGTATAAAATATAGAAATATATTCCCCATACGGCAAACAGCAAAACGTAAAAAAGTGTCCAAATGGCCGATTCAACGTTTTTGGTTCATTTATTTTCTACAAAAAATTAAATAAAAAGTGATCAAAATGTCATACACACCCCAGAATGGTATCAATAAAAAGTTCAGATCACCCTGCAAAAACTTAGCCCCCAAACAGCTCCGTACACATAAATACAATAAAGTTATAGGGGTCAAAATATGGTGACCAAAAAAACTAACTAATTTTTTCCCACTTTTATCACTATCAAAACGCAAGAAAAACTATACATATAAGGTATCGTCGGATTCGTACTGACCTGTAGACTAAAAGTAACTGATAATTTTTATTCTACATCGAACATCATAATTAAAAAACCTGTAAAACTGGAATTTTTTTCCCGCTTCCCACTACATCATATGCAATATTAACCCCTTAAGGACATAGGACGTATGGGTACGCCCTAATGTCCGAGTCCTTAAGGACACAGGACGTACCCATACGTCCTAAATTAAATCGCGTATTAAAAAAAAAAAATAATCGCTAGAAACATGGTTCCTGCTGCGATCATGCAGCAGGAACCATGTTCTAATGCCGAGGGGGGTCATGTGACCCCCCCGTATCGGCGATCGCTGCAAACCGCAGGTCAATTCAGACCTGCGGTTTGCAGCGGTTTTAGCGATCTCTGATCCCCGCGGTCTGTGACCGCGGGGATCAGAGAGTTAGCTGCCCCAAACATAATCATTTAACCCCCTGCAGCCCCCAATCTTGTTATGGCGGCGGGGTGCAGGGGGTGGTTGCGGCGGCGGTAGGTGGTGCGGGAGGCGGGCGGTGCGGCAGGCGGGATCGCAATAGCGATCCCCGCCCGCCTCCCTTGTAATAATTCCCTGGTGTCTAGTGGATTGATCAGAGTGCCAGCACATTGCTGGCACTCTGATAGAAAACGTCTGGCATCTGTGCTGCAGATGCCAGCCGTTTAACCTCTTTCTTACCGCGGTCCGGATGGACCGCGGTATGGAAGGTGTTAACAGGGAGGGAGCTCCTCCCTCTCCCATCGGGGGCTGCTGTGCCTATGCAGCCCCCCAGGATGGGATCGCAGAGGGAGGGAGCTCCCTCCTCCTCATCCATCACCCACTGCTCTCTAATGGCAGTGGGTGATGGTTACCATGGCAGCAGGACGCTCAGAAGCGCCCTGCTTGCCATGGTATAGTAACTCTGGTCAGACTTCTGCTAAAGGCAGAAGTCTGACCAGACTGTGAAAGTAAAAATACAGTGCAGTACACTATATAGTGTACTGTACTGTATTATATAGACACCAGATCCACTGGATCTACAAGAACCAAGTGGGTCTGAGTCCAAAAAAATGTAAAAAGTGAAAAAAGTAAAAATAAGAAAACACAAATCACTGAATAAAAAGTAAAAAAAAAATACACTACACATATTAGGTATCGCCGCGTCCGTAAAAACAGCTCTATAAAAATATCACATGACTGAACCCCTCAGGTGAACGCCATAAAAAAACCAAAAATGGTGTAAATAGGCCATTTTTGGGCACCTTACATCACTAAAAGTGTAATACAAAGCGATCAAAAAGGCGTATGCCTCCCAAAATAGTACCAATCTAACCGCCATCTCATCCCGCAAAAATGAGCCCCTTCATAAAACAATTGCCCAAAAATAAAAAAACTATGCCTCTCAGACTAAAACATGATTTTTTTGTTTCAAAAATGCTTTTTAGTGTTAAATGTAAAAAATTTAAAAAGTAGACATATTGGGTATCTCCACGTCCGTAAGAATCTGCTCTATAAAAATATCACATGACCTAACCCCTCAAGTAAACACTGTAAAAAAAAAAAAAACTTTGTCAAAAAGCCATTTTTTTGTCACCTTACATCACAAAAAGTGTAATAGCAAGTGATCAAAAAGTCATATGACCCCCAAATAGTGCCAATCTAACCGCCACCTCATCCCGCAAAAATTATACCCAACCTGAGACGATCGCCTAAAAACTGAAAAAAATATGGCTCTCAGACTATGGAGACACTAAAACATGTTTTTTTTGTTTCAAAAGGATATTATTGTGTAACACCAAAATAAATAAAAAAGTATACATATTGGGTATCGTCGCGTTCGTAACGACCTGCTCTATAAAAATATAACATGACCTAACCCCTCAGGTGAACGCCGTAAACATAAAAAATAAAAACGTTGTAAAAAAAGTCATTTTTTTGTCACCTTACATCACAAAAAGTGTAATAGCAAGTGATCAAAAGGTCATATGCACCCCAAGATAGTATCATTCAAACCGCCATCTCTTCCCGCAAAAAATGAGCCCCTACATAGGACAATCGCAAAAAAAACTAAAAAAAAAACTATGGTTATCAGAATGTGGAGACACTAGAAAATCATTTTTCGGTAGGGGTGCATCGGATTTTGCTGGACTGTTTTTTTTGAGACTATGTCCCATTTGAAGCCCCCCCGATGCACCCCTACAGTAGAAACTCCAAAAAAGTGACCCCATTATTGAAACTACGGGATAAGGTGTCAGTTTTGTTGGTACTATTTTAGGGTAAATATGATTTTTGGTTGCTCTATATTACACTTTTTTTGAGGCAAGGTAACAAAAAATTGAAATTCTGAAATTTCATCTCCATTTGCCAATAACTCTTGTGGAACACCTAAAGGGTTAACAAAGTTTGTAAAATCAGTTTTGAATACCTTCAGGGGTGTAGTTTCTTAGATGAAGTCACTTTTATGGAGATTCTACTCTAGGGGTGCATCGGGGGGCTTCAAATGGGACATGGTGTCAAAAATCCAGTCTAGCAAAATCCGCCTTCCAAAACCCATATGGCGTTCCTTTCCTTCTGCGCCCTGCCGTTTGGCCATACAGTAGTTTAGGACCACATATGGGGTGTTTCTGCAAACTACAGAATCGGGGCAATAAATATTGAGTTTTGTTTGGCTGTTAACCCTTGCTTTGTTACTGGAAAAATGGATTAAAATCAAAAATTTTCCAAAAATCGAAATTCAGAAATGTTATCTTTATTTGCCATTAACTCTTGTGGAAAACCTAAAGGGTTAATGACGTTTGTAAAATCAGTTTTGAGTACCTTCAGGGGTGTAGTTTCTAGAATGGGGTCATTTTTGGGTGGTTTCTATTATGTAAGCCTCGCAAAGTGACTTCAGACCTGAACTGGTCCCTAAAAAGTGGGTTTTGAAAATTTCTGAAAAATGTCAAGATTTGCTTCTAAACTTCTAAGCCTTGTAATGTCCCCAAAAATGAAATGGCATTCCCAAAATAATCGATACATGGAGTAGACATATGGGGAATGTAAATCAATAACTTTTTTTGGCAGTATTACTATGTATTCTAGAAGTAGAGAAATTGAAACTTGGAAAATTGTAAATTTTTCAAAATTTTTGGTAAATTTGGTATTTTTTTATAAATAAAAATGAAATTTTTCGACTTTATTTTACCACTGTCATGAAATACAATATGTGACAAAAAAACAATCTCAGAATGGCCTGGATAAGTAAAAGCGTTTTAAAGTTATCACCACATAAAGTGACACTGGTCAGATTTCCAAAAAATGGCCTGGTCCTTAAGGTGAAATAGGGCCGTGTCCTTAAGGGGTTAAATGGTGGAGTTGGAAAATACAACTTATCCTGCAAAAAAAAAGCCCTCATATGGCTATGTGAACAGACAAATAAAAAAGTTATGGCTCTGGGAAGGCAGGGAGCTAAAAACGAAAGTGTAATAAAAAAAACTCTGGGGCTGAAAGGGTTAATTTAACAGGCAACACCTGACCAAAATCGGTCAGCATTGCCCTTCAGAATATCTGTTTCTTACATTATGTCATATTTTTTTGGTTTGTTGATCGACAAGGACCCTGGTTATTTTTCGGTGTGATTTTCCTTGAACTCATGTTTACCCAGTTGAAGCAAATCTATCAGTGACTTGTTGGTTTTCACCATAAAAATCTTGTCGGGAATGTTTTGCACTTCTCGAAACACAGTAAACATCCATTGTATGCCTAATAACAAATGCCAGCTGTTCTTTCCTGGTCATTAAAATGTGGATTTATTTAAATTATGACAGGTGCATACAAAAGCTTCCTTTTACATGTTTATATTTGATAAAGCCATATCTTTTACGGAACTTAAAAAATAATAATCAAACTACATGACAAACAGCAAACTTGACTGTTCACATGATTAGTACTATACAACTAGAGCTTAGGCATCTAAATATTTTCAAATCAGCTTGAAAAGTATGAATCAGCCCCTTCCTGGTATCCTTTACCATAATTGCCCCACCAAAGAATTTAGAGTGCAACTATAAATAATAGAAGGGAGAATAGTAAAGCAGGAAAGTCTGCTCAGAAAATTTTCTAAAACTGACCTAGAGAATAGTGAAAGAACATATAAATGTACAGAAATATGCAGCTTCACAGTAATTACCATGCCTGCTTTCGTGATCACTGAATGAATGGCACTTAACAAGCCTCATGGCCACTTCCTGCTCCTGGCCCTTGATTGCTGAGTGCTTGGTAACTCCAGGAGTTGGTGGGGCTTAGCTGACCCATATCAGCTCTGCAGTGAATCTAGATTCCCCTATATTTTCCTTGTAACTGGGGCTAATATGTCAGTCTCAGTTACAAGAGCAGTCGACAAAAAATAAAATAATAATAGAATATGTTAAAAAGCACCCAAATGGTCTGACTTTATGGAAAGCACAATCTGTAGTAAAAAAAAAAGTAAATAGGGCCTCTTTCACACTTGCGTTCTGAGGATCCGGCAGGCACTTCCGTCCCGCCGGATCCGTCAGAACTAAAGTCGCCTGAAAGCATTAGAAGACTGATCAGGATCCTGATCAGTCTTCGAAATGCTTTCAGGTTACTATGGCAGCCAGGACGCTATTAAAGTCCTGGTTGCCATAGTAGTAGGGAGCGGGAGCAGATACTTACAGTCCGTGCGCTCGGGCGCTCAGAATGACGTCAGAGCGCCCCATGCGCATGGATCACGTGATCCATGCGATCACATGATCAATGCGCGTGGGGCGCCCTGACGTCACTCTGAAGCTCCCCGGGAGCCGCACGGATGGTAAGTATACTGCTCCCCCGCTCCCCTCTACACTTTACCATGGCAACCAGGACTTTAGCGTCCTGGCTGCCATGGTAACCATTCAGAAAAAGCTAAATGTCGGATCCGGCGATGCGCCGAAATGACTTTTAGCTTAAGGCCGGATCCGGATTAATGCCTTTCAATGGGCATTGATTCCGGATCCGGCCTTGCGGCAAGTGTTCAGGATTTTTGGCCGGAGCAAAAAGCGCAGCATGCTGCAGTATTTTCTCCGGCCAAAGAACGTTCCGGTCCTGAACTGAAGACATCCTGATGCATCCTGAACGGATTTCTCTCCATTCAGAATGCATTGGGATAATCCTGATAAGGATTTTTCGGGCATAGAGCCCCGACGGCGGAACTCTATGCCGGAAAACAAAAACGCAAGTGTGAAAGAGCCCTAAACACAGAAAAGAAACACCACCATTAGTCCACACTGCAGATTCTAGCCCCATCATTCTATAAAAACAACCATAACGGAAAGGAGGCAAAATGTGATTTTTATTAGCTTTTTTCCAGGTATAAAAAAAATTAATATTAAAATAACATAAAAAAAATGCCCATGTATCACAGACAAAAAGATACTAAATTATTTAACCCATTAGTGACCACCCACTGCCTTTTACGGGGTCTCCCATGCAGCAGGGAGCTGGGCTCAGAAGTGCCTATCAGGGTCATTTAATGAGATTGTGGGATGCCAGTGTCATGGAGGCCTGGGCTAAGGTCCAAGGCCTCTTTGTAGTGTATCCCCCTCAGGCTGTATCTCTTTGACTGACGCCTATCAAAGTCGCCTTGTGGGACAGGTAAATGGTTAAAATAAAGTTACAAAATTTTCCATTGAAAAATAGCTTTTTAATGAAAAAAATTACAAAAATAAACTCCCCTTTGCATATATAGTATCACGGTGTTCGTAACAACCCACACTGTACAATTATGTAAGTTATGCTGTATGGTGAACACTGTAAAAAAAAATCCACATTTGCTATCTTTTGATTATTCGCCAGTTTATTTTAAGTTTTATTATGCAAAGTAGCATCATTTACAAAAATAATATATATATATATATATATATATATATATATATATATACACGGCATTGCTGGTTTTTTCCCATCCCCCAACAAAAAGAATTAATAAAAGTTCATCAATAAGTTATATGTACCCCAAGAGGGTACCATTAAAAACTACTGCTTGTCCTGCGAAAAAGCCCTATTTGGCTATATAAATGGAAAAATAAAAAAGTTATAGGTCTTGGAATGCGATGAAGAAAAAAATGAAAAAGACTGCTTGGTCACTAAGGCCAAAAACAGGCTGGTCACTAATGCCTTTTGAAGCCACAAATCATCAATTGAGGAAAATGGCCTAGTTATTCTGTGATGATATTATACACAAAAGATAAGGAGTATAAAGTAAAAGTACAGTAGTTGTATAAAGTAAAAGTACAGTAGTAATACATTTCTAGCAGTTTTGATAAAGCTCTCCAAACAGGAGCCACATAAATAAAAGGGAAGGAAAGAGATGTTAACTAAAATGAACAAAAGCAGAAATACTTCATTATTGTAAAGCGTTGTGGCACTGTTTGGGGCTGGCAATGGCTAGTCGTCCAAGTCCCAATGTACCTCTTTCTTATGCTCTGGTCTATAGCAATGGACCACAACCTTTTACAGTTAGCAAGCCATTCAAATATGACAGGTGGTGTGGAGCCACATTGAAAAGGAAGGATACTTCTAAGTATATGGCTTAGTGATATGGTTTTTATCCTATTGCCAGGTCCTGGTAATGCTTAAAGGGGTTTTCCGAGACTTTATTACTGATGACCTATCCTCAGAATAGGTCATCAGTCTCTGATCAGTGGAGGTCAGACCTTCAGCACTGCAGCCTTCTCTCAGCTTTCCTAGACCAGTGAGAACACGTTCATCGGTCATGTGGCTTAGGCACAGCCCCATAGAAGTGAATTAGGCTGAGCGCGATACCAAGCACAGCCACCATACAATGTACGGCACTGTACTTGGTAAGCTGCTAAAAGACTGTGGCAGTCACAGGAGTGCTGGTGCCTTCTCAAACAGTTGAATGGCAGGGGTCCTGGGTGTTGGACCGCCACTGATCAGATACTGGTAACCTATCCAGAGGATAGGACATCAGTATTAAAGACTTGGAAAACCCTTTTAAGACACCCCTAGAGTCATTTGTGCGCAATAGTATCTGTAGCTGGCAATGACTGGAGAGACAAATGCTGGGCGTGCAAGATCCACTTGTGGCACCCGAGCTATTGGTTGGGGTACATTGCTTAAAGATTGTCTGTCATTAAAGGGGTTCTCTGGGAATTGAGAAAATGAAAATACTTAAATATTACTTTATTATAAATATATTCTCAAATACCTTTCATTAGTTATAATGGCTCGTTTTGTCTGGGGAGCAATCATCGGGGGAAAGAAAATGGCCGCTGTACCATTAGTTCACCAAAAACCTGTCCTGATCACACAGGAGGACAAGTTACTTCACCACACTGAGGTAAAGAGCTGCCTCATCCTCCTCTCTACTTGTCAAGGATTATGATCCTGAATACAGATGATCTTCAGCTGAACTTCTGTAGGAATGGAGTCCATGAGAATGGAGTAGTAATGGAGACTGCATACTAGTGCTGCTGCTCATCAGCCTCACCTCACCCTTCTCTCATGTCTCCTCATCATCTTCATTCCCACAGAGATTCACCTGTATCCTGACAAGCAGAGCAGAGAGGTGGATGAGGCAGCACTATAGCTCATTGTGGTGAAGTAACTTGTCCTCCTGTCTGATGAGGACAGGTTTTGTGTGCACTGATAGGACGGCGGCCATTTTATTTCTCCTAATTATTGCTCCCTAGACAAAACAAGCCATGCTAAGTAATAAAAGGTATTTGTGAATATATTTATTATAACATAATATTTAAGTATTTTCATTTCTTTAATTCCTAGAAAACCCCTTTAACTACTACAGGACCGCCTAACGCAGGGATGCGTCCTGCGGGCGGTCCTGTAGCTCTGAGTTGACGCGTCGGCGCGTCATCTCGTGAGAGCCGAGATTTCCTGTGAACGCGCGCATGCGCGCGCGTGTTCGCAGAGAAGCGCGGCGCGGCAGTTCGGCTACAGCCTGCCAGCGATGATCCATCGCTGGCAGGCTGTAGATGAGAATAAAATCGCATCAAACAGCTATATCAGACGCTGTTTTATGAACAGCGTCTGATATAGCTGCTACCTGGTCCTCTGGTGGTCCCATTTGCTGGGATCGACCACCAGAGGACCAGGTAACACAGTAAAGTTGCACCAAACACTACACTAACCCCCCAACCCCCCTCACCTATTAACCCCTTGATCACCCCATCTAGACCTCCTGATCACCCCCCTGTCATTGATCACACCCCTTGTAAGGCTCCATTCAGACGTCCATATGTGTTTTGCAGATCCGTGGATTAACGGATCCGATCCGCGGATCCGATCCGCAGATCCTCAAAACACGGACACCGGCAATGTGCTTTCCGCATTTTGCAGATCCGCACATTGCCAGAACTATATAGAAAATGCTTTTTCTTGTCCGCAATTGCGGACAAGAATAGGACATGTTCTATATTTTTGCAGAACGGAAGTGCAGACCCGGAAGCGCGGATCCGTAATTCCGGATCCGAGCGGGACAAAGTCTGTCCCCATAGAAAGGAATGGGTCCGCAATTCCGTTCCGCAAACAAAATTTCGGACGTGTGAATGGGGCATAAGGGTCCCCTATCACCGCCAGTTAGTTAGCTACTTGTTAGGTAGCTAGCGCCCAGCCCACCGCACCGCAGTCACTGATTTTGGCAGAGATTTTTTCATCCACATTGACCGATGCAAATGAAAAAATCTGTGCCGTTCATTTTTTTTTTTTTCAGCGCAGAGGCTGAACGGAAAAAAAAAATCTCATTACCCGTATGCTCAATATACGGAGAATCGCAGAAACTCCTAATGCTGGCCATACGTGTAATGATTGCGGAGACCCTCAAATGCCAGGGCAGTACAAAAACCTCACAAGTGACCCCATTTTAGAAAGAAGACACCCCAAGGTATTCCGTGAGGGGTATGGTGAGTTCATGTAAAATTTTATTTTTTGTCACAAGTTAAAAAAAAAAAAAAACAATTTCCGCTAACTTGTGCCAATTTTTTTTTTTTTCAGTGAACTCGCCATACCCCTCACAGAATACCTTGGGGTGTCTTCTTTCCACAATGGGGTCACATGTGGGGTATTTATACTGCCCTGGCAATTTAGGGATCCTAAAGCGTGAGAATCCAAATGCGTAAAAATGCCCTGTGAAATCCTAAAGGTACTCATTGGAATTTGGGCCCCTTTGCGCATCTTGGCTGCAAAAAATTGTCACTCATGTGGTATCGCCGTACTCAGGAGAAGTAGGGCAATGTGTTTTGGGGTGTATTTTTACATATACCCATGCTGGGTGTGAGAAATATCGCTGTAAACGACAACTTTTTAAATTTTTTTATTCAAAGCAGTATAAATACCCCACATGTGACCTCATTTTGGAAAGAAGACACCCCAAGGTATTCGCTGAGGGGCATAATGAGTCCATGAAAAATTAAACTTTTTGTCAAAAGTTAGCGGAAAGGAGACTTTGTGAGAAAAACAATAAAAATCAATTTCCACTAACTTGTGCCAAAAAAATCTTCTATGAACTCGCCATGCCCCTCATGGAATACCTTGGGGTGTCTTCTTTCCAAATGGGGTCACATGTGGGGTATTTCTACTGCCCTGGCATTTTAGGGGCCCTAAAGCGTGAGAAGAAAATGCGTAAAAATGCCCTTCCTAAAAGGTACTCATTGGAATTTGGGCCCCTTTGCGCATCTTGGCTGCAAAAGTGTCACTCATGTGGTATCGCCGCACTCAGGAGAAGTAGGGAATGTGTTTTGGGGTGTATTTTTACATATACCCATACTGGGTGAGAGAAATATCTCTGTAAATTGACAACTTTGAATAAAAAAATGTAAAAAGTTGTCGTTTACAGCGATATTTCTCACACGCAGCATGGGTATATGTAAAAATACACCCCAAAACACATTGCCCTACTTCTCCTGAGTACGGCGATACCACATGAGTGACACTTTTTTGCAGCCTGGGTGCGCAAAGGGGCCCTAAAACCAATGAGTACCTTTAGTATTTCACAGGCCATTTTTATGCATTTTGATTCTCACACTTTAGGGGCCCCTAAAATGCCAGTTGAGTATAAATACCCCACATGTGACCCCATTTTGGAAAGAAGACACCCCAAGGTATTCCGTGAGGGGCATGGTGAGTCCACAGAATTTTTATTTTTGGCACAAGTCAGCGGAAATTGATTTTTATTTTATTTTTATTTTGTTTTTACAAAGTCTCATATTCCACTAACTTGTGACAAAAATAAAATTTTACATGAACTCACCATACCCCTCACAGAATACCTTGGGGTGTCTTCTTTCCAAAATGGGGTCACATGTGGGGTATTTATACTGTCCTGGCATTTTAGGGGCCCCTAAAGCGTGAGAAGAAGTCTGGAACCAAATGCGTAAAAATGCCTCTGAAATCCTAAAGGTACTCATTGGATTTAGGCCCTTGCGCATCTTGGCTGCAAAAGTGGCACACATGTGGTATCGCCGTACTCAGGAGAAGTGGGAATGTGTTTTGGGGTGTATTTTTACATATACCCATACTTTGTGTGAGAAATATCTCTGTAAACTGACAACTTTGAATAAAAATTTGTAACAAAGTTGTCAATTTACAGCGATATTTCTCACACCCAACATGGGTATATGTAAAAATACACCCCAAAACACATTGCCCTACTTCTCCTGAGTATGGCGATACCACATAAGTGACACTTTTTGCAGCCTGGGTGCAAAGGGCCCTAAATTCCAATGAGTACCTTTAGTATTTCACAGGCCATTTTTATGCATTTTGATTCTCACACTTTAGGGGCCCCTAAAATGCCAGTTAAGTATAACACACCCCACATATGACCCCATTTTGGAAAGAAGACACCCCAAGGTATTCACTGAGGGGCATGGTGAGTCCATCAGAGATTTTTATTTTTTGGCACAAGTCATCAGAAATTGATTTTTATTTTATTTTTATTTTGTTTTTACAAAGTCTCATATTCCACTAACTTGTGACAAAAATAAAATGTTACATGAACTCACCATACCCTCACAGAATACCTTGGGGTGTCTTCTTTCCAAAATGGGGTCACATGTGGGGTATTTATACTGTCCTGGCATTTTAGGGGCCCCTAAAGCGTGAGAAGAAGTCTGGAATCCAAATGCGTAAAAATGCCCTGTGAAATCCTAAAGGTACTCATTGGTTTAGGCCTTGCGCACCCAGGCTGCAAAAAGTGGACACATGTGGTATCGCCAGTACTCAGGAGAAGTAGGGCAATGTGTTTGGGGTGTATTTTTATATATACCCATACTTTGTGTGAAAAATATCTCTGTAAACGACAACTTTTAAAAATTTTTATACAAAGTTGACAATTTACAGAGATATTTCTCTCACCCAACATGGGTATATGTAAAAATACACCCCAAAACACATTGCCCTACTTCTCCTGAGTATGGCGATACCACATAAGTGAGACTTTTTGCAGCCTGGGTGCAAAGGGCCCAAATTCCAATGAGTACCTTTAGCTTTTACATGGCGGCTCACAATTTAGCCCCGCCCAAAATGCCAGAACAGTAAACACACCCCACAAATGACCCCATTTCGGAAAGTAGACACCCCAAGGTATTCACTGAGGGGCATAGTGAGTCCGTCTGAGATTTTTATTTTTTTGCCAGAAGTTATCAGAAATTGAAACTTTTTTTTTTTTCTCAGAAAGTGTCATTTTCCGCTAACTTGTGAAAAAAAATGAAATGATACATGAACTCACCAAGCCCCTCCGCGAATACTTTGGGGTGTCTTCTTTCTAAAATGGTGTGATTTGGGGGGTATTTATACTATCCTGACATTCTAGCACCTGAAGAAACATGACAGGTGCTCAGAAAGTCAGAGCTGCTTCAAAATGCCGAAATTCACTTTTTTGCACCATAGATTGTAAACGCTATAACTTTTACCCAAACCAATAAATATACACTTATTGGACTTTTTTTTTTATCAAATATATGTAGAACAATACATTTAGAGAAAAATTTATATAGAAATGTCGTTTTTTTTTAAAAAATTTTACAACAGAAAGTGAAAAATGTCATTTTTTTGCAAAAATTTCGGTCATTTTTGATTAATAGCAAAAAAAGTTAAAATGTCAGCAGCAATGAAATACCACCAAATGAAAGCTCTATTAGTGAGAAGAAAAGGAGGTAAAATTCATTTGGGTGGTAAGTTGCATGACGGAGCAATAAATGGTGAAAGTAGTGTAGTGCGGAATTGTAAAAAGTGGCCTGGTCATTAAGGGTGTTTAAGCTAGGGGGGCTGAAGTGGTTAACAACATCGCAATGCAACCAAGCATAGTAACATATAGACTCAGCTCATCTGATTCCAACTGTGCCATTCATACAGCAATCCGTGGCTCCCCTGCAAATAACACAAGCTTTTTTGATATATACAAATGAGTACTTCAGTGCAATGAAGGCAGCACCATTTGCACAAAAGCCCTGCTCCATTCACTGCCCAACTCCTCCCTCAAACCATTGAGGGAGGGGATGGACAATAAATAAAATGGAGTTTATATGCAATGACAGCAACAGTGTCACCCTCATTTCACTAAATGCATCATTTGCATGTTTTAAAAAAGCCAATCTGCATGCAAACCATGGATTAGTATAAGAATAGCACAATTGGAATCAGGTAAGCTAAGTTTATCCAGCACTAGGCTTGGTTGCATATCTATGTAGCTGATAATCACTGATAGGACCGACTCTTGACTTCAAAATCCTGAATGAGCAGGAATTAAAATTTAATAAATTACAATATTGAGAATTACAAAGAATAATTTACTTAGTATTGTCCCACAAAACTAGATATCAATCTGCCTAGCTCATCCTGCTCTATAACCTGCTGCCTGTAGCTCAAATACAGTACCATGTTTTATGTGACAGGTTTACTTTAAACACTTGAGCTTGAAGTACAGCATTATAACTTTGAATGTTGAGTAAATGAACAAAATAAACACAAGTCAAGGACATAATATTTATTCTAGACAAAAGGCCATCAGAAATGTAAAGTCTGTTTTGTAATAATTTCATTATGCCCAAACAAACCCTTTGGTCATTTTTATTTTTAGTAATTTAGAAAACAAGTGGAAGATTAAGATCAAGATTATGTCTCCTTTTGTTTACCCTGTCCTCACAAACACCGATCCCTCTAAGTATCTCTAGCTACTGAAAGATAGGGTACTGGACAGTGTTCTTCTAAATTGGGTGAATAAATATTGCTGTATAATGCCAAACACTAGTTAGCTAGTGTAGTTGATGGACTTATCGTAAAATCTCTGCAGTCTGAGGCAGAGAAGGAATTTATGTTCGCAGTCGTGGTTATCTTGTGAAGTGACATGGTTAACATCTGCATTCCTGGTGGTCTAGGCGAGTGAAGGGGTAAATGTCAGTGTCCCTGGTGGTCTAGAATAAAGAAAGAGTTAATATGGCATGCAGTGCATTTGGAAACTCTTTAGACTCTTTCACTTTTTTCACATTTTGTTATGTTGTGGCTAAAATAAAATAAAAATAAAAAAATAAATGTTTACCTTATTAATGCACTTAAAGGCTATGTACACCTTTGGGGCCAGTTTTTATTATTGCATTGTAAAATCATTTTTTCAATTGGACTTTAATAAAAATATGGAGCCCTTTTCCCTGTACAGAGCTGAGATGCTCTATTAGCAGGATCTTAATTTTCTCTCTCTTCAGTCAGGCAGGGAGCTGATGGGCATCTTAGCTTTGCTCTATGACCTTATAAACACTCATTAAAGCTCAATCCTAATCCTACTGATAGGAATGTGGCCTAAAAAAAGTGTTTATGACTTCTTAGTAATTTAGCGATAAAGGGTATTAAATGCACAAAGTGAAAGTAGGATTCGCACAGCTAGAAAAACAGTTAACCCTTTGTGACAGAATTGCTCAATATTGCTATTTTTTTGGGGGGGGGGGGAATTTTTTTTATTTATTGCAATACAAATTCCATGTTAACAAAACCACATTAAATAGGTTCCATATTAAAAAAAAAACACATTACTTTACACATTCTCATGCATAATATTAAACAAAAAAAATTATAATAAACCCTTCACCCCAGAATTGCTCAATATTGCTTAATAAAGACCAATTACATTTTTTTTTGTCCCAAATGATTAAAATGCAATCATGAAAAAAAATTACCTCAGAAGGTGTACATAGCTTTTAATATCCCATAATGAGAAAGTGAAAATGAAATTTTAGAAATATTTTTTATATTTACAGGCCATTTCTCAAGTCTCCATTTTTTAGATAATCCATCTGGAATTTTGCAAAAAGAAATTTCATTGGTTAGGCCCATTGGAATACATTGCAGTTTGGTTTACATAATTTGGAAGTTTGGACTTGTATATTTTTATTCTTTTTATTTTTTTCTATATTACCCAGTTATTAGATAATATTGATTCATTGATCTATATGAAATATGTTTTATTGTTATTTATTATTAATATATTTTTCATATACATCATTTTGTTACTTCACATTTCTAATTTTTTATTTATTTTTATTTTCACTTTATACTTTTTTACACTATATCTTCTCATTTTTTAATTTTCACTTTTTCTTTTTTTATGGTCACTTTTTATGCACTATATACATTCACATGCTCAATTTTATATTTGTATATTGTATTGATATTTCATTATCAATTCATAGGTTAGTAGTTGAATACTGACGGCATCACATTATGTAATTTATATATGCATTTCTTTCATCATGTACGCATCCCTATTAAATTGTTCATTAATGATCTATAGTTATCTAATGATCTATGATCTATATTTGTCTAATTGGGTAGTAGTATATTTTTCATAAATTAATATTGGTATACAACTATTTGGTAAATATTTATATAAGGACTATAGGGGCATTCTTCTATATGTCCCACTCAAAGGGAATCTATCATCAGTAAAGGATCTATTGTTCATGTTTTTATGTTAAAGGGGTTATCCAGTATCATAAACAGCCCCCCATGTGCCGAGCCCCTCACAGGGAATATACTTACCCCGCTCCCTGTGCCGCTCCTGGTCCCCACACCGGACCGTGAGTGACGCTCGGGAGGCCCGCCCCCCCGCCATTGGCTGCTCCCCACTTCCCTCAGCACTGGATGTTTTCATCCGTGTACAAGGAGAGGCAGCAGCGGCGGTGTGGGGACCAGGAGCAGCGCAGAGAGCGGGGTAAGTATATTCAATGTGAGGGGGCCGCAGCAACTTTGAGAAGATAGGTCCTGGGAAAAAGAGGATACTGGAAGCTTTCCTCTATACCTAGAAGTCATCTCAGCTCTGATCTTGTCTATAATAATAAACTGGGGAGTTTTTTTAATAATCTATCAAGTTTTTTAATATGAATATAGGCTGGTTGAGGTGCTAAACATTGAATATATGTATGTAGTGCAGTAAGTCTACTGTGTTATGTGCCACTTGTGCAAGGGTGGGAGACTAGGGGCCCACCTGGGCATTCACCTGTACCCCTGTGGGCCAGTTTGAGCCTGAAAGCAGGTATATTATTTTTCAAATCAACAACTTGTAGATTCTCCATTATTTACTTAAAAGCATTCTGTTACCACAAAAATGCAGTGTAACCGCCAGCAACATGTTATAGAGCAGAAGGAGCTGAGCAAATTGATATATGTTTTTAGAGAAAATAATTCAGTATAACCTGTATTTCATTAATTTAAATTCCTGCTCATTCTGGGCTTTGGACTAAATATAAAATGCAACAGCACTCTGCGATCCAAATAAAGTACAAAAAAGTATTTATATTGGTAATCCTATGCTTAAATTAGAGATGCTTGGAAAATACATTTTGTATAAAATTATTTGAGCCCGTCTGCCACACATCAAGGTAATCTATGATTAGACAGGTTCCTAACACTAAACCTCACATGTTTATGTGCCATAAACAGCTACAATAACATTGAGGGAGCGTAGGTCCCACATGCATGCTGGGCCCCTTTTATTTTTTTGTCATTTTGGTGCCAGAATGGCCTCCATTGAATCTAAAGCATACAGGTAACAACATGCATGCCGAGCCCACTTCACACATCCCCTGGTGCCAAATAGCTACCAGTGGAGGCAGTAAGAATACACCCCATACCTCTTCTGACACCACAAGGCTTTCAGTGAGTGGGGGAGGGCGGGCTAAGCTTTATACTGATGCTAATTAAAATCAACCTATGAGGCAAACAGACAGTTCAGGAGTATTCTTTAGATTCAAAGGAGGCCATTTTGGCACCAGAATGACAAAAAATAAAAGGGGCCCAGCATGCATGTGGGACCTACTGTACGCTCCCTCAATGTTATGGTAGCTTTTTATGGCACATAAACATGTGTGGTTTAGTGTTAGGAACCCGTCTAATCAGAAATCGCCTTGACGTGTGGCAGACGGGCTCAAATAATTTAGTACAAAATGTATTTGCCAAGCATCTCTAATTTAAGCATAGCATTGGCAATATAAATACTTTTTTGTACTTTATTTGGATCACAGAGTGCTGTTGCGTTATATATTTACTTTAGTTTACAGCCATAGCAACGTGCACCTGCATATTGGGATGTGCTGACTAACCCCCTTTTGTTATTCTGGGCTTTGAAGTCATGGAGGTGGTCCTCTTAGTGATTGACAGCCTTCTCTCTATGACTGTGTATACAGAGATAGCTGTCAATCACTGATAGGGCCGCCTCCTTGATGTCAAATCCAGAAAAAGCAGGAATTTAAATGAATAAATTTCAATAATAAGAATTACGAAGAATAAGTTACTGAATATATTCCCACAAAACTAAATATCAATCTTCCCAGCTCCTCCTGCTCTATAACATGCTGCCTGTAGCTCAAATACAGTACCATGTTCCATGTGACAGATTTGCAAAAAACACCTATAGGATTCTTAGACTCTGGTCTGATGAAACCAAGATTGTACTTTTGGGCCTCAGTTCTAAGCATCATGCTTAAAGGAAACTAGGCACTGCCTAAAGATTGCAGAGATGAATATGATATTTTCTTTACAAATCTGTGGATTGCTAGTGAATTATAAGTAATGGTTAGGTCTGGCTTTTGATACTGCAGTCAATTACTGGCTGGAATAGTGACTTTCAACAGAATAATTTTAAAAGACAAACTAATCAAACTAGCCTAGGCAAAAATGATGGTACCCCTAGAAAAAAATAAAAAAATTATTTTACTATAGGGATATGTTAAACTAATGTATGTCCTGTAATAAGCATCGCATGTGTCTTGAAACTCGTAATCAGTGAGTCTGTCTATTTAGAGGGTAAAAAGTAGTCACTGTGCAGTTTGGTATCATCTGTGTGAACCACACTGAACATGGACCAAAGAAGTCTAAGGAGAGATTGGAAAGAAAAGGTAAAACAGCTTGATGTTTCTGTTATTACAGTTGCACATATAATTCAGAAGTTTAAGGTCTACGGGACTATAGCCAACCTCCCGGGACGTGGCCACAAGAGGAAGATTGCTGACAAATTGAAGAGTAGTGTTGAGCGGCAGGGGCAATATTCGAATTCGCAATATTTTGCAAATATTTGGTAAAATATTTGTCATATTTGCGAACTCGCTATTATTTTCTAGATTGCGAAAATTGGAATGTAATATTCGCGTAATGCATGCTCAATACAGTGGGTAGCTATAGGCATAGCTACAATTTCAAGCTGCTAGGAGTTTCCTGAGACTGGAGAAAATGGTTGGCACAGCAGAACATTACAATAGCTTTATATGCAGATAGAGTGCTCCAATATATTTGCGATTGCAAAAATTGGCAATTAATGATGCAAATGTTTTGGCGCAATACGTGAAACTTCACATTTTAGCAGGTCTAAATACATTTTAGTGATTGGTGCACTAAGTAATGTTGTGAACTTGTGACATCACAGCACTATGTATGTAGCATGTATGCATGGACAGCAGAACCTAACTACATTATAGAAGGAATGTGTACTCGCACTCCGTGTATCCGTTGCAGGTGCACGTGAAGGTGGTAGAAACTGTGTAAGGTAGGTTCACGGCACACTGATTTGTATGCAAGTATCACATTTATTTGTATTTTTCAGTGTTCAATATAACATTGTTGTATACATCCAGGCTATATGATAAGTATAAGGCCACAATAATTATTTGTACGGTCCCCGGACGTTTCGGTCTTATAAAGACCTTCCTCAGTGGGATCTGTAATGGCGCACTTGTGATGGGGCCCTGGATGCTTTATGGGGCCAGCATACATTCAGAAGGTGTAAAAGTAGCCTTAGGAGACAATTTTTTTTTTATGATTGCATTTCACTCATTTTGGACAAAAAATAATTTTTTCAATTGATCTTTAGTAAAAATGTTGAGCCGTTCTATCACGAAGGGTTAACCGTTTGTCTAGCTGTGTGAATTGAAATTTTTACTTTCACTTTGTGTATGTCATCTAATAAACCATATCTCTAATTTACTGAGGTCATAAACACTTATTTAAGCCACATTCTTGTAGTAAAGTAAAATTTAAGCTATAATGATAATGAGCCATCAGTTTAGCTGGCTGATAGAGCAGAGAGAAAATTCAGATGCATCTCAGCTCTATACAGAAAAAGGGTTCCATATTTGTAATAAAGACCAATTAAAAAAAATGATTTTTAATGAGTCCAATGCAATAATAATAGCCCCCAATGGTGTACATAGCCTTTAATGGGAGTTGACTGAGGAGGAAACGACTGTTTAAAGCAAACCATAAAAGAGCAAGACTGGAATTTACCAGAATGCATGTCCTTTGCAGATAAGGAAAAGCGGCAGCTTTTTGGCAAGTCACATGAGCTCTATGTTCTCAGAAACAAAATTGATTCATACAAAGAAAAGACCACTGTACCTACTGTAAATCATGGAGGAAGCTTGGTTATGTTTTGGGTCTGCTTTGCTGCATCAGGCACAGAGCATCCCCTGTGATGTCACAACCCTATAAAACACTCATCCTGACATATTCCTGTGAGCTGAGCATAGGGAGAGATGTGGCAAGCACTCGTGCAATAGAAACAGTGTTGCTGAAAACAATTAATAGAAGAATATTGGAGAGGGAGACTGCAGGGAGAGTGGGAAAAAAATAAGTTTTATTTTTTTGTCGCCATATTTTGACCCTTATTTGTAATTATGTGTACGGAGCTGTATGTGGGCTCATTTTTTGTGTGACTATCTGAACTTTTCATTGATACCATTCTGGGGTGTGTATGACTTTTTGATCACTTTTTATTTCATTTTTTGTAGAAAATGAGGCAACCAAAAACGGCAAATTGGCTATTTGGACGCTTTTTTCCATTTTGCTGTATGGGGAATTTATTTTTATACTTTTATACTATGGGCGTTTTTGCACATTGCGACACCCATGATGTGTACTTTTATTTTGGGAAAAGGGGGGTGATTTAAATTTTTATGTTTTTTTATTCTTTATTTTTTTACTCTTTTTGGACACTTTTTTATAGTTCCCATTGGGAACTATACGAGCAGTGTATAATATGATAGAAAAAAAGGGGGCAATATAGACAATCCCAACACATTAGTAGGTGACTTATATTAACTTTATCTACATGATAAATGCAATTTGATGAAGTGAGAAAACTCCTTTAAAGTTTAACTTTATTGTTTCCCTTTTTTGAATTTGATGTTTCATCCATCTTCACTTTAATCAGTAGTAAAATATACCACAACATTCACATTGCATCAAACAATATTGATCTTTCAGATTTTAAATTCTCAGGCCTCTTTCACACGGGCGTCATGTTTGACGCCCGGATAAGAGGCGGGTGTGTTGCGGGAATATGCGCGATTTTCCCGCGCCGGTGCAAACGTTTGTAATGCATTTTGCACGCGCGTGAGAAAAATCGCCATGTTTGGTACCCAACCCGAAGCCGGACTTCGTCACTGAAGTCCGGTTTCAGGTCTTCTGGAGAATTTATTATTTTCCCTTTCCCTTTCTTACCATGGTGATGGACCATGTGATTGGACCATGTGATGTGACGTCATCACAGGTCCTTTAGTTCTTAGCTGATGCAGGGAAAGAGAGGAGAGATCGCGACTACGTGATCAAGTGGCTAAGGTAAGTTAACTTTTATTATTTTTAACCCCTTCCACTTCATTTTACAATGCATTCTTTATTAAGAATGCTATTATTTCCCCTTATAACCATGTTATAAGGGAAAATAATAGAGATCGGGTCCCGTTGCTAAGCAACCATGCGGGGAAATCGCAACGCATCCGCGCTTGCTTGCGGATGCTTGCGATTTTCCCGCAGCCCCATTCACTTCTATGGGGCCTGCGTTGCGTGAAAAACGCGCAATATAGAGCATGCTGCGATTTTCATGCAACGCAAGAAGTGATGCGTGAAAATCACCGCTCATGTGCACAGCCCCATAGAAATGAATGGGTCCGGATTCAGTGCGGGTGCAATGCGTCCTCCTCACGCATTGCACCCGCGCGGAAAACTCGCCCGTGTGAAAGGGGCCTTACTCTTGAAGAAACCAAGTGGTATATAAAAGACTTTTGTCTTAAACATTATGTTGACTTAATCGGGAACTTGCAGGTCTGAGCAAAAGTTTTAAATAAAGAGAAACACATATAAAAACCATAATGATTTGCAAAGGCTGCCAGACTGCATAATCCCTCTTGTTACAAAGCTGTTAAAGATCATGACCATAAAGATTACATCTTTAAGGTCAAATAATGACTACTTCCACAAGTCTAAGGCTACGTTCACAGGACGACATTTTCGCGCAACAAATAGGGCACAACTTCACTGCAACATTTGTCGCGCGACATTTTGTCAAACTATTTTCGCGCGACAATTTTTATAATGGCAGTCTATGGTGTCGCATTGCGACATGCGACATGCTGCAACTACGACGCGACAGTTGCAGAAAAACCCATCTTGAATGGATTTTTTTTGCGACTGTCGCGTCGCAGTCACAGCATGTCGCATATTGCAATGCGACACCATAGACTTCCATTATAAAAATTTCCGCGCAAAAATAGTGCGACTTTTTGTCGCATGACAAATGTCGTCGTGTGAACCTAGCCTTATGCAGAGACTTGGATACCTCATAAGTGATCATTTTAAAGCAATCTTTCTCCATAGAATGGACTTTCACCTCTACAGTGTATTGTAATGCAACTTAAGACAGCTGAAACCTCCTCAAATTGTATTCACTCGATTGTTAACAAATGTGTTTTCCCTGAACACAATCGGCAGGGTGCGAGTCATGTAGAATCTAGTGATGTGTGCTTTTCAGCTACATATTGAAGCACTGTGCACTTCATTTCAAGATTTAAGTGTGTAAATATCAGTAGCTGGTATAGAAGAAGCAAATATGGACCTTTCTTGTGGATATTTACCCAGCATTGAGAATAAGTACACATTGCCGTAGTCACTGAATAAGACATCTTTGTGTGAACTTTGGCGCATGCAAGTAGAATCTGCCGTGATGGCTGTAGCTGTTTGTTCATGAATGTAACCTGAATAGCTCCATGGGACTTCAGCTTTTTATAAAATGATATAAAGGAAAAGCCTTGGATACAAGATGACAGCAGTAAACCACTCAATGTAATAATGGTTCATCAGAGTGTATTATTTTTCATTACGCCAGATCTCTGTTACATAAGAATACAAAGATAAGTTAAAATGCACCCTGGGGAGAACTCTTTGTACAAGACTGGCAGTAATGTGTATCTGTTGTTCTTGTGTCCGCCAGACAATAGGACTATTTAGAGAGGCTGACATAGGAATGTATTTATATTGATGCCATAGTGTAATTAAACTGATGTATCACTAAGATATGCAGCGGCTAGTATGTAATCTTTTTACTTTTTTATTATGTCAGTTTTAAAGGGAATATGTAATCAGAAAATGATCTATTGGTTACATCACATTTTTATGTTAAACCTATTAATTTTTCATTTTTTGTATCACCGTATATAAAAAAAAAGTCAATTTTCACACTGACCCATAAGCCGCATAATAGGCTGGGAATTCCTGTTCTGTAAAAATTACTTTTCAGCAGCCATCCATTATCATCACAGGCAGAATTACAATAACGGATAACACCTATGTATAGATAACACAGGATCCATCATTCAGGCTGCATTCACACGAGCGTGATTTCCGCGCGGGTGCAATGCGTGATGTGAACGCATTGCACCCGCACTGAATCCTGACCCATTCATTTCTATGGGGCTGTGTACATGAGCGTTTTTTTTCACGCATCACTTCTGCAACGCGTGTAAATCGCAGCATGCTCTATATTCTGCGTTTTTCACGCATCCGCAGCCCCATAGAAGTGAATGGGGCTGCGTTAAAAACGCATTGCATCCGCAAGCAAGTGCGGGTGCGTTGCGTTTTTCACTGATGGTTGCTAGGAGATGTTGTTTGTAAACCTTCAGTTTTTTATCACGCGCGTGAAAAACGCATCAAAACGCATTGCACCCGCGCGGAAAAAACTGAACAACTGAACGCAATCGCAGGCAAAACTGAATGGCTTTGCCTGTGAAAGCGCTCAGTTTTCACTGAACGCATCCGCAACGCATCCGCAACGCATCCGGACACGCTCGTGTGAACCCAGCCTCACAATAGATGATGGTCAACGCTTCCCCCTCCCTGCACAATGACACCAGTCCCTGATCATGCTTAGAAAACTCTCCCATAGAAGTTAATCCTTTCCCGACCTCCTAATGTAAACGGCATTTAAAAATGGCGCCCACTGACACGTACAACCAGGCGCCATAGCTGCTGGGTGTCTGCTGTTTTATATGGCACTAATGTCCATAACTGGTGGTAATGCTGGTCGTGGACTTTTAACCCTTCAGTTGCTGTGTTCAAATATGACCACAGCATCTGGATGTTATAAAACCCGGAAGCGCACCTTGTCTTCCTCTGTGACAGAAGACTGCTGCATTTATAGAGTCCCTGCTAATGCAGTCGAATCTATGAGACAAGCAGTCTGATGATTGCATGTTATAGTTCCCTATGGAAACTATAAAAAAAAAAGTGTAAAAGAATGTTTAAAAAAAAAATATATATATATATATATATATATATATATATATAAACATTTAAATCATCCTCCTTTCTCCAAAATGGAAATAAAAACATGTAAACAATATAAAATACCCATCATGGGCATTGTGTGGAAACACCTATACTATTAAAATGTTTAATGTTAAAATATATTTCCCATACGGCAAAATGGGGAAAAAATGGCCAATTTGCTGTTTTTGCTCACTTCACCTCCCACAAAAACTTTAATGAAAAGTGATCAAAAAGTTATACACACCCCAAAATAATTGAAAATTACAGATTGCCTCACAAAAAATGAGCCCCCATACAGGTCTGTACACATAACTACAAAAAATTTTCAGGGGTCAGAATATTCAGTATTAAAATGCAAGGAAAACTATACGTATGTGGTTATGCCGTAATCATACTCACCTGGAGAATAAAATTAATGGTTCAGTTTTGCTGCGTGGAAAAGTGGTGTAAAAAAAAAACCATAAAACTATGGCAGAGTAAGCACTATTGAAGACTCCAGGATCAGTTATTATTATTATTATTATTATTATTATTATTTATTATTAAAGCGCCATTCATTCCATAGCGCTGTACATATAAAAAGGGGTATACATGCACAATACAGACACTTGGACTAAGCATGAACAAGACGAGTTACAAACTGGTACAGAAGGAGAGAGGGCCCTGCCCGTGAGGTGACACAGTAGGTGAAGGTAAGGTTGCTCATGGCGATATAGTAGAGGCAGCAGGGTCACTGGTTGTAGGCTCGTCTGAAGAGGCGAGTTTTTAGTTTTTTTTTTAAGGATTCCACTGTAGGCGAGAGTCTGATATGTTGGGGTAGCGAGTTCTAGAGGATGGGGGATGCACGGGAGAAATCTTGGAGGCGATTGTGGGAAGAGGTGATAAGAGGATAGGAGAGAAGGAGGTCTTGTGAGGATCGGAGATTGCGTGTGGGGATGTATCGGGAAAGTAGCTCAGAGATGTTGGGAGGGGACAGGTTGTGGACAGCTTTGTATGTATTTGTCAGTATTTTGAACTGAATTTGCTGGGCAATGGGGAGCCAGTGAAGGGATTGGCAGAGGGGAGAGGCAGTGGAGTAACAGGGTGAGAGGTGGATCAGTCATGCAGCAGAGTTTAGGATAGAGTGGAGGGATGCAAGAGTGCTAGATGGAAGGCCACAGAGGAGAATGTTGCAGTAGTCTAGGTGGGAGATGATGAGGGCATGTACAATCAGCTCCGCAGACTCAAAGTTGAGAAAAACACGGATGCGGGAGATGTTTTTGAGTTGGAGGCGGCAGGTGGTGGAAAAGGCTTGGATGTGTGGTCGGAAGGAGAGGGCAGAATCCAAGGTCACTCCAAGGCAGCGGACTTGGTTGAGCGGGGAGAGTGTGCAGCCATTGATCGTGATAGATAGGTCTGTTGGGGGGGTTGAGCAAGATGGGGGAAAGATGATGAATTTTGAAAGATGATTAATTTTTATCCATGTTAAGTTTTAGAAAGCGAGAGGAGAAGAAGGAGGATATGGAAGATAGGCATTGTGGGATTCTGGATAGTAAGGCGCTGATGTCTGGACCAGAGAGGTAGATTTGTGTGTCGTCAGCATAAAAGTGATACTGAAAGCCATAGGCCTCTTTCAACATGATGCCCGGATAAAAGGCGGGAGTGTTGCAGGAAAATGCGCGATTTTTCCGCATGTGTGCAAACTGTAGTAATGCGTTTTGCAAGCGTGTGATAAAAATCGGCATGTTTGGTACACAGACTCGAAGCCAGACTTCATCACTGAAATCCGGTTTCGGGTTGAGTATTCTGTATATTTTATTATTTTTACTTATAACATGGATATAAAGGAAAATAATACCATTCTAAATACAGAATGCAAAGTAAAAAAGTAAAAAGGGTGATTGGGGGTTAAAAAATAAATAAAAATTAACTCACCTCCTCCAATTGATCGCGTAGCTGCCGGTCTCCTGTTCTGTCTTCAGCTGGGGGAGGGGGGGGGGGGGTAAAGGACCTTCCGTGACGTCACTGGGTCATATGGTCCAATCACTTGCACAATGGAGAAAAATGCAGAATATAGCACATGCTGTGATTTTCACGCAACGCAAAAGTGATGCGGGAAAATCACCGCTCATGTACACAGCCCCATTGAAATGAATGGGTCCGGATTCAGTGCGGGTGCAATGCGTTTACCTAACGCATTGCACCCACGCGGAAATCACGCCCGTGTGAAAGGGGCCATAGGAATCTATGAGCTGTTCCAGGCCAACAGTGTAGATAGAGAAGTGCAGGGGTCCTAGAGCCTTGTGGGACACAAACAGAGAGGGAATAAGACGAGAAAGTGGTGTGAGAATGGGAGACGCAAAATGTCTACTCTGTGAGGTATGATGTGATCCAGGAGAGGGCCAGGTCAGTGATGCCAAGAGATGAGAGGGTTCTTAACAGAAGGGAATGGTCAATAATGTCAAAGGCAGAAAAAAAGTCAAGAAGAAGGCGGACAGAGTGATGTTTTTTGGTTTTGGCTGTTAGTAGGTCATTGGTGACTTTGGTAAGGGCAGTCTCAGTTGAGTGGTGGGGTCGGAAGCCAGATTGTAGGCGGTCAAAGAGGGAGCAGGAGGAGAGGTAAGATGACAGTTCAGAATGGACATGATGCTCAAGTAGCTTTGAGGCATATGGAAGAAGTGATATAGGGTGATAACTGGACAAAGAAGATGGGTCAAGTGAAGGATTTTTGAGGATGGGTGTAATGGTAGCATGTTTAAAACCAGAGTGGAAGACACCAGAGGTTAGTGATAAGAGTTTAAGAGATGAGTTAGGGCTGGGATAAACACTGTGGTGAGGTTAGGGGTGGGGTGGGATGGGATTGGGTGAAGTGCACAGGTGGTGATATGTGGTCTGGAGAGTAGAGTGGAGAGTTTTTCTTCCGTGATGGTGGAGAAGTGGGTTTTGGGAGAAGATGACCGAGCAGTTGTGTAGAGTGTCTGTGGGGACTATGCACTGAAGCCGTCTCTGATGTTCACTATGTTTTGTTTGAAGTATGTGGCAAAGTCCTCAGCTGAGATGAGAGGAGAGGGTGGGGGGCTGGGGGACGGAGAAGGGAGTTAAAAGTGTTAAGTTGTTATGGGCTGTGGGACAGGGAAGATATGAGAGATGAGAAGTAGGCCTGTTTTGCATCAGCGAGTGAGGATTTGAAAATGAGGAGGGATTGCTTGTATGCTGTGAAGTGATACTTAGAATGGGATTTCTTCCATCTCCGCTCTAAAGCTTGTCTGAGTTTTTTCTGAGTTTTTTGCTCAGGTTGGCGAACCAGGGCTGTCTGTTGATTTTTCGAGTTTTATTGTGTGTGAGGGGGGCAACAATGTCCAGAGCTGTACTTATTGTGGTGTTATACAGGGTGGTGGCAGTAGAGAGTGGCAGAATAGAGTCAGAAAACAAGTGAAAGTCGAGATGTTTAATGTTCCTTGGGGGGGGGGGGGGGGGTTTGTGTGTGGACCAGGGGAGCAGCAGCAGAGAGATGGTGACTAGGTTATGGTCAGATAGGGGGAGAGGGGAATTAGACAGGTTAGATAGGGAGCAGAGACAAGTAAAGATAAGATCCAGAGTGTGACCATCTCTGTGGGTGGGAGCGGAAGACCACTGTGAGAGGCCGAAAGAGGAGGAGAGTGATAGAAGTTTAGAGGCGGCTAAGTGGCAGATGTCAATGGGGATGTTAAAGTCACCCATGATGATAGTGGGGATGTCGGCAGAAAGAAAGTGTAGGAGCCAGGTGTTAAAGTGGTCAAGAAAGATGGTGGCTGGGCCTGGTGGGCAGTAAATGACAGCTACTTGGAGGTTGGAGGGAGAGTAGATGTGAACAAAGTGTACTTCAAATAAAGTGAGCATAATGCAGGGTGGCAGTGGAGTTGGGCTGTAGGAGCAGGTGTCTGATAGGTGAAGACCAACTTCTCCACCATGTTTAAATGTAGGACAGTTTGTTACAAACAGAGCGAGCATTCCATAATGCTTTTGCAAGAGGAACCAAAGGAGCAGGGGTCAGAGGAATGGTTATTAGGTTTAAGGGGTTGCAGAAATTTGTAGAAGGAGATTTGTAGTGGGAGGTAGAGGTGATAGTGGGGATTTACTGAGGGGGTTCTGGATTTGGAGAGATATCACCAGCAAAAGGAAAAGCAGAGAAAATGTTAGTAGGTGACAATAAGAGAGGGTATGAGGTATCTGTGTGTGTTTGGGAAGGAAGTGTTTTATGTTGCCAAACAGGTTTGTGTAAGCGATCAGATGAGATGGTAAGATAGAGGGAGAGATGAATAGTTAATTGCTGGGTTAATGGATGTTGGGCTATTTCAGGAGGTTTTGGAAAAGTTGGAAGAGTAAGATGAAAGCTTGAAACATTGTTTGCATGAACTATTTTTGTAATTACCTTTGGTCCCCTTCTGGTTAAATTCTGGTATAATTTGGTATGTGCACTTAAAGAGTTCCACTTGAAAGATGTTGCATGTTGAAAAGACTCAAGGACTCAAGGATTTATACCACTCAGTGTTCAATCAGGTGTGAACAGGAGGGGAGGGGGCTGCATATGGCCTAATCAAGGGAGGACCAGATACAGGGGTGAAATAGTCAATATAAACAAATACTCCATAAATCCAGCAGGGACAGAGACATTAAAGTTCAATGCAGACATACCAGGGGAATCAGAAGGAAAGATGAGGGGTGTGGCAGTGGCGTAGTGTGGGTTGCCAGCACCCGGGGCAAGCCAAGTATTGCGCCCCCCCCCAACATGTGACCACGCCCCTTTTTACAAATAATGAAGTAGATCTCACCTGCAGTCCTAGATAACACAGTGATAACGCTCCGTGTACAGATAATCTAGGAGATGGCTGTGAGGCCCCAGAATTCAGAACACACACAGAACACACACTTGTGACCTGAAGTCTGAGGCCAGGCTTCGGCAGTGTGGGCCAAATTCTATATCCACCCCAAAACAGATATTTGGATTGACATAATAACATACATTGCTATGAAATATACAGGAGTATACAGCACCATACCTGTTACATCCAGTGACATCTCTTGTGATGTAGACTTTCCTCAGCGTCTTCATTCGGAGATAGGGCCACCATGATACCTTCTTTCAGCTGCGTCTAGTCTCTGCAGAGTTTCACAGATTTTTTTTTAGATTTCTCACTTTACTATCATCCTCAGATAACAGACCTCCCCTCCCCCTCGTAGTGCCCATAAGTATAATGTCCTCTGTATAATTATAATATATAATTGCCCCTCTGTATTATTATTATTATTATTATTGGCCCCTCCGTATTATAATATTATAATGGCCCCCTCTGTAATATTATTGTAATAATTATGGCCCCCTTCAGCCCCTCCAGCATACAGTCCCATGTAAAATACATCACTCACCCTGCCTTCAACTCCTCCAACATACAGTCCCATTTAAGATACAACCTTCCCCCTGCCTTCAGCCCCTTTAGCATACAGTCCCATGTAAAATACATCACTCCCCCTGCCTTCAGCCCCTCCAGCATACAGTCCCATTTAAGATACAACCTTCCCCCTGCCTTCGGCCGGTCCAGCATGCAGTCCCGTGTAAGATAAATTACACTACACGTTATATGAAGAGGTAATACTGGTAGTCCTGGTATATGGACAGCAAAGATGGGCAGACGGCATCTTCTGGGTAGTACTGTCTCTCTGGTCATCCTTCACCCGCACCCTGACTGCCACCTGCTTGGCCTGGCTGTCATGGCACTTCACTGCCTGGTGCTTGGCTATCAGCACTGAGTGACATGGCAGTGAAGTGCCATGAGGGCTAGGCAAGCAGGTGGCAGTCAGGGTGCTGATGAAGGATGACCAGAGAAAGTACTACTCAGAGGATGCCATCTGCCCATCTCTGCTGTCCATATGCCATGACAGACCTACCAGTATTACCCCTTAATATACCACCTGCCCGTCTGTTCACCCCACCTAACACTCAGGGAGTGGCTAAGTCACTGACTGTCACTCAGTCACTCACTGTGAGTGTTGCTCATTCAGGCTGCCTGTGGAGTCTGTCCTCAAGCGGCACTGCGGCAGCCATCTTCTTCTTCTTGCTCCGGCTCTGCAGTGTCTTTCACTGCCGTGCGCGCCCTGGTGATTCATCAGAGCACGCGCTCCTCCTGTAGAAACCACTCCTCACTCTGCGGCACGGCGCAGTGCTGCAAAGGCAGGGCGAAAAACTCAGTTCACAGATTTTTTTTGCACCAGGGGCCAGCGCCTCCCTGCAGTCTGGCACCCGGGGCAACGCCCCCCCGGCTACTCCACTGGGGTGTGGACAATATCAGACTTTGGAAAAGTTGGGTGTAGCAGTTAGGTTCAATGCAGACATACCAGGGAATGAGAAGGAAAGATGAGGGGTGTGGACAATTTCAGACTCTGGAAAAGTTGGGTTTAATGCAGACATAACTGCAGAGGAGAGAATTGGGTGATGGTCAGTAGGCAGCGATGACAAAGTGAATTCCATATCCATATTAGATTCTGGTATAATTAGTAGCTTGGTTGTATTTCCCTCAATCCATTCATTTTGTCTCTTGCTTTGCAGTCCTACAATACTTGAAAAGTGAATGCAACAAATGTAATATGCAGCTGTGTGATTACATATGACTCTATATATATGTTTATTCCTGTTATTTAAATAGATGTATTCACAGACTTGTGCCGATGGGAAGACTGGGAACTGAGAAACCAGAACTGTCTGGCCACCCTCACATAACTTCTCGTTGTCGGTGATGGAGTATCGTCATATGCTCTGTCGGAGCATTGGCTGGCAGCAGACAGTTAAAGAGACAGCCGTCAGGACTAGCAATTAATGGCTGTATGTCCACAACCATATATTTGTCTTGAGGACGCAGATACAGTTGAAAGTTGTGGCACTGTCTGATCCGCCTATCAGGGGGAAAGACCACCACTGAGTGCAGGGAATGCTTTGTGTACCGTAATGCTTTGGATAAGAAGATTAGAGGGGTCCATTGAGGTCATTTTCCAGAAAGTCAGGTGGTCAGTCTAGCCATGTTCTTGTTAGGGTACGGTCACGCTGTCAGTTTTCTGCATGCAGTTTTGGAAGCCAGTATCAGAAGTGGATCATAAAAGGAGAAAAAGTATACATACAACCTCTCTTTTTTGAGTTCACTCCTGGTTCTGGCTTCCAAAACTGCAGGTATTAAGTGTGCCAGTGTCACCAACAACCCAGGAGATTTACAGTTTTACGTAACGCTGTGATTCTACTTATTGTTGTTAGAATCATGCCAAATGGATAATAGTTCCACTTGCTCACTTCCAGCAGTCAGGGGTAGTGGCACTTTATCCTTTAGACCCTATTTATAACAGGATTGCAGGGTTGTTAGCATGGCATCTTCATGAGAGCTTTACACTTTAAAGCTAAGCTTTTCGCAGTTGTGCTATTTTTGTTTCCTTCACTTGTTATGAACGTAAGTAAAAAGAATTCTGGCCTTATTGAATCCTGTGCTACATTTTATTTTTTAAAATCTTTGTAGACCTGCTTCTTGGCTTAAATATGACATACATTACCTGCACATGTCTGAAAAGACTGTAAGGGCATCTTGATAACACAGTTCCAGTTTTAGCGGCGCACAGACAACCTCTGTGTTCAGAAATTTCTCAGCTTAAAATGTTAATGTTCCACTTCATTTTGCTTAGCAATGGGAAATAATACCAACAATGAATTCAAAAACTGCATATAATTCAGAAACACTTAGAATGCATTTGTTGTTCATAAAATGACAGCTCATTGTTCAGACCAGAGAAGCAAATATACTTTGTAACCTCAATGAAATGTGTTATCTTTTGACTACCAGGAAAATTCCCTGAATGCTTTTTAAAGCTAATTCCAAAAGGACAGTGTGGAATATATATTTATTTACTTACTGTACTACTTCAGCCAAGATTAGCGGGAATGATAGAGCTGCGGGGCTCCTGTTCTCCTCAGATGACATTGTGCCTGTGCAGAATTATTTAACATACTGTAGGCTATGCTTGGTAATTTACAATCCCTATAGTTTTGCTACAAGTATTTTCTATAACTATCATCATTCAGAATAAATGGGAAATGTTAGTTTTAACAAAAAAAATCTAATTCCTTTGAAATATATTCTCAAATGTATCTCTGTAATACAAATTCCCTATTATGTTTCCATTCATTTCACGTATATTAGTTACCTTAGGGCTACTTAAACCCAAAGATAAAATTTCCAAGTAACTTAAAAATAGGTTTTACCTTAACATCAGCAACTAAAACAGTTTTGAAAAGAACAAACCTTTAAATCTTTTTGGAGAATGTTTTAATACTTAGACAAATAGCAACATAGATCTGTCAGCTTTCTTAGGGCTCATGCACACGACCGTTTGTATTTTGCAGTCCGGAAATAACGGATCCTCAAAAAATACGGAATGGAAATGCGGAAACGGAATGCACACAGAGTAACTTCTGTTTTTTTTGCGGACCCATTAAAATGAATGGGTCCGCATATGGAACGGACACTAAAATAAAATACGTTCGTGTGCATGAGCCCTTATGTATATTTTAGTAAATTTTAAATAAAATAAAATTGGGGCTTAGTCAGCACATCCCAGTGCGCAGGTGCACGTCGCCATGGCTAAAAGCAAAATCAAGCAATGCAACAGCACTCTGTAAATACAAATAATAAAGTAAATACAACAGTGCCATACTCACTATGGAAAATGTAAAGTGTAAATGCTGCGTTATAAATGTGAGATTCCTGGCAAATACATTTTGTACAAAACTATTTGTGCCTGTCAGCCAACATCAAGGTGATCTCTTTAGGGCCACATTCACACGACCGTTTGCATTTTGCGGTCCGCAAAAAATACGTCTGACGTCCGTGTGACATCTGTGTTGCATCCTTTTTTTTTGCGGATCCATTGTAACAATGCCTATCCTTGTCCGCAAAACGGACAAGAATAGGACATGCTCTATATTTTTTGCGGGGCTACGTAACGGACATACGGATGCAGACAGCACATGCTGACCGCATGTTTTTCAGCCCCAATGAAGTGAATGGGTCTGCATCCAACCTGCTCAAAATGCGGGTCGGATGCGGATGAAAAAATACGTTCGAGTGCATGAGCCCTTAGGCTGGGGCTGTACCTATATATTTTTTTAAGACTTTTTTTTACCCAATCAAAACCTTAATCATGTTTCAAAAGATTTTCATTAATACTCTGTAGACAAAATAGTTACTGCTTTTTAAAGTATCCTAGAAATCCTAGTATATAGTGATTAACTAGAAGATAAATGGCTAGTATTATTTTTTTTCAGTTAAGAGATAAAAAAAGTCTAGATTTATTTCTAGCTTGACCATGACTCAGCTCCAACCGACTACCAGGATGGTCATAAACTAGTAACTTTATAATTTACTATGTCAGTTGTAGCACTATTTCTACGGGGGTGAAATATTTTTTTTATTTCTTTATGGAAAGTAAGGATAGAAGACATGGATATTTCTAATTGAGTGTTTCCCTCCAAGTCCAAGGTTTCAACCCCCTTCTGGACCTCCACTATTCATTAAAGGTGAAAGTTGGATTTTAAACATGGTGTCCTTTCAGAAGCTGAGTGCTGGAGCTAATTTCTGTGATCGGAGATGTCTCATTCAGCTAATCTCATAGACTGCAATAGGAATGAATGGCAGTCTACAGGAGAAATGATTTCAAGTCCCCTCAGGGGTCTTAAAAAGTGAGAAAAAATAGTAAAAAAAAGTTTTAAAAATAGAAACAAAATCATCCTTTCCCTATAATAAAAATAAACAAAATAAAAACATAGATCACTTGCATCCCAGAATACCCATCTAAATGTATTAATCCCATATAGTGAACTCTGTAATAAAGAAAAAAAAATCAAAATGGCTGACATTTTTTCCTCCCCTCACGTCCCAAAAATTTGAACAAATAGTGATAAAAAAAATGTCACACTCCATAATGTTTTCAATGAAAAGTACAGATCACCCCACTACGAGCCTTCACAGAACTCCATAGATGTAAATATAAAAAAGCTATGGGTCAGTATATATGGCGATGCAAAGTTTTTATTTTTAAATATTAAAACTCAAGTAAATCTATATAAACGTGGTATTGTAGTAATCATACTTACTCAGAGAATGAAGGGAAGAGGTCAGTTTAACCGTATAGAGAAAATCGTAAAAATGAAATTCAGAAAACAATGGCAGAATTGCATTTTTTTCAATTCTAACCCATTTGGATTTTTGCCAGAAAGTACAAATTGTCTTGCAAAAAACAAACAAATAAAAAAGTTATGGCTCCGGGTAGGCAGGGAGTGAACAATGAAAACACAATGGAAAATCGCGAGGTAGTGAAGTGGTTAAAGGGCATATGTAATGTATTTAATTTTAGTTTAATTAAAATTGCAAGTTTGTAACAGAAAAATAGTGAGAAAGATTTACTGTTGCAAGGGTGCCAGAATTCTGTCTCGGAAGAAGCCAGAATTCTGGCACACATGCCTTAGAACACATTTATCAAGGGATTTAGACACTTTTTCTGGCATGTATGACAAGGGGGTGGGGCTTAATGGGAAAGAGGCAATGGAATTCTAGTGCCAAGTTAGCCAACTAATAGATGGCATAAAGTTAGACTAGACAGATGCACCGCATTTATCATCCAGCCACTGAGATAAATCTGGCACATCGTTAGACTGTCTAGTCTAAGTTTACATTGTCAAAATTTTAGACAGGATTAGTAAATGTGCTGCTATGTGTTTAAGGTCTTTTTAAATGTTATAGTTATAATTTTTTTTTATTTTTCCATCCTGTATTGTAGGTACAGCAGAGTGTGTGGGTAGCTGCAGTGAATCAAGTGATATAGTAATATCTTAAGTTATTTCACTCTCCAGGCAGAGAGAAGGTATGCATGTATGCAGGGCCTTACCTAATGGGTATTGTTACTATCCCTATATATTCCTATATACCATCTATACAGCTAAACTTACAGGAGAAAGGAAATGTCAGCCTACTGTGTGTGCCCTAGTGGTCAGTGGGAAAACTGGAATATTGTATGATTAAGCGGCAGTAAATTTGCTTAGATTTTTTATATTTCTGTATACAGAACTCTGTGAAGGCTTATTTTTTTCAAGATTAAGCAGTATGTTATATTGATACCATATGACATTTTGATCATTTTTTATTACATTTTACATTTTGGGGTGGGCAATTTGAAGTTAATTTAGACATTTAGATTTTCATTACAACGTTCATCATGCAGGATACATATTTTTATATTTTAATAGTTCAGACATTTTTGGGTGCGAGAATAGCAATTATTTTTTATATTTTATATTTATAAAAAATTTGAAAGAGGGTGATTTTTTATATTTTAGTTTTTTTTATATTTTTAAAAACTTTTTATTAATTTTTACTTTCATTTTTACTTCCTCTAGGCCAGGGATGGGCAAACTGCAGCTCTCCAGCTGTTGTAAAACTTCAATTCCCACAATGCCCTGCTGTAGGCTGATATTTGTAAGCAGTCTTTGCATGCTGGGAGTTGTAGTTTTGCAAAAGCTGGAGAGCTGCAGTTTGCCCATCCCTGCCCTAGGCAATAGTGTGCCTAGGGTGTTTGGCGGGTCCTTTCTCTGGCAAACCCCCAATACTTTAGAACAAATTGTACCCCCTCACAGTACTATTGCCCTCATTGTGCAACCTTCACAGTAGTTTTGTACAGATGCGTGCCCCCTCACAGTAGTTATGCCCACATTGTTCCCTCTCACAGTAGTTATGCCCGCTCTCTGCCCCTTTCACTGTTGTAATTCCCTCTTTGTGCCCCTTCACAGTAATAATCCCCATTGTGCACCCTTTATAGTAAAAACGCCCACTGTGCCCCCTTCATAGTAATAATGCCCATTGTGCCCCATCCTTTCAGCTCAGACCCCCATATAAAACCCTAAATGAGATCCCCAATCTCAGACCAAACCCCCTTTAGACCTCTATGTCAGACCCCATATAAGACCCCAGTTTTAAACCTCAGATCAGACCCATTAGACCTCCATGTAAGACCCCGACCCAATATCAGACCTCAGATAAGACCCCAGATAAGACCCCCATTAGACCTCCAGACCCACATATCAGACCTCAGACCAGACCCCCATATCAGACTTTCAGACCCCCATTAGACCTCCAGACCCCCAGTCAGACCTCCAGACCCCCAATCATACCCCCATTAGACCTCCAGACCCCCCATTCAGACCTCCAGACACCCCATTAGACCACTTCAGACCTCCAGACCCCCCCCAATCAAACCTCCAGACCCCCATAGACCACTCCAGACCCCCATTAGACCTCTCCAGACCTCCATTAGACCTTCATATCAGACCCCAGATCAGACTGTAAAATAATAAAGTAACTTACCTCTCCTGTCGCCACTCTCCCTGTCCTGGCTGTCTTCTCTTCTCAGGGCCCGCGCTGCAGTCACCTGACCTCCTGCAGCATCAAGGCAGAGTGCGCTCTGTGCATCCTGATGCTGCAGGCAGCCAGGACACAGTTGCGCAGGCCCTGAGAAGAGTGAGCAGGAGGAGGGGTAAGTACTGTTCAGCGCTCACAGCGCTTCTCTCCCCCTCCTCCTGCAGACTATTGAGCGCTTCCCTTATGAAAGCGCTCCCTAGTATTCCCTTAATAAGATGCACTGCATCCTATAAAGGGGAAAGCAATGAGCGCTTCCATCTGTATTGATGGAAGCGCTCATTGCTTCTGTTCTGGCACCCCCCTGAGAGCCCGCACCCGGGGCGGACCACTGCCCCTTGCGGATTTGAACATGCAACTGTTAGATCGCCTACACCATACACTGCAATAATTTTGTATTGCAATTATTGATGATTGTGACATCTTCCTATTACACCCTGCTACTGGTAATACTTAATAGGAAGATTCCAATGACAGGCCTCTGAGCCTTCAGCAGGCCTCAGATATTCATGACAACCGGGATTAGAAGTACGCTACCCTATGTCTGTCCCTCCCATAGAAGTGAATGGAGCTCTGGTCACATATGTGCAGTACCTTACAGACTGACAGAACAACATATTTAGATATTACAGAGAGAAATTACACATGTAAGCATATAAATGTGTTAATGCCACTCTTGTGGCGTAAAAAAAGTTGCAAAAAATATGGCGCAGACAGAATCACACATGAAAAGGATTAGATACAAGGTACAACAGACAGCATCACACTACAGGATTAGATACATGGTATAACACAGAGTATCACATATGATGTAATTATATACACACTCAGCTGACAGTATCACACATGAAAAGGATTAGATACGTGGTACAACACACAGTATCACACATAGTATGATTATATACACACTCAGCAGACAGTATCACACATAAAAAGGAATAGATACATGGTACAACACACAGTATAACACATGATGTAATTTTATACACACTCAGCAGACAGCATCACACATGACAGGATTAGATACACGGTACAACACACAGTATCACACATGATATAATTATATACACACTCAGCAGACATTATCACACATGAAAAGGATTAGATATATGGTACAACACACAGTATCATACATGATGTGATTATATACACACTTAGCAGACAGCATCACACATGACAGGATTAGATACATGGTACAACACACAGTATCACACATGATGTAATTATTGTAAGAGGGTGCAAGGTGTTGTATTTGATAGCAGGTACGTGTCACCGAGGTTGCTGGCCTCGGTGAGGTAAGAGCCGGGGTTTTTGGTCTGCAGCAGCTAGTGCTGCTCTGTTAAATAGCATGGCTGCAAAGCCGATCCGGGCCGGCTCTTACTGGGAGCAGCTAAAGAGTAGGGTGGGTGGCTGCTCCCCACGGTCCAGTCCATGTTTTGGGCTGGGTATAAAACGCAGCCAGCAGCTGTGTCTGAGGGTGTGATTATCCTGGAGCCTGCAAACAGGGCTGAGGAATTCTCTGTCCTGGAGGAAGGAGCTCAGCAAGGTGGTGTTGCCCTGCGACCTGAAGGTGGAATCGCCTGCGGCTGAGCCGACTGCTAGGTGTGAACCCGCACCTAAACCACCCAAGGTGACTGGACCCTGTGTTGGCCTGTTTTTGGTTTTGCCACATGATTTCTGTTGTGTATGAACTGTCACCAAGAGACTGTTTTCATTTCTGGTGTGCAAGTGTGAATAAAACACTGTTTGATGCACAATCTGGACTCCTTGTTTTGCCTCTAAACTGCACCCGCACCGCTGTCTACCAGAGCGACTCCCCACATTTGGTGGAGGATGCGGGCATGCGCAGTGAGGCTGGCGTGAACGCCGAACTTTGTTTTTTGCTGGGCAAAAGTGAATGTCCTATATTAAGCCGGCAAAGTTGCAGCCTGTGATCCCCGACAAAATGGAGGCGGCTGTGAAAGCCCTCATAGAGGCTAACGTGCAGCAGCGGGAGACCAACCAGCTACTGCTACAGCACGTGATGGCGTTGCAAGCGGCAGGAGCGTCCCACCGCGCCCACGATGCCCGGAAAGCTGTCCGTACCGCGATCCCTAAGATGACCCCCTCGGATGATGTTGAGACCTATCTGGCGGTGTTCGAGAAGGTGGCCGTGAGGGAGAAATTACCCCGAGAACAGTGGGCAGAGGTCGTCGCTCCGTTCCTGGCGTCTGGACCCCAGCAAGTATTTTTGACCTCCCAGGTGACCAAGCAGCTGACTACCCGACTGTGAAAGGTGAGATCCTGGCAAGACTGGGGGTGAATGTTTTGGTCCGGGCCCAGCGGGTGCATCAGTGGGAGTTTAACCCGGCTGAACCCGCCCGGCCACAATACTATGACTTGCTACAACGGTTGCAAAATGGCTGCAGCCAGACATACTGACTCCCACTGCTATGCTCGACCGTCTGTTAGCCGATGTCTTCTGGAGGGCTTTGCCTTACCCTCTCCAGCACTGGATCGGCCAGGTATCGCCCACCAATGCCCTGGAGATGGTCGACCTGGTGGAGCGGTACGAGGCCACCAGAAACCTGCAGGGGAGTCTTGCTGGGAAGGGGTCAGTTAAACCCCGGAGGCCTCTGCCCCAGTTCCAACGTCCGCGACAGAGCGGCCTGCACGGAATATACCCCTGCGAGCCCGCCTCCCGTGGTATGCTGGAGGTGTCAGGAGCCAGGCCACATCAGGGCCGACTGTCCGCATCGGGATGAGCTGATGGAGGTGAACTACGGGGGTCGCCACTCCTTGTATGCACGGAAGCTGTGCGCAACTGGCACCCGTGAGGTGCAAGACCATAACCACCTGTGTCAGGTAGAGGTGGGAGATTCGCTGGCGGTGGCTCTGCTGGACTCCGGGAGTTTAGTCTCCTGGTAAGGGCTGCCCTTGTACGGCCTGCGGAGTATACTGGCCGTAAAGTCGGGGTCCTGTGCATCCACGGAGACCTGAAAGACTACCCCACTGCACTAGTGACTTTGTCCACAGCGGCTGGTAGGTGGACCCACGAGGTGGCTGTCGCTACTACACTCCCACACGAACTAATACTTGGGAGGGACTTCCCGGTTTTCCGGCGCTGTGGCCGGCAATAAAGGTATCTGAGGGACCCGAGACAGGGGTGACCCTAGCAGAGTGGCCTGATACCGCTGGAAGGCCAGAACCCTGGGAGCCCGAGTCTGAAGGGCCGGCGGTAGGGGTGACCACTGCTCCAGCGGTAGAGGGGGAAACAACCCCACTGAGTGTAATGGTGGGAGACACGGAGGACTTGCCACCGGGACCTGAGTTGGCAGACCTCAATGTCTCCGGGAAAATTTTGGGACCGCACAACACCGGGACCAAACCCTAACCAGGGCCTGGGAGAATGTGCTGGAAATTGATGGTAAACCCCAGAAACCAGGGGCTGAATTAATGTTCCCACGATTTATTGTTCTACAGGATATGTTGTATCGGGTGAACCAAGTCCGAGGTGAACCTGTTGAACAGTTGGTGGTGCCCACAGCGTATCACAAGCTTGTCATGGAGCTTGCCCACCAACATGTTCTTGGGGGACACCTGGGGTGGCAGAAAACCCAGGACCGCATACTGCAGCGGTTTTATTGGCCCGGTGTGTTCAAGGAGGTAGAAGATTATTGTAAGTCCTGTCCAACCTGTCAGATAACTAGCCCCCAGCCTCATTTCCGTAGTCCTCTGGTACCTCTGCCAATTATTGAAGTACCGTTTGAGCGAATCGCTATGGATTTAATTGGGCCTGTACCAAAGTCTGCCAGGGGCCACCAACACATTCTGGTAGTTCTCGACTATGCCACTTGGTATCCGGAGGCGGTGCCTCTGCGACATACCTCAGCTAGGCTCATTGCCAAAGAGTTAATGGAGATGTTTTCCCGTGTGGGCCTGCCTAAAGAGGTTCTGACAGACCAAGGGACCCCTTTTATGTCCAAAGTAATGAAGGAACTGTGTAAATTGTTGCGTATAAAGCAGTTACGGACGTCCGTTTACCATCCGCAAACAGACGGTCTTGTTGAGAGGTTTAACCAAACTCTAAAAAATATGTTAAAAAGGGTGGTGTCTAGAGATGGGAAGGACTGGGACCTGCTTCTGCCCTATCTCATGTTCGCAGTGCGAGAGGTACCCCAGGCCTCTACTGGGTTCTCGCCCTTCGAACTGCTTTATGGCAGACACCCTCGGGGCCTGTTGGATATCGCCAAGGAAGCATGGGAACAACAGCCTGTCCCCCACAAAAGTGCAGGAACGGATAGAAAGGGTGTTGCCGCTGGTCCGGGAGCATATGGAGGCAGCGCAACAAGCCCAGAGTAGGGTGTACAATCGTCAGGCTCGGGTACGGGGCTTCAAGCCGGGAGATCGGGTTTTGGTTCTGGTACCCACCCTTGACAGCAAGTTCCTAGCTAGGTGGCAGGGCCCCTATGAGGTGATCGAGAAGGTAGGGGAAGTAAATTACAAAGTACACCAGCCAGGGCGGCGCAAGCCGGAGCAGGTGTACCACGTGAATTTACTTAAGCCGTGGAAAGATAGGGACACAGCCGACGACCACAGCCCCCGGCCAGGGCTTCTAGGTGAAAGGGTCCAGCCCCACAGTTCGAGGCCTGTGAAGCAGTAACCACGGTAAAATTGCAGACAGCCTGTCTTCCAAACAAGTTCAGGAAGTCAGGAGTTCATCAGTCGGAACACGGATGTGTTCTCGGACCTCCCTGGCCGCACGTCTCTCATCCAACATGACATCGTCACTGAGCCTCAGGCCAAGATCCGGTTAAAACCATACCGGGTACCCGAGGCTCGGCGACGGGCCATCGCGGAGGAAGTACAGTTAATGTTGAAGCTCGATGTCATTGAGGAGTCGAAAAGTGAGTGGGCCAGTCCCATAGTCCTAATACCCAAGCCGGATGGGACGTTGCGGTTCTGCAACGACTTTCGCAAGTTAAATGAAGTATCCAAGTTTGACGCGTATCCCATGCCTCGAGTAGACGAGCTGGTTGAAAGTTTAGGACAAGCCCGTTATTTTTCTGTGCTGGACCTCACTAAAGGGTACTGGCAGGTACCCTTAACGGAGTCGGCTAAGGAAAAACCGCATTTGTTACCCCGCAGGGCCTGTATCACTACAAGGTGTTACCCTTTGGCCTGCATGGCGCCCCGCCACTTTCCAAAGGTTAATGGACATAGTGCTGCGACCACATCGTCGGTACGCCTCGGCCTACTTAGATGATGTAGTCATCCACAGCACCGACTGGGAAAGCCATTTACCCAAGGTGCAGGCGGTAGTGGATGCCCTGAGGAAAGCCGGACTGACCGCTAACCCAAAGAAGTGCTCCATAGGGTTAGAGGAGACAAAATATCTGGGATATGTAATTGGGCGGAGTCATCAAACCTCAGGTAACCAAGGTAGAGGCCATTCGTAACTGGCCCCGACCGGTCACCACCAGGCAGGTAAAGTCGTTCCTGGGGATTGTAGGTTACTACATGAGGTTTGTGCCCCACTTTGTCACAATAGCAGCGCCGTTGACAGACCTGTTGAAGGGGCGAAAGTCTGGGAGGGTTAGCTGGAGTGAGAAGGCGGAGGAGGCTTTCGCCGCGTTGAAGTCGGCCCTGTGTGGGTCCCCGGTTTTGGTGACACCCGACTTCAACAAGGAGTTTGTCGTACAGACCGACGCCTCGGAGGTAGGCCTCGGTGCGGTACTGTCTCAGGAGGTCAACGGGGAAGAACATCCCGTTGTCTTCCTGAGCCGTAAGCTCAATCCCGCCGAGTCCAGATATAGTATAGTGGAGAGGGAGTGCCTGGCTATCAAGTTAGCACTCGAATCTCTCCGCTACTACCTGTTAGGGAGGAGGTTCCGTCTGGTGACCGACCATTCCCCCCTCAAATGGATGAGTCAGGCCAAGGAGAGGAATGCTCGGGTCACCAGGTGATTCCTATCTCTTCAGAATTTCAAATTCTCCGTGGAACACAGGGCAGGCCGCTTGCAGGGCAACGCAGATGCCCTGTCCCGCGTCCACTGCCTCACGTGTGTTCACCCCCTCAGGGTTGAACAAAGGGGGTGTGTAAGAGGGTGCAAGGTGTTGTATTTGATAGCAGGTACGTGTCACCGAGGTTGCTGGCCTCGGTGAGGTAAGAGCCGGGGTTTTTGGTCTGCAGCAGCTAGTGCTGCTCTGTTAAATAGCATGGCTGCAAAGCCGATCCGGGCCGGCTCTTACTGGGAGCAGCTAAAGAGTAGGGTGGGTGGCTGCTCCCCACGGTCCAGTCCATGTTTTGGGCTGGGTATAAAACGCAGCCAGCAGCTGTGTCTGAGGGTGTGATTATCCTGGAGCCTGCAAACAGGGCTGAGGAATTCTCTGTCCTGGAGGAAGGAGCTCAGCAAGGTGGTGTTGCCCTGCGACCTGAAGGTGGAATCGCCTGCGGCTGAGCCGACTGCTAGGTGTGAACCCGCACCTAAACCACCCAAGGTGACTGGACCCTGTGTTGGCCTGTTTTTGGTTTTGCCACATGATTTCTGTTGCGTATGAACTGTCACCAAGAGACTGTTTTCATTTCTGGTGTGCAAGTGTGAATAAAACACTGTTTGACGCACAATCTGGACTCCTTGTTTTGCCTCTAAACTGCACCCGCACCGCTGTCTACCAGAGCGACTCCCCACATTATATACACACTCAGCAGACACTATCACACATGAAAAGGATTAGATACACGGTACAACACACAGTATCATACATAATGTGATTATATACACACTCAGCAGACATTATCACACATGAAAAGGATTAAATACATGGTTCAACACACACTATAGTAATAATACCCACTGTGCCCCCTTGACAGTAATAATGCCCATTTTGCCCCCTTCACAGTAATAGTGCCCATTGTGCCCCCAAATAGTAGTAGTAATGCCCTCTGTGCCCCCTCCATTGTATAAATCCCCATTGTGTCCCCTTCACAGTAATAATGCCCACTGTGCCACCTTCACAGTAATAATGCCCACTGTGCCCCCTTTACAGTAATAATGCCCACTGTGCCCCCTTCACAGTAATAATGCCCACTGTGCCCCCTGAATTGTAGTAATTAGTGAGCAGGAGGTGCCATATTTGATTTCTCAATATTTCGCAAATATTCGATTTGAATATTCGTCATATATTTGTCGAAATCTAATATTCGTCATTATTCTATATATTGCGAATGTTACGCGAATTTATATTCGCATTGCTAATTAAACTTAGAGCTGAGTTCCTAATGTTTGTATTGCTAGAATTGACGAAGATAACGAATATCACGAATATAGCGCTATATTCTCAATGTTCGTTATATTCTAGCAACAACCATTAGGAACTCAGCTCTAAGTTTAATTTGCATTGTGAATTAAATTTAGAGCTGGGTTCCTAGTGGTTGGCTTGCTAGAATATAACGAAGATTGAGAATATAGTGCTATATTCGTGAATTCGTGATATTCGTTATATTCTAGTAATACAACCATTAGGAACCCAACTCTAAGTTGAATTCGCAATGCGAGTAATTTAGGTTATATTAATCGCATTGCGATTACAACTTAGTCAAATTTGTGAGATCGTGATTCTCACATCCAAAAGTACATTTTAGCATGGAGGCGTTCCCATGCATATGGGAAGTTGGCAGAAGCGGCAACGGGCATTGACTGGAGCGGGCAGGTAGCCAGGAATCCTCCGGACAGGTAAGAACAGCTTTTGGGAAGTGGGAAGACAACCAGAGAGCAACAAGGATTAACAATAAAAAAAACAAAAAAAACGAATATTCGAAATAGCGAATATATAGTGCTATATTCGCAGTATTCGCTAAAAAGATTCACTATTCGAATATTCGCGCTCAACACTAGTAGTAATGCATACATGACAGCATTAGATAGATGGTACAGCAGACAGTATCACACTTAATGGGATTAGCTACACAACATATCAGACAGTATGCACATGTGATAGGATTAGATACACAACTCAGCAGACAATATCACACATGATAGGATTAGATATATGAGACAACATACAGTATAACAATTGATATGATTAGATACAACAGATTAGCAGATGGTACAGTACCATGAAAAATTGTTCATACCCCATGAACTTTTCCACATTTTTTATGTTACACCCACAAACTTAAATGTATTTTACTGGGATTTTATGTGATAGACCAACAAAAAGTAGCAAGTATGTGTGAAGTGAAAAGAAAATGATACATGGTTTTCAAAATTTGTAATAAATAAAAATCTGGAAGATGTGGTGTGCATTTGTATTCAGCCCCCTTTAGTCAATATTTTGTAGGACCACCTTTCGCTGCAATTACAGCTGAAAGCCTTTTGGGGTATGTCTCTACCAGCTTTGCACATCTAGAGGCTGAAATTTTCTCATTCTGCTTTGCAAAATAGCTCATGTTCAGTCAGATTGGATGGAGAGCATCTGTGAACAGCAATTTTCAAGTCTTGCTACAGATTCTCAATGGGATTTTGGCCTGGACTTTGACTGGGCTATCTTAACACATGCTTTGATCTAAATCATTCCATTGTAGCTCTGGTTGTATGTTTAGGGTCGGTGTTCTGCTGAAAGGTGAACCTCCACCCCAGTCTCAAGTCTTCTGCAGCCTCAGCCAGGTTTTCCTCCAGGATTTCCCTGTATTTAGCTCCATCCATCCTCCCATCAATTCTGACCAGCTTCCCTGTGCCTGCTGAAGAAACGCATTCCCACAGCATGATGCTGCCACCACCATGGACAGTGGGGATGGTATGTTCATGGTGATGTGCAGTGTTTGCTTTCCGCCTCACATAGTGTTTTGCATTTGGGCCAAAAATTTACCCTTGGTCTCATCTGACAAGAGCATCTTCTTCCACATGGTTGCTGTGTCCCCTCCATGGCTTGTGGCAAACTGCAAATAAGACTTCTTATGGCTTGCTTTGGAAAATGCGAATGATCCATAAAGGCCAGATTTGTGGAGTACACAACTATTAGCTGTCCTATGGAGAGATTCTCTCACCTGAGCTGTGGATCTCTGCAGCTCCTCCAGAGTGACCATAGGCCTCTTGGCTACTTCTCTAATTAGTGCTCTTCTTGACTGGGCTGTCAGTTTAGGTGGACAGCCATGTCTTGGTAGTTTTGCAGTTGTGCCATACGCCTTACATTTTTGGATGATAGATTGAACAGCGCTCTGTGGGATGTTCAGAGCTTTTTTTTTATAACCTAACCCTCCTCTACACTTCTCCACAACTTTTTCCCTGACCTGTCTGCTGTGTTCCTTGGTTTTCATGATGCTGTTTGATCACTAATGTTCTCTAACAAACCTCTGAGGCCTGTACAGGCCAGAACAGCTGTAGTTACACTGGGAATAAATTACACAAAGGTGGACTGTTCATTAATTAGGTGACTTCTGAAGGCAGTTGGTCACACTGGATTTTATTTAGAGATATCAGAGTACAGGGGACTGAATACAAATGCACATCACACTTTTCAGATTTTTATTTATTAAAAATGGTGAAAACCATGTATCACATAAAATCTATTTAATGTCATGGGGCGCCGACAGCAGGTTCCCCCTATTCACCGCTCTGTGGTTCATACGGAGCAAGGATGTGTGCTACGCCCTCATCTCCACAGCAACAAGAGATGGGGAGGATCTGGCCGCGCGTATTCCCTTGGCGCAGTCAGCGTCCTTCGCGTCCATGGCAACTGCGGTAAGCCTGAGTGCTGAGCTGATCACTTAGTGCTCAGCTGGATTCAGGAGAATGAGTCATGAGACGCTGGCCACGTCACATGACTCCTCTTGTCCACTATTTAACAGCAGCCTGCTGGCCACAGGTTGCCTGTGAATTCATTCTCTTCCTGAACTTGTTCAGTGTGACATGCGGCTAGATTCCCGGCTTCGTTCCCGACTTCGTCCCCGGTTGCTCCCTGCATTTATTGGCTTCTCCTGGTTTGACCTTTGGCGTAGACTTTACTTCTCTTTGATTATCCTTTTGTACTTTAGCGACATCCTGGTTCTGACTCGGCTTGCTGACATATCTGTTGTTTGTCTTGTATGTCCCTCCGCACTTACCCAGGCTAGGGAATGTCTTCCAGTTGTACCTCATTGCCTAGGACGAGTGGTGCAAGTAGACAGGGACAAGGGTGTGGGTGAAGCCAGTGGTCACTACCCTCTACCCCTCTTTGTGACATTTAAATTTGTTTGGTGTAAATGAACAAATGTGGAAAAGTTCAAGGGGTATGAATACTTTTTCAAGGCACTGTACATATGTACACACATACAGGCATATACCCACATATATGTTTATACAAACACACTAGACAGATATATACGCACTGTCATGTTCTGGGGTCAGTAGAACCCCTGAACATTTAACAAGTGTACAGAAAACAGACAAACAGATCCATAGTAGGCCAAAAGGAATGCTTTATTAAACAAATGACCAGACACAAACATAATCAGACAAACATGCCAGGAAGGAAGCGCAGCTAAGAAGGATAGTGGGTTACATAGTTTAAAGAGTTTTCGCCCTTTAACCCCTATGCAGGGATCTGATCTTTGCCGCTGGGGAGTGACCAGAGCGCTACCTCCTGGGATGATCCCGGTACACTTGGCAGAAACCTGCAAGGAAATAAAGGCTGTTGGATAATCCCAGCAGTCCAGACAAGACATGAAACCAGGAACACAGGCAAACAAGCAGAACAGGAACCCAAACAAAAATGCAACTTAGGACACTGTTCAGACACAGACCAAGTAACAGGAACACAGTGAGCCACATCATCAGGAACCTATGCAGAACTAGATACAGGGTGCATGGTGCTCACTGACTGACAGGACAAACTCAGAAACATGCAGACTTAGCCAGGACCCATGCGAGTACAAATACAGGGAGAATGGCATACACAGGCAGACCAGTAGGTGCAGACAACATAGAAATATGCTTGGAACAACATGCGGACACAGACAAACATACAAAACATCAAGACATAGTAACATGCTTGAACCCCATGCGGAAGTGGGTGCATGGCGATTACAGATGGACATACCAACATGAAGACATGATAGCATGCCTTGACCCCATGTGGAACTGGGTGCATGGCCATCACAGATGAGACATGGTAAGATGCCTTGACCCCATGCGGAATTAAGTGCATGATAATCACCGACGGACATACAAAATACTGAGACAAAGTAACAAAGTAGAATCTCCCAGACAGACTAAAACATGGTGACATTGTACAAACTCCCAGACAGACTAGGACCTGGTGACATTGATGAAATATCAGGCTGACCACACAAGTTAGGGTAGATGTCATGAATAGGGTTGAGCGAATTGAAGTATCTGAAGTGGACTTTCATCTGAATTTCAGGGAAAATTCGATTCACAGCGAAGCCGAATTTCCTTGTGCTTCGTGGTAGTGAATCAGTTTCCCCTGAAATGGCATGAAAACAAAACTCACCTTATCCATTTGAGCGTGAGGAGGCTGCCGTAGCCATCTTGATTGAAGATCCCCCTCGAAATCTTGTGTGCGGTGACGTATCAAGATGGACGCGGTGGCCTCTTCACACTGTTCCCCGTCATTGCGCCTGCTACTTATAAAGAAATGCGCTTTGTGATGAAGTAGTTCCTCACAATGCTGATTTCTTTGTGAAATTTGGTGAAAGAGCCAAAAGTTTTCAGAACTTCGTTCAGAATGTACCCTGTATACAGGATTTATGGAGAAAGACTGAACTCCAGGCAATCAGCCACACAGGTCTAAATAGCCAGGTCAAAAAAAGCACCTGGCCACCTGATAATAAGACACAAACACAGGGAAACATTAACCCTATTTAGACACAGGGAACACTCAATATAAAGGGTACAGTTCACACTATAGAAAACCACAGCCAGCACACAACACACAAGCAACCAGCATACAGGTGAAGGTAAACCTCAGCCAGTATGCAAGTGCAAAGGCAGCCAGCCTACATGGCAACACAGTGTCACAAAAAACTGCACTGCAATATAAATAAGACACAGGGAGTACACAAATTTACAGGACACAGTTCACACACTAGAAGGTCACAGCCAGCACGCAGCACCCAAGCAACCAACATACACAGGTAACAGCCCGCAGCCAGTACGCAAGATCGCATGCAGCCAGCCCGGATGGCACAAGTGTCACAGTGAAGTGTCCAGACACTAAGGCCTCTTGCACATGACCGTATGGCTTTTTCAATATTTTGCAATCCACGATAAAAAAGATCCGGAAAAAATACGGATGACGTCTGTGTCCATTCCGTTTTTTGTCGAAAGGAACAGCTGGCCCCTGATAGAACAGTACTATCCTTGTCCATTATACGGACAATAATAGGACATGTTCTATCTTTGAACGGAATGGAAATACGGAAACAGAAGGCATACAGAGTACCTTCCGTTTTTTTGCGGATCCATTGAAATTAATGGTTCCGTATAAGGTCCGTATACGGAACGCAAAAAAACAGAACATAAATGGAAAAAAAAACGTTTGTGTGCAAGAGGCCTAAGTATGTTACAGTCTGCAAGAAGCTTCTGCAGGAAGGTGAGGACAAGGTAGAATGGCCATGGCTGGTGGGAGGGACCTCTGATCTGCTAGAGCAGGCATGTCCAAACTCTGGCCCTCCAGGTGTTGCAGAACTACAACTCCCATCATGCTCTTCTGTAGGTTGATAGCTGTAGGTTGTCCAGGAATGATGGGAGTTGTAGTTTTGCAACATCTGGAGGGCCGGAGTTTGGACATGCCTGTGCTAGAGCATACAGGGAACCTGTGTTTCATTTGGAAGGAGAGCCCAGTGAATTCTCTTCTGAATAAGAGGAAGAGGGACTCATGCCATCAGTGAGCTCTGCACTATACTTCAGTGGCTTGTACAGGCAGGGCAGGCTGCTGCGGATCTGCCAGAGTGCATTAATTATACAATATAACAGCAGGGAGCAGGACTGAAGAAGGGTGGAGCCAGTGGCCCATTTTGTAACCTACTTAACCGCCCCGCCAGGAATCTGCCCAGTCTGTCAAATTGCCAGTCTGGGCCTGGTTCTATGCCCTTCTGTCAATTGGCTGTTCTGAGGAAGCATCACTTTGCATGTAGAGTTAGGCCCCTTTCACACGAACGAGTCTTCCGCGTGGGTGCAAGGCATGACGTAAACGCATAGCACCCGCACTGAATCCTGACCCATTCATTTCAATGGGTCTGTGTACATGAGCATTTTTTTCACGCATCACTTCTGCGTTGCGTGAAAATCGCAGCATGTTCCATATTCTGCGTTTTTTCACGCAGCTTTGGCCCCATAAAAGTGAATGAGGCTGCGTGAAAAACACATTGCATCTGCAAGCAAGTGCGGGTGCGATGCGTTTGTCACTGATGGTTGCTAGGAGATGTTGTTTGTAAACCTTCAGTTTTTGATAACGCACGTGAAAAACGCATCAAAACGCATTGCACCTGCGCGAAAAAAACTGAACAACTGAACGCGATCGCAGGCAAAACTGAATGGCTTTTTCACGGAACGCATCCGCAACGCATACGGACACGCTCGTGTGAAAGAGGCCTTAGACTGCACCCAACAGGTGCTCAACTCTATACTGAGCCATACAAATGCTGTTTTAATTCTTTAAATATAATACTGACATACCACGGTGTAAAAGGCTTGCAAAAGACTATTCCCTTGGTTCATATTTATGTGCATTGACTATTCTGCCGCTTTACGTCTGACAACTGTATAACAGGTGTGTGCAGGATTTTTTCGGTTTCATAATTAATTTGTCAGTTATGTCTAAAAGCTTCTTTGCTGGTGCTGATGTAATCCAGCTCTCTGAACTAAATTTACAGAAGAGATGAAAATTGCCATAAATTGAGCAAGTCAGAGAAAATTCAGCTCTCACTCAATATTCAAAAAGCTAAATACTTATTTCCCCGTAATTAATATATGCATGAAAAGCAGATGCCGTAATTAGCACTAGGGCTGTGTGTACGGTTCATGCTCAGCCAATAGATGTTTTTCAGGATATTTAAACTATGGCATTTTCTAGCCAGGCATTACTCTTTGCTTTGGAATTGGGCCATTCAACAGAAATGATTTAAATAACATATTTGTATATGACCCAGAATATAGGAAGCTAAATATAGTAGCTGATATCAAAGTAAAGACTACAATGTATGTTAAGAATGCCAAAAGCTATGTGCTTTTCAAGTACAGTCATGTGAAAAAATTAGGACACCCTTTGAAAGCATGTGGTTTTTTGTAACATTTTTAATAAATGGTTATTTCATCTCCGTTTCAACAATACAGAGAGATTAAAGTAATCCGACTAAACAAAGAAAACTGAAGAAAAGTCTTTTCAAGATCTTCTGTAAATGTCATTCTACAAAAATGCCTATTCTAACTGAGGAAAAAGATAGGACACCCTTGCCCCTAATAGCGAGTGTTACCTCCTTTGGCTGAAATAACTGCAGTGAGACGGTTCTTGTAGCCATCTACCAGTCTTCGACATCGGTCTGAGGAAATTTTACCCCACTCCTCAATGCAGAACTTTTTCAGCTGTGAGATGTTTGAGGGGTTTCTTGCACGTACAGCCCTTTTCAAGTCACCCCACAGCATCTCAATGGGATTCAAATCTGGACTTTGACTTGGCCATTCCAGGACTCTCCATTTCTTCTTTTTCAGCCAATCTTTGGTTGATTTACTAGTATGTTTTGGGTCATTGTCATGTTGCATGGTCCAGTTCCGCTTCAGCTTTAATTTTCTACACCTTCTGATACACAGTAGAATTCATCGTGGATTCTATGATGGTGAGCTGACCAGGTCCTGCTGCAGCAAAGCAGCCCCAAACCATGACACTTCCACCTCCATGCTTCACAGTTGGTATGAGGTTCTTTTCTTGGAATGCTGTGTTTGGTTTACGCCAAACATGTCCTCTGCTGTTGTGTCCAAATAATTCAATTTTGGACTCATCTGTCCAAAGAACATTATTCCAGAAGTCCTGGTCTTTGTCAACTTTATCTCTGGCAAATGTCAGTCTGGCCTCGATGTTTCTCTTGGAAAGCAAAGGTTTTCTCCTTGCACACCTCTTATGCAAGTTAAACTTGTACAGTCTCTTTCTGATTGTAGAGGCATGTACTTCTACATCAACAGTAGCCAGAGCCTGCTGTAGTTCTCGAGATGACACTTTAGGGTTTTTGGAGACCTCTTTTAGCATCTTGCGGTCTGCTCTTGGGGTGAACTTGCTGGGGTGACCAGTCCTGGGCATGTTGGCAGTTGTTTTGAAAGCCCTCCACTTGTAGACTATCTTCCGGACAGTGGAATGGCTGATTTCAAAATCTTTTGAGATCTTTTTAAATCCCTTCCCAGACTCATAGGCTGCTACAATCTTTTTTCTGAAGTCCTCTGACAGCTCTTTTGCTCTCACCATGGTGCTCACTCTCACTTCAACAGTCAGGAGCACACCAAACTAAATGTCTGAGGTTTAAATAGGGCAAGCCTCATTCAACATGCAGAGTAACGATCTACTAATTATGTGCACCTGGTGTGATATACCTGTGTGAGATCTGAGCCAATTTAAGAGGGAATACATGTGAGGGTGTCCTATCTTTTTCCTCAGTTAGAATAGGCATTTTTGTAGAATGACATTTACAGAAGATCTTGAAAAGACTTTTCTTCAGTTTTCTTTGTTTAGTTGGATTACTTTAATCTCTCTGTATTGTTGAAACGGAGATGAAATAACCATTTATTAAAAATGTTACAAAAAACCACATGCTTTCAAAGGGTGTCCTAATTTTTTCACATGACTGTATTTCTCAGATGCTATAAATGAATTCTGCTTCACAATTATGGAAATTAAATCATAAACCAAGATACTCATAAAAGCACATCTAAAGATGGCCATACACACTGGATGAATGTTGACTGAACCAGCCAATTTCGGTGGAGCCGACCAACCATCTCAAGTGTATGCATGCTGGTTGTCTCCTAACAGCAGCTGCCGGGGAAGGAAGTCTTTTGGGCATGGTGGATTTCAACATTCCCGATCCTTAGTTTCCAAGGGAGGTACCGTAAACCAGCTCCAGCAGTGTCCAACAGTGGGTTATTCTTTTTCTACGGATAAGCAAGTGTATATGGAGATGGTAGAAATAGGTATCAACCAAACACGTGTTTTATAGTTTGTTAGTTTTTTAATACAAAGCCTCCATGTCTAGAATTGGGGTTTCTACAACACAATAACAATAACTCAAGGGTGGTTTTACACACATCAGTTATTTAGATGTCAGATGTTACATAAAAATCTTTAGCGAAATTTAGAGGTGTGTGTGTGAAGTAGGCCTAAAGGTGGCAGCCCAACTAAAAAAAATAAATAAATCAATAATTAGAGAAACTTTTGCTAAATAAATAATTAGAAAATCCAAAGAGAGCGTTTTCCTAATTTTTTTTTTAATTTTTCAAAAAGGGTACTGTTTTCTGCATATCTCCACTAAATAAAAGCATATAAAGGTCTGGATTTGTGTTAAGAAATGATTTAAAGGCAGATTGTCAGCCAAAGGGAATGTTTGCACCCTATCATTGGCCTTTACAAAAGGCCCGCTGATCAGCTGCTAATTTGGCTGCTGCTTGGATCTTTTATCTCGGCATAAAAATTATCTTTGGTTTTGAGCACATCTCCCCATGTAAACAGAGGATGCGCTGCCAACAGTAATGTAAATGAACAGCTGCATGAACGATCCAGTCCATTCATTTGGGCAATTATCTGCCAGTGGTGAAGGTCTTTAAGCGGACTTGCCACCACAAAATGCAGTGCAATCTGCAGGCAGCATGTTTTAGAGTCAAAAGACCTGTGCAGATTGATGTATAGTTTTATGGGTAAAGAATCATAAAACTCAGTAATCGATAGGATTCTCTGTGTAAGTTTGTATATACTGTATAGATAGTTGTCAGTCACTGATAATTGTACACGGGGAGGTGTTATCAGTGATTGTTAGCATTCTCTGTGTAAGTGTGTGTACATAGATAGCTGTCAGTCACTGATAGTTGTACACAGGGGAGGTGTTATCAGTAATTAATAGTATTCACTCTGTAAGTGTGTATATAGAGATAGCTGTCAGTCACTGATAGTTGTACACGGGAGGTATTATCAGTGATTGATAGCATTCTCTGTGTAAGTGTGTATACAGAGATAGTTGTACACGTGGGGAGGTGGTATCAGTGATTGATAACATTCTCTGTGTAAGTGTGTATACATAGATAGCTGTCAGTCACTGATAGTTGTACACTGGGAGGTGTTATCAGTGATTGATAGTATTCACTCTGTAAGTGTGTATATATAGATAGCTGAGAGTAACTGATAGTTGTACATAGGGGAGGTGTTATCAGTGATTGATAGCATTCTATGTGTACGTGTGCATACATAGCTGTCAGTCACTGATAGTTGTACACGGGAGGTGTTATCAGTGATTGATAGCATTCACTCTGTAAGTGTGTATACATAGATAGCTATCAGTCACTGATAGTTGTACACAGGGGAGGTGTTATCAGTGATTGATAGCATTCTCTGTGTAAGTGTTTATACATAGATAGCTGTCAGTCACTGATAGCTGTACACAGGGAAGTGTTATCAGTGATTGATAGTATTCTTTGTGTAAGTGTTTATACATAGATAGCTGTCAGTCACTGATAGCTGTACACAGGGAGGTGTTATCAGTGATTGATAGTATTCTCTGTGTAAGTGTGTATACATAGATATCTGTCAGTCACTGATAGTTGTACATGGGAAGTGTTATCAGTGGTTGATAGCATTCACTCTGTAAGTGTGTGTACATAGATATCTGTCACTGATAGTTGTACACAGGGGGTGTTATCAGTGGTTGATAGCATTCACTCTGTAAGTGTGTATACATAGATAGCTGAGAGTAACTGATAGTTGTACACAGGGGGTGTTATCAGTCATTGGTTGCATTCTCTGTGTAAGTGTGTATACATAGATAGCTGTCAGTCACTGATAGTTGTACACGGGTGAGGTGGTATCAGTGATTGATAACATTCTCTGTGTAAGTGTGTATATATAGATAGCTGTCAGTCACTGATAGCTGTACACGGGGAGGTGTTATCAGTGGTTGATAGCATTCTCTGTGTAAGTATGAATACATAGATAGCTGCCAGTCACTGATAGTTGTACACAGGGAGGTGTTATCAATGATTTATAGCATTCTCTGTGTAAGTATGTATACATAGATAGCTGTCAGTCACTGATAGTTGTACACAGGGAGGTGTTATCAATGATTTATAGCATTCTCTGTGTAAGTGTGTATACATAGATAGCTGCCAGTCACTGATAGTTGTACACAGGGGAGGTGTTATCAGTGATTGATAGCATTCTCTGTGTAAGTGTATATACATAGATAGCTGTCAGTCACTGATAGTTGTACACAGGGGAGGTGTTATCAGTGGTTGATAGCATTCACTCTGTAAGTGTGTATACATAGATAGCTGAGAGTAACTGATAGTTGTACACAGGGGGGGTGTTATCAGTCATTGGTTGCATTCTCTGTGTAAGTGTGTATACATAGATAGCTGTCAGTCACTGATAGTTGTACACGGGTGAGGTGGTATCAGTGATTGATAACATTCTCTGTGTAAGTGTGTATATATAGATAGCTGTCAGTCACTGATAGCTGTACACGGGGGAGGTGTTATCAGTGGTTGATAGCATTCTCTGTGTAAGTATGAATACATAGATAGCTGCCAGTCACTGATAGTTGTACACGGGTGAGGTGGTATCAGTGATTGATAACATTCTCTGTGTAAGTGTGTATATATAGATAGCTGTCAGTCACTGATAGCTGTACACGGGGGAGGTGTTATCAGTGATTGAAACATTCTCTGTGTAAGTGTGTATACATAGATAGCTGTCAGTCACTGATAGCTGTACACGGGGAGCTGATCAGCTGCTAATTTGGCTGCTGCTTGGATCTTTTATCTTGGCATAAAAATTATCTTTGGTTTTGAGCACATCTCCCCATGTAAACAGAGGATGCGCTGCCAACAGTAATGTAAATGAACAGCTGCATGAACGATCCAGTCCATTCATTTGGGCAATTATCTGCCAGTGGTGAAGGTCTTTAAGCGGACTTGCCACCACAAAATGCAGTGCAATCTGCAGGCAGCATGTTTTAGAGTCAAAAGACCTGTGCAGATTGATGTATAGTTTTATGGGTAAAGAATCATAAAACTCAGTAATCGATAGGATTCTCTGTGTAAGTTTGTATATATGGATAGTTGTCAGTCACTGATAATTGTACACGGGGAGGTGTTATCAGTGATTGTTAGCATTCTCTGTGTAAGTGTGTGTACATAGATAGCTGTCAGTCACTGATAGTTGTACACAGGGGAGGTGTTATCAGTAATTAATAGTATTCACTCTGTAAGTGTGTATATAGAGATAGCTGTCAGTCACTGATAGTTGTACACGGGGGGGGGGGGTATTATCAGTGATTGATAGCATTCTCTGTGTAAGTGTGTATACAGAGATAGTTGTACACGTGGGGAGGTGGTATCAGTGATTGATAACATTCTCTGTGTAAGTGTGTATACATAGATAGCTGTCAGTCACTGATAGTTGTACACTGGGAGGTGTTATCAGTGATTGATAGTATTCACTCTGTAAGTGTGTATATATAGATAGCTGAGAGTAACTGATAGTTGTACATAGGGGAGGTGTTATCAGTGATTGATAGCATTCTATGTGTACGTGTGCATACATAGCTGTCAGTCACTGATAGTTGTACACGGGGAGGTGTTATCAGTGATTGATAGCATTCACTCTGTAAGTGTGTATACATAGATAGCTATCAGTCACTGATAGTTGTACACAGGGGAGGTGTTATCAGTGATTGATAGCATTCTCTGTGTAAGTGTTTATACATAGATAGCTGTCAGTCACTGATAGCTGTACACAGGGAAGTGTTATCAGTGATTGATAGTATTCTTTGTGTAAGTGTTTATACATAGATAGCTGTCAGTCACTGATAGCTGTACACAGGGAGGTGTTATCAGTGATTGATAGTATTCTCTGTGTAAGTGTGTATACATAGATATCTGTCAGTCACTGATAGTTGTACATGGGAAGTGTTATCAGTGGTTGATAGCATTCACTCTGTAAGTGTGTGTACATAGATATCTGTCACTGATAGTTGTACACAGGGGGTGTTATCAGTGGTTGATAGCATTCACTCTGTAAGTGTGTATACATAGATAGCTGAGAGTAACTGATAGTTGTACACAGGGGGTGTTATCAGTCATTGGTTGCATTCTCTGTGTAAGTGTGTATACATAGATAGCTGTCAGTCACTGATAGTTGTACACGGGTGAGGTGGTATCAGTGATTGATAACATTCTCTGTGTAAGTGTGTATATATAGATAGCTGTCAGTCACTGATAGCTGTACACGGGGAGGTGTTATCAGTGGTTGATAGCATTCTCTGTGTAAGTATGAATACATAGATAGCTGCCAGTCACTGATAGTTGTACACAGGGAGGTGTTATCAATGATTTATAGCATTCTCTGTGTAAGTATGTATACATAGATAGCTGTCAGTCACTGATAGTTGTACACAGGGAGGTGTTATCAATGATTTATAGCATTCTCTGTGTAAGGTGTATCATGATATGCATTCACTGATAGTTGTATACAGAGCTGCCAGTCACTGATAGTTGTACACAGGGAGGTGTTATCAGTGATTGATAGCATTCTCTGTGTAAGTGTATATACATAGATAGCTGTCAGTCACTGATAGTTGTACACAGGGGAGGTGTTATCAGTGGTTGATAGCATTCACTCTGTAAGTGTGTATACATAGATAGCTGAGAGTAACTGATAGTTGTACACAGGGGGGGTGTTATCAGTCATTGGTTGCATTCTCTGTGTAAGTGTGTATACATAGATAGCTGTCAGTCACTGATAGTTGTACACGGGTGAGGTGGTATCAGTGATTGATAACATTCTCTGTGTAAGTGTGTATATATAGATAGCTGTCAGTCACTGATAGCTGTACACGGGGGAGGTGTTATTAGTGGTTGATAGCATTCTCTGTGTAAGTATGAATACATAGATAGCTGCCAGTCAATGATAGTTGTACACGGGTGAGGTGGTATCAGTGATTGATAACATTCTCTGTGTAAGTGTGTATATATAGATAGCTGTCAGTCACTGATAGCTGTACACGGGGGAGGTGTTATCAGTGATTGAAACATTCTCTGTGTAAGTGTGTATACATAGATAGCTGTCAGTCACTGATAGCTGTACACGGGGAGGTGTTATCAGTGATTGAAACATTCTCTGTGTAAGTGTGTATATATAGATAGCTGTCAGTCACTGATAGCTTTACACGGGGAGGTGTTATCAGTGGTTGATAGCATTCTCTGTGTAAGTATGAATACATAGATAGCTGAGAGTAACTGATAGTTGTACACGTGGGGAGGTGGTATCAGTGATTGATAACATTCTCTGTGTAAGTGTGTATACATAGATAGCTGTCAGTCACTGATAGTTGTACACTGGGAGGTGTTATCAGTGATTGATAGTATTCACTCTGTAAGTGTGTATATATAGATAGCTGAGAGTAACTGATAGTTGTACATAGGGGAGGTGTTATCAGTGATTGATAGCATTCTATGTGTACGTGTGCATACATAGCTGTCAGTCACTGATAGTTGTACACGGGGAGGTGTTATCAGTGATTGATAGCATTCACTCTGTAAGTGTGTATACATAGATAGCTATCAGTCACTGATAGTTGTACACAGGGGAGGTGTTATCAGTGATTGATAGCATTCTCTGTGTAAGTGTTTATACATAGATAGCTGTCAGTCACTGATAGCTGTACACAGGGGAAGTGTTATCAGTGATTGATAGTATTCTTTGTGTAAGTGTTTATACATAGATAGCTGTCAGTCACTGATAGCTGTACACAGGGGAGGTGTTATCAGTGATTGATAGTATTCTCTGTGTAAGTGTGTATACATAGATATCTGTCAGTCACTGATAGTTGTACATGGGAAGTGTTATCAGTGGTTGATAGCATTCACTCTGTAAGTGTGTGTACATAGATATCTGTCACTGATAGTTGTACACAGGGGGGGGTGTTATCAGTGGTTGATAGCATTCACTCTGTAAGTGTGTATACATAGATAGCTGAGAGTAACTGATAGTTGTACACAGGGGGGGGGGTGTTATCAGTCATTGGTTGCATTCTCTGTGTAAGTGTGTATACATAGATAGCTGTCAGTCACTGATAGTTGTACACGGGTGAGGTGGTATCAGTGATTGATAACATTCTCTGTGTAAGTGTGTATATATAGATAGCTGTCAGTCACTGATAGCTGTACACGGGGGAGGTGTTATCAGTGGTTGATAGCATTCTCTGTGTAAGTATGAATACATAGATAGCTGCCAGTCACTGATAGTTGTACACAGGGGAGGTGTTATCAATGATTTATAGCATTCTCTGTGTAAGTCTGTATACATAGATAGCTGTCAGTCACTGATAGTTGTACACAGGGGAGGTGTTATCAATGATTTATAGCATTCTCTGTGTAAGTGTGTATACATAGATAGCTGCCAGTCACTGATAGTTGTACACAGGGAGGTGTTATCAGTGATTGATAGCATTCTCTGTGTAAGTGTATATACATAGATAGCTGTCAGTCACTGATAGTTGTACACAGGGAGGTGTTATCAGTGGTTGATAGCATTCACTCTGTAAGTGTGTATACATAGATAGCTGAGAGTAACTGATAGTTGTACACAGGGGGTGTTATCAGTCATTGGTTGCATTCTCTGTGTAAGTGTGTATACATAGATAGCTGTCAGTCACTGATAGTTGTACACGGGTGAGGTGGTATCAGTGATTGATAACATTCTCTGTGTAAGTGTGTATATATAGATAGCTGTCAGTCACTGATAGCTGTACACGGGGAGGTGTTATCAGTGGTTGATAGCATTCTCTGTGTAAGTATGAATACATAGATAGCTGCCAGTCACTGATAGTTGTACACGGGTGAGGTGGTATCAGTGATTGATAACATTCTCTGTGTAAGTGTGTATATATAGATAGCTGTCAGTCACTGATAGCTGTACACGGGGAGGTGTTATCAGTGATTGAAACATTCTCTGTGTAAGTGTGTATACATAGATAGCTGTCAGTCACTGATAGCTGTACACGGGAGCTGATCAGCTGCTAATTTGGCTGCTGCTTGGATCTGTTATCTTGGCATAAAAATTATCTTTGGTTTTGAGCACATCTCCCCATGTAAACAGAGGATGCGCTGCCAACAGTAATGTAAATGAACAGCTGCATGAACGATCTAGTCCATTCATTTGGGCAATTATCTGCCAGTGGTGAAGGTCTTTAAGCGGACTTGCCACCACTAAATGCAGTGCAATCTGCAGGCAGCATGTTTTAGAGTCAGATAGACCTGTGCAGATTGATGTATAGTTTTATGGGTAAAGAATCATAAAACTCAGTGATCGATAGGATTCTCTGTGTAAGTTTGTATATATGGATAGTTGTCAGTCACTGATAATTGTACACGGGGAGGTGTTATCAGTGATTGTTAGCATTCTCTGTGTAAGTGTGTATACATAGATAGCTGTCAGTCACTGATAGTTGTACACAGGGGAGGTGTTATCAGTGATTAATAGTATTCACTCTGTAAGTGTGTATATAGAGATAGCTGTCAGTCACTGATAGTTGTACACAGGGAGGTATTATCAGTGATTGATAGCATTCTCTGTGTAAGTGTGTATACAGAGATAGCTGTCAGTCACTGATAGTTGTACGGGAGGTGGTATCAGTGATTGATAGCATTCTCTGTGTAAGTGTGTATACATAGATAGCTGTCAGTCACTGATAGTTGTACACTGGGAGGTGTTATCAGTGATTGATAGTATTCACTCTGTAAGTGTGTATATATAGATAGCTGAGAGTAACTGATAGTTGTACATAGGGAGGTGTTATCAGTGATTGATAGCATTCTCTGTGTAAGTATGTGTACATAGATAGCTGTCAGTCACTGATAGTTGTACACGGGGAGGTGTTATCAGTGATTGATAGCATTCTCTGTGTAAGTGTGTATACATAGATAGCTGTCAGTCACTGATAGTTGTACACAGGGAGGTGTTATCAGTGATTGATAGCATTCTCTGTGTAAGTGTGTATACATAGATAGCTGTCAGTCACTGATAGTTGTACACAGGGAGGTGTTATCAGTGATTGATAGCATTCTCTGTGTAAGTGTGTATACATAGATAGCTGTCAGTCACTGATAGTTGTACACAGGGAGGTGTTATCAGTGATTGATAGCATTCTCTGTGTAAGTGTGTATACATAGATAGCTGTCAGTCACTGATAGTTGTACACAGGGAGGTGTTATCAGTGATTGATAGCATTCTCTGTGTAAGTGTGTATACATAGATAGCTGTCAGTCACTGATAGTTGTACACGGGGAGGTGTTATCAGTGATTGATAGCATTCTCTGTGTAAGTGTGTATACATAGATAGCTGTCAGTCACTGATAGTTGTACACAGGGAGGTGTTATCAGTGATTGATAGCATTCTCTGTGTAAGTGTGAATACATAGATAGCTGCCAGTCACTGATAGTTGTACACGGGTGAGGTGGTATCAGTGATTGATAACATTCTCTGTGTAAGTGTGTATATATAGATAGCTGTCAGTCACTGATAGCTGTACACGGGGGAGGTGTTATCAGTGATTGAAACATTCTCTGTGTAAGTGTGTATACATAGATAGCTGTCAGTCACTGATAGCTGTACACGGGGAGGTGTTATCAGTGATTGAAACATTCTCTGTGTAAGTGTGTATATATAGATAGCTGTCAGTCACTGATAGCTTTACACGGGGAGGTGTTATCAGTGGTTGATAGCATTCTCTGTGTAAGTATGAATACATAGATAGCTGAGAGTAACTGATAGTTGTACACAGGGGAAGTGTTATCAGTGATTGAGAGTATTCTTTGTGTAAGTGTTTATACATAAATAGCTGTCAGTCACTGATAACAGTCCACAGGGGTTGTCTCCAGTTCAGAAAAAGCTGAAAAGAGATATCATTGTATAAATTACAAGTTTAACAGAATATTTTTCTATAAAACTATATATCAATCTGCTTGGTTGCTCCTGCTGTATAACATGCTGCTTGCAGATTGTATTGCATTTTGTAGCTAGCAGTACTCTTTAAACAAGCACTAATTGACTTGCTATATTGTTGAGCAGCGCTTGTTACCGTTTCACCATTATGGTATAACAAATACCTGGATGAGCTTGATAAAATGGAAGACTGTATATTTATCATTCTGATACCATCAGCTTTTTCATGCTTATATGAGTACTAACAAATCATAATAAACACAAGTTATTTATTTTTGATGCTGCAAAGGTTTTATTTCTCTGCCATTGTTTTGTATCAGCAGCCATTAACCAATAGAAAAATAATAAGGGAGATTTGTCAAACTTGTATGAAAAGAGAACTGGCCTGGTTGCCCATAGCAAAAGATCAGATTCCACCTCTCATTTTTCAGAAAATTTGGAAAATGAAAGGTGGAATCTAATTCCAGTTTTCCTTTACACCAGTTTGATAAACCTATCCCATGTCCAAGTTTATAGCCACTGTACAAAGAACCAAGAAATAGTTTAAAGGGGTTGTCTCACTTCTGCAAATTGAATTTATCAGGTACAGAAAGTTACTACAAGGCACTTACTAATGTATTGTGATTGTCCATATTGCCTCCTTTGCTGGCTAGATTCATTTTTCCTACACATTATACACTGCTCGTTTCCATGGTTACGACCATCCTGCAATCCAGCACCAGTGGTCATGCTTGCACACCATAGGAAAAAGCTATGGCCTATGTGTGCTCCCATAGTCACAGCACCGGAGAGACAGCGCTTTTTCCTATACTGTGCAAGCACGGCCACCGCTGCTGGATTACATGGTGGTCATAACCATGAAAACGACCAGTGTATAATGTGATGGAAAAATTAACCAAGCCAACAAAGGAGGCAATATGAGTAATAACAATACATTAATAAGTGGCTTGTGTTAACTTTCTCTACATGATAAATGCCATTTGCTGAAGTGACACAACCCCTTTAACATACATACATCTATAGATGCAGAACTTGTGTTTTTTTGCAGTATAGATCCTCGCACAAAATTCTAATTCCATTTTGGGATAATTTAAATTCTGTTACATTTTTGTAACTTTCTATTTAGAAAAATGACATTTCTAGAAATACAAAAGTTAAAAACAACAGAGCTCTCAAATAGATGTTCTACAGTGCTTAGCAGTACACCACTCATTTCAGCTAAAAAACAGGTTCAACAATGGGTTTAGGTTGATCAAAATTAGACAGTGGAATATTTGAAACATCACCTGCTAGGTTTACATCTGCGGTGGAGGTTTCAGCTGGAGCCTTCATCGCAGATTGTGCCAAACACAAAATACCCCTGCTTGCATCTTAATTCGAGCCTGACGGTTCTCATTATATTGAATGGAATCTGTTGGTTGCTGGCGGTGTCCAGCATATGCCGGATCTGGCGATTCCGATATTCTGTACCTATGCCAGAACAGAATACTGGAGTCTGTCTGCAGATATGAACCTAGCCTAAATACATCTTTCTTGGACAAAAGACCATTCATGTGTATCATAGCTATTTAGTAATACTGTTTAAGAGAGATTCATAGCTCGTATGTTGTATTTGTAATTGGAAGCTTCTAATAGCAAACATTCTAAGATGATCTGGAAACAATGCATATGGGGCTGTAAAGCAAAGTACATATTGACAATAAAAGATCTGGATCCATCAGTATAATATTGTAGACACATTCCCTATTGTGTGAGGGTATTAAAAGCTTACCAAGCCTATCATTTTAGTATTTCTATAGTTGCCAGTTTTGTGCTGCCGCATAGTTAGTAAACATACATAGCTGATATGATTATGTGCTGACATGTTCTTTAGTAAATTAAATGCTTACCGTAGATATCTGTACAAAATATATTGTATCTTTGTTGCCTGTTTGATGATTACAGCTAAAAGGACATAACTAATCCCAAACACTAAGGCCTCATGCACATGAATGTTTATTTTATCAGTTTACGGGCCGTTTTTTGCGTTCCGTATATGGTCCTTATACGGAACCATTCATTTTAATGGGTCTGCAAAAAAACGGAATGTTCTCCGTATGCCTTCCGTTTCCGTTTTTCCATTTTTCTGTTCCGTTCCAAGATAGAACATGTCTTATTATTGTCCGCATAATGGACAAGGATAGTACTGTTCTATTAGGGGCCAGCTGTTCTCTTCCGCAAAAAAAACTAATGCACATGGACGTCATCTGTATTTTTTGCGGATCTGTTTTTTGCAGACCGCAAAACACTGAACAAGCCATATGGTTGTGTGCTAGAGGCCTAACTGTGAGCAAAAAAAGAGAACAAAAGGCTGCTACCTGCTAATAGCGCTACATTATTATTCACTTGTCAGTTTCGTATCAGAAATCACTGAAAGGAAACAAGCCCCCATAATTGTTTGTACAATTGTATTCTAATGAAGTGTCTTTCCAGTGCTTACTGAATTTCTCAAGTATTGCCCTTCCTGCCAAGAAGCAGTCACAAGTAAAAGCAAGGAGAATTGAGGGGTTTCTGTGAGGGCCTTTTTTGGATCATCATCTAGATGTGTCTTATGAGCTGGAAGAGAATGTTTCAGTCAACCAGTCAGCACTTTCCAATAAAAAGCTGTCACTTTTAGAATGTCAATTGCTTTCATTTGAAATCTAGTTTAGTGAGGCACACATAGGTTTGTCTAAGGCATTATAAACCACTGGTAGGTAATGCATCCTACACTAAAATAGTAACTTTTCTTTACCTTAATTACCTCAGTTCCTTAATCCAGTAATTAATATGGGGATATTTCAAAATACACATTTATTTATACAAATTTGACTCGTTCACGCACTATGATGTCCATTTTTTATGATGCTGTCGCTACGAGCACAACTGCAAGATCAACAACAGGGTCATGACTGTAGTACTTTGTTCCTGCTGCTGCTGCACCTATCTCAGCAGTTCAACTCCTTAGATGCCAAGGCCGCTAATTTAATTTATTGACCACAGCATCTAATTGAGAAGGGGATAACACGATCATGCCATTGGCCCCCTATAACATGATTGCGGGGTGGCGATAGTTGTTATAGAAGCCAAATAATAATGTTCATATGTCTGAAATATAAATATGCCGATTAGACCCTGCCAAAATTGATTTGTATGAATCAAGTTTGTTAAAAATTCAGCCTTCTTGAGCAGCGAGGGGCTGGCCCCACTGCTTAACCGTCTTGCCCTTGATTGACTGAGCCAGACGTCTCACTTCGCCCAGTAAATCTTGCACCTACGCTGTTGCTCTGAGAAGCAGCACAAGTGCATAAAACCTGCTGTTACTGCCTTAGCAGCGCAGATGTTGACTTTTGGATGTAACCAGGGGTGAGCATAGAATGCACATTTGGCATCTGTGCTGCTTAGGTAGCAGCAGCAGAGCCTCTGCACTTACAGCACCACCCGAAGCAACTGCACAGCTGAGAGGTTGACAGGACCAGGCGAGATGTTGGGCCCTTTCAATCGGCGGGGAGTCTCTTGAGCGTTGGGCCAGCCCCCCCCCCCCCCGATCAAGAAGCTGATCAGTATCACATTGGTGGTGGTCCAACAACCTATAATCCCTCCCCCATTCATCTGTTCAGGAGTAGACCCGGTGTCAGACACAGGTGTCTGTACTATATAACTCCCTCCATTACATCGTGGTAAGGGTAATGTAATAGCAGCATGTGCCCACAACAGTAGTGGCAGCAGTAGCAGCAAAGCATAGAACATACAAGGCCGTAGATCATCTGTTTATGGGTAGTAGTAGTGGAGCTGAATAGTGAATAGAGCTGGTAACTGCATCGCTGTTGCCATTGAAGTGGATGGCAGCAGGTCTGTAGTTCCAAGCTCTGTCCACTACACAATGGCCAAAACTGTGTAGTTCCAGAGTCTACTTCTAATGCCAGGGCAACAAGTAAACAGCTGATTTGCAAGGGATAGTGTGTCAGACCCCTGCTGATCTGAAATAGATGGACTATCCTGAGGATAAGCCATCAGTATCAAAATCCTGGACAACCATTTTAAGGCCTAAAATAGGATCGTTTAGGGGTTAAACATATTTATAACACTGCCATACTGAAGTAAATAAAAAACAAAAAACATAGTTACAAACATAGTAATGGACCATTGTACCTTGTTTTGCTTTTGATGTCATTATTTGATTTTTCAGTCTTTGAAAAGTACTCTGTCTTTTTTGGTTGCTGTACCTTCTGCACTATTATGGGAGGACTGAGTTGGCATATACAAAGGGAAATTGAAATAGCAATGAGTGATTATTTAATTTAATAGCTGCTTAACTAGATAGGGTTTGTAGCAATTTGTTATTCCTGTAAAACAACCTTAATCTAAATTCATTCTGAGATATTTTTAGTTTGAAACTATAGGATGTAAAGCATAGCTCTCTTCTCTTGCATCTATTAGTCACACAGCTATACACTTAGTCATTTCTCCATACCAGTTGGTTCTTAAAATATCATTTCTCCATAATGACAAAGAGAATATGTGTGATAGTAATTTACAAAAAATAAAGCTTTGAAACTAAGGAACTGTCTCCTCAGGTTAAGTGTCTCCCCTTGGTATAGGGACACAGTAAAATCTTTAGGTTCCTAAAGTGGTAAACCCCATAGTAAACAACAAATTCTTATTAATTATCTTATTCTTATTAATTATCACTAAAATGATATATAGTTAAGCTATTACTGTATGCTATATGTATTCCGGCCTAGGTAGGGTACTAGCTCTCCTTAAATCGGTTGTCTCATCTCGCTGTTAGTAAGGCGAGATGAGACACAGCCCAACTACCTCCTGTCCGTCAAACATTAGAGAGCTCGTTAGTAACGGAGAGATGAGACAACCCCTTTAAAAAGCCCAGACCTGTATGGAGCACTATATGTGTTCCAAAATTTGTTGGTGTACTTAGTTAAATGTGCAATTAGCCCAAGCAGCACCTTGTGCTGTCCGCATCCGTTGTTCTGTTCCGCGGCCCCGCAAAAAATATAGAGCATGTCCTATTGTTGTCCGCAATTGCTGACAAAAATAGGCATTTTCTATGACAGGGCAGCCATGTGCGGCCCGCAAATTGCGGAAGGCACACAGGCTGGTATCCTTGTTTTGCAGACCGCAAAACACATACGGCCGTCTGAATGACCGCTTATGGTAATGTTAATTTGTCCAATTAGTTTTAAGCCCCTGAAATGAGGAGGCTTTTTAGAAAAATGGCTGCAATTCCTAAACATTTTATAGGATATTTTTGTTTAACTCCTTAAATTAAACATGAAAGTCTACACTTCAATTGTATGTCAGTTGTTTCATTTCAAATCCAGTGTGGTGGCATGTATAGTTGAAATCATAAAAATTGTATCACTGTCTAAATATTTCTGGACCTAAATGTAGAACATTAACAGTAACTTCAAAAAATTATATCAAGAAAACCATCCACCAATTTTTATAATAATACATAGAATAGTCACACTCAATATCTTTACTTGGAGATTTTCAATCCTTTGCGTTAAACCAATTAGATGCCTATAGTAGCCCACCATTTTAACATCCATATTGAGACCACAACATCAGACCTTGATTGAAAAGAACTAAACTAGATCATAAGAAAGTGACATTTAAACATATAAGAGCACTCAAGTGGTGACAGGAGTCACCTTTATTATTGTGCCATATTAGAAAACTTGATATTTTGTAGTAACAGTTATCATTCTTTTTTAGCTACTCCGGTTATTGTCCATCCTTCAAATAAAACTAAAAGTGCAGCCTGAATTCCATGCATGGCTGTCAGAATGGACTATGTGACTCTCTGTTGGGACACTATATATTATTGCAAGTTACTTAAAAGGGGTTGTCTCACTTCATCAAATGGCATTTATTTTGTAGAAAAAGTTATTAAAAGGCACTTACTTATAGGGATGAGCGGCATAGGCAGTATTCGAATTCGCAAAATTTTGTGAATTTTTGGCTGAATAATCGCCATAAATTCGCAAATTCGAGAATTAGTGATCTCTAGTCATTAATTACTTGATTGCAAAAATCGGGAATGTAATATATTCGCAATAAAAATTAGTGATTAGATTATAACACTAAGGGGTAGGCAACTTTCCTATTGGTTACTAGGGATATTGCTAAGTGCCGATATTCACGATAAATTCGCGATTAGAATATTCGCGATCAACACTATTGGCGAATATGAATATAGAACATTGTATTCTAAATATTTGCAAATTCTCAAAGTGGCGACATTCGCGATTAAAATGCGCGATTCGAATATTTGTGCTCAACACTACTTACTAATGATTGCCTCCTTTGCTAGCTTGATTTATTTCTCCATAACATTATGCATTGCTCGTACCCAAGAGTTACAACCACCCTCCAATCCAGCACAGATGGCCATGCTTGCTTACTATAGGGAAACAGGAAGTGCTGACGCCTTTTTGTATAGTGTATAAGCACGGCCACCGCTGCTGGATTGCAGGGTGGTCGTAACACCCGGATGCAAACAGTGTATAATGGCATGGAAAAATGAATCCAGCCAGCGAAGTATATACGGTTGATTGGTGCCAGTTATGGGCAGTAGATCTGACCATGTAAAAGGACCCTTAAAGGGGTTTTCCAGCCTTAGAGCCAACAATCCACGGAGTTCTAACCTGTGCCCCTTAAGATAAAAACCCCACTCACCTGTCCGTGCTCCCGGCACTCTTCCATTCCTGGATGCCTCCTATCCCTGCTGAACCAGGAAGCCACTTGATCCAATGACTGTTGAGGCCAAACACAGGCCTCAGTGGTCAAATTGGTTTAAACGATACACCACAGCTGTCTTAAATCATTTAACCCAATATGACCGAGAATGCTGGTGATTGGCCTCAGGATCCAGATGACCAAACCATTTCCTGGTCTTGTGGTGATCGGAAGGGGCAGGGAATGGCACAGTGGCAGGACCATGGGCAGGTCAGTGGGGTTTTTATTTTATGGAACACAGGACTCCAGGTACTGTCAGCTCCAAAGCCAGGTAACCCCTTTAATATACAATTTTTTATGTTTAACTTAGAACTTCATGCAGATGCTTTAGAGCTGAAGCATTTAAAATTGTACTTATGAATAGGGATGAGCGGACCCATGGATGTACGGGTTCGTCAGGTTCGGGCGAACTTCGGGTCAAAGTTTGGGTTCAGGACCCGAACTTGACCCGAGCCCTATTGAAGTCAATGGGGACCTGAACTTTGGTGCACTAAAATGGCTGTAAAATAGTCGTAGTAAGGGCTAGAGGGCTGAAAAAGGAAGCAAAACGGGGGTAAGAGCATGACAGTTGCCCTGCAAACAAATGTGGATAGGGAAATGACTTAAAATAACATAGAATAGAAACAAATAAAAAAATTATAATCTTGCACTAGGAGGCGGAGGTCAAAGTTGAGTAGGAGGCTGAAGAGGCGATGGACGTGGCAGTGTAGGTGGATGCAGCGGTGGAGGAGGAGGTAGCCAACAGTTTTTTTGTTTTTATTTTTATTTTTTTTGTTTTATTTATATTTTTTTTTTTTTTAAATTGGGAAGGCCCCAAAACATTGGGAAATAGAAAAGAGAATGCAAAGAGAAAGTGCGCTGGAGTATAACAATGGCTGGATGCGACCGGTATACTTGTCTACTCAGCACAAGGTACGGACAAATCCTGTGGGATCCATGCCTGGTTCATTTTAATGAATGTGAGCTTGTCCACGTTGGGTGTGGACAGGTGGCTGCGCTTGTCTGGGATTACCCCCTTGCCCTGCTAAACACACTTTCGGACTATACACTTGCTGCAGGATACACCAGCACCTCCAAGGCGTAAAGGACAAGTTCATGCCATGTGCCCAATTTGGATACCCAGAAGTTGAATGGGGCAGACCCATCAGTCAGTACGTGTAGGCATGTGCACATATTCTGTTCCACCATGCTGCTGAAATGCTGCCTCCTAAGATATTCCATATGGTGCTGGTTGTTGTGGCGTGCTGACAAAAGTTTTTCCGTATTTTGGCCATGCTAACCCTCCCTTCTGAGGTACTGGCAGTGCCCATGTGCTTCGATTGAGCCCCTGCTGTCAGGTGTGAAGGCCACCAGCGGCGTGTCTACCAGCGTGCGCTTGTACTCACGCATCTTCCGATCACGCTCTAGTGACAGAATTAAGGACAGCACGTTGTCCTTGTAGCGGGGATCCAGCAGGGTGGCCACCCAGTAATCAGCACTGGTTAGAATGTGGGCAACTCAGCGGTCGTTGTGCAGGCACTGCAGCATATAGTCGCTCATGTGTGCCAGGCTGCCCAGAGGCAACGACAAGCTGTCCTCTGTGGGAGGTGTATCATTCCTGTCCTCTGTATCCCCCCAACCGCGCTCCATTGATGCCCATAAGCTGCTTTGGGTGCCACTCTGCTGTAAACACGGGTCCTCATCCTTCTCATCCTCATCCTGCAGAACTGTGCCCTGGCTGGACAGTTGTGTACCTGGCCTCTGTTGGTGCAGGAACCCACCCTCCCAGCCATTTGTGAATGACTGGCCTGATAACGGTGGAAATGATCTCTCTTCCTCCTCCTCCTGTGCCACATCCTCTTCCATCATCGCACGAAGTGTTTTTTCAAGGAAACATTGAAGTGGGATAGTAACGCTGAGGACTGCGTCTTCGGCACTGGCCATGTTGGTGGAGTACTCGAAACTCGCATGGAGGCCCACTTGTGGTGAAGTGGTGCTGTTCCATAGAGCGACTCACCAGTTTGTGCTGCAGCTGAAACTCCACTTTCGCCTGCTGCTGCTTGCACAGTCTCTCAAGCATGTGCAAGGTGGAGTTCCACCTTGAGGGTACGTTGCATATTAGTCAGTGAGCAGAAAGGCTGAAGGTACGCTGCAGCGCCGACAGGCTAGCAGCAGCAGGGTGACAACGCCGAAAGCGCTCACAGACGACACCCACTTTTTGCAGCAGCTCTGACATATCGGGATCATTTTTCAAGAACCTCTGCACCACCAAATTCAGCACATGCGCTAGGCAAGGGATGTGCGTCAAACTGGCTAGCCTGAGAGCTGCTACGAGATTTTGCCGTTATCGCACACCACCAGGCCAGCCTTGAAGCTCCGTGGCACCAACCACTCATGAGTCTGTTGTTCCTTGCCCATCCGCAGCTCCTGCGCGGTGTGGGTTTTTTCTCCAAAACAGATGTTTCAAAACAGCCTGCTGTCGTTCCCCCCTGGCTGTGCTGAAGTTGGTGGTGAACGTGTTACGCTGACCGGATGAGGAGGCTGTAGAGGAGGAAGCAGAGTAGGAGGAGGAGGCAACAGAAGGGAAATGTCCTGCAATCCTCGGTAGTGGTAGGACAGGTGCCAAACTGCTATCCGCCTCAGGTCCAGTCGCCACTGCATTTACCCAGTGTGCAGTTAGGGAGATATATAACGTCCCTGTCCATGCTCACTGGTCCATGTATCAGTAGTTATGTTAACCTTGCCACAGATAGCGTTGTGCAGTGCACACCTGATTTTGTCCGCAACTTGGTTATGCAGGGCAGGGATGGCTCGCCTGGAAAAGTAGTGGCAGCTGGGAACCACATACTGTGGGACAGCCACCGCCATAAGGTTTTTAAAAGTCTCTGTCTCCACCAGACGGAATGACAGCTTTTCAAAGGTCAGGTATTTTGAAATGCTGGCATTCAGGGCCATGGATCGTAGGTGGGGTACTTCCTCTTTCTCTCCAGTGTTTGGGAGATGGACAGCTGAAAGCTTCCATGGGACAGTGTGGACATTCTGGGTGACAATGGTGAAGGTGGTGGTTTTGCTGCCACATCCTCTGTTTGTGGGGTGGCATGTGCCACTGTCACTCCAGAGTGTGAGGAAAAGGTCAAGACCGCAGCAGAAGAGGGAGCAAGGGGAGCCTAAGATCTTTTATGGTTTTTCAGGTGTGTACTCCACTGCAGCTCGTGATTTGCATTTAGATTCTTGGTCAGAACATTTTCGCCTCGCTTCAGGCTCTGATTGCACAGCGTGCAAACCACTCGCGTCTTGTCATCAGCACATTGTCTGAAGAACTGCAAAGCCAGGGAACTCCTTGGAGCTGGCTTTGGTGTGCTCAGTCCCTAGGTGCGTTGGGCAGTAGCAGGCATACTGATTTCGCACCCTGCTCCCTCTTTTGTTGTGCGGCTGGTGCTGGTTGACCACCACCTCTTCCTCAGAACTGCACATGTTGGGTCTAGGACCTCATCCTCCACATCACCGTCCACCCACTCTTCGCCCCTGCCCTTCTTGCCGGTCTGCACACGGCAGAAGGACGCAGCAGTTGGCACCTGTGTTTCGTCATCATAATCAGAGACATGCTGCGGTTGTCCTCCCATGTCCACATCCTGAAACATAAGTGGTTGGGCATCAGTGCACTCAATTTCTTCCACTTCTGGGCAAGGCTAGGTGGATGGCCCACGGAAACCCTGCCAGCAGAGTCATCAAAAAGCATAAGAGACTGCTGCATGACTTGGGGCTCAGACAGCTTGGCTGATTTGCAAGGGGGTGAGGTGAAAGATAGATGCACATGGGCTGCAGGTGCCAACTCTGCAGTTTCAGCAAGGACCGGGAGACAATGTGAAGGAACTGGAGGCACTGTCATGCATCCAATCTACTACCGACTCTACTTGTTCTGGCCTCACCATTTGTACACCGGTATTCGGGCCTACAAAATGACACTGAACATCCTGTCACCTACGTGCACCTGAGGAAGGTGTTTCATTTAAGCGTGTAGCTGGCACAGATTGACCACGTCCTCTCCCTGCAACAGGAGCTCCACCAACACCAGCAGCACCACGACAAGGGCCATGTCCCTTATTTGATGCTCTCCTCATTCTTTGAGGTCACCCACCGAACTAACAGACAGATTAACTATACTAATTTCCTTGTCATGTATGCAATGCAGGTGTACCTCACACCAAAAATGGGAATATGTCACCCACCGAACTAACAGACGGATTAACTATATTAATTTCCCTGTCACACATGCAGTGCACGTGTATCTCACATCAAAAATCGGTATAAGTCACCGGTGAACTAACAGACGGATTAATTATATTAACTTCCCTGTTACGTATGCAGTGCGGGTGTACCTCACACCTAAAATGGGAATATGGGAAAACTTAGAGGCACGATCTACTATCACTACTATTATTGCAGTGACCCTACCAATTTTCACTATAATTACACCCAAATATTAAGAATATGTTTATATTTCCTTAATTTTTATTATTAGATAATTTTTCACAATCACTGGACTTAATTAATTTTTTTATTTTATTTTTTTATTTCTTCATATATTTTTTTATACTTTTTCATCCTTTTCACCAATCACTGTAACATTTTCCCTTTTTTCCTTTTCAGATCAACACAATTATGGATGTATTTATTTTCTACATGGACATAATGACCTAAAATTTAAATTTTGATTACAACAAGACAATTCATTGATTAATTCACACAATTTTTTTACTTATATTTTTCTTATATTTTAAGTCACCCACAAAACAAATGGCCAAATTCCTAACACTCTACCTCGCTTCAGCTGCCTGCTTCCTGTCCCTGCACTACTCACATGATGCACCGGCCAATCACAGCCATGCCATTACTAGGCATGGCTGTGATGGCCTCTAAGTGCCCACAGCTTGAAAGCTTGTTGATTGGCTGCCCTGCAACCTTTCAAAAGCTTTATTAAATGCCCGAACACCGAACTGAAACCCAAACTTTTCCAGCAAAGTTCGAGTTCGTGTCGGGGTACCCGAACTCCCAAAGTTCGGGGACGGTCCCGAACTTTGCAGTTCGGGTTCGCTCAACACTACTTATGAATGTTTTATATCCCAACAGTGAAATATTGCATATTCACAAATTGTTCCCAGCCTCATTTTCCTACATAAGTGAAAAAAGAAGGTTCCTGGACACCACTGCTGTTGTTCTCTTGTGTCTTTATTATATAGCTTAGATTACAGTATGCGGTATGCCAGTTATAGGTAAATATTGTAGCAACGTTTCGGCGATAAACGCCTTCATCAGGACACTGGTCGTGCCGCACTATGTGGAAATCCGTAAGTATAGTTGTTGTATGGGGCTCTATGGTTTCAGTGGCAAAGCTGTGTGGATTCAATGGTTGAAGTCTCCTAGCTGCCATGAGACTTCAAACATTGAATCCACACAGCTTTGCCACTGGAACCATAGAGCTCCATACAACAACTATACTTACGGATTTCCACATAGTACGGCACGACCAGTGTCCTGATGAAGGCGTTTATCACCGAAACGTTGCTACAATATTTACCTATAACTGGCATACCGCATACTGTAATCTAAGCTATATAATAAAGACACAAGAGAACAACAGCAGTGGTGTCCAGGAACCTTCTTTTTTCACTTATAAACCTGGCCTGGGAACCATTTCCTGTGACCCACACCTCACGAGGAGAGCACCACCCAACCTATACAGAATCATTTTCCTACATATACATTTTTTTTAACTGAGAAGGAAATTTTTTCTTCTTGTTAAAGATTCATTCTCTTGGGTATCTGTACTACCAAAATATTGGATATTGGTGACAGGAAAGATGTCTTTAAATGTACAATTATATGTATTTGTGCAAAAAATTTAGAACCTATGGTCCACTTCAGAAAGACGCAATTACAGTTAATTATGCAATTGAAAGTCATTGTGAAAACTAATAATTGTGCCTTAAATAAGAAATAGAAAGCTGACTCTATTACAAGTAATTTTCATTTCAAGCTTTGAATAGTCCTACAGCACTTAATTAGACACTTTTATTATTTATATGTAATAAACCTCAATCTTTTAATTGTGATGACAGGCAACTGCATCATTTAAATGCTTTGGGAGCGTGCATCACAGATAAGTGGGGATGTGATGGGAGACCTTTGATGTGACTCCTCTGTAATCGATATACGTCAATTTATAGCTTTGCTCCTGGGATCACTAGGATTACACAGTTATCAAATCTTCACATCTAAATTAATCTGTCATTGGCAGAAAGACTCTCAATTCGAAATCCAGAGCATTTCTTGACTGCTACAACGTTAACATGATAAAAGAAACCAAGCTGCTACCTTCTAAATCTACACCAGCTCACTTTGTATCTGTCTGTGAAAGTAATGGTAGATTTAGCAGCAGAAAGAGAGCTTATGAATTAACTCCAAATGTATGGAAAGTTCATTTTCAATAAGGCCCCTTGCAAACGAGCGTGTATCACGCTGCGAGTCCGCAGCGCAGCTCCCGGCCTGAACTCCCAGCACTGGCGGATCACATAGCATTATATTGATTTATGATGCTATGTTAGGCTACTTTCACACTGGCGTTAGATGCTGATCCATCTGGTATTTGCACAGGCGGATCCGCACCTATATTGCAAATGTTTGTATCCGTTCAGAACGGATCCGTTTGCATTAGCTTTAAAAAAAATTGTCAAAGTTAAAACGGATCTGTTTTGAATTACATTGAAAGTCAATGGGGGACGGATCCATTTTCAAATGCACCATATTGTGTCATTGAAAACAGATCCGTCCCCATTGACTTACATTGTAAGTCAAAACGGATCCGTTCGGCTCCGCTTCGTCAGACGGACACCAAAACACTGCAAGCTGCTTTTTGGTGTCCGCCTCCAGAACGGAATGGAGGCGGAACGGAACCGAACTGATGCATTATGAACAGATCCTTATCCATTCAGAATGCATTGGAGCTTAACTGATCCGTTTTGGACCGTTTGTGAGATCCCTGAAACGGATATCACAAACGGAATCCAAAACGCCAGTGTGAAAGTAGTCTAACCCTTACAGTTCTGGAAAGTATTGTATAACACTGGCAGCATTATGTCAGTGTCATCTAATACATTCCAGGACTGCAAGGGTTACATAGCATCGAAAATCAATATAATGCTATGTGACCCCGTCAGTGCTGTGAGGTCAGGCTCGGTGCTGCGCTGCAGATTCGCAGCATGACACACGCTCGTCTGTAAGGGGCCTTAAGACTGTTCTTTTTGTTTAAACCATTTAGAGGCCTGCAGCCTTTCAAGTTATTGATGTTGAAACACAACATACCCGTCAATAATGGAAAACCATCAGTGAAGCAGAAAATAAAGAACTGCTTCAAAGTCTACGACAGAAATATTGGAAATTTTTATTAAAGAACTAGCAATATATGAATGCATAACTTGGCCAAACGGAGGCAGGGCTGCTTTAACCATAGGGTAAATGATAAACCCTCACGGGCCATACAACAAAAGCAACATTTTACACCTGTGTTTGCATCCTCTGGACTGACCCAGCAACCCCTCCCCTGTAAAACAAAAGGTCAGCATGGCAGAAAAAAGGCAAAAGTCCTCAGTTCAAGTCCTTAAGCCAGTGAATTGCACTGCAAAGCTCCACAGAAATGGAGAGAGTGAGCCACTGTGTAAGTGGCTGAGGTCTGACTTTGGGTCTGTATCTGTTTTTGATTGGGTCTTTAGGGAGTTTGGTCTGGAGATATGTATATAGGGGGTGTGTATTTTTTTACAGGGTCTCAGGTTATATTGAGGTGGTCTTGTTCTATATATCTTCAGAGGGGCTGATCTGGGTTCTGCATTTATTGAAGGGTCTGTTTTTAAGGGTTTAGTATGCAATTCTTTAATTCCAACATTGTTTTTAGGTTTATGTTGTTCATCTAGAGGTGAAAATAACATGGTGATCATTTCCTGTGGGCCAGAACAATTATGGAAACACCAAAATGTGTCAACATATTCTGAGACCCAGAATATTTTTAATCCATGTTACTCTATGAGAGCTTGTTATATATTTTTTTTGCCCAGCTGGCAATTGTGCTGTTGTTTTTATCACATTTATTCCATATTTTGGGGAGTGAGATGACCAAAATCAGCAATGTGATAAATGGGAAAGGGTATGGTGACACATTATGGCAACATCAAAATGTGTCCCCATATTCTGGTTCATAGACTCATGTTTTTGCTGGGACTTGTTTTGTTTTTGTTTTGCACCGGTTGGGTGGTGAAGGTGTAGTTTTTATCATATTTATTCAATTTTTTTGGGTAGTGAGATGACCAAAAACATAAATTTGTATATGATAAATGGGAAGGTTTGTTTTGATCTTGTAATAATTTGGGGGCTAGTCTGAATTTATATTTATTTAGGGATGCCAAATTTCATTTTATAAAAAAGTATAATTAACTACACCATTCCACTTTTTATTATATATATATTATTTTTTCCTATATGTATGGTTGTGAGAAGTTATCCCCTGTTCACAGAATTGGGGATAACTATTAGATCAGTTGGGGTCCTACCACTGGACCCCAACTGATCTAATCGATTATGAGAAACTGTACCCTTTAGGCCCCCCAAAATGAATGGAGCAGCAGGTCAGGCATGGGGGTAATGGAGGTAACTGAATGTTGTAACTCCATTCATTTTGGGGGGGAGGCCTTAAGGATTATGTGGTCCCCATTCTCGTGATCAGTTGGGGTTCCAGTGCTTCTTCTTAGTATCAACCCTTTCAGAATTCACATATTAATGCCTAGGGAATTTTTGAAGACAGGCACTTTGCTTAAATAAGCACTCCCATAAAAAATAATTATTCTCTAGCTCATTAGAAAGGTACATGATATAAACTGTAGTAAAAGTAATCTTTATATGGTAACTGTATTTGAAAGTTATCTGCTTTCTTCTGATCCTTAGCTGTGTCTTGTGACCAACACCCTGACTCTTCAACTGACTCAGTGTCTTGAGTGTGGACAGGAAGTCAGTTTCTCTATTCACCCCTATGAGCCTGACATTGAGGTTGTCATAGAATTGATTAGAGGAACTGACTTCCTGTCCACCCGTATGACACTATGTCAGTTGGAGAGTCTGAGTGGCAGTCATACAACACAGCTGAGGACCAGGAAGGAGTGGATAACTCACAAATGCAGTCACCGGTAAAAAGATCCATGACTAATGTAAAATATTAAAATCAAACATCATATAGTGCATGACAACCTGTACTTCACATGAATCCAGAGATCTCCTCATTCATTGCTCTGCTAGATTTATATCAAGCTGGCAGCTCAGGGGAGTCTTTTCTGCTGCAGCTCAGGGGGCGTGTCTATGCTCTACCTATCACAGCTCAGCAAGCATTTATGGGTGTTCAGTACAGTAGGGACCCTGTTACTCATGTAGTCTGTAGCCCTCATCTTTTATGCTTGCTAGTTTTTAGAATTTATTACAGCATTATATGCCTGTAACAGTCAACTAAATCTTATTACTTTACATGTGTCTTCACAGGGCAAGCTTCATCAAAAGGGCGCTAACTTCCCAGCCCTCCATGCCTACTGACTGTGATGGAAGAACTTGATAGTAATGTGAGGTAAACGTGAAAAAATATTATCAGTTCATCTGATGTGTATCTTATACCACAATTTAAGTATTAAGTGGTGCTATAATTAGTGTTGATATATTCAAAGCCAAATGAATAGACTTCAATCCGAATTTCAGGAAAAATTTGATTTGCCATGAAGTCGAATTTCTGTGTGCTTCATGGTAACAAATCTATTTTTCCTGAAATAGCAGCAAAAAAACAAAAAACAGTTACCTAAAATACTCACCTCATCTATTTGCTCACAGAGAGGCCGTTGCGGCCATCTTGATTGAAGATACCACACAAAATCTCGGGCAGGGTTAACTGTGATGTCGGCCAGGTGTGGTGACATCAGTGATTTTGCGTGATGTCTGCAATAAAAATGGCAACGACTGCCTCTTCGTGAGAAAATGGGTAAGGCGAGTATGTTTTTTTTCTATATTTTTTTTTAAACCAGATTAACCCCTGAAATGACTTAATTTTAATCTCCATTTCCGCAATCAGCGATGAACATGGCATCTGAGAGGTTTAATGACGGGGGGCGGCGCAATCACCATTCCCCATCATTGTGCCCACTATATACAAAGGAATGCGCTTCATAACTAAGTAATTTGTCACAAATCGAATTTCTTTGTGAAATTCGGTAAAGCAGACGAATCGAATTTTTCAGAACTTCGCTCATCACTAGCTATAATATCTGAAGGACTAGTGAGCTATAGCATTGCCTGGCTTAAGTAAGCCTACATCCACATGTAGCAGAAATGCTGCAAGTTTTCCATCTTGACTTGTGAATGGAAAATCAGTAGTGTATTACCATAGCAGCAAAGGCGATGACATTTGAATACATTTGTCTACACAGCACTGGAAAATATGGTGCATAAATGGACTTCCAGGGGGTCACATATCAAGTCAGACATTTTCTATGCCAGACTTGATATCTCCCTGCACCGCTGGAGGATGCATTTAATTTATGATTCAGCACACACAAGCGTATATTCTGTCAGTCTGTGTGTCTAGAATGCAATCATTTATACCAGAAAACTGGCGTAAATGATAGTAAATCTGCAGAGGTTGATGCCCGCTCCATATCGCAACCCAGTTTTGGAAAGTGGAGAGGTGGCTTAAAAGCACAAAAAAAATGACCAAAAATATGTGCTGCTTAAAAAGTCTGGTATAGGGCTTTAAATGACCCCCACAGTGCAGATTTTAAATCTGAAGCATGTGAGCTGTTTCTGTGGATTTTCACAGCAGATTTTCTCATGCCCGTGAAGACATGCCTTAATTCCCATGAGTTATTCCTGAAAACCTTACAGAGTGAATCTACAGATGTACCATGGTTTTCTGGTAATCATCACATTTTCTATATTCTGCGAGTTCGTACATTGTAAAAACTTGTTGTTGGAATACTGGGAAGGAGAAGACAGAGTTAATGCACCACTGCCTAAGTCCAATGGGTTATCCCATGATTAATTTAGAAAACTCTGACATCATTTAGTACATGACAATTTCTTTGTAACAAAGCTAGAACCAGCCCTGTACCTCACATGGATCCAGAGATCTCCCCATTCATTGCTCTGCTAGATTTATATCAAGCTGACAGCTCAAGGGGAGTGTCTTTTCTGCTGCAGCTCAGGGGGCGTGTTCATGCTCTACCTATCACAGCTCAGGGGGCGTGTCCATGTCCTACCTATCACAGCTCAGGAGTTGTGTATTTTCTGCTGCATCTCAGGGGGCGTGTCTCAGCTCTCCCTATCACAGCTCAGGAGGCAGTTGAAGGATAAAACTAAACATGTGCGACCTTTTAAATGAACAAGACAAAGAAATAAGAAATTAAGTGGCGCTATACTGTTACATTTTTATTAAATAACTCAGCGGCTATACAAAATGTTTAATTACATGCAATTACAAAAGTATTTAGATCCAGGTGCTGGTTTGAAAACTGTACAATATTTTTTGTGGCAGAACTCCTTTAGGATAACTGAGAAATAGCTAAATAGAATATTGAAAGATATTGCACAAGACGCAAACTCCAGTAAATATAAGTATTCTTCTTTCTTTGCGTTATGAGGTAAATGCTATTAATAATAATTATGCATAACTTGCTGAATTTTGTAATTTGCTTCTTACTTAGCTAAATTTCAAACTAGCGTTTATAGAACTATAACGAGGCCTGGCGGAGATCCGGCTGCAACCCGGCAAATATGCCGAGAATCAGCCAGACTAATACCACTGTGCGCAACCTTTTTTGTCTAGTTGATACCCAGCATTCTATGCAGTAACAGCTATCCTGAAGGCTGTGTCGGCAGTGTGATACAAGCCTTACTCCTCAGCATCTACAAACTGTCACTTTTTTGTATAAAAGTCAATGTTGACAAAGTTGTTTTTGATCTGTTACCAAGGAGCATGTTAGGGGATACTGGCGGAACTTGAAATGATACGCAAGTCCCGGGGAGAATGAGTCTAGGCTTTTATTATATAAAGTGGCCTCATGCACACAAACGTATTTTGGGTCTGCATCCGAGCTGCATATTTTGCGGCTCGGGCACGGACCCATTCACTTCACTGGGGCTGCAAAAGATGCGGACAGTACTCCGTGTGCTGTCCACGTCCTTTGCTCCGTTCTGTGGCCCCGCAAAAAAAATAGAGCATCTCATATTCTTGTCCGTTTTGCGGACAAGAATAGGCATTTCTACAAGGGGCCGCATTCCGTTCCGTAAATTGCGGAATCGAACGCGGAACAGCTTCCGTGTTTTGCGGATCCGCGGATTGCGGACCGCAAAACACCTACAGTCGTGTGCATGAGGCCTAATACTGTATATAGATTGAACCATGTCAATGATTTTATATTGTGGGCCATTTCTGGAAAAACAAATGGGTTTCTGTTATAGAAAATGAAAGTGAAATATTTATTGCACCCACTAGCAAATATGATTGAACCCTTGTCGCACCAAATATAGTAAACTTTTCTTGTACCATGTTTGTTGCTTTCTCTTATTTAATATTATATGATCTTTAGTTTTACTCTTCTTAGGCTATCTTGACACATTTTGATAAGAGAGAAAAGAAAAGCATAAATATATTACTCTACTGCATACACCCGCTGCACGATTACAGTACATCTCCTGTAAAAAGCAACATCTTTTTGCCAGATATTGAAGCATTACATTTAAATGTATGCCCCTGCCGTGTATGTTGAATAAATTGTCTTTCCTTTATTTTTTATTTACTAGTATATATGGCAGCGACGGAACTGTGTCCTTTTACCAAGTACTCATATGACAAATTCTACCTAGAACACCATAAATATGTGTTTTATATACATGGGTAACAACTGTGTGTGCCTATAAATTGAACATAACCCACTGAAAGTATTACAAAAAGGTACTTTACAGGGTGTGACACATTTCATGACAGGGAAGAACCTATGCCTACTTCAGGAAAAAGCAGGGGAATGTTTTCCTACAACCTCCACTAATTTATTACAATCAAATAATATAGCTTCAAATTGGTGCAAAACCAAAAGCTTATTATGCTAGAGAATATATTCAGTATATAACACAACATAATAATGTCAAATTTTTTATACAATTGTGTTTTGGTCAGGGTTGGATTAATAAATTGGACAGTAACCAAGAATCTGGCAGTTGAAAAGACTGCTGGCCCCCTACTTACTCTGCAAGTGGTGGTGGCCGAAGTTGTACGGTATCATACCAGAATATTTTCCACACTTACATTAACCACCTCACAGTTGCCCCAAGCCCTGGTACCTGAGGGAGGCTGAAGCACTCTTCTGCCACATAAGCATTTTATACATTTAGCATCCAACCTAGGAGTTTTTGTCACCGATGGTTATTTGCTTAAGAAATGTTATTATTTTCGCAGAGGTTAACCCCTTGGTGACCAGCCTATTTTGGGCCTTAATGATCAAACATCGTCGTATTCAAAGAGCTATAACCTTTTTAGGATACACGTCAGGTGGGCCTGGGCCTTGATTAGGCCCTAGGCTGCCATGCCAAGACATTGGAACCCCATAATGTCATTTTTGGGGTGACAATGGGAGATGGAGTCCGCTCCCTCTGTATATCAGTTAGATGCTACAGTTGCTTTAGATGCCACGGCATCTAAAGAGGTAAACAACCCGGATTGGCGCTTCTGTCAGGACTGTTAAAGCAAGAACACCGCTGTAATGTTACAGTCGAGCCTTCTCTCCTCTGCATGGGAGACCCGTGCTGTGCTTACACTGAGCTGACATAAAAAAGTGGGGGCCCAGCTTATAATCCCTTAGTGACTGTCGTAAAAAAGGTATATTGGTGGTCACTAAGGGGTTAAAGGGGTTTTGCAGTGCTTAGATATTGGTGCACTCATGATAGGCCATCAATATCTTAGCACTGCATAACTTCTTATATACATGTAAAATATAGAAATGTCAAAGAAAGCTTAGTTTTTTTTTTGTAACAAGGATTTTAATCATTTTTTCTTCAACATTGAATTCAACATTTTTCAGATTTTTCATTGCATATTTACTAGTGTTGATCGAGCACCAAAGTGCTCGGGTGCTTGAGTAGAACACCTCGGGATGCTCGGGTGCTTTACCGAGCACCCGAGCACAATGGAAGTGAATGTGAGAACCCGAGCATTAAACCAGGCACCCCCTGCTCTGAAGAGCTGACCATCTAAAACATTCGAGACGAGGGCCTGCTGCTGAGCTGACCATCTAAAACATTAGGGGTGAGGGTCTGCTGCTGCAGCTTACTATCGAAAAAATTATGGTTTAGGGTCTGCTGGTGAGCTGACTCTCTAAAACCTTAGGGTCGAGGACCTGCTGCTGATCTGACCATGGAAAAATTATGTGCGAGGGCCTGCTGCTGAGCTGACCCTCTAAAACATTAGGAGCAAGGCCAGCCTAATAAGCATGTTGATATAATGGAGGAGGACGAGAAAAGGAAGATTGAACCATATACCCTTTTTTTGTGGTGGAAGGGGTGCATGGGAATACCGTGCATTCAATACACCATAAAAGCCACTTTTAACGTGCCTTTATGTTCAGCCCCTTTCCTCTGGTGGAGTAGAGAAGTCAGGGGCAATCCAGGCCTTGCTCATTTTTATAAGAGTCAACATTTTCAGTTGACGGGCGGATGCACTTATCAATTATTATGCCCCCAGCGGCACTAAATACCCGCTCTGACAAAACACTGGCGGCAGGGCAGGCCAGCACCTCCATGGCATAGAGTGCCAGTTCGTGCAAGATGTCCAGCTTGGACACCCAATGGTTGTAAGGCACAGAGGGATCATTGAGGATGCAGGCACGGTCTGCTACGTACTTCTTCACCATCTTCCAAAATTACTACCTCCTTGTGACAATAGGCCGCGCATCAGGGTGAGAGTGCTGGCGGGGTGTCATGAAACTGTCCCAGGCCTTTGAAAGTAGTGCCCTGTTGGAATTGTTGTGTGTTCCCCTCATCTCCCCTCCTTGGTTGCCCAAGGAACTACGTACTCTGCCGCCAGCGTTGTCAGCTGGAGATTTTTGGAGCAGTTTTTCCACAAGGACCTTCTGGTATTGCACCATTTTGCTAGTCCTCTCCACCATTGGAATGTGAGATGAGAAGTTCTCTTTGTAGCGGTGGTTGAGAAAGGTGAACAACCAGTAATCGGTGTTGGCCAAAATGCGTATAATGCAGGGGTCACATGGGTCATAAAGTTAGCCATGTGTGCCAGTCCCAACAGACAAGACTTCGCTGTCCTCATGAGGAGGATGACTCTCAATCTTCTCACCCTCTTCCTCCTCCACACTGAACAGATGGAATAAACCTGCTATGCGTACTACCCTCTGTAGCGGGGACAACCGTCTCCTGCTCCTCCTCATCATCATCCAAATCGCGCTGAGAAGATGAAATGAGGGTGGTCTAACTATCACCCTGTGTAATGTCTTCCCCCATTTCCACCTCTTCCACATGCAAAGCATCTGCCTTCATTGTGAGCAGCGAGCGTTTCAGTAGACGCAGAAGTGGGATGGTTACGCTACAAAAGGGGTAACAATAGGAAGGGGCAGGCCCAACACCTGACCACTTCCTTCATGTACAGTACAATCATACAGGAAGTGATGACACACAGGAAAAAACCACCACATGTCTCCCAATTGCCACTAGAGTGAAATTTGTTCTGTTGTAGAAATTTCCTTGTGTCCGACGCACGTATCCAAGCTGCGCTAAATGAACCATGAAACATCTTATCTGACTCCTGGAAGAGTGTGCCCTTTCCTTACACAAAAGAGCTTGATACACGTGCTTGTAAGCACAGGAGAAATTGTTTGTGGCTGGCGTACTTTGGTGCACGTTTAGCGCAGCTTGGATACGTGCGTCGGACACAAGGAAATTTCTACAACAGAACAAATTTCACTCTAGTGGCAATTGGGAGACATGTGGTGGTTTTTTCCTGTGTGTCATCACTTCCTGTATGATTGTATTACTGCTGCAGTGTTGCCAGACCAGCGGCAGCTGTAGATGACTTTCAGAAATGGGCACACACCCGACGCACCTTCACCAGTAGCTCAGGCAAATTGGGGTAGGTTTTGAGAAACCGCTGAACCACTAAGTTGAACACGTGGGCTAGGCATGGTATGTGTGTGAGCTTGCCGAGCTCCAAAGCCGCCACCAAGTTAGGCCATTATCAGACACATCCATGCCTGGTTGTAGGTTTAGTGGCAAGAGTCACAGCTCAGTCTGGTCCCTTATACTCTGCCACAGCTCTGTGGCGGTGTGCTGTTTGTCACCTAAGCAAATAAGTTTCAGTACGGCCTGTTGCTGCTTCCCCACTGCTTCCAGCTACTGACTGATGGCTGACTGGTGCTGCAAGATCAGAGTTTAAAAGTGAAAGTAGAAGAGGAGGTGGAGGAGGAGAAGGGGGGTTGCAGCCACTAATGGAAGTAGGGCCCTGATGGAAGTAGGGCCCGCAGTCCTTGGCATAGCACCTGTGCCATTCCAGGGCCTGGGGTATTGACATCTGCACTCTGCGCTGGGACACAGAAATGGATGTGCTAGCTGATGGTGCTTGCGAAAATCTAGGTGCAGGGCGGGAGGCATCTGGGTCTGCATCTTGGACAGGGGATTTGCCAGCACTTATCACAGGGGAAGAGGAGGCAGTGGTGTGGCCCACAGACATTGACTGTGGACCCAGGCATTCGGCCCACCTATTAGGGTGCTTTGATGCCCTGTGGTGGATCATGCTGTTGGTGGTGAGGTTGCTAGTGTTCACGCCGCTGCTCATTTTGGTACGGCACAGGTTGCAAATGACAATTCTTTTATCATGTGCACTTTCATCAAAAAAGCACCAGACTGCAGAACACCTACCCCTTGGCAAGGGAGATTTCCGCAAGTGGGTACTCCGGGGAACAGTTACAGGCCTGTTTAGTGTGGCCTGCCTTCTCCCTTTTGCCACTCCACTGCCTCTTCCAGCCTGTTGCGGTGCTGCGGATCCCTCCCTCTCTGTACTGCTGTTCTCGCTCGGCTTACCGCCTTCCCAGGTTGGGTCAGTGATTTCATTGTCCACCACCTCCTCTTCCACTTCCTCACTCTGGTTATCCTCCTGACTTGTTGATCTAACAACAAGCTCAGTTATTGACAACTGTGTCTCATCCTCATAATCAGCCTCTTGAGACACTAATTGCCGTTGACTTATTGGCAACTGTGTCTCATCATCATCCACCTCTTGAAACAACTAATTGCTGTTCCCCACCGCCATCTTCTTCTGACTGTGGATGCTTAAGAGTTTGGAATTCAGGGCACAAGCTCTCCTCATGTCCCCCTTCAAGCGGGCTTAGAGAGAGGCCCAAATTAAGGAATAGCGATGAAAAGAGCTCCTTGGAATATCCGAGTGTTGGATCACTTGTTTGAAAAGACTCTCCTTGGTGGGAGGAAGGAGGATCAGGGTTAGGATTCTGTTGACCAGACTCTTGGCTACTGAGACTGGACTTTGTGGAAGACAGGGTGGTGCTTAACCGACTGGAAGCATTATCTGCTGCAATCCAACCGACCATCTGCTCGCACTGGTCTGACTTCGAGACTGGTGTCCTGCGCCGCCCTGCAAACTGGAACACGAAGCTAGGAATCGTGGATGAGTGCGTTTCTTGTGCTCTGCCAGCAGGCACAGTTTCACCGCATCCAGGGCCAAGGCCTCTGCGTGCTCCATCAGCAGCACGGCCACTTCCCTGTCCCTTACTGCTCGCCTTCATCATATTAAATGGTATATATGCTTGCAAGTATGTCATATGTACAGTAGCGCAGTTTTTTTAAGTGTATGCGCAAAAAAATTGCAGTCAATGTCACAGATATTTGGGATGTGGAAACATTATACAGGAGATGTACCGCAGGTAATGTCACTGTCCGCATCATCTACGGAAAAAGTGCACTGGATGTCACAGATATTTTTGGTATGCGCACACGTTAAACAGGAGATGTAGCGCAGATAATGTCGCTGTGCACAGCGTCTACGGAAAAAGTACACTGGATGTCACAGATATTTTTAGGATGTGGACACGTTAAACAAGAGATGTAGCACAGATAATGTCGCTCTCTGCAGCGTCTATGGAAAAATGGATATCACAGATATTTTTAGGGTGCACAAAAGTTATACTGGAGATGTAGTATTGTAGATGTAATGTCTCTGTCCGCAGCGAACACCGTCTACGGAAAAAGTACACTGGATGTCACAGATATTTTTAGGCTGCGCACACGTTACACAGGAGATGTAGCCCACATAATGTCGCTATCTGCAGCAGTCAAACAATTGCATGCTATTTAGAGCAGGTCAGGAGCGTAGCTAACGGCTCATGGGCTCGGTGCAAAGTTCAGCTTGGGCCCCCTTCCCTCAGTGCTTTGTGTGTCTTCTTATGTGGCACAAGTGTCTTTGGGCCCCCTCAGGCTCATGGGCCCGGTAGCGACTGCTACCTCTGCACCCCCTATAGCTACGCCCATGGAGCAGGTTGCGCTGAACACCGCGATGTGCCAAGCGTCGCGATACTCAAGCCGAACTGGTGTTTGGCCGAGCATTCTCACTCAACACTAATATTTACTTTTTTATTATTTACTTTTTAACTATTGTAGAAACAGTAGAACATAACTCTTTAACTCTTATACAGATAGCCAGAAGGAGATTTTTATCTATAGTGACATAAAAATACTAGATTTGAAAATTACATTGGAAATAATTATGATGATCTGTCATCTGAGGGTGAACGAAGTCCAGTGTTCACTAGAACCTCTGGGAGATTTGCCTATATGCTTGTGACCTTTTAGCCTAATACCTAACCAAGAGACTAAATAATGTAATGAATAAATGCTACTTGCAACTTCCTAGCCTGTTAACCACTTAAGCCCCCCTAGCTTAAACACCCTTAATGACCAGGCCACTTTTTACAATTCCGCACTACACTACTTTCACCGTTTATTGCTCCGTCATGCAACTTACCACCCAAATGAATTTTACCTCCTTTTCTTCTCACTAATAGAGCTTTCATTTGGTGGTATTTCATTGCTGCTGACATTTTAACTTTTTTTTGCTATTAATCAAAAATGACCGAAATTTTTACAAAAAAATGACATTTTTCACTTTCTGTTGTAAAATTTTTAAAAAAAAACTACATTTCTATATACATTTTTCTCTAAATTTATTGTTCTACATGTCTTTGATAAAAAAAAAGTCCAATAAGTGTATATTTATTGGTTTGGGTAAAAGTTATAGCGTTTACAAACTATGGTGCAAAAAAGTGAATTTCTGCATTTTGAAGCAGCTCTGACTTTCTGAGCACCTGTCATGTTTCTTCAGGTGCTAGAATGTCAGGAAAGTATAGGCCTAATTCACACGTCCGTCATGTTTTGCGGATCCACGGATCCGCGGATCCGCAAAACACAGACATCGGCAATGTGCGTTCCGCAATTTGCGGACCGCACATCGCCGGCACTCTCATAGAAAATGCCTTTTCTTGTCCGCAATTGCGGACAAGAATAGGACATGCTCTATTTTTTTCGGGAACGCAATTGCGGACCCGGAAGTGCGGATCCGCAATTGCGGACCCGGCAGGGACATCGCCTGTCCCCATTGAAACTAATGGGTCCGCAAATCTGTTCCGCAAAATGCGGAACAGAATTGCGGACGTGTGAATAAGGCCTAAATACCCCCCAAATCACACCATTTTAGAAAGAAGACACCCCCAAGTATTCGCGGAGGGGCATGGTGAGTTCATGTATCATTTCATTTTTTTTCACAAGTTAGCGGAAAATGACACTTTCTGAGAAAAATAAAATAAAAAAAAGTTTCAATTTCTGCTAACTTCTGGCAAAAAAAAAAGAAATCTCAGACGGACTCACTATGCCCCTCAGTGAATACCTCGGGGTGTCTACTTTCCGAAAAGGGGTCATTTGTGGGGTGTGTTTACTGTTCTGGCATTTTGGGCAGGGCTAAATTGTGAGCCGCCATGTAAAACCTAAAGGTACTCGTTGGAATTTGGGCCCCTTTGCGCACCCAGGCTGCAAAAAAGTGTCACTTATGTGGTATCGCCGTACTCAGGAGAAGTAGGGCAATGTGTTTTGGGGTGTATTTTTACATATACCCATGTTGGGTGAGAGAAATATCTCTGTAAACTGACAACTTTGTATAAAAAACAAAACGGCACAGATTTCCTCATTCGCATCGATCAATGTGGATGAATAAATCTCTGCCAAAAAATAGTAAGGCCCCATTCACACGTCCGCAAAAGTCTCCGCATCTATTCCGCAATTCTGCGGAATAGATGCGGACCCATTCAGTGTGAATGGGGCTGGCGGTGATGCGGAGAGCACACTATGCGCTCGCCGCATCAGCATTTGCGGAGCTGTGGCCGCAAACTTCCGGGTTTCAGCCCCCAAACATCCGGCCGCAGCTCCGCAAAAGATAGAGCATGTCCTATTCTTGTCCGCAATTGCGGACAAGAAAAGGCATTTTCTATATAGTTCTGGCAATGTGCGGATCCGCAAAATGCGGAAAGCACATTGCTGGTGTCCGTGTTTTGCGGATCCGTGAATCCATGGATCCGCAAAACACATACGGACGTCTGAATGAGCCTTACAGGGGGGTAATTAGTGTCAGGGGGGTGACATGGGGTGATCGGGGTTAATCAGGGGTTAATCAGTGACGGGGTGGGGGTGGGGTGGATGGGTGGATGGGTGGGGGTGCTGTGGATGGGTGGATGGGTGGGGGGTCTGTGTGGTGATTTGGTGCACTTATAAAAGTTTCTTTGGTGGTCCCAAGCAAAAGGGACCACCAAAGGAACGATCAGCAAGCATATCAGACGCTGTTAACAAAACAGCGTCTGATATGCCATTTTTTTAACTTCTACAGCCTGCCAGCGCACGATCAGCGCTGGCAGGCTGTAGTTTACCTTGTCCCCGACGTGATCCTGTGAACGCGCACAGGAAATCTCGCCTCTCGCGAGATGACGCGCGGGCGCGTCAAGGAGGAACAGACCGACCGCCCGCAGGACGCAATCCTGCGTGAGGCGGTCGGCAAGAAGTTAAGGGCCCTTTACATGGACCGAGAATCCTAAAGATGATCGCTAACGAGCAATGATAGGAACACTGTTTAGTGACTGTCTGGTGGTGTAAATGTACTGCTGATTACCCAATGAACGAGCAAAATGCACATTCATTGGGTGATCTGATTGTTTGTGTGCACACAAAAATATTTGTTGCTGGCAGCAGATTATGCTGTGTAAACAGGATCTGCTGCGAGCAAACGAGTCAGTATCGGGACGAGCGATGGCATTAGCGATCTGCAAAATACAAATGCAACCCATTGACTTCATTTTGCAGACAAGTTTAAGGCTTCTTTCACATGAACGATCCGATTGTGTCGGATTCCAGATGAGCTCAGTGAATCTCGCACCATTTCTCAAGCAAGTTGAGACAGTTTTGTCTGCAATTGCATTCAGTCTTTCAGTTTTTTCTGCACAGGTGCAATCAGCTTGATGCGTTTTTTACGCGCGTGAAAGAAAACCGAAGAATTACAAACAACATCTCCTAGAAAACATCAGTGAAAAATGCATGCATCCGGATGCAATGCGTTTTTCACTGAAGCCCCATTCACTTCCATGGCTCCTTTCAAACAAGAGAGTTTTTTGCGTGGGTGCAATCCGTGAAGTGAACGCATAGTGCCCGCACTGAATCCTGACCCATTCATTTTAATAGGTCCGTGCACATGAGCGTTGTTCCGTGCACATGAGCGTTGGTTTTCATGCATGATTTCTGCGTTGCGTGAGAATCACAGCATGTTCTATATCCTGCGTTTTACAAACAGCCCTGCCCTCATAGAAGTGAATAGGGCTTCAGTAAAAAACGCATTGCAGCCTAAAGGTGGGCAGACAATGTCATAGAGCAGCAGGTAATGCCAGCAGAATGCTTGGGTGTATAGGGAGAGGCATTAACAGTAGAAAGAGGGAGGTGCTCGTGCCGCTCTACAGAGCACTAGTGAGACCTCATTTGGAGTATTGTGTGCAGTACTGGAGACCATATCTGCAGAAGGATATTGAAACTTTGGAGAGAGTTCAGAGAAGAGCAACTAAACTAGTACATGGATTGAGGAATAAAACTTTCAAGGTTAAAGGACCTTAACATGTATAGCTTGGAAGCAAGAAGAGACAGAGGGGATATGATAGAATCTTTCAAATACATAAAGGGAATCAACACGGTAAAAGAGGAGAGAATATTTAAAAGAAGAAAAACTTCTACAAAATGACATAGTTTTAAATTAGAGGGGCAAAGGTTTAAAAGTAATATCAGGAAGTAATACTTTACTGAGAGAGTAGTGGTCGCATGGAATAGCCTTCCTGCAGAAGTGGTAACTGCAACAGTGAAGGAGTTTAAGCATGCATGGGATAGGCATAAGGCCATCCTTCATATAAGATAGGGCCAGGGGCTATTCATAGTATTCAGTATATTGGGCAGACTAGATGGGCCAAATGGTTCTCATCTGCCGACACATTCTATGATTCTATGTTTCTATAATACTGGAGCAGCTCTTTAGCTCAGTAGTAGGAAGTAGAGATGAGCGAATTTTTCAAAAATTCTATTCGGCGGTTCGCCGAACTTTTGGGAAAAAATTTGGTTTGATCCGAATTTATTCACGACAAACTTCATTAAAAAACAGCTATTTCCTGGCTGCAGAAAGTCTTTATTGGTGTAGAACACTGTGCCTTGCAGTAACACGCTTAGGGAGTCTGCTTTGGTAGTGAAATAATACTGTGAGTCTGTATGACATGCAGATGACAGGTGTCGCTCTTAGAATCATTGCACACTTCACTTATTTGGGCAGTTATGGGGCCAAAACTGACCAAATGACTCATGTATGAACTCAGCCTTACAGGTCGATGTTAGCGCCAAGAAGAAGCGCACTCCTTTTACACCATTGTCAGCTGATGACACATAGATGTCTACAGAACCTTTTTCTATTAAACGCTTATTCAAGTAGAGCCCCCGACAGAGTGGAGAGGGTGTCAGCAGTAAGTTTGTGTTGACGTCACTAATTATTTTACCCTTCCTCTGATACATCAGAACAATAACCCCCCAAAAATGGATCCTGTCTGTTGAGCATCTGCCTTCACTCGGTAAACGTTTGGTCAGTAATCCATCAGTATTGCTAAAGCCAAAAAAAAGCAGTGGATCCAAAACAGAGATGACATGTGGCTACCAAATCACAAGCCAATTCTGATGGGACCATAGGCCTTACAGCTGCTATACAGACAGGATCCATTGTGCGTCTCGTTTTTTCTTGCTTCTGACAGATCAGAAGAAGGGTCAAATAAACGATGATATCAGCCAGGCGTAAGGCAAAATAGTGGCCCAGTCATGAAGAGGGGAAGGTGGGAACAGCATGAGAAGTCCACAGAGTGGTTCTATGACATAGTGGTGAGGTGGAAGCAGCAGCATCAGGAGGCCACAGAGTGGCATAATGACAGTGTGAATGTGGAAGCAGCATGAGGAGACCATAGAGTGGCAAGGTGACATAGTGTGTAGGTGGCAGCAGCATCAGTAGGCCACAGAGTGGCAAGGTGACATACTGTGGAGGTGGCAGCAGCTTGAGGATACCACAGAGTGGCAAGGTGACATAGTGTGTAGGTGGCAGCAACATCAGGAGACCATTGAGGCACCCAGTGACGTAGTCTGGAGGTTACAACAGCATCAGTAGGCCACAGAGTGGCAAGATGACATAGTGTGGAGGTGACAGCCGCATCAGTAGACCACAGAGTTACCCAGTGAAAGACTGGGGAGGTGTGTGGCAATACCAGTAACCGCTGATGATGGTGGGTGTAAGAAGGAGCACTTGGCATCAGATTTGTGGCATCAGACGGGTGGCAGCATCAGAATAGTAGCAGAGGCAGGTAGCGAGAAGAAACCGGTCTTTTTTGTCAGGGTTTGGGTGAGGCAGCATGGCTGATCCACACTTGATTCATCTTGACAAAAGGTCAGTCTCTCCACATTTTGGGTGGAACGTCGAGTTCATCTTGGGGTAACTATGGTCCCTGCCGCACTAAACATCTGCTCTGATCCACTCACACTACTGGATGGGCAGGACAGCTTTTCCAGGGCAAACTCTGCCAGTTGCGGCCACAAATCCAGTTTGGCTGCCCAGTAGTCCAGCGGATCTGTTGGTTGAGATCCTGCTCCAGGTCTACCTGCTGCTGCTGCTGGTGAGTAGTTTCTTCAGTAGGCGGGTAAAGAAAGGTGCTCATCAGCGACTCTAGATTCAAGTTGCTGCTGATGGAGCTGGAACTGCTGCAACCCCTACCCTGCTACAGCAGCCATGGCAGAGGACGTGAGTGCAAAGGACCCCTCCGGTCAGACATGCGAGAGGATGTACAATGGCACAGATAGACAGCGGCCAACTTAATACATAGGATGTCTCTATAGCAATTCAGTTTGTCCTCCCTCTCAGCGGGTGTAAAAAAGGCCCCCATTTTCGACTGGTAGCGAGGCTCCAACAAAGTGGATCGCCAGAAGTCATGCCTCTGCTGAATGGTGACAATTCAGCTGTCACTATGCAAGCAAGAGAGCATGCATCAGGCCATTTGTGCAAGTGGCTCAGAGGGACTCCCTGCCTCTATCTCCACTGCATACTGCCACGGTGTGTCTGGGTCCTCTGCCTCATTTCCTCATCGTGCTGTAGCTCCTCTGGCTGGTCCTGCTTCTCCTCACCTGTCACCTGTGTAGAAAAACCACCCATTTCGCTACACGTTGCTTCTGCTCTAATGTCCTCCTCCTCTAGTTCAGCTCCCACAGGGCTCATGTGGCCGTGAGATCTAGGCGCCACGTCTCCAGTCACCTGACCAGACAGATTTACCAGAATCTGTTCCAGGACGTGAAGCAGTGGAATGACGTTGTTTATCCCGTATTCCTGGCGACTGACAAATAAAGTGGCCTCCTTAAAGGGCCTGAGCAAACGGCAGGTGTCATGCATGAGCTGCCACTGGCTGACATCAAAGTTACACAGGGGAGTACTCCTGTCCGCTTGGTTCATCAAGAAATTGTTTATGGCCTTTCTCTGTTCGTATAGTTGGTCTAACATATGGAGGGTGGAATTCCAATGGGTGGAAAAGTCGCATATCAGCCTATGTTGGGGGATGCCGTTCTGCCACTGCAGCTCAAGGAGGGTGTGCTTTGCTGTGTTTGAGTGGCTGAAGTGCATGCAAAGTTTCCTGGCCATTTTTAGGATGTTTTGCAGATGGGTGGAAGACTTCAGGAACCACTTGACAACCAGATTGAACACTTGTGCCATGCACACCATGGTTCTGATTCTGAGTTGTCGCAGAGAAAATCAGGATTTGATTTCTTGACAAAGGACACTGAGCAGTTCCTCCCCTGTGTGACTCTGTTCGCCCAGGGAAACGAGGTGCAGAACAGCGTGACACTCCCGTGCCCTGCACATGTGGTATGCTGAAAGGGGCACTGTGAATTGTCCCTTCAGTGGAGGCTGAGGACACGGTGGAGGATGAGGAGGCAGAGGCGGACATTGTCGCAGGCCCAACGGTGTGACAACGTGGAGGCGGAAGCAGCGTCACCTAGCCAAGTTGCAGGTGTGGCTGTGCATGAACCACATTCACCCAGTGGGCTGTAAAGGACATGTATTGTACCTGACCGTAGTTACAACTGCACACGTCGGTGCTGCCGTGCACTTTGGCAGAAACCGACAACGCTCAAGGACTGGCTCACCTTCTGTTCTACATGTGTTTGCAGGGCTGGTACTGCCTTTTTGGCAAAGGAATGACGGCTTGGGACTTTCCACCTCGGCTCGGCACAAGCCATCAGTTCTCTGAAAGGTGCAGAGTCCATCACTTGGAAAGGGAGGAACTGCAGCACCAGCAACTTGGACCAGAGCACATTCAGCTTATGTGCTATTGGATGAGTGCACGCATACTGTTGTCTCTGGGCAATCGCTTCGGTGATCGATTGCTGGCGGAATGACTGACGAGAAGTAGGAGAAGAAGGAGCTTCAGGACCAGCAGGACCAGCAAATGATGGGAAGGACAGGCAGCTCCCTTCGGCTGAGGTGGCGGAGCTTTCACTACCTGAAACCGGGTGCATGCCACTTAGTGATACAGCGGTTGCTGCAGCAGGCTGGCCCACTACATCGGAGCAACAGTTCTCCCAGGCCACTTTATGGTGACGCTGCATATGTTGACGCAGGGCCGTGGTGCCAACATTGACACCCTGGCCATGCTTAACCTTCTGCCCACAGATTTTACATATGGCTATATTCACCTCCTCTGGTGGCTTAACAAGAAACTGCCACTCCGCCGAGTAGTTGATTTTACCCCCAACACTATGCACTGACTGACTGCTACCACCGCTGCCTCAGTGAACCCGTGCACTGCTACTTCCCGGGCAGGTAGGCTCCTGCAAAGCGGGTGGTCTACCCCGGGCACGTTTGGCTCTCGACCTCCCACTGCTGCCACCCTGCTGACTCCCGGCCACACAAGCTGCCAGCCTCTTCTCCCGATGATGATGAAGCCCCTTCGTCACCTGGTTCCTAAGTGCGATTATATTATCATTATCGAGTACTGTCTGCACGTCACTGATGTCCTCCTTAACAGTCTCTAGGTCAGGAGCCTTACCGCCCGCTGGAGGAAGCAGCGGATGTCTCCTCCACATCTTGGCTTGCCAGTAGCTGCTGACTGTCTTCTAGTAGCTCGTCCTCACTGTATAGTGGAGCTGAGCCCACAGTACAATACTTCTCTGGCTGAGGGAACAGAAATGGATAGAGGCAGGTTGAAAAGGAAGAGTTGTGTCTGATGAGCCCACAGTACAATACTTCTCTGGCTGAGGGAACAGAAATGGATAGAGGCAGGTTGAAAAGGAAGAGTTGTGTCTGATGAGCTCACTGACTCTTGGCTGGGGGTGTCTGATGTCACTTGCGACAAAGTCAAAGATCAAATCAACCACTCAAGAACCACTGGGTTGCTGGTCACGACATGACCGCTAGCTGACACTGGTATCTCAGGCTTCTCGAAGTGACCCCTGCTGCCACGGCCCCTTACTCTGCTGTGACTAGTGATGAGCGGCAGGTGCCATATTCGATTTCGACGAAATTCGCGAATATTCGAATGAATATTCGTTTCATATTCGTCGAAATCGAATATTCGTCATTTTTTCTAGTTATCGCGATTAACATGCGATTTAAATAATCGCATATTGCGATTTGTACTTAAGGCTACTTTCCTATTGGTTTCATATCTAGAATTAGCGAGGATGACGAATATGACGAATGTATTCGTCTATTCTTCAAAACGAAGATAACGAAGTTTCTACATCTTCGTTTTAGCTACCTATTCGTCCGTCAACCTCGCTAATTCTAGCAATCAAATAGGCAGGTTGACTATAGAGACAGCTGTGTTAAATTCGCTATGCGATTTTTTTTTTTTTTTAATAAATAGAATACTTATAATAATTTTATCAAGTAATATAATTATTGTATTAAAAAAAAAAAAAATAATCGCATAGCGAATTTAACACAGCTGTCTGGTAAGTCAACCTTCCTATTTGATTGCTAGAATTAGCGAATAGCGAAGTTGACGATGACGAGACGAATAGGTAGCTAAAACGAAGATGTAGAATACTTCGTTATCTTCGTTTTGAGGAATATGACGAATACATTCGTCATATTCGCTATTCGCTAATTCTACCAAGCCAACCATAACTTCTGTGCTCATGGAGCGTCCCCATCACCATGGGAACGTCTCCATATACTTAAATGTACTGTCGGATTTGAGGAATTACGTTGAAATCGCAATGCGATTAATTCAAGTTATATTAATCGCATTGCGATTTCAACTTAGAGCTGGGTTTATAATGGGTCAGCTTGCTAGAATTAACTGAAGTTAACGAATATGGAATATAGCAGCAGTGCTAAGTTGAAATCGCAATGCGATTAATTTAACTTAAAGTATTCGCATTGCGATTTCAACTTAGCACTGCTAGTGCATAGCATTAGCTATACTCCATATTCGTTAATTCTAGCCTATGTAAGATAGCAGTGCTAAGTTGTAATCGCAATGCGATTAATTTAACTTAAAGTATTCGCATTGCGATTTCAACTTAGCACTGCTAGTGCATAGCTATACTCCATATTCGTTAATTCTAGCCTATGTAAGATAGCAGTGCTAAGTTGTAATCGCAATGCGATTAATATAACTTGAATTAATCGCATTGCGATTTCAACGTAATTCCTCAAATCCGACAGTACATTTTAGTATATGGAGATTCTCCCATGGATGGGGACGCTCCACATGAGCACGGAAGTCGGCAGAAGCGGCAACGGGCACTGACTAGAGCAGCCAGGAAGCCAGGAATCCTCAGGACAGGTAAGAACTACTTTTGGGAAGTAGGAAAGAAAAAAATATAACTAAAAAAAAAACAAAAAAAAAACGAATATTCGAAATAGCGAATTTATAGCGCTATATTCGAAATATTCGCGAATTAGCGAAGTGCCGATATTCGCTAAAAAAATTCGCTTTTCGAATATTCGCGCTCAACACTAGCTGTGACCTCTACCTGCACCAGAAACATTTAGGCCTCTGCCACTTCCCTTCCCTGAATCATGTTTTTCACAGTCTGAGATGTCCTTTAGGTGTTTTTTTGCAAACTCATGGTAAACTTTCATGTGTCTTTTACTGGGGATCTTTCTGTCCAGATTGTCATAAAGCCTAGATTCATTGAGTGTTTCAGTGATGGTTGACCTTCTGGAAGTTTCTTCCGTCTTCACAGACAATCTTTGGAGATCAGCCAGAGTGACCATTAGGTTCTTGATCACCTCTTTTACCATCTCTCCCCCAATTACATAGTTTGATGGGGTGACCAGCTCTAGGAAGAGTCCTGGTTGTTCTAAGCTTTTTCCATTTAAGAATTATGGAGGCCACTGTCCTCTTGGGAAGTTTCTGTTTGGAAAACATTTTTGTACCCTTCTCCAGATCTGTGCCTCCACACAATCCTTTCTCTGAGCTCTACAGGCAGTTCTATCCTCCTTGTGGCTTGATTTTTACTCTGATATGCATTGTCAGCTGTGAGACCTTAAGTAGATAAGGGCCTGTCTTTCCAAATCATGTCCAATCAACTGAATATAATACAGGTGGACTCCAATGAAGGTATATAAAGATCTCAAAGATGATTAAGAGAAATGGGAGTCCCCCAGAGCTAAATTTCAAGTATCACACCAAAGGGTTTGATTCTCTGTCCATATGAAATTTTAGTCTTTCCCTTTCCTTTTTAATAAATTTGCAACAATTTCTAAAATTCTGTGTTTACTTTCTCATTGTATTGAGTTCAGATTGATGGGAAAAACAATTTTTTTTTTTATTATTTTAGCATAAGGTGGCAACATAACAAAATGTTAAAAAAAAGTGAATGGGACTGAAGACTTTCCAAATGCATTGTGTTCCTCAATTAAACATATACATAAAAGTAAATCTTTTTATATATTTTTGTGCCTAGGAGATTTTTAATACTGTAGTGCATTCTTCAAAGCACTGATAAAACAAAACGTAAGAATTAGTGTTTACAATGATTTTTTTTTTTGTCTGATGAACTAAACCATGGTACATATGAATTAAAAGAGGAAAACAGCAGTATAAGGGTCCATTCACACGTCCGCAATTCTGTTCCGCATTTGCGGAACGGAATTGCGGACCCATTCATTTCAATGGGGATAGAATATGTCCCGGCCGGGTCCGCAATTGCGGATCCGCACTTCCGGGTCCGCAATTGCGTTCCCGAAAAAAATAGAACATGTCCTATTCTTGTCCGCAATTGCGGACAAGAAAAGGCATTTTCTATGAGAGTGCCGGCGATGTGCGGTCCGCAAATTGCGGAACGCACATCGCCGATGTCCGTGTTTTGCGGATCCGCGGATCCGTGGATCCGCAAAACACACACGGACGTGTGAATGGACCCTAACACGTCTTATAAGATAAGCAAGAAACCTGTATCTAATGTGATAAATGAAAATTCAGTTATTTTATGGATTCAGTCAACAACTAAGTAAAATATGGTCTTTAACCCCTTAAGGACCCGCGCCGTACATGTACAGCGATGGTGGACGTGACTTAAGGACTAGTGCTGTACATGTGCAGCGGGCTGACCTGGCAGGTGCAGGAGCTGCCGGACCCCTGCTGTATGCTCCAGCATCGATGAAAACTCGGTGGCCATCGGGTCCACACGCTGCTGTGATGGGGACCCTATGGAAGAGAAGGCATCCCGATGCCTTCCTTAGGCGTCGTGGCTGCCTTCCATGACAGCCTGTGAGATCCGGCCCCCTGGATCTCACAGGCAGGAAGCCTGTAAGTGTATTACTCAATGTAATACATTACAGCCAATGCTTTACAATACAAAAGTATTCTGTTGCATTGTAAAGGGGATCAGACCCCCAAAAGTTGAAGTCCCAGAGTGGGACAAAAAATAAAGTAAAAAAAAAAGTTTCCCCCCCAAAATTTACATTTCAAGTAAAAAAACAAAAAAATCGTCCTTTTCCCCAAAAAAAGTAAAAAAAAAAAAGTAGACATATTAGTTACTGCTGTGTCCGTATCGACTGGCTCTATAAAAATATCACATGACCTAACCCCTCAGGTTAACATTGTCAAAAAAATAAAATAAAAACTGTGCTAAAAAACATTTTTTGTCATCTGGCCTCACTAAAAGTGCAACACCAAGCGATCAAAAAGGCATATGCCCCCCAAAATAGTACCAATCTAACCATCACCTCATCCCACAAAAAATGAGCCCCTACCTAAGACAATTGCCCAAAAAAGAAATATTAGGTATTGCCACGTCCATAATAACCTGCTTTAAAAAAAATACCACATGACCTAACCCCTCAGATGAACACCGTAAAAAAAAATTTGTCAAAAAAGCCATTTTTTGTCACCTTACATCACAAAAAGTGTAATACCAAGCGATCAAAAAGTCATATGCACCCCAAAATCATACCAATCAAACCATCATCTCATCCAGCAAAAAATGATAACCTACCTAAGACAATCACCCAATAAATAAAAAAAACTATGGCTCTCAGAATATGGAGACACTAAAACATGATTTTTTTTGTTTAAAAAATGCTGTTATTGTGTAAAAGTTAAATAGAAAAAAGTATACATATTAGGTATTGCCATGTATGTAAGAACCCGCTGTATAAAAATATCACATGACCTAACCCCTCAGATGAACACCGTGAAAAAATAATAATAAAAATTGAATAAAAAAAGCAATTTTTTGTCACCTTACATCACAAAAAGTGTAATACCAAGTGATCAAAAAGTTATAAGCACAGCAAAATATTACCAATCAAACCGTCATCTCATACCAAAAAAAATGAGCCCCTTCATAAGACAGTCGCCCAAAAAATAAAAAATAAACTATGGCTTTTTAGAATATGGAGACACAAAAAAATAAATAAAACATTTTGAAAATGCTTTATTTATGTAAAACTGAAAAACCAACCAAATAAAAGTAGTCATATTTGGTATTGTCGCATCCGTAACAACCTGCTCTATAAAAATACCCCATGGTCTAACCTGTCAGATGAACATTGTAAATAACAAAAAATAAAAACGGTGCCAAAACAGCTATTTTTTGTTACCTTGCCTTACAAAAAGTGTAATATAGAGAAACCAAAAATCATATGTACCCTTAACTAGTACCAACAAAACTGCCACCTTATCCCGTAGTTTCCAAAATTGGGTCATTTTTTGGAGTTTGTACTCTAGGGGTGCGTCTTCAAATGTGACATGGCAACTTAAAATGATCCCAGTGAAATCTGCCTTCCAAAAACCCTATGGCGTTCCTTTCCTTCTGCTCCCTGTCGTGTGCCCGTACAGCAGTTTACAACCACATATGGGGTGTTTCTGTAAAGTACAGATTCAGGGCAATAAATGATGAGTTTTGTTTGGCTGTTAACTCTTGCTTTGTTACTGGAAAAAATGGATTAAATGGAAAGTCTGCCAAAAAGTTAAATTCAAAAATTGCATCTACGTATTGCTTTAATTCTTGTGGAAAACCTAAGGCCCCTTTTACACAAGTGAGTTTCTCCACGCAGGTGCAATGCGTGATGTGAACGAATAGCACTCGCACTTAATCCTGACCCATTCATTTTAATGGGTCTGTGTACATGAGCGTTGTTTTTCACGCATCACTTCTGCGTTGCACGTAAACCGCTGCATGTTCTATATTCTGCATTTTTCACGCAGCCCTGGCCCCATAGAAGTGAATGGGGCTTCAGTGAAAAATGCATTGTATCCGCAAGCAAGTTGTAAAATCAGTTTTGAATACCTTGAGGGTTGTAGTTTCTAAAATGGGGTCATTTATGGGTGGTTTCTATAATGTGAGCCTCACAAAATGACTTAAGACCTGAACTAGTCCGTAAAAAGTGGGTTTTTCAAATTCTCGGAAAAATTTCAAGATTTGCTTCTAAACTTCTAAGCCTTCTAACTTCCCAAAAAAAAGAAAATGTAATTTACAAAATGATCCAAACATGAAGTAGACATTAGTAATGAGCGCGAAGTGCCATATTCGATTTCACAATATTTCGCGAATATTCACTTGAATATTCGTCATATATTCGTCTAAATCGAATATTCGTCATTATTCTATATATTGCGAATCTTGCGCGGATTTATATTCGCATCGCGAATTAAACTTAGAGCTGAGTTCCTAATGGTTGTAACTTGTATTGCTAGAATTGACGAAGATAACGAATATCATGAATATAGTGCTATATTCTCAATCTTCGTTATATTCTAGCAATACAACCAATGGGAACTCAGATCTAAGTTGAATTTGCAATGCGATTAATATAACCTGCATTAATTGCATTGCGAATCCAACTTCCTAATGGTTGTATTGCTAGAATATAACGAAGATTGAGAATTTAGCGCTATATTCTCAATCTTTGTTATATTCTAGCAATACAACCAATGGGAACTCAGATCTAAGTTGTAATCGCAATGCGATTAATACAGGTTATATTCATCGCATTGCGATTACAACTTAGAGCTGGGTTCCTAATGGTTGTATTGCTAGAATATAATGAATATCACGAATTTACGAATGTAGCACTATATTCTCAATCTTCGTTATATTTTAGCAACAACCATTAGGAACCCAGCCCTAAGTTTCATTCGCGAAGCGAACATATACTCGCATTGCGAATTGATCTTAGAGCTAAGTTCCTAATGGTTGTTTTGCTAGAATATAACAAAGATGACGAATATCAGGAATTCACGAATATAGCACTATATTCTCAATCTTCGTTATATTCTAGCAACAACCATTAGCAACTCAGCCCTAAGTTTCATTCGTGAAGCGAACATATACTCGAATTGTGAATTGATCTTAGAGCTAAGTTCCTAATGGTTGTATTGCTAGAATATAACGAAGGTGACGAATATCACAAATTCACAAATATAGTACTATATTCTTAATTTTCATTTTATTCTAGCAATACAGCCATTAGGAACTCAGCTCTAAGTTGATTTCGCAATGCGAGTATATGTTCAACTTAAAGCTGGGTTCCTAATGGTTGTATTGCTATTATATAACGAATATCGCAATGCGAATAATTCAGGTTATATTAATCGCATTGCGATTCCAACTTAGTCAAATTTGTGAGATTGTGATTCTCACATCCGAAAGTACATTTTAGCATGGCGGCGTTCCAATTGGGATGGGGACGCTCCATGCACACAGGAAGTCGGCAGAAGCGGCAACAGGCATCAACTGGAGCGGGCAGGGAGCGAGGAATCCTCTGGACAGGTAAGAACAGCATTTGGGAAGTGGGAAGACAACCAGAGAGCAACAAAGATGAACAACTAAAAAAAAAAAATAACGAATATTCGAAATTGCGAATATTTAGCGCTATATTCGCAATATTCGCAAATTATCGAAGTTGCGATATCCGCAATAAAAATTCGCTTTTTGAATATTCACGCTCAACACTAGTAGACATATGGGAAATGTAAGGCAATTTAGGAGGTATCACTATCTGGTTTAAAAGCAGAGAATTGCGAATTTGTCCAAATTTTGGGTAATTTTTTTTTATAAATAAAAATGAAATATTTTGACTCAAATTTACCACTGTCATTAGGTACAATATTCAATGGCTTGAATAAGTAAAAGCGTTTTAAAGTTATCACCACATAAAGTGACACGTCAGATTTGCAAAAAATGACCTGGTCCTTAAGGTGAAAAATGGCAGGGTCCTCAAGAGGTTAACAGTCTGGGGTTTTATGTGTAACAATAAATATAAAAAGTGGAATTATGCATATAGGAAAGGGAAATAAAACTAAAGACTGATTACAGGGATGAGAAATACATTGTAAGTAATCACAAGTGAGCATTTCCATTCTGTGAGACTGAAGTTGGTATGCCTGAATAACAAACTGTAATTCCTTTGACAAAGTTTGATGAAAAAGAGGAAAGTGACTGACAGATAGGTGTTTATCAGATTTCATTAAAGGAAGTAAAAACATTCTTGCGAACCAGACATACGTTCAACCTACATTTCTAAATTGCAAACTCAGCACAAGGAAGGTAAGAAAGGACTTTTATAGGAAGTTATATGCAGATAAGGGTGTATAACATGATCAGATTATGTGCTTAGCAGAACAGAGAAATTATATTAGAGGACAGTTTGCAAGAGGATAATAATACAAGGTTTGGAAAAAATATAAACCTATGTGAAAGTATTGTAACATAATGTAAAGGGCCAGGTTTACACTAATGCTAAAATGACTGCTTTGGTATCCTTTACTTTTAAAATAATTACATTGCCCTTTAATACAGTATTTCAAAATGCTTTTACTGGGAAAATATATATATATTAAAAGCCTCTCAATAGTATAGGCCACCAATATGTGATAAGTGGAATTGAATGAGAATGAAAAGGCTTGAAAAAAATCTAAGATGCAGTACCAGGCACAGAGTCAGGCATACAGCCATTTTGTTATACTATTCAGTTTGTGTGTATGGAGGGGGTACTTGGGGTGAGACAATCAAAAATCATACATTGATTGCCCATTTTGAAGAGGACCTTTCACCACTCCTGACATGCATTCCCTGTGTAATAACAATTCAGTAGCATCTGTTCTTATGGCTCTATGTTGTGCCGTTTCTGTATTATTTCTACTAGAAGTTATGAATGAATTGCTAGCAGTCTGTAGTAAGGGTACAGAGGGGAGGTAACAAGTTGGGGGTGTGTACCTGCACATTCTAAAAATGGCAGCACTGATTGGATAGAGTACCCTTAGATAGAATACAGGATCTCCCCCCCCCCCAACTTGTTACCACCCCTTGGTACCCTTACTGCAGACTGCTAGCAATTTATTCATAACTTCTAGTAGAAATAATAAAGGAATGGCACATCATAGAGCTGTAAGAATCGATGCTCCAGAATTGTTATTACATGTGGAATTCATGAAACTATTAAAACAGACACGTCAGGAGTGGTGACAGCTCCTCTTTAAGAACAGACCATCAATGGTTTTCCTAAAGGAAACCTATAATCTTAATTTTGGACAAATAACTTTATAGAAGGTTCATGTGGTCCCTGATAGTGTTTTATATGTCATTTTAGCAGAATGCAGTAAAAAAAAATGGTTCATTCTTTGCTTCCATCATATGCATACTTAGCAACATTGCAGTTGGTGAATTAGGGACAAATAGACCCCTGCTCCCAGGAATGCCCCTGAATCATGTTAGAAGGTCCATTTATGGGTGCGGGTTATATGAGCCCTGCCCATTTTTGGCTCAGGACAACCTCAATTTAAGGGACTGTGTCTGAAAATTAGGGACTGTTGGCGACTATGTGTATGCTAATAGTAGTATTAAAGGACCGGCACTCACTTTCATAGTCTTGCAGATATTCTCTTTATTGCCACATATTATATTCTGTGACACTTTTCGGCACTACCTATGCCTTTGACAATACAAAATGATTTAATTAGCCCGCCTACAACTAAATACTGACGTCATGTATCCATGACAACCCAATAAACAAACTGAACAAAAACAAAAGTGAAAGTAAGGAACATCATATAATACAGTAAAAGCTCTCTATATCCACAGTAGAATTCTTCTTTGTGGTATACATCAAATAACTTTATTTGCGCTATTGAAAATAATACGGATTGAGGGTCCATTCAAAAATCTGCAATTCTGTTCCGCATTTTGCGGAACGGAATTGCGGACCCATTAATTTCAATGAGGACAGACGATAAATTGCGGACAAGAAAAGGCATTTTCTATGTAGTGCCGGCGATGTGTGGTCCGCAAATTGCGGAACGCACATCGCCGATGTCTGTGTTTTGCGGATCCGTGGATCCGCAAAACACACACGGACGTGTGAATGGACCCTAAGGATATGCCATACATCAAAAAGAGAAGATTATAAAAAGCTGTTCAACTTAATTGCAGTTCAGACCCATCGGCTCCAAAGTTTGTAGTTGATGGATCCAAAAAGCTTCACGTTTCATCAATAATTTATGCCGATTACCCCCCTGCGTGGTTGTGCCACACTTTCAATAATCTGAAAACGCAATTGCGCAATCGTATGTTTTCTTTGATGGAAATGGTATGGTATGAGTAACAATAAATTACCTTTCCTGTTCTGAGATTTATGTTTGCAAAATCTATCCTTCATGCGAGTGGATGTTTCACCAACATACAATTAGCCACATGGGCATTTAAGAATATAGATAATAAATGTGCTGTCACATGTAATAAAACCAGATACAGGTATTTGTTCTCCTGTTTGCGGATGGGTTACATGTGTACCTTTTATTACACTAGAACAATGGATACATCTTAGACACGGGAAAGTGCCACGTTTGGAGGTAGAAAGAACACTTTGTTTCAGTTCCATTTTATTACTTCCTATGTCAGCCCTAATATTTTTATCCCTGATATTTTCTGCAAAAAATGAATGCTCACACAGCTCCATACACAAAACTACAAAAAAGTTACAGGGGGTCAGAATATGTCAACAAAAAATAAAACAGATTTTTTTTCCAAGGTATCACTGGATTCATAGAATGACAGTAACATGAAAATGGTCAGTTTTATTGCACATCAGACATGCCAAATAAAAAACCTGTAAAACTGTGACGGAATTGCTTTTTTTCCCCAATTCCACCCCATTTGGAGTTTTTTTCCTGCTTCCCACTACATCATATGCAATATTAAATATGCAATACTAAATATGGCTATGTGAACGGAAAAATAAAAAAAAGTTATGGCTCTGGTAAAGCACAAAACGAAAACCCCAAAATGAAAAATCCTCCGGGGTAGAAAGAATTAAGCCATATATACATGAGAGGCAATTCATACCAGGATTGGAATGATGAATGACTGTGACTTATTCTTAGGCCTCTTGCACACGACCGTATGTATTTTGCTGTGTTTTGCGGTCCGTTTTTAACGGATACATTGTTTTGATTTTTGTCTCTGTTGTGTTTCCATTCCATAGTTCTGCAAAAAATCTCTGTATGGTTTCCTTATGTGACCCGTTTTTTGCGGATCGCAAAAGGAAACATAAAATTTGTAATCATTACTGTAATGTACAGTAATGCTTGTAAACAGTAAACACATGGGTAAAGTGGGCATGGATCTGCAAAAAAAAACGGATGACACGTTCTGTATGCATTCTGTATTTTTTTGAGGCCCGTTGACTTGAATGGAGTGACGGAACGTTATTTGAGGGCAATAACAGGACAAGTTCTATTGCTTAGTCGAACGGATATACGGAAACAGAATGCATACGGAGTACATTCCGTTTTTTTTGCGGAGCCATTGAAATGAATGGTTCTGCATACAGACCGCAAAAGGAACCCGCAAAATCAGAACAGAAAAAAAACAAAAAATGTTTGCGTGCAAGAGGCCTAAGAGAGCTAATATAAAAGAATTGTCACAGTGTATCTTAACCCAAAAATATCTACGTAAAACGCTGTAAGGATGCTGTACTATGGCAGTATGGGATGCCTCAGAGAAAGAAACAGCATCATAGTGTTTCACTAAATAGAAATAAAATATACAAGGTATATTTTCTTTTTGAGTACAATTAGTGTTGCTGCTGAGTTTTGCAAGACAGTCCGTCAGTTTCCAGGGAGACAATTTATAGCACTTCTTGTCAATGTGGTCTTCCTAACAGCTCAGCCAACATTTAACTAATGGAACGTTTTAAATCTGGTTCCAGCAAATGTCACTTAATATAGCACTCAAGCTAACCAATGGAATTTAATTCAAAGATGATCCCGTGGCAGCGAATTGTACTTTGGCATTTTAGCTCTGCACCCTGTCAGGAAATGCATCCTGCTTATACAGAGAAAGGTTAAGCTACATCTATATTACATTTCCATGATGAATATTGACACTCCAGCTGATAATCTTTTTGTTGTACTTTCCCATCTATTGAGACGCAATGAGCTGGTCGATACCAGACTATGCATATGTTCCTCACCGTCATGGTATGATTTATTAGAGCTAGAAACGCTAGGCTGGGCACTCTCTCTTAGCTGCTGAAGACAGAGCTAAAGGCGGCCACCCAGACTTTCCCTTGAGACCATCTTTAGGCCATCTTGAGCAGTAAGGAGAGGCAATGCTCAGCTGAACTCTTCCAACTCCTTGTTTTAGAGATCAGTCTTGGTGCTCAGGGCCCCACTGATCAAGACCTTTGACAAGTCACTATGACATATCAGAAGTTTTTACAAATTGAAAGGAGACAGGCTAGAACTCTATGGATGTAAGAGTAAAGCAAATACTACGTATGGGAAAAGAAAAGAAAAAGGAGAAAGGGTTGAAATAAGAAAAGGGAGCCACAAAAAGGAAATGCTAGAAAAGGGTTCAAACGCCTAACAAGATGCCAGCAGTGTTGGATTTTTTGGTGATTCTGGGGTTGCAGTAACTTGTGTAACTTCACAGCCATCTTTGATCCTGTGATCCTTGCAGCCAAGATTGCAGTATACTATTTGTCTGAATTACCTCTGCTAGCTGTTATATAAGGAGAAGCATCCACACAGCAGATGTTCTATAAAGAGATGCATCCACACAGCAGATGTTCTATAAGGAGATACATCCTCACAGCAGATGTTCTATAAGGAGAAGCATCCACACAGCAGATGTTCTATAAGGAGATACATCCTCACAGCAGATGTTCTATAAGGAGAAGCATCCACACAGCAGATGTTCTATAAGGAGATGCATCCTCACAGCAGATGTTCTATAAGGAGATACATCCTCACAGCAGATGTTCTATAAGGAGATGCATCCTCACAGCAGATGTTCTATAAGGAGATGCATCCTCACAGCAGATGTTCTATAAGGAGATGCATCCTCACAGCAGATGTTCTATAAGGAGATGCATCCTCACAGCAGATGTTCTATAAGGAGATGCATCCTCACAGCAGATATTCTATAAAGAGATGCATCCTCACAGCAGATGTTCTATAAGGAGATGCATTCTCACAGGATGCTAGCATAGATTTCAGTGTCTAATGCACAGAAAGCGCAAATGTGACAAATTTATTAAGGGACTTCTTAATTGGTTGTATCTTACTCCATCGCCGCTTTTTCGTTTTACTAGCCTGGCTTGTGAATCACTAGTTTTTATTGAATGTGCCCCAGCATTTTTTTACAGGCATTTTTAAAGTTGTAACAAAAGACTATGTAGAAAAATGGCATGCCTTCATAGTATAAATTACACCCCAACACAGTCCACGCACCCCAAATACATGTTGCCCTCCCCGGTTGTTATGGCTCTTGAGATGCATATCCGTTAACACACAAGTACACGTAGACACGCACTGCTTTCAGGCATCACTCTTTGAAAAGCTACTCAAGGACTGAATAATAAGATGCCCCTGTACTTTAAAGCTTTTTATATATGTGATAGTGACATATCAAACGTTTTATCAGTGGGGGTCCAAGTGCTAAGGTCCCCACTGATCGCTAAAAAAAGGAGAAAGAAGCGGTCATATAGAGCACTTTCTTCTCTGCTAAAGACAGACTCATTAGAAAGAAAATCTATGACCCCCATCTCAAATCTGTCTGCAGCGAAGAAAGACATCACTCTGTGTGAGAGCTTCTTTCTCCTCATGGTGCCATATTCAACAATAACCAAACAAATATAATAAATAACCTAATAAATAAGAAACAAACATCAGTGTGGATGAAATGGCCGCAGTCTTTATAAAATTTTGGGCATAACATAAACTTACCAAAAGTTAATATATCATTATAACTTTGAAATACCCATAAATAATAAAGTCCATTGCAGCTTATCTTATAGTCCACCCAGAGGGCTGGGCGACTAACCCCCTCCCAAAATTCCAAAGACTGCAACAAATCTTTAGGTGGGGCGGGTGGGATAAACTTCCAGCTTGAATCTTGACACAGTGACTGAGCCCTCAAGGTAAGCCCTTCCATAAATAGCCGAACTTCCCGCCACAAAAGGCACTCCACCAATCCAAATTCAAGTTAAAATTAGAAATATGCCCAGCAACCAGGCAGCAACAGATTTAACCAATAGTAACGCTGGGTAAGCTTGCCCAGCAACCATCCAACAACCAAATTGACCAATCCTGACGCTGTCTGAACTGTCACCAGCTTACTGTAAGGGTCCATTCACACGTCCGTTGTTTAGTTCCGCATCTGATCCCGATTTTTCGGACTAGTCACGGAATAGTTGCGGACAGAATTCGGACCCATTGATTTTCAATGGGTCTATAAAATATGCGGACAGCACAAAGTGTGCTGTCCGCATAATTTTCTCAGTACATAGTGTCCGTCAAAAAATAAAACATGTCCTATTCTAATCCGAAAATTGCGGATAAAACTTTATTGGAATAGGAAAATGTATTCTTCTATCCGTTTTTTTTTGCGGATCCGCAAAAAACGGATGACAAACGGAAAGAATTCTTGGAAAATAGGATCCGCAAAAAACGGACGTGTGAATGGACCCTTAATCTGAGGAGAAAATAAGCAAAAATAAGGGGGGGGGAATGCCACAAAAAGCCTCAATGACACCATGAGGGGCAAAGCCAATTCTGGCCATGCCCCTAACATTCTAGCAATCAATCTCCACTGATCAAATCCTTTATAATGCTGCTATGATATAACAAAAGTTTTTTTAAATTACATGTATTGTTAAGTTCATTATGCTTTGACTCAGAAGAGGGAATATATTTTCCCTTCTGAGGAAGGAGCATTCTAGTCAGTATTGTATATCAGCCACTACAAGTTGTAGCTCTGCCTACTGTTAAAAGTAGATACCAGTTCAGCTCCAGGAGAAACATCACTCCTGTAGAGAGAATAATCCCTGAGGGAAAGCTGGAGGAGACATTCATCGACTGTCTAGGATCACAAGTTTTGCGTGCTAGGAAGGTATTTGCTGTTTATGGCCGATATAGAGACTTTGCTACTTGTTGAAAGATTAACAGTTCAAGAATTGCAGAGCTGATTGTGAAACTTTTTGCCTGTTGATGCCCTGGTGCCTTCCACACTTTCTTAATATGTGGGTGGGTGATTTGTAAACTGGGGCACCTAGCACATTTTTGAGAGTTCTGCATGCTTGTAATCATCTTGTAAAGGTTGCAAAGTGTTTAGAAGGAACTCAGGCACTTCTACTCATGTTATCATCATTGTTGCTGCTAGCTTTTAGAAAGAGACTGCACTGTGACCTACTTTGGAACTGTCCCTTTATGTTGTTGGATGTACAACAATTCCCATTTTGCACTGCAGTAAAGAGAGACCTGTTTATTTTCTACAGTTGGCCTGGTTACTGACTCCAGCACCAAATGCTGGCCACAGCACCTACACTCCCTGCCTTGCACCCATACAAAATGTTAACATCAAGGATACCTCAACTACTATCAAGCAAGAGCCATAACATCAGGGTGGGCCCCGAGTGACGGAAAGGTGCACCCCCATCACTTCCCTGTCCTTAGGGAGACTCAGGGTAAGGATTGCCACTGTAAATAAATATTGAAGCCACTACCACCATCACTTCCATCCTCCACTCCTGTTCCTCCAGAACAGCAGCACTTTGACACTTTAAAGTTTTAAAGCTTTAATATAAAAAGTTGCAGTACTTACGAAAATATAAAAAGAACAAAAAGGAATGGCAAAACAGATAAAGTTAAAATTTGTTCACAGTCTATACCAGACACCGATCCAGGAAACATGGTTACCCAAAAGACAACCAGACACTTTCAAATGTGGTGAATGAGTTACCTGCGAGACTAAAAAAGGCAAAGAAGTAGTGAGTTCTACCACAGGACAGATCTATTAGATCAGATCATTCATTAATTGTAAAACTGTGGGTGTTGTATATGTGGCTACATGTAGGTGCACCAACAATATGTTGGAAAGACGAAACAGGAATTTAGAAGGCGTATAGGGGAACATCTGTCTGATATTGGCAAGAAAGCAGACACCCCGACCGCACAACATATTTAGATATACCATCAGGGGGATGTATCATCTATATACTTTCAAGGGATTGAACATGTGAGAATGTCCCCTAGGGGAGGCGTTGACAATCAACTTCTGCATAAGGAGGCACAGTGGACCTTCACATTACAAACTGTGAAACCTTTTGGCCTCAATGATTACATATGATACACTTGATTCATTTAAAGGCTTGTTGTTGGCCTTTGTGTTATTCTATGGCAGAGATGATGTGTCTCTTCACCTATCATTATTGACTGTTGACCCCTTCACTAATTAGAAAAAATCGATGTGAGTGTTGTCGTTCACTAATTAACCTCACAACAATGCGCTGTTTTAGTCCGTTGTTGTCATAGGGTTGCTCAGCCTTTATATATGTATATCCCAGTATGTCAAGAGTTAAACAGTGCCACTTATTGATCACCTGATATAGTAGTTTTCCCATTGAGCCTCCGCACCAAACAGGTTGGGATTACAAGAGGAGGCGTGTCTGCTTACATACCTACTCCTAGGATTGGTCCCGGCAAATCTGACTTATTTTTACCCGCTTCCAGTAGCATTCGAACGCGGCCATAATAGAGCTGGGGGCTACGGATGCTGCACACAAATATTAGCAGCATTCAGCGCTCATAACTCAATGTAACAACTCCAGATGACACACTGTAAGTAGAATAGAAGTGTAGAAACGCGTCAAGTTGGGCGTGTAACGAATGTAGCCAGAGGACAGGGAGAATAGCTGATCGGTCAGGTAGTTGTTCGGTGTACTAGCAAGGCACTGATTAGTCACATAGCTGAGTTGTGCAACATTCATGCTGATGCTAGTATTTATTGGGGGACATTTATCAATTATGGCATAATTTGCGCCAAAATAATACTAACATTACAAATCAAACATGGTGATTTGTTTCACCTCATATATCAAAAGGCAAACGCCACTGTGACTTCTTTACATATAAACGTAATTATCCGCCTATCTCTCTCCATTTGCGACATTTTAATGCTAACGGCACTAAAATTCAACTTTTTTTAAACCGAAATGCGCCATTTCAGCCAACCCTGCCAGACTGCACTTGCGACTTTTGAAGCATATTTGCGACATTTCCAGTGGTAAATTGCGACTTTTGTCCCAGACTCGGGACGTTTTGTTAGTGTTTTGTTGAATGTCAATTTCCTCACAAAACCCTGTTGTTTAGCTCATTTATATTATATAAAAATAAACGCATCCTGTTTTAATACTTACCTATCACTTGTTCCCACGACGAGTTGGTTTTTCTGTTCATAAATGCGACTGACAAACAGTCACATGTTTCTGCCATAAATGCGACTTTTTACACAAAATACCACCACATAAGATGGCCAATTTGAGCCATTTCTGCCAATAAAAGGATGATACATGAGGCGTAATATGCGCCAATTTGATAGCCCTGCCCACTTTGACATTTATAACTCATTTCTGGCGTGATGCATTCTTTATGGTGAAGATTCTGGATATATTTGGCGCAAATCAAAACACCATTCTTTTTGGCGCATTTTACACCATAATTGTGGCGCAACATGCTTAGTAAATGTCCCCCATTGTGTACAATATATATACTGATGCTAGCACTTATTTTGTAAGCAGCAATGATAGACAGGTACTGGGAGTGGCTGATTTAAGGCTCCACCCACCTACCTCACCCAAAGTCATTACGGCGCACTATGAACTGTAATAACGATAGCTCACAGTGAGGGAGGACAGATAGTGGAGCTGTGGGTCTAATAAACCATACATTTACCTCACATAGGGTCTGTACGGAGCAGTGTAGAGCCAGCATTGGGATGAGGGTAGGAGTAGTGCTTCGTCAAGCCCCTATCAAATAGTATTGGAGGCTGGAAAAATACACGCTTAAACTACGATTTTCTCTCTTGGCTATATGAAACATAATAGGGCAGCGATCTAGTTAGACTGCTTTCATAACAATACACAGTGGGGAAGATGTATCAAACTGAAGTAAAGTAGAACTGGCCTAGTTGCCCATAGCAACCAATCAGATTTCACCTTTTATTTTCCAAAGGAGCTGTAAAAAATGAAATGTGGAATCTGATTGTTTGCTGTGGGCAACTAAGCCAGTTCTACTTTATACCAGTTTGATACATCTCCCTCAGTGTCTAATGCTGGCAAGGCACACTTGCAAACTGCGATCTCCCCTCTATTAGAAGCAATTCCAATAGGGAGACGATCTTGTGCTGGCAGAGTATCAGGACCACTTATTTTATACTGTGTGATTCTTTATACTCACATATTTCCCTGTCCAGCCTGATTAATGTATGGATATGTGGTGAAGCCACAAAGGTTTAAATCAGGCATCCTCAAACTGCGGCCCTCCAGCTGTTGTAAAACTACAACTCCCAGCATTCCCGAACAGCCTACAGGTATCAGCCTACAGCAGGGCATTGTGGGAGTTGTAGTTTTACAACAGCTGGAGGGCCGCAGTTTGAGGATGCCTGGTTTAAATGATCTGCAAAAAAAAGTGGTTTTAGCGTCTCTTTTTTTTCTCAGGCAATTTATTCCTTATGATGCCAACATTTTAAATATTTAAAGAGGACCTGTCACCACAAAGTGCAATGCAATCTAAAAGCAGCATGTTATAGAGAAGGAGAAGCTGAGTAGATTGATATATAGTCTTATGGAAAAAGATTCAGTAAAACATGTAATTTGTACATTTATATCTTTACTTTTTTCACTTCCTGTGAACAACTATTGGTACAGGGAGAAGGAGTTATCAGTAATTGACGGCATAGTGTACATAAGTGTGCATAGAGAGATAGCTGTCAGTCACTGATAAGTCCTCCTCCCTGTACAATAGCTGTTAGATAAAGTAGAGATATAAATGTATAAATGACAAGTTATACTGATCCTTTTCCCATAAAACTACCTGTATTTTTCGCTTTATAAGACGCACCTGATGATAAGACGCACCTACATTTTTTAGGAGGAAAATAAGAAAAAAAATATTTTAAACCAAAAGGTGTACTTTTGGTGGGTTTTGATCTAATTGTGGTCTGTGAATTACACTATTATGGGGGATCTGTGGATGACAGGACGCGCTCTAGTCCCTACCAATCAGCTGGATGCCGGCAGCAGAGACGAGAAGAGGATCCTCCTGCTGCTTGGATGTGGTGAGTGGAGGTGCGGGCTAGCTGCAGTACAGAGCATACAGATAAAGAGAAGCCGCCAGCCTGCCCAATGATACTGTATCCCGCCCACAGTTATATGGCAGCTCAGGAGCCATTAGTGAGAGCTCCTGAGCTGCCGCGGCGAACCAAGCATGGTCACCCTTCGTTTATAAGACGCGCTAATATTTTTCCTCCACTTTGGAGGGGAAAAAAGTGCGTCTTATAAAGTGAAAAATACAGTATATATCAATCTGCTCAGCTCCTTCTCTGTAACATGATGCCTGCAGTTTATACTGCATTTTGTGGTGACAGGGCGCCTTTAAGGTTTGTTTTTCAATGCTTAACAGGGTTTTTGACCTTTTTAGATTTGTTGGTATAACTTGAAAGAAGTCTACTCTCAAACACTAATTAAATAAAGTGACTAATGCATATAAAACTACTGCCGGGAACAGGCATTCTTGACGTTAGTGCAATCATAAAAAATAATAGCCCATTATTGCCAAGGAAAGATTACATCAAAACTATCAGGAATTATAATTAATAAAGTCATACATTTCAGTATGTTCGGGTATTTATTCACGTGCGCGTAGGGACGTAGCCCAGAGCTGCACTACTACCACATGGAAAAAATAATACAATGGCTTTTTGCTGTATTAATATTTTTTTTTTTTCCGATTCTACGAACTGTTCTAGGAAATTGTTCTATAGCCTCCATGGGAAACCAAAAAAGTAGCAACACTTACGAATCTATAGCAAAAAGTCTATATGGTGATGGTGCCCGCAGTCAGTGGCGGATTATAATTGGGGAATTTGGGTCAGTAGCCCTGGGCCCGGCATCGCTGGGGGACCCAGCGCCGACCCAAACTACAGCGAGGCACAGAAGCGCATAGTTCCCTAGAAGTCCTGAAGACTATGTGGTAGTAAAATCCCGGTGCGGGCATGATGACATCATTGTGTGCCTGTGCCGGGATGCAGCACAATAACGTGTTTGCGCAGCGAGCCTGCCTACCATCTACGAGTGAGCGCCAGGAGTCTGGGACACAGGTAAGTATTAGCTTTTATTTTTTTATTTTTTGTGCCAACTTTGGGGGACATTACTGGGGGGCACAAGAGAATTTTACTGAAGGGACCGGGGGGGGGGGGGGAACTACTACATGGGGAGCAAACTACTATGTGGGGGCAATGTGGGGGCAAATTACTAGTGTGGGGGAAATTAATACTGTGGGCGCAGTGTGGGGGAAAATTACTACCGTGGGGGCAGTGTGGGGGACAATTACTACTGTGGGGGCAGTGTGGGGGACAATTACTACTATGGGGGCAGTGTGGGGGACAATTACTGCTTTGGGGGCAGTGTGGGGGACAATTACTACTGTGGGGCCAGTGGGGAGGACAATTACTACTGTGGGGGCAGTGTGGGGGAAAATTAGTCCTGTGGGGGCAGTGTGGGGGACAATTACTACTGTGAGGGATGTATGGGGGGGCAATTACTACTGGGGGGCTGTGTGGGGGACAATTACTACAGTGAGGGCAGTGTGGGGGAAAACTACTACTGTGGGGCAGTGTGGGACAATTACTACTGTGGGGGCAGTGTGGGGGCAAACTACTATATGGGGGTAGTGTGGGAGATGTTGCTATTGGGTAGGAACTATAAGGGCATTTCTGTTACAAGGACATATTAGGGACATTATATTTCAGGGACAATATACAGGCATTATTACCTGGAGCACAATATAGGATGTTATTATTACCTCGGGCACTCTAGGGGGACATTATAATTTCTGTAGACACCATAGGGACATTTGGGGGTCATTTTTTAAACTGATGTAATGTAGAACTGGCTTAGTTGCCCACAGCAACCAGATTCCACTTTTAATTTTAGACAGCTCCTTTTGAAAATGAAAGGTGGAATCTGATCAGTTGCTATGGGCAACTAAGCCAGTTGTACTTTACACCAGTTTGATAAATGACCACAATAAATCTAACATGTCTCTGTAACAAACTCTGTAGAGACGAGATTAGCCAGGGTGTTCTGGGGCAAATGGAGGAGAAGAGGAAAGAGAAGATCTCTAGGAGATGTCACTAGATGTTAGAGGTATCCGATACTGTATTCTATTATATGTAGAGCTGGCTCATTACTGTGAGCTGCGTCTTATCTTCTCCTCCAAGTCTTTTTTTTATTATAATTTATCATATTTTTCGCTTTATAAGACGCACCCCCCCCCCAAAAAAAAAAATGGGGGGAAAAAGTCAATGCGTCTTATAAAGCGAACGTGCCCAGAAATATGGCTGTCACATTGCAGGCTGTTATCTAGAGACGTACCTCCAGTGTTAATAATGTACGTCTAGTACGAAGTGTGGGGCGGGCGGCGGTCATTGAAGCTAAATGCTGCCAGCACGCATGTTTAATAGAACATGTGAGCACTTAGTTTGCTGTTGTTTAGCAGCACTGACGCTGTGCTGTCCTCCGAAACCACACCTCCCTTCCCTCCCCTATTGGTGGTGAGCACGGTGGTTACTGCTGCTCCGCCGCCTCCACCAATCAGTTTAGTCAGTTGCCTGACCGCTCGCCACTACCAACTGCTCGCCACTACTGAACCTCCGGCACCCCAAGTCAGCATTGCTTTCCCCTTGGACTACTGGGCTGTCGCTACCTGAGACTTGGTGAGTGACAGCCTGGATATAAAGAAGGGGAGCTCAAGGGCCGACCTGGACAAATATGTATTACATATGGCTATAACCTCTTCTCCTCTATGGGTGCACTCTTTAGGATGAGAGGGGTTATATTCACATTTAATATAACTGTCCAGGGATTGTACCATAATTGAGCTGTGTATATTAAATGTGACCATAAGTCCCCTATGTATGAGGGGGTTATAACACAGGTGAATTATGGTAAATTACGGTATAGTGTTTATATTATATGACTAAAACCCCCTCATCCATAGGTATGCACCCATGTACTGTACATGTTTTAGCCTACCTTTTGGTTGAAAATATTTTTTGTTATTTTCCTCCTCTAAACCTGGGGTGCGTCTTATATTCGGGTGCGTCTTATAAAGCGACAAATACGGGTATGTATTTTAAATTTGGCAACTAAAAATGTAATTTGGCATCTCAATTTTTCAGTTTAGGAGCTAATGCCTCCTGGATATTTTTGGAGTCCTATATAACATTACAGATAACAAAAGGTAAAATGGTTTATATATTGATGGCCTATCCTCAGGATAGGTCATCAATATGAGATTGGTGGGGGTCCGACTCCTGGCACCCTAGCCAATAAGCTGTTTGAGGAGACCGCAATGTTTCAGTAAGCTACTTACCAAGCACAGCTCTGTCCATTTCATAGCACTGTGATTGGTATTGCAACTCAGCCCCAATCACTCAGATGGGACAGAGCTGCACCTAGGCCATGTAACGATGAATGTGATGTCATATGGCATAGGAAGAAACTGTGCTGCTCAAAAAGCACCACAGCCTCTTCATATGGAAAAAATAAATAAACTAAAATGGAGGGAGGGGCCCGAGTTGCATAGACAGTCCCGGGCCCATCATGCACTTAATCCGCTCCTGCCCGCAGTATTGGATACCGCTCTGTAGCATTCCTAAATCATCCAGAATAAATCAAAAATAAAACTGCAGCACTCGCCGGTCTTCAATTCATGCTGGTTTATTCACCAAAAATTGCAACATTTCGACCTCTCTGTCTTTCTCAAGCAAACAAATGTGTGTGTATACACGGATACATATACTATCCTAAATGGTCACATGGATATTGTAGATTGAGGGGGATCAAAGTCATAGTATAAAGACGATTTGCTGCTGAGATCAGATCTATAAGCAGCACTCACACATGACTGAGATGGGGGTATATCTTCCACTTCGGTGAAGAAATGTCTCCAGCTGTCTAATTCAGACAATCTATGTGCACACCCAAAAAATGGGGGCGTGACCCTCAGTTTATGAGGGGAACACCGCCACTAATTAGATGTATACCCACTCATTCAGTGGAAACGTCATCCCACTCCCATGGGGAAATTCTTACCATATCTTGAATGTTCATACTGGACTGAAATCCAGGATCAGGTGATAAAGAAATCGACTGACCACCCCTCCTCAAGACAGTCCAACCAGTATAGCCCTTTGACCGCCTAACGCAGGGATGCGTCCTGCGGGCGGCCGGGATGTTCCTCTGCGCGCGTTCACTGCAGGTGGCGGGGAAGAACTTATTGTACAGCCTGGCAGCACTGATCGTTTGCTGGCAGGCTGTACATTTAAAAATAAAAGTGATCAAAATGTAAAATTATAAAAAATTTAATATTTAACTTTGTGGCTTGCTGCCTGCTCCTCTGGTGGTCCCTTTTGCTTGGGACCACCAGAGGAGCAGGCAGCTATGTAAGTTGCACCAAACACCACACTCAGCCCCCCCTGTCACTGATTAACCCCTGATCACCCAATAATAACTCCCTGATTACCATCCTGTCACCCCCTGTCACTAATTGCTCCCCTGTAAGGCTCCATTCAGACGTCCGTATGTGTTTTGCGGATCCGCGGATCCGCAAAACACGGACACCGGCAATGTGCTTTCCGCATTTTGCGGATCCGCACATTGCCAGAACTATATAGAAAATGCCTTTTCTTGTCCGCAATTCGGACAAGAATAGGACATGTTCTATATTTTTGTGGATCCGGAAGTGCGGAACAGAATTGCGGACGATGCGAATGAAGAAATCTGTGCCTTTTTTTTTTTTTCAGCCCAGAGGCTGAACGGAAAAAAAAATCTCATTACCCGTATGCTCAATATAAGGAGAATAGCAGAAACTCCCAATGCTGGCCATACATGTAATGATTGCGGTGACCCGCAAATGCCAGGGCAGTAGAAACACCCCACAAGTGACCCCATTTTAGAAAGTAGACACCCCAAGGTATTCACTGAGGGGCATAGTGAGTTCATGGAAGTTTTTATTTTTTGTCACAGTTAGCGGAAAATGAATTTTTTGAAAAAAATCAATTTCCGCTAACTCGTGACAAAAAATAAAAACTTCCATGAACTCACTATGCCCATCAGCGAATACCTTAGGGTGTCTACTTTCCGAAATGGGGTCATTTGTGGGGTGTTTCTACTGTCTGGGCATTGTAGTACCTCAGGAAACATGACAGGTAGAGTTGAGCGAATTTCTAGTTTTAGTTCGACGTCCAAAGTTCGGGTTCGGGTTATCGTAGCATCCCGTTATGGATTCCGCTACCGTGGACCATAACGGCATTTGGAATCCCTAAGGGGCTGCTTCATTGAACCCGAACCTTGGACAACCCTAAGGACCTGGGGTGACGTCACCGTCATGTGATCAGTGCAGGGGGCGTGACTCAGTACTGGATCACCTCTTATCCAATCCAGTGCTGAGCCACGCCCCCTGCACTGATCACATGACGGTGACGTCACCCCAGGTCCTTAGGGTTGTCCAAGGTTCGGGTTCAATGAAGCAGCCCCTTATGGATTCCAATTGCCGTTATGGTCCGCGGTAGCGGAATCCATAACGGGATGCTACGATAACCCGACCCGAACTTTGGACGCAGAACTAAAAATAGAAGTTCGCTCAACTCTAATGACAGGTGCTCAGAAAGTCAAAGTGTGGAAATTCACTTTTTTGCACCATAGTTTGTAAACACTATAACTTTTACCCAAACCAATAAATATACACTTATTGCATTTTTTTTTTAGCAAAGACATGTAGAACAATAAATTTAGAGAAAAATTTATATAGAAATTCAAGAGGGGACTGGATTTATTTCTGGAGTGTAATAATATTACAGGCTACAGCTACTAGAGAGGGGTCGTTGATCCAGGGAGTTATTCTGATTGCCTGATTGGAGTCGGGAAGGAATTTTTTTCCCCTTAAAGAGGACTTTTCACCTGAAAATGCTTGTGAAACTGAAGACATACCCTTACTTGCCTGTCCCCCGTGGTGCTTAATCAGCTCTTCTTTTTTTAATATGTGCCCCCGTTTGTCCGCGGTGCCCCCTGCAATAACTCCCGCCGTGTATGCTAATGAGCCATTCGGCTCAACTGGGCGGGCCTGCAAAAGTTCTCCCGGGCGTGTCTTTCTTCTTCCTGGCACGGAGCGCATCCAGTCAGTGCGCTCCGCTCTTAGCCAGGGAGAAGAAGCTCCAGTTCTCGCGAGAACTTCTCGCGAGAACTGGAGCTTTTTATAAATTCTTGTGTGGTCTCGCCCACATACAAGAGGCAACAGGGACACTGTAGGAGATAAATCACATAGTCTGACTTACATGTAAAAAATCCTCTAATGAGGTACTTATCGGTACGTGGATGCGAGAAACTATGTCCTTTAAGCATCCCATTACAATTTCAACATCCCAGGCAAGGGTAACAACCCTTCCTTTTGATAAATGGATCATTTTTCTGTTTAGTGTCTGTCACCCAAATTTTTAGCTCATCTATAAGACATAAGAGGAGGTAATTGAAACTCCTCAGTGTCCGGGAATAAATCAGTCAGTATATGCCAGCTAGTTTTCAATATGTTCGTTATTCGTTCACTGAATGTACAGTAAGCGGACACAAATGGTATCCTCCTATTTACAATTGTTTCTTTATTTTTATGTAGGAGTTCCCTGCGGTTTAATCCCTGTACTCTTTGTCTGTGTCAGCCCACCAAACTCTTGGGGTAGCCTCGTTGGTGGAACTTGTTGCGCGTTTCATCAAGTTTACCTTGTAGCTTAGTCTCATCAGACACTATGCGTTTTACTCTGAGAAGTTGGCTGTATAGTAGTGCCTCTATAATTTTTTTATGATGGGCACTATTAAAACTAAGCATAATGTTTCTGTCAGTTGGTTTTACATATAGATCCGTCCGTAGGGTCCCCTTTTCTGTGTACACTGTTGTGTCAAGAAATTGTAGCTCTGCTTGTGAGTGTACCAAGGTAAATTGGAGTTCCTGATGTACTGAATTCATGTATCGGTGAAAATCCAACAGGTTTTCTACCTTGTCGGTCCAAATGAAGAAAATATCGTCATGATACCTCTTTCAGGCCTTCACAAATGCAAAATGGCTGGATGTGTACACCAACGTTTCTTCAAAGTGAGTCATGTATATGTTTGCATATGTCAGGGCCACATTGAACCCCATTGCGGTCCCCCATTGCTGCACATAATAAGTATCTTCAAAAAGGAAATAGTTGCATGTGAGTACTATCTCCAGTAAAGAGAGAAAAAAAATCCCTCAACTCACTATCCACCTTATCTTTCTGTAAGGCCCATTCAATCGCCTCCATTTTTTTGCTGTGATAAATACTCATATCGAGGTTTGTGACATCAAAAGAGGCAATAATATGCCCCTCCAGGTATTCCACTGTTTCAAGCTTATTCCAAAAATCTGTGTTGTTCCTCGCGTAATATTTTGCTGTTATGGCATACTGTCTGAGGGCTTTGTCCAAAAAGGTAGCTGCTGGTGAATATACCGAATCTATGCCCGATACTATGGGGCGGCCTGGGGGATTTTCCAGGCTCTTGTGAATTTTTGGTAAAATGTACAGAATGGGTGTCACCAGATGTTCTGCCAACAAAAACTTGTGTAGTTTATCATCGATGAGATTAGTTGCAAAAGCATTATCAACAAGGGGTTTCATCCTACGCATAATAGTAAACTTTGGATTAGAGTCCAGCTCTCTATACACTTCAGTATCACTTAATTGCCTCTTGATCTCAGCGATATAATTAGTGGTTTCCATAACTACTATGGCACCACCTTTATCTGCTTTTTTGATGGTAACACCCTTCCTGTCACATCGATCCCTCAGAGCCCTCTTTTCTTTTTAATTCATGTTAGATTTCATCATGTACTTGTTCAAATCATGCCTAATATGCTGTATGCCTTTTTTCACCAAATCCATATATGTATTAATGGCCTCATTAAATACAGGTGGCTAGAACTCACTCCGTAACTGTAGGCCCATGTTCTTAAGTTTAACTGACCTCATATCTGATTCAGTCTGTGTATTTGACATGTCGGGGAAAGTTTTTATATCCTGTCCGTCAGTATTGGAACCTTTGTAATACACATGTAACTTAAAACTGATGTAAATCAATTCCACATATAAACCAGTCCATCACTATTGTAAGGCAAAAGGAGAGTCCCTTCTCTAACAACAATACCTCATGTTTAGTCAGTTCACAAGAGGATATATTTACCACTAATGGTGCTCCTATCTTCATTGTTTCCATTGCATCTGTTTCTCCGAGCATCCCAGTGTTGTCTGTAAGGGTCTGTTGTCTAGTGGCTGTTTCTTGGAATGTGTGATCCTCATTTTGTTGTTTCCTTCACCTATGGTGTCTATGTCCTCCCTTTCTTGTTGGTCTCTGTTTCTGTCTTTTTACATACACAAGTTCGGACCGCGCATAGGAATAGATGATCCCGAAAAAGCAGTTTTCCTTTTCCCTTCTGAAAGAGACCAGAGGTCTGCCGATATCCTGCTGCTAGAGATCCTGCAACTGGTAAAAAGGAAACTAATAGTGAAATACCAAATGCCCCTGATGAAGCTTGAGGAGCGAAACCTGGGTCTGGCAGGAGAAAAAACACTTGGATTGTTTTAATGCTTTTTTAAAAGAAGATGTTTGTAAGTATATACAAAATAAAACTTTTATGAAGATACCAGAGCTTCACTATGGTGGGAGCGGCTTGTGTTTACAGAAACCTTTGAGTAAAAGAAGGATTGGAGACAACAATACTTCCCTTCGGTGCTTGGAGTTGTAAAGTCTGTGGCTGACCCCTGCATGCAAGTGTGTGGATCATCTATTCCTTTGCGCGGTCCAAACTTGTGTATGTATACATTGTGAAAGTGTGTTTGGTCCCGCAACACCCATCGGACTCGCAGCGCGATCATTTGTGGACTGGTGATTAAGTGTTTTATATTTTGAATTTGTTTCTGTCTTTGCCTCTGTTTTTCAAGGTCCTCTCCTGATCTAAAAAACATGGATTCTCATTTATTTCCCCGGATGATTCAGTGTCTGTATTTAATAATCTCCTGCCGTAGTTTTTAATAGGAGTTGGAATGATCACTTAAGCTACACCTGAGACAAGAGGTGTGGTCATGATCATTAATAAATATATTGAAAATAGGGCCCAGTACTGACCCCTGAGGTACCCCACTATTGACAGTTGCCCAATCTGAGTGTGTACCATTAATAACCACCCTCTGTTTTCTATCACTGAGCCAGTTACTTACCCACATGCAGACATTTTCTCCCAGTCCGAGCATCCTCATTTTATATACTAACCTTTTATGAGGTACAGTGTCAAATGCTTTGGAGAAGTCCAGATATATGACATCCATTGATTTGCTGCTGTCAAGTCTAGAACTTACCTCCTCATCGAAATTGATTAAATTAGTTTGGTATGACCGATCCCTCATGAAGCCATGCTGATATCACATTATTTGCTTATTTCCGTTGAGATCCTCTAAGAAAACCTTCAAACAGTTTACCCACAACAGATGTTAAACACTAAAATGTGCTTAAGAGCATGGCAAGTGCTCAGCAAACAAATGTGGATAGGGAAATAACTTAAACTAAAATAAATAAAAATTAAAAATAACAATCTTGAACTAGGAGGAGGAGTTGGATGTTGAGTAGGAGGTTGAGGAGGCAGTGACCATGGCGGTGTAGGTGGAAGCGGGGGTGGAGGTGGAGGAGGTAGCCAACACAGTTTTTTTTTTTTTTATTGGGGTAGCCCCCAAAATATTTAGACATGATGAAATAAAACAAATAATCAGGGCAATAAATATTGAGTTTTGTTTGGCTGTTAACCCTTGCTTTGTAAGCGAAATTTTTTTAATTAAATTTAATAAAATTTAATCTCCATTTTCCATTAATTCTTGTGGTACACCTAAAGGGTTAACAAAGTTTGTAAAATCATTTTTAAATACATTGAGGGGTGTATTTTCTAGTCATTTTTGGGTGGTTTCTATTATGTAAGCCTCACAAAGTGACTTCAGACCTGAACTGGTCCTGAAAAATTTGAAGATTTGCTTCTAAACTTCTAAGCCTTCTAACGTCCCCAAAAAATAAAATGGCATTCACAAAATGACCCAAACATGAAGTAGACATATGGGGAATGTAAAGTAATTTTTGGAGTTATTACTATCTATTATAAAAGTAGAGAAATTTAAATGTGGAAATCTGCAAATTTTTCAGATGTTATATGCCAAACAAACAAGGAATTAAAAATAAACTGTTCCCTGTGTCTTAATGGCTGGAGTATGTGTATGTTGTGTGGGGAGTCGCTCTGGTAGATAGCGGTGCGGGTGCAGTACAGAGGCAAAAGGAGTCCAGTAAGTGCAGCAAACAGTGTTTAATTCACACTTGCACAACATAAACAGCATACAGTCACTTGGGGTTAATTCACACCCAGCAGAAAAACGTGAGGCAAAACAAAAAGTCAAATACAGGTTCCAGTCACCTGGGAGGTTTAGGTGCGGATTCACACCTGGCTGTCAGTCCAGCCGCAAGACAGTCGACGTCAGGCTTCCAGGCCGTCTGCACTCCTCCTTGCTGGGCTCTTGCTTCCAGCCCAGAGAACTCCCAAATTCAAATGATTCCTCAGCCAACAGCAGCTCCAGGACAATCACACCACCTGCTGGTGCTGGCTGTGTTTTTAAACCCAGCCCAAAACCAGGACTGGGTCGTGGGGAGCAGCCACCCACCCTACACTTTAGCTGCTCCCGGTAAGAGCCGGCCCGGATCGGCTTTGCAGCCATGCTATTTAACAACTATGTCAGTAGCACTAGCTGCTGCTGACATCAACAAAAACGGCTCTTACCTCACCGAGGCTATGAACCTCGGTGACACATACCTGCCATCCACGACGGCACCCTGCACCTTACCACATACCCCCCCCCTTTGTTCAACCCTGAGGGGGTGGACACATGTGAGGCAGTGGACGCTGGAAAGGGCATCTGCATTACCCTGCAAGCGGCCTGCCCTATGTTCTACTGAAAACTTGAAATTTTGTAAGGAAAGGAACCACCTGGTGACCCGAGCATTCCTCTCCTTGGCCTGGCTCATCCACTTGAGAGGGGAATGGTCGGTCACCAGACGGAACCTCCTCCCTAACAGGTAATAGTGTAGAGACTCTAGTGCCCACTTGATGGCCAGGCACTCTCTCTCCACTATACTGTACCTGGTCTCGGCTGGGGTGAGTTTGTGACTCAGGAAAACCATGGGATGCTCCTCCCCATTGATTTCCTGAGAGAGTACAGCCCCGAGGCCCACTTCAGAGGCATCGGTCTGTACCACAAATTCTCTCTTGAAGTCGGGCGTCACCAAAACCGGGGACCCACACAGGGCCGACTTCAGAGCAGAGAAAGCCTCCTCCGCCTTCTCACTCCAGCTAACCTTCCCAGACCTTCGCCCCTTCAACAGGTCTGTCAACGGCGCTGCTATTGTGGCAAAGTGGGGCACAAACCGCATGTAGTACCCTACAATTCCCAAGAAGGACTTTACCTGCCTGGCAGTGACCGGTCGGGGCCAGTTACGTATGGCTTCTACTTTAGTTACCTGCGGCTTGATGACTCCCGCCCAATTACATATCCCAGGTATTTGGTCTCTTCCAACCCAATCGCACACTTCTTTGGATTGGCGGTTAGACCAGCTTTCCTCAAGCCATCCACTACCGCCTGCACTTTGGGCAAATGGCTTTCCCAGTCGGTGCTGTGGATGATTACATCATCTAAGTAGGCCGAGCGTACCGACGATGAGGTCGCAGTACTATATCCATTAACCTTTGGAAGGTGGCGGGGCGCCATGCAGGCCAAAGGGTAACACCTTGTAATGATACAGGCCCTGCGGGGTAACAAAGCGTTTTTCCTTGGCCGCCTCCGTTAAGGGTACTTGCCAGTATCCTTTAGTGAGGTCTAGCACAGAAAAATAACGGGCTTGCCCTAAATTCTCAACAAGCTCGTCTACCCGGGGCATGGGATATGCATCGAACTTGGACACTTCATTTAACTTGCGAAAATCGTTGCAGAACCGCAACGTCCCATCCGGCTTGGGTATTAGAACTATGGGACTGGCCCACTCACTTTTCGACTCCTCAATGACATCAAGCTTCAACATTAATTGCACTTCCTCCGCGATGGCCCGTCGCCGAGCCTCGGGTACCCGGTATGGTTTTAACCGGATCTTGGCCTGAGGCTCAGTGACGATGTCATGTTGGACGAGAGACGTGCGACCAGGGAGGTCCGAGAACACATCCGTGTTCCGACTGATGAACTCCCTGACTTCCTGAACTTGTTTGGAAGACAGGCTGTCTGCAATTTTACCGTGGCTACCGCTCGCAGGCCTCGAACTGTGGGGCTGGACCCTTCTCACCCAGAAGCCCTGGCCGGGGGCTGTTGTCGTCGGTCGTGTTCCTATCCTTCCACGGCTTTAGTAAATTCACGTGGTACACCTGCTCCGGCTTGCGCCACCCTGGCTGGTGTACCTTGTAATTTACTTCCCCTACCTTCTCAATCACCTCATAGGGGCCCTGCCACCTAGCTAGGAACTTGCTGTCAAGGGTGGGTACCAGAACCAAAACCCGATCTCCTGGATTGAAGTCCCGTACCCTAGCCTGACGATTATACACCCTACTCTGGGCTTGTTGCGCTGCCTCCATATGCTCCCGGACCAGCGGCAACACCCTCTCCATCTGTTCCTGCATCTGGGTGACATACTCAATGACACTTTTGTGGGGGACAGGCTGTTGTTCCCACGCTTCCTTGGCGATATCCAACAGGCCCCGAGGGTGTCTGCCATAAAGCAGTTCGAAGGGGCGAGAACCCAGTAGAGGCCTGGGGCACCTCTCGCACTGCGAACATGAGATAGGGCAGAAGCAGATCCCAGTCCTTCCCATCTCTAGACACCACCCTTTTTAACATATTTTTTTGAGTTTGGTTAAACCTTTCGACAAGACCTTCTGTTTGCGGATGGTAAACGGACGTCCGTAACTGCTTTATATGCAACAATTTACACAGTTCCCTCATAACTTTGGACATAAAAGGGGTCCCTTGGTCGGTCAGAATCTCTTTTGGCAGGCCCACACGGGAAAACATTTCCATTAACTCTTTTGCAATGAGCTTAGCCGAGGTATGTCGCAGAGGCACCGCCTCTGGATATCGAGTAGCATAGTCCAGAATCACCAGGATATGTTGGTGACCCCTAGCAGACTTCGGTACGGGTCCGACCAGATCCATGGCAATACGCTCGAATGGGACCTCAATTATTGGGAGAGGGACCAGGGGACTTCTGTAATGCGGCTGGGGGCTATTTACCTGACAGGTCGGACAGGATTTACAATATTCTTCTACCTCCTTAAACACACCAGGCCAATAAAACCGCTGTAGTACGCGGTCCTGCGTTTTCTGCCACCCCATGTGTCCCCCAAGAACATGTTGGTGGGCAAGCTCCATAACAAGCTTGCAATATGCGGTGGGCACCACCAACTGTTCAACTGGCTCACCTCGGATTTGGTTCACCCGACACAACATATCCTGAAGAACAATGAATCGCGGAAACATTAATTCAGCCCCAGGTTTCTGGGGTTTACCATCAATTATTACGACACTTTCCCAGGCCCTGGTTAGGGTTTGGTCCCAAAATTTTCCCCGGAGACATTGAGGTCTGCCAACTCAGGTCCCGGTGGCAAGTCCTCCGTGTCTCCCACCATTACACTCAGTGGGGTTGTCTCCCCCTCTACCGCTGGATCAGTGGTCACCCCTACCGCTGGCCCTTCAGACTCGGGCTCCCAGGGTTCTGGCCTTCCAGTGGTATCAGGCCACTCTCCTAGGGTTACCCCTGTCTCGGGTCCATCATACACTTTTATTGCCGGCGACAGCGCCGGGAAACCTGGGAAGTCCCTCCCAAGTATCAGTTCATGTGGGAGTTTGGTAGCAACAGCCACCTCGTGGGTCCACTTACCAGCCGCTGTGGACAAAGTCACTAGTGCAGTGGGGTAGTTTTTTAGGTCTCCGTGGATGCACAGGACCCCGATTTTACGGCCAGTATACTCCGCCGGCCGTACCAGGGCAGCCCTTACCAGGGAGACTAGACTCCCGGAGTCCAGCAGGGCCACCGCCAGAGAATCTCCCACCTCTACCTGACACAGGTGGTTATTGTCCTGCACCTCACGGGTGCCAGTAGCGCACAGCTTCCGTGCATACAGGGAGTGGCGAACCCCGTAGTTCACATCCATCGGCTCATCCCGATGCGGACAGTCGGCCCTGATGTGGCCTGGCTCCTGACACCTCCAGCATACCACGGGAGGCGGATCCGCAGGGGGTACATTCCGTGCAGGCCTCTCTGTCGCCGGACGCCGGAACTGGGGCGGAGGCCTCCGGGTTTGACTGACCCCTTCCCAGCAAGACTCCCTGCAGGTTTCTGGTGGCCTCGTAACGCTCCACCAGGTCGACCATCTCCAGGGCACATACCGGAGACGCCTGGCCGACTCCAGTGCTGGAGGGGATAAGGCAGGGCCCTCCAAAAGATGTCGGCCAGGAGACGGTCCAGCATAGCAGCCGGACTTAGAACCTCAGGCTGCAGCCACTTTTGCAACCTGTGCAGCAACTCATAATACTGCGGCCTGGCGGGTTCAGCCGCTTTAAAGTCCGACTGGTGGACCCGCTGAGCCCGGACTAACCCGCTCACCCCCAGTCTGGCCAGGATCTCCCCTTCACCGTGGGGTAATCAGCAGCCTGGTCATCTGCCAAATCAGAGAAACCTGCTGGGGTCCGGATGCCAGGAACGGAGAGACCACTTCAGCCCACTGGTCACGGGGTAGCTTCTCCCTCACGGCTACTTTCTCAAAGACCGCCAGATACGTCTCAACGTCGTCCGAGGGGGTCATTTTTGGGATCGCCGCACGGACCGCTTCCGGGCATCATGGACATGGTGGGACGCTCCTGCAGTTTGTAAAGCCATCACCTGCTGAAGTAGTAGCTGGTTGGTCTCCTGCTGCTGCTTGTTGGCCTCCCGCTGCTGCAAGTTAGCCTCCACAAGGGCTTTTACAACCGCCTCCATTGTGTCAGGGAACACAGGCTGCAACTTTGCCGGCCTAATATAGGACATCCAGTCGTGCCCAGCACAAACAAAAATTTTCGGCGTTCACGCCAGCCTCACTGCGCATGCCCGCATCCGACACCAAATGTGGGGAGTCGCTCTGGTAGATAGCGGTGCGGGTGCAGTACGGAGGCAAAAGGAGTCCAGTAAGTGCAGCAAACAGTGTTTAATTCACACTTGCACAACATAAACAGCATACAGTCACTTGGGGTTAATTCACACCCAGCAGAAAAACGTGAGGCAAAACAAAAAGTCAAATACAGGTTCCAGTCACCTGGGAGGTTTAGGTGCGGATTCACACCTGGCTGTCAGTCCAGCCGCAAGACAGTCGACGTCAGGCTTCCAGGCCGTCTGCACTCCTCCTTGCTGGGCTCTTGCTTCCAGCCCAGAGAACTCCCAAATTCAAATGATTCCTCAACCAACAGCAGCTCCAGGACAATCACACCACCTGCTGGTGCTGGCTGTGTTTTTAAACCCAGCCCAAAACCAGGACTGGGTCGTGGGGAGCAGCCACCCACCCTACACTTTAGCTGCTCCCGGTAAGAGCCGGCCCGGATCGGCTTTGCAGCCATGCTATTTAACAACTATGTCAGTAGCACTAGCTGCTGCTGACATCAACAAAAACAGCTCTTACCTCACCGAGGCTATGAACCTCGGTGACACATACCTGCCATCCACGACGGCACCCTGCACCTTACCACAGTTGTTTATTTTGTTGTCTTTAACCCCTGCAAGAGGTATTATGCGTCACTACCACTGATTTAGCTCAATGAGACACCGATTTGGCACACTGAGGCAGGCTAATAGTACACCATGCTTCCCAAACCCCTGAAGAAGCCAGATTAGCTGGTGAAACATGTTGGGGGGCAGTTCTTAGGTTTTAGATGTACTGTTAGCCTGCTTCAGTGTGCCAAATCGGGGTTTGAGCTAAATCTGTGGTAGTGACGCATCATACCATAACAGAGTGTGGAGGCAGATTCAGTTACATACAAAAATCAGTGCTGTAACTGGTAATGAATGATATGCTATTAGTCAGTAGTTGATATCAGCAGGGAGAGTGCACACCCTTGCAGGGGTTAAAGACAACAAAATAAAGAACATACACATACTCCAGCCATGGAGACAGGAAACAGTTTATTTTTAATTCCTCTTTTGTTTGGCTCATAACATCTGTGTTGTTTTAATAGGCGATGATTAAAAGTTATATCTTATTTAAACACGATTATCTGGGTAAAGTTGGTGTTTAGTCCGCAAGGTCATTTTTGTACATTATGTAAATATACCTATACCCAGATAGGGTCATTTTTTGTGTATATATAGTACAATCCATACTGATTACGCTGTTATTTCACACTGCCTTGTCTTTCTATTTCTGTGAGATGTCCATTGGTGAATGTATTCTGACTTTCTTAACTCAATCTCTCCTCATTTTGGGGCACATTTACTAAGGGAGCTGCGACTTGTAAAAATAGACGCAAGTCCACTTTTCTAACTGGCCGTGTGACAATATTTAGTGCAATCTTTATCTGCAAAAAAAAACTTAAATATGCATGGCCCCATAGAGTACAGTGTTCTCTTCACTATTTACCCTCTCACAGTCGATATTGCAGCAGTGAGCATTTGTAATTGCAGCTCCTCAATCCCATTCACTTCAACGGGATGGCTATTTACTTGAATGGGAAAGAGCTATCTCTTTGAAGTCAATAGGATGGGGAAGCTCAGAATTAAAACAAAACTTAGAACAGTGTGAATTACGGGCAATGCAGCAGTCCTGAAATATTGAGTAGGTCCTTTATCCTTCAAAAACATAACCATAGCTAAAGCAGGTGCACACTGCGGCAATACTAAACCCTCACACTGATAAAATTGAGGGGTTAGTTCGACATATCCTACTAGGAGGACATGTCTTAAGCTCGGATCGGACACCACGGCAAGGTCCCTCAGGTAGCCCGAGGCCCTACCACTCAACCTACCTGAGCCGCATGGGCGATACCAGGAGCCGTTGGGCATCTCCTTCAAAGTCACAGTATTCAAAAGTCAGGTATCAGGTCCGCGCTAATGGATCCACCATAAACACGTGCTCCAAACGCGCTGTTCTCTTATTCAGGTCACTCGTAATTTCAGTTGGTGTTCGGAGTGAAATTACGAGTGACCTGAATAAGAGAACAGCGCGTTTGGAGCACGTGTTTATGGTGGATCCATTAGCGCGGACCTGATACCTGACTTTTGAATACTGTGAGGATGGGGAAGCTGCATTTAACCCTGTTAACTGCTGCAATATCAACTGCAAGCAGGTAAATAGTGAAGAGAAAAATGTGCTCGTACAGGGGTGTGGATATTGTATCGCCCGACCCCCGGGACATGCAGTTCCGGGCGCCGGGCAGGTAGTTTGTTCGGTAGCTTAGCCCTGCTTCGGGCAAGTATCAGGGCTGAAGGGAGGGGGAGGAAAAACAGCTGCGGCTGTTCTCCTCTGTATGATCATAATATCTTGGTCTCCCGACAAGTTGTTTGAGGACTTGGGAACACTCAGCCAATCAGTGGCTGCAGCTGTATCACATGTCAGGCCAGGGATTTCCTGCTTAGCCAATCACTGGCCTGACACATGACACAGCTGCGGCCACTGATTGGCTGAGTTTTCCCAGGTCCTCAAACAACCTGTCGGGAGCCCAAGCAAGATACCAGGATTATACAGAGGAGAAGGGGAGTTGCTGCAGACGGGACCAGGTGAGCATAATGGTTTTTACACATTAATAGGGGGGGGACTGATGTGACATGGAGGGGGGGACTGATGTGACATGGAGGTGGGGACTGATGTGATATGGAGGTGAGGGACTTATATGACATGGAGGGGTGGACTAATGTGACATGGAGTGGGGACTGATGTGACATGGAGTGGGGACTGATGTGACATGGAGTGGGGACTGATGTGACATGGGGGGGGGGGTGATGTGAAATGGGGGGAGAGAAATGTGACATTTCTTCCCCTCCATGTCATATCATTCCCCCTCCATGTCACAGTTCTATTATTAAATTATTTATTATTAAATTATTTTTTGTATCAGGACAAGTAGATCGAGCCCCTGCTTTAGTCCTTCGACAAGTAGTTTCTTTTTAAATTTCCACACCCCTGTAGTACGAGCGCTGCATTATCTTTATACAAGTGATCAGCAGAGGTGCTGGCACTCCGGGCCTTACTAATCTGATAATGATGACCTATTCTGAGGATAGGTCATCAATAAGTGTAGAACCTGTTTACAGTCAGTGGCAGATGGCCGTATGCGAGCTGGAAAAATTGGTCCATTTGACGGCTGCATCTCCTAGATTGACCATCTGACACAAACTCACAGCATTATAGTGATTTATGAAACAGTGAGTTCATGCTGACCTCGAGTCTGCAGTACTGTACTTATATCATCATGTGGGTGTCCGGATAGAACAGTAACTCATTCATTTTTATGGGGCCATGCACACATCAGTGTTTTTTACGGATCTGTTTTTCTATTCCGCAAATTTACAGCATGTCACACAGAACATTTCTCCTGGACTGCACATAGTCGTCTGACACTAGCCTTAGGCTGGATTCACACATCACCGAATAGCCATAGATTTGCTATTGCAGCACTATTGCTCCCAGCAAGTTACCACCACTACTAATCTCGGCAAGTTGACAGCACATCAGCCACTTCATTTATTAAGTTTAGCTGTCCTGTGTTGGCTTTCCTACTGTATGTTGCTGTCATTCCATGTGCCAAGTTGGCTAACTATTGCCAGATTAACTCTACTATTCCTTTTGCTAGTCTTACTGCAGTGTCATTTGAACTATACAGACACTGCTCATTTAAGCCTTCTTGCTTTCCCTGGATTCTGTGGTTAACTTACTGATCCACATTTTGTTTGACCATTAGGGTATGTTCACACTTGAGTGAAATGCCGCAAATTTCAACAACAGACAATCTGCAGCGTATCTGTTACGTGTGAACATACCCTTACTGTCTGCTGAATATGAACTATTGCTTATCATCCATACCATCTATTTGCAAAGATTTTAAAAAGTAATGTTAAACTGTAACAGGCCATGGATCCATGATGCAATGCAAGCAACTCTACCTCTGAATTTTCAAGATCTTTTTGAACTTGTCTTACCACAGATGTCAGCATGGGCATTTCTACTCCTTAAAGCATCAGTCCTCTAGTTTGGACTTACATCAGAGTTCACCTGTTCTCTCTCCTACTGTAGTACTGATATTGGATTCCAGCTGCTCCCTCCTACTCCTCAGCCATATGATGGAAATTCTAATTCCTACCATGGATTCTTGAACCTATGTTTTGTTCCCTTTGAACATTATCCTCACAGTTACTGACTAGGTAAATATTGTGTATATTATTTGTATGCTCTCTGGTGAGGGCCTAGCATTAATATCACCTCTCTGGGAACATTGGGATCCTGCAATCTCATCTTGGAAAAGTTGATGGTTTTTGATGTGCCAGATCGTACAACCTCCACTGCCGATGCCATACAGTGCCTGAGACAGAGAGGCTCCACTGTCAAATAATATTATTAAATGTCACACCTTGGCTTCCGACTTATCTTAGAACAGTGACGCCTTGCAGGGTATTTTCTGGGCGGGATTAGCAGCCCACATCAAAGGTGAGCTTGCCAGGCAGGAGATTCCTTCTTCCTGGATGACCTAATTTCTTTTGCCACTTAGGTGAACCTTTGTTTACGGGAAAGTCCAAAGGGAAATTTGCCATGATTTTTCTCATCAGACTCCAGGCCAAGATAGCCCAGAATTATTGATGAGCCTAATCTTCTTGAAGAGCATATGCATTTGGGTCATTTATCTCTGTCCTCTGTACAGATCTAGGAGACCGTCTCATGGTCTATGCTTTTACTGCATTCAAAGTAGTCATCTAAACCAGTGTTTCCCAACCAGTGTGCCTCCAGCTGTTGCAAAACTACAACTCCCAGCATGCCCGCACAGCCAAAGGCTGTCTGGGAATGCTGGGAGTTGTAGTTTTGCAACAGCTGGAGGCACGCTGGTTGGGAAACACTGATCTAAACTGTCCTACACAATTTCCTAGACTGGGAGAGCCTTCTGGGCAAAGCAAGTGTGGTGAACTAAGCTTACTACAGCTAAACCTCTGCCTATGAGAAAAATATTGTCTGAAATGTGTCTGAACTTGTGCCTGTACCCTATCTTCTTTTCCAGTCTGACTTTGACATTCCAAGTGCCAAGTTGACTATCTTTGTTGCACCATTGACAATACTATTCTGTGTGCCAGTCTATCAAGTCATATGACAAAGTCATTTCACCTATACAGACACTACTTAACTGAACATTCTTATTTTTTTACCCAGATTCTCTGGTAAAAAAGTTTTCCAGTCTCTTGATATTGATGACCTATTCTCAGGATAGATCGTTTATATTTGGGTGAGGTTTCCAACACCTGGGTTGCCAATCGTCCAGAATTTTCTGGACAGTTTGTAAAAGTAGGCGGCTTTTTTCCTGCATCCCTTAAAAAAAAAATAGAAGTGTTCGTGATTTTTTGGAGGCTGGGGATCTTTGACTAGATTATTTTGGTGGTACTGTAATTATCATCATTTTACAGCTCATAGTAAATACAGGTAATGAGTAGGGATGTCCCGATACCATTTTTTTTAATACAGAGTACGAGTACCGATACTTATATTTAAGTACTCACCGATACCAATTACCGATACCATTTATAACATAGGGCAGATTTATCAAACCTTGTATAAAGAAACAGCGGCGCAGTTGCTGATAGCAATGAAAAAAACAAAAGCTGGAATTTGGTTGCTATGGACAATGGCTTTTCTTTGTACAAGGGTTAATAAATTAATAAATGGGCTTATAACAGTGTTTCCCAACCAATGTGCCTACAGGGGGTTTTGTGGGTGACGCTGCTATGGGGTGATCTGTGGGTGTCGCTGTTATGGGGAATCTGTGGGTGACGCTGCTATGAGGAATCTGTGGGTGATGCTTCTATGGGGTGATCTGTGGGTGACGCTGCTCTGGGGTGATCTGTGGGTGACGCTTCTATGGGGTGATTTGTGGGTGACGCTGCTATGGGGTGATCTGCGGGTGACGCTGCTATGCGGTGATCTGTGGGGGATGCTACTATGGGGTGATCTTTGGGTGACGCTGCTATGGGGTGATCTGTGGGTGACGCTGCTATGGGGTGATTTGTTGGTGAAGCTGCTATGGGGTGATCTGTGGGTGTCGCTGTTATGGGGAATCTGTGGGGGACCCTGTCATGGGTTATCTGTGGGTGTCGCTGTTATGGGGAATCTGTGGGTGACGCTGCTATGGGGAATCTGTGGATGACGCTGCTATGGGGAATCTGTGGGTGATGCTGCTATGGGGTGATCTGTGGGTGACGCTGCTATGGGGTGATCTGTGGGTGACGCTGCTATGGGGTGATTTGTGGGTGACGCTGTTATGGGGTGATCTGTGGGTGATGCTGCTATGGGGTGATCTGTGGGTGATGCTGCTATGGGGTGATCTGTGGGTGATGCTGCTATGGGGCTATCTGTGGGTGACGCTGCTTTGGGGTGATCTATGAGTGACGTTGCTATGGGGTGATCTGTGGGTGAAGCTGCTATGGGGTGATCTGTGGGTGTCGCTGTTATGGGGAATCTGTGGGGGACCATGTCATGGGGGATCTGTGGGTGATGCTGCTATGGGGCTATCTGTGGGTGACGCTGCTATTGGGCTATCTGTGGGTGACACTGCTATGGGGTGATCTGTGGGTGACGCTGCTATGGGGTGATCTGTGGGTGAAGCTGCTATGGGGTGATCTGTGGGTGACCCTGTCATGAGGGATCTGTGGATAAAACATATATAGCATCTTATGCTATATATGTGTCACCCACAGATCCCTCCATGACAGGGTCACCCACAGATCCCCCCATGACAGGGTCACCCACAGATCCCCCCATGACAGGGTCATCATCAAGTGTCTGGGGGCGGGGGCCGCGGCGGCCGGTGCAGTGTGACTCTAATACAACGGCCCCGCAGCTCCTATACAGTATTTATGTAAACCTAATCTATGTAAAAGTAGCCCGAACTTACTAACTGTTGTAGCGCAGTCTCTATCAGCTTGAGCGCTCAGTCCCTCCATGCGCCTCCTGTCTCGCCCATTTTATGAATGAAGGATGCAGGTGGGGCAGGTGGTGCATGGAGGAACTGAGAGAAACTGTGGGAGACTGCGCAGCAATAGTCAGTAAATTCAGGCTACTTTTACATAGATTGGGTTTACATAAATACCGTACAGGAGCTGCAGAGACGGAACTTCCGATATCGGCTGCATTTGCACGAGTACAAGTTCTCGTGCAAATTCCGGTATCGGTACCAATACCGATACTGGTATCGGTATCGGGACATCTCTTGTAATAAGTTCTTACCAGTATTTTGAGTTATAGAAATGTATTACAATCTACATTTATTATGGCTTTCAAGTTTCTGTAAAAGATGTTGGCTGTCCACGATTTTGGCATAAGTTGTTCAGAAAAAAGAATAATTCTGGTTGGAACTATGTCCAACACCCCACATCCCCTTGATTACCTGTGCCCTCCAGCCTCCAGCGCTGGAACTACCTCTTAAATGGAACAAGAAGCTCAGCTCCATTCAAAGTGTAGTGGTTATGCTGTATGGAGACCTGACTACGTACAGCATTAACATGTATGGGCTCCATGGAGGAAAAATTTGCTAAGTCCGAAGTCATGTGAGACTTCGGTGAATAACTTTGACCTTCAAGTCTATAACTTTAAAAACATTGGTACCGAAGCTGATTTTGGATTCCTGTTTTAAAATGATTTCGAAGTTATAGAATCGAAAGCCAAAGTTCTTCACTAAAATCTCGCACGACTTCAGACTTAACGAATTTTGCCCCCGCGAAGCCCATACATTTCAATGCTGTACGGAGACAGGTCTCTGTACAGCATTAAAATAAAGTTGGGGAGCTAATCGACTTTGGATCTTGGCTCCAAAGCACGATTCGCTCACCACTATTTGTGACCTCAGACTCGCAAAAATTCAATACTGCTGAATTTTCTGTAGTTCTGGTGTTTCGGTCACAGCAAGTTGTGAGTTGTGCTACGACTGCATTAGTCATGTGACGAGTGTCGCTACCAAGATAACTGTGTAGCTCCAGCCTTATTTAAAAAAAAAAAAACTTGTCCCTTCATACAACACAAAATGTTTTAATCTGTAAATTGTTAAAACTGTAATCCATGGATTTTATTGTAGTTGGATGTAGATGATTCTGTTTTCCTTAACCTTTTGATTTTATAATACACTCCAAAGATGCAGTCTTACAAACTACGTTTACGTTTCATTATCGTAATTCAGCTTTGTTTTGTTTCACTAGGAGAAAATAGACCTCCGCATTTTCCATTTTACTATCTTAGGGGAGCAGAGAGCTTCTCGCCATTAACATACTTGCTCACTGCGTCATGTCAGTAAAGGGGCTTCTTTTGAACATCATCATATCTCACCATGGAGCCAAGTATTCCATTAATACTTGCCACAGGAAGAAAAAGTTTGGATACTTGCACTTATAGAGTTGGGCTGCAGCCCAGTTACTGTGGGGGAATAAATAATATTTCTAGTTCATGTTTCACACTTTAATATTTAGGGTATACAAGCAGTTTTTGGGTCCTTCCTACTGTTCAATATAATCTACTTAATACAAGGTAGGTATTAGGATAAACACATAAATCACCAAACTATCAATTTCATTAAAACAACCAAATTAAAACAGTGAAACATAAATTACAAAAGAACCTGAAATAGAATGAACAAAGTGAACTCCACGAGTCATAAAGGGGTTAAAGGGCCTCTGTCAGCAGATTTTTACGCATGAAACTGGCTGACCTGTTGCATGTGCGGTTGGCAGCTGAAGGTGTCTGTGTTGGTCCCAAGTGCCTGCATTGCTGAGAAAAATTATGTTTTCATATATGCAAATGAGCCGCTAGGAGCAATGGGGGCTTTGCTGTTGCTTCTACAGGCTCAGCTCTCTCTGCAACTGCCATGTCCTCTGCACTTTGACTGACACGGCTAGGCAGTATAAACATGATAACACCTTGCCGTGCCAATCAAACTACAGGTGGGGTGTGCCATTTGCAGAGAAATCAGAGCCTCTAGGTGTAATGGCACATAGAGGCTCATTTGCACATAATAAAACATAATTTTTCTCAGCAATGCGGGCACATATGAACATGGGACCAACACAGGTGTCTTCAGCTGCCAAGTGTACATGCAACAGGTCAGCCAGTTTCACATATAAATCTGCTTAAAGATGCTCTTTAAGTACTAATCTAACCTTACCATAAAGGTTCATAAAACATTACAATAATGGTGAATGCATGATTAGCAAATTTATTCTGACAACATGCACTTGGATTTCTACAAGCCCAATTCAGATACATGGGACCGTCACAGAAATTTCTGCCACAAAAATCTGTAACATGGGAATTCACCCTAAACCCAATAGTACACATTGAAAATCTTTTATATACAACATTAAATGGATGCTTGAATGCATTTAAAGGGTTTCTGTCATCACGTTTTGACATTATAAGCTGTCTGACATTAGCTATGTGCTAACGTCAGAGCAGCTTGATAATGTCTTTTTTATAAAAATCCGATTTATATTCAGGCTAAAAAACGTACTTTTATAATATGTAAATTAGCCTCCAGGAGCAGGGGGGGCGTTGCCCTGCTCCTAGAAGCTCCGTGCGGCAACCTGCTGGCACTCCCCTTCTTACTTTGAGTGACAGTGCCGGGCAGCGATCCTCCGGCACTGTCTCCTTGTGAAATCCCGCGCCTGCACGGCCGTTCTGTATTCGGCGCAGGCGCGGTGAGCAGGGGACGCTGGTGTCTGCTGTCCTCTGCTCACCGCGCCTGCGCCGAATACAGAGCGGCCGTGCAGGCGCGGGATTTCACAAGGAGAAAGTGCCGGAGGATCGCTGCCCGGCACTGTCACTCAAAGTAAGACGGGGCGTGCCAGCAGGTTGCCGCACGGAGCTTCTAGGAGCAGGGCAACGCCCCCCCCCTGCTCCTAGAGGCTAATTTACATATTATAAAAGTACGTTTTTTAGCCTGAATATAAATCGGATTTTTATAAAAAAGACATTATCAAGCTGCTCTGACGTTAGCACATAGCTAATGTCAGACAGCTTATAATGTCAAAATGTGATGACAGAAACCCTTTAATGGGTGTTATCCCTTTTAATACTTGACCTAGTTTGAAAGATAGCGTGGTCATTTTTCTTTACTTGTACATGTTGAAAGCCATAGCTTTTTATTTTTCCTAATGGTGGCTCATTTTTTGCTGATGAGATGTATTTCTTAATGGCACCATTTTGGGTCTGGACTGTAGAATGGATGGTTAAGCTCCATGAAGCCGCATTCCCTGATAGCAGCTTGTGATGTGTCAGACCAGTGAGCTGGTGCATTGTCGTGAAGCAGCATCACATCTTCAGACAACTTCCCACGGAGTTGCTCTTTGATTGCCTCACATAATGACTTCATTGTTGAAGCATAGGTGTCTCCAGTAATTGTTGTCTTGTGTGGAATTAATTCTAGTAATAAAATGCCTTCTGTATGACATGATCTTTTCTGCTGACTGCTGCACCAGAAATATCTTTAGAGTTGGTTATCCCATTTGCTTCTATTGTTTGTTCTCAGGATCATGATGGTGGACCCATGTTTAATCACCCAATATAGGTCGAGAATAGAAATCTCCTGGATTTCTCAGACATCAACATTCGTGGCACCCACCCGGAGCTGACCTTTGACATCATCAAAACATCATGAATGATAGTGGAAACTGTGCCAACTAAAATGCCTAATTCATAGGCTATAACACTGACTTTGGTCTGATGATCTTGGCCACTTTTTATCTCATTTCCTCTGAAGATGCTTCAAGAGGTCACCCTGGATAGGAATCATCTTCAATTGATTCTCTACTCCATTTAACCTGCTTGGCCCAAAACTTTACTTGGTAGTAGGAAGGTATATCATCACCATATACTATCCTTTCATGGATTTCTTTAGAATTCTTTACTTCCTTAGTATGGAATTTAATCATGGAACAAATCTCCAAATCTCTCACGTTCTTTGTAGACCCACACTGTACTGCAATTGCCATTCTGTCACTTCCAGTGCTTTCATCAGACTGAACTGCTACTCTGTGTTGCATGTGCAGATATGTCTCAACCTGACAAGCTCAGCTCTCTAAAGCTGACAGAACATGCTGGGATAGTTAACTTATAGAACACCCCTCGTATTCTTAATCAAGACTATTTTCAAAATTTCATCAGATTTTATTTAGGTCCACTGGCACAATTTAAACATCTGCAAAAGTGCACATATTCTATAATTCTGTTTGAAGGTCATAAATTTGATAAATTACACGTAACGAATAAAAGACATAAAACTGATAAGCTGATGTCATGTCACAAAAAGGATATTATTTAGCCATACAGATTTGTGTAGGAGGCATGGTATAAGATCACATATACAGGATCTTTCTCTTATAGCTGGGTAATTATAAATGAATGGTGCAGATGTTAGCAACTGTACCTGATAATTAGGCATTAACTCAAGCTGCGCTATTAATGTCATATTTTTCCAAACTGCATGACAGATAGATTTTAACAGTGCAGAAAGTGCAATGTGAAGCTGCAAGTTAAATTTGTTTTTTTGCTTAGAAGCTCTCCTGCAGGGACAAGGACACTCAAGTTGTGTTAATGCTTGGCAGGGTCTATAAGATTAGCGTGGTGTTAACTATGAGCTGTTAGTTATATGAAGAAGAAACACGGTCACTACTGTGCACAGAAACTCTTTTCAAGCCTTACACACCTGCTGTTCAGTGGGCAGCAAAGCGACAGATTTCTAGGCTATCTGACTTTTTTCTCAGAAGCTAGAAAGCAATGGAAATGCAACCCTGGGGGATGTTCTGTACCGTCTCTCTTCAAAATACTTATCTTTGCATTGAATGGTCTGCATCTGAACCTTTTATTTAAAATCCATAAAACGTACATCTAGATAACAAGATAGAGCAACAAATGTGACAATCTTTTAAATACATCTATATGTATAACATCCACTGGGTCTACCTGCAGCTCAGTAATTATATGCCGCTAGCTGTCCTCTACGTATATTAACCACCTTTAATTTGGAAATATATATAGACAGCGGTTGGTTACCAAACACTGAGCTATAATTACTTAGTGAATACCGTAACCAGTGCAGATAGAAATAGGCTAATGACATTGTTGGAACCTGCAGGTAACAGCGAGGACAAACATCACTCGGTACTATAAGACTACATACATAGAATGCATATTTCATTATATTGCTGTTATATCAGGGAAACAGTTTGTATGATCTGCTTTTTTTGTTATATCTAAAAAATAACTTTAACAGATTTTACATAATCCTCACACCCATTTCTTCATGGCTTTTATATTTAAAAAAAAAATCTACATTTCTTAATAATATTGTATCCTAGTAAGAAACTTGTGCAGCTCCGAAACACTGACTTATAAATCTTCATATGCTGCTTTTTTTCCTGGAACACAGCAGTGCCTAAAGAGGATTATTTAATGTAAGAAATTAGTGAGAGTCAACCTGAAGTGCAACCTTTTCCATATTACAACTTGAAAGGGTTGCTCAGCTTTTTATTTTACTTTTTTGAATTTGAAGCCCAGTCTGTGGAAAAATACATACTGCCCTGCTCCCTGCTGCTTTGTTCCCACTCCCTGGCTTTCTTTACTGGTCCTCTGGTGCCCGTCTGTAAACACCTGCCTGGACAGGGTCATGTGTGCTGCTGCAGCCAATGACTGGCTTCAGCAGTGACATGTCCCCAACGGCTTGTGACCCAGCAAGTAAGAGACATACTACCTAGAGACACATCACCGCTGAGGCCAGTTATTGGCTGGAGCAGAGCACCAATGCCAAATAATATCTCTTTATAATTGCTAATTGTTTTCTTCATTTATACTGGGAATTATTTTTAAAGTTAAGCCTCACTAAAGGCAGAACCTTGGAGAAACCATGAGGACAGGGTTTGAAGTAAGTGAAATGGGATAGGTCAACAACAGTGGGATAAGTAAGGATTAGATGATGTGAAAATCCGTAACATAAAGAGATTCCCTATGATAGCCTATGGGGATGAAAGCTACTATACAGAATATAAGAGAAAGATCAATAGTGGAATTTGAAGTTATTTTCTGGTGATAGACCATAAGGAGCAATCTTCTGCCTTAATTTAGGTGTCAAGATTTAGATGAGGTATGATCAGCAGGAGGTGGTTAATATGGCAAGGAATGGTTTGGGATTGGTATAATGGATGGTTTACTGATATAGCCGCTTAAGTGGCAGTGGGGATCCCAGATTTTAGGCTGTGAACAATGATGCTGTAGGTTGGGGAAAAAAACAATCAGGTTCTGGTTTCCTTATATAGTTAGTGATAGTTTTAGTCTCGGGGTAGAGAGCACCAGCGCTTACAAGGAGGCTAAGACCCTGGTGGGTGTGGTAAACCAGGAGAACACAATTGTTTATAGCTAGTGAGTCCAAGGCATTAGTAAATGTTAACACAGAGTATATTAGCCATACATAAATGTCATATAGCACCTTTCATGTGACATGTGTAGCATCGTCTGTGCTTATCTGATGCCCATTTGTTCAACCATATGTTTTTTTCCCTATAGAGAACTTGAAAAATTTATAGAGTTCACCTTAACCAAGAGGATTTATCTCTAGAACAAGTTTTATGATTCGTAAAGAGTACACCATCCCTTTGGCATCAAAGTGATGTTATTAGGAATAATTTGGTTTTCATTGGAACACCATTTTGAACACCCTAGAGATTGATATGGAGAGCTGCACAATCGCTAATGCATTGGTATCAAAGCAAGCCTGTTCATTTGGGGACACTTCTCATGTTCACTCAAGTATATGTCTGTACTTACCATTTGCATAAAAGGCCCTGAATGTATGCAAATTATGTAAGATTATGCAGGATGTCACTCATTCAAAGTCGTAGAGCTTTTCCAAAATTACATACTTGACATCCAAAGCATCTGACGGAGTCAAGATACAATCATTTGTGTCCTGCAAACCCTTTTTTCTCATAAGAAATGTTTTAATTTTTTCTCAGCAAATCCTACTCCTGTTTGTTGACTCTCTTCCATAACATTTCTTACTGAGTACATTTATTGCACTCCTTTATATACCTATTTACTCTATGAACTTGAAGAATGTCTAAAGAGAAAATCCACCTCAGTACAAAAAAATATTTTAATATGTAAAAATATAAAATCTGTCGAAATATAAAATCAATTTAAAATTACATACTAGTTGTGATTTGTATCACAGGAGCTTTATTCACTTTAAAAATCCTTCTTCCTCATTATGTAGAGCCTGCCAACATAGTGGTCTTGGTACTGTCTGAGTATAACCCATGCCACCCAATACTCTCATGTATGCAGTATTTTACATGCTCAGATGCAGGACCCTATGTGCTGTCTGTGATTGGCACACATAGAGCAGCTCATTCTGCATTCTCCTTCCAAGGTACTCATCTGCAACATCTTCTGTGCAACTGCTGTAGGTTGGAAGAGGCTGCTCTGTATGTGACAGGGGTTTGGCGGGTAATGCTGTAGCTTTTTAATAGTGTCATTAGAAGGTTATTATAGCACCAGCACAGTGTAAATTGAGCTACTGTGGATTTTCACTGCAGAGTTTAACATCTGCAGTGCAAATACAGTATGCAGCAAAATACACAAAAAATCTGAAATCTGCTGTGAAAATCCGCAGTATAAATTGATATGCTGTGGATTTAAAATACTCAATTCAGCTCAATGTATGCCTCAAATGACATCATGTTTGAACATGCCCTTAAGGATACGAGAATTAACCCATATAAAACATTTACAACCATATACAAATAAAACCCATGCACACCTCAAAAATTGAGTGTAATAACGTTACTGAGCATGACATTTATATTAGGGAATCAATACAGAGTAAATATTATGTGACATTTCCTGCTTTATCGGGAAACAAACGCCAGAAAAAAATGTGGTTCACACAGTTGTTTAGGGGAAAAGGCTGTCAAAATAATTGCTATTAAAACACATATGGTATGGAAAAAAAAAAAATCTGACTTTATAGCATTTTTTCAACAAATTTAAGTGTAGGAGCCCTTAAGGCCAATTTAGTGGTATTTTTAGCCATTTTTGCCTATACAGAGCTTTTACTACCACTCAGCAATCCACTGAAGAGGCCAGTGACCAACTGTAGCAGTCACAGTTCGTCGATGTGGTGCCACTGCTGCAGCCGGATAAATAGTTCCCTGCGGAGAACTAAAGAGGCTGGCACAGGAAACCAGACAACCCTTTTAAGCTGTTCAGTACAGGCAATGCTGTTAGAATATCTCAATGTTCGTAGAACATTCCGGGTATAGGATATATCTGGTGTTTATACTTTTTAATGTACCGTAAAACTACACCAAGAATCTCTACCTCTTCATATTTCACACTTTAGTTTTTAAATCATATTTAGTGTATCCTCAATATCAAGTTATAGATTTCTATGTGTGTCTGTCTGTGTGTCTTATTTTTCTATATAAAATGTATGATATACACACATAGTAATATTTGGGCATTCCAGTCAATAAAAAGATTAGCAATAAGCCGATCTAGAGGCTCATTTTATGGCTTCATTTTACAGCTTTGACCTTGCTATTGCAGGACACTGTCACTTCTACAATTCTTTAGAAGTACAGGTGCAAGGCAACAATTTGAGCACACGACCATAAAAGAGTGACTTCTTTATAATCTTTTCTCTTGATTGCCTGCCAAAAAGTAATAATAATGCTCTGTACCAAAACCACTGTAGATCTGTTCCTCTTTCCCAATAATGTACTTTTATGATGATGGCAGCAATGTTGATATAGTGTAGTTGTACTTGTAACCTCATTTATACTGAACAGATGTCAATTTGACAAGTACTATTTATTACTGTCATTTTGAAACATGACCATTTGCTTACCATGCCAGTATATCTCTGGCATCCTGAAATACGGGGAGTATCTACTTTTTGTATCCTAGTATTAATAGGCATATCTGATATGACTTTGTTTGAGTCTGTGAGCTCTGCTGATTTCTAAAGACGTTGTAAAAGGAATGGTCTAATTACAGCCCTGCTATAATCTTCCTCCTAAATAATATTACCATAGAACAATTACCTTATACACAGTCGAGTTACAATATAATAAGATAGTAACCTAGTTTATAAGGCTGAAAAAAGACATCTGTCCATCTAGTTCAGCCTGTTATCCTGCAAGTTGATCCAGAGGAAGGCAAAAAAAAAAAAAAAAACTGAGGTAGAAGCCAATTTTCCTCACTTAAGGCCTCTTTCACACGGGCGTCATGTTTGACGCCCGGATAAGAGGCGGGTGCATTGCGGGAATATGCACGTTTTTCCCGCGTGGGTGCACGCGCGTGAGAAAAATTGCCATGTTTGGTACCCAGACCCGAAGCCGGACTTCATCACTGAAGTCCGGTTTCGGGTCTTCTGGAGAATTGATTATTTTCCCTTATAACATGGTTATAAGGGGAAATAATGGCATTCTTAATAAAGAATGCATAGTAAAATGAAGTGGAAGGGGTTAAAAATAAAAAAAGTTAACTTACCTTAGCCCCTTGATCGCGTAGTTGGCGATCTCTCCTCTCTTTCCCTGCATCAGCTAAGAACTAAAGGACCTGTGATGACATCACATCACATGTTCCTATCACATGGTCCATCACCATGGTAAGATGGACCATGTGATTGGACCATGTGATGTGACGTCATCACAGGTATTTTAGATCTTAGCTGATGCAGGGAAAGAGAGGAGAGATCGCAACTACGCGATCAAGTGGCTAAGGTAAGTTAACTTTTATTATTTTTAACCCCTTCCACTTCATTTTACTATGCATTCTTTATTAAGAATGCTATTATTTCCCCTTATAACCATGTTATAAGGGAAAATAATAAAGATCAGGTCCCGTTGCTAAGCAACCATGCGGGAAAATTGCACTGCATCCGCACTTGCTTGCGGATGCTTGCGATTTTCCCGCAGCCCCATTCACTTCTATGGGGCCTGCGTTGCGTGAAAAACGCACAATATAGAGCATGCTGTGATTTTCACGCAAAGCAGAAGTGATGCGTGAAAATCACCGCTCATGTGCACAGCCCCATAGAAATGAATGGGTCCGGATTCAGTGCGGGTGCAATGCGTCCTCCTCACGCATTGCACCCACGTGGAAAACTCGCCCGTGTGAAAGGGCCTGAGGGGAAAAGAAATTCCTTCCTGATTCCTATCAGGCAATCAGAATGATTCCCTGGTTCAACGACCCATCTCTAGTAGCTATAGCCTGTAATATTATTACACTCCAGAAATAAATCCAGGCCCCTCTTGAATTCCTTTATTGTACTCACCATCACCACCTCCTCAGGCAGAGAGTTCCATAGTCTCACTACTCTTACCATGAAGAATCCTTTTCTATGTTTGTGTACAAACCTTCTTTCCTCCAGACGCAGAGGATGTCCCCTCGTCACAGTCACAGTCCTGGGGCTAAATAGATGATTGGATAGATCTCTGTACTGAGCCCTGCTATATTAATACATACAGTAGTTATTCTATCTCCCCTCAGTAGTCATTTTTCTAAAGTGAATAACCCTTATTTTGATTTAAAAAAAAGTGGTAGGATTTTGTTCTCATCACGGGCATCTATGCCCCTTTTGATGCAACCCATTATCTGGTTTCTACAGCTTAGTTTGCTGTTCACCAAAATTCCTAGAGCCTTTTCCATGTCAGTGTTACCCAGTGTTATACCATTTAGTATGTACGGGTGATTTGCATTATTCCTTCCCATGTGCATAACCTTACATTTGTCAGTGGTAAACCTCATCTGCCACTTCTCTACCCAAGCCTCCAATCTATCCAGATCTATCTGTAGCAGTATACTGTCCTCTTCCGTCTCAATTATTTTACATGGTTTAGTGTCATCTGCAAAAATTTATATTTTACTGTGCTAGCCTTCTACAAGCTAATATACACCAGCTAATTTGCAGAGTAACCACAGTGTTCAGTGAACCCCACAGCTGCTAGAGGGTGTGTGTTGGGCGATCCATAGAGCGAACATGACAATTGAGGTGGTCCTATAGACGCTCAGTTGGGTTCAAATCTGGGGAATTAGGGGGCCAGGATAGTAGTTGGAGTCTTGGTCATGCTCCAACCAATATCAGACATTTCTAGCTGTGTGACATGACACATTTTCTTGCTGGAAGATCCCATTTGCCTCCAGGAAAGACAATCAGTATGTAGGGATATATATGATCTGCAAGGATGGATTCATGCCCAAATTGGTTGACAGTGCCTTCCACAAGGATCAGTGGGCCTTGAGAATGCCACAAAAATATTCTGCAGACCATAATGCTGCCACCACCAGCTTGTGTTCTTCCAGCAATAGTTGTAGGGTGTTTGTTTCCTGATGTTTCTCGCCTGACACGCCAACATCCATTAGTTTGATTAAGCAAAAAATGTGACTCATCAGAATCGGCCAAGGTACAATTCTGATGCTGCTGAGAAAATTGAAACCTATCTGATGCAACTTTGCTAGCAGAGGTGCAGTTACCATCCATCTGCTTCCTGAGCCCCATACACAGTAGGGTTCACTGAACTGTTGTTTTCAATTCACAACTGGTAGCACCCTGGTTCATTTTGGCGGTGAGCCACTCTTCTGTAGTGTGTCGGTGTGCCCTCACACACTTTCATAGCCAACGTTCACCTCTCACATCAGTAGCACATGGTGCTTCACAGTTTTCACATCTCTTATTCTCAATGGTGCCATTTGTCCACTCACCATAAACTTTCACCACAGTAGCATGCAAACAATTCACAAACTTTGCAATTTCAGAAATACTACTACCTTTAGCCTAAAGGCCAATAATTATCCTTTTTTGCAACTCTAATAAATCACTCTTTTTTACCCATGACAGCAATGAGGGACATGTGTGCAGACAGCCTATCACATTATTTGACTGCTGTGAGATTATGAAAGGTTTCTTTCAGACTATGTTGATTGCATGAAAAATCATAATTCTTGGTTTCTTATTTGCATTGTGTTTCCACTGGAGAATGCAGTATTATTATTAAGAAAAATGTAGTGCTTTGTTTCCTTAGTTTATCTTAGAATCCATTTCTGTGCAATCTAGGGACATTCAGAGCATCATGTATGGGGTATAATGACAAGTTTGTAGTCTAGAAAAAAAAAACTATATGCATAGAGCATCTGGAGTTACAAGAATAATATGTAATTGGAAATTCTCAATTCTGTTCTGTGATAGCGTATGATTGGATTTGGTATACATGCCCTATTCTCTTATTCTGCCACCAGCAGTGCTATACAATCTTGAATGCCTAACACTGTCAAATTGTATGCAAATGAAAATATATTCGAGGACATTATTAGATGTCATTGTTTATCTATCCCCCACTGGCATCAGATGTGCCACAATTATTAAGAGGCACACACCTCTAATTCTGGTATATCTCTATAGGGCTAGGTTCCAAAATTGATGGCTTATCCTTAGGATAGACCATTGTCATCAGGTCAGTGGGGCTCAGACTACTTATACCTCTGCAAATCAGCTGTTTAAAGGAGCCACTGTGCTCAAAGGAGGACTGCAACCTCTTCATTATTTACGCTTCAGCTTTTACTCATTCGCATTTATAGGAAAATGTTGCAAGGGTGAAGTCACACACAGTTGGTGTGGCAGCTTTTCATGCATTTTAAGCCAATGCCAGTCCCAGCACGGTGGTAATTCAGTACCTAAAGATGTACTTTGTATGTCCTTTCTACTGATTGCTTCATCTCAGGCCGTGTAACAGCCAGAAATTCAAACCATGTATTTTTTTTAAAGCTGACAAGCGAGTTAGAGTGTGAGTTAATAATGGATCTCAGTGAAAGCTGCACATACCTGCAGCTTTAATTGCCAACCCGATTTATGAGTGCTCTTATTAGTGATGTATAATGGTCTTGTTTTAAAGCTGAGATTGTCAGCTTTAAAAGAAGACCTATAGCTGTTACACAGCCCAAGATACGCCAGCAGAAAGCAGCCCTCCCTCCTTCTGCTGGATAAGATGTAAGCCAGCATGGAGAAGGAGAGGGCGGCCCACTGGGGGAGTGCTGACAAGCTACACAGGGAGAGAGAGAGACACACACACAGAGCCTTCTCTTTCCCTGTGTCATTGTACATGATCCCAGGGAGAGCACAACATGCATGTTATCAACTCCTTTTCCCAGTGCTCTCTGATTGTCACATATGGGATGATCTTTTTTTGAGAAAAGGATTGAGAAAATGAATGTTTGCTCGCCTAATCATTTGCACCCAATTATTCTATCTATTCTATAATTATTCTATTGATGACCTAAGCCAGACTTTTGCCAGCGTCTGGATCATGGCACCAAATTAGGCTGCACCAAACATAACACAAACATCAATAAAGTTTCCATTTTACACTGTCCCTATACTTTCCATACTCGATCTATAGAGTAAAATTTACAGGCTGCTTCTCTATCGATACCCACTACACTCTGCAGTAATGGCGATAACTATTATCACTATAGAAATATTTTTATGACAGATGGAAAGAATAGTCATCGGTCATAAAATACATTTTCAGTCATTGACTGTTGTTTTCAATTACTGCAGCCACTTTTCAGACATATATGATACAAGAGCTTTGTTTGTGCTGTGGGGAGTCGCTCTGGTAGACAGCGGGGCGGGTGCAGTTTAGAGGCAAAACAAGGAGTCCAGATTGTGCATCAAACAGTGTTTTATTCACACTTGCACACCAGAAATGAAAAGCAGTCTCTTGGTGACAGTTCACACACAACGGAAATACTGTGGCAAAACAAAAACAGGCCAACACAGGGTCCAGTCACCTTGGGTGGTTTAGGTGCGGGTTCACACCTAGCAGTCGGCTCAGCCGCAGGCGATTCCACCTTCAGGTCGCAGGAAACACCACCTTGCTGAGCTCCTTCCTCCAGGACAGAGAATTCCTCAGCCCTGTTTGCAGGCTCCAGGATAATCACCCACACCCAGACACAGCTGCTGGCTGCGTTTATACCCAGCCCAAAACATGGACTGGACCGTGGGAGCAGCCACCCACCCTACTCTTTAGCTGCTCCCAGTAAGAGCCGGCCCGGATCGGCTTTGCAGCCATGCTATTTAACAGAGCAGCACTAGCTGCTGCAGACAAAAACCCGGCTCTTACCTCACCGAGGCCAGCAACCTCGGTGACACGTACCTGCTATCAAATACAACACCTTGCACCCTCTTACACACCCCCTTTGTTCAACCCTGAGGGGTGAACACACGTGAGGCAGTGGACGCGGGACAGGGCATCTGCGTTGCCCTGCAAGCGGCCTGCCCTGTGTTCCACGGAGAATTTGAAATTCTGAAGAGATAGGAACCACCTGGTGACCCGAGCATTCCTCTCCTTGGCCTGACTCATCCATTTGAGGGGGAATGGTCGGTCACCAGACGGAACCTCCTCCCTAACAAGTAGTAGCGGAGAGATTCGAGTGCCCACTTGATAGCCAGGCACTCCCTCTCCACTATACTATATCTGGACTCGGCGGGATTGAGCTTACGGCTCAGGAAGACAACGGGATGTTCTTCCCCGTTGACCTCCTGAGACAGTACCGCACCGAGGCCTACCTCCGAGGCGTCGGTCTGTACGACAAACTCCTTGTTGAAGTCGGGTGTCACCAAAACCGGGGACCCACACAGGGCCGACTTCAACGCGGCGAAAGCCTCCTCCGCCTTCTCACTCCAGCTAACCCTCCCAGACTTTCGCCCCTTCAACAGGTCTGTCAACGGCGCTGCTATTGTGGCAAAGTGGGGCACAAACCTCATGTAGTAACCTACAATCCCCAGGAACGACTTTACCTGCCTGGTGGTGACCGGTCGGGGCCAGTTACGAATGGCCTCTACCTTGGTTACCTGAGGTTTGATGACTCCCGCCCAATTACATATCCCAGATATTTTGTCTCCTCTAACCCTATGGAGCACTTCTTTGGGTTAGCGGTCAGTCCGGCTTTCCTCAGGGCATCCACTACCGCCTGCACCTTGGGTAAATGGCTTTCCCAGTCGGTGCTGTGGATGACTACATCATCTAAGTAGGCCGAGGCGTACCGACGATGTGGTCGCAGCACTATGTCCATTAACCGTTGGAAAGTGGCGGGGGCGCCATGCAGGCCAAAGGGTAACACCTTGTAGTGATACAGGCCCTGCGGGTAACAAATGCGTTTTTCCTTAGCCGACTCCGTTAAGGGTACCTGCCAGTACCCTTTAGTGAGGTCCAGCACAGAAAAATAACGGGCTTGTCCTAAACTTTCAACCAGCTCGTCTACTCGGGGCATGGGATACGCGTCAAACTTGGATACTTCATTTAACTTGCGAAAGTCGTTGCAGAACCGCAACGTCCCATCCGGCTTGGGTATTAGGACTATGGGACTGGCCCACTCACTCTTCGACTCCTCAATGACATCGAGCTTCAACATTAACTGTACTTCCTCCGCGATGGCCCGTCGCCGAGCCTCGGGTACCCGGTATGGTTTTAACCGGATCTTGGCCTGAGGCTCAGTGACGATGTCATGTTGGATGAGAGACGTGCGGCCAGGGAGGTCCGAGAACACATCCGTGTTCCGACTGATGAACTCCCTGACTTCCTGAACTTGTTTGGAAGACAGGCTGTCTGCAATTTTTACCGTGGTTACTGCTTCACAGGCCTCGAACTGTGGGGCTGGACCCTTTTCACCTAGAAGCCCTGGTCGGGGCTGTGGTCGTCGGCCGCGTCCCTATCTTTCCACGGCTTAAGTAAATTCACGTGGTACACCTGCTCCGGCTTGCGCCGCCCTGGCTGGTGTACCTTGTAATTTACTTCCCTACCTTCTCGATCACCTCATAGGGGCCCTGCCACCTAGCTAGGAATTTGCTGTCAAGGGTGGGTACCAGAACCAACACTCGATCTCCCGGATTGAAGCCCCGTACCGAGCCTGACGATTATACACCCTACTCTGGGCTTGTTGTGCTGCCTCCATATGCTCCCGGACCAGCGGCAACACCCTTTCTATCCGTTCCTGCATCTGGGTGACATACTCAATGACACTTTTGTGGGGACAGGCTGTTGTTCCCATGCTTCCTTGGCGATATCCAACAGGCCCCGAGGGTGTCTGCCATAAAGCAGTTCGAAGGGCGAGAACCCAGTAGAGGCCTGGGGTACCTCTCGCACTGCGAACATGAGATAGGGCAGAAGCAGGTCCCAGTCCTTCCCATCTCTAGACACCACCCTCTTTAACATATTTTTTAGAGTTTGGTTAAACCTCTCAACAAGACCGTCTGTTTGCGGATGGTAAACGGACGTCCGTAACTGCTTTATACGCAACAATTTACACAGTTCCCTCATTACTTTGGACATAAAAGGGTCCCTTGGTCTGTCAGAACCTCTTTTGGCAGGCCCACACGGGAAAACATCTCCATTAACTCTTTGGCAATGAGCTTAGCTGAGGTATGTCGCAGAGGCACCGCCTCCGGATACCGAGTGGCATAGTCGAGAACTACCAGAATGTGTTGGTGACCCCTGGCAGACTTTGGTACAGGCCCAATTAAATCCATAGCGATTCGCTCGAACGGTACTTCAATAATTGGCAGAGGTACCAGAGGACTACGGAAATGTGGCTGGGGGCTAGTTATCTGACAGGTCGGACAGGACTTACAATAATTCTCTACCTCCTTGAACACACTGGGCCAATAAAACCGCTGCAGTATGCGGTCCTGGGTTTTCTGCCACCCCAGGTGTCCCCAAGAACATGTTGGTGGGCAAGCTCCATGACAAGCTTGCGATACGCTGTGGGCACCACCAACTGTTCAACAGGTTCACCTCGGATTTGGTTCACCCGATACAACATATCCTGCAGAACAATAAATCGTGGGAACATTAATTCAGCCCCTGGTTTCTGGGGTTTACCATCAATTTCCAGCACATTCTCCCAGGCCCTGGTTAGGGTTTGGTCCCGGTGTTGTGCGGTCCCAAAATTTTCCCCGGAGACATTGAGGTCTGCCAACTCAGGCCCCGGTGGCAAGTCCTCCGTGTCTCCCACCATTACACTCAGTGGGGTTGTCTCCCCACTACCGCTGCAGCAGTGGTCACCCCTACCGCTGGCCCTTCAGACTCGGGCTCCCAGGGCTCTGGCCTTCCAGGGGTATCAGGCCACTCTGCTAGGGTTACCCCTGTCTCAGGGCTATTAGTCACTTTCATCTCAGGCCACAGTGACGGAAAACCAGGAAGTCTCTCCCAATTATTAGTTCATAGGGCAGCTTTGTGGAGATCGCCACTTCACAAGTCCAGGTGCCGGCCGCCGTGGACAGAGACATTACAGCCGTGGGATAGTCCTTTAAGTCTCCGTGTATACACACCACACCAACTTTCCGGCCCGTATACTGGGTGGGCTGTACCAGGGCAGCACTTACCAGGGTTACCAGGCTCCCTGAGTCCAACAGCGCCACTGCCAGGTTATCCCCGATTTGCACCTGGCACAGATGTCGATTGTCTATTGTCTCAGGGGTGCCGGTCGCACACAGTCTCCGGGCATACATGGAAGCCCGGTACCCATAATTAATCTCCATGGGTTCCCCCACTGTGGACAGTCGGCCCTTACGTGGCCAGGCTCGTGACACCGCCAGCAGACTACTGGGGAGGGATCTGCAAGGGGTACATCCCGGGCGGGTTTGGCCGGCCGCCGGGACTGGGGTGGAGGTTTCCGGGGTTTGACTGGCCTCCTCCCAAAAGAACCCCCTGCAGGTTTCTGGTGGCCTCATATCGCTCCACCAGGTCGACCATCTCAAGGGCATTGGTGGGGATACCTGGCCGATCCAGTGCTGGAGAGGGTATGGCAGAGACCTCCAGAATACATCTGCTAACAGACGGTCAAGCATAGCAGTGGGAGTCAGTATGTCTGGCTGCAGCCATTTTTGCAACCGATGTAGCAGGTCATAGTATTGTGGTCTGGCGGGTTCAGCCGGGTTAAATTCCCACTGATGCACCCGCTGGGCCCGGACCAAAACATTCACCCCCAGTCTTGCTAGAATCTCACCTTTCACGGTCGGGTAGTCAGCTGCCTGGACATCTGCCAAGTCGAAAAAAACTTGCTGGGGCCCGGCTGCCAGGAACGGAGCAACCACCTCGGCCCACTGGTCACGGGGTAACTTTTCCCTCACGGCGACCTTCTCAAAGACGGCTAGGTATGTCTCCACGTCGTCTGCGGGGTCATCTTTGGGATCGCCGCACGGACCGCTTCCGGGCATCATGGACGTGGTGGGACGCTCCTGCCGCCTGTAATGCCATCACATGTTGCAGCAATAACTGGTTGGTCTCCCGCTGCTGCACGTTAGCCTCTATGAGGGCTTTCACAGCAGCCTCCATGTTGCCAGAAATCACAGGCTGCAACTTTGCCGGCCTAATATAGGACATACACTTTTGCTCAGCAAACAAAGTTCGGCGTTCACGCCAGCCTCACTGCGCATGCCCGCATCCGACACCAAATGTGGGAGTCGCTCTGGTAGACAGCGGTGCGGGTGCAGTTTAGAGGCAAAACAAGGAGTCCAGATTGTGCATCAAACAGTGTTTTATTCACACTTGCACACCAGAAATGAAAAGCAGTCTCTTGGTGACAGTTCACACACAACGGAAATACTGTGGCAAAACAAAAACAGGCCAACACAGGGTCCAGTCACCTTGGGTGGTTTAGGTGCGGGTTCACACCTAGCAGTCGGCTCAGCCGCAGGCGATTCCACCTTCAGGTCGCAGGGAAACACCACCTTGCTGAGCTCCTTCCTCCAGGACAGAGAATTCCTCAGCCCTGTTTGCAGGCTCCAGGATAATCACCCACACCCAGACACAGCTGCTGGCTGCGTTTTATACCCAGCCCAAAACATGGACTGGACCGTGGGGAGCAGCCACCCACCCTACTCTTTAGCTGCTCCCAGTAAGAGCCGGCCCGGATCGGCTTTGCAGCCATGCTATTTAACAGAGCAGCACTAGCTGCTGCAGACAAAAAAAACCCGGCTCTTACCTCACCGAGGCCAGCAACCTCGGTGACACGTACCTGCTATCAAATACAACACCTTGCACCCTCTTACAGTGCCCATATTATGTATGCAACACCCAGACTTCCAACGGTTCATCAGAACCAGCTGTATGGGACTCATTTTTTCATGAAACACTTGAGGTTCAGGTATTGGTTCCATAATACAGGAGTAATAAAGCACCCAAATTATACTCATCTGAAATCATTATAAGAGGTTCAAGGATTTATCATTGTTAAAAAGAATGTTTGTATCGGGGGATGAAAATTATATACCTATATAACTCCCAATATTTGCATTCTAAAGCTGGTGCATTCCTGCAGTTCTTACATTTCTTTTTCACATGCAGCATTGACTATAAACATGTGTGGCATGTATGAACTTCTCACATCCTACATTATTTTGCAAACTATATTTAATTTACATAAGTTCTCTGCTAGAATATACATTGTAGTCGCAAATTAGAATTTTTTCCCCAATTTTTTCCAATAATTACTGTTTGCTAAGTGGCATAAAGAGTTGTGTTTATTAATTATTAGGTTCTATATTGATGATAATTTAGGTCACTAATATTCGATCTATTATGATCTGACAACTTGAACCCCTGCTGATCAGTTGTTCCCGGTAGTCTCTGGGAAGCTCAGCACCATTAAAGGTTTAGATGGTGTTTTGTGTTACTGCAGCTCAGCTGCTATTCACTTCAGTGGGAGATGAGCTGCAGCAAACAAGCACAGCCACTACACTTGGAACAGAGTTGTGCTACTTGCTCCATTCGACAGCTAGTTCCGTTGCAAGAGACTGCAGGGAGCAGCTAATAGATAGGGGTGTCAGACTTTCATGGATAAGATTTTAAAGGGGTTCTCCAGGAATTAAGAAAATAAATACTTAAATATTACTTTAGTATAAATATGTTCCCAAATACATTTCATTAGTTATAATGGCTCATTTTGTCTAGGGAGCAATCATTAGGAGAAATAAAATAGCCACCATAGTTTAGTACACAGAAAACCTGTCCTAATCACACAGCAGGACAAGTTACTTTACAGCACTGAGGTAAAGAGCTGCTTCATCCTCCTCTCTGCTCTTCTTGTCAGGAATTATGATCCTGAATACCGCTGATAAGATCTTCAGCTAAATCTCTGTAGGAATGGAGTTCATGAGGAGACATGAAGTACAGAGAGGACAGACAGGACAGACTGTGGTAATGGAGACTGCATACAAGTGCTGCTGCTCATTATCTACACCCCACTATCCTCTCTGTATTTCATGTCTCCTAATGAACTCCATTCTTACAGAGCTTCAGCTGAAGATCATATTAAACTGTATTCAGGATCATAATCCCTGACAAGTAAGAGAGGAAGATGGCGCAGCTCTTTAATTTTTCCTCCTGTGTAATTAGGACAGGTTTTAAGTGTACTAGTAGGATGGCAGCCATTTTATTTTTCCTAATTATTGCTCCCCGGACAAAACAAGCCATTGTAACTATTGAAAGGTATTTGGTAATATATTTATAATAAAGTAATAAGTATTTTCATTTTCTTAATTCCCAGAGAACCCCTTTAATGACCTATCCTGAGGATATTGGAGATTTGTAAATCTCAATGCATTACATTTATGTTGATTTTATTTTTAAACTTCCGCTTGGATGTGAGTTTTAGGTCCAAATTTTTGTTTCAAATTCATTTTTTAAACAATTTCTGTTTGTGACAAGTTAGATAAAATTGGGCATCTTTGTCAACAGTCCATTAAAGAAATTGCAATCATCAGGCTGTCTGTGAGCAGAGACATTTAGTAACAGGCATGAGAAAGTATTCTGCTAGATGCCTCTAGCTACATATGCCAAACATCTCGTAAATTATTTCTTCTTCTTTATTTCGCTATTAGATCAAACTTGTACAACAGGTTAGGTATGCTGATGCCATCTATATAAGGTCAAATGTACTTATTCTTACTACTACTCAGTCGTCATAAAATAAATGTGATATTGTTATGGACTAAAAAAATTCTATACTTAGTGCATTTTTGTAAATCGAAATGCCAATTAAAAAACTCTAAATGCGGAGAGGAAAATGGTGTGTATGTAAATTATCCACTTCACCCCAACATTAGGGGAAAGAACCCTTTCTGCGTTCCTTCAGTTGGTTTCGGTTATCTATTATTTTTAAGGTGAATCCAGATACATGATTGAGATAATCCTTACAGAAGTCATACAGTACAGAAATAGTAATGGCCTTTAAATTCTGATCGAATGAGCTCTTATCCAATTTTTTACAATTATACTTATTTATGACTTTCAGTTATGTAGAAGAATGTCACACATTTGTGTTATACTTGGAAACCTGATTTTTCAGCTTCAGTTCTGAAACATAGCCTGTGTAACAAACTCATGTGATAGCCCAGCATTTGCTAGTTGTGTCTAGGCAGGCTTTGCTTAGAAAACCTTGCTGTTCTTTCTCAAATTTATCAAAGTTTGCAAAAAAATTGAGCTTGTTGTATGCATGTTTCTTTTTACACATAGTGCTACATGATTTTACCTTTTGTTAACTCATGGAGCACACACATTTTCAAGTATATTGGTCACATGTCATAAACCATTCAGAAGAATCATCTGTTTTTGTTCCTTCAAGGTTCAGATTGATCGATTGACCTTATATGATGTAAGGAAACCCTTTGCCTGTCCTGGCCTCATTGCTTCTGAGGTCTATGTTCAGGCAGAGCTGTGTCCTAGTTATAACTTTGCCAAGTGGCTCTCTGTTTCTTACAAAGAAAAAAAGAACTATTAATTAGTTTGCAACCAGTACTCTATTGGGTTTCCTCAAATAAAAGGTTCTGCATTCTGTCATGCAGAATTCAGTTACTGCAAGATGTGGCTATTGAGAAAATATATTATATCAAATTATACAATTATCGACATAAGGAGATGATTTATAATGACTTGCATTGTTTGACGTAAAATTTCCAAGCTGAATTTGGCCGGAACTGTGAGCAGTATCTCCTGAATCTAAGCACATCCAAAGGACTCGGAGGAGTGTATGGAATTTTCTTAAGTCATTTTCTTCTAGAATAGCTACTCCACTTTTCCAATGCCACCTTTCATTGGAGTCATTTTGAAAGTTTTTATGTGACTTTTTTAAAAGGCTGCAGTGATAAATCTACAGTGAAACTAACATGCCTTACCACTCCTACTTTCCCACTCACTTTTCCAAAGAGGGAATGGTGGAGTAAAACGTGACAAAATTAGCAAATTTTGGTGTAAAATGGCACTTATGTTACCAACATATGTTACTTTTATACACCAATTTTATGACCACAAGCTTGATACATTCCCTCCTCAGTGTGCTACGTACAGTACCTAAAATTGCTGACACACAGATCAGGGTTATTGCACTGACTACATTCTCATATATTCTTCTGCATGTCAGGCGTGGCATGAAAGTAATTTCTTATTTCAGAGCAAGCCACAGACTGCAATCTTTATCATCCATGGTTCTGTGGTTGTGTTTTGGTTTAGATGAACTTGGAAGGTCTGGCTGTGACTATTATGTAGCTGAATTATGACAATGTGAAAGTGTCCTCAGACAATTTGAAAACAGTGCCTCTCAAATCCATTGGCTTGCCAAACTATTGTGTTAAAGAGTCCATTTCTAGAAATATGCCAAAAGGGACAGAAACACTGAGGATAGATCCTCCTGTTGGTGGTACAGGCTTCAAAGCCAGTAGATACAAGAGCATTCAGACAACGCATTTCAGGAGCATACCCTTCTGTTCTACCAGTCCATTTGGGACCTGGTCCTGATGAAGGGACTAGCACACTCCAGAAACATGTTGCCCAAGTAAAGCAACTGCACTTAACTTGATTGAGACAATCCTCACAGAAGTCATACAGTACAGAAATAGTGCACAGAATATTTAGTGAAAATAGTGCTGTATAAGCATCAGAATACATGGCGTGCAGTAGAGGAGCCAGACCTCATGTATGGCCCCTATACAGTCAGCTAAATGAACATTAAACATCACAGTAGTGTGGTATACTGTTTGCTGCAGAGGTTAATACATTTGTAATGGAAAATAATTTTTAAATTGCCCCTAGTAGATATCGTTGGTAATAAAACTAATAGCAATTTATAGTCGTTAAAAAGGCTGACTGCTAGGAAACCATATTTAAATGATTTTTGTACTGTGTGATTTTTATAATCCCTTTTCATTGACAAAATTAAGTGCGCTATAGCCTGCTGTTTAAATACTATTAACCTCTTTGCCCTATGTCTACAACAGAAAGACTAAATCTCTCAACTGTTGCATTCGGCAGAGACCACAGCTGAGTTCTGATGTTCTAGATAAAAGGCAGCCACCTGGAAAGAAAATAAGATAAATTGTACAGTATTTTAGGTATTCCAGGATTCCCTAGACACACATGTGACCTCATGTACCGGAGAAGGGATTTTTCTAAATTCCATCATTTATATACTGTGAACATAGATACCAGAGCAAAAGCATGTCTAATGGGATTATGGGGCTATAGGATTTATTTCTTATTACGGAGATGGCAGCAGCTTTTTTCAGTAAATTCTGTTAATGCCTCATGCTAGTATACTTGCAGATTATCTATAACACGGTATAGAACGATATATAGTTAATTATTATTTAATAAAATTTGACACTAAGTAATCTAAATTTAGTTTTTTATACTAAATATATTTTTTATTTTAACTTCAAAATTAAAGGTTAAATTTCACACTAGCTCAATGATGGTATTTATTAGTGGTAGTAACCTATTACAATAATTATTAGTCGTGGCTTTTTTATTGTGACAATCATACGTTATCAATTGTAGGACTGATCAGTTTTAGTATGATAGACTGTTATTCTTTCAGTGTATACTCGTGGGAATACTTCAGAAAAATGTATATTTTTTTTAAAACACTAATATTCAAAGTATAAAGAAACACATGCACCACACAAAATATGACTTTATTGAAAAGTATTACATAGATATCAAGTTCTTACATACATACAGATACGTATAGCTCTGACTATCTAGATCAGTGTTTCCCAACCAGTGTGCCTCCAGCTGTTGCAAAACTACAACTCCCAGCATGCCCGCACAGCCAAAGGATGTCCGGGCATGCTGGGAGTTGTAGTTTTGCAACAGCTAGAGGCACACTGGTTGGGAAACACTGATCTAGATCCTAGACGCCACCCATATAGCACAGAACATGTCACATGCTGCTGGGGCAAAAATAATAATAATAATAATCATGCATTCATTGATATATCAGAGAAACTTTAGATTTTAGAAACAAATTAACTGAACTAATCTCTACACGGTTTATATGAAATTCAGTTTTTCTATATATTCAGCCACATAGAAACTTACATGTTACATTTTAATTTGTTAAAGCAGATTGTGGGAAAGTTAAATTTTAAGTGGATTACAGACAAAAAGGGGAGACTTCATAAACTCTAGACCAGTTTTCTGTAGAAATGTTACAAATTTGGTTGCAATTTTGAGCTGAAATTGCAACTTTTTAGCCATTTCTGTCACCTGGCCTCTTTTCTGACAAGAAGGAGGCCAGACTTCATTTACCACTTAAGGACCACAAGTTTATATCCCCCTAGTGACCAGGCCCTTTTTTACAAATCGGCACTTCAAACTTTAACGGTTTATTGCTCGGTCATGCAACTTGGCACCCAAATGAATTTTACCTCCTTTTCTTCTCAAAAATACAGCTTTCTTTTAGTGGTATTTGATTGCTGCTGAGATTTTTCATTTTTCTTATATTAATCAAAAAAGACTGCAATTTAAAAAAAAAAGTGTATTTTTAACTTTTTCTGGTAAAATTGTTCAAATATAATTACATTTCTATACAAGTTTGTGTCAGAATTTATTGTGCTACATGTCTTTGATAAAAAAAGAAGACCCCAAAGTATTCGCGGAGGGGCATGGTGAGTTCATGTATGATTACATTTTTTTCACAAGTTAGCGGAAAATGACACTTTCTGAGGAAAAAAATAATAATAAAGTTTCCATTTCTGCTAACTTCTGGCAAAAAAAAAATCTCCCACGAACTCACTATGCCCCTCAGTAAATACCTTGGGGTGTCTACTTTCCGAAATGGGATCACTTGTGGGGTGTGTTTACTGTTCTGGCATTTTGGGCGGGGCTAAATTGTGAGCAACCCTGTAAAGCCTAAAGGTACTGGTTGGACTTTCGGCCCCTTGACGCACCTAGGCTGCAAAAAAGTGTCACACATGTGGTATTGCCGTACTCAGAAGTAGGGCAATGTGTTTTGAGGTGTATTTTTACATATACACATGCTGGGTGAGAGAAATATCTCTGTAAATTGAGAACTTTGTATAAAATAATTTAAGAAGTTGTCATTTACAGAGATATTTCTCACACACAGTATGTGTTTATGTAAAAATACACCCCAAAACACATTTCCCTACTTCTTCTGTACTTCTTCAGCCTAGGTGCACAAAGGGGCCCAAATTCCAATGAGTACCTTTAGGATTTCACAGGGCATTTTTACGCATTTGGATTCCAAACTACTTCTCACGCTTTAGGGCCCCTAAAATGCCAGGGCAGTATAAATACCCGACAAGTGACCCCATTTTAGAAAGTAGACACCTCAAGGTATTCCATGAGTGGTATGGTGAGTTCATGTAAGTATTTTTTGTCCCACTCACACGTCCACAAAAATGTCTGCATCTATTCCGCAATTCTGCAGAATAGATGCGGACCCATTCAGTGTGAATGGGGCCGGCGGTGATGGGGAGAGCACACTATGTGCTCTCCGCATCAGCATTTGCAAAGCTGCGGCCGCGAACTTCCCGGGTTTCAGCCCCGAAACATCTGGCCGCAGATAGAGCATGTCCTATTCTTGTCTGCAGCCTGTGGACGAAAATAGAAATCTCTATGGAGAGTGCCGGCATGGTGTGCTGCGGATCCGCAATTTGCGGGTCCGCAGCACACCACGGACGTGTGAATGGACCCTAAAGGTGCGATCGCTAATAAAGATCCAAAAAGCTCAAAAGTGATCTTTATAGCGCCACAGTGATTTTACAGTGTTTTTGCAGTGATCAGAAAAAAAAATTCTGGCACTGCAGTGGAGCTGACTGAACGCAAGTGTGGGCACAAGATCAGGCCTGAAACACTGCGTTTTTTGTAGAGCCTAAGGTGACCCTAATGTACTGAGATACATCTGATTGCGATTAGTCTTGATCACTTATAGATACTATATAGTACTAGTGCTGATTAGCGACAGCGATGGCGCTAATCAGCGACTGATCAGTGACTGCGGTGCGGTGGGCTGGGCGCTAACTACTTAACAAGTAGCTAACTAACTGGCGGTGATTAGGGACCTTTAGGCCCCATTCACACGTACACAATTATGTTCCGCATTGTGCAGAACGGAATTGCGGACCAATTCATTTCTATGGGGATAGACTTTGTCCCGCTCGGATCCGGAATTGCGGATCCGCACTTCCGGGTCCACACTTCCGTTCCGCAAAAATATAGAACATTTCCTATTGTCCGTAATTGCGGACAAGAAAAGGCATTTTCTATATAGTTCTGGCAATGTGCGGATCCGAAAAATGCGGAAAGCACTTTGCCGGCATCCGTGTTTTGTGGATCCGCGGATTCGTGGATCCGCAAAACACATACGGACTTCTGAATGGAGCCTTACAGGGGGTGATCAATGACAGGGGGGTGACGTGGGGATCAGGGAGTTAATATGGGGTGATCAGGGGTTAATAAGGGTTAATAAGTGACAGAGGGGGGGGTGTAGTGTAGTGTGGTGCTTGGTGCTACTTACAGAGCTGCCTGTGTCCTCTGGTGGTCAATCCAAGCAAAAGGGACCACCAGAGGACCAGGTAGCAGGTATATCAGACGCTATATAAAAAAAAGCGTCTGATATACCTATATGATTGTTTTTTTTTTTAACATCTACAGCCTGCCAGTGAATGATCAGCGCTGGCAGGCTGTAATTAAACTTGTTCACGTCACTCTGCTGTGTGTCACTCGTTCACGCGAAATCTCAGGTCTCACGAGATGACGCCAATAGGCGTCATTGAGACCTGAGAGCACCACCGTTCTGACACCTATCGGCGTTAGTGTGACGGGAGGTGGTTAAAGGGGTTGTCCGAGCTTTTACTATTGATGACTTATCCTCAGGTTAGGTCATCAATATCAGATTGGCGGGGTCCGACACCTGGCACCCCCGCCAATCAGCTGTATGAGGAGACGGTATGTGCAGTGCACACTTCCTGTCTGCCTTCTCTCTTCCTGTTTAGTGCTGCTGTCTATGGAAAAGAAAAAAACTGGTGAACATTATGATAGAAATCTACCCAAGCTGGAGCAGAATTCATTTCCAGCCCACAGACAGCTGAAGACGTGACAAATTTATTAAGAGGCATACAACAGCAGGCTTAATAAATCTCCTACCTTGGTGTTCAACACAAATTTACTTCCACAGAGCCCCAGATTCATCCTTACAGTCACTTGAAGGCTCCATTCACATGTCCGTGGAATTGGCCCGCATCCGTTCCGCAATTGTGCGGTACGGGTGCGGACCCATTCATTTTCTATGGGGACGGAAAGGATGTGACGAGCATACTATGTGCTCTCCGCATCCGCATTTCCGGAGCGCGCCCCCGAACTTCCGGTCCGCAGCTCTGCAAAGAAATAAAGCATGTCCTATTCTTGTCCGCAGCTCCGGACAAGAATAGGACTTCTCTATTAGTGCCTGCCATGTGCGGCATTGGTGTTTTGCGGTCTGCAATTTTGCGGACCGCAAAACACCTGCGGACATGTGGACCCCAAAACACCTGCGGACGTGTGATTTGACCCTAACAGTGACGTCTGCTTCCTGCATTACTTGTCCCTTAAACGGTACTGTTAACATTCTGTAGACTCTCTCTGAAGCACAATTAACACAAATGCATATGTTACAAAAAGTATATGAGTGCAAATGCATATGTTACAAAAATGTATTGATCCAGTATTAAAAATTTCCCATTGTGTTGTGTCTACAGTTCATATGCAGATCTGTGTGTCCCCATGGCAGTAGGTTACAAACAAACTCTTGGTAGTATAATTTTGCAGTCATATTTCCATCTCTGTCCTTTTTTTTGCAGATATAAATTTAAGGCAGGGGTGCTCTTAGCCTTTCTGCTGCCTGAGGCGAAAACTAAAACGACATCCCCCTCCCCTTCCCAATGCCAAATTCTCAACCTAACACCTTCCCTCCAGCCCTACTGTTAAAGGCATACTTGGAAAACATTACATACAGAGCTACAAAACATACAGGGTAATACAGCGCCACATACCTCCTACATCCAGTGATGTCTCCTCAGATGTACATAGATATTCCCTTTCTTTATCTTCTCCACTCAGACTAGACTGCCTCGTTGATTTCTTTAAGCCATCTCTTGTCTCTGCAGAGTTTGACAGACATCTTAGTCTCCTACTTTTCAATCTTCCTCCCCACCTTCTGCCTCCTCTAATACTATGCCCACTGCTCCCCAATACTATACTACAGAAACACCAGGAGTCCACTTGAAAATACTAGTACCATATAGATAGTGCATCTTTCAATAATTATTACCACTGAAAAATAACTGTGTGCAGCAAATAGTGTCCCTGACACTTATTGCCGTAAATATAGTGTCCTCCAAAAATAATTGTGCTAAGCTGATACTGTGCCAGGGTACCCCACTATAACAGTCCTCCTAAAAGTCCCACCAGTAGTAATAATTTTCTGCCAGAGTCCATTATATGGTAACAGTGCACCCAATAGTAATAATGTCCTTCATTTTACCCCCAGAAGTAATAATGCACCCATAGTGCCCATACTAGTAATCATGTTCCTTGTAGTCCCTTAGTATTAATAAAGCCCATCATAAGGCCCTAAGTAGTAATAATTCCTTCTATAATGTGTGCCACTACAAAAAAAGGCCCCTTATAATGTTTGCCAGTAAAATAATTCCCCTTACAATGTGTGCATGTACAAAAATGCTACCTTATAACGTCTGCAAATACAAAAAATACCCCCTTCTAGTGCCCCCAGTAGAGAGAATGCCCCCATAGTGGCCCCTTTAGAATGTGTGCCAGTACAAAAATGCTCCCTTATAATGTGTGTCAGTACAAAAATGACCCCTTTTAGTGCCCCCAGTAGAATGAATATCCCCAATGGCCCCTTTATAATTTGTGAGAGTACAAAAATCCTCCTTTTTAGAGCCCCAAATGTCCCCATAGTGCTTCCCCCATTGTGGCCCAACAGCATGCTTCCAATTTAAAATTTTAAACTCAAATACCTCCAATATTAAACTCAAATACTTACCTTTTCCAGTCTGTGCCCTGAGCTGTATGCAATTTGTCTAGGCAGTGTGCTCATGGCCGTTCTGGTGCCTCACCTTGCCTCATTGGCGGTACATCCCTGATTTAAGGGAATAAAGGACATTATGACCAACTAAAGAATACTGTTAAACCTTTAAAGGGTTTCTGTCACCAGATTTTGGCCTCATAAGCTGTCTGACATTAGCTATGGGCCAATGTCAGACCAACCTAATAATGTAAATCAAATGCCCCTCTGACCTGTCATAACGCTAAAAAAACGATTTTATATAATATGCAAATTAGCCTCTAGGAGCAGGGAGGGCGTTGCCCCTGCTCGTAGAGGCTCTGTGTTTCCACCTGCAGCCACGCCCCTCTTCTTTTGATTGACAGTGCGGGTAGCTCAGCTCTCCTGCCTCCGGCTGAAATCCCGCGCCTGCGCCGTCCGCTTGTGTATTCTGGTGACAGAAACCCTTTAAGTTAACTTCATGGTCGAAATGGGAATAACCTGAGTAAGTTCCAGCCAGGGAGGTAAGTGGAGTTTAAGAAATAGCCAAGCTTGCTGCATTCTGATGTTTCTGTAACTCCCATAGCCGTGAATGGGAGTCTAGCAAACAGCATATCACAGTGAGCTACATTTTCTTTCTGTAAATCTTGAGTTACTTGAAACAGCATAGCTTGCTGTGCTACTTTGTTTGTGTAGCTCCCATTTATATTGTATCCGACCACCCCCTGCCAGCTTGTACTCAGGTTTAATTCTTCTTCCATGAAAGGCAGAAATGGGAATAACCCTTTAAGCCAGGCATCCTCAAACTGCGGCCCTCCAGCTGCTGTAAAACTACAATTCCCACAATGCCCTGCTGTAGGCTGATACCTGTAGGCTGTTCAGGCATGCTGGGAGTTGTAGTTTTGCAACAGCTGGAGGGCCGCAGTTTGAGGATGCCTGCTTTAAGCTAAAAAGTTTATTGAGCCCACTCTTAGTTTCGTAAAGCTATGAATGACAAGACTGTGTAGATATGTAGGGTACTCTTACTGAAAATGTACAGTATCACTACATAACAAGGCAGATTTCCGTTTCAGAAGTATGAGAAAGCAATGTGCAACCTGTTTGGCAGCAATATTGGTTGTTAAGGTATTGACCTCTCCATGATAATTATATTAACATTAAGCACTTTGAATATATTTGAAGGTGTTATTTGACTATATATACATACTGTATATGTTTAATAAACCTTTTCAACAACCTGTGCTGCAGTTAATCTTGTCACATTGTTTTTTTTTCCCATAATAGAGCACAAGAGGGATTCGGTGTTGGCGAGAAGATAGTTCTCATCACCTTCATCACAGCAGTCATCCTAATGACCATTCTGGGTAACCTTCTAGTGATGGTGGCAGTATGCAGAGATAGACAGCTAAGGTGAGTCACAACTTATGTATAGGTATTACGTTTGGATGGCATTGCAGTTCTTAATACCACAGCACAAGAAGCACCAGATATGTGTAATAGGATTGCATTTCAGCAAGCCTTGCTTCAGATCATCCTCACAGCATGCAATTTGCAAAACTGATAGCCTACATTTCCTGAACCACAAAGCCTCTTCTCCTCTAGAGGAATTCAACCACTAATTAGAGCTAAGAAATTCTCTGTCATATTCTTAGAGGCTTATTATATAAAGACTCGACCCTGTCTTACATTTTAGGTAAATATGCCATATATATAAGCTTTTGGCTGCTCTTTTTCCTCTGCTGACTTCTCAGTTTGACACCTGTCAGGGTTATTGGAATTAAGCATTATTAAATTGTATTCTCTATACAGTTAGTGAGATGAACAACAACAGAAATCATTATTAAAAGAAAAGCGCTCATAGTTTAATGCAGATTAGCATACTAACACCCTAAGACAAGGCCGTAATTAGACATGGCTAGGCCCTGTAGAAAACTTTTGAATTCCCCCACCCAGGCTCGGACTGGCCCACAGGGGTACAGGTGAATCCCCCGTGAACCCCTGAGCAAGGTGAGCCCCTAGTCTCCCGCCCCCTGTACAAGTGGCACATAACACAGTAGATTTATTGCACTAAATACATATATTCAGTGTACAGCACCTCAACCAGCCTATTTTTATATATATGACTTCTAGGTATAGAGAAAAGCTGCCAGTATCCTCTTCTCCTCAGGACCTACCTTCTCAAAGTTGCTGCAGGGACCCCCATATTCAATCATCTAGGAGCATCTTGCTGCTGTGTCAGCAGGTAATATTTGAATATATCCGTACGGTTGGCCCCCAAAATAAATTGTACTGGTGGGGCCTAGGCACCCTAGTCCGATACTGCCACCACCCCCCTCCCTGCTGTGTTACCACCTGGATACCACAGGCAGTATTGACTGTGGAATCTAATCGATTAAACATACTTTTCTAAATATACCTAATAAAAATGCAAAAAATATACATTTAAAAGTGTTTTTAAACAGCACAAGAAATCGACCACCCAGAGGAGCAGGAATACCCATTCTCCTCTGGCAGCTTCCATCTAGCCCAGTGCTGCTTATTTCAAACATGCACAATCCCCCACAGACTGAAACCTGCCAGAATTGTCTAGGTATTATGAGATCTCCCTGCTATGATCAAATGACTGCTATTACATTTGAATTGTTTAGCTATAATTTGTATATTGTTAGGAGAAGTTACAAGTTCTAAAAGCTTAGAACCTGTGTCAGGAAGACACTCATTTGTATCTTCTGTGTTTTTGGAAGATCTTATCAGCACCCTGGTCAGGCTGTAACAATTGCATACTAATCCTGCAAATGTGTTTCTGCTAAGAACCTATACACTTTAGATAACTGACAGCTATCACTCCAAACATCCATTATTCAAGCATGCTCAGCTTAGTGGATGAATGGGGAGGGGGTTGAAAATTACCCTAGAGGGTGTGATTTGTTCAAATTTCTTAGGTTTTGGGGTGCTCCTGGCGATGGGGCTATGTCGCCTAGCAATAAGTGTGAACAAGCTAGTTCCCACCCCACAGAATAACCTTTTGCCCCCTAGTGGTCAGGTAATGTATAAGGATGGGAGCTAGCCGGTTCACTGTGAAGGAGCTAGTTCCCATCCCGCCAAATGACCTTTCTTCATTATTACCATGCAGGTTATTTAGAGGAGGACATTATGTAAAAGAAGAAGGACAGAGGGAGACCTACAGCGCAAATAGTATGATCTACTTCAGCCTCCTTCTCACTTTATCGCTTTGCAGTTGCTATTTGCTATTCATTAGAGTTTACAGCCTAATTCTCCCTTTAGTAAAAACCCATAATCTACATTAAGTTGTACCCTCGCGGGCTCGCTTCGCTCGCCACGCATCGGGCTCGGCCTCGCTGCGCTCGGCTCTTATAAAGACTAACTCCATGCCGCCCTTGATGGTAAAGAATGAACTGGATAGTAAAGAAAAGTGAGAATAGGCTGTGGGCGGGGCTTCACTGTGACATCACAGGGCAATCTGCGGGATAGGAACTAGCCGCTACCGTAGTTGCAATCTGTCTTCTCTTTCCCAGCATTAGCTGCCGTCTAAAGGACCTGTGATGACGTCACATCACATGGTCCAATCACATGGTCCATCACCATGGTGATGGACCATGTGATTGGACCATGTGATGTGATGTCACCACAGGTCCTTTAGATGGCTGCGAATGCTTGAAGAAGACAGAAGAGATCGGCAACTACGCGATCAAGTGGCTAAGGTGAGTTACGTTTTTTATTTTTAACCCCTTAATTCACATTTTACTAAGCATTCTTTATTGAGAATGCTATTATTTTCCCTTATAACCATGTTATAAGGGAAAATAATAAAGATCGGGTCCCGTCTCTTAGCAACCATGCGGGAAGATCGCACTTCATCCGCACTTGATTGCGGAAGCTTGCGATTTTACCGCTGCCCCATTTACTTCTATGGGGCCTGCGTTGCGTGAAAAACGCACAATATAGAGCATGCTGTGATTTCCACACAACGCAGAAGTGATGCGTGAAAATCACCGCTGATGTGCACAGCCCCATAGAAATAAATGGGTCCGGATTCAGTGACGGTGCAATGCGTCCACCTCACGCATTGCACCCGCGCGGAAATCACACCCGTGTGAAAGGGGCCTAAGGCTTCCATGTTGCCAGCTATTTACAAAAATATTGGCCATGTTGAAATCCAACAGTTTATCCTTCTTTCCCCAAAAAATCTGCCATTAGGGAAAGTGTGGACACATGGATTTTCAGCTGGTCCTACCAAAGTTAGCCGTTTTAGGAACAAGTTCAGAAATAATTACCTTCTGTTATTAAGTCGGTGTAATTTCTAATCTTTACAGCTTGAGATACAACAGAGACATGCATTATGTCTTCCCTGCTACACTGTGTCGGGGGGAAACAGAAATATATTATTATTTATCAAAATAATGTACTCACCTTCCCCCCAAAAATAAAACTGCTACAAAAATCCAATTTGCACAAATCACTGCCCTTCTACATTTCTCTCAAGAACCATATATAGCACAAGTGTATTTTTCATGGGTGTCACAGAGTAAAGTGCAGTACTTTCACACTAGCGTTTTTACTGGATCTGGCAGGGTTCAGCAAAAGTTCTTCTGTTACTGATAATACAACCATCTACATCTGTTATGAACGGATCCGGTTGTATTATCTTTAACATTGCCAAGACTGATCCGTCATTAACTCCATTGAAAGTCAATGGGGGACGGATCTGTTTTCTATTGTGTCAGATTGTGTCAGAGAAAACGGATCCTTCCCCATTGACTTGCATTGTGGATCATGATGGATCCGTCTTGCTCCGCATCCCTTGACTGCTACGGTTTGCTCTCTGGTATGAGAACACAACCAAACAGAACAGAATGCTTTTTGGAGCATTCTGTTCTGTTCAGTTATCCCCATTGACAATGAATGGGGACAAAACTAAAGCGTTTTTTACCGGTATTGAGACCCTATGACGGATCTCAATACCGGAAAATATTAATGCTAGTGTGAAAGTAGCCTTATGCAGGATATGCAGGATTTACGGTACCTGAAACCCACAAAGGGTAATCAGTGTCATTTTTCGTGAAAAGTGGTATGTCGGTCAGGGAGAAAGAAGTGCAAATAACTCTTAAGCAGTACTACATGACCCATAATTGGGAGAAGTTCAAGACAATACGGTACCCAGATAGTGATCCGGTGTTGGTGCCAGCAGATGGTAATCCAGGTTAGGGATCCCAAACAATGATCAAAAAAATAAATAAATCCGCAGCACTCCTCCATTTGCAGGTGAATTCCGGTGTCTTTATTTAAATAGCAGCATACAATTGTGACGTTTCGACTATCCAAGCTTAAGAAAGACTTGGATAGTCGAAACGTCACAATTGTCTGCTGCTGTTTAAATAAAGACACCGGAATTCACCTGCAAATGGAGGAGTGCTGCAGATTTATTATTAAATTTTTTTTTAGTCAGGGAGAAAGATACATTTTCAGTACCTTTCTTCTCCAGCAAAACAACTAGAGAATAAGAAGATTAACTTTTGAAAGTACCATATTTTGCGCCCTATAAGACGCACCCCTAAGTCGTACCTAGTTTTGGAGGAGAAAAAAAAATAGTAAAGGCCAGCCCATCAGTTACTGGAGGATGCACGGACTTACAGGAAACAATGTAGGTAAAGAAAATGCAGAAGGGCTCTAGCATCCAAATTTCCAAGTTTTACTAGCAAATCGCTTAAAATCCAGTTCAGGAAACATGTACAGTTGATGTGTTTTGGCTAACACAGGTAAGTCTTAGTCATAACAACTGTTATGGAGTTTAAGTGATTAAGTGAGTGCTAATAAAGTCTCGGAAATTTGGATGCTGGCACCCTTCTGCATTTTCTTTACCTTAGGTTTTAGAGGACTACAGTTCCTCCCACACTCCAAAAAGATGCACTGATAGGGAATTTAGATTTCCCAGAATTACACTGTATCCAGATGGAGTGGATTAAAAAAAATTTAAAGCAGTATTTGTCCTAATACTTTCTCTCCTTTTTTTAATCTACTCCTGATTTTGACTTCAAAAACTACATAAAAAACCTGAACTTGTGGCAGCACCCTAAGTGCTTTATTTTTTGAAAGTGCTTTATTTTGCTGTTTAACTATTCCAATGATGGTCTTTGAACGTTGAACAATTAAAATGTAATTCCAAAGTAAATTGTTTTATGTAATTGCTCATTATTTATTAATTATTTGTTAATGAATTGTGCGAACAGAATTCTGTCTCCTACCTAATTACTATGTCATAATGAATAATTGTTCCTCCAAAACTAACTTTACTGAACATGATTATGGGGACTGCCATCTTACCTGAGCTGTTCTTAACAACATTTACACATCATTACGTAAATTGCTTTACATCAGCCCCATGGGCCATAGTCACAATGGACTGAAGGGGGCCTCACTGATTTCTATGGGAGAGTTTTCTGGGCATGCTCTTTGACCTCTGCTTATGTCACTGATATTACTGCTGTCTATAGATAAGGAAATAACTGCAGTAAAGTGACTCTACCGACCAAAAAGAGGCACCTATTATTTGGCTTAGTGGCCAATGACAAAAACTGCAGGAGCTTATAGTTTTTATTTAAATATAGATATTGACATGGAAAATTAAAACATCACAAATATTATTTAAAATATGTTAAATGCAAAAACATGATTTAAACAATAGGTCATTTTCTGATGACAAATTTCCTTTAATGGGGTTTCCCAAAAATGTATGATTGTGGGGGTCTGACCACTGGGACCCACACAGATCATGAGTACAGGGGGGGTCCACGAGCCCCTGTGTGAAAGAAACATTGGTGTACATGCACGTGACTACCGCTCTGTTCACTGTCTCTACAGGATTGATGCAGAAAGCTGAGCACTGTGGATAGGTGTAAATGTTGCTTATGGAAAAACCCCATTAATTTCCATTCCTAATGTATTGACCTTTAGTGGTATATTTAAAAAGTAATTTTACCTAAATATGCACTATAGCAATGCTACTGGATTAAGGTGATGGTTCTTATATATTTTTTTTTTTTACAGGAAAATCAAGACCAATTACTTCATTGTGTCACTTGCATTTGCTGATTTGCTGGTATCAGTAGTGGTGATGCCATTTGGAGCCATAGAGTTAGTACAAGACAAATGGATTTATGGGGAAGTGTTTTGTCTGGTACGTACATCGCTTGATGTTCTTCTGACAACAGCATCCATCCTTCATCTCTGCTGTATTTCACTGGACAGGTATGTGCTGGATTCAAAATGTCTACAATTAACCTGTAACCTTAACAAAAAACATATGCAAACGTATAATGATTCCAAGTGTGTGCTATGCTGTACAATTGAATTATGTGTTTTTATGTCCCAGAACTTTGTTCTTCATATCTGTAGCAGAAAAAAGTTAACCTTCAAGCTCCATGAAATTCTTTAAGATGCTAATTTTAAAAACCTGTTCCGTTACTATGGTAATGTTGGTCTCTTCCCTATATGTGCTTAACTGTAGAGAAAAAGTGTGATACATTTTTGGATCTCATTGAATATAATAGTGTATTTTGACTAGCTTTGTTTTAGTAATATTTGTATAAAGACAAAAAAAAAACACTCCTTTGTATCAAAGTTATGGGATTACAATTAAATTTAGGATTACAATAGTTCTTGGAATTATTAGCTTGGTGCTTAATTCACATAGAAATCATAAATATCTTGTCACCTCAAGTCCGATGGTTTTTTGTGTCATTGCTTCTATCTGTGACATTTCTTCTGATTGCCTTGTTCATCTCATTCCATGCTGCACTATTTTATGCCTTTCATTCATTCAATCTGCTCCATGACTTATGTTTGACCTACATACTCTTCTCCATTGGACTTCCAAGAGCGCTGCTAGATCACTCACGAAAAGGTAAAGGAAAAATTGAACAGTTAAGGTGCCCATTGGATATAAGTGGTCCGGTCCTGCCAAAGTCAGTGGGTTCAGCCAACTAATGGGTGAAGGATTGTCCTTACTTTACCAGAAAAATGATTAAGAATTGGCAAACCCTTGCTCCTGTGGGAGCCAGGCCCTTGCCAGAGGTATCAGATAGTAACCTGTTCTCCTCTCTCTATTGAAGAGCATACCTGGTCTACCATGTATGTTTATGGTTTACTATCTGTCAGACGAGCAAGCGTTCTGCCGATTGCTTCTCTAAGGTTTATGTGCACCTATAGTTTACAAACTCCAGCCCACCCCAAAGAAGGGCATAGTTGACTGATTTCCAGTACACCAGAATATCAGTAGAACATAATTGTCAGATGAATCACGTCTCATAATACATTTACTACTTTAATACAGAGCTTCTTTAATAGAGACTATTTGGATTTGAAGGAAGAGTTATACCTGCAGAGAAGTAGTGGCTCTTTGTGGAGATAAGGAGTGCTTATGTTCGCTATTTACAGTGCTTAAGGAACTATAATTACTTAGAGCTTAAAGTGACATTCATTATTTTGCTGTGTTGTAAGGCCACCTGGTCTGCATTAGAGCTTGAGGACAGCTTGGCCTACTAAGCAGACAAATTCAATTTGAATATATGCATATTTGATGATGTTACAGTAAAAATGTGACATGGCACTTAGTAGGAAAATAATTTCTCTGGAACCATGCCAACCGAATGCAAAGTACTTTTAGTAATAAATATATCCTAAACCTCCCAAATTTTTTTTTATCTCTATTATTTCCATTATACTGACTGTGGAGAGATACAGATTTTTTTGGTTTCCTAGGAAACTAAAAATAGAAGAAAGGGGCTTGTTTACTACACAGCATGCCGGTAAAGGCTGATATTTATTTTCCTCCCTGGGGCGAGAAATGTTTTTGATCAAACCATTAATTACTTTTCTTTATATTACTGCACCTAGAGGTACAAATGGTATACTGATGGTGAACATGATGGAATTACCACTAAATAACCACCAATGAATGCTGTTACAGCTCTTGTGCCAAGAATGGCTGAGCTCAGCTTTGTAACAATGACTTATGAATTATTATAATTGAAATCTGCTCTACAGTGCAGGGTATGGCACATATTGTAGTTATCTTGCACAATGCATCAGCCTTAAAACTTTGCTCAATTGAGCTCAATTCACCACTTTTACCCTTAATATTTAAATCAGTAAAACTTCACTTTTATTAGTAGTTCTCTAAAAATGTTTGTGAGTTTTGACACACTTGTTAAAACTACTGCTCGAATTTGCACACTGCTATCGCACAGGTTGCTAGTGGTAACGGAGGGTGTGCACTACCCTCCTAACCTTCCCACAAGTTTGCAATCAGTGTATAACTACCTGCCTGACTAATTCTGCAGGGTACTCGGTGCTGTGAACATACACCCTAAAGTAAATAACTGTTTCCTACTGTTTCCTACTCAGTGTTTAGCAACTCGAGCAGAGCTAAAACCAACAGATTCTGTCCCCCAACATGTTTCACCAGATAAACTGGCGTCTTCAGGGAAAGGACAGACTTGAAACACCATGCTGAACACTCCTATTTATAGTTTGTAATCCTATAATTGGCCAATAGTACCATTGGCATTAGACTGACAGTTTAAAGAGCCAGTAAACTGGTCAGGTTTAAATTTATTGGTTGAATCATTGGATGCCTGCCAGATAACGTGCTGCGCAGACCCAAGCTGCGCAAACACTTATTCCACACTCAAGTTGGATGACTGGTTATTGAATAACTACCAGATAATGTGCTGCGCAGACCCTTGCTGCGCTAACACTTATTCTGTAGTCAGGTAAAAGCTACTCACTATATATGAATCACCCAGCAGCCCCTGCCAAGTCTGCCACACTGCGACTACACAAGCGCTGATACCACTAGTTCTTACATACTACCAACATGGACGATCCCCTGTTTACACACAAATAATCAGGGGCAAAGCATGTAGAGGATATAAAAAAAAAAAAATTGAAAAAAAATTTTTAAAAAGAGAAAAAAAAAAAAAAAAAAATTTTTATATCCCCGTCCATAGTACTAAATGCACCAGACCTGGTTGCAAAACATTGTAATGTCGGAGTATATCATCCTTAATAGGTACAGGCTTAATTACCAAGGTATCAGACACAAGGGGCAACATAATAACCAAGCGCGTCTAGATACATCAAGACGCGCCTGGGTCCCTCAGATAGTGGGCACAAGCTTAATTATAAGCAGTGTCAAAATATAGATAGTAACATGTTGAACAAACGCGCCTCGATGTATACAGACGCGCTTGGATCCCTCAGGTAATGTATATAAGGGGTTCCGAGTCCCCTCTCTGTTCCCATGCATACATTAATACCCAAAACACCAGAGCCCAAGAGTGTCACACTTCCACCTTGCTAGACAGGTACCATGTTGGCCTTAGTGACTCATATATATTATGTCATAATCTATAGTTTACGCTAGCTCAAAAGATCCCAGAGTGTTCAGCCTATATTACTCACAATTGAAATAGTGTGATCATATTTATTGAAAATACACCTAGATCGTATTACAAAAACGACGAAAATGTGAATCCCTCATTGAGTCCATGTGGACTCAAACTCTCCAAACGATATATCCATTTGGCTTCTTCTTGGTATAGGATTTTATCCAAATTTCCACAGCGTGGTCCTAGGTTTCTCTTACATAATCCCCAGAATTGCAGGCATGATGGATTTCCAGAATGAAAGGTTCTAACATGTCTTGAGATGCTTGTATCAGCCTTTGTGTTAATACTGCTTACATGTTGGCAAATTCTCCTACGAAATTCCTGTATAGTCTTGCCTACATATAATTTAGGGCACGGACATTGGGCGATATATATTATTCCTTTAGTTTGACAATTAATGAACTCTCTTATGTCATATTTTCTCTCATCTTTAGGATTGATGAAAAATTTCTTTTTTTGGACATATGGGCAGAAGCTACACCTCCCACAGGGGTGGCTTCCCACAACTGTAGATCTCAACCAGGTAAGTGGCGCAGGGTTAGTATTGTAAAAACTGTGGACCAAATGGTCCTTTAAATTTTTTCCCCTCCTGAACGTAATCTGGGGTCTTTTAGCCAATACCTCTTGGAAATCAGGGTCAGCCTGCAGAACATGCCAATGCTTATGCAGGATATTATACACTTGTTTGTTACGGTTATCAAAATTTACCCCTACTCCGGGGTTTGATTGTTTTTCCTGGGTCAAGGATGTCAACTGCTTTGCTAGGAAACTAGCACTTCATAAAGTACATAAACAGAAGGAGCGTGATCCTTGTAGACAACAAGAGAATGAAAAAATTGCTTTGCAAATTTTGGAGTCCCTGGATACAAATAACCCTCTAAGTGAGGATATGATGGAACCCCCATTGTCTACACTTAAGCCCAGATCCATGTACACACCTCCGTTTTCGCAGTATGCAAATATTGAAACATTTGTGAATTTAGTCACGAGAGATCTTAAAACTATTCGGACACCTAAGACAGTAGTTGACAACCTTGACCCGGATGAGGCAGTGGCTCTGGAGGAGCTGAGAACCAATGATGATTTGGTTTTTAAACCCTCAGATAAGGGGGCAATATTGTGGTGATGAGGAGACGTATGTACGAGGATATGGTCATGCGTCTCCTTAATGATTCGGTAACGTATAAGAAATTGGACAGTAATCCAACAAACCAGTACCTGGGGAACTCAGAGAAATTCTAGCAGAAGCAAAAGGAGATAACCTTATCTCCAAAGAGGAACATAGGTATCTTTTGAACACCAAACCTACAATAGCGACTATCTACGCTATACCGAAAGTACATAAACAAAGAGTGCCAATACCAGGTAGACCGATCATTTCTGGTAATGGAAGTCTGACAGAAAACATCAGCCAATATGTTGATGAGTTTATCTCACCTTTTGTACCTACGTTACCATCTTATATTAGAGACACTAAAGATGCGGTCACCAGACTACAGGAGATACAAGTCACTAAGGGTACGTTTCTTGCCAGTCTGGATATAGAGGCGCTATATACTAATATACAACATGAACTGGGAATACAGGCAGTTCACTCTTACCTCACTACTAAGGGCACTCAATTTCACTTGCACAATCAATTTATTTTGAAACTTTTGCGGTTTCTACTTACTCACAATTATTTTTTATTTAATTCACGTTATTATTTACAGTTAAATGGGACAGCTATGGGAAGTAAATGTGCACCGAATTTTGCAAATCTCTTTTTAGGATGGTGGGAAAACACAATTGTCTTCACTGAGCAATATGAACACTTCACTAATCACGTTTTATTTTGGGGACGTTTTATTGATGATGTTTTGATTTTATGGGATGGCACTGAGACACTATTTCAAGAATTCGTACAGAATCTTAATCAGAATCATATAGGTATGAGCTTCACTTCAGAAATTAATTCTGAAACCCTCACTTTTTGGATCTTAGAATCTCCTTGTCGCCAGGTGGCCGCATCGTCACTGAGGTCTATAGGAAACCTACCTCTACTAATACGCTATTACATTGGCAAAGTTATCACCCACCGCCCCTTAAAAGGGTATTCCGGTAGGCCAATATATTAGGGCGCGCAGAAACTGTTCGGATGACTCTGGGTTCCTCAAGGAATGTGAGACCTTGTATTCGAGGTTCCAAAATAGAGGTTACCCTAAAAAATACTGCATAAGGCCTTTAAAAGGGCTAAAGATACTGATCGAGTTTCATTACTGCAATCGAAACCAATAAAGGAATCCACAACAATCAGATGTATAGGAAACTTTGATAACCGTAACAAACAAGTGTATAATATCCTGCATAAGCATTGGCATGTTCTGCAGGCTGACCCTGATTTTCAAGAGGTATTGGCTAAAAGACCCCAGATTACGTTCAGGAGGGAAAAATTTAAAGGACCATTTGGTCCACAGTTTTTACAATACTAACCCTGCGCCACTTACCTGGTTGAGATCTACAGTTGTGGGAAGTCACCCCTGTGGGAGGTGTAGCTTCTGCCCATATGTCCAAAAAAGAAATTTTTCATCAATCCTAAAGATGAGAGAAAATATGACATAAGAGAGTTCATTAATTGTCAAACTAAAGGAATAATATATATCGCCCAATGTCCGTGCCCTAAATTATATGTAGGCAAGACTATACAGGAATTTCGTAGGAGAATTTGCCAACATGTAAGCAGTATTAACACAAAGGCTGATACAAGCATCTCAAGACATGTTAGAACCTTTCATTCTGGAAATCCATCATGCCTGCAATTCTGGGGATTATGTAAGAGAAACCTAGGACCACGCTGTGGAAATTTGGATAAAATCCTATACCAAGAAGAAGCCAAATGGATATATCGTTTGGAGAGTTTGAGTCCACATGGACTCAATGAGGGATTCACATTTTCGTCGTTTTTGTAATACGATCTAGGTGTATTTTCAATAAATATGATCACACTATTTCAATTGTGAGTAATATAGGCTGAACACTCTGGGATCTTTTGAGCTAGCGTAAACTATAGATTATGACATAATATATATGAGTCACTAAGGCCAACATGGTACCTGTCTAGCAAGGTGGAAGTGTGACACTCTTGGGCTCTGGTGTTTTGGGTATTAATGTATGCATGGGAACAGAGAGAGGGACTCGGAACCCCTTATATACATTACCTGAGGGATCCAAGCGCGTCTGTATACATCGAGGCGCGTTTGTTCAACATGTTACTATCTATATTTTGACACTGCTTATAATTAAGCTTGTGCCCACTATCTGAGGGACCCAGGCGCGTCTTGATGTATCTAGACGCGCTTGGTTATTATGTTGCCCCTTGTGTCTGATACCTTGGTAATTAAGCCTGTACCTATTAAGGATGATATACTCCGACATTACAATGTTTTGCAACCAGGTCTGGTGCATTTAGTACTATGGACGGGGATATAAAAATTTTTTTTTTTTTTTTTTTCTCTTTTTAAAAATTTTTTTTCAATTTTTTTTTTTTTTTATATCCTCTACATGCTTTGCCCCTGATTATTTGTGTGTAAACAGGGGATCGTCCATGTTGGTAGTATGTAAGAACTAGTGGTATCAGCGCTTGTGTAGTCGCAGTGTGGCAGACTTGGCAGGGGCTGCTGGGTGATTCATATATAGTGAGTAGCTTTTACCTGACTACAGAATAAGTGTTAGCGCAGCAAGGGTCTGCGCAGCACATTATCTGGTAGTTATTCAATAACCAGTCATCCAACTTGAGTGTGGAATAAGTGTTTGCGCAGCTTGGGTCTGCGCAGCACGTTATCTGGCAGGCATCCAATGATTCAACCAATAAATTTAAACCTGACCAGTTTACTGGCTCTTTAAACTGTCAGTCTAATGCCAATGGTACTATTGGCCAATTATAGGATTACAAACTATAAATAGGAGTGTTCAGCATGGTGTTTCAAGTCTGTCCTTTCCCCTGAAGACGCCAGTTTATCTGGTGAAACATGTTGGGGGACAGAATCTGTTGGTTTTAGCTCTGCTCGAGTTGCTAAACACTGAGTAGGAAACAGTAGGAAACAGTTATTTACTTTAGGGTGTATGTTCACAGCACCGAGTACCCTGCAGAATTAGTCAGGCAGGTAGTTATACACTGATTGCAAACTTGTGGGAAGGTTAGGAGGGTAGTGCACACCCTCCGTTACCACTAGCAACCTGTGCGATAGCAGTGTGCAAATTCGAGCAGTAGTTTTAACAAGTGTGTCAAAACTCACAAACATTTTTAGAGAACTACTAATAAAAGTGAAGTTTTACTGATTTAAATATTAAGGGTAAAAGTGGTGAATTGAGCTCAATTGAGCAAAGTTTTTTTGTTGCTATGGAACCCTCCCTTAATAGGGTCTCTAGTTTTTTTGTATTAGATGCATCAGCCTTTAGACACATAGAAAGCCCCTGTAGTACGGACCACGCTCAATTTTTTCCCTGTGATATTCCTTGGTCTGTTCTCTAGTCGTACGGTATGAGAGGGTAAAAGATGTTCTTACTATGCAACATAGAGTACACACAAACAGCAGTGTGTGAGAATAAGATCTAACAACTGCAAGTCTTAAAATGCATTTTGTACATTTTTCACATTTCCAAATTCAAGGAACAAGATCGAGTGCATATTTCTGTTTCTGCAGTGGAAGACCAATTACCTTGGTAGCTCATCCTTGATTTATCTGTGCAACCACTCTCATCCCTTTTGTTTATTGTGGTGTCAACCACACACATGTTCATGAAAATAAATCACTGTCAAACCACGATAGTACAAGAACATAGTAGTCCTTAAAGGAGCTGCAGTGAATCTACACTTTGCCATGTCATAATGTTGGTGGTCGACCTTCGATTTCAGTAGCAACAAAAAGGAGATGGTATATTTTGTAAGATTCAATTCTTAGAAATGTATGTAGTAACCTAGTGTCAGTTGTAGTAAAGTCGTATAGACCCGACGCTGAGATTAAGCCTGCCCAATAATAACTGGGGAATATATAGATGTCCAAAAATTGTAAAAGTACAGCATGATTCAATACAGTCCTCCATCCCCTCCTGTTACAAACTCTCTCATGCCTTGGCATCACGTATTGGCTCTCTCTTGGATTTCGTCATATCTCACCAATGTAACATAAGGTGGGATACTTATCAACACTGGTGGAAAGGAAAACAGGTATAGTTGCCTATAGCAACCAATCAGATTTATACTTTCATTTTTAAAAGAAGCTTTAAAAAGTTAAAGGTGGAATTGAATAGGATTGGCTTCTACAGGCAACTAAGCCAGTTTTCCTTTTCACCAGTTCTTATAAATCTTCCCCTTATTGTCTCCCATTCCTACACCACCTCGAAATATGCCTATTTCTGTTGGTGTTCCTCTCTTCTCCATCTGTACCTTCAACCTCTGACACTTCATAGAATCCTGTGGCCATCCACAAGCTGTTCACTCCACACATCTCTGACTTAAATGTTCTGATACCTCTCCAGACTTAATCCAGTCCTAACAAGACTTCCTTCTTTGCTGTTCTATTATATGGTCCTCACTCAATCATCTCCAAGATTTCTCTTGTGCACCCTCATACTCTAGAACCTGCTACCCAAGCACATCAGACTTTCCCCTGCCTTCATAACCTTTAAAAGCAACCTAAAAATCCACCTTTTCAGAATAACCTACAATAAGCGTGCTGCCTCCTTGCTACCATATGAGAAGCTTCTACTCTGCTCTATTACAGTTAGGTCCATATATATATATATGTGTGGACACTGACACACATTTTTATTACCTGTTTACTAAAACATATTCAAGTTATACTTATGTAATGGACATGGACATAAAGTCCAGACGTTTAGCTTTCATTTGAGGGTATCCACATTAAAATTGGATAAATGGTTTAGGAGTTTCATCTCCTTTACATGTGGCACCCTGTTTTTAAAGGGACCAAAAGTAATTGGGCAATTGACTCAAATGCTGTTTCATAGGCAGGTGTGGGCAATTCCTTCATTATTTCATTCTCAATTAAGCACATAAAAGGCCTGGAGTTGATTTGAGGTGTGGTGCTACCATTTTGAAGATTTTGCTGAGAAGTAAACATGCGGTCAAAGGAGCTCTCCATGCAGGTGAAACGAACCATCCTTCATCTGCGAAAACAGAAAAATAAACATTTGAGAAATTGCTACACTATTAGGAGTGGCAAAATCTACAGTTTGGTACATCCTAAGAAAGAAAGAAAGCACTGGTGACCTCAACAATGCAAAAAGACCTGGACGCCCACGGAAGACAACAGTGGTGGATGATCGCAGAATAATTGCCATGGTGAAGAGAAACCCCTTCACAACAGCCAACCAAGTGAACAACACTCTCCAGGATATAGGCGTATCAATATCCAAATCTACCATAAAGATAAGACTGCATGAAAGTAAATACAGAGGGTTCACTGCACGGTGCAAGCCACTCATAGGCCTCAAACATAAGAACACTAGATTGGACTTTGCTAAAAAAAAAATCTTACAAAAAAAGCACACTTCTGGAAGAACATTCTTTGGACAGATGAAACCAAGATCAACCTCTACCAGAATGATGGAAAAAAAGTATGGTGAAGGCATGGTACAGCTCATGATCCAAAGCATACCACATCATCTGTAAAGCACGGCGGAGGCTGTGTGATGGCTTGGGCATGCATGGCTGCTAGTGGCACTGGGTCCCTAGTGTTTATTGATGATGTGAACAGAACACAGAACAGAAGCAGCCAGATGAATTATGGGGTTTTCAGAGACACACTGTGTGCTCAAATCCAGCCAAATGCAACCAAACTGATTGGTCAGCGTTTCATGATACAGATGGACAATGACCCAAAACATAAAGCCAAAGCAACCTAGGAGTTTATTAAAGCAAAGAAGTGGAATATTCTTGAGTGGCCAAGTCAGTCACCTGATCTGAACCCAATAGAGCATGCATTTTACTTGTGCAGACTAAACTTCAGACAGAAAGGCCAATAAACAAAACAGCAACTGAAAATCGCTACAGTAAAAGCCTGGCAGAGCATTAAAATGGAGGAAAGACAGCGTCTGGTGATGTCCATGAGTTCAAGACTTCAGGCAGTCATTGCCAATAAAGGGTTTGCAACCAAGTATTAGAAATTACTATTTATTTACAATTATATAATTTGTCTATTTACTTTTGAGCTCCTGAAATGAAGGGATTGAGTTTAAAAAATGCTTTTGTTGCTCATATTTTTATGCAATCATTTTGTTCAACCCACTGAATTAAAGCTGAAAGTCTAAACTTAAACTGCATCTGAATTGTTTTGTTCAAAATCCATTGTGGCAATGTACAGAGCAAAAATTAGAAAAATGTTGTCTATGTCCAAATATATATGGACCTAACTGTATCTCCTTATCTTGTGGGTTCCATCCTCTCTTTCTCTGAACTTTCAGTCATTTAGTTAGTGTCTTATTTTTTGTCTTATGTAATGCACTTTTTTGTAAAGCGCCCTGGAATTAATGGTGCTTTAATATAAGTACTAATAATGGTACTAAGAATAATACTAATAATATGGTTCTAAAATTGTCAGTGTAACTTAGGCATTGGCGGAATCGTTTACCAGTGTTTTGTTTAGTGAGTTTTGGCTCCCTGGTTGGCTGCAATATCTCAAAGGGGTTTTCCAGGATATAACAATGATTGCCAGTCCTGAGCATAGGCCATCAATGTATGATCAGTATGGATCACTTTCTAAGCCTCCATGATTAGCAAAATGATGTGCAGGGCACTCAATAGACATCTCCAAATAAGTGTGGCTGTGCCTGGTACTAGGACTCCCGTCTCCCAGAGATTATATATAGGGGCTGGAAAGCCCTTTTAACTTAGTAAGTTATCATGGTTCACCGAAAAAAAACATCTCAATAAAGAATTCTGCTCTGTTTTTTAATAACAAAACGGCACAGTTTTCCCTACTAAAAAGGTCAAATTTTATTGAAGCATTGCTGTGAGACATAATTAAAAAAAATATATATATGACATAATGCATTATTAATAGTTGAGATTGATATTTGGTTACTTAATTAGTGTGGATGATTGCAGTTCCTTGTTTTCAGATATTTAGTAGTTCACAGAACGCTGTACTTCCGAAAATGTGTTTAGCAAAGTCTGATAAATAATCTAGTACTTGAATAAAGTGCTAAAGAAATTGGCATAAAATACCAGCTGGTGATGGAAAATCCTGAGTAAAACAGTATACAGCATGTGAATCATTTTTGTATAACTAGTGTACAAGGCATATTGCTAGCATGAAGACACATTTTGGGGAGATTTATCAAACTGGTGTAAAGTAGAACTGGCTTATTTGCCCATAGCAACCAATCAGAATCCACCTTTCATTTTCAAAAGGAGCTGTAAAAAGTGAAAGGCGGAATTTATAGTTGCTGTGGGCAACTAAGCCATTCTACTTTACACCAGTTTAATAAATCTCCCTCGTTATCTTCCTTCGCCATACTTTAGCAAAGTTGGCTCCAGAACAAGAGTAATTCACTCTACATTGATCTTCAGACATGACATACAGTAGATATACGTCAGATTAGATCTCTTGTTCTGATGCTCATGTACCTGCTGTTAGGCTACTTTCACACCTGTGATTTCCCTTTCCGCTATTGAGATCTGTCATAGGATCTCAGTAGCGGACGAGAAAACACTTCCGTATTGTCCCCATTCATTGTCAATGAGGACAAAACTGAACTGAAGGGAACGGAGTGCAACAGAATGCAGTCAGTTTTGTTTCATTGCGTTCCTATGACGTACACAAAAGTGCTGCAAGTAGCGTTTTTGAGTGTGTCCTGGTATGCAGAGCAAGACGGATCCAGCATGTAAGTCAATGGTGACGGATCCGTTTTCTCTGACACAAAAGAAAACAGATCCATCTCCCATTGACATACAATGGTTTTAGAGACGATCCGTCATGACTATTTTAGAGATAATACAACAGGATCCATTCATAATGAATGCAGACGGTTGTATTATCATGACAGAAGCATTTTTGCTGATCAATGATGGCTCCAGCAAAAACACAGATGTGAAAGTAGCCTTAGCTTTCGGTAGTGGACAGGGGTCAGCGTACATACTCTCACTGGTTCATGGCTACTCAGCTGTGATTCACCATATAGTCTGACACCGTGAGGTTCATGGTAAATTGGTGAGGGTCCATTCGGGATCTATCACCAGATTGACCCCCTCAACCAACAAATAAGAAAAAGAAAGAAAAATGTCACCAAGCACATATTCTGCTGGACATATCCCAACAGGTGGTATGTATGGTTAATGACACCTGTTGGATATGACTGTGCTAAGACTGACCAAGAGGAGGCTAGGGGTACAGGAGGATAGTGATGATCTACTCAGAGCTGGACAATATTCTGTTGTCGCTCTTCCTAAAGAGTAGCCTCCATGATCAACACACACATTGGGTTGCGGCACCCAATGTCCTCATTTTTGTTATAAAGGCCCTCATCACTTCCAGGACTCTGTTCTTCTTTACGCTGATAATAGTTCCTAATGACATTGGCTGTATACTGGGGCTAGTTGTCCTGTTGTAGAATAAATTTGGAGCCAATCATATGCTTCACTGATGGTATTGCATGATGGATAAGTAAATACCTTCATCTCTTAATCTGAATACACCAAGGAAAATAAATAAATGTGGTATCCCTGTAATTATACTGACCTGAAGGTAACAGGTCATTTTTTTACGCTGTAGATACAAAACCCATAACACTGTAGTAGAATTGCGTTTTTTTCCATTTCACCCAATTTGGAATTTTAGAAAGTACAACTTGCCCTGCAAAAAATGAGCCCTCATATGGCTATTGGAATGGAAAAATAAAAATGTTATGGCTCCGGTAAGGCATGGAGTAAAGAACCAAAAGACAAAAACAGAAAATCGCAAGGTCCTGAAACTGAAAGGTTAAATTCCTGTCATGAATGTTAAAGTATCTTACGCTCATCTACATTTGAAACCTCACACAACTAGCACAGTATTATAAAAGTGTCAGTGATTCTCACGTTCTGAAGGACGTTCCTGATCTCTGTGTGCCTACTAAATCATATCTGTTAATAGCAATAATTTTGCGCTGGAATTAAGTTACATTAAATAATATTAGCTCAAATTGTATTATGCTTCTGTTTTTGGATTACAGGCATTATGGGCAATGTGTTCATGGTAAATTATATTATTAAGTTACCTTTCAAATTATAATCAGTGTAAATAGATGTAAAATAGAATGCCATTCGACAAAATGTACCATGGGGGAAGGAATCTGTCTTATTTTGGGGATCAGGTTTGCTTAGGCTAGTTTCAGACTAGCGGCAAGGCACACTGGCAGGCTATTCTGGCGGGTGAACAGCCTGTTGGATCCGTGGTGCCGCTAGTGCACGCGTGCCCCCGGAGTTCCGTAGGCAGCACGGCAAACATGCCGAGAGGCGGCTGGAATAAAAGTACGATATGTACCCCTGCTACGGATCTGGCAGATGTGGATCCCCTGTGCCAAGTGACTGGTTTGACTTTGGGTTAAACCCCAAGGGCATTATTCTGGTGTTCACCCTCACCTGGTCTTTATGCCTTAACCCCTATACAGGGATCTGGTCTTTGCTGCAGGGGGCAACCGGACTGCTACCTCCTGGGATGGTCCCGGTACACTTGGCAACTGACCTGCTAGAAAACAGAGACAGAGATGTAAAAGCAATGTTATGCAATATTGCCCAGCTAGGATCTGGGTACAAACTAAAAATAGGATTTCAAAAAACACAGACTGAAACAACCCAGGAACTAAATAGGAAACAGACTAGATAAGGCAACAGGTAAGACCAAGACAGACACAGATTCAAATTGGGGAGTAAACCCCTCAGACTCAGTCAGGTACAGACACATACTAGAATGCAGACTGGTGAACTTAACCGCACTGGGACCAGACAAGACTAGAAACAGACACTGTTCACAACCCAAGTCACCACTGCCAGAGGGCATAGACCACAGAGAATATGCACTGCCGCACTGACACACATTCATATGACTCCAACAACCAGCCAACATGGTAGCAATTACGCACCCAAGTATCCGTGGCCTGTACGCACAACAGAGGAAAATGTGCACTGCTGTACCAACACAGATGGCCCTAGATGCACATTCAAATCACTACAAGGCATACAAGAGACGCGTAGAACAGTGACAAACACAGTACACAGGGAGCAATAGTCACAGAAGGCAGTTCATTCACAGCCACTGAAGACCACATCCAGAACGTAAGACAGCAGCAACCAGCAGTCCGGTTATGTAATTTTTATCTTCATGCGCTTACTTTCATTCAAACACTGTGCTCTAACTAAGCAATAAAATGCATTGGAGAGAACTCCTCTGAGTCCTCTCCATTATGTGTGCGAGTACAGGCAGGGGCGTACTGGGAACTTAAAGTGGCCCTGAAAAAAATACTAAAAGTGGCGCCGTTTTGTAGTTGGGTTCAAATTGATGGAAGGCAGGACCAACAATACCATATTGTGGCACATTATACCACCCCAACAGAGCCAAATACCACAGTCCATCACAAAATACTGCCAGCAGCACAAAATATATCCCCAAAAACTTCCACTGACCGGCCTTGTGGAGTGCCCAGACGCCCCACCGGAAAATTTCCCTGTAAGGTCTATGGCAAATCCGCCCGTGAGCACAGGAGTCCTCTCAATTAGGGTTGCACAGGCTATCGAAGTCTTGATACTTTTTCAATACTTTGATACCCGGTTCAATATGATACCAGGTTTGGCATTTCACAATAGCGCAGCTTAGTATCAGTCACTATTAGAAAACGTGTGTGCAAAGCATAGAGCACGCTGTGTGCTCATCAGTGACCGCATAGTGTATATGGAGGGAGATCGTCCCTCCCTTCTTAGTGCAAAGTGGCCAGACACTGCCACTAATGAAAATACTTAATGGCCGGAAGTGTCAGGGAGAGAAGAAGGGGGGAGAATAGGAGGACAGGAGAGAGAGAAACTCACTGGTCGCCATGTGACCAGTAACATCCACTTGTTACTGATCACATGGTGGTGACATCATCAAAGGTCCTTTAACTTATCAGTATACAGAAAGATCTTGCTGAAGGAGGTTTCATGCAATTTTATAGGTATGTGCTTTATGCTGTGTGCCTGTATTAATATGAGGCACATAGGGGCACATTTATTAAGGCCTCTCCATAACTTCGGCACATCTAGCACCAAACCGAATCTGGAGTGGTTCGCTCATCCCTAGGTCACACCAGGTACTGAAAGCAAATACTTTTGCCACTCAAAGACATGTGATATTGGATTGTTTTCCTCAATAAATAAATGACCAAGTCTAATATTTTGACTCATTTGTTTAATTTGGTTTCCTTTTTCTACTTTTAGGATTGATTTTGCCACATTTATGTAGAAATATAGAAAATGTAGGAGAGTATGCATCCTTTTATGTATTGTAACTATATATATTTTTCAGTGGGAAGAGTAAGCTTGGCTTATGAGAACTTCATTTTATTTTTAGGTTAAATGTTGTTTAATTTCATTATCCATAACTAAGAGTTCTAGGTTATTTTTTATAGAGAACACTACATGTAACTAGAGATGAGCGAATTTCTTGATAATTCAATTCGGCTGATTCGCTGAATTTCACAAAATATTTTCTTCGTGACGAATTACTTTTTTTTGCAATTAGCAGGTGCAATGACAGGGAGTTGTGATAGCTCCGCCCCTGTCTTTGTACCCCTCAGATCTCCCAAGTTCATACATGATCGCGACATCTGAGTGTACAAACAGTGTGAAATTAACATTAAAAAAAACATTACATCAAACTTACCGCATCCATTTGCTCGCGACCGTGCCAGCCGCTGCCATCTTGCTTGAAGATATCGGCCGAAATCGCGTGGGGCACGAGATTACATCGATTACACCGAGATCTTCAAGCAAGATGGAGGCTGGCGGCCCTTCGCACGCAAATGAAGGCGGTAAGTTTGAATTTCAGGATTAATCGTTTCACTGACATGAAGCATGAGGAAATTCGGCTTCTAGGCGAATCAAATAGTTCCTGAAATTCGGATCCAATTCCACTTTGTGGGATTAGATTCGCTCATCTCTAGTTGTAACCTTGAATAATGAAAATTCTTCTGCCTGCAGCACAACAAAGCTTGCAGGTTCTTACAGCAACCAATGGACTTGTTATAGCTAATCTGTATGCAGTAAATTCCTATTTTCACCTTTGTGGTTGCTGGGAACATCCAGAAATGTTATCATTTAAAGTTAATCTATTGATTACAATATGTTAATTGTGCATGCAATTAAGTTTCATTCAAGTGACAGCAGATGGGTCGAAGCATCCTTGTCCTAGAAAAATCAGCAAAAGAGCTGCAATACTTAACTAGCACCCTGACCCCTTCATTGAAATCCTGGCAGATGGATACCTAGGGATAGTTTGATAGTATCCTAGCAATATGACATCACTTAAAGTGAACCTGTCATCAACTTTATGCTGCCTATACTAACGGCAGTATAAAGTAGAGACAGGTGAGTTGATTTCAGTGGTCTGTCATTTATAAGTCAAAAGTAAGTGGTTGCCGAGAACCAACGTCACAATCATTGCAGACTGGGCCTGCAAAAGAGTCCATCTGAGAAGAGTCCTGGTTATTCATGAATTCCTGCGCTTCCTGCTGATAATTGACAGTCTTCTGCCTAGTTTTCTCCCTTTCTGTCTAAGAGAGAACTGCCAATTATCAGCAGATGGGTCGGGAAAGCAGGAGATTATAAATAACCATGACTCTTCTCAGGTAGATTTGACTCTTTTTAAGGCCTGGGCTGCATTGACTATGATGCTAGTTCTCGGCAACCACTAATTACTTTTAGCTCTGCTGAAATCAGCATTTCTGTCACTGATTTATGAAGCTCTAAGTGAGGTCAGCATAAAGTTGATGACAGGTTCCCTTTAATGAGGTAGAATGATGCCAGTCTCCTATAATCAGCGTAGGTCTGGACCACCAGAATGCCTGATGATCTTACAGTGTGCCCAGGCTCTGATACTTTAGTGGGTCCGAAAAGGTCAGGAGAAAAATAAAACATTCGGAGCTGCCTTTGGAGCCATTCACTTGCTACTAGGGTCGTTTTCTTTGAATCAAAACCTATTAGACTTTATTGATGATATTGGGTTGTGTCCCAAAAAACATTTCCTCTGATAGGCCCAAAAAACCCCAGTCTGACATTGCCTATAATTTCCCAAAGTAGCCTGAGGCAGGGTGCAGTGAACACCTTCATCAGCTTCCTGAAGAAAGGAACACACTGTTCAGGCAGTGATATGACTGCTATAGCGCAAACAAATTATACTGCCAAAACCAGAAAGTATCTGTCCACATGTAACACATCATATTCCAGCAGCGTTCACATATTTCTTGTTATGATAGCGAGGGAAGGAAATTCGGTGCAGACAGAAAAACTGCTCCAGTGTGTGCATGTGTGTGCACAGACTGGGTGTGCAGCTCAGCCAGAGCCACAACCTGCATAACAGAGTAGCCAGAGTGAAGAACTGGACACACAAGAGGAGAAGTTTTAGCCTTGTGGTGCTAATGCAGAGTATCAGCTGCTGAGTGTCAGAACCACCCAGAAACCGGAGCAGCTGGAGGCAAGTAGAGCTTAAGGGTACGTTCACACAACGACATTTGTCGCGCGACATTAAGTTGCGGCACAAATAGGGCACAACTTCACTGCAACATTTGTTGCACGACATTTTGTCGCACCAATGTTGCGCAACAATTTTTATAATGGGAGTCTATGGTGACGCATTGTGACATGCTGCGACGTAACAGTCGCAGAAAAATCGATCTTGAATGGATTTTTTGAGACTGTTGCGCCGCAGTGGCAGCATGTCTCATGTCGCAATGCGACACAATAGACTCCCATTATAAAAATTGTCGCGCGACAAGCCACAGCAGAGAACACAGGCAAGTTGTGTCATCAGGACAGACATTCCAGAAAAGGGCAACTGTTGTGTACAGAGGCTAAGCGCTATATTGTTCATAACTTGTCCTCAGATTCATCTAGAGCAGTGGTGGCGAAACTATGGCACAGATGCCAGTGGGGGCACTCAAAGCCCTCTCTGTGGGCACTCGCACCCTGTAAAAAGTCTATGGCATTCCAATATTCCTTATACTTTTCCTGCCATTCATCAGCGCAGGGCGCACTATGAACGGCACAGGCAGTGCATTGAATGTAGGCAGGCTATTATAGCTAAATGATAAAGTACATGGAAGATATACTATATTGGACTGTAGTATTCAGGATAAATTGCCGTGTTGGCACTTTGCAATAAATAAGTGGGTTTTGGGTTGAAGTTTGGGCACTCAGTCTGTAAATGGTTCACCATCACTGATCTAGAATGATTGTTGAGTTGCGGATACTGTTCAAGCATTTTATTATCCGGAGTTCTGCTGTGAACTATATCAAGATTGTTCTGTATGTATCGACTAGTTACATCTCGTAACAGTTAAGTAACATCTAAAAACTTGTTTATAGCATCTTCTACAGAGATCTGCATAGATGTGACTACTGACTGCAACAAATGTAGTAAATGAGTCACTGCTAAAATAATACATTTCGATAGAGGCACATCATAATAGAATTAAATTCCTAGAGTCCGGTATCAAGACCTGATTAATTGTAAATTGGTATATTAGAGGAGAAAAGCCTGTAATATAACAAATACATTAAAATATGCAAATCTATATTTGTATTTATACTCACCTGCTTCCCAGTGGTGGATTACTAAACCTATGGATGGTGAAAAAGAAGGCTGTCTAGACCTGCACCAGATTTATCACAGTGGCTCAGGCTGGATGATGAATCCTATGCAGGGATAGACATCTTTGTCTAACCTTATACAAACAGTTGGTTGGCTACTTTGCATCAGAATTTTACAGAGGAATTGCGGCATAATTTTGGTGCAAAATATTGCCTCAGACCACATCTCTTTCTCACTAGGCACACCTCCTTGGCATGTTAGATGCAGTGGATTTTTTTAAAACTAGATCTGCAAAATTGTAATAAAAATGTGCCAATTTGCACAGTTTTGTCATAATAGGAGCTGCAGTAACCCAGCTTGGTCAATATACAGTGTATAAAACTGTCCACTCCGTATAGTGTGTTACTTGAAGTCGCTGCATGAAGTTAAAGAGAACCTGTTGCATTGAACATTGGGTCTGAGCTGCAGGCATCATGTTATAGAGCAGGAGGAGCTGAGCAAATTGATATATTGTTTTATGGGAAAAGATTCAGTATAACTTGTATTTCATTCATTTAAATTCTTGCTCATTCTTTGCTTGGAGGTTAAGAAGGTGGTCCTATTAGTGATTGACAATAGTCTTCCCTAAATCGGAGAAGAATATACTGTGGACACCACTCCCAGTAATTATAGTAAACGGGTGCTCGCCTCACAGGATTTTGGTCCGGCTCATCCCCAAACAGGTAGCCCAGAACAAGAGGAGTCATCACTCCAACTGGATTGAAGTCAACAATAGCCTTTCATTTAGATACAACATCTTAAAAAGCCTATGCCAGCCGAAATGTTGCATATAAGCCTACATGCACACTGCAGTGGTTTTTTGCAGCCTCCTTTCCGTTTTTTTTGCGGATCCGATGGTTTCCTATTAATTTCTATGGATCCGTTAAAAATGCGGATGCCTCTTCCGTTGCCTGTCCGGGTCAGCTGTCCGCATTTCACGTCTGCAAAAAAAATATGGCATGTCCTATTCTTGTCCGCAAAAAACCCATAGAAGTCAATGGGTCCGCAAAAAATGCGGATGACCAACGAACGCCATCCGCTTGTCATCCACATCCGTTTTTTTTTTGCGGATGGTTGCTTGGAAACCAGGGCACTTGTACAGGTACTTTAAGAAACTGGTTTAAGCCTTCAGTTTTTTTTGCGGATCCGCAACCTACAAAATTTGCAGACACACGGAATAGTTGTGGATGTGAAAAAAAAAGGAAGACAGATCCGCGATTTGCGGACAGCAAAAAACAACTGTCGTGTGCATGTAGCCTTAAGGAGTATTGTTTTCTTACATCAAAGGGGAGTGCTGCCTCCACTTTTTGTTTTCTATCCTTCCCTCTATGATTGCACATACTTACTGTAGAGAGCTGTAAGTCACTAATAGAAGAGACTCCTTGACTTCAAAGTCCAGAAAGAGCAGAGATATAAATGTATAAAATATGTTTTACTTAATCTTTTCCCATATAACTGCACATCAATCTGCTCAGCTCCTCCTGCTCTATAACATGCTGCCTGCAGCTCAGACATGTTCAACATGACAGGTTCCCTTTACTTGGCTTCTGCTACTTCTATAAACTTTTTTGGGTGGTTTGCATTAATGTGGAAGAAAATCTAGTTTGCAGCTTCTCCAGGCTACAGTGAATCTTCATGAGCAGGTTTTCCGCACAGCAATGCATAATACGCAGGCTGTGCATGAAAAGATGAAAGTCACTTCTCTAGCTTTGCATTATGACTCATTATTTAATTACCAGCCGTCTGACTTCTCCATCAACCGCAGCAAATCTTCTGTTAATTATGGAAATTGTATCTTGTGCTGAGGTTTTACCTTATTTCCGTGTACTTTTCAGCAAAGGCGTACAAATTAAATCTGCTTGGTTTATAACAATTTACCACAATGTTACTATCCTGACATAAAGGAGCTAGATAGATATGGCTGAGCCCGTTAAGCCTTGCCCACAGCTCCTGTTATTATTCATATTACACAATATTATTAATATCATATTACATGATATATTTACAAGATAAATATGAGTCCCGGCTCCTGCTGTTGATTTAGAGAATTGCGTGACAAACCTGATTTACATATGGTTATATGTGGGAGATTTCAGTTATAAAATATATTTCATTTCTAATATTTATCAAGGAAGATTACTTAACTGTAGTAGATAACCATGTAAAACTGGGTGGCTGAAATTTTCTTAAAGAGCACCTGACCCTTCTTCTGACTTGTGTTTTAGTAACTACTTGCATTCCCCGATAACTCTGTTGTACTATTCCTCTGTTATTACTAATAGAAGGTTATGAATGAATTGCCAGCGGTCCATTTTGATGTTAGCAGTTGGGGCGTGTCCTTGCACTTGCAGCACTGAATAAATAGGAATAATAGAGGAATGGCAAAACACAACGTTAAATAAAAATATGCCCCGGAATTGTTATTGCATGGGGAATGTGAGTAGTTACTAAAACAGACCTGTCAGGAGAGGTTACAGGTCCTCTTTAATAATCCCTCCTTCTTCACAACACACAAACCGACTGTAACTGATGTTTTAAAAAGGTCCAGTGTCCCATGGCCTGGCAGAAGGCAATATCATGACAGGACAAATCACACTGGTTGGGAATGAGAGCTGAGGGCTTTACAGTTCTGCGAATAGTCACCTCAGGGGGTACTTAAATCAAAGGCATAGATGTACTTAGAGATCTGGGGGCCCAAGACCAAAAATTCTAATGGAACCCCTGCTCTACATGGTCTGTAAACACTACTATAGCCCTAACTACATCATAGGCAGTCTTAGTACCATATTCTTTCTGTAATTTCCCAACATATCTTTTTAGAGCTGTAAAGAGGGGATCTCAGGACAGGTTCTCACAACTTATTTAAATAGGCAATGTAGTCAAACTGGTTTGGGTTTCCAGGGGCCCTATAACAGCCATATCATCTGCCTCTTTTATGCATGTGCCCTGGATCGAAGGGCAGTTGGCAGAATTCCTGAAACCTGTTTGTTTTACTTCCCAGAACATGGGAACAAGTGCCAGTCAGTTCTCCCTTTGCATGTTTGCTTACAGCAGTATAACAGAGCTCAGCTTCCTCCTCCTGGAAATTTGAACTATGAACACTGGCTCATTTATGACCGTACGGTAGAACACATTGCTTTTAGTTACACTTTGTTTTTTAATTGTAATTTACATTAAACATTTTAGAAGTTTTACATAGAAATCTCTAACAAAGCATCATTGAATTTCAACACCAAAAATGGAGCATTCACAAAACCAATTATTCAGTTTACAAATGAAGTAAGAAACCAGCAGCAAAAAATGCCACTGCCAGCCCAAACTATAAAGCCAGCCCAGGTCCAATACCAGAAACTATAGTTACAGAAGTTAAAGGGGTTTTCCAAGACTTTTCTACTGATGACTAGTTTTGAATGAATTTGTTATTTACAAGTTCGGCGTTTTGGTTATCTAAGAATTCAGTAATGGATTCCGTTACCACGGACCATAACGTAATTCTATAACGGCATACACCACAGAAGCCTATAAGAGGCATTCCGTATTGCAGTCCTAAATCATAATAGAAGAATATGGCCAGGCCAGCATAGACTCGCAAGTTTGCTCAACAGTACTGCCAACAGTACTGATGACCTATTCGGATAGCTTATCAGTATCTGATCAGTGGGGGTCAGACATCCAGGACACCTGCCGATTAGCTGTTTGAGAAGGCACCAATGCTTACAGTAGCGCCGCTGCCTTCTTGCTGCGTAGCCTAGGTCATGTGACATCATGTTCATTGGTCACAAGGCCTAAGCACAACTCAGCCCCATTGAATTGAATGGGGCTGAGCTGTGGTACCAAGCACAGTTGTTATACAATGTAAGGCGATGTGTTTGGTGTGCTGAGAGAAGGCCGCACGCCACTGCAAGGGTCAGTGCCTTCTCGGTAAGCTGATCGGCAGTCTCAGAAAAAAAACCTTTAAACCACATGTACTAGAAGAAATTGGTTGGCCATTTCTAGTCTTGGAAATTGAAAATATCCTGATACTGCAGTGGTTAATTGCAGGGTACTAAATACATTCCGATGTAGTTCTTGGGTACTGCAAGTCAAACAGCGGTGTTTTCTATAGCAGCTCTCATTTTACCATGAAAGGTTGAAAAATGATTGTCGTTACCTGATGGTAATGCTTTCGTTTTTCCGTCTTAATATTTGTGTGACAGCTTGTAGCCTGCAGTCAAAAAACAGGCGAAAATGTCATAGTATGGACTGCTGATGGATATTCAAGGTACCAAAGTTTTATATCCGTCCCGTAGCTCATTGGAGCAATTCTAATTAGGAAATGTTGTTTAGGCAGCGATCACATATAATGTATTTTGCAGTTTTGGTTCAAGGTGTAAATGATTTTTCTGTGCAAAAGTCTATAAAATGTATAATTTATCTTTAATGGCACGTCTGCTCCATATGTAACATATTAGAGAATGGTTACATTCTGACATATGATAATGAAGAAAATGACATCATACATTGCAGATCTTTAATGGAAGCGGTATTACACACGTACGGCATATGTAAGTGGCAATATACTGAATTTAGTCTAATCATGGCTTTCCGTATGGCAGTTATGTGTTCACAGACCTAGGTAGAGGAAGTGCCATGATGATCAGGAACCATTTTATATTAGAGCTGTCATTTATAATATTAAGGTTTAGTCTGCCTCATATTCCAGCACAATAGTAGCAATTACAGCCCAGACTGAACAATCTGACAGTGATTTCTTCAGTATGAAGCGGCTGGCATTATTCTATGTGTTAGGACAGATGATAATACAACATAAAAATATGTTATTTACATGAAACTGGAAACAGAAATTCTGAATATTGGAGTTTTTTTTTTAGTAGTTTGAGAAAGCTCAAGTGCAAAAGATCCTAAGACGTATATTATAGACTAGAGAGGTAGCTTCAAGTTGAAGGAAATGAATCTAAGATACATTAGATAGCTGGTGACAAGATGGAATTGGAGATATGGGAACCTGACTGACAGACAGGAGATGGCTTGTTAAGTAAAGAATGTGGACCTGTTTTTCTAACATTTGGGAGAAAAAAACATTTGTCAAGGTCAAAATAGGTGGTTTCGGAAATGTTAATGTTCTTATTGGCTAACCAGTGCTCATAATCATCCAGGCTTCAAGACTTGTTACATTCATCCTTTAGGTATGATTTTTCTAAGAAAATACTGTGTATAGTGCAGCTATAACCTTCAAGAGACAAAGAAGTGGTTTATTCATAGAGGTGATGGTCATTCCATGGATATTGCGCTAAACTGTAACTCTTTCTGATTTTCATTTGATCAGTTTAGCCATTTTCCACAGGCATTAGTTGAGCAGCTATAACCTTTTTATTTGTTGGGCTTGCAATATGATTTATTTCTGTGGGTTTTTTTTTTGGCCAGAATAATTCTGGTTTCATTTCCTACACACATATATATATATATATATTTTTTTTTTCGAGGGGGTAGACTTTTTATGCACATAAATCAAAAAAAAAAAAAAGAAAACAAATGCTTTAGACTTTTTATTTAGTTTATTATTGCCTACTGTAATTCCTAGATAATATACAATATATGATTATATTGGATAATTAGGTCTTGGCCACTGGTGTGACAGATATTTGTACAGGGCACTTTTTTGGGGAATGTTTTTTTTTTTTTTTTGAATATTTTCTTATTAAAATATTTTTTTTATAGTCTGTTGCTCAAAGGTCAGAACAGGGTACTTCTGCCCAGTATGGGGCTGTGCTGGGTATAGTTAGTTCTTGTATCAGCCTCCAAGAACCAGCATACTGGCCACCATGTGACACATGATTACTGTGACAAACAGAGGCAGCACTGTATACAAGAGAAGACAAAAGCAATGGAAATGCTCCTGTCTTTTAGCTCAGGTCCCTTGCAGTCTTGGACAGTACCCAGTGTTTGGCTCAGGCAGCAGGCTAAAGCCCACACCATAAATATAGATTGCTATAGATTTCTGTAGAAGGGTTAATGATCCATGGAGTTATTCTGATTGCCAGATTCAAGGTGGGTTATTTTTTCTCCTAAGATCTCATGTATGTTTTTTGTTGCCTTCCACTGGATCAACTTTGTAAGACAATAGGCTGAATTGCATGGGCATATGTCTTTCTTTGGCCTACAAACAATAGGCATTATTAAACGATCAGTGCTGATGACTAATGTTTGGTATTATATGCTTGAAGGGGGTTATCCAATCCTAAAAAAGCCCCCCGCACATACCGGGTCCCCCACGCTAAATATACTTACCTGGGTCCCCGCTCCCTGCACCACTCGTGCTCCCCGCACCGCTGCTGTTTCTCTCCATGCACAGATGAAAACATTCGTTGTCGGGGGGCACCCAATGGCAGGTGGGGACGAGCCTCCCTAGCATCGCGGGTGACGCTAGGGAGGCTCGTCCCTGTCCCCACATGGCATTGGTTGCTTCCCCCGACACCGGATGTTTTCACGGGGAGAAGCAGCAGTGGCGGTACGTAGACCAGAAGCGGCGCTGGGAGCTGGGTAAGTACATTCAGTGTGGGGGGCTTTTTTTAGGATTGGATAACCCCTTTAAAAGGTTCACTAACTTTTCAAAAAAAACTTTTGATATGTCATAGAGACATATCAAAAGCTTAGATCATTGGGGGTCTGAGCGATGAGACCATCATGTGTCCCTAAAATGAGTGGAGAGAAGCATGCACATCTCATGTCCGTCTCGATTCCGTCCTCAGGAGTGGGGAGAGACAGCGCAATATGGATGCATACTGCTCAGACCGCCATTGGTGTAAACTTGTGTGTCTATGACAAATCAAAAGTTTTTTCAAAAGTTTTCTTGCAGGTCTGCTCACCAGCTTCCCAGCACTGTGCTCTGAAAATGGCGACTGTTGGAGGGTCCCGTCAATCAGTGGCCTCCATTCATTTACAATGGGGATGGACAGGGAAACTGGCGCATGCACAGTCCAGCCCCTGGGGAAGGGTGGGCCCACAGTGCCAGCAGTGTGACATCTGTAATAATTTTGTCTCGTCATCTTGTTTTAGAGGAGACAAAATTATTGTGTCTAGCAGGTGGCAGCATCACGCCACAAAAGGAGCTTGGGCCTCATGATATGAAGAGGAGGGGAAGTGGATGCTGGTTTTCCAATCCTTTTCACAACCAGGATAAGCTGCTGGTAGAAAGAGGGACTCCTCTGTGGTCGTCAACAGACTTCCAAGGTATGCAAAAGAGAAAAAGAGGACATGCCTAGGGATCCAAAGTGAGGATAGACATCCAGGGGCTGTGTACATTAGCTTGTGCCAGATAAAAAGATTTTCCATCTGATATAAAAAAAAAAATGGCTGCAGATTAAAAAGTACTCTTAGATCCAACACTGCACCACAGCTAATACTCTTGTGGTCTTCAGCTGGTGTTTATATATATGGCAGCAGTGATGACAAGCTGTAGCGTCGTGACCACTGCAGCCAGTTGCTCTATGGAGCATGTTTGCTGCTGTCAGAGATTGGCTGCAGTGGTCATGTGGTTTTCATTTAATTGCTAAGGTCATGTAAATAATTCTATTGTGTGCGCATGTATATATATGTGAGTGGCATGTGGTATCAGTGGTGTGTGTGCAGCATTTGCAGCATGTGTCTTATATGTCAATGGTTTGTGTGTAGCACATGTTCTGTATGTGAGTGCTCTACGTGTGTGGCACGTCCTATATGTGAGGGGCATGTGCCCTATGCGAAATTTGCATAGCCAATGTCTCCGATGTATGTGTCATGTACGTTACGTACACGTTACGTGTGTGAGAGGATTTTTTACAGGATGTTGTGGATGAGTTATGTTTAGGCTGTGTGTGTATACGCTTTTTGTCTAGTGTTATTGACGTCAAACACATAGGGCCCTAGGAGCATTACTTGCACAAGGAGTCCTTTACTGGCAGTGTCCGCCCCTGGTAGACACAATTCTGTTCCTTCTTGTGAAAAGCAAGTGACATAGGATTTCTTAATTTATATTACTAGTATATATTGTGATAGTCAGACCAAGCCTATAGATAATCCTATGTGTACCATGTTCAGACCGTACATTTATCTATTCTAGTGATGAGCAGCATAGGCAATATTTGAATTTGCGACATTTCGCTAATTTTTGGCCGAATATTCGCCATAAATTCACAAATTCTCAATTAGAATATTTGTAATCAAGACTAAGGGGTAGGCAACTTTCCTATTGGTGGCTAGGGATGTTGCTAAGTGCCAATATTCACGATAAATTAACGATAAAAATTTGCGATCAACACTAAGGGGAAGGCAACTTTCTTATTGGTTGCTAGGGATGTTGCTAAATTCGTGATTTGAATATTCGCGCTCAACACTAATGTATTCCTCTTTTTTGTTTTTTCTTTCTAAGATACTACGCTATCTGCTGCCAGCCTTTGGTTTACAGGAATAAAATGACCCCACTGAGGATAGCGCTGATGCTTGGGGGATGTTGGATTATCCCAACTTTTATATCATTCCTGCCGATTATGCAAGGATGGAACAGCATTGGCATCCTCGACTTGGTGAGTTGAAAAAAAGGCTCAGAGGCTGTGATGGTAACTTGTAAAAGCATGATAGTTTTATATATCAAATGGGATTATTGATATGCAGCTGACTTTTTCTGTAACTATAGCTGAAATGCGTTAGCTTACAGGCTTAGGACAGCTAGAAGCACTCCCAGCAGTGCACTCTGAATTTGTCAATGTTATCTGAATATAATGAATGCTACTTTTTAAATCTTTAAAGGGGTTAGCCCACAAAAAGTATTGCCATTCAATAAATAGGGAATTTCAAATGAATCATTATTGTAATAGACATGCAATATTGTTACATGAGTATGCACATTTAATTTTTCTCTCTGTTAGTGCCCCCGACTTTTCATTCTTCTGGTCCACCTTCTCCTGTATTCAGTGGTGGACTCACATGTTCAGTGACTTCCCTGCTCCCCCCTCTGATAGTGTCCTCATAGTGAAGCAGGTGAAGCAGCCCAAACATCTTTCATTCATTGATACCAACTTCTAAATATATTGAAAATATATAGGTCTATCTCTCTAGACAGTGGGGAAAGAAATTGTGGAGGCATGACTTATCATATGTATCTCTGAAGCTATATGTGAGGAAGGGGTTAACAAAAGTGTAGTACATCCTGGCAGATGTCAGTGCTTGATGAGTCGACCCATAAAAAGAGAATAAAGTCCTCCAAATATGTAAGTACAAAGAAGTTTAAATTTGTGGTATAACCCCTGTATAATACTTAAAGGGGTTGTCTGAGAGAAAAAAAAGTCTTTTATTTATTTTTTTTCTTCGCGATACAGCACTACTCTTATCCATGGACTGTGTCTGGTACTTCAGTTCAGTCCCATTCCCAGTTTCAGAACCAGGCACAATATATTTGTATGATCGTTCCCTCTTTAAGTTGATAGTGACAACTGATCGTATAAAATTATAATAAAAAAAGAACCTAGGAAAACCTAAATGTGGAATTATTTAACAGAATGCGCCCCCAATTCAGTAGTTTTCTACACATGTTCTTTCTAATGGCGACACCATGTGGCCAGCATTCAATGGGGGGGATTTACAGTAGTGTTTTGGGAAAAGTGGTGAAGGAACAGTGGGCAGGGTTTGTGGGAGAGGATGTAATCTTCCATGGATTGAAAGATTTGCCATAATCTGCATCAAAAACTGGATTTGCTTTTCTACACAAGGACAATCATAAGTTGCACCAAATTTATTAAAACATTAGTTGCAGTTTACTCCAGAGTGCTTTACATCATGATGAGGTACCAGTCTTAGCTACTCTTAGCTACTTCCCCCATTATGTTTTGTGTTTATTGGGTGTACAGTCAGAATTTACATTTTGGAAAATTTGCTAAATTTGTTGCTTTCCTATGACATTCTCTGTTCACACTAACCACATGGTTTCTGTTGCTATATTGCTTTGGATCCAATTTTGAAAGGGACCAACATACACTGACCAACCCCACTGACTTTAATGGACTCATTTGAGGTTCTGTCTGGGTATTTTTGCAGACTGTTTTATGGTCCAAAATAAGGCTAGAAGCGTATAATAATATTCCATCTAGATGTATCTGTTTTTTCTCTAATCTCCTATACAATTCCCCATTGTAGAACAGTAAATTCAAACTTTTCAATGCTATTGGCATTCTTCAGTTTATGTTTTAAACTACTTCCAGTTATTTCCATGAACATCTTAAAGAAAGTCCTTTTTTTTTATTTAGTAACATGTAGAATATTGGAAGTTATAAATCCACACTGAGAAATCTGAGTCATTCCACCGCAAGCACTTTAGTAGCAATATTGAACAATGTTCCTTACCTCTTCTATAAATGCTTCACATTTATACTCTCAGATAAGCATTAAATTAATTCTAGCAATACAGTCAGATGCCGAAATTTGTAAGAATGAGTCATAGAAATTACCCAGAATCAGAATGTTAAAGGCAAAATGAAAGCCTCCTATATTATCGTAGCTCCTGCAATTTGAATGACGATGGGAACGAAGGCAGAGAATCTGACAGATTATTATTAACAAGGCTAAAAAGAGTGCTGCAATCCTACCAGAACACTATCTGTAATAGTCTGTTTCCCTCTTACTCTTAATCCCTGCAAAAAGAAATAGATGGTAAAATTAAATAGCATATATTACCGGCTTATTTCAGTGTGATGGTTTAACGAATCTATTAGTGTACAGATTTAAGCAATTGAAATTGGTTTTATTAACAGCAGTTAATGCTGCAAAGTAAAAATGCTTTCAAAAGTAGAAGTGTTAATAGTTTATTTTTATCATTTATGCTCAAAAAAGACCGCATGGCCCAGGAAAGTGCACATCCACTAAATATAAAACCAATGCATAGATTTTATTAGATCACAGAGACACATGGGGCCAGATTTATCATTACACTTCCATCTTACTCCAATTCCACATAAGTCCAAAGTCACTTTTAGGATAGTCAGATTTATTAATGGTCCTTTAATACTGTGATAAATGTGGTTTGATGGCAGCAGTTCATCCTTCAGTAAACGGCTTTACAAAAGTCGCACATATTTACAAAAAAGTCGCATGTTCTATTAAAAAGTCGCATAAGATAAGCATGGTCCTCACTGGAGTGAAATTGGGACTTTTTTGCGACATTTTTAAAAAGTCCCAATGATAAATCTGGAGTGAAACTCATTAACACGGCTAACCACGCCCATTTTTACAAAACTGGAGTGAGTGGTGTACACATGTAAGAAAATGAGTGTGAAAAGTCGCAAATGCCCTATTTTGGGACTTTTTGATGCCAGAATTCTGGAGTGAAGGTATGATAAATCATGGCCATAGACATAATGAGGGTGCAATGTGTATAGTCCAAAATAGTAATAACCAATAGAATAAGGCAAAGATTCAACCTAAAATGTACAATGAATAAATAAATGATAATGTGACATCAAAGCACCTAATACCTGAATAAAAAATAAGGTATAAGCTTGACTATCCAGGTTGGCTTGGGTAAAGGAATGACGCCACATGCGAATCGCCGCTGCAGTCCGGCTTCCTCAGGGGTAAATGCCTATGTGCCCCAAGGTCCTTTATATATATCCTGATAATGAACAGTAATCAATAATGTATGAAAGTCACCTGCAAAAGAGAAATCAGCTATGCAAAAAAGAGGCCTGCTGTGCCTCTAGCATCTGTAGCAGCCCACGGCCCATGCACCAGTGGTGCTGTAGGGAAATGTGAAAGAAGTCATGTGATCAATGATCACATGAGACGCTGTCCCCTCCTAACAGTGGAACGCAAATGCGCTCCACGAGCAAGATGATAGAATATGAGTGCGCATGATCACGATGCGTGTGATGTGAAGATAAGCGTGATATAAACTAATGAAACGCAAGTGCGGTCTTGAAAAATGATGATGTGCCAACATAGAAAAGAACGTACAAAAAAGAATGGGGAAGGGAAAAGTACAGTATGTGTGATGACTAAATTAATAAAGATGATAATGAAGGAGTCACATAATAAATAAAGATATATTCTTGCATGATTAAAAATGGTATAATAAATATAAATGACTCACATAATAAATATAAATATATGTTCAAGCATAATTAAGAATAAGATAATAAATAATGCATCAAAAAATATAAAATACATAATAAAATAGAATAAATAAAGTGCCCTAAACATGATTTATTGGCCAATCAATTCATGATTCATATATAACAAATATTATAAATTCATGTTTAATAGTGAATAGCAAATTATATATCACCATAATCAATATCAATATTAAATCAATATCACCATAATCCATGAATGAAACTAAACTACACATGTGACGTATACTGCTCATGCTAGGACTCCAAAGGCACAACAGGAAAGGCTCTCCTCCCTAGCCTGCCCCCATATCTGCCCTTTTCTTAATTTCCTTGCCCTATTTATTGTGTGTAAAATTATGTCCAATAGTATATTCTGAGTATGATACAATGCAAATGGTCAGAACAATATAACATCCGAGCACAATGGAAGTCAATGGGAGAACCAGAGCACCCCCTGCTCTGAAGAGGGGAGGGTATCTGGTTCACATAAAATGGTCAGAAATTGATGGAAACATCACTGAAATGGTTCGGAAACAGCATGGGGAGGATGTCTGGATGCATCTTGGACTCCCAGGTCGCTGCTGGGAACGATGTTGTCCGAGTAGTACGCCAATTTTACAGACTGACAATAATACGCACAAAACCGAAGATAAAATCGATTTTAGAGGAAAAATTGTTAGGAAACATTCTTTCCTGTATATTTACTTGTATATAAAGTGCAGGTGCTGCCAAAAATTTCAAGGAAGAGGCACTCCGATACAACCTGTATATCACATAAAGGAGGGCCATATTCACAAGTGCAACAATTGTTCAGGTAGTGAAACTCCTATACTCATAAAGCCTATGCACTAAGTGAAAGGGCTGCCAAAAATTACAAGGAACCAGCACTCTAATACACCCTGTATCACACATAAAGGAGGGCATCATACACACCCTTGAAAAATTATGATTGATGGCATGCTGGTTTCCCTCAAAAACATTAGGAGCAAGGGCCTGCTGGTGACCTGTAAAACATTAAGGGCGAGGGCCTGCTGCTGATCTGACCATCTGAAATATTAGGGGTGAAGATCTGCTGCTGACCATTGTGGGGAGTCGCTCTGGTAGACAGCGGTGCGGGTGCAGTTTAGAGGCAAAACAAGGAGTCCAGATTGTGCAACAAACAGTGTTTTATTCACACTTGCACACCATAAATGAAAAACAGTCTCTTTGGTGACAGTTCACACACAACGGAAATAACGTGGCAAAACAAAAACAGGCCAACACAGGTTCAGTCACCTGGGAGGTGTAGGTGCAGGTTCGCACCACGCTGTCGGCCCAGCCGCAGGAGAATCCAGCTTCAGGTAGCCAGGAACAAAACACCTCCTTGCTGAGCTCTTTCCTCCAGGACAGAGAACTCCTCAGCCCTGTTAGCAGCTCCAGGATAATCACAGCCTCCAGCTGCTGAGCTGGCTGAGCTTTTAAACCCAGCCCAAAACCAGGACTGGGTCGTGGGAGCAGCCACCCACCCTACACTTTAGCTGCTCCCGGTAAGAGCCGGCCCGGATCGGCTTTGCAGCCATGCTATTTAAACTCTGTCAGTAGCACTAGCTGCTGCTGACATCAACAAAAACGGGCTCTTACCTCACCGAGGCTATGAACCTCGGTGACACATACCTGCCATCCACGACGGCACCCTGCACCTTACCACACACCCCCTTTGTTCAACCCTGAGGGGGTGGACACATGCGAGGCAGTGGACGCGGAAAGGGCATCTGCATTTCTCTGCAAGCGACCTGCCCTATGTTCCACGGAGAACTTGAAATTTTGAAGGGATAGGAACCACCTGGTGACCCGAGCATTCCTCTCCTTGGCCTGACTCATCCATTTGAGGGGGAATGGTCGGTCACCAGACGGAACCTCCTCCCTAACAGGTAGTAGCGGAGAGATTCGAGTGCCCACTTGATAGCCAGGCACTCCCTCTCCACTATACTATATCTGGACTCGGCGGGACTGAGCTTACGGCTCAGGAAGACAACGGGATGTTCTTCCCGTTGACCTCCTGCGACAGTACCGCACCGAGGCCTACCTCCGAGGCGTCGGTCTGTACGACAAACTCCTTGTTGAAGTCGGGTGTCACCAAAACCGGGGACCCACACAGGGCCGACTTCAACGCGGAGAAAGCCTCCTCCGCCTTCTCACTCCAGCTAACCCTCCCAGACTTTCGTCCCTTCAACAGGTCTGTCAATGGCGCTGCTATTGTGGCAAAGTGGGGCACAAACCTCATGTAGTATCCTACAATCCCCAGGAACGACTTTACCTGCCTGGTGGTGACCGGTCGGGGCCAGCTACGAATGGCCTCTACCTTAGTTACCTGAGGTTTGATGACTCCCCGCCCAATTACATATCCCAGATATTTGGTCTCTTCCAACCCAATCGCACACTTTTTTGGATTGGCGGTTAGTCCAGCTTTCCTCAGGGCATCTACTACCGCCTGCACCTTGGGTAAATGGCTTTCCCAGTCGGTGCTGTGGATGACTACATCATCTAAGTAGGCCGCAGCACTATGTCCATTAACCTCTGGAAAGTGGCGGGGGCGCCATGCAGGCCAAAGGGTAACACCTTGTAGTGATACAGGCCCTGCGGGGTAACAAACGCGGTTTTTTCCTTAGCCGCCTCCGTTAAGGGTACCTGCCAGTACCCTTTAGTGAGGTCCAGCACAGAAAAATAACGGGCTTGTCCTAAATTTTCAACAAGCTCGTCTACTCGGGGCATGGGATACGCGTCAAACTTGGATACTTCATTTAACTTGCGAAAGTCGTTGCAGAACCGCAACGTCCCATCCGGCTTGGGTATTAGGACTATGGGACTGGCCCACTCACTTTTCGACTCCTCAATGACATCGAGCTTCAACATTAACTGCACTTCCTCCGCGATGGCCCGCCGCCGAGCCTCGGGTACCCGGTATGGTTTTAACCGGACCTTGGCCTGAGGCTCAGTGACGATGTCATGTCGGATGAGAGACGTGCGGCCAGGGAGGTCCGAGAACACATCCGTGTTCCGACTGAGGAACTCCCTGACTTCCTGAACTTGTGTGGAAGACAGGCTGTCTGCAATTTTTACCGTGGTTACGGCTTCACGGGCCTCGAACTGTGGGGCTGGACCCTTTTCACCTAGAAGCCCTGGCCGGGGGCTGTGGTCGTCGGCCGTGTCCCTATCTTTCCACGGCTTTAGCAAATTCACATGGTACACCTGCTCCGGCTTGCGCCGCCCTGGATGGTGTACTTTGTAATTTACTTCCCCTACCTTCTCGACCACCTCATAGGGGCCCTGCCACCTAGCTAGGAATTTGCTGTCAAGGGTGGGTACCAGAACCAACACTTGATCTCCCGGATTGAAGCCCCGTACCCGAGCCTGACGATTATACACCCTACTCTGGGCTTGTTGCGCTGCCTCCATATGCTCCCGGACCAACGGCAACACCCTTTCTATCCGTTCCTGCATCTGGGTGACATACTCAATGACACTTTTGTGGGGGACAGGCTGTTGTTCCCATGCTTCCTTGGCGATATCCAACAGGCCCCGAGGGTGTCTGCCATAAAGCAGTTCGAAGGGCGAGAACCCAGTAGAGGCCTGGGGTACCTCTCGCACTGCGAACATGAGATAGGGCAGAAGCAGGTCCCAGTCCTTCCCATCTCTAGACACCACCCTTTTTAACATATTCTTTAGAGTTTGGTTAAACCTCTCAACAAGACCGTCTGTTTGCGGATGGTAAACGGACGTCCGTAACTGCTTTATACGCAACAATTTACACAGTTCCTTCATTACTTTGGACATAAAGGGGTCCCTTGGTCTGTCAGAACCTCTTTTGGCAGGCCCACACGGGAAAACATCTCCATTAACTCTTTGGCAATGAGCTTAGCTGAGGTATGTCGCAGAGGCACCGCCTCCGGATACCGAGTGGCATAGTCGAGAACTACCAGAATGTGTTGGTGGCCCCTAGCAGACTTTGGTACATGCCCAATTAAATCCATAGCAATTCGCTCAAACGGTACTTCAATAATTGGCAGAGGTACCAGAGGACTACGGAAATGTGGCTGGGGGCTAGTTACCTGACAGGTTGGACAGGACTTACAATAATTTTCTACTTCCTTGAACACACTGGGCCAATAAAACCGCTGCAGTATGCGGTCCTGGGTTTTCTGCCACCCCAGGTGTCCCCAAGAACATGTTGGTGGGCAAGCTCCATGACAAGCTTGCGATACGCTGTGGGCACCACCAACTGTTCAACAGGTTCACCTCGGATTTGGTTCACCCGATACAACATATCCTGCAGAACAATAAATCGTGGGAACATTAATTCAGCCCCTGGTTTCTGGGGTTTACCATCAATTTCCAGCACATTCTCCCAGGCCCTGGTTAGGTTTGGTCCCGGTGTTGTGCGGTCCCAAAATTTTCCCGGAGACATTGAGGTCTGCCAACTCAGGTCCCGGTGGCAAGTCCTCCGTGTCTCCCACCATTACACTCAGTGGGGTTGTCTCCCCACTACCGCTGCAGCAGTGGTCACCCCTACCGCTGGCCCTTCAGACTCGGGCTCCCAGGGTTCTGGCCTTCCAGGGGTATCAGGCCACTCTGCTAGGGTTACCCCTGTCTCAGGGCTATTAGTCACTTTCATCTCAGGCCACAGTGACGGAAAACCAGGGAAGTCTCTCCCAATTATTAGTTCATAGGGCAGCTTTGTGGAGATCGCCACTTCACAAGTCCAGGTGCCGACCGCCGTGGACAGAGACATTACAGCAGTGGGATAGTCCTTTAAGTCTCCGTGTATGCACACCACACCCACTGTCCAGCCCGTATACTGGGTGGGCTGTACCAGGGCAGCACTTACCAGGGTTACCAGGCTCCCTGAGTCCAACAGCGCCACTGCCAGGTTATCCCCGACTTGCACCTGGCACAGATGACGATTGTCTATTGTCCCGGGGATGCCGGTCGCACACAGTCTCCGGGCATACATGGAAGCCCGGTACCCATAATTAGTCTCCATGGGTTCCCCCACTGTGGACAGTTGGCCCTTATGTGTCCAGGCTCCCGACACTGCCAGCAGACCACTGGGGACGGATCTGCAAGAGGTACATCCCGGGCGGGTTTGGCCGGCCGCCGGGACTGGGGTGGAGATTTCCGGGGTTTGACTGGCCCCCTCCCAAAAGAACCCCCCTGCAGGTTTCTGGTGGCCTCATATCGCTCCACGAGGTCGACCATCTCAAGGGCATTGGTGGGGGATACCTGGCCGATCCAGTGTTGAAGGGGTAAGGCAAGGCCCTCCAAAACATGTCAGCCAGCAGCCGGTCCAGCATAGCAGTCGGACTTAGAACCTCAGGCTGCAGCCATTTTTGCAACCTGTGCAGCAACTCATAGTACTGCGGCCTGGCGGGTTCAGCCACTTTGAAGTCCCACTGGTGGACCCGCTGAGCCCGGACCAACACGTTTACCCCCAGTCTGGCCAGGATCTCCCCCTTCACCGTGGAATAGTCAGCAGCCTGGTCGTCTGCCAAATCAAAAAAAACTTGCTGGGGTCCGGATGCCAGGAACGGAGCAACCACCTCGGCCCACTGGTCACGGGGTAACTTTTCCCTCACGGCGACCTTCTCAAAAACCGCCAGGTACGTCTCAACGTCGTCTGCGGGGGTCATTTTTGGGATCGCCGCACGGACCGCTTTCCGGGCATCATGGACGTGGTGGGACGCTCCTGCCGCCTGTAACGTCATCACATGTTGTAGCAGTAGTTGGTTGGTCTCCCGCTGCTGCACGTTAGCCTCTATGAGAGCCTTCACAGCAGCCTCCATGTTGCCAGAAACTCCTGCTTGCAGCTTTGCTGGCTTAATATATTCCATGCACTTTAGAAAAACAAAACTTCGGCGTTCACGCCAGCCTCACTGCGCATGCCCGCATCCGACACCAAATGTGGGGAGTCGCTCTGGTAGACAGCGGTGCGGGTGCAGTTTAGAGGCAAAACAAGGAGTCCAGATTGTGCAACAAACAGTGTTTTATTCACACTTGCACACCATAAATGAAAAACAGTCTCTTTGGTGACAGTTCACACACAACGGAAATAACGTGGCAAAACAAAAACAGGCCAACACAGGTTCAGTCACCTGGGAGGTGTAGGTGCAGGTTCGCACCACGCTGTCGGCCCAGCCGCAGGAGAATCCAGCTTCAGGTAGCCAGGAACAAAACACCTCCTTGCTGAGCTCTTTCCTCCAGGACAGAGAACTCCTCAGCCCTGTTAGCAGCTCCAGGATAATCACAGCCTCCAGCTGCTGAGCTGGCTGAGCTTTTAAACCCAGCCCAAAACCAGGACTGGGTCGTGGGGAGCAGCCACCCACCCTACACTTTAGCTGCTCCCGGTAAGAGCCGGCCCGGATCGGCTTTGCAGCCATGCTATTTAAACTCTGTCAGTAGCACTAGCTGCTGCTGACATCAACAAAAACGGGCTCTTACCTCACCGAGGCTATGAACCTCGGTGACACATACCTGCCATCCACGACGGCACCCTGCACCTTACCACACCATCTAAAACATTAGGGGTGAGGGTCTGATGCTGAGCTGACTCTCTAAAACATTACGGGTGAGTGCCTGCTGCTGATCTAACTAACTAAAACATTATGGGCAAGGGCCTGCTGCTGAGCTGACCATCTAAAACATTAGGGGCGAGGGCCTGCTGCTGAGCTGACCATCAAAAAATTATGATAGAGGGCCTGCTGCTGAACTGACTCTCTAAAACATTAGTGGTGAGTGTCTGCTGCTGATCTGACCATGGAATAAATTATGGGCAAGGGCCTGCTGCTGAGATGACCATCTAAAACATTACGGGTGAGGGTCTGCTGCTGAGCTGACTCTCTAAAACATTATGGAGGGAGTTCCTGCTGCTGATCTGACCATGGAAAAAATTATGGGTGAGAGCCTGCTGCTGAGCTGACCATCGAAAAAATTATGGTTGAGGGCCTGCTGCTGAATTGACCCTCTAAAACATTAGGAGCGAGGCAGCCTAATAAGCATGTTGATATGATGGAGGAGGACAAGAAAAGGAAGATTAAACCATATACCCTTTTTTCTGGTGGAAGGGGTGCATGGGAATACAGTGTATTCAATCTTTCACACTTGCGTTGTTCCTTTCCGTCCTAGAGTTCCGTCCTCGGGGCTCTAAGACGGAAAGATACTGATCAGGATTATCCCAATGCATTCTGAATAGAAATAAATCCGTTCAGGATGCATCAGGATGTCTTCAGTCAGTACTGGTGCAAGGATTTTTGCCGCCCTAGGCAAAAGCTAATTTTGCCAGCCCCTTAACTCCGCCTATTGACCAAACCCTTCGGCCCACCCCTTTTTGTTGGCCACCTATTTAATGATTGACAATCAGGGAGATTTTAATGTCTTCGCTTTGCAGACAGCGTCTTACCCTTTGACTGGGTAAGACGCTGCCTGCAAAGTGAAGACATTAAAATCTCCCTGATTGTTCCCATAGATCAGGCAGGAGCAGAGAGTGCAGGGTAATCACAGAGCTTAATCTTCCATTAAGTTGAACATGAATACATGCCCCCCCTCCCCTGCATACAATATTACACCCCCCCCCCTTGCATACAATATTACACGGCCCCCCTGCATACAGTATTAAATGGCACCCAGCTCTGCACAATATTACTCGTCCCCCCGTATACAATATTACAATGACCCCCACATATAATATGACAGGCCCCCGCATACAATATTACAGGCCCCCCCGCACACATTACAGGGTCCCCTCTGCACAGGATATATCAGGGTCCCTCCTGTACACAATATTACAGGGTCCCCCCTGCACAGGATGGTACATGGCCCCCACCTCTGCATACAGTCTCACACAGAATCCTCCAGCATAAAGTTCTCGGCTGCCCTCCCCTCAGCACGTCCACAGCACACACATGGACCTCCAGCACTGACACACACTGTCTGCCCCCCTCTATCAGTTAAGAGCAGCCATCTGTGACCTGCTCTGGAAACAGCCTGAGCTCTCCGGCTTCTGACCTTTCTTTTCACACTGCCGCTGCGCTGCCGAGTCCCGTTACAAGAGACGTCAGGGAGTCAGGAGGTCAGTCAGTTTCCTGCACGGAGTTTAGCCTCTACCCTGCTGATAATGCTAAGGCCAGAGCGGCGCCGGCGCCCCCAGCAAGAGTGCTCTCTAAGCAGTGGCCTACTCTGCTTATGACTGGCGCCGTCCCTGTCTTCAGTTCAGTATTCAAATCTTTTTTGTCATTGAAAAACTTCCGCAGCATGCTGTAGATTTTCCTCTGGCCAAAAAAACTGAAGGCATGCCGCAAGGACAAATCTGGAATGAATGCCCATTGAAAAGCATTAATCCGGATCCGACTTTAAGCTAAACGTTGTTTCGGCGCGTCGCTGGATCCGACGTTTAGCTTTTTGAATGGTAACCATGGCAGCCAGCATGCTACTAAAGTCCCGGTTGCCATGGAAAAGTAGTGGGGAGCAGTGGAGAAGCTACTTACCATCCGTGCGGCTCCCGGGGCGCTCCATGATCCATGCGACGTAGGGGCGCTGTGACGTCATTGTGGAGTGCCCCGGGAGCCGCACCAATGGTAAGTAACTTCTCCACTGCTCCCCACTACTTTTCCATGGCAGCCGGGACTTTAGTAGCGTCCTGGCTGCCATGGTAACACTGAAAGCATTTTGAAGACTAATCAGTCGTCAAATGCTTTCAGGTGTGTTGCATTGTGACGGATCCGGCGGGTATTTCTGGCGACGGAAGTGCACGCCGGATCCCCACAATGCTAGTGTGAAAGAGGCCTAAGGATTATGTAAAGAAGGGAACATATGTAATATTTATTGCTTACTTCCATTGACTGTCTACATTACTGCTGGAATTATTTTTTTTTTATATTATAAAGCATTTAACAAATGTATTTAGTAAAGTTTACTACTCATTATACCATTAAACTTTTACATTGTTTTTCCTTTTTTTCAGATAGAAAAGAGAAAATTCAGCAAAGACTCCAATTCTACGTACTGCATCTTTATGGTCAACAAGCCGTATGCTATAACATGTTCAGTGGTAGCTTTCTACATTCCGTTTTTCTTGATGGTGCTTGCTTACTATCGTATTTACGTCACAGCCCGAGAACATGCCAGACAAATTGGAGTTTTACAGAGGGCTGGTGCCCCAGCAGATCATCGACATCAGCATCCTGATCAACATACTACTCACAGGATGAAGACAGAAACCAAAGCTGCTAAGACACTGTGCATTATCATGGGCTGTTTCTGCCTTTGTTGGGCCCCATTTTTTATCACCAATGTGGTTGACCCTTTCATAAACTACACAGTACCAGGGCAACTGTGGACCGCTTTTCTCTGGTTAGGCTACATAAATTCAGGGTTGAACCCTTTCTTGTATGCCTTTTTGAACAAGTCTTTCAGGCGTGCCTTTCTTATCATTTTGTGCTGCGGGGATGAGAAGTATCGAAGACCTTCCATTTTGGGGCAAACTGTACCACGTTCCACCACAACTATAAACGGATCTACACATGTACTTAGGTAAGTGCGTATACAGTTTATGTAGTTTGGAGAATCATGCTTAGTACCTTCTTGGTTAGTTCTAGTCTGATGTGTAGTGAGTCATTATTAGGAACAGCAACCATTGTGTTCTGCTTATACATGAACAGATTGCATTAGCTCAGATATGCATATTATAATAAGAGTGTGAAATCAGCCACACGCTTTGTAATGTATTTCACACAATTGTCTTTTTTCACTTCTTCCTCACCTTGCAGTTTGTGTCTGGTTTAGTTTTAAGTAGTTTCCAAAATTATAAATCTTTGAAATCTAGATTTTTCTCTTGAAATGAGAGGCAGTCACTAGAAATGTCATAAGTATTTTGAAAAAGGGTATAGTGTACAAATGCTTAAAAGCTTAGAGAACAAGCCAGGATTTAACAATCACCAGGACCCCCACTGATCAATAGGAACAAAGGCATCCTGGGTAACTACTTTTAAAGGGTTGTTCCCGTGGGGCAAGTTATCCCCTATGAACAGGCTAGGGTATAACTATTAGATCTGTGTGGTCCTACTGATCTCGAGAACAGGGACTCCGTAACCCTCAGGGCCCTCTAAATGAATGGAGAGGCATGTACTTGCCTCTCTGTTCTTCAATATGGAAGTTCCAGAGTTAGCTGAGTACAGCCATTTCTGGAACTCCTGTACAGGAATGGAGCAGCAGTGTGCAAGCCTGACCTGTTGCTCCATTCAGAGGGCACCTGGGGTACAATGTTCTTGTGATGAGCAGCAGTAGGACCCCGAGTGATCTAATTGTTATCCTCTATCCTGTGAATAGAGGATAAGTTGTCAAAATTGAAATACCCCTTTAAGTTTTTTATATAATTGCCTGCAATGTTTGTATTTCTAGAATGGGTATTAAAAATATATTTTTTAAAGGTTTTTGCAGTTTGCTATATGGTATACCATGTATGAAGGGCATTCAATCAGGAATTTATGAGCTAAAATTTATTTATTATAATGAGACAACTTTATTGAATACAATGTTACAAGGTTTTTTTTCTATGTAGTCTCCAGCTTTTTAATCACAGAGGAGTAGAAGTCTTTTGACTGCATGTTGACCCATTCTTGCAGAGCGTCAATAACTTACTCATTCACATTGAATTTCTTATCTCCTAGAAATTTCTTAAAATTAAGATGATCTTTAACTATTGTTTTTACACTTCCAACACGTATTTCAAGTGTTTTAGCAATTTCTTTAACAGTAAGTTGCCCGTTTCGCCCGGGCTGACCGTGGCTCCCCTAACCCGAACTGACTATATCATATTAATTTATGATACAGTGAGTTCATATCTGATCAGGGGGCTATTGCAGTGTACTCACATAATGATGTGAATAGACCCTCAATCAGATATGAACTAACTGTATCATACATTACTATCAGTGTAATTTCATGATGTAATTTAAAAATTTCCCTCACTCTCACCCCAGGTAGTGCCGACAAAAAATAAATAAAAAACTACCACTTCAAAGGCACAAACTGGAACACTTACTCCATATTGGAGACAGCAGGATCTAATGCTCCCAACGTGATCATCTGACATCATGACACTGGTATCGTCGGGTCCTGCTGCCTCCAGTGCAGAGCAAGAGCAAGTGTTCCCGAGCATGCCTTTTTTTTTTTTTTAGCAATAGTGTACAATTTTTTTTTATAGTACCTTTTTAATTACCATTAGACAGGTGCATATCTGGCTAAACAACCAGTATAAAAGGAACCAATTAATTTCAATAGGGCTTGTCGTATTTCTGGACATCCTTTATTTACTGGCCGTTAAAAAAAATGGTCATGTGAATAGCCTCATAGCCTGTAATGGTTCTATTTTCTGGGTTTCTCAAATAAGTACATCTGTCTACGTGTCTTAACTGGTTAAGGTGACATTTTTACATCACTCGCATCATAAAAATTGACTCAATCTTGCTCAACAAAAGAGGTGACAAAGAAAGTGAACTACCTTCTCAAGACAGAGGTGTTGGACATATGATACGCACACACTTGTGCAATACTGACTTTAAACATTCCCATCATGTTAACTTCTTGCCGACCGCCTCACGCAGGATTGCGTCCTGCGGGCGGTCGGTCTGTTCCTCCTTGACGCGCCCGCGCGTCATCTCGCGAGAGGCGAGATTTCCTGTGAACGCGCGCGTTCACAGGATCACGTCGGGGACAAGGTAAACTACAGCCTGCCAGCGCTGATCGTGCGCTGGCAGGCTGTAGAAGTTTAAAAAATGGCATATCAGACGCTGTTTTGTTAACAGCGTCTGATATGCTTGCTGATCGTTCCTTTGGTGGTCCCTTTTGCTTGGGACCACCAAAGAAACTTTTATAAGTGCACCAAATCACCACACAGACCCCCCCACCCATCCACCCCAACCCCCCACCCCGTCACTGATTAACCCCTGATTAACCCCTGATTAACCCCCGATCACCCCATGTCACCCCCCTGTCACCCCCCTGACACTAATTACCCCCCTGTAAGGCTCATTCAGACGTCCGCATGTGTTTTGCAGATCCATGGATCCACAGATCCGCAAAACACGGACACCAGCAATGTGCTTTTCGCATTTTGCGGATCCGCACATTGCCAGAACTATATAGAAAATGCCTTTTCTTGTCCGCAATTGCGGACAAGAATAGGACATGCTCTATCTTTTGCGGAGCTGCGGCCGGATGTTTGGGGGCCGAAACCCGGAAGTTCGCGGCCACAGCTCCGCAAATGCTGATGCGGCGAGCGCATAGTGTGCTCTCCGCATCACCGCCAGCCCCATTCACACTGAATAGGTCCGCATCTATTCCGCAGAATTGCGGAATAGATGCGGACATTTTTGCGGACGTGTGAATGGGGCCTTACTACTTTTTTTTTTGCACATTTTTTGGCAGAGATTTATTCATCCACATTGATCGATGTGAATGAAGAAATCTGTGCCGTTCATTTTTTTTTCTTTTCAGCCCAGAGACTGAACGGAAAAAAAAAATCTCATTACCCGTATGCTCAATATACGGAGAATCGCAGAAACTCCTAATGCTGGCCATACGTGTAATGATTGCGGAGACCCTCAAATGCCAGGGCAGTACAAAAACCTCACATGTGACCCCATTTTAGAAAGAAGACACCCCAAGGTATTCCGTGAGGGGTATGGTGAGTTCATGTAAAATATTATTTTTTGTCACAAGTTAGTGGAATATGAGACTGTAAAAAAATAAAAATCAATTTCCGCTAACTTGTGCCAATTTTTTTTTTCTGTGAACTCGCCATACCCCTCACGGATTACCTTGGGGTGTCTTCTTTCCACAATGGGGTCACTTGTAGGGTATTTATACTGCCCTGGCATTTTAGGGGTCCTAAAGTGTGAGAATCCAAATGCGTAAAAATGCCCTGTGAAATCCTAAAGGTACTCATTGGTTTTAGGGCCCCTTTGCGCATCTTGGCTGCAAAAAGTGTCACTCATGTGGTATCGCTGAACTCAGGAGAAGTAGGGCAATGTGTTTGGGGTGTATTTTTACATATACCCATACTGTGTGTGAGAAATATCACTGTAAACGACAACTTTTAAAAATTTTTATTCAAAGTTGTCAATTTACAGAGATATTTCTCACACAAAGTATGGGTATATGTAAAAATACACCCCAAAACACATTGCCCTACTTCTCCTGAGTACGGCGATACCACATAAGTGACACTTTTTGCAGCCTGAGTGCGCAAAGGGGCCCAAATTCCAACGAGTACCTTTAGGTTTTACATGGCGGCTCACAATTTAGCCCCGCCCAAAATGCCAGAACAGTAAACACACCCCACAAATGACCCCTTTTCGGAAAGTAGACACCCCGAGGTATTCACTGAGGGGCATAGTGAGCCCGTCTGAGATTTCTTTTTTTTTTTGCCAGAAGTTAGCAGAAATTGAAACTTTTTTTTTTTTTCTCAGAAAGTGTCATTTTCCGCTAACTTGTGAAAAAAAATGAAATGATACATGAACTCACCATGCCCCTCCGCGAATACTTTGGGGTGTCTTCTTTCTAAAATGGTGTGATTTGGGGGGTATTTATACTTTCCTGACATTCTAGCACCTGAAGAAACATGACAGGTGCTCAGAAAGTCAGAGCTGCTTCAAAATGCAGAAATTCACTTTTTTGCACCATAGTTGTAAACGCTATAACTTTTACCCAAACCAATAAATATACACTTATTGGACTTTTTTTTATCAAAGACATGTAAAACAATAAATTTAGAGAAAAATTTATATAGAAATGTAGTTTTTTTTGAAAAATTTTACAACAGAAAGTGAAAAATGTCATTTTTGATTAATAGCAAAAAAAGTAAAAATGTCAGCAGCAATGAAATACCACCAAATGAAAGCTCTATTAGTGAGAAGAAAAGGAGGTAAAATTCATTTGGGTGGTAAGTTGCATGACGGAGCAATAAACGGTGAAAGTAGTGTAGTGCGGAATTGTAAAAAGTGACCTGGTCATCAAGGGTGTTTAAGCTAGGGGGGCTTAAGTGGTTAAATTCCCCCCATTATTTTTATACAAAGTCCTCTTCAAAAAAAGTTTAATATGCTATAAAAGCAGAATTCACACAGTATAAAACATCCAGAAAATGTCCCAATGTGACACTGTGCAGTGCCCCCACTGCAAGTGTTGATCTCACTGTATTCTCTACTGTGATGGCCTTTACATTTATTATTTAATATACTTAAATATTTTTGTGCTATATGCTACTGTTTGCTATTTACTGATGCCATTTAGGACTGATATATTATATGTAGGTATTATGTATATAGAAAGAGCACGAGGTTTCTAGCTACTGTTATTAGGCAGGGCTGGCACCACCCCTTCCTCTGTAGGAGGAAGTAATTCAATCTAAGTCAGGGGGGCTGCCTGGGTGAAAATGGAGGTATGTCCGGGTTCAGCTCTGAACCCGGACAACCCCTTTAACAGGGAAGCTTCCAAGTGCCAGCATATATGCCAGCCCTTGAGGGAAAGAGTTACTACAACAGATAGTTCAGAGGCCATACAAGAAGGATTGTCAGAGAAAGTTAACTCACCTACATTGTATCTTTAGGTTCCCCATCAAGGAAGGACAAAAGGGCCCTCTGTTCATAGACTGTTTTGCACTATGGATAAATATACAGCCTGATTGAAATCAGAAAGAGACTAGCCTCCCATATATTTGGGAAGTTGCATACAGGGGTGTAACTATAGGGGAAGCAGGGGAAGCGGCTGCTTTGGGGCCCTGACCCAGAAGGGGCCCATCCAAGAGGAGGAGAAGTACTAAAATATTTTGTCAGGGCCCCTCAACATTATTACACAATGAAATTTTATACAGTGGCAGTAGAGCGATCTTTACTAGCCACAGGAAAGGGGGCGGCATAAGAGTAAGGGGTTGTTAAAAAATTACTGGGGGAGGGGGCCCCATTCAAAAATTTGCTGTGGGGCCCAGTCATTTCTAGTTACGCCACTGGTTGCATATGCTAATTATAAAGACATTAATGTGATCAGTAGTGATAAGCGGCAGGGGCAATATTTGAATTCGCGATATTTCGCAAATATTTGGGCGAATATTCATCATAAATTTGTCTGTCTGTCTGTCTATCTATCTATCTTTTCTGTACAATGCACTTTGCTTTATGTGATGTCACATTATACTTTATACAACGAATATTTATATATTAGAGATTTATTTTGGTGGATATTTGCACATGCACATTTTTGTAGAGCACATGTATTGTTTTTCGGTATATTTATTTGTATATTTTGTTATTTTGAAGGAATTGTGACCTCATATTATCTATTTCTATTATATACCTTATTGAGGGTAGCACTGTGGTGGGTGGTTCCCTGGTTTCATCGGGACACAATGTTATTTATATATGTGTTTTAATTATTTTTAATATTTGTGTCCCATAAAGCTATGTGTATGTGTTGGTACATGGTTTGGCATGTACTTACTCCTGGTGTTCATACAAAGTCACAAATAGTGCAAAATCGATGTGCACCATAATTTGTGACTTTTTAATGCTACAATAGGGATTGATAAATCTCCACCAGTGGTGGACATAGACAAACTCTGGTGAAAAACAAAGTTTCCCTTTGCCACTATTCATTAGGGAATCCTTCAAGCTCAGTTTATGCTCTTGTAAATACAAACTTTTGTTTTACTTTTAAGATCAGCATAGTCAGCTTGCATACAACAGAAAGGTCACCTACACATCTTGCTCTGCATTAAGAGCATAGGCTTTGAAAGGAAAAAAAAAGGAAAAACAGCAGGTAGGAGCTAATGATGGGGTTGATGGAACAACAGAATAGACTATGAAGACACAATGTTATGTGAATGTTGAAAATGTTTGTCCTAATAAATACAAAGGTATTATGGGAATAATACCTTTATTGGTTAACCAGAAAAAATTATGTTGCAAGCTTTCAGAGCACAGGGCTCCTTCTTCAGCCAAGATTACAAATGGAAGACTGAGAAACAGGCACAACATTTAGAGAATGTTACAACAAGACATGTACATTGGGAGATGCATAATTAAGATAAGGGCTATAAACGGCAATAAAATGGTTTTAGGTGGACAAGATGAGATAGAGCAATAAAGTGGTTTATGGGAATTTGGAGCTGAACTGAGGGAGATGTGAATTTTCTCCAAGTAGTTGCTCATAAAACCAGCTCTTAAGGCTGTATTAGGCAAGGGCTACACAACGACACTGGTCGCGCGACACCTGTCGAGGCCAGAATCGCTGAGCAGTGGTGATCCTATAGAAATAAATGGGATGGCTACGGCAGTCGCAAGAAATCCAGCCGTGTTGGATTTCTTGTGACTGCCGTGGCGATCCCATTCATTTATAATGGATCACCTCTACTCAGCGATCCTGGCCGCGACAGGTGTCACAAGACCAGTGTCGCCATGTAGCCCTTGCCTCAGAGAGGCGATGTGGCAGACGATTCTCAGGAGGGGAGTGTTCCCTCCCAGCAACCACCTGCTCGCTAGTGGAGGAGACAGCTGCTATTACATGCAGCGATCTCCTCCTCAGCATGGGGCGGAGAGATCGCTATGCCATCGCTCATCTCCATGTTGTATAGTGATTTTCAGGCGGCAGATTGTGATTAGACACCACAATCTGCTGCCTGCGGACAATATTTTTTTAACATGTCAAAAGATTTATATTGCCCGATAAACGAGCATTTGCTCACTCATTGGGCAATCGGTGGCAGTACTGCACTGTCAAACGATAATCTGGTGAAAAATCGGCCTGTCTAGTACAGGCTTTAGATTCAATCCTTTTGGTTAATGACTGGAATGTAGTCATCATCATAAATTCTAAAGTTTTCCCATCTCTGCCATTCTTAAAATCCCCTTGTTTTGTAACATTATCTAAGGGTACTTTCACACTTGCGTTATTCTTTTCCGAGTTCTGTCATAGAGTTCTGTCAAAAGGGCTCTATGCCAGAAAAGAACTGATCAGGCATATTCCCATGCAATCTGAATGGATAGAAATCCGTTCAGTTTGCATCAGTATGCCTTCAGTTCAGTCACCGTCAGGCGTTTTGGCTGGACATAATACCGCAGCATCAGTCGCCGGAATGCCGGATCCGGCATTAATTTACATTGACTTGTATTAGTGCTGGATCCGGCATTGCAAAACAACTGAGGGCATGCGTAGACCGGGAAAACTGTGAAAAAAGTGCAGGATGGATCCGTCCATCCGCATGACAAGCGGAGGGACGGATCCGTTCTTGCAATACATTTGTAGATGGATCCGCATCCGGATCCGTCTACAAATGCTGTCAATTTTGACCCTAAATGGCGGATCCGGCAGGCAGCTCCGACGACGGAACTGCCTGCTGGATCACACGAATGCAAGTGTGAAAGTACCCTAAATGTTGTGCCTGTTTTTCAGTCTTCCATTTGTAATTTTGCCTGAGGAAGGAGCCTTTGTGCTCTGAATATTTGCAATATGATTTTTTCTCATGATACCTTTGTATTTATTAACACAAAAGTATTCAACATCACATTGTTTTTTTTCTGGCTAAAATGGTACTACGCAATTCTTGCTACACATTAAGAGACAATGTTGGAATGTTTCTTTAACCAATTCAAAACCAGACCATTTGGATATCTAAATAATTTTTCGTCATTACATGGGGCTTTATCTTTATATAATCTTTATTTTAGCAGTTTTGTTGTTATTTTACACATGAGAAATTTAAAAAAAGACACATTATATGTTTTTCACATTCCTGCTTTTTAATAGCACAAGGGCAACTAAAATACTTTTTTAAACTTTAATTCTCGTCTCACAACATTTGATTTGATATATGAGATATACTGTATACTTTACAATCACTGGGCACTATAAGCTGTGCTGTGACATTTAGGTTTTTTAAAATTATTATTATTACTATTTATTTTATATAAATTTTTTACTTTGTTTTTTGAATTTTTTTTTTTACACTTTCTGCCACTCATAAGGTCAAGATCTTTGGGGATTATTTAGCATTAGGCATACTACAACCTCCAGAAGCATTGCACTGCAGAGCTAATATGGGTCTGCTAAACCCAACTGCTCATGCATATACCCGGCCACCAAGCATAACATGATCATACTGGAGCAGGAAGTGGCATTATCTCCAAGAACCTCTTCCTTTGATCCCCGATTTGTTTAACCAGATTATTGGCACAAGGTGTTCTCCAAGTTGGAGTTAAGGGGGGCATAAAATCTGGTTAGGATCAAGGAAGGCGTGAACGGAAGATGGCTTTTAATACTCCTGAGGGGCACTTTGAGAACCTGGTCATGCCTTTCAGGTTGACCAATGCTCCTGAGGTGTTCCAACACTTTGTGAATTACATTTTTCACCTGGTGGGGAGGTATGTAGTCGTGTATTTAGATGACATTCTATTTTATTCTCCAGATGTGGAAACACATCAGGATCATGTGAGACAGTTGTTACAGATCCTAAAGGACAATAAAGTGTACGCAAAATTAGAGAAATGTGTTTTTGCTTTACACGAGGTGCAGTTTTTGGGTTACCTGCTGTCATCTTGGGTTTTTCGAATAAATCCAGAGAAAGTTTGTGCTGTATCGAAAATCTGAAGGCTCTTGTGATTTTTAGGGTTTACCAACTATTACCGAAAATGTATTCAGAATTATTCGACAATAGTAAAACCCTTAACTGACATGACTAAGAATGGGACGGATGTCTGTGTGGTCTGATTCGGCATTGCAAGCCTTTTCTGCAATTAAGGAATGCTTCTCTTCTGCCCCTATATTAGTGCAGCCGGATGTATCACAACCTTTTATTGTGGAAGTGGACGCGTCCGAGGTGTGGGCAGGAGCAATTTTATCGCAAGGCCCGTCTCCTGGTAAATGGCGACCATGTGCATTTTTCTCTAAAAAACTCTCTCCCGCTGAGAGTTACTGGTCATTAAGTTGGCTTTTAAGGAGCGGCGTCATTGGAAGGGGCGATTCATCCGATCACGTTGTTCACTGATCATTAAAATCTGGCTTACCTGGAGTCGGCCAAACGACTGAACCCGAGACAAGCCAGATGGTCATTGTTTTTCACCAGATTCAATTTTTTTGTCACCTATCGTCCTGGGGTTAAGAACGTCAAGGCAGATGCCTTGTCACATAGTTTTCCTGGAGGTGATGATTTTGAAAATCCGAGTCCCATACTGTCTAAAGGGGTGTGATATCCGCTCTTTACCCTGACCTTGAGGTGAAGGTGTTAGAGGCTCAGTAAGACACACACCGGACTTGTGTCCCTCTGGAAAACTATTTGTGTGTTTGAGGAACATCATTGTACGGTTCTTATGGGACACCAGATCCACTGCTGACCTCATATCTCGTAGATTCTGGTTGCCGTAAGTGTGTTAAGGACTATGTGTCAGCCTGTACCACCTGTGCACGTGCTAAGGTGACACATACTCGGCTTTCCAGATCTTTATTTCCATTACCTATCCCGTCCAGACCATGGACTCATGTATCCATGGATTTTATCACTGATCTACCTAACTCTTCAGAAAAGACATCACTTTATCACTGATCTATCTAACTCTTCAGAAAAGACATCGCTTTAGTAAAATGGTGCACTTTATTGCTTTACCAGGACTACCTAATGCTAAAACACTTGCTCAAGTATTTGTTGACAACATTGTGAAACTCCATGGCACTCCCACTGACATGGACTCAGATCGTGGGACTCAGTTTGTTTCCAGATTCTGGGAAGCGTTCTGTACTCGACTGGGGATACAACTGTGCTTTTCTTCGGCTTTTCATCCTCAATCCAATGGACAGACGGAGTGCACTAATTAGAGCCTGGAGACTTACTTGAGATGTTTTGTTGCTGAGAACCAGGAGGAGTGGTCTTCCTTTTTGTCTTTGGAAGAGTTTGCCATAAATAATCGTAGTCAGGAGTCCTCTGGTGAGTCGCCATTTTTTGGGGGGGCATATGGGTTTCACCCGCAATTTGGCACATTTTCTGGTTCTGATACTTCTGGTATCCCTGAGGAAAAATGTTTTTCATCATCATTATCATCGATAAAAATAATTTGAAGAATATGGGCAACAAGTATTAATGTGTGGCTGACAGCAAACGTATGAATGGTCCAGACCTAAGTGTGGGTGATTCTGCGTGGCTGTCCACAAGAAACATTAAGTTGAAGGTACCTTCTTGGAAGTTGGGTCCAAGATTTATTGGTCCATATAACATCACTGCCATCATTAATCCTGTAGCTTTTCGTCTTGAACTTCCTCAGGCAGTGAAAATTCATAATGTGTTTAACAAATCTTTGTTTAAGAGATATGTTGAACCTTTGGAGCCATCTTCCTTGCCACCCGCTCCTGTCATGGTGGACGGTAGTTTGGAATTTTAGATCGCCAAGATAATCGACTCTTGAGTTCTCCGTAGATCTCTTCAGTATCTTGTCCACTGGAAGGGTTATGGACCAGAAGAGAGGATGTGGGTACTGGCATCCGACAGGAATGCCAGTCGCTTAGTGAAAGCCTTTCACAGGTCTCACCTGGATAAGGTAGAACCTGGGTGCCAGAAGGTCACCCGTAGAAGGGGTAAAAGGGAGGTACTGTCACAAACACTCCTGTGACAGGTGCCAGGAGATCAGAGAGACTGGAACATGTGGGTTAATCTGACTGGTTCCTTGTGGATAATTTGTGTCTGTTGTTTTGGTAATGACCACACCCCTTGCAGGTGTTGTTGGTATGGTCATTTAACCTCCCCTATTTATTACTGCTTACCCGATCTAGGGGTGCGGTTTATAGGTTCACCTTGTTGGATTTCGGTTGAGCTCCTGACTCTGCCTTTGCTCCATGTGAAAATAAGTATTGTCTTACCTATTTGTATTTTGTTTATTGTAGTTCCCTGTCTTTTGTATCTAGGCCTGAGGGAGACTCCTGTTCATCCTTCTGGTGGAGGAATAGGTTGTCTCAAGTCCTGTCACTATTCCAGGGCCCTACAGGGTTTGTTAGGGCTCTAGGTTCCTGTGTATGAACTTTCCTACCATCGAGGTTAGTGATGAGCGGCAGGGTCAATATGCGAATTCGCGATATTTCGCGAATATATGGTAGAATATTCGTCATATATTCGCGAATTAAAAAATTTGCGAATATGGCGTTGTTTACGAAAATCGTCAATGTAATATGCACGTAATGCATGCAATACAGGCTTGGGTCACTATAGCTACATTTTTCAAGCTGCTAGAAGTTTCCTGAGACTGGAGAAAATGGTTGGCATGGCAGAACATTTCAAAAGCTTCATATGCAGATAGAGTTCTCCAATATATTCACGATTGCGCAAATCGCCACTAATGATGCTAATATTTTGGCACAATACGTGCAACTTCACATTTTAACAGGTCTGACTACATATTAGTGATTGGTGCACTGTATTGTTGTGAACTTGTGACATCACAGCACTATGTATGTATGTATGTATGTATGTAGCATACATACATACAGCACTCAGCTACACTATATCGACCTACACTATCAATGTAACCTACACTGACTATCTCCCACTAACTATCTGTATTATATATATGCTAACTATCTATCTAATGTAATGACACAGGAAAGCAGAGAGCACAGCAATAACCCTGCTGTCTCTCTCAGATCTGCAAAATACTGCATACAATGGCTGCTGGGGAGGTTCTTATATACTAAAGGCAACTTTCCTATTGGTTGCTAGGGATGTTGCTAAGCTCAGACAAAGACATTGCAGCCTTCTCATTGGCCCACAAGCATGAAGCAGGGAGGGATCATGGGTTCAGATGAAATAAAATCTAGAATATTCGAAAATTACAAATATATATCACTATATTCTAAATATTCGTGAATTCTCAAAGTGGCGATATTCGTGATTAATATTCGAGATTTGAATATTCGCGCCCATCACTAATCGAGGTCAGTTCATACTGAGAGTTAGTCAGGACTTGGATTAGGGTTGTTCTAGGAGGTGACCTTCTCCTTTACCCTAGTTTCTAGGCCTAGTTCCTGTCCCCTTTCCTCCTGTGCTCGGTGTGGAGTTTCCCACCAACAGCCCATCCTTGACATAGTACTGTTTTAGCAATTTTTCCCCACTCATGCCACTTAAGAAAAAGTGGAGGTGGATTACCTCAGCCCAACAGATTTGTCATAGCTGTTGTAGATTTTAGTTTCTGGTGCAAGGACAGCCCAAAGATTTGCCAAATCAAGGCTAGGGCTACACTGCAACTGTTTGTAGCACAACTGATTGATTTTAACTATTGAACTACAACTACAGTCCAAATGAATGCACCCAGTTGACTAAAATCTCCTGCACTGCAGCTGTCATTCAATAGTTAAAATCAAGCAGTCGCGCTACAAAAATTCACAGTGTAGCTCAGACCTTTTTAGTATACTAGCCCCTCTTAATAGATTTGGCACATCTTACTCCAACCCACTTCTGATTAAGACTAGAGTTAGAATAAGTTGTGCATAGGTAATATATTGTGCTTAGTCTTAATGGTCATTTCTTATTCCCTTCCCTCAGCACCTACTCCTGAGCACTGTAGAAACATGTGTAGTCAGGGCTAGTAGTATTGTCACACAATGGACACATTGATTATAAAATGTGCCAACATTTGGAGCATTTTTGGCAAATTTTATTTATTTATTTTATGCACTTTATTTTTAGCCCTATAAGATGCACCGGCCCATAAAACGCACATAGGTTTTAAAGAAGGACAATAAGGAAAAAATATTTTTCATTAGACCTCAAATCAGACACTAAGCTAAAAGCCCCAATCAGACCCCCAATGTTAATAAGACCCCAACAAGACCTCAGATCAGACCCACAATAAGACCTCAGCTCAGACCCCAATGTGAATGACCCCCAATCAGACCTCATATCAGCTCCCAGCAGCCCCCACTGCCTCCTATATTAACCCCCAGCAGCCCCCATTGACTCATATCATCCCTTAATAGCCCCCATTGCCTCATATCAGTCCTCAGTAGCCCCTATTGCCTCTCATATTGGCCCCCGGCATCCACCATTGCCTGTCATGTTAGCCCCCAGCAGCCCCCATTGTTTCAGATCAGCCCCTATTGCCTCATGTTTAATACAATAAATAAACCACTTACCTCTCCTGCCCCCAGACGCCACCGCTCCTCACCACCTGCTTTTTTCTTCCTCACAGAGCGCCCTCACGCTGTGCACAGCCACTGCACAGCTGACAGCCGAGGACTAGGAAGCGGTAAGTACAGAGCCTTCACCACTTCCTGGTCCTCCGGTACTAATGAGCGCTTCCCTAATGGAAGCACTCATTAGTCTTCGCCACATGGGGTGAAAAATACGGTATATAGCGCTACTATAAGTTGCAGCGCTTTACAGATATTAGCATGCAGCTGTTCTGAATGGGCCTCACAATTCCCTATCAGTATGTCTTTGGAGTGTGGGAGGAAACCTACGCAAATATGGGTAGAACATACAAACTCCATGCAGATGTTGTCATTGGTCAGATTTGAATCCAGGACCCTAGCGCTGCGAGGCAAAAGTGCTAACCATGGTACATTAGGTTAGATCAAGTTTTAGATCTGTTTATGAAGCAATTGTGGCAAAAATCCATTGTGCCTAACTTGCCTGTTTTGGTTTTCCATCTTGACAAGGGGTCATGCAAAGTAAGCCAACAAATATGTGGTCTAAAGTTAGACAAAAATATCTAGCCATGCACCATCCATGGTGCACTACTGTGATTGATGTGGCTCATTTTGTTCTGACTTTGTCTACATTTTAAACAAGAATGCTCCATTGGTTTATATACAGTATATCTCTGATCAGACTGCATTTTTTGCAGTTACAGATGTTCCACTACATGATCATCAAAATACACCAAACAGTAAGAAGCAACCCTTCAGACCCTATAAGACTTTGTTCACACAAGACAAATCTGCTGCAGATTTTCTGTTGCAGAATTGCGGCAGAAATTCTGCAGCATGTTACAGTGGTTGATTTTTTACTTTACTGAGAATTTACTAGACTGACTTGAGGTGCGTATTTTAAATCCACAGCATGTCAATTTATGTTGCAGATTTCAACCTTTGCAATGTGTAGAGTGAATTCCACAGTAGAATTTGCATCAAAAATGGTCATAAATCTGCATGCAGATCTTGCCATGGATTCATGGCAAAATCAGTAGAGAATTTTTTCTGCTGAAGTCCATCTCTGAGTACCAGTATTCCATGTTTTATCTTTATATTGCAGACACAAAGGGCACAAAACTGGTCAATTAAATATATTTTTGGGCATAGAATAAAGCTGGCAATAGAGAATAGGTTTTGATCAAAATATTCTATAATGTTTGACAGTATTTTTTGTCGACAGATTGGCTTTGTTGGGTTTTTTCAGATGATCCTCTGTTGCACTGACTTCATAGATATTTACAGAGCCAAATATGTCTAATACAGGGAATACAAGCTTGGATCCAATTTAGTAAGTATTACTTATGGCTTAGAGATACTTCATCTAATTCAAGTATTTTCAAAGGAAAACATGAAGTACTTATCGGTTAGGTATTTATTTCCTGTTGTTTATTTAGTGTCAACATCTGCCACAAAGCTGTACATAGAGTGTCACCACATGCACAAGTTCCTGTGCCTCATGGTGCTCACAATCTATTTCCCCTATCTCAGACAGACACACATATAGGGCCAAATTCATAGAAAACCAATGAATGCATAACTGGATATACAAATAATGAAATAATGGATACAAAAGTAATAAATTAAAGTCACAGTAAAGTTAGGCTATGTTCACATCCATTTGAAAAAATGAAGAAAAAACGTCAACTCTAGGTCCATCATATGATTTAAAGCAGCGGCATCTGATGAAGCCAGTGACGCAGATATGAAGAAGGCATTATTAAACCTTTTTTACATTTAAAGTGAACTATTATAACAAGGCAAAATGTTGCTTCATCTTTGGTTATATGCTTTTTACAATGTATTTTTTGTTAAAAGGATCTTAAGAAACCTAACTACTTCTCTCACTGCGGCAACTGATAGCCATCACTTGCGTAGCTAAATACTCATGGGCCCTGGTGTAAGAGTTCAGCTTGGCCCCCTTCCCTCAGTGCTTTGTGGACAGGGGCATTGAAGCACATAGCCTTCGTGCTGCCTGAGGCAAACATTGAAATGTCCTCCCCCCCATGCCAAATTCTTGACCTTAACCTCTGTACCCCCTATATCTACGCCCCTACCATCGCTGGTGTCTGTAAGGGAATTTGTCAGCAAGTTTTGTATTCAACTGCGGTTCCACCACAGAAAAACTAATGCATTCTGATGGCCATTCTGAGTAATGTATAGACATTCTGGGTTCTGAAGAGAGGCGCTTCATAACCTCTCTCTACTCTGGATAGTGATGGATATCTGGAAGAAGAAAATCCTCTCCATTAACTCAAAATGCTCTGATACAAGGGCGTAACTACCGGGGAAGCAGGGGAAGCGGCTGCTTCGGGGCCCGGGCTGACAAGGGGCCCGGCACCAGGCAGCGCGTGTCCTCTCTCCCCTCTACTTCCCCGGTAATCTGCTGCTGCGCCAATTGCTGACTGAGACTCGCACTGTCTCAGACTCAGTCAGCTGTGCTGTCTGTCTGCTGTGCCGGGCCCCCCCTCCCTACCGCCCCTTCACAGTTTGCCCCGCCCCGCTGCTTAGGCTTACATTGCTGCCTGCAGCCTCTGGCTCTGTGGTGGGCGGGCCTGAGTCAGGCCCTCCCACCACTGACGGCAGGGCCGTTTCTTGGACTAGAGGGGGGGCGGGTGTCCGCCTGTCACAAGGGGGGCGCTGGAGCTTGCCATACAATCCCCCCCTCCCCCTCCGATTCGCTGCCGTGCCCGCCCCGCTCACTAAATCTATCCAGCAGTCTGCTGGCAGCAGTGTCATACTGTCCCCCTCCACTCTGGCTGACTCTGGCTGCGGGATGCTGGGCCTGGTGCTGGGCGCCGGCTGCTGTTCACATAGGGGGCGGTGATTGTTGGACCAGCACCAACCACTCACAGGAACTCTGCCCTGGCCCCGAGCTGTGCTGACTGAGTAAGTTCTAAAAAAAAAAAAAAAGTATGTACCCTATACCCTACCTGGCCTGCCACAATGCTATCCCAGCCCCTCCTCAGTTATACCCCTGTAATGTACCCTCAGTTATAATTTACCCTGATACCCCTCAGTTATATTATATAACTGAGTGGTATCAGTTATGCAGGGGTAATATAACTGAGGAGTGCTATCAGGGGGTATAATGTCCCCTGATAGGCCTCCTGAGTTATATTTCCCCTGTATAATAATATACCCTGATGCCCCTTAGTTATATTACCCCAGCGGGGTAATAAAACTAAGTGGTATCAGGGTACATTATTATACAGGGGTAATATAACTCAGGAGGTCTATCAGACATTATACAGGGGTAATATAAGTTATATTACCTCTGTATAATGTGCCCTGATATCCCTCCTCAGTTATATTGCCCCTGTATAACTGATACCACTCAGTTATATAATATAACTGAGGGGTATCTGGGTAAATTATACAGGGAGGGGTAATATAACTAATGGTATCAGGGTACATTATTATACAGGGGTAATATAACTGAGGAGGGCTATCGGGACATTATTCAGGGGGTAATATAACTGTTATATTACCCCTGTATAATATCTGATAGGCTTCCTGAGTTATATTACCCCTGTATAATAATGTACCCTGATACTACTTAGTTATATTACCCCTTGTTACCTCATGTACAGAGTCTGAAGAGGAAGAACGAAAAAACCATACTGCCCAGTGGACGGCGTGTTGTTAGACCTAGCCCCCCAGCCGAAGTCGTGTCTGAGATCCCCAAGGTCAAAGCCAAGTAATTGTAAGTTTTCATGTGGAGTATGTTTATGGTATACACATATAGCCTACACTGTGCCACACAATATACAGTATACCGCTACACTGTGTAGGGGTTATACTGTATATTGTACAGCATGGCGCAGGGGTTATATTGTCCGGCATGGTGTAACCTCCATACATTTTATGTACAGTATACAGTAATCCTTGCACCTTGCCATACAATATACAGTAGGGGAAGGATGGGGCCCAGCAATTGGCAGGCAGTGGCGATGGGCCATATATATATATATATATATATACACACACATATATACTGTGTGTGTGTGTGTATATATATATATATATATATATATATATATATATATAAAAAGGCGCAGGTAGCAGCACTCAAATAACGGGAAATTGGGTGCAATTCCTGTCGTCCCTGGATCGGGATCAGCAAATTTTTAGATGAAGGAAAGGCAGCACTCCATGGATACGTGGAAAAATGGATCCCTTTATTCCATACTGTGCACAGTATGGAATAAAGGGATCCATTTTTACACGTATCCACGGAGTGCTGCTTTTTCCTTCATATATATATATATATATATATATATATATTCTCGTGGCTTGCCAAAGGAGTGGGGTTTACACAAGAGGCGGGGGGGGAGTGAAACGCGCAGGGGGGGGGGGGCCCATACAAAAATTTGCTGTGGGGCCCAGTCATTTCTAGCTACGCCCCTGCTCTGATATAACATTTGAGAATGTTGCCCTTTTAATTCAGAAAAAGACTTCCTGTTGGTTAATGTAGACCTCTTTGTAGTTGTGGTGTAAAACGATTTTTTATATACTTGGGCATTGATAACACACATCCTCCTTAATACTTTCCTTTTAAGTGCCATTTACATGAGCAGATTATTGAGACAATTATCGGGAATGACATTCGCACAGACACTCACTCTGAATGATCAACTTCAGGCCTCATGCACACGACCGTTGTTTGATTCCGTGTCCGTTGGTCCGTTTTTCGTGATTTTCTGCGGACCCATTGGTTTTCAATGGGTCCGTGGAAAACTCGGAAAATGCACCGTTTGTCCTCCGCGTCCGTGGTCCATGATTCCAGTCCGTCAAGAAAATATAACCTGTCCTATTCTTGTCCGTGAAAAACGGTTCACGGACCCATTCAAGTCAATGGGACCGTGAAAAAATGCGGATGGCCATCCGTGTGTCATCCACGTTCCGCATCCGTTTTTTTTGCGGATCCCTTGGCAGGCACTTGGCAAAAATTGTCAGCCTGTCTTTTGGTAAAATCTTTTGGGTCATGTCCGCTAAAAAAAACGGAAGACACACGGAAACACAACGGGAGGCAAAAACGGACACGGATCACTGAACAACGGAACCCCTTTTTGCGGACAGCATAAAAAAACGGTCGTGTGCATGAGGCCTTAAAAGGAGCAGAATGCTTACACAAGTGATGCGTTCTGAATGCAGCATATATAATCATACTTTTGGGCATCACAATGCCCTCTTTAATCAGGGATGTGCTGCTGAGAAACATTTAATCTGTATGGTGATGAATGGTCTGAGCAGAGATCATTCATCCCCATACAGATGGGAAGATTGCTGCATGTAAAGTGGCTCAGTGGTTAGCACTGGTGCCTTACAGCTCTAGGGTCCTAGGCTAGAATCCAACCAAGGACAACATCTGCATGGAGTTTGTATGTTCTCCCCTTGTTTTACTGGGTTTCCTCCGGGTAATTCAGTTTCCTCCCACACTCCATAGACATACTGATAGGAAGCTTAGATTGTGAGCCCCATTGGAGACAGCAAGCAATGATAATATCTGTAAAGTGCTGCAAAATATGTCAGCGCCATATAAGTAAATAAATGGCATGGGCTCAGCTCCTGTAATCAGATTGCAACAGAAAGGTATAAATAATGGCAAATGTTGGGAAGACGTTAAAACAAGAATTTTAATGATGCCCCTCTAGAGTTATTCTACTATAGTAAGTCTATATAACCACTATACATCCCCCAACTCCAAGGTGCCAACATTTCCTGATTCTGTGGAGTCATATTATACTGCCCCAAAAGTCTAAAAAATATCTGTAGGGGCTGTAGGGGGTGCAGAGGTAGCAGATCCTAGGAGGCTGAGCCCTTGTGCCATACAAGAAGACAGCTGCATTATAGAAAGTGCATGCTGGGAGGACTATGTCATAGATTTTGCACTGGGGCCCAGAATTTTCAAGTTACATTTCTGGCTGGAGGGAAGGGGTTAGGTCAATTTTTTGCCCCAGGTAGCAGAAAGGCTAGGTACACCCCTGCCCCTTGCCACAAACCACTGAGGGAAGGGGGGCCCAAGCTTAACTCCTGCATCAGGGCCCATAGTCCTTTAGATACACCCCTGCTCTGACTCCTGTATTGTGGAGGGCATATCACATGTCTCTTTTCATCATGTGATCGACTTTTGGTGGGTGTTTAGTGGACACAATTAAAATAGCTAGTATTAGGGCATTCACCTTACACATTAAAGACGTTTGTCATAATGACTGTTTATCTTTAAAATGTGCTGTCATGAAATAAACCTTAGTGTAAAATGCGTCAGTGTGCTTGTGATATACATTTGTGTTACTGTTACATTCTAGTTGTTTACAATCGACAGTTTACAGGGAGAGAAATCCTGAGCTGTCATTACTATATATCTGCTTATGTAGCATTTGTATAATTATCAGTTCTCTATTTCAGTATCTTAGTATGTCACCAATATGAAAGATATTTATGTTGCATTATTGTTACAGAGAAAGGAAAACCACGGCAAATGAGTCAGAATATCATTTTTCGTCAATTCATTTTAAATTCCTTTTTGTGATGCCTCCCACGCTGTATATAAAAAGTGACATTTTCTTGCTCCAGCTGCTGTTATAATAAAGCATTACATGCCTCCTGCCCCTTTTATTCCTTTCCTGCAGTTCTTTGTCAGATGCTGTCTGGAAAATGCTGGTATTTCATAGATACAAAATCACTGCCTGTCCCATCAAATCCTTATCTGTCATATTTGAAGTAGACATTTTAGGTCCTTTCCATTAGGTTGTCCTCAATAAGGACACTGATAAAAAAGATACTTTATTATGATACACAATTAAAACGCGAATATAATGTATTGATATTAGGGTGGCCAGACATCCGGTTTTAGGCCGGACAGTCCAGTTTTCTGGCTCCCTGTCCTCCGTCCGGCGCAGGGCCTGGACAGAAGCAGGGATGTCCACCTTTTCAGTAGCTCACACTCAGACAGCAGCATTGTGTAGTCTGAGCGTGAGCTGCAGAAACTGAATGAGGCTTCTCTAACCCCCAGTCAGGCAGTAGAGCCCGCAGACATGGCTCTCTATGGTTGACTGAGGGGGAGGGAAGCACCCCTGACTGCCCCCAGCTCACCTTCCCATCAGAAAGTTCTTCCCTCTCCTCCACCCATTTTTTCCGGTCAGCAATGGGGGCATGGCTTCACGGAGCCGGGGGCGTGGTTTAGCCATTTGGGGGCTTGGCCGGTGAGGTTTGGCTTTCTGGGGTGAAGCCAGTGGCCACCCTAATTGACACACACCACAGATGAGGCACCAAATGTGTGGTCATAAATGACACAATAATGGCAGCTAGATATAATTAATTAAAGCAGGACATACATCCAAACTGATATATAAAACTGCACACACAAGTAATACACACCCAGTATGACATCTCAAAGTAAACCCTCAATAAGGGCAGCATAAGGTAATGTTCGACACAGTGGTGTACTGTGAAAAAAGGCAGGCCAGGCAGTTGCTATGGGGCCTGTGAGGTTGGGAGGCCCAGGTGACCTGCCTGGCTTCCTCTGAGGGAGGCAGCAGTTTAAGGCGGGGCATGGGAGCCTGTGTTTACCATCCCCACCATCACTGCAACCTCCTGTGTTAGGCCTTATGGAATTATGTCACAATGTTCATGACATCATCATGTCATCACATGAGATGCAACGCAGGAGGTCATGGTGATATCTTCGCGACCACCTGCATTGGGACATGGAAGAGAGGGCAGCGGAGAGCAGAACACAGGTGAATTTTTATTTTTTTTCATGTATGTATACTGACTGTACTTTAACATTATACAGAGGGGTACCATTCTGCTGAGGGAGCGACTCTAGAGGGGGGACCATTCTGTACAGGGGACCATTCTATATACTATGGAGGGGGAGTTCTACAGAGGGGGCCATTGTATATACTACAGAGGGGGACATTCTATATACCACTAAGGAGACCATTATATTTAATACAGAGGGGCCATTGTATATACTATAAGGGAGCATTATATATACTATAGAGAGGACCATTATATATAATATGAATACAGAAGGGGCATTATATTATGGGGGCGAGGGAGGGCATTATACATCCTAGCACTACAGGGGGCATTATACATATAGGGAGTGCATTATATGTATGGGGGTGAATTATATCTATGAGGGTCATCAATAATACAGGAGGCGCTGCAGCAGGGCTTTATATATACTGGGGCTACTACAGGGGGCATTATAACTACTGGGGACACTACAGGGGTGCCTTATAGATTGGCCTTATTACTACTGTAGGTTCTAAAGGGGTGCCTTATAGAGAGGCCATGTTACTGCTTGGGGTGGCACTATAGGAAATTTGTTTCTACCAGGGGCCCTATGGGGGCATTTTTAATATTGGTGGCTTTATTATTTGGCATAATATGAAGGGCATTACTACTAATGGGGTTGCTATTGGGTGTACTATAGGGGGCACTATTACTATTACGAGCACTATTACTATCTGTGACTATCTGTATGGTACTGTAATACAGTATAGTATTGGGGGGCATTGGGGGACACAATATTGGGGATAACAGCAGGATGGCAATGTTTGGGCACCAGGAGGGCTGGATGATAGAAAAGTAAGGAAATTAAAATGTCTGTGTGTCAAACTCTACAGAGACAAGACGCAGCTGAAATAATTTGTCATGGCGGTCTGGTCTGAATGGAGAACATAAGGAAAGATGACATCTATATCAGAGGAGACATCACAGGATGTAATAGGTATGTGGTGCTGTATTCTCCTGTATGTGTTACAGCTCTGTATGTAATGTCCATCTGTTTATGTCTTTAACAATAGGGCTGGGGGTGGGATTGAGAATTTGACACGGGGGGCAATGGAAGCGCTCATCAACCTGTGCCCTGCCGTCACCGCCGCCCCCCACTTATCACCAGGGCCGCACCACCTGAGGGGATCGTCTCACTTTGCCTAATTGGTGGTGCAGCCCTGCTAGTGCCCCCTGGAATTTTGCACCCGGAGCAATTCCCCCCCCCCCGGCTTCTCCCACGCTTTACCACTGGCCAGTGGGTCTCAAGAGGCAACTACCTTGGGTCCCCCAGGAACAACTGGGCCCGGGGCAGCTGCCCCTTTTGCACCGCGTTAAAGGTGGCCCTGGTGGCATGACTTGAAAACTGTTGGACACCAAAGCAGTCTATCTAACCTGAAGAAGTTGGGGCAGTTTTACCTGGAGAAATGGACAAAAAAAGTATTTTGAGGTGTTAAGCTAATAGAGACATACTCCAAGAGTTTCTACTCTAGTGGTGCATCAGGGGGGCTTCAAATGGGACATGGTATCAAAAAACCAGTCCAGCAAAATCTGCCTTCCAAAAACCATATGGCGCTCCTTTCCTTCTGCGCCCTGCCGTTTGGCCATACAACAGTTTATGACCACATACTGTATGGGGTGTTTCTGAAAACTACAGAATTAGGGTAATAAATATTGAGTTTTGTTTGGCTGTTAACCATTGCTTTGTTACTGGAAAAATGGATTAAAATGGAAAATTTGCAAAAAAAAATGCTGTTTTGGTACCGTTTTTATTTTTTGTTATTTACATTGTTGATCTGACAGTTTAGATTGTCTGCTATAGCTATAGAGCAGGTTGATACGGACACGACAATACCAAATATGACTATTTTTGGGGGGGTTTTGTTTCAGTTTTACATAATAAAGCATTTTTGAAATAAATTATTTTTTAGTGTCTCCACATTCTGAAAGCCATATTTTTTTTTGGGAGACTGTCTTACGTAGGGTATCATTTTTTGCGGGATGAGATGATGGTTTGATTTGCACTATCTTGGGGTGCATATGACATTTTGGTCGCTTCATATAACACTTGTTATGTAAGGTGCCAAAAATGGCTTTTGACACTGTATTTATATTATTTTTGCTGTGTTCACCTGAGGGGTTAGGTCATGTGTTATTTTTATAAAGAAGGTTATTACGGACACGGCAATACATAAAATGTATTCTCTTTATTTATTTATTTAAGTTTTCCACAATAATATCATTTTTGAAACAAAAAAAATCATGTTTTAATGTCTCCATAGTCTGAGAGCCATATTTTTTTGGGTGATTGTCCTATGTAGGGTATCATTTTTTGCGTAATGAGATGACGGTTTGATAGGCACTATTTTGGGAGGAATATAACTTTTTGATCGCTTGCTATTACACTTTTTGTGATGCGAGGTATTTACCTGAGGGGTTAGATCATGTGATATTTTTGTAGAGCACGTTTTTACGGATGCGGCGATACAGAACATGTGTACTTATTTTTATTTATTTTACTTTAACACAATAACAGCATTTTAGAAAAATAAAATCATGTTTTAGTGTCGCCATAGTCTGAGAGCCATAATTTTTTATTTTTTTGGGCGATTGTGCTATGTAGGGGCTCATGTTTTGTGGGATGAGATGGCGGTTTGATTGGTACTATTTTGGGAGGCATACACCTTTTTGAGCGCTTGGTATTACACTTTTTGTGATGTAAGGTGACAAAAAATAGCTTTTTTTACACAATTTTTTTTGTTTTGTTTTTATGTTGTTCACCTGAGGGGTTAGTTCATGTGATATTTTTATAGAGCAGGTTTTTACGGACGCGGCGAGACCTCCAGCGGCACGCGTGCACTAGCGGCAGCACGGATTCGGCAGGCTGTTTACCCGCCGGAACAGCCTGCCAGAGAAGGCTGCCGCTAGTGTGAAAGTAGCCTAAGCTCACTTCGGCAGGGTGCTGAATGTCCTTAAAGAGACCAGTCTTTTATGAAGACCTACTGGAAGTACTCCATGGTTAAGAGACTTATTGGCAATGCTCCATGGGAAACTAATATGCAAAGGATTATCTCCCAAGAAAGAGAACCATCTCGCCAGCGCTACCGATTGGAAGTGACTCCCAAAGAGTCATTACCAATAAGTCTCCATACCATGGAGTACTTCCAGTAAGTTTCCATACAGGACTGGTCTCTTTATGGTGATTCAGCACCCTGCACCAAGGCATCGCACTAAGACAGTCAGAATCCTACACCGTGCTAATGAGGGGCAAGCACCCTAAAACAGCTGTTTATGGATGAATATCTGGCTTGGCTATATTCCTATGTCAAATCCCAAGGCTTGTTGAAAAGTCACATGTTGACTCTTAGGGAGCTAGTTCCAAATAGGTGGCGATAGTGAGATGGTTCTCTTGCCTGTGAGATACCTCTTTGCAGATTTGTCTAAGCTCACTGAAAGTTCTGAGAGTCCCACATGTGAACACAAGTTATGCAACACAATGCCATTTTTGTCCATGTAGCAGTATCTGGTATTCGACTTTGTTCGGCATCCTTCACTTGGTTGGGAATCAGCTGCAGTACCAAACACTGGCACATGCACATGGGCAACAGTATGTCAAGTACTGCTGTAAAGTTTGCTGTGCCACTCCAGCAACAAGCAAAGCTCATTCATTCTACTAATTGTCGGATCAGACCCCACATATCAAACAAAGGATAAGTCACCAGTCTTATACCCCTGGAAAACCCTTTGAAGTTCATAAATTGTTGTCTAAAACTAACCATAGATATTACATTTTAACTCCAGTTTGTGTAGGTTCTGCCAAAAGTCTACTGACTGAGAAGGCTGCCAGACTGTCCCCAAACCGATGCTGTTGAGGGAAACTTGGATCAGAAATAAACAATGTCTGATTCATCTGGCAGCCATTCATGTCCTTTTCTCTTTTAAAAAAAAATGCATATCTAACCAAGGGAAATGTGCATGTTAGCAGGGAATTTAGTAGCTTATGGCTGTGTGCCTAAATACTAAGTGGTCATATTATTTCTTATCAGCAGAGTAGAGATGAAATGGATAAAATAGGTAGCGGTTGGCAATCTTCAAAAAGTTTTCAGCGCTTCTGATATAACTTAACATGTACCTCAATATACATAGATGGTTTACTAACAAAGGCTCAACATTTTGCTGCTGGCAAGCACATTTGTCTTATTAAGACATTGCATATGGTGGTCAGTTTAAAAAAATAAGTTGAAATTCCGAAAAATGATGTAGATGGGTTTTTTTGTTTACTTTTTTTCCTTTCTTTCATTTCAGACTTAATTTGAAAAGCTTGCTGGTTTTGGACACCTAACAATATTATGATGTGAATTTCCAAATTGCATTTAAATCATGGTCACGTCCACAATTTAGCTTTGGATCAGTTTTATTTTTAATTTATGTTGACATTGTATGATGTTTTAGGCTACTTTCACACTCGTGTTTTGATTTTCTGTTTGTGAGATCCGTCATGGGCTCTCAAAAACGGTCCAAAACAGATCAGTTTTGCCCTAATGCATTCTGAATGGAAAAGGATCCGCTCAGAATGCATCAGTTTGCCTCTGATCAGTCTCCATTCCGCTCTGGAGGCGGACAACAAAACGCTGCATGCAGTGTTTTGCTGTCCACATGACGGATCCATTTTCTCTGACACAATCTGGCACAATAGAAAATGGATCCACCCCTCATTAACTTTTAATGGTGTTCAAAACGGATCTGTCGCAGCTATTGAAGACATAATACAAACGGATCCGTACCTGACGGATGCATGCAGTTGTATTTTTGTAACGGGAGCGTTTTTGCAGATCCGTGACGGATCCACAAAAAACAGTAGTGTGAAAGGTCCTCCTTCACTTTGCAGACTCCTTTCTAAAGATCAGTGATATGCCCCAATGTCTGAGGTGAAAAATCCCTTTAAATGTAATAAATTAACCAAAAATGACATGACACATTCCCTTTAAAAAAGTAATCTTAATGTATGGGGGATAGGCTATTTAATGCATATACAAAACAATAGCATTTGTATAGAAATATGTTGTTTTCTCCCCATGCTTTCTTTATCTGTTCATTGAAAACATTTTAATAGTGCAGTATTTCCAATGCAGATTTGGGTGTGCAAAGTAGCAAACAAATTCACTCTGGAAATCACTTAATTATTGAATGAATGCATCATATCTTGAAGACGTGGCAAAGAGCTTCTCCAGCAATGAGATGATGAAATTAAATTAACATCTGAGAAAAACAAGGTATAATGTAACATAAGCCTTTTAAATAATGCTATAATTTCCAAACTAGAATACAATTATGATTTATGGATACACATACAAAAAAAGACTATAGGCCTATGTACAGTTTTCAAATAGGAGACTAACTGACCCCTTAATGAAATCCGACATGCCATTTTAGGGTGGTTATTAATGGTCCTTATTGTTTGCCAAATTTTTACAGCTGCCTAGAATAGGTGCTGTGCGGTTCGCCGGTGAAGCAGAGAGTGGGGGGCTCGGGTGTCACATGAGAGCTGAGCCTCTTCTCTAATGGCCCGGACCAGCAGGAGTACTAATCCAGACCGTTTAACCCCTTAGAGGACACAGCCAATAGTGACAGCAGCTTAACATGATTAAGAGGGAGGAAGCTCCCTCTGTCTCGCATCAGCCCAAACAAAGTAAATGATGGGGTGCTGATGTCTTTGCATGGCAGACCTGGCACTAATGAAGGTCCAAGCCTGCCCGTAGTATATTCCAAGTAGGCTGCACCTCTGTGGTTCTGTCTGCTAGTGACTGTCAGTATATCACTTTAAAGTCAAATATATTTCAACTGCATTAGCAATACAATTGTACTATAGAAGTGATCAAAAGATTGCCTATTAAAGTTCCCTTGTGAGACTAGTTAAGGTAAAAAGCTTTATTAAATTAAAAAATCCAAGTATTAAAACACTTTTTTCCATGGAAAAAATTGCAAAAATAAAATCCCTTCCACATATTTGGTATTGCTTTACTTGTTACAACCCTCACCACACAATTATTATGTAACTTAACCCATACGATGAACACCATTAAAAAAAACTGTCAGAATTTCATTTTTTCCATGTTTGCCACCAATAAAACAAACTAAAAATCAATCAAAATGTGTTTGTACCCCAAAGTGATACCAGTGAAAAGTTCAAGTCATCCTGCAAAAATCAAGACCACACACAGCTCTGTAGAAAGAAAAATAAAGAAAAATATGGGTCTTGGGTGGCGGTGATGCTAAAATATTTGCTGTTTTAGAAAAGGGTTTTTATTATGTATTTGATATCACTGTAATTATACTGACCCAGAGAGTAAAATTATCATGCTATTTATGTCAGAAAATGTACACCACAAAACTTATAATGTAAAAACTCAGTGGCAGAATTGCTGTATTGGCAGTGTTGATAAAAGTTAGTCAATGAGTTATGTGTCCCCCAAAATGGCATCATAAAAAACATTTGTCCTCAAGCCCTCATAGGACTACATCAGTGGACAAATAAAAAAGTTACACCTCTTGGAATGCAAAAAGGAAAAAATGTAAAAAAAAATTGCTCAGTTACTAAGGCCCAAAATGTATACAGGGGAAAGGGTTAATATTAACTTGCTATTGCCTCTTGTAGGCCCTGCCCCCTTCCTAATCCACCGTCTGACTGGAGTAATAATACCCATCCTGCACTTGGACTTGCGATTACATCTTAATTGCTGTGTTAGGAGCATTAATCAGACCTTCAGTTTTAACCCTTTCACTGACAGGGGTGTTTGGACATTTTGTACCTCTGGTATCAAAGATAATATTAGCAGTTTTCAATTTTGTTAATACTTTCTATTTAACTTTTCGAGAAAAGAAACATATACAAAAGTGAAAAGTATAGAAAACATATCTATATATTTAACGAAAATATAACATTTCAAAGAATTTGTGTGGAGTAGCATTCCCTAATGCTATCATTCTTTCATAAATACATTTAATATTAATAGAAGAACCTTCCAGGCTGGCATCTTAGCTGGCTGAAGAGGGGAGAGCTGGTTTATCAGGGTATATCTCAGGATGTGAAGCAGCTACAGATATTTGCCTGCCTTGTTTTAACGTGAACAGTCTAAGCTTTTAAACAAGACCTAGCGTTGCTAGCTCCTCTACATCAGGAGATATAGCCCTTAGAAATAATTTTGAGAGTGAAAGCTGCAGGTATATGCAGCCCTGACTGGGACCCATTTCTAAGTGCTGTAAGTCTATGCACTAATCTATGTCATAATAATGAGACTGTGTGCAGGATTTTTAGTAATTAATTTTTTCTGATCTAAGAGGAAGGTAACATTTCATAAGGTGTTTCCACTTCCTTATATAAGAGGAGAAATCAGTTGTATAAATTTAGTAAAAAACAGGATTGTATCAGTCTCATAATAGCATGTTTAGTTTCTTTAACGCTTCTTGAATAACTGCTCTGGATTAACAATAGAACTATTTATATATAGCAGAAATGTAGTTGTGTACCAAAAAAAAGGAGTTCATAAAACCTGAAAGAAATAAGCAAGTGTTCTTTAAAAACGATGCTAAGGCACTAACCAATAGGGGCAATTTATTGAAAAAATAGTGAGGACAAAGAGAATAGTTGACCATAGCAATCAGTTAAAGACTCCACTGTAATTTCATGTTTTACTTTGCAGAGGAATTTTAAAAACAGAAACTTTACTGGTATATACAATACTATATATTGGTACAGTTTTTCTAATAATGAATTGTCTTGTCTGTTCTTTGTCTTTGCTAATATTAAGAGAAAATTATTAAAAACCCCTTAACCTCTTAATGACCAACAACTTTTGACTGCAGGCAGCACAGCTCACTAGTCTGCAGCGGTTCAGCCTCGCTTGTCCTCTGACTGCAGTGAAGCAGTCCTGGCCACCAGCATCCAGTGCATCTCAAAAAGTCAGGGACAAGCCCTCCAGGCTGCATCCATAGATGAAATGAATGCTGGCTCTGCCTTAAAGGGCCAGCCTATGCATGTCCAAATGTTTCCTATGCATATGGCTGGCTTTCACTGGGTATTTAATGCACCTTCCCCTAAGGGTGGTTGCCTGAGCTTTAGGTTTCCTACTTTGTTAGTTACTCGAGAATGTGCTATTCTGACTGCTCTGACCTTGGACTACTTTCTTGGTTATGCTTGAACTCCATCTGCACTGACCGTGGCCTTTTTCCTAACTACGTATATTGCTTGACTCTTTGGTCAGGTGTCAACTACACCAGGACTATCCCAAGAGATAGTGGCCTGCTAAATCACCTGCAGTAAAGACCAGATCCCTGTATAAGGGTTAAAGGGTGAAAATCATGGGACTGCCAAGATAACACACTATTCCCCTGTAACTGGGACTCTATGGAAAAGTACCAAACATATATATGTACACAAGTGAAAAAATTAGAAAATAAAATACAAAGAAAGGAAATAATGAAAAAAAAAACATAAACCACCCAAACACCACAGTCACTACATTCATCCAAATTAGAAATCAAAATAATTTTACTGTATATTGGTGCTTGTGTCAATCTTCAAATTTTAATAATACAGTCCTATAATTTGAAAATATGATTTCTTATACAATTTACTCCTAAATGTCATAAAAAATGAAATATGCTATATAGCTACACTGTGGTGCATGTAAAGGTTAAGATTTTAGTGACATGTTGAAATGGTTTTAACCCCTTAGTGACCAGCCTGTTTTGAGTCTTACTCACCAAGCGTTTTTCTTCCTGTTTTCATCCCGCCTTCCAAAAGCTATGCGTTTTTTATTTTTCTGTCTATGTAGCTGTATGAGGACTTGTTTTTTTTGTGGGAGAAGGTTGTAGTTTTGGAGTACACATAACTTGCTGATTAACTTTTATAAACTCTTTCTGGGAGGGAGATTTGGAAAAGTTTATCTTTTATGTTTTACTACTTTTGTGCAATAAAACCCCTTTTTTTTTTTTTTAAAAAGAAGAAAATATTTTGCATAGCTACATACCAAGGCCCATATTTTTATATTTTTCTTTCTATGGAGTTGTGTGAGGGCTTGATTTTTTTCAGGACGACTTGTAGTTTTCATTGGTATCATTTTAGCATAAATAACAGTTTTTGATCGCTTGTTATTAAGTTTTTTCGGTGTTGACTAAGAATAAATTAGCAATCTGGTCTTTTCTTTATTTTTTTTTACGGTGTTCACTGTAGGTAGAGACGAGCGAAGATGAAGTGGAATTCCATCCGAATTTCAGGAAAAATTTGATTCGCACCGAAGCCGAATTTCCTCATGCTTCGTGGTAACGAATCACATTTTTTCCTAAAATGGCTGCTACACGTGTGAGGACATGAAGCAAGGAACTCTGGGAAGGCGGGATCACCCATAATATCATGCACATGCATGCAGCCAGCCAGCACTGTGATGTCACAGCCCTATAAATAGTGTCAGCCATCTTAGATTCTGCCATTTACCAGTGTACTTAGTGCAGGGAGAGACGTCAGCAGGCGGTAGGAACAGTGATAGGAAATACTTCTTTGTAGTGAAAACACAATTTAAAAGTGCAGCGAAAGATTATTCAAGGTGTAAGGAAAGGATATGGAGAATACAGTCCACAGCATTTATGTAGAACAGGGTTCAGTAGGGAAGGTTACATTCCTATTACACCTTGCTGCACTGACTGGGGATCCACATTGCTATTATACAGCTCTATCATTTCAGCAAACCGTTCTTGCTATTGGGGTGCAAGTGCCAATAACAGGGTTTATTACAAGGAAATATTTATACAGTATGTCTTATTTGCACTTGTGCGGTGCAGTTATATATTCAAAAGCCTTGTTTGCCTTGTATTAGTGGCAGAATAAAAATATATTAGCTGTTCAGCATTGCACTTTTATGTTGAAAAGCCTTTTGTGTAATTGGAAAAGTGGAAAGAATTTAGGGCCTAATTGCCGTTCAGCGGTGGAGTTATATATTCTAAAGCCCTGTTTGCCCTGTATTAGTGGCAAAATAAAAATATATTCGCCATTCAGCGTTGCACTTATATGTTTAAAAGACTTGTGTAGTGTAAAAGTGGAGAAAAATAAGGGTCTATTTGCTGTTCAGCGGTGCAGTTATATGTGGAAAAGCCTTTTTTGCCGTGTATTAGTGGCAAAATAAACATATATTTGCCTTTCAGCGTTGCACTTATATGTTGAAAAACCTTGTGTAGTGTAAAAGTGGAAAAATATAAGGGTCTATTTGCCGTTCAGTGGTGCAGTTATATGTGGTATGGCTTTTTTTGCCATCTATTAGTGTCAAAATAAAAATATATTCCCTGTTCAGCGTTGTACTTATGTACTTGAAAAGCCTTTTGTGTAGTGTAAAAAAATGAGGGCCTAATTGCTGTTCAGCAGTGCAGTAATATGTTCTAAAGTCCTTTTTGCCTTGTATTAGTGGCAAAATTAAACTATACTCGCCGTTCAGCGTTGTACTTATATGTTGAAAAGCCTTGTGTAGTTTAAAAGTGGAAATAAATGAGGGCCTATTTACCGTGCAGCGGTGCAGTTATATATTCTAAAGCCCTGTCTGCCGTGTATTCCTGGCAAAAGAAAAATATATTCGCTGTTCAGCGTTGCACTTATATGTTGAAAAGCCTTGCATTTATATGTTGAAAGGCCTACTTGCTATTCAGCGGTGCAGTTATATGTGCTAAAACCCTTTTTGCCTTTCATTAGTGGCAAAAGAAAAAGATATTCCCCGTTCATCGGTGCAGTTATATGTGGTAAAGTCCTTTTTGCGGTATGGACTGAATTACGTGTTGATACTATTTTTTATGTGAAACAGGATTTTTTGGGAAAAATCGATGGGTGATTGTAGACTTTCTTCTTAATGAACTGAATTCCATTATCCTTTCATTGGTGAAATTTTTCATTTCAAACATGTTTTTTTTCGGGAAAATTGACGGGTGAATTACGTTTTCGTGGGTCCTGCAGTATGGGTCCTGCAGTAAACATAATAAAAGCGCTGATTACAACACACCAGCAGACTTTGCCGTTACCATCTATTCACAGTTAAATCAAGCAGCTTGAGTAAGTTGAAAATAAGTTCGGTAAGGTGAACTGGAGGAGGAGGACATTGGAGCACAAGCAATGTGTACACATGTGACAGGAGAGGAGGAGCAGGAGCAGCCATAGGAGCTACAGGGTGATGAGGAAGACGAGGCAGAGGACCCAGACACACCGTGGCAGTATGCAGTGAAGATGGAGGCAGGGAGTCCATCCGAGTCACTTGCACAAATGGCCGGATGCATGCTCACTTGCTTGCATAGTGACAGCTGAATTGTCACCACCGGCAGAGGGATGACTTCTGTCTTTCCACCTTGTTTGACTCTCGCTACCAGTCCAAAATGGAAACCTTTTTTGCACCCGCTGAGAGGGAGGACAAACTGAACTACTATAGAGACGTTCTATGTAGTCAGTTGGCTGCTGACTATCTGCGCCATCGTCCATCCTCTCGCAGGTCTGACCAGAGAGGCCGTCTGTGCTCACGTTCCTCTACCATGGCTGCTATGACAGGGGGGTAGGAGCAGTTCCAGCTCCATCAGCAGCAACTTGAGTCTAAAGTCGCTGATGAGCAGCTTTCTTCATCCGCCTAGTGAAGAAACTACTCACCAGCAGCTAGACATAGAGCAGAACCTGAACCAGCAGGTGGTAGCATACTTGGAGTGCACCCTGCCAGCCGTCACACCAACACTTTGACAAAAGAGACCGGTTTCTTTTGGCTACCTGCCTCAGTTACTATTCTGATGCTGCCACCCGCCTGATGCCACACATCTGACTCCAAGTGCTCCTTCTTTCACCCACCTTCTTCAGCTGGTACTGGTATTGCCACCCACCTCCACACTATGTCACCTTGCCACTCTGTGGTCTCCTCATGCTGCTGCCACCTCCACACTATGTCACCTTGCCACACTGTGGCCTCCTGATGCTGCTGCTACCTCTACTATATGTCACCTTGCCACTCTGTGGTCTCCTGATGCTGCCGCCACCTCATTGTGCCACTCTGTGGCCTCCTAATGCTGCTGTCACCTCCACACTCTGTCATTATGCCACTCTGTGGCCTCCTGATGCTGCTGCCAATTTCACACTCTGTCATTGGTCCACTCTGTGGTCTCTTCATGCTGCTTCCACCTTACCACTATGTCATAGGGCCACTCTGTGTACTTCTCGTGCTGTTCCCACCCTCCCCACTTCATGACTGGGCCACTATTTTGCCTTACGGCCTGGCTGACATCATCATTTATTTGACCCTTCTTCTGATCTGTCAGAAGGAAGGAAAAATTAGATGCACAACGGATCCTGTCTGTGTAGCAGCTGTAAGGCCTGTATGGTCCCATCAGAATTGGCTTATGATTTGGTAGCCAAAAGCAGGAGCGGGTACAAAACACAGAAGACATGCAAATATTCCGTTCACGTGTCTTCTCTGTTTTGGATCCACTCCTGTTTTTTTTGGCATTAGCAATACTGATGGATTACTGACCAAATGCTGACCGAGTGAAGGCCGATGCTCCACAGACAGGATCCATTTTTTATGTGTTATTGTTCTGATTGATCAGAGGAAGGGCACAATAATCAGTGATGTCAACACAAACTTACTGCTGACACCCTCTTCACTCTGTCGGGGCTCTGCTTGTATAAGCGTTTAATAGAAATTTGGAAATTAGCAAACGTTGTGCCAATTCACAAGAAAGGTAGTAGAGAGGAATCAGGCAACTATAGGCCAGTAAGCCTGACATCAATAGTGGGGAAATTAATGGAAACCATACTCAAGAAGAGGATTGTGGAACATCTAAAAACCCATGGGTTGATTGATAAAAAACAGCATGGGTTTACTTCAGGGAGATCATGTCAAACTAATCTTATTGACTTTTTTGATTGGGTGACTAAAATAATAGATGGCGGAGGTGAAGTAGACATCGCTTATCTGGACTTTAGTAAGGCATTTGATACTGTCCCACATAGAAGGCTTATCAATAAACTGCAGTCTTTGAGCTTGAGCTCACATATTGTTGAATGGATTAGGTAGTGGCTGAAGGACAGAAAACAGAGGGTTGTAGTCAATGGAGTATATTCAGACCATGGTATTGTTACCAGTGGGGTACCTCAGGGATCTGTTCTGGGACCCATATTGTTTAATATCTTTATCAGCAAAATTTCAGAAGGCCTCAATGGTAAGGTGTGTCTTTTTGCTGATGACACAAAGATTTGTAACAGGGTTGATGTTCCTGGAGGGATACACCAAATGGAAAAGGATTTAGGAAAACTAGAGGAATGGTCAAAAATCTGGCAACTAAAATTTAATGTCGATAAGTGCAAGATAATGCACCTGGGGCGTAAAAACCCAAGAGCACAATATAAAATCGGTGATACAGTACTAACCTCAGTATCTGAGGAAAGGGATTTAGGGGTCATTATATCAGACGACCTAAAGGTGGGCAGACAATGTCATAGAGCAGCAGGTAATGCCAGCAGAATGCTTGGGTGTATAGGGAGAGGCATTAACAGTAGAAAGCGGGAGGTGCTCGTGCCGCTCTACAGAGCACTAGTGAGACCTCATTTGGAGTATTGTGTGCAGTACTGGAGACCATATCTGCAGAAGGATATTGAAACTTTGGAGAGAGTTAAGAGAAGAGCTACTAAACTAGTACATGGATTGCAGGACAAAACTTACCAGGAAAGGTTAAAGGACCTTAACATGTATAGCTTGGAAGTAAGAAGAGACAGAGGGGATATGATAGAAACTTTTAAATACATAAAGGGAATCATCACGGTAAAAGAGGAGAGAATATTTAAAAGAAGACAAACTGCTACAAGAGGACATAGTTTTAAATTAGAGGGGCAAAGGTTTAAAAGTAATATCAGGAAGAATTACTTTACTGAGAGAGTAGTGGACGCATGGAATAGCCTTCCTGCAGAAGTGGTAGCTGCAAATACAGTGAAGGAGTTTAAGCATGCATGGGATAGGCATAAAGCCATCCTTCATATAAGATAGGGCCTGGGGCTAGCCATAGTATTCAGCATATTGGGCAGACTAGATGGGCCAAATGGTTCTTATCTGCCGACACATTCTATGTTTCTATGTTTCTATGTACAGCTGACGACGGTGTAAAAGGAGTGCGCTTCTTCTTGGTGCTAACATCGACCTGTAAGGCTGAGTTCATACTTGAGTTATCAGTTTAGGCCCCGTGAAGTGTGCAGTGATTCTAAGAGTGACGCCTGTCATCTGCATGTCATACGGATTCACAGTATTATTTCACTACCAAAGCAGACTCCCTATGCGTGTTACTGCAAAGCACAGTGTTCTACACCTCTATAAAGGCTCTCTGCAGCCAGGAAATAGCTGTTTTTAACCCCTTAAGGACCCATGACGTATGGGTACGTCATCGATCAGGTCCCTAACCATGGTGCCTGCTACTGCCCACTGCGGTTGTGCCGATCACAATCATTTAACCCCGCAGATGCCGTGGTCAATCCTGACCATGGCATCTGCGCGCACTAAAACCGAAAGTAAAACTTTCGGCAGCTCTCCGGCTCCCCCTAGTGGTGATCTGGGAATCGCAGGGCTGGATGTAATAACCTCGAACTTAAAGAATTATTTGAGGTTACTACTTACTATTTCCTATGCAGCCCTTGTTAGCAATAGGGCTTCATAGGAAAGTAGTAAAATCCTCATAAACTCCAATACAAGTGTATTGGAGTTTATGTTAGAAGCAATCAGATGACTGATTTATATAGGTTCCTATGGGACCTATATAAAAGTGTAAAATAAAAATAAAAAAAATAAAAAAATAAATAAAAAAAACCTAAAAATTCAAATCACCCCCCTTTCCCCAAAATTAAAATAAAATAATAAAAAATTATGAAAAATACACATCATGGGTGTCACAATGTGCAAAAACACCCGTAGTATAAAAATCTAAAAATATATTCCCCATACGGTAAACAGAAAAACAGAAAAAAGCGTCCAAATGGCCGATTCGCTGTTTTTGGACGCTTCATTTCCTCAAAAAAAAATTAAATAAAAAGTGATCAAAAAGTCCTACACATCCCGTAATGGTATAAACTAAAAGTTCAGATCGTCCCGCAAAAAATAAGCCCCCATACAATGCCATACACTTAATTACAAAAAAGTTATAGGGGTCAAAATATGGCGACAAAAAAAAAAAAAAAAAAAAAATGTCCCACTTTTGAATTTTTTTTCACTATCAAAACGCAAGAAAACTATCATATTGGGTATCGCCGGATTCGTACTGACCTGTAGAATAAAACTAAATGGTCAGTTTTATCGCACATCAAACGTCGTAATTTAAAAACCCGTAAAATTGTTTTTTTTTGCAATTTCACCCCATTTGGAATTTTTTCCCGCTTCCCACTACATCGTATGCAATATTAAATGGCGGTGTTGGAAAGTACAACTTGTCCCGCAAAAAAAAAAGCCCTTATATGGCCATGTAAACGTAAAAATAAAAAAGTTATGGCTCTCGGAAGGCAGGGAGTACAAAACGAAAATGTAAAAATGAAAAATGGTTTATTTTCTTTTTACTTTTTTAACCACTTAATAGTCCCACAAGGGGACTATAACAGGCAATCATTTGATTGCATCTAAAATACAATTCACTGTACCTATAGTGCATTGCATTTGATGTAATTTCTATACTGACATTGACCACCGGGCTGCATTAGAGAGGCTGCACTAGAGAGGCACAGCCTGCTTGAGAACTGTCAAGGCAGGCTTGGGGCCTGGTGTAGGCCCCCCATGATCGCATTTGCGGACTGTTGAAGGGAGACAGAGGGAGTCCGCTCTCACCACTTACGTGTTGCGGACACCATTGCTCACGGCATGTAAGGAGTTAAACATCCTGGATTGGCACTCCTGCTAGTCAAGGCTGTTAGTGTAGGAACGCGGCTCTCATCTGAGAGTCAAGCCCATTCTCTGCGCAGCGCTTAGATTGGGCCGCCATGAAAAGGCGGCGGCCCAGCCTAAGGCCTCTTAGTGACCGTCGTAAAAAGGTGTATTGGTAGTCATTAAAAGGTTAAAGACCTCAGGTGTCAAGGGGCAGGAGCAGAGCTGCAGGGTCTAAGGAGACCCGATCAGCTCTGCCTGTGTATCATGCTCCCACAGGGGGCTGTTTTCCCCTGTAACTGGAGCTCCTGTGGATGCCCCAGTTGCAGTGGAAACAGTGGGAAAAAAAAAAAAAGTCAGTATTCTCCAGAGGTCTTTTAATGACCTCCTGGGGGACATATCATGTGCCAAAAATAAATTTAAATATATAAGTAAAAATTAAAAACACAAATTAAATTTTTTTTTTTAATGCCGTCATTAACAGAAATGATCATCACAAAATAGAGGACCCATTGCAATAATTAAGTGAGTTAGCGGTTTTCTCCCTAAAAAAGGGTGAAAAAATCTCTTAAAAAAAGATGCTAATAAAATGTCCTAAGTGTCAAGTAGAAACATAACAAAAATTATTTTGATAGTCAAACAAATAAAAAAGTTAGGGTCACTAAACCACCATGTGCAAAAAATCACAAAAAGTTGCCTGGACATTCAGGCCTTTTTTAGGCCCAGTCATGAAAGGGTTAAAAAGCAAATATATGCATGGGATGCAGCTTGCATATTTTGACAAGGCAACAACAGTTTTTGTGAATACACCACTTCAGTCCTAAAGTGGACCTGTTGCCACTCCTAACATATCTGTTTTAGGAAGTAATTGTTTTCCACGTGGAATAATTCTGGTTATTCCTATTAGAAGCTTATAAATAAATTGACAACTGGGTGTTACCAACCGCACATAAATGTATAGTAGGAATAATAGAGGTGGTATTTTTTGCAGAATGCAACTAGTTTCCAAAACAGGCATGTCTGGAGAGATGACCGAAAGGCGAGATACTTTTCACCTTGCCTAGCTCTTTAAAAAATATATTTTTTCTAAAACGCTAGTGAGGACAGCATGAATCTACTGACAGTTTCCTTTTTAACATCTGCTTACAGATCATCTAATTAGGTGGATCCTTAAGCAAGACTGCAATTTTAAAACTTCTAGCTTTCTAAAATAGTGGAAGTTTTTTGTTGACATTTAAAAAAAAATATTTTCTTCTCTTATGTAGGTTTTATTTTTTTTGCTGATTTTCATCTCTATTACTAAATGTGCCTCTAACTGCATGGAAATGATGATCACGCAGTATAAATATTCACGCTTAGTTTCTAATTACCATCTCATATTTATAAATTGTCTCATTATTCAGATTTTTTTGAGCTCTTGCAGGAAAAAAATATATTTTGTCTTTCTTAAGTCTTTAACGTGCATATTTTCCTAAGTCATTTAATGATATCTATTTGCAGAATCATTTCTGTTTAAAGGTCTGTAGATAATGAGATTTTTAGTTATCTTAGGGGGGAGATTTTGCCATTACATTTAAAAGAGGATCACACTGACGGCGATGTCTTTTTGGAACGTTGTATCCGTACCGCATGTCTCTGTGCGCTCGGAATGAAAGCAGTAACCTGTGTGGGAGTGAAGGGCTGCCTTTGCTGTTCCATAATCAGAAGCTTTTTGCTGACTTTCTCTCATCTTGGTTTTCACAGCAGGTTGCCCAGATGCCACAGCATCTTACACAGTTCAACTGTTTCTATCTCTGTAGAAAACTGCAGTTCTGAAATGGCAGTGTTGCTCAGAATTGATAAAATATGTCGCAAATAGAGAAAACCTGTCTTCAACTTAGATTTGCTAAATGCAATGATATTACCAAAAGTGATTAATCCACCATGAAAGGCATCCAAATTTTTAATTTCATTAAAAATGTAAATTTGACTCATTCAGTTGTATAGACAGCCCATACGGCAGCTGTTAGGGAAAAAACAAATTCAAACAAAAACTCTCCTTCAGAAGGAATGTGACTTGATTTCCCTAATTTGGAAACATAAAACCTATTCTACAAAGGATTTTAGAAATAGAAGAAGCATGCACTAAATTTAATTATGCTTTAAAAAGAGCTTGATGGTCTGGAGACATACTTTTCTCACTGAGCGATAGGACTGGCATGCAACTGGCTCCAAGGTAGAAGGTCATAGTTTTACCTATATTTTATCTGGCTGACAGGCTTCAGACTCAGAACCCAAAAGTTCATGGACGAATCCACAAAAACACTCTAATACGAACCACTCAAGTTTGACAATTTTTTCTGGGAAGCACCTACCCACAGTGTCCTTTCCTCATAGAAAACATAGAACTATCATTGGATGGGGTTTTGTAGGTTATTAAATTAGTTAAGTGCAGGGAAGGACTAATAACTTAAAGTGGCTCTTTGTTGTAGATGAATTCAAATTGACAGAAGGCAGGACAACAGAAGTAGACAGGAACAGAAGTACATGAGGACCAGCAATACCTTAGTGCAGCTTAAAATAACACCCCACAGAACGAAATATCACAATGCAACACAAAATACCACCCTAGCAGAGCCAAATATCATAGTGCAACACAAAACAGCACAAAATGCTGCCTCTGCAGAACCAAATACCACAGCACAAAATACTGCAACCCCCTTGTGGATGGCAATAAGGTTGAATTCAGGGGGACACCTGCAGCCACCAGCCAGGTACATAAGTAGCTAGCTAGTTTTAATTGATCCTGAGAGCATCAGATCATTATGTACCCAACCAGTGGCCTTGAGGACCGCTCTGGCAGTTGTCTGGGCATCAGCCCACCTGAAAATTTCCCTGTAGAGTCTATGAGCAGTTCCCTCCTGGTTAAGTGTAGTTGTGCAACTGGTCCAGATGTATTTTTTACATTCTACAATGGTGCTTGAAAGTTTGTGAACCTTTTAGAATTTTTTACATTTCTGCATAAATTTGATCTAAAACTATATCAGATGTTCACACAAGTCCTAAACTAGATTAAGATAGCCAAATCAAACAAATGCATAAAAAATATTAGACTTTTTCATTTACTTATCAAGAAAAGTAATACAATATCACACGTCTGTGGGTGGCAAATGTATGTGAACCTTTACTTTCAGTATTTGGTGTGACCCCCTTGTGCAGCAATAACTGCAGCTAAACATTTCTGATAATTATTGATTAGTCCTGCACATCGGCTCAGAGAAATATAAAACCATTTCTCTGTACAAAACAGCTTCACCTCTGTTCTGTTGGAGAGGTTTTTTTTCCCATGAAATTTGTACCTATGAAACTGGCTGACCTGTTACATGTGTGTTTGGCAGCTGAAGGCATTTGTGTTGGTCCGATGTTCATATGTGTCCTTTATTGCGGAGTAAAATTATGTTTTAATATATGTAAATGAGCTTCAGGGAGAATTGCTGTCATACCTAGAGGCTCTCCTCTCTCTGCAACAGCTGCACCCTCTCCACTTTGATTGATTTGACCAGGCATGATAATGTGTTCACTGCCTGGCCCTGCCAATCAAAGTGGAGAGGATTCCCCTATGCTCCTAGTGGCTCATTTGCATATATCATCATCATCATTTTTCTCAGCAATGCGGGCACGTATGAACATAGGACCAACACAAATGTCTTTAGCTGCCAAGTGCACATGGAACATGTCAGCCAGTTTCATAGGTACAAATCTGCTGATAGACGCTCTTTGAAGATGGCGCAAGTAATCTAGACACTGTTGATCGCTAGTGACAGTTTAAGCCATTACTTTATAGGTGTTTGAATGAATTATGCTCTGCCAGATGTGCATCCCCTAAACTGTATCTAAGCAGCATAGCCTTCTAATGCTGATCAGGTAGCGCTGCAGTGAAAGTTGTGATGTTATTCTGTAAAATCTGGTGTTAACAGTAACCGTGGTTGTTGAGAAAATCAATAAACAATTTGTTCATTTACTAGTCAAGAGAAAATGTGTATGATCAGTTCTGCAGCAGGCAGCTTATGATCATTCGTAAAGTAATGAATATTGAACATCCATGAGACGTCCATAAAACATGAAATCATTATTGGCTTAACCAGTAATTGAAACCCAATCAATATGTAATCATAGGCATTTTCTGGATAAAAATATTTTAGCCATAAATATAAAATATTTGCATTTAAGCAGTATAGTTGTGATTCTTTTCTTTTTTTTTTTTTTTTGCCTTAACGTAATTCATATATTTGTACTTTTTTTTTAAATCATTGTCAACATTTTAAGGATTCAGGAATTCTGTGAGCCTGTGCTTTTACTTTTCCATCACCAAGCAGTAACCCAAATGCCTAAAGCACCATACCAGTGGCGTAACTAGAGTTCTATGGGCCCCAGGGCAAACTTCAAATTGGGCCCCCCCCAGCGAGCCTATGTCCACCGCACCCGCAGTGAGCCTCCACCCAATCCCCCCCCCGCCTCTGCCCAACACCCCCCTAGCCTCCGCCCTATGTCCCCCACCAACTCCCAAGCCTCGCCCACTATAGGTTTAAATGTGTTGTACTAGAATATTAAATGGATAGATGGATCATCAGTAGAAGGGAATGATGATGTCTGAAATCAGGGCGGGGGTGGAGCAGATGGATCATCAATGGACGGCAATAATTTATTGCCATCCACTGATAATCCATCCATCCATAACCACCCACCCCCAATTCAGACATCATGTTCCACATCCAGATCCATCCACACCCCCGCGCTCCGTGCCATGCTATCATCATTATTATTGCCGTCATTGTTGCCACATCCCCCCAATTTCAGACATCATTATTGCCGTTATTGCCATCCATCTGTGCCATGTCATCATCATTATTGCCATCCACTCCCCTCCCTACCGATTTAAGACGATGTCTGAAATTGGGGGGATAGATGGCAATAATGATGATGGCATGGCATGATGGATGAATCAGTGGACGGCAATAAATTATCCATCCCCCCTGGTCTGAAACAAGTATGTGCCACTGCCAAATATTAAAAAGAAAATCAATAAATTCCTAGTACACTAGTTGAACTTGTCTTTTAAAACAATTTGCGGCTGCGGGCTTCAGTTCGGTGAACATGCATGCGCCTCATTCCGGCTGTGATCCCGCGAGACCCGCTGTGGGAGATCACGGGTCTCACGGTATCACAGAGTGATTCCGCAGCGCAGCCGGCATCCGCGCTTATAGGGAGGGGAGGGCCTACCGCCGCCACCCTTATAAAAAAAGCACTTGCGGCGCCCAAACCGCCCCACCCACAGGCAGTGTGGGTCAGTGACAAATTAACTGATTGCGCTGCCAGCCGCACTTATAGAGAGGGCCCGCTGCCGCAACCCCCTTGCCGGGTCGGTTGCGGTCGCACCCTCTGCGACCGCGATCGTTACACCCCTGCACCAGACAGAGCTATAATATTTGTGCTCAAGCTGAGCCAAGCATGCAGTGAGTGTTCATGAAGTCAGCTCACGAAACCCGAAAATGGAATCCCAGTTGGCGCACAGCAGCCCAAGAGGGCCCAATTTACATGGATGAAAAAAACACTTAGACCGACTTCACAGAGAGCGCACGCCGTGCGCTCCTGCTCTAAGCAGGAATCCAGCCCAGGTTACCATGGACAGTTCACGTGTTAAACGGACGTGTAAAGCCGGCCTTACTCTACACAATTACTCTATAGAAGGATACATTTTAAGACTTTGCAACTTTATTTTGGACCAACAATATCCAGTTTCTCACCATCAAGACCACAGCATGTATTATTCCAGAGCACCTTCCTTTTATACCACCTCATCAATTATGTGGCAGCACACCCCAACATAATTGTATTTTCTGCAAATACAGAAATAGTAACAAATAGGTGTGACAAATAACCAATGTTATTTTAACAATTATTTAACAGTTAGTTATTTAATATTTGGAAAAGCCATTCATAATGCTGATGATTTAGGCTGATACTTTTGGTATTTTTTGTATACATCAATATAACATAGGTGAATATAAGACTCTTTGTAATACAGTTGTGTTCAAAATTATTCAACCCCCAATGCTGTGAAGGGTTTTATGGAAATTAGTGTACATTTGTAATTGTGTTCAGAATGAAATCTTACAAGGACTTTTTAAAGAACCAAATGCAACTAAAATGACATCAATTGTTTTTGTAATACAGTATTAAATGTTTTTTTTGTGATTTCTTCATTGACACAATTATTCAACCCCTTAAAGACTACCACTCTTAAGAACAGAGGTTCATTCAAGTGTTTTTCATCAGGTATTGAAAACACCTCTGGATGTCAAGGAGCAGCAATCAAGCATAATAAGCACCAATTAGGCAGATTTAAAATGACTGTGATACCCCGCTCCTTCTAGACATTTACTGGTGTGTTTGCAAACATGGTGAAGTCAAGAGAATGGTCCAGGAAGACAAGAGAAGAGGTGATTTCTCTTCACATGAAGGGCAATGGCTATAAGAAGATTGCAAAGATGTTAAACATACCAAGAGACACCATAGGAAGCATCATTCGCAAATTCAAGGCAAAGGGCACTGTTGAAACGCTACCTAGTCGTGGCAGAAAGAAGATGCTGACTTCGACTGCTGTGTGCTACCTGAAGCGCAAAGTGGAGAAAAGTCCCCGTGTGACTGCTGAGGAGCTGAAAAAAGATTTGTCAGATGCGGGTACTGAAGTTTCAGCTCAGACAATAAGGCGCACACTGCGTAATGAAGGCCTCCATGCCAGAACTCCCAGGCGCACCCCCTTGCTGTCTCCAAAGAATAAGAAGAGTCGACTGCAGTATGCCAAAAGTAATGTGGACAAACCACAAAAGTTTTGGGATAGTGTGGACTGATGAAACAAAATTTGAACTGTTTGGGCCCATGGATCAACGCTATGTTTGGAGGAGGAAGAACAAGGCCTATGAAGAAAAGAACACCTTGCCTACTGTAAAGCATGGCGGGGGGTCAATCATGCTTTGGGGCTGTTTTGCTTCTACAGGTACAGGAAAGCTTCAGCGTGTGCAGGGCACCATGAATTCTCTTCAGTACCAGGAGATATTGGATGAAAATGTGATGCAGTCCGTCACAAACCTGAGGCTTGGAAGACGTTGGACCTTTCAACAGGACAATGATCCCAAGCATACCTCCAAGTCCACTAGAGCATGGTTGCAGATTAAAGGCTGGAACATTTTGAAGTGGCCATCGCAGTCACCAGACTTAACCCCTTAAGGACGCATGACGTACCTGTACGTCATGGTTTCCGAGTCCTTAAGGACCCATGACGTACAGGTACGTCATGAGTTGTTCCGATCACTGCTGCTCAGCTGGCAGTGATCGGAACAAGGTACCTGCTGAAATCATTCAGCAGGTACCTTGTTACAATGCCCAGGGGGGTCTTGTGACCCCCCCCATATCGGCGATCGCTGCAAACCGCAGGTCAATTCAGACCTGCGGTTTGCAGCTTTTTGTGCGATCTCTGATCCCGCGGTCTGTGACCGCGGGATCAGAGGTTAATGCCCCAATGTGTTTATTTTAACCCCCTGCAGCCCCCAATCATATTGTGGCTGAGGGGGTGCAGGGGGGGTGGTTGCAGGCGGCGGGAGGCGGTGCGGGAGGCGGTGCGGGAGGCGGTGCGGGAGGCGGGCGGTGCGGCAGGCGGGATCGCGATTGCGATCCCCCGCCCGCCTCTTCTGTAATGTTTCCCTGGTGTCTAGTGGGTCTATCAGAGTGTCAGCACATTGCTGACACTCTGATAGAAACGGCTGGCATCTGTGCTTGATCAGATGCCAGCCGTTTAACCCCTTCCGTACCGTGGTCCGTACGGACCGCGGTATGGAAGGGTTAACAGGGAGGGAGCTCCCTCCCTCTCCCATCGGGGGGCTGCTGTGCCTTTGCAGCCCCGAACAGGATGGGATCGCAGAGGAGGGGGCTCCACTCCTTCTGCTTCAATCACCCGCTGCCCTCTTATGGCAGCGGGTGATGGTTGCCATGGAGACAGGACGCTTTCAGAAGCGTCCTGTGTCCATGGTGCTGAAAGTCTGAATAGACCTGCTAAAGGTCTATTCAGACTTTGTAAAGTACAAAATACAGTACAGTGCACTATATAGTGTACTGTACTGTATTATATAGACACCAGATCCACTGGATCTTTCAGAACCAAGTGGGTCTGGGTCAAAAAAAATGTAAAAAAGTGAAAAAAAAGTAAAAATGAAAAAAAACACATATCACTGAATAAAAAAAAAAAAAAAAAAAATACACTACACATATTAGGTATCGCCGCGTCCGTAAAAATCTGCTCTATAAAAATATCACATGACTGAACTCGTCAGGTGAACGCCATAAAAAAAAAAAAATGGTTTAAATAAGCCATTTTTGGGCAACTTACATCACTAAAAATGTAATACAAAGCGATCAAAAAAGCGTATGCCTCCCAAAATAGTACCAATCAAACCGCCATCTCATCCCGCAAAAAATGAGCCCCTACCTAAAACAATTGGCCAAAAAATAAAAAATCTATGCTTCTCAGACTAAAACATGATTTTTTTTTGTTTCAAAAATGCTTTTTAGTGTTAAATGTATAAAAAAAACTAAAAAGTAGACATATTGGGTATCTCCATGTCCGTAAGAATCTGCTCTATAAAAATATCACCTGACCTAACCCCTCAAGTAAAAACTGTAAAAAAAATTAAATAAAAACTTTGTCAAAACGCCATTTTTTTGTCACCTTACATCACAAAAGGTGTAATAACAAGCGATAAAAAATTCATATGACCCCCCAAATAGTGTCAATCTAACCGCCACCTCATCCCGCAAAAAATGAGCCCCTACATAGGACAATCGCCCAAAAAAAAAAAAATAAACTATGGCTTTCAGAATGTGGAGACACTAAAAAATAATTTTGTTCAAAAATGCTTTATTATGTAAAACTGAAACAAAAACCCCTAAAAAGTAGTCATATTTGGCATTTTCGCGTCCGTTACAACCTGCTCTATAGAAATAGCACACAATCTAACCTGTCACTTCAACAATGTAAATAGCAAAAAATAAAAACGGTCCCAAAACAGCAATTTTTTTGCAAATTTTCCAGTAACAAAGCAAGGGTTAACAGCCAAACAAAACTCAATATTTATTGCCCTGATTCTCTAGTTTGCACAAACACCCAATATGTGGTCGTAAACTGCTGTATGGCCAAACGGCAGGGCGTAGAAGGAAGGGAACGCCATATGGTTTTTGGAAGGCAGATTTTGCTGGACTGGTTATTTGACACCATGTCCCATTTGAAGACCCCCTGATGCACCCCTACAGTAGAAACTCCAAAAAAGTGACCCCATTTTGGAAACTACGGGATAAGGTGTCAGTTTTGTTGGTACTATTTTAGGGTAAATATGATTTTTGGTTGCTCTATATTACACTTTTTTTGAGACAAGGTAACAAAAATAGAAATTCTGAAATTTCATCTCCATTTGCCAATAACTCTTGTGGAACACCTAAAGGGTTAACAAAGTTTGCAAAACTGGTTTTGAATACCTTGAAGGGTGTAGTTTCTTAGATGGAGTCACTTTTATGGAGTTTCTACTCTAGGGGTGCATCGGGGGCTTCAAATGGGACATGGTGTCAAAAAAACAGTCCAGCAAAATCCACCTTCCAAAAACCATATGGCGCTCCTTTCCTTCTGCGCCCTGCAGTTTGGCCATACAGCAGTTTACGACCAAATATTGGGTGTTCGTGCAAACTACAGAATCGGGGGAATAAATATTAAGATTTGTTTGGCTGTTAACCCTTGCTTTGTTACTGGAAAAAATGGATTGAAATGGAAAATTTTTCAAAAAATCGAAATTCTGAAATTTTATCTCCATTTGCCATTAACTTTTGTGGAAAACCTAAAGGGTTAATTACGTTTGTAAAATCAGTTTTGAATACCTTGAGGGGTGTAGTTTTTAGAATGGGGTAATTTTTGGGTGGTTTCTATTATGTAAGCCTCACAAAGTGACTTCAGACCTGAACTGGTCCCTAAAAAGTGGGTTTTTGAAAATTTCTGAAAATTTTCAAGATTTGCTTCTAAACTTCTAATCCTTGTAACGTCCCCAAAAAATGAAATAGCATTCCCAAAATGATCGATACATGAAGTAGACATATGGGGAATGTAAATCAATAACTTTTTTTGGTGTTATTACTATGTATTATAGAAGTAGAGAAATTGAAACTTGGAAAATTGCGAATTTTTCAAAATGTTTGGTAAATTTTGTATTTTTTTATAAATAAAAATGAAATTTTTCAACTTTATTTTACCACTGTTATGAAGTACAATATGTGACGAAAAAACAATCTCAGAATGGCCTGGATAAGAAAAAGCGTTTTAAAGTTATCACCACATAAAGTGACACTGGTCAGATTTGCAAAAAATGGCCGAGTCCTTAGGGTGAAATAGGGCTGAGTCCTTAAGGGGTTAAATCCGATTGAGAACCTCTGGTGGGACTTAAAGAAAGCAGTTGCAGCGCGCAAGCCTAAGAATGTGACTGAACTGGAGGCTTTTGCCCATGAAGAATGAGCAAAGATACCCGTAGATCAATGCAAGACACTTGTGTCAAGCTATGCTTCACGTTTAAAAGCTGTTATAACTGGAAAAGGATGTTGTACTAAGTACTAAGATTGAATGTCACTTGGGGGTTGAATAAAACTGATAATGATGTGAGCACAGAAAAGACATTTGTGGTTATTTCATTATAAATGTTATGTTATATTTGTCTGACTTACAAGTGCCTCTTTGATTTAATTGTAAACAAGATGACTGAAATGATCAAAATCAATGTCAAACTGGCCAAAACACTCAGTTTCAGTGGGGGTTGAATAATTTTGAACACAACTGTATATCCTATCGGAGAAAATGCCTTGTTCTCCAGTTGTCATTTGTTTCTTCCTCCTACCCTTTTCCTAACCTAAAACTTTCTCTGAATTATGTGATAATTATGTCTTGTAAAACGAAGGCTACCTGCTCACTGAAGGACGATTACAACATCCCATAGAAGTCTGTGGTGAGTAATGGAGGATGGAGCAATGAGCAATACAGTGATCAGAGAGATGCAAGCATGATTCAGCAGCTAACAGTAAAGTAAGGCTTTGGCTGGAGGCTCCGTCACAGATTATAGAAAAATACAGGACAAAAAAACACTGCATTCAGTGGTAATTTGTCCTAAAGAATGCCAAAATACATAATGGAAACCTATTGAATCCCATTATAGTCAATGGCTGCAGGAAAGCAGAACAGTCCTGCAGATATGATCCTAGCCTAAGTGTTGTATCTCACCTCAAGTGAATTCTTCACATCTATACTGGTCAGTAATTTATTCAAATGTCCTATACTGTGCTTCTGATTTATTCTGACTTACTCTATGAGAGAAACATAATCTGCTGTCTCTATGTGTAGTCTATGGGCATCTTTACAGCTACTCTTCACCCACCAGCTCAGGGATAACTGAGAATTATATATATAAATTTCAGAGGAGAAAGCTGCTAAAATGCAAGATACAAGTCATATAATGGTCAGATATAGTGTTATCACTCACTTATACAGGCAGAGCAGCTTATTGTGAAAAGTCATTTCGAATGACAACTACTCTTTAGTGCAAAAATGCCAGACAAAAAAAACACCTAAATTGCAACAAGGGTGTATTTATATCAGTCTGTTAGCATTAAATCTGTTTAATAGTATCTTTATGGTCGGATATAAGATTTTTTCTAAGCACATTTAAGCCCTTCCAACTCTGTCCAAGCTTTGAAAATGGTTCCATAGAGAAACAGAAATGCCTGTGCACAGGTTGAGTGAATTCACTCTTTGTTTTACATTTCTGGAAATGCTGCTTCTTCCATTTGAGTTTTTATTATAGTGACAAGGTTTGCAGTTAGTGATGTGTGAATCGATTCGTATGCATTGAATCTTTAAAAAAAAAAAATCAGCCTCCTTGAGAAGTGATGGGTTGGCCTCAATGTTCAAGAGAATACTCCCCTTTGATTGACAGGGCAAGACATCTCATGCCTGTGCCATTGCTCCAAGTAGAAATGCAAGTGCAGGGGCTCTGATGCAAGTGTAGATCTTGATTGTGCATGCGCCGGTCTTATCTAGGTACCACTCGGAGCAATGATGGTGCAAGATTGGCAGGGCCAGGTGAGATTTCTGACCTTGTCAATCAAGGGGGAGAGTGGAGCCTCTTAAGCAGAGGGACCAGTCCCTCTCCTCTTGAGGCTGATTTTGATTTGTACAAATCAATTTGCTCATCACTATTTGGAGTCCAACCTTATTTGAAGCTTACATACTTTACCCCTTTGAGGATTTCCGTTTTATGTAGCTGAGGATGAACTGTATGTAGCAGATGACTTGCTGGAACTCATGTAATGTGATGTCATTAAATTATCCCAGTGCAGCAACACAGAGCTTCTGTGCAATCTGTGCAGATACATCACTGACACTTGTAGAACGTGAGAGATGTTCTCCAACTCCCCTGCAGAATGCCACTGCATCTCACTCCTTTATTTAAAGGTCCATAGATAATGTTCTTTAAGGATAACATTTTGGAGGAGGCCCTAGGCCTGTTGCTATAATCCGGCCTTAAAGGGAATCATGCAAAAGCACGGAATTAAGCTAACACTTAGAGGACCCTGAAATTTTCCATTTTTGCGTTTCGTTTTTCACTCCCGCCTTCCCATAGTCCTAACTTTTTTATTTTTCCGTTCACATAGCCTTATGAGGGCTTATTTTTTGCAGCACAAGTTGTATTTTCTAATGGCGTCATTTACGGTTGCATACCATGTAGTGGTTTTTAGGTCAGCACGGTTACAATGATACTACACGTGTATAATTTTTCTTGCTTTTTACACTGGAAATTAAAAAAAAATGAGAAAAAATAATAATAATAGTTTTATCACCATATTCTGACCCCTATAACTTTTTTGTAGTTATGTGTACAACACTGTGTGAGGGCTTATTTTTGTGGGGAGTTCTGTACTTTTTCGTGATACCAATTTGAAGCGTGTCACCTTTTGATCATTTTTTATAATAACAAATTATTGGGGAGTTGAAGTGACAAAAAATGGCAAATTGGCAGTTTTTTTCTGTTGCTATTAATATTATTAGATTTTAATTGTATCAGCATTTTCGCATGCGGCAATGCACATGATGTTAATTTTTTTATTGGTTAAGTATTTTTATTTTAAGGAAAGAGGGTGATTTGAAAAAAATAATATATATATATATATATATATAACAAGCCACTACTCGAGAAAGGTTCCATTGGGAGGACCGAAACGTCGCATTGGTGTAAATAAACACACTAATTCAATCGGAAGTGCCATGGAATTTTTCATTGTTGTATGCCGAACTGGGACGGACGATCGACCCGACATCCGCTGGCACTCTATTAACTACTAGCTTGATGCATGCCCAGCCAAGCTGTGGACATGGGATCATAATGTCTCTTCAGCAGTGAACAGTTGTTAAAATTAACGTCAGCAGCAACGTACCTATTCAACTGTTTGCACAGACACATAGCTGTGGGTTCACCTGATTAAAATGCTGTTTTCCTTTTATTAATCCAAAGCTCTGTTCCAGAGTTATGATACTTTTCAATAATATGCAAATTAGGGCTTTAGCGCAATGAGAGCATCACCATTGCTCTTGTTAACACCAAGCTCCACTCATTTCTGTGGCCAGCCCTCCCTTCCTGTTTTACCACTTCCTGGCCCTGTCAATCAAAGCAGGCAGGAAGGGTCTGACCACAGAAATGAGTGGAGCTTGGGTGGGACAAGAGAAATGGTAATACCCTTATTGCACTAAAGGAAGTTCGCTGTCGACAGATTCATTTTAAATAATGGAAGTTGCAAAAAAACTTTGTGGTCGTTCACTATTAATAGAGACTATCTTGACTCAGATCATATGACTAACCACTACACATAATTAGTCCCTTTGTGTTTCGGTGATTTGTGAGCTGTACCTTCTATTTTAAGAAGGTCTTACTGGTTTAATGTATATTGCTTTCTTTTTCTTTTTTTCTTTTTTTTTTTTCTTTGTCTTCCAGCCAAAAGTTTATTTAGAAGTTTTCATTTCTGGCAAAAAATACATGGATAATGATTAAAAAATGTTTTATTCACATCTCACACTTTTTTTGCCTTTTTATTAGCTGCTGCTATTCTTTAGAAAATTGTTTGCTGTCTGGAGGATCCTAAATCAATAGATAAGGGGGACTAGTCATATTGTTGCCATGGCAACTCACCAATCCATTGCTAATATGCTGTAAAAATGCTTATAACCGACATGAATCAGTGTTATACTAAGCTAAAAAAAACATTACTTACTGCTAGTGAACACCACAGCAATGCTATCAGGACTGACAAACAATATAAAATATCGCCTCTCAAAATAAAGATCTTCCTTCTGAATGTGGTGTTTGGTTAGAGTGTTCTTTTAGCTAACAGTATGAGATCTGCTCTCTATTCTTCACAACTGTCTTGTTTTATTTCTTTTATAGAGTATGTGTCAATCAAATTCATGTGTTCAGTACAATCTCACTTCTGGTTGAAGTACAGACATCATCTCTTTCTGTTCTTTGCCCACCAATATGATTTACAATGAAGAACCATTTTTCCTGATAGCGATTAGAATACACATCATTAAACATCATTTTTAGTTCACACACAACACTAATCTTCTAAAAACATTGCAGTAGTTTGCAAATATATTGCTTTGTGGTAGTTGAAATGTATGAGTGTCTATTTGGTGTCATGGATGGGGCACAGAGGCATACACAACGTGAAAAGTAAGAATCTAGATTTTGCATCTGTTGTGTACTTTACACTAAAAGTAATTGTAGGAAATGTTTGCAACAAAACTAAAACTGGTAGTTTCTAGCCATCTAAGGTCATCTATGAGGTTTGTGACAAGGGATCACCCCTATTGGGGCCGCTATTCTGTTTTAGGTTGTGGTTTCTATTCCTGGTCAGGGCCATCTAGGCTCATCTAGGAGGTTCTTGAAACAGGATCGCCCTTATCCGATTTCTGTTTTTAGATAGGGCTTTATAGGACAGGGAAAATCAATATGGTAAGTGTTCCCTTCATAACTGACCTACCTCTGTAGCCCGATATTACACCGTTTTTGGGTTTATCTTATTGAATAAGAAATAAGGGTTACAGTTTATGTCATTGCAGTTCTGCGACTTTGATCTTGACTGCACTTTTACTATAATCTGACACCTTAATGGTTGACTGGTCAGATCTGTGATGCAACAAAACTAAAACTGTGGAGAATGGCTTATGTGAAAAATCCATTAGTCTGAATTTATCGTGAGTATAATATTTGAAGTCAGTTTTCCTTTGGTTTGTGCTGAATACTTTGCACAAAATGTATCTGTAACTGGGAGCCAGCAAAGCGCTTCCTCCTTGCAGCCCGCCGGCATCCTATCTGGAGTAATATGCAAAATAAATGTGGAGCCCCAGTTATGGGTCTACAACAGAATGAAAGCCAGATATCCCTCAAAGGAAAGGAAAACCAAGCAAAGGGGTGTCTGCATTACAGAGATCACCAAATCCACCATATAAGTGGCCCCTATGTCAAAAAGTGGGATCTTGTAGACCCGATACTGGGGCCCCACATTTATTTTGCATATTACTGTTTCCCAGGGAGCTTTGAACTTTGGATTGCTGTGTTGAGACTCTTAAATGAGGCTCCGCAGTGTTTTCTGTAGCTGGTTTCCCTGAGATCAACTATTGTTTTGTTTGAGTAGTCTCCAAGGCATTGCTCCCGGTTAGCCAGAATCCTACTCCATACTGATGAGGGGGCAACACCCCAAAACAGCTGTCTGTGGATGGATAACTGGCTTAGGTCTTCCCCATCACATCCTTAAAGCTTGTAAAAAAAACGGGATCTTGACATAGGGACCACTTAATATGGTGTATTTGGTGATCTCTGTAATGGGGAAACCCCTTGCTTGGTTTTCCTTCCTTTGAGGGATATCTGGCTTTCATTGTGTTGTAGACCAAATACTGGGGCTCCACATTTATTTTGCATATTACTGTTTCGCAGGGAGCTTTGCACTTTGGATTGCTGTGTTAAGACTCTTAAATGAGGCTCTGTGGTGTTTTCTGTAGCTGGTCTCCCTGAGATCAGCTATTGTTTTGTTTGATCTGAAGGATAACGTACTCCTAGAGGTTATCAAAGAAAAGATATTGTTGCCGGTGGTTATTTCTTTGGGCTCATGTAAGGGATCTGGGAAGGTGTTCATTGATTCAGGGTCCGCTTCTAATTTTATTAACCATAATTTTGCCGTGTCATTAGGAATACCCATTTTGTCTCTTTCTAACCCTATACACATGTGGAATATTGTACGCCGGAGGTAACTTTGACTGTGGGGATTAGTCATATGGGGAGTTGTTCCTTTTTGATATTATGGAATTTTCCTGTGGATGTAGTTTTAGGTATGCCCTAGCTCCAAATGCATAACCCTATCATCAATTGGTCCACAGGTGAATTAGAAAAATGTGGACTAAAATGTAATTCGTGTTGTTTACCAGTTATTCAGGCTGGAATCGCTACCGAGTCGAAAAACCTACCCCCGTATATCAGGGACTTTGGTGATGTGTTTTCCATGGCTGATACGGACTTTCTTCCCCCTCATAGACCATATGATTATGCCATCGATCTTATTCCAGGATTGAAATTCCCCAAAGGTCGTATTTATAATTTGTCTGGTCCTGAAAGAGGGTCTATGAGGGATTATTTGAAAGAAAGTTTACAGGAAGGTCATATTAGACCCCCGGTGTCCCCTATGGGTGCAGGATTTTACTGTGTTGAGAAAAAAGATGGTGGGTTAAGACCTTGTATTGCTTATCGAGAGCTAAACAAAATTACTGTCAAAAATCTATATTCTTTGACATTGATTCTGGACCTGTTTAATCAGGTTCTTGGAGCAAGATGGTTCACTAAACTAGATCTTAGGGGGGCCTATAATCTCATTTGAATTAAGGAGGGGGACGAATGGAAAACGGCCTTTAATACCCCTGTGGGTCATTATGACTATTTAGTGATGCCATTTGGTTTGATCAATGCCCCGGCTGTTTTCCAAAAATTTGTTAACAATCTTTTCAGGCAATTTATTGGAAAATTCTTGATCGATATTTGGATGATATTTTGATTTACTCACCTGACTGGGATCCCCGTTTTAGCCACACTAGGCAGGTACTGGGAGTCCTTCGAGAGAACCAACTATTCGCTAAAGGTGAAAAATGTATCTTTCGGGTACAGGAAATTTTGTTTTTGGGGTATATTCTCACACCCCAATCCTTTAAGATGGATCCAGGTAAGGTGCAGGCGATTCTTGAATGGGTGAGACCCTCCTCTCTAAAAGCATTAAAACGTTTTTGGGGGTTTTCCAATTGCTACCGGAAATTTATAAAACAAATTTCGGTTGTCGTTAAGCCTCCCACTGACCTAACCAGAAAGGGAACGGATTTTGTGAATTGGTCTCCCGAAGCCACTAAGGCTTTTGAAACACTCAAGAGGTGTTTTGTTAATGCCCATATTTTGGTCCAACCTGACCAAGAGAAGCCTTTTGTGGTCGAGGTCGATGCCTCCGAGGATGGGGTAGGAACGGTACTCTCTTAGGGGTCATCAACTTTCAGGAACCTGAGACCGTGCGCATTTTTCTCTCGTAAGTTCTCTCCTACTGAGAAAAATTATGATATTGGGAACTGAATTACTTGCTATTAAGTAGGCCTTGGAGGAGTGCCGTCATTTTTTGGAGGGGGCCCTATATCGGGTTACTGTTCTTACTGACCATAAAAATCTCATGTTTTTGGAGTCTGCTAAACGTTTAAATCCCAGACAGGCTAGATGGGCATTGTTCTTCACACTTTTTAACTTCTGTATTACTTTCAGACCAGAAAGTAAAAATATTAAAGCTGATGCCCTGTCCTGAAGTTTCTGTGCTTTCCAACCTCCTGACACCCCACCTGAACCCTATATTGCCGGCAGGAGTCATTGTGGCTCCGGTCTCCGCTGATTTGACGACCGAAATTCCTGCAGGACAACACTTGGCTCCGGTACAATCTCTTAGTGATAAATTATTTGTTACTGGTCATTTACGTCTCATACTGTTGGGTGAGTGTCACAACTCTGTTTTTAGTGGACATTCCAGGTTTTATTGGTGGCCCACCTTGCCTAGAGATGTCCACTCATATGTTTCCGCATATGAGGTTTGTGCCAAGTCTAAGACCCCTAGGTTCCGTCCTGTGGGTGAGTTACGACGACGGGCTTTTGTCCTGAAGAGAGGTCTTGGGTGCTGGCTAGTAAGATGCATGCTGTGAGGCTAGTGCGAAGATTTCATCTAACTCACCCGTAAAAACCCACTCCAGTAATTATGGGTCCGGTGGCCCCTCGTGGAAGGGGATTACTGTAACGGGGAGCCGGCGACGCGCTTCCGCCTTGCAGAGCCGCTGGCATCCCACCTGGTGACCAGGGGGCGGGGAGAACCAGGCCATGCACGGCTCTTCAGCGTGGCCGGCGTTCCCCTAGACAATGATCAGATGGGGAACTGAGCGCCGATAATGATGACTCGGCACTCGGCTATGCTGGGCTGTGTAATGTGAGTCACTTGACGCTGGCCACGTCATGTGCCTCACCACTCAGGGCTATTTAAACAGGCAGCCTGCTGGCCACAGGTTGCCTGTGAAAGGTCTTTTGTTACCCTCACCAGGATTGTGTATCTGATGTGTGCTTTGACCTCGGCTCTGTTTGGGACCTCGACCTCGCTACCTCCTTTTGTACTTGACGTGATTATTTGGCTTCTGACCTCAGCTTTGTTTGTGACCTTGGCTTTGTTTTAACCTCGACCTTGCTAGCACCTTTTGGTATTTACACATTCTCCTGGCTTGACCCTTGCTTTGTCTACGGTATTTGTATTTGTCTTTAGGCCCCTGCACTTATCTAAGAAAGGGCTGTGCAAGTAGTTAGGGATAGAGGTGCAGTGTTAGGCCAGCAGTCCATGCCGGCGTCGCTGGCCCTAACCGCAGGAACGGGTGCCGGGCTCCTTCTTTTTCCTCCTGCCACCCTTCTGACAAACATGCGCTACAACTGGCTTAGCTCTGCTATATACGTTCCATGCCAGAATTTTCTTCCTGCTGGAGATTTGCATCAGTACTGGAGATAGCATGGGTGTGTCTCTCTGCATCTATGAGGCAACACATACACGCCCTCTGTCTCAGCAGCCTATAGCTGCATTGTAGCAGGTACAGTATTTAAAGGCACTTTCTCCTACAGGAAGTTACCTGAGCAACCTCAGTCTCTAGCCTGTCTAGCTACTGTGCAAAGGTCTGTTATCTTGTCTGCTTTTCCGTGTACCGACTCCTGCTATCATACTCCTGGACTTCGACTGATTGCCGCCTGCCTCTGACCCCGGACTTCGTTTATGGACTTCGCCTGTTTTGCTGCCTGCCTCTGACATCGGATCTTGTTTATGGACTTTGTTTGTTGCCGCCTGGCCTGACCCGTTTCCTCCAGGACTCGTAAGTCCCCTCGGTGCTCGCTCCGAGTATTCTGACCCCCTGGTCAGCTGCCACTGATTGGGGACTACTCTGGAGTGGCACCTGGCAGCTACCCTAGGGCCCAAGTCTATCCCCACCACCAGGGCCACTAGTAAATACCCGGTAGCTGCTTAGTTACGTCCCTCCGGAGTATACCCAGTCAGTGGCGCAGTGGGTCCACACCCGCTTGCATAACATATGGGTGGATATCAGGGCTGCACTTATCCCTCCCTATCGTGACAGTATGAAATGGCACAGATTGCATGTTAAATTCTGTTTATTTTTTACTCTAACACTTTTTTCTATAAATGCAACTCCAGTTTTCTAAAGAAAAAAAGCCACAGTGATAAATCTGGAGAAACACTAATTAGCATAGTTAACCACACCCACTTTACCAACCACTTTACCAAACTGGAGTGAATGGTGTTCAAATGCAAGAAGTCGAAGAATTCCGAGTGCAGAGTATGGTACCCCCCTTCTCCATTGTGACTATTGGTGTAGCTGAGATCCAAACAGTCTTTTCATTTTCCTGAAACCCAAGTTTGTGCCTCAGCTACCTGTTGTGTTCCTCATTCTCATCCTGGATGGTAACGAATAGGGATGAGCAAACCCGTCGAAGAATTCGGCTGAACTTCAGGTCAAAGTTCAGGACCTGAACTTGACCCAAACTTGACCCTGAACCCAAACCCCATTGAAGTCAATAGGGACCATAACTTCACTTTATTTTCCGTTATAACATGGAAGATGTCGGAAAATAATGGCATTCTTAAGACGGAAAGCAAAAGGGAAACCTTTAGAAAAACCTTCAGTTTTGCATTCCATCATAATAGAAGTCTGTGGGCAGCATAACGGATCCTTCCTGGTTTCTGTTATGCAGGAGTCCTGTTTCCCTTGCATTTCGTCTTAAGAATGCCATTATTTTCCGATATAACCATGTTATAACGGAAAATAATACGGTAATTCAAAAAACATCCGAACACCAAACCCGAACTTCAGTGAAAAAGTCCGGGTCCGGGTACCCGAACTCGTAAAGTTCGGGTTCACTCATCCCTAGTAATGAATATTGACACTGGCTGCACTTTATGATCTACATTATGTTCCTGTAATTGTGTTTAGCCTATGAGTTTTGACACATTGCATACATCCTGATGTTATTACTGTTTTAGTTTTAGATTTCCATTCTGCTTTTTAAACATTGTGACTAGGGCTCTTTTTGTAACTGTAAATCCATGTTTGGTCTACACTACATGTTGTGTACAGTGGCTTCAGATGCAATCTGTATCTCCGTCAATGGGCTGTACTTTGCATTCAGCCAGAAGTGAGTCATGTGGAAGACACACGCATATGATTACTGTATTATGGTCTTTGTTTTCTCCATATAGTTTATTTTAGTAAAAACAGGTTTACAGATCAGATCATATATATATATATATATATATTTAGATCTGCTTTTGTTTTTTGTAAAACACAATTGTAGGGAAAACACATCACCAACACACAGATATAAGGAAAAGTCCAGAAGAGAAGTAAAAAGAATAGCTCTTACGTAGTAGTATAAAAGAGCAAAGTTACTAGTGCCTGATAGTCTGATAATAATGTGCATATGAAAGCTTTTGTTTTAGGCCCTAGTGTAATGGCTTTGATTCATAATGGAGCCATGGCAGGTAAGGCAAATCAGTTATTAAACACATCACAACTAGAGATGAAAAATTCGCTTCGGTCGGTCGGTCGGCCGAATTTTACTGACATTTTCGATTAGATCCGAATTTATTCGTGGCTAATCTCATTAAAAAAAACAGCTATTTCCTGCTGTAGAAAGCCTGTATAGTGGTGTAGAACATTGTGCCTCTTAGAATCACACTTATTTGGGCAGTTATGGGGCCAAAACTGACCAAATAACTCAAGTTTGAACTCAGCCTTACAGGTCAACGTTAGCGCCAGGTATAAAGAACCGTGCAGAGGCTCAAGATCCTACTATAGCATGAAAGAGCCCACTCCATTTACACCGTCAGCTGATTCCACATAGACTTTTACAGAACCTGTTCTATTAAACGCTGATACAAGTAGAGACCCCCTGAAAGAGTGGAGAAAGTGTCAGCAGTAAGTTTGTGTTGACGTTACTGATTATTTTACCCTTCCCCTGATTCGTTAGAACAATAACCCCCAAAAAATGGATCCTGTCTATTGAGCATCTGCCTTCACTCGGTAAACGTTTGGTCAGTAATCCATCAGTATTGCTGAAGCCCCCCCAAAAAAACAGGAGTGGATCCAAAACAGAGATGACACATGAAAGGAATATTTGCATGTCTTCTGTGTTTTGTACCCACTCCTGCTTTTGGCTACCAAATCATAAGCCAATTCTGATGCAAAATAGGGACCATGTCATACAGGCCTTACAGCTGCTACATAGACAGGATCCATTGTGTGTCTCATTTTTCCTTTCTTCTGACAGATTAGAAGAAGGGTCAAATAAATGATGTGTCAACCAGGCCAAAAAGGCAAAATAGTGGCACAGTCATGGAGTGGGGAAGGTGAAAACACCATGAGAAGTCCACAGAGTCGCCCAGTGACAGAGTAGTGAGGTAGCAGCAGCATGAGGAGACCACAGAGTGTTGAGGTGGCAACAGCGTGAGGAGACCACAGAGTGGTGAGCTGGCAGCAGCATGAGGAGACCACAGAGTGGCCCATTGAAATAGTGGTGAGCTGGCAGCAGCATGAAGAGACCACAGAGTGGCCCAGTGACAGACTGTTGAGTTTTCAGCAGCAAGAGGAGACCACAGAGTGGCCTAATGACAGAGTGTTGAGGTGGAAGCAGCATGAGGAGACCACAGAGTGGCCAAATGACAGAGTGTTGAGGTGGAAGCAGCATGAGGAGACCACAGAGTGGCCTAATGACAGAGTGTTGAGGTGGAAGCAGCATGAGGAGACCACAGAGTGGCCTAATGACAGAGTGTTGAGGTGGAAGCTGCATGAGGAGACCACAGAGTGGCCCAGTAACATAGTGGTGAGGTGGGGGGCAATACAATTACCAGCTAAAGATGGTGGATGGCAGAAGGAGCACCTGGCAGCAGGTGTGTGGTATCAGGAGGGTGGCAGCATCAGGATAGTAGCTGAAGCAGGCAGCCAGAAGAAACAAGTCTCTTTTGACAAAGTTTAGGCGTGGCATCATGGATGATCTAGTCTGATGTATCAGGCACTGGTGTGTGGAAATCCTTGCTATTCCAAGCCTGATTCATCTTCACAAAGATCAGTTTCTTCACAGTTCGGGTGGACAGATGCGTTCTCCTTGGGGTAACTATGGCCCCCGCCACACTGCTTGCCAGGCAGGAAAGCTTGTCCAGGGCAAACTCAGCCAGTTTCGGCCACAAATCAAGTTTGGCTGTCCAGTAGTCCAGAGGTGGCAGGTTGAATTCCAAGTATGCCACAACCTGCTGGTTCAGGTTCTGCTCTATGTCTACGTGCTGCTGCTGGTGAGTTATTTCTTCATTTGGCGGGTGAAGAAAACTGCTCATTAGTGACACTAGACTTAAGTTGCTGCTGAGGAGCTGGTACTGCTCCTGCCACCCAGCAGCCATGGTAGTGGAACGTGAGCACAGAGGGCCCCCTTGGTCAGACCTGCGTGAGGATGGGTGATGGTGCACATAGGCAGTAGCCAACTGACTACATAGGATGTTCCGATAGTAGTTCAGTTTGTCCTCCCTTTCAGTGGGTGTAAAAAAGGCCACCATTTTGGACCAGTAGAGCGGGTCTAACATGGTAGAGAGCCAGTAGTCATCACTCTGCCGAATGGTGACAATTCGGCTGTCATTATGCAAGCAACTGAGCATGCATCGGGCCATTTGCACAAGTGACTCGAACGGACTCCCTGCCTCCATCTCCACTGCATACTGCCACTGTCTGGGTCATCTGCCTCATCTTCCTCATCGCCCTGTAGCTCCTCTGGCTGCTCCTGTCACCTGTGTAGAAAAAACACCCATTTCTCTACGCATTGCTTGTGCTCGAATGTCCTCCTCCTCCACTAGTTCAGCCCCCACAGGGCTCATGTAGCTGTGAGATTTAGTCGCCACGTCTCTTGTCCCCTGGCACGCCAGATTTAGCAGCATCTGTTCCAGGACATGAATCAGTAGAATGACGTTGTTCATCCTGTAGTGCTGGCGACCGACAAATAAAGTGGCCTCCTCAAAGGGCCCGAGCAAACAGCAGGTGTCACGCCCTAAGATGCCATCGTTTATGGCCTTTTTCTGTTTATATAATCGGTAGAGATGTACCGAACTATTCGCTGGCGAACAGTTTCCGGTGAACATCGCATGTTCGCGTTCGCCATGGCGGGCGAACATATGTGATGTTCGGTTCGCCCACTATACGTCATCATTGAGCAAACTTTGACCCTGTACCTCACAGTCAGCAGACACGTTCCAGCCAATCAGCATACCCTCCCTCCCAGACCCTCCCACCTCCTATCAAAAAGCAAGACAGCATCCATGCTCTATCTTTTGCGTAGCCGGAAGTTCGGGGCCGCGGCTCCTCAAATGTGAAATCGGAGAGCACATAGTGTGCTCTCCGCATCACGTCCGGCCCCATTCACAATGAATGGGTCCGCATCCATTCCGCAGAATTGCGGAATGGATGGGGACAAAAATTGTGGATGTGTGAATGGGGCCTTAAGTCCGGATGAGTTGCGGATGCATTCAGTCAAAACTGTGCAATTTCACTGGCAAAGCCATTCAGTTTTGCCTGCAATTGCGTTCAGTTGTTCAGTTTTTTCCACGCGGGTGCAATGCGATTTGATGCGTTTTTCACGCACGTGATAAAAAACTGAAAGTGTACAAACAACATCTCCTAGCAACCATCAGTGAAAAACGCAATGCACCCGCACTTGCTTGCAGATGCAATGCCTTTTTCACGCAGCCCCATTCACTTCTATGGGGCTAGGGCTGCGTGAAAAACGCAGAATATAGAACATGCTGCGATTTTCACGCAACGCAGAAGTGATCCGTCAAAAAAAATGCTCATGTACACAGACCCATTGAAATGAATGGGTCAGGATTCAGTGCGAATGCTATGCGTTCACGTCATGCATTGCACACGCATGGAAAACTCGCTCGTGTGAAAGGGGCCATCTGCTGTAAGGACAGCATCCTGACAGCACCCCAAAAAGACCTTTTTAGGGCTGGTACATCAGTCTGCTTTTTTTTTTCTTCCATATATATATATTGCAGTTGCCTGCCTGTGTGTGAGAGGCCGCAGGCCCACAGACTGTACAGTGTGCACACCACTCATATAGGGTGGCACAGTACCTTGCAGATAAAAAAGTCATTTAATTTTTACCCTTTAATATAATTGTAGTGGCCTGCCAGTGTGTGTCAGGCCCACAGACTGTACTGTGCCCACTGGCCACTACTCATATAAGGTGTCACAGGACATTGCACGGCACACGCGCAGGGACCTAAAATTCAAACGAAGCGGACCGAGCATGGGTCTTTTTCCATCTCCTAGTTCCAAAAATCTATTCACTACACCGTCCCTGGCCCTGATAAGGGACAAAACAGAGATTAAACTGATAGGAATAGTACTTAGTTAAAGGGGTTGTCCAAGTTATATTTATTGATGACCTATCCTCAGGATAGGTCATCAATATCAGATCGGCGGGGGTCCGACACCCGGCACCCCCGCCGATCAGCTGTTTCTATACAAGTGTATACTACAGAGCCGTCCCATTGAAATGAATGGAACGGCTTGGGTGTAATTACACCTGCTCACCGCTGCAGGTGCAACGGCGAGTAGTTAAACAATGAAGAGGAGGCAGCACTGGCACGGCGCTCATCTTCTCTTCAAACAGCTGATCGGCGGGGGTGCCGGGTGTCGGACCCCCGCCGATCTGATATTGATGACCTATCCTGAGGATAGGTCATCAATAAATATAACTTGGACAACCCCTTTAACACTAGTTGCATTGGTGGCAAATTCCATTGCAAGTGCCCAAAATTAGAAGGAAGCGGACAGAGCAAGCTTTTTTCTCGATCTCCTCATGCAAGGATTCAATTCAATACACGTTCCCTGATAGGGGACCTAACAAAGATTAAAATGGTAAGAATAATAGTTCACACTATTTGTATTGGTGGCACAGTACACTGCGCAGTGCACGCTCAGTGCCCCAAATTGGAAGGAAAAGGACTGACTAACCATCTTTTTCCATCTCCCGGTTCCTAAAATCTATTCCATACACTGGCCCCTGATAGGGGACAAAACTGAGATTATACTGGTAAGAACAAATTTTTTTAATTTAAAAAAAAGGACAGCCTCTGCGAAACTGGGTAGTTTTTGGCCGCTTTACTGAACGCTCATGCACAATGGCTGTAGGCTCATGCGTCCTTTTGCGGAGGTGACAAACCTGGTCAGTCAAACCCAAGGCAACATCATCGACCTCATCCTATATGCGTTTTTTCTGGACCGTGCCCTGCAAAGAGTGCTGGATCAGGCCATAGATGAGCATGAAGAGGAAGAGTTGTGGTCACCATCACCACCAGAAGCAGCCTTGTCGTTGTCGATTGCTGGACCTGCGGCAATACAGAGAGAGGAGTCTGAAGAAGAGGAGTCAGAGGAGGAAGGTGGCTTTTGAGGAGATGGAAGACCAACCACATCAGGCGTCCCAGGGGGCTTGTTGTCACCTTTCGGGGACCCTTGGTGTTGTACGTGGCCGGGTGGAGGAAGAGACCTTCAATGACGTCAGTAAGGACAAGGAACGGGACATGGCTATCTTGGTATCCAACCTTGTGCAAATGGGGAATTTGCGGTTGTGCAAATGAACTGTTTGCGGTTGTTTGCAGTGCGTTAAACGTGGAGTTTGCTCTGTCACTGTGAAGCGGGCGTAACCCTTACACTACCTGATCAATACAACATTACATCATACCTGATCGTATACACACACTGGATGTTTTAAAGCACGTTATTCCAAACAATTTAGGAATGTTAGGTGATTTATGCCCTTTATGGATTAAAACCCGACTCTGCGTCAACTACGTAATTTTCTATGGGAGTTTTGCAATGGATCCTCCTCTGGCATGCCACAGTCCAGGTTGGTCCCCTTGAAACAACTTTTCCATCACTATTGTGGCTAGAAAGAGTCCCTGTGGGTTTTCAAATTCGTCTGCTTATTGAAGTCTATGGCGGTTCTGCCATTTGCAGAAGTTTTATGTTCGCGGCATCTCTAATAATCAGTACAACATATGGACGGTGGAATTCCAACCGGTGGAAACATTGTGTATTAGCCTATGTTGGGGTATGCCTTTGCTTAGGAAAGGTGAGCTTTGCGGTGTAAAAGTGGCTGAAGTGCATGCGAAGTTTCCTGGCCATTTTCAGGATGTCTTGCAGCTGGGGTGAAGACTTCAGAAACCACTTTACAACCAGATTGAACACATACACCATGCAGGGAGCTTGGCTCAGCCCTCCTTGACGCAGCGCCGACACCATGTTCTTCCCGTTGTCGGTCACCATGGTTCCAATTTTTAGTTGTCAAGGAGAAAGCCAAGATTCTATTTCTTGATGAAGGACGCGGTGCAGTTCCTGCTCTTTGTGACTCCGTTTGCCCAGGCAAACTAGATGCAGAACAGCATGACACCACCGTGCCCTGCACATGTGGTATTCTGGAGGAGTACTGTAAATTGTCCCTGCAGTGGAGGCTAAGGACACGATGGAGGATGAGGAGGCAGAGGCGGACATTGTCGCATTGTCGCTGGCCAAGTTGCTGGTGTGGTTGGGCAGTAACCACATTTACCCAGTGGGCCATAAAGTACACATATTGTCCTTGACCATAGTTACAGCTTCACATCTTCACATGTTAGCGCTGCTGTGCACTTTGGCAGACACCGACAGACTCGAGGACTGGCCCACCTTCTATTCTACACATGTGTGCAGGGCTGGTCCTGCCTTTTTCACAAAGAAAAGATGGCTTTGGACTCTGCACCTCGGCTCGGCAGAAGCCATTAGTTCTCTGAAAGGTGCAGAGTCCAGCACCAGCAACTTGGACAGGAGCATGTTCAGCTTCTGCACACATACTGTTGTCTCTTGGCAATCTCTTTGGTGATCGATTGCTGATGAAATAACTGAAGAGTAGGAGAATGAGGAGCAGGAGCATCAGGACCAGTATATGATGGGAAGGACAGACAGCTCCCTTCAGCTGAGGTGGTGGAGCCTTGACTACATGAAATAGGGTGCTGCGGCAGGCTGGACCACCACATCGGAGCCACGGTTCACCCAGACCACTTTATGGTGACACTGCATGTGTTGATGCAGGGCTGTGGTGCCAACATTGGCACCCTGGCCACGCTTCATCTTCTGCCCACAAATTCGGCAAATAGCCATGTTCACCTCCTCTGGCGGCTTAACAAAAAAACTGACACACCGCCGAGTTTGCCATTTTTCCCCCCACACTCCGCACTGACTGCCTGCTACTGCTCCCTCCGTGAACCCCTGCATCGCTACTTTTTGGGCAGGTAGGCTCCTGCAAAGTGGGTGGTGAGGTAACGAGAATAGATGATAAACTATAAAAGCAAAATACCCCTCAAAAAGGTAAGGGCAACTCCACTTGATTTTGCTCTTGCCACATATGTTCAGTAATACATATATAATATAATGTAACAAGCTATGTATCATGTCTACCCTATTGATCTGAATAACAAAGATACTTATTGCTAGTTATTATTTAATCTAGAGATTATTATCACATATACCAACCAAAGGTTAATACATTAATATAATTTTGGTGAGGATGACCTAGTGACATGAACACTGACAGATGTTACCATCAATAGATGATTTTTTGTAACCATCTCCATATAGGTACTATCGAATATGATGACACTTAAAAGATTTTTGGTATTTTGCTTACTATCCTGCATACTGTATGCTGATACTAATGTATCCCTGATAGATGTCAGACCAGCGATTATTTAAGTGCAGACGCATGCGCGGCCCTCCATGAACGCCGATACCATGAGATTCCATCTAGCGGAGCAACAAGAGGAGCAAGAGAAATTTTCAAAGTGCGGGCGCATGCGCGGCCCTCCGTAAATGCCGACACTATGTGATCCTATCTAGTGGAGTAATGAAAGGAGTGGGAGAAATTTTCTAAGTGCCGGCGCCTGCATAATCCCCCTGACAGCGTCACTACACGTCACGATGACAAAACAATAGACGTAGAACGGGAGGTAAGTATCTGATTGGAGTGTGGCAAATCAATCAGATGGAGAGTATCAGAAATACACGGGTCCCGGCAGTACCGAAGGTTTAAAAAACGATCCACGCCCCCAACACAGCTACCTGTAATTATATCCCCTGAAGACGCCGAATCTTCAGCGAAACAAGTTGGGATACAGGGATTGATGTGTGTGTGTGAAACCTTTTAGCTTTCAGGGGCAGTCAGAAAGGGACCCTACAATTGGAAATTTGAGCTAGCTAGAGCAACTTAGTGAATGTACGAATCAAGGAATGAATGAAGGGGAGTGTACACTTTATAAATCACAGCCCCAGCGTTGTGGCCATATAGCTGGGTGCTATGAATGACAAGTTCTCCCCCTTTGTATCTAACATAGCTAGCAGATACTCAGCATTAAAAGGAAATAAAAAGGAATAAATGGGTGGTATACCCTAAAGACTGAGCTAATACTGCTAAGTCATATAGCTGGATGCTAGTGACTGATACATTTTCTGATACATTTCCCTTTCTAGAGCACCCTGAAAATTTTTAACTTCACCTGTTTAGTTCCTATGTAATTGTTTTTAGAGAAGATAGAAATAAAAATTTGAAATTTTAGAGTCTAGTCAGTGAGAGTGCAAAAAACGCTAAAAGGTTCTTTGACCGATAATAAATTGAAAAGTATAGTGGTATACCCCGGGCACATTTGGCTCTCAACCACCCACTGCTGCCACCCTGCTGACTCACAGCCACTCTACCACCTTGCTGGCTCAGCTGCTGCCTCACACGTAAGCTGCCAACCTCTTCTCCTGATGATGATGAAGCCCCTTCTTCACCCGGCTCCCAAGTGCGATCAAGTACATAATCATCATCCGCTACTGTCTGCACGTCGCTGATGTCCCCCTCAACAGTCTCAGGGCCAGGAGCCTAATTGCTCGCAACACCAGCTCCCATGCAACTCTCATCATCACTACTTGCCGGTCTACCGGAGGAAGCGGCGGATGTCTCCTCCAGATCTTGGCTGGGCAGTAGCTGCTGACTGTCCTCTAGTAGCTCATCATCATTGAAAAGGGGAGCTGAGTCTACGGCTTATAATACTTCTCGCGCTGAGGGAACAGAAGATGACAGAGGCAGGTAGAGGACAGTTGGGGGAACAGGGCCTGCTCCTGTGCCATGGCAACTAAGTGTTGTGTCAGAGGAACCTACCGACTCTTGTCTGGGGGTTTCTGATGCAATTTGCGACAAAGTCAAAGACCGAGTCAACTATTCAAGCACCGCTGGGTTGCTGGTGAAGACATGACCACTAGATGCCACTGGGAGCCTCAGGTCTCTCCCTGCGACTCCTGCTGCCATCCCCCCTTCTTCTGCTGCTACAGAAACATATTGGCCACTGCCTGTTCCCTTTGAAGGGCCTGTCACTTGTCTGTCTGACATACTGTATAATAAAAGAATAAAATTAAAAGTAAAATAATATATCCCAAAAAAGGCTGTAGCACAATGTAACTTTACCGCAGAACGGCAAATGAGACATATTTTTTTCCTATTAATATACCCCCTAAAAAAATGTATAACAATTTAAATTTACCGGAGAACAGCTAATAGGATGTACTTATATTTCCTATTAATATACCCCCTAAATGGCTGAAGTACAATGTAACTTCACCGTAGAACGCCAATTATGACGTATTTTTTTTCCTATTAATCCACCCCTCAAAAAAACGGCTAACAATGTAAATTCACCGCAGAGCGGCTAATAGGACGTACGTATATGTCCTATTAATACACCTCGTAAATGTCTGTAGTACAATGTAGCTTCACCGCAGAACGGCAATTAAGACGTATTTTTTTCTCCTATTAATCAACCCCCCCCCAAAAAACAATGTCTAACAATGTAAATTCACTGCAGAACGGTTAATAGGACATATGTATATTTCTTATAAATACACTGCGTAAATGGCTGTATCACACAGAACTTGCACCCCAATCACACTCAAGGTTTGCTGGAATTACTGAGCTATCATATAGTGCTAACCTAAAAGCTGCAGTATAACTACAATTTGGATCCCCAATTAGTGCAGCAAGGTGTAATAGAATCGCTTCTACTACCCAGGCTGTACACTCTCCTATTGCACCCGGTTCTCCTTTTATAGTGTAGATAATGCCTCCCTATCCTTTCCTTACACCTTGACTAATCTTTCCCTGAACTTCTAAATCATTTTTTCAGCACAATAAAGTCTTTCCTAGCACTGTCCCTAGCGCCTGTCACATCTCTCCCTGCACTTGTGGGTGATCCCTCGTTCCCAGAGTTCTTTGCTCCATGTCCTAATGTGCATCAGCAATTTTAGGAAAAAATGTGATTCGTTACCACAAAGCGTGAGGAAATTCGACTTCGGTGCAAGTCAAATTTTTCCTGAAATTTGGATCAAATTCCACTTCGTCAACTTCAATTTGCTCATCTATAATCATAACAAATCCTATGGATCTGATTGATTTATAATGGGTTCAGTCAGGTTTTCTATTGGATTCCAATATTTTTGATGGCAAGATAAAGTTGCACACTATGCTATTCTTACCATGAAAATAATGCAAAATATCAAGACATGAACAGAACCTAAGTTTAGTGTCTTATTTAGTTTTCTGTATTTTATACAGAAGAAAGCATGTCTTATGCTTTTATATTGTTTTAATAAAGCTAGTTGTGACCTTAATTGGATCATTTTGCTTTGTGTAGATGTGTCTTTTGCACAGAGCTTACAAGCTACAGTGTGGTGGTATTTGTGTATGACTATCTCAAAGTATTTAGAAATATAATGTAATTAAATATGTTTTGTACAAAATAATTATAGCAAGTCTTTATGATAACGCAGCACATCACATATTAATCATAAGCACATAAAATTTTTTACAGCTCCAATATGTTATTACAAAGGTCTCATTTAAAACACTTTTGATCTTGCATTAGAAACTGATAAAAGTGGACGAAAATAGCAACTGGAGTCTGGAAGTATTGGATATTAGCTACCATTGTGGCGTCGCATTTCTATCAAGATGTAATTAGCATTAGAACAAGCTTTTTTTTTTGTGCAGACGGGAAACAGCCTACTTATTAATGATATAAACTATATATATATATATATATATATATATATATATATATACAATATTTTTTTATTTATTTCAGATGAATCACATAAAAACGGCGCTCAAAGACATTTTACTGTGAATATTGGTGAGGAAAACAAGGGACAATAGCAATTGGAAAGACAGGTGCTCTCTGCGGTCTTACTAAACTCTCATACTGATGTTAAAATTGAGAGATTAGCAAACATATCCTACTATGGAGGACATGTCTGAGCCCGTGCCAAGGTTTCTCAAGTAGCTTGAGACCTAACACTCACCTACCTGTGCCATATGGGCAATACCAGGGGCTAGTGGGCGAATTACAGGAGTGTAAAGGCCAACTCGCAGCATAGTACTCAGTTACCTCCAGCATGTAGCCATGCCTGCAATGAGAGGAGGGAGAAGGCCTCACAGGTGCACCAAAATGTAGCCTGTGGATGAAAATCAGGCACATTTACATACGAGTTAATACACCTCCAAGCATCTATTTATACAAAACGACAGAAAAAATAGCGTGGTGTTAAACAGACAGGGAATACTCAAACCCAAATGCAGTTGTGTATATATATATATATATATATATATATATATACAGTCATGTGAAAAAATTAGGACACCCTTTGAAAGCATGTGGTTTTTTGTAACATTTTTAATAAATGGTTATTTCATCTCCGTTTCAACAATACAGAGAGATTAAAGTAATCCGACTAAACAAAGAAAACTGAAGAAAAGTCTTTTCAAGATCTTCTGTAAATGTCATTCTACAAAAATGCCTATTCTAACTGAGGAAAAAGATAGGACACCCTTGCCCCTAATAGCGAGTGTTACCTCCTTTGGCTGAAATAACTGCAGTGAGACGGTTCTTGTAGCCATCTACCAGTCTTCGACATCGGTCTGAGGAAATTTTACCCCACTCCTCAATGCAGAACTTTTTCAGCTGTGAGATGTTTGAGGGGTTTCTTGCACGTACAGCCCTTTTCAAGTCACCCCACAGCATCTCAATGGGATTCAAATCTGGACTTTGACTTAGCCATTCCAGGACTCTCCATTTCTTCTTTTTCAGCCAATCTTTGGTTGATTTACTAGTATGTTTTGGGTCATTGTCATGTTGCATGGTCCAGTTCCGCTTCAGCTTTAATTTTCTAACTGATGGTCTCACATGTTCTTCAAGCACCTTCTGATACACAGTAGAATTCATCGTGGATTCTATGATGGTGAGCTGACCAGGTCCTGCTGCAGCAAAGCAGCCCCAAACCATGACACTTCCACCTCCATGCTTCACAGTTGGTATGAGGTTCTTTTCTTGGAATGCTGTGTTTGGTTTACGCCAAACATGTCCTCTGCTGTTGTGTCCAAATAATTCAATTTTGGACTCATCTGTCCAAAGAACATTATTCCAGAAGTCCTGGTCTTTGTCAACTTTATCTCTGGCAAATGTCAGTCTGGCCTCGATGTTTCTCTTGGAAAGCAAAGGTTTCCTCCTTGCACACCTCCCATGCAAGTTAAACTTGTACAGTCTCTTTCTGATTGTAGAGGCATGTACTTCTACATCAACAGTAGCCAGAGCCTGCTGTAGTTCTCGAGATGACACTTTAGGGTTTTGGAGACCTCTTTTAGCATCTTGCGGTCTGCTCTTGGGGTGAACTTGCTGGGGCGACCAGTCCTGGGCATGTTGGCAGTTGTTTTGAAAGCCCTCCACTTGTAGACTATCTTCCGGACAGTGGAATGGCTGATTTCAAAATCTTTGGAGATCTTTTAAATCCCTTCCCAGACTCATAGGCTGCTACAATCTTTTTCTGAAGTCCTCTGACAGCTCTTTTGCTCTCACCATGGTGCTCACTCTCACTTCAACAGTCAGGAGCACACCAAACTAAATGTCTGAGGTTTAAATAGGGCAAGCCTCATTCAACATGCAGAGTAACGATCTACTAATTATGTGCACCTGGTGTGATATACCTGTGTGAGATCTGAGCCAATTTAAGAGGGAATACATGTGAGGGTGTCCTATCTTTTTCCTCAGTTAGAATAGGCATTTTTGTAGAATGACATTTACAGAAGATCTTGAAAAGACTTTTCTTCAGTTTTCTTTGTTTAGTCGGATTACTTTAATCTCTCTGTATTGTTGAAACGGAGATGAAATAACCATTTATTAAAAATGTTACAAAAAACCACATGCTTTCAAAGGGTGTCCTAATTTTTTCACATGACTGTATATATATATACAGGGAAGCAGATCCTGCACTTGTAGTCCATTGCTAATGGCGATCCCCAGTAAAAATGCATACAATGGAGGATGCCTGCAGCAGACCACAAGTACCACAATAGACATCCTACACAAGATGGTAATTGTGTGGATGTGATATACAATATAACAATAACAATTGAAAAGACAGGTGCACTCTGCGGTCTTACTAAACCCTCATACTGATGTTAAAATTGCGAGCTTAGCCAACATATCCTACTATGGAGGACATATCTGAGCTCAAGCACCGTGCCAAGGTTTCTCAAGTAGCTTGGCACCTAACACTCACCTTCCTGTGCCATATGGGCAATACCAGGGGCCAGTGGGTGAATTACAGGAGTGTAAAGGCTGACTCACAGCATACTCCTCAGTCACCTCCAGCATGTAGCCATGCCTGCAATGAGAGGAGGGAGGAGGCTGTGAGCCCCACCCAAGACTGGCTGATATGGCCCAGGCCTCACAGGTGTACCAAAATGTAGTCTGTGGATGAAAATCGGGTACATTTACATACAAGTTTATACACCTCCAAGCATCTCTATATACAAAACGACTGAAAAAATGTCGTGGTGTTAACCAGGCAGGAAATGCTCAAACCCAAATGCATGCAGTTGTGTGTGTGTGTGTGTATGTGTATATATATATATATACAGGGTAGCAGATCCTGCACTTGTAGCCCATTGCTAATGGCAATCCCCAGCAAAAATACATACAATGGAGGATGCCCACAGCAGACCACAAGTACCACAATAGACATCCTACACAAGATGGCAATTGTGTGGATGTGATATACAATATAACAACATAACAATAACAATTGAAAAGACAGGTGCACTGTGGTCTTACTAAACCCTCATACTGATGTTAAAATTGAGAGATTAGCCAACATATCCTACTATATCCTACTACACAGCTCGGGACCTAACATTCACCTACCTGTGCCATATGGGCAATTGAGTAGAAGAAAAAGAGAAGCAGTTAATCCACAAATCAAGGAGTCAAAGAGATTCCAGAAGAGATGTAGTGGGCGCCAGCAGTGCAGGGTAAGCAAAAGAGTAGTAGGTACGGGAATGTGGGAGGCTGCTGGAAAGGAAGACAAGTGTATGCAAGGAGCAAACACTTAGCATGCAGTTGTAAAAAATGAACAATGGTCAAGAAAAGCTCCCAAACGCGATCGTGGGAAGGATCAACGGAATAGGAGTGATATCAGACTAATGCATAAGAAAGAAAAGACAGCGCCAATCCCTTAAACCAGAAATGTGCGGGTAATAAGCAAAATCAGGACTAATACGTTTCAAGCCGCAAAAAATAAAGGTATAAAATACTGAATGGATAAATAACATAAAATAATAATGGATATAAATGCCAAGATAAATAAAATGGCAGTAATAATCATATGGACTCACTTCGCTGGGAGGTGGTCCCTGGATAAACTCAAGACAACAGTGCCTTTAACTCCCCTGGCCAGGATCGCTTGAAGAGATGTCAAGGATCAGCTGCAGCACACGTATGGAGGATTCTGGTTAATCCATTTATTGGTCAAAGATATGTGTCTCAACGCGTTTCGGGGATATATTCTTCTTCTTCAGGAGTAAGATACATACAGGCAGTAAAATCAGTTTAAAATATAGTTAAAAATACCTTAAATGGATGAGATAGTGTGATATGCCTTATATAACCATGTGGTCCATTGTGCAAGTCACGATATGCGTGCCAAAAGTTCAGTGACCAGAAGTGGTGGACAATGTGTAATGGGCACATGGGGTGTAAAGGAGTTTAACGCGAATCACTATTAGTAATTGACATGTTCCAGTGATTCGTTTAGACCGAATGGGACCAGTGTGTTTAATTTAGAAATCCAATACATTTCTTTATGGCATAAAGCCTGGTAACAATGTGGTACCCATGCGAGCGGACTTGCCCTAAGTAGGGAAGGATTTCCATCATGGTAAAGTGTAAAGTGGCATGAGACTCTATGAGTGATGACTTTGCGTTTGATGATAAATCTGTGCTCATTCATGCGTTCCCGCAACGTCTGTGTAGTATGACCCAAACACTAACCCAGGACCCCCACCTCACATTACCCCTATTCCATCGAGAGTCAAACCTAAGTCTATTTTCTACCCACTTGAGAGTAAGGGTCTGCACACTGAAAGTTTTTATAACATGGTAATGTCAGATCTCAAAGAAAAACTACCTACAATCGCCATCTCTGAACAGGAGAGAAACCTCAGTCCTGATCTCACTCGAGCCCTTAATACGGATAAAAGGGGAGGGTATAGTTATCATGGACTCTGACTACTATATTTCAGAATCCCTCCGCATCCTATCCGACCAGGAATACTATACACCACTACCATCTGACCCCACCCACGAGTACAAAAAAGAACTTCACAAACTCATTGATGAAGGCTTTAATAATGAAATTATTGATAAAAGAGTGAGAACCTTCTTGAAAATTCACCATCCATCACTTCACCATCCAGCCAGATTTTATTTTTTACCGAAAATACACAAATCACTCATTAGCCCCCCAGGTAGCCCTATTAAATCAGGTATCGGATCCCTTACCACCAATCTATCAGAATATGTTGATGGCATTCTGTAAACCTATGTCATCAAACTACCCTCCTACCTTAGAGACACTTCCCACCTATTAACTATCTTAGAGGGTTTTAAATGAGAAGAAAAATACCAGTGGGTAACCCTTGATGTTACATCTCTATATTGTAACATCACTCACTCATTGGGCATTAAAGCCATCAATGAACTACTATCTGCTGACCCCCTGATGCCTGAAAAAAAAGGCTGTTTATTGTAAAAGCCATCAAATTTATTCTTAAACTACTTCTCATTTCAAGAGACCATCTATCATCAGGAAAAAGGGACCGCTATGGGCACTAAATTTGCCCCGTCTTACGCTAATCTGTTTATGGAGGAGTTTGAGGATAAAATGGGCCTCCTCACACATCCCATCCTCCTTACACATCCCAAAATCAAACTTTATAGATGGTACATTGACAATATTATCCTAGTATGGGATGGCAACTTAGAGGAACTAACCCTGTTGGTTAAGAACCTTAATAACCACCAGTGGAACACCTGTCTTTCACCTTAAATTGCCATAAGAGGGAAGCTATCTTTCTAGATTTATACCTTAATATAGTTGATAATCAAATTGTGACCAAAACACATTTTAAACGTGTCGACACTAATAGTTACCTCGATTTTAAAAGTTGCCACCACCATAGGTGGGAAAATAATATCCCCTACAAACAAATAAGACGCATCCAATGTAATTGTACTGATAATAATACTCTAAAAGAACAACTGGATTTAGTGGGAAAAAGATTCCTAGAAAAAGGTTACCCTAAGAAACTAGTGCAGGAATCAATCCGCAAAACCTCACTGATAACCCAGAAAGAATGCTTATCAAATAAGGTAACAAAAGACATTGATCCCAAATATTCCCTACCCAGTCTAACCACATTAACTGATTAAACATTGGACAGTCCTCCTAAAGGATCCCATCATTAGAAAGACTATCCCGAAAGTTCCGACTGTCATCTTCCGAGGGCCAAAACATTGAAAGATATTCTGGCCCCGTCTTACCCAACTTTCAAATAATCCCATAGTAATCAATGTTCCTTGGTGAAAAGCAAGAGAACTATCCCTGACTCCTGTCAGTATGTATAGACCCTGAAGGTGGGAAAATACATACGCCGAAACCTAAACACCCTAGTAGCCCTGATATGCCCTAGAGGTAGTGAAAAGGGAAATAGACTACCAGTTCTTTCCCAGGGGAATGAACCAGGATCTCCCTGAGGCCTAGTAAACAAGCACAAGGGAACAACCAAATAAGAACAAAAGCGACACTTAACTTCAGCTGTGATGGACGAGCAGGAGCACCAGAGATGAGCTCACACCAGCTCTGCCAAACCCAATAGAAACTATCTACCGCATAGTCAGAAGGGTGGGGTCAGACTATAAAGGGTAGAAGTGATGACCACTGAGCAACAGCTGAGATAAGGAAAGTGGTCTTTAACCCAATCAATACTGAATCAAGAGAAATCAAGGAGGCTGTTAGATTCGTCCACGCTCAGCCAATCTCCTTGATCTCCTGACATCAGTCATCTGAGGGACCGTGACAGATATATAACAATTAGAGATGAGCGAATTTCAGGTTATGAAATCCATTCACGCTTCGTTTACTGGTAAAAGGGGAATTGTGTTATGGATTCCGTTACCACAGACCATAACGCAATTCTATGACGGAATGCATAACGGAATGCTTTTAGAGGCATTCCGTTATTCATTCCATTATTATAAAAATCTATGGGCTGCAAAACGGATCCGTCCTGTTTCCGTTATGCAGGATCCCTAACTCACAAAAAGTTAGGGATATTTGGCTTGTGAGTGAAATTTCAGGATGAACCTAAAATGCACTCTAACCTTTACAGGTGAACTTAATGTGACCTTTTCTAAACTTTTGCATGCAAATGTCCAACTGTTCAATGTTTCAGTACTTTTTGCACAATTTGCTTTTCTCTAATAAGCAGCTTAACGGCAAAATTCACAACAGGTGTTTGATCTATAAATTGCCCAATAAATTTCCTGTTTCAATAAGAATTGGTAGTTAAACAGTCCTCCTCATGATGCTGTTTACATTTTCACATCATGAGACCAAGATGACACCTAACAAATGATCAACAGTAATGCACCATTGCAAGGCTTCAAGCAGAATGTTCTCAAACGGCCACTGAGCTTAGTGTCACAGTGTCATCAGCAGGTTGCAACAGAGATAGAGAGAGAATGGAAGAGTCATAGAAGGCATAGAAGTGGACATCCTTTTGCAACATCTCACACTGATGACCACAATGCACTGTGGAACCGGATGATGAATGCCACAGAACTCAAGGCTAATTTAAGGGAGGCATCCAAGTGTCATGCCAGACCATTCAAAACCATTTACATCAGCATAATCTGATTGCTAGCGACCTGTAAGGGTACCAGGGAGCATCATTAGGGAACAGCTGCTGGAGACTTGGGTACCTCAAATGGAGTGGCCTGTGCTTTCTTCAGACCTAAATCCTATTGAAAACCTATGGGATCAGCTGAGTTGCAATCTAGAGGCTTGTAACTCTGTACCCCAGAACCTCCATGACCTGAGGTCCACCCTTCAAGAAGAGTGGGATTCTATGCCTCATCAGACAATAAGCATGCTTCTACTTAAATGCCATACTTTCATGATATAATATCACTGCAGCGTGAACATTTTACGTTTTCCATAACTTTCACCCAAAAGCTAAATATCCCTAACTTTTTGTGAGTAGTGTGCGCAATATATATATATATATATATATATATAAAGCTTTATAGCTTTATATATATACATATACACACACACAAACACACAAAGCCACACAACGATTTTCTATGAACGAAAAAAAAATCAATTTTGGTATGACTAACCTTTGCCTTCAAAAGAGCGTCAGTTTTTCTTGGTACACTTGAAAACAGTTTGTGAAGGAACTCGTCAGGGAGGTTATTCCAAACATCTTGGAGAAATAACCACATATCTTCTCTGGATGTAAGCTTGTTTAAATTCTTCTGTCTCTTCATGTAATCCCAGACAGACTTGATGACGTTGAAATCAGTACGCTGGCGAGGGGGGGCATATCATCACTTCCAGGACTCCTTGTTCTCCTTTACACTGAAGATAGTTCTTAATAACATTGGCAGTATGTTTGGGGTGGTTGTCCTGCTGCAGATCAGATGCCACCCTGAATAGTATTGCATATTAGGGCTGTTAAAGTTTTTTTTGAACAGCACAAAGAAATGGGCAGTGTTGAGGACCATAGACCCAATGGTCTGCTAAGGAAGCCTAGTGCAGCAGAGGAAGACATCATGTTCATTTCCCTTCAAAATTGTTCAACGTGCAGAATTAATCCATACCACTAAATTTACATGCACTTATCCTCATAAAATCATCAGAATGGGAAAGACCAAAAATCAGGTTTTAACAACCTATGAAATTAATGGCCTACACCATTTGAAAAATAAATGCACCCCCCCCAAAACCTATATATTTCCTTTAAGCAGGCAACCTGTTTTTTGTAGTTGCCTTGATGAACTGTTGGCAACCATATCTACCTTCATATAACTTTTTGACAAACAGGAATTATTTTAAAAAAAAATGGATCAAAACAAATATCTGCACCTAAAACACACATGAATTCAAAATTGCTAAATTACTAAAATGCACGCTTTAGCTTCTTCCTTATGCAAATAATATATATTCTGCTTATGCATACACCAAGGGGTGAAAAAAAGGGCTAAAACGAAACTTTTATTACTACAGGTAAAAATCTTTATAGATGCTAACTACAACATAAAATAGTCCAACATAAATTGGTCATACCAATCCAGTCATAATGGTGTTTCTCATACTTAGTAAGATGTGGGTACCAATATCTAGTTTGAATCTTCACAGTAGGTCCTGGATGGGTTTAGAATTCAGGTGATGCTGTAAAGCGAATGACAAGTGTATTACTCACCATATTATACCCTATAATGCAAAGGAAGGGGCCCTTTACCACCCTGCCTATCAAATACAGAGCACCTGCTCCGATAGGGGTGACCCCATCAGGAACTTGACTCTCAAATGGCCATATCCCTAAAACTGTCCCTTATACCTTTCCCAACATGGTGAGGTGAGGTATGCTCTACACCATCTGTATACCACTTAGATTTGGCCCCCTGGCATCACACAGGCGCTCCTATTTACCCAGTGAGGGGTTGCGGTTTGTTTTTTGGCCATAGAGCACTTTCAGTGTAACTGCCTACCCTACACTCTATAGACACCCCCTGAAGATTCCAACTAGCGGGCTGAAACATGCCATGTTGGAAAAGGTGTAAGGGACACTTATAGGGATATGGGTGTTTGAGGGTCAGGATCCTGACAGAGTTGCCCCTATTGGGGCAGGGGCTCTGTATTTGAAAGTTAGGGTGGTATAGGGTTCCTTCCATTGCATTATAGGGTATAATATGGTGAGTAATACCACTTGTCATTCGCTTTACAGCATCACCTGAATTCTATCCCCGTCCAGGACCTACTCTGAAGAATCCAACCAGATATTGGCACCCACATCTCCGAGTATGAGAAACACCATTGCCACTGATTGGTAAGACCCATTCATGTTGGACTATTTTATGTTGCATTTAACATCTAAAAAAAGAGAGATATGATGTGAGCATTCTGTTTCCTGTTGGTTAGAAGGACTTTGCCCACAAATTTTTACCTGTAGCTTTTTTTGCTTATCCCCTTAGTGTGAATATTTTTTCAAGTTTGGTGTTAGAGGTTTTTCCACACCTTTACATCTGTAGGATTGTCTCATAACAGCTTATACATACAATGCCACACATGTCTACACTCAATACTGAAATGCAAAACCTGTTGAAATGCAACAACCAACTTTTGCATGCAAGTAATCAGAATTATGTAATATAAAAATTTTCATCCCCCTTTACAAACTGTAATGCTAATTAAATATAATACATTCCTAACCCTAATATAATGCATAACTAAGGCTGTTTTTAGACAGGTATGATATGGGTGCTTTATTACTGCTATATTATGAACACAATAACAGAACCTCCTGTAGTTCATCAGAAAATGAGTTAGAGCGCCAAACCACTGGTTTTGATGAACCATGGGAGATGTGGGTGTTGCACGCATAATACGGCACAAACAAGTCAGTGAGTGAAAATGTTTTCATCTGTCCAAAATATTTTAGACATTCCTCTCTAGTGATATTCATTATCTGTCATATTCGGGTGTGGGAAGGAAACACCACACCAAACATAGGAGGGAAAGGGGTGAGGGAATAAGGCCTGGAAACTAGGAAAAGGAGATGTACACTTCCTAGTAAAACCCTAATCAAAGCCATGACTAACTATCAGTATGAACAGACCCCAGAGGTAGGTGAGTTCATACACAGGAATACCTAGTGTCCTAACTCACCCTATAGGACCATGGTACTAATGTCAGGAATGAGACAACCTGTTCCTTCAAAAGGAAGTACCAACAGGAGTCTCCCTCAGGCCCTAATACGAATGACAGGGAAATGCAACACAAAAAATAACCCAAACAAAATACAAAAGGGAAAGAAAACACTTAACTTCAAGTGGCTATGGCAGCACCAGGAACTCAACTGAGATCCACACACCAGCTACCCACAACTCCAACAGAAGCTATAAACCACACAGCTTAGTGGGAGAAAAAACAATAAATTGAGAAGATTAAATGACCCTAATATCCACACCTGGGGAAAATAGGTGTGGCAAGCACCAGAAACAACACAGATGTCATTTGATCGAAACGAAAAACATTTCAGATCAAACAACGTGTTGCCAGTCTCACCGATCTCCTGCCACCTGTAGCGGGAAAGTCAGTGACATTATTATTATTACTACAGCATGGTTATTGTACTCAATAGAGTGGCTATTTACAGGATAGTGACAGTATAACCTATGCTTCTCGGCACTGCAGTATCATCATGTTTAGGGAGCATTCTGATTTAGTGATATTCAGTCAGATTCCACAGATGGTTGCTTTGCCCCACACCAAATGTCTGAATCCGTGGTTCCCCTGATACTGAGAAGGATTACTATTGTGACAACATGATCATCAGTAGGGTAAAACTAACCACTCAGTGATTTAAAACTAACCACTTGGTCCAAGGGATGACTTTCAGAAGATTGCACAGAGGTAACTGTCCTGCACATTTGCTGTATATACTTGGCGAAAATGGGGCAAAGCTACAATTTTTGGGATTATGACTGAATAGCTTGAAATGATGGTGCATAGAGCTGGATACCTCTGGACCTGAGCGCAGTCAGAAGCCCTGCTGCCTCTCCCTTGGAGCGGATGACATGTTTGTTGAGAACTCGATGCTAAATCATAGGTGACCTGATTCTGAGTCAGGGTTTCATGCATATCAGAGAAGCTACTGTATCTCTCTGCAATCTACTGAAGTCATCTCTTGAACCAACTGTTAGTTTTACCCTATAGGTTGCATGTCTCCTATAATCACTCACAAGCCTTCATGCTTAGTGTCTGCTTGGTCTTCCTAAATCAATAAAGTGTCCTGACCATTCAGCAGCTGCTTCTCCTCTGCTGTTCTGTGAAGTCTTTAGGGTTATTTTCTTTTGTCAGGTAAAATGCTGTCCAGGGGATTATGAAGCTGTATTTCATGTCTCCTATCTAGCACCTTTACTTGTTTAGAGAACTAAAAAGTGCCCACAATTTCTCAAATCAACCAATTTTCAGTTATTTTCAAGTAAGCTACAGCAGTTTCTTACTGTATCTATAGACAGCATTCCCCACCTATCTAGTCCTCATTCTTAGTTATTGAAAGCTTAATATCCTGGCTGGCTAGTAAAGACTAACTGTAGACATACATTCGTTTAGCTGACTGCAATCTCTCATGATCCTCATTACACATGCCTGCTCACCTCGGTCCTAAACTTGGAGAGGACAGAAAACCAATTCCTCTTGCTGTAGCTGAAGCAAAAGGATTACACCCCATGCACACAACCCTCTGTATTTTGTGGTCCTCAAAATCCGGACCCTCAAAATACAGATAACATCCATGTAAAGTCCGTGTTTTGTGGACCCACTGACTTTGTATCAGATCCGTGTGCTTTCTGCATCTGCAAAATGCGTACCACACATGTGTGCAAGAGGCAGTGGAAAACCAACTCTCCTATGCTTATCTTCGCTGACATCTGACATCAGAGAAGAATTGAAAGACCCCCATACAGTTTAGATATTTGCCAGGTCCTTCTGAAATCAGCTGACATTTATATATTGTGTTTGGCCAGCTTTAGGCCTATTGCACACGAACGTGTGCGCCCCGTGCCCGTATTATGCACTGCATTTGCGGATCCGCAATATATGGGCACCATTCCGTGGCCATTCCCTATCATGGATGCGGACCCATTCATTTCAATGGGTCCGCAAATCCGGAGATGCGGAACGGAATGACAGAACGAAACACTACGTAAGCACTACGGAGTGCTTCCGTGGGGTTCTGTTCCGTACTTCCGTTCCGCAAAAAGATGAACATGTCCTATCTTTTTGCAGAAAGGGCAGATCGCGGACCCATTCAAGTGAATGGGTCCTTGATCTGCTGCGGCTGCCCCACGGTCGGTGCCCGTACATTGTGGACCGCAATTTGCCGCCCGCAGCACGGGCACAGGGCTCACACGTTCATGTGAAAGAGCCCTTAGGCTACTTGCACATGCAGGTGCACAGCTGTAATCTCCTCTAAAAATGTTAATGGATAAAAGATTTGTAATATGGGTGCACATTTTTACTTTTGTATGGCATCCAAATTATGGATTATGCGGTCATTGCATTCAGCTTCCTAAACCTGAACAGCCACACAGTTCCTTATACAATTGGGCAGAGTATTTCATGATCCCTCTGCCCAATCACTATGGTAGTCTAGGGGAAGAAGCATATTGACTTTTCTTTTATTATTCATTATTACATACTATTACTATTCACTTTACGTATAGTGTAACCAACAATATAGTTTGTTGAAAACGTCCCTATATTCTTGTGCTCCTTTGCTTATAACCTCATATAGTATTGCAATATTTTAGGTAAGATAAGTATCCAGTTGAGTTCCATAGTTTTCATCTACAGTAACAGTGGAACATTTTTTTTTAAGGCAGGGTACTGGATAAAACAAAACACACGAATTATATAGTAGATGACATTAAAGTGAAGTCCTAATTAGCACTAAGTACTAAAATTATCTGTTAAAACTAATTATGTTTGGAACAAACTGTCCTGTATACAATTCTATATTATCCTAAGGGCTCATGCACATGAACTTATTTTCTTTCTGTGTCCGTTCCTTTTTTTTTTTTTGCGAACCATATGCGGAACCATTCATTTCAATGGGCCCGAATTCTGTTTCCATATGTCCATATTCTTGTTCCGCAAAAAAATAGAACATAATTGTCCGCATTACGGACAAGGATAGTACTGTTCTATTAGGGGAATGAACACAGACATCATCCGCATTTTTTGCAGATCTGTTTTTTGCGGACCGCAAAATACATACGGTCGTGTGCATGAGCCCTAATGTTGGATTTCCACAGGGCAGTTATCGGGCTGATTATTGGGAAGGAGCGTTCATACGAACGTACTATCTGTCTGCATAAAGATTCCACAGACCACTTGATAACCAAGCAAATCGCTTGTTCACCGGGTGAGTTGATTGCCTAAATCATAGTTTCTGGGCAGAAGATCGTGCCATGTCAACAACGATCGGCTGCCCAGAAGCAATAAATTTGTATGAGAATGAGCAATTGCATTAATCATACAGTGGTAGTGGAGGTGGACAGGCAGTTATAAGAAAAAAAGGTACCTTCCCGATAATTGCCTGCTCAGTTGGCACGTGTAAATACACCTTTAAGCTGAGGCAACCAATCATTTCTTCCAGCTTTCCATGCAATATTAAGATAGACATATATAAAAATTGATTTAATTCCTTTCAAATGTACAAGAATGAAAATGTACAGATGTTTATTGCTGGGAGATACGAATAAAGCAGCAATATTACCTTCTAGTCTAGCTTATAACATCCAGTAGTCAAAACAGTGTTGCATTGTGCATTTATCAAATGGTCTTTAGATTTACTGCTAATGCTGTTTAGGAAGCATGTGTTAATGAAACCTTAAGCTGGCAATATAGTGTTAATTGTTATGTCTAAAGCCATGTACATTTCGTGACTAAAGGCCCCTTTACACGGACCAATGATCAAGGCAATTATCTAGGAATGCTCCTTCCAGATAATTACCCTGTATAAAGGTGCCACCAAAACGCTTGCTCATGGGGTAAAAGCATTTCTGGTGCGGCCACCTAAATAATGCTTTCTGAGCAGCAGAACATGCTTTCCAAGTAGCCATCTGCTACAGAAATACAATCATTTTTCACAGGAACGATCCCTTGTCTGTATACAGCAGAGGTGATTGCTGATTGTAAGTGTAGCTTTCACCTCCCATGAAGAGCAGGCAATTATCAGTACAAACTGTTTATTCCCAATAATTGCCTGCTATGGCGGCCCTTTTTAAAAAGGCATTAAAGCTGTGTTAAAGGTCCTAAAGACATTAGACTATTTCTGATTAAACCCGCTGTTTTCTGCAGAACCAGATGAAAGTCTAATGTGCTGCACAAGGCAGAAAGTGCAGATACTATCACGGGAAAAAAGGATCAGGCACTTTAATTTTTCATGCCCAATACTTTTGTTCTCCCTGGAGAAGCCTTATCCTATTTGTCATATTAAAAATATATGTGCACTCATCCAAACTGAGTATGTACTTGTACGGTGGAGTTGGTAGAGATAGCTTTCAACAGCCAAATGTTGAAGTTTATGGTACATTTAGGCATTTAGGACATGCACCATCACAAAATAAAGAAAAACATTTAGTGCGATTGTGTAACATAATCTTGTGACATTGGGGGCAAAATAGTCACATAGGGAATATGGTTATCTAATCAATTTTCTTTTATTAAATATAAATGTAGCCACCATTTTTAGACAAGCTCAACGCATTAACGCAGCAAAAACACATTACAGTAATACAGCAAATTGCCTTAAAGTTACCACCCTGGTGAAGCTGGTGTCAAAGTGATGCTGGCTACATCTGTATGTAATGTCTATGAAAACTTCATTAGGATATATACAAATGCATTATTTTTATTGTAGATATTTGTTCCATTTAACTGAATGGGACTTTGTTAAAATCTATGGGCATGCTGGAGAAACAAACGCTTTCACACATGTTGAATGAATCTTCATTTACTGAAACTTCCTCAACAAATCTGAAAATATAACCTAAAAAGTAGTGTTTGGATGATTCATTTTTTCTTTGTTAAGGCTCAGAACCTCACCGATCTCCCATTTCCTGATTCCCCGCCAGGCTCTACTTCCTGGTCCCAGTTGACACACACAAGAAATCATTGCCCAGTCAATCAGTGGTTGTAAAAGTGCCGCCAGGGATTGGTGAAGTAGTCACTGTATCCAGTGGGATCAGAAGACATCATAATGGCTCAGTTGTGGTGTCAGCAAGGTGACTATGATTTATTGTTTTACATTATTCAGAGCCCTGAAAGAAAACATTTAATCATCTGGACAATTCCTTTAATATGTTACAACTCTTTAAGGATGTTGAAGAGACTCCCAAGAAAAGGGGAGATCTCCACATCCCTTCACCACCAGTGATGGTTTTGTTTTTCATCATCCTACACCACCAGGGAGAATAAAATGATTCCCTTCACTACCCTAGACCTTTAGGATTATTACTATTAATGTCTTCACTATCTTAGACAAACTTCATTTTGATGAGTATCAATGCCCTCAGCTAATAGCCAAAACAGAGATGAGCTGAAAAGAATATCTCTTGCTCTGGAGAACTGATTTCAATGAGCACTGGATTCAAAGGAAATGTTTAACTGTTGGCAGTTTGCCCTGGCTGGACCAGCTGATCCCCATGGGCTGTGACAACGAGTGGCCCACAAATGAAATTACATGTTTATTGCTGTGGAAGCTGCAGTGGGCTGTTTAGATGAGACAACCCACTGATGCCACCTATGCCCACTGAGAATACAAGGTATTACCGCTAGAGTAAATATGTTTAGATGTTTAGATGTATTATTAGAGTATCCTGGTTACATGGTGAACTTGAAAGTATTTTATGCCTTACCACATTAAATTCCTTCATCTGTGACTGGAGGAAATGAAGCAAGATTTTTTTCTTGTGAAAGGGCCCACAAATTCTGTTGGTGTCTCTAAATCTTGGAGTGCCTTCTCCTTTTGCCCATGGCCTTCTACTTACCACACTGTAATGTAACTTATGTAACCTTTAAAGAGAAAAATTGTTGGATTTCAATTGTTAGTCTGCGTTTAAATTGAATATCATAGAGCGTACCTACAGTTATTTGTGATTTTTAAGGATAAGCTGTTATATGTCTGAATGAAGAATAATACTATATCTGGCTTTTATATGAATTGTATCTTATACTTTTCAACAGTTTTCCCCTCTGCAGTTCTCAGTTTACCCTGAGCTAGTGGGTAGAGACTGGCTATTGTCAATTCTCTCATACACTACACGTAGAGAAACAGGAGATCCTGCTCCCTCCCTCTTACTCACTCAGAAGCAGCGACAATTTCATATAGGAGATTATAGAGAAATACTTGACAGCATTGATGGAGATAAAGTACTTGGGGTGAGATAACAGACCTGCTGTTAGCTGCTATTTCTCTGTCATTCCGCTCTGCCCCCCATAGACTTGTATGGGCAATATGTATGTCTCTTTGCAGTTCTTCCATACTCCAACCCCAATTTCCCTTTTCCATAGACCTTAATGGGCAGATGCACTCTGGTTATTAAAGGGGTCACCTGGGTTAAATAAAAACTCACGCCATCCCTGTAAACGGTCATAATAACAAAAGAATGAATACCCACCCTTTTCTTCCCTGCTTCTTCCTGCGCTGCTGCAATTTGTTTTCCTGGCTACAGCAGTGAAGTTCCATGGACACATGTGACTTTGCAGCTGGTCACTCCCCTCAGTAGTGATGTCCCTTATAGTGCTGAGGCCAGTAATTAGCTGCATAGTGTGCACTGAACGTCACCACTGCAGACAGAAAGATGACCAGCAGTGGAAGGACCAAAGCGTAACACTGGTAGATGAAGGGGGGATTTTTTTATTTTACATCATTTACGAGTGCTGTCTGAGTTTTATGAGTGAGTTAAAAGTACATCTTAAAATAAAATGGATTTAGCAGAGAATTCAGAGTGAGTGGGCATTTTAGGAGAGGAGGATGAATGGAGCCTTATAAATGGAGAAAGAGGTTCTTTCCTGATAAGATAACATAGTAACATAGTATATAAGACCGAAAAAAGACATTTGTCCATCCAGTTCGGCCTGTTTTCTATAAGTTGATACAGAGGAAGGCAAAAAAAAACTGTGAGGCAGAAGCCAATTTTCTCCACTTAAGGGGAAAAAAATTCCTTCCCGACTCCAATCAGGCAATCAGAATAACTCCCTGGATCAACAACCCCTCTCTAGTAGCTATAGCCTGTAATATTTTTACACTCCAGAAATACATCCAGTCCCCTCTTGAATTCCTTTATTGTACTCACCATCACCACCTCCTCAGGCAGAGAGTTCCATAGTCTCACTGCTCTTACCGTGAAGAATCCTTTTCTATGTTTGTGTACAAACCTTCTTTCCTCCAGACGCAGAGGATGTCCCCTCATCACAGTGACAGTCCTGGGGATAAATAGATGATGGGAGAGATCTCTGTACTGACCCCTGATATATTTATACATAGTTATTAGATCTCCCCTCAGTCGTCTTTTTTCTAAAGTGAATAACCCTAATTTTGATAACCTTTCAGGGTACTGTAGTTGCCCCATTCCAGTTATTACTTTAGTTGCCCTCCTCTGAACCCGCTCCAGCTCTGCTATGTCTGTCTTGTTCACAGGAGCCCAGAACTGTACACAGTACTCCATGTGTGGTCTGACTAGTGATTTGTAAAGTGGTAGGGCTATGTTCTCATCACAGGCATCTATGCCTCTTTTGATGCAACCCACTATCTTATTGGCCTTGGCAGTAGCTGCCTGACACTGGTTTTTACAGCTTAATTTGCTGTTTATTAAAATTACTAGATCCTTTTCCATGTCAGTGTTACCGAGTGTTTTACCATTTAATATGTACTGGTGACTTGCATTATTCCTTCCCATGTGCATAACTTTACATTTGTCAGTGTTAAACCTCATCTGCCATTTCTCTGCCCAAGCCTCCAATCTATTCAGATCCCTGTGTAGCTGTATATTGTCCTCTTCAGTGTTAATTACTTTACACAGTTTAGTGTCATCTGCAAAAATAGATATTTTACTGTGCAAGCCTTCTACAAGATCATTAATAAATATATTGAAGAGAATAGGGCCCAGTACTGACCCCTGAGGTACCCCACTAGTGACAGTTGCCCAATCTGAGTGTGTACCGTTAATAACCACCCTCTGTTTTCTGTCACTCAGCCAGTTACTTACCCACATACAGACATTTTCTCCCAGTCCGAGCATCCTCATTTTATATACTAACCTTTTATGAGGTACAGTGTCAAATGCTTTGGAGATGTCCAGATATACGACATCCATTGATTCACCGCTGTCAAGTCTAGAACTTACCTCTTCATAGAAGCTGATTAAATTCGTTTGGCATGACCGATCCCTCATGAAGCCATGCTGATATGGCGTTATTTGCTTAATTTCATTGAGATACTCCAAAATAGCATCTCTTAGAAACTCTTCAAACAGTTTACCAACAACAGATGTTAAACTTACCGGCCTATAATTTCCAGGCTCTGTTTTTGGACCCTTATTGAATATTGGCACCATATTTGCTATGCGCCAATCCTGTGGAACATTCCCTGTCAGTATAGAGTCCGTAAATATCAGAAATAAAGGTCTGGCTATGACATCACTTAATTCCCTTAGGATACAGGGGTGTATGTCATCCAGTCCTGGCGATTTGTCTATTTTATTCTTTTTAAGTCGTTGTTGTACTTCTTCCTGGGTCAGACAGGGCACTTTAAATGGGGAATTTACTTTTACATTCTGCATTTTATCTGACAGTTTATTTTCCTCAGTGAATATAGTGGAGAAAAAAAAATTTAATCGTTTTGCTTTATCCTCGTCGCTCTCTGCAACACCCCCCTCATTGCTATGTAGAGGGCCGACTCCTTCAGATTTATATTTTTACCATTTATATAATTGAAGAACATTTTAGGGTTAGTTTTACTCTCTTTGGCAATTAATCTCTCGGTCTCTAGTTTGGCAATTTTTATTAGTTTTTTACATATTCTATTTTTTTCCTTATAGTTTATCAGTGCTTCCTGGCTCCCCTCCTGTTTTAGTGATTTATATGCTTTTTTTTTGTCATTTATTGCTATCTTTATGGTTCTATTTATCCACATTAGTTTCTTATTGTTTCTTAGCCTTTTATTCCTATAAGGTATGTACCTTTCACAATTAGATGTTACAATGCTTTTAAAAATATATTACAAAGTTTCTTGTACACACTTTGCTTGCCAAAACACTGTTATAGTGGCTGTCTGCCACTGTCGGCTATACTGAATTGTGGCCCTATAAAGGTATAGTGGACATTTAGCAAAGCTTTCAGCTTACTGAATTAAGTTGTCGAGTCCTATGATTCCTGTGTATGAAGTTGCAAAGTAAGGTGGGATTGAAATCATTGGGACGTCTGAAGAAGTGCTGTGTTGAAGATTGTGAGTTATGGAAATATCGAACTAGCGATAGTATGTTTCAGGTGTATAATGACTCAGAAATAATAGCAGATTCCTAACTGCTGGACCCTGATACTATATTCTGACATCTGGCAGGGGATGCGCTGCAGGAAAGGATGTGTGACTATTGACTGATAAATGGAGTTTTATTCCTCTCCATGTAACTCAAACTGCAATGATTATGGTGCTGTGTATCTGTCACTCATTACAAGTTGCCAAGTGCAGAGGTTTTCAGCTGTCACACAGACCTGACGCATCTTTGAACATTTTTTGTCTCACTTATGGAATTAGGTAAAAGAAAACAAAATGCTTACATGCTGCTTACTCAGTGACATAACTGCTGGGGGAGATTAGATTATATAAGATTTCTAGTAGTCATGAAATTCTTCATCAAAGGGAATGTGTCATCAGAAAATGGCCAACTGTTTAAATCAAATTATTAGACTTTCTGTTCTTCACTAATTACTTTTCTGCATTCATCTCATTCCAAACACATGAAGGATTACAATGACTGAGACTAACTGTATATATATATATATATATATATATATATATAGCACAGTATTCACCTTTTACTATAGGTTATGGTCAGAGCTTATCTACTCCCTCTCCCTGCACAATGACCTCTGCATACGTCACAGGACATGGCTGTAAAAATCTGATAGAAGTCAACAAATCCCCTCCAGTCTACTGTGTCTGTGGCTCATAGTGGCTACTGTAAAGCATATCTCTAAATGATGTTAACAATAGCTCAGGTAAGAGGGCAGCCCACATAATTCCCCAGAAAGTAAAATAAAAAAAATCAAATTGCAAAATAAAAAAATTTGAAAAAAAGAATATGTACTGCATCAGTATCTGTTTTTAATTGGCAGTAAAAATTGTAGGAAACACATTGATCAGCTTTCAGGTATATGATGCGCTTCTTACGATTTTGTCAGAGTTCAATAGATAAATATATCTGAAATAAGAACGTTTGATATTTTTTTTTAATGACCATAAGTTTATATCAGGGCTGGATAAATCAAAGCCTGCTCTTGGAGCCAGTTTTAAAAGCTTTGTGACAAAGTAATTCATTATGAAGCGAATTTCTTTGTGAAATTCGCTGAAGCAGCTTAATTGAAGTTTTGAAAACTTCGCTCATCTCTACTGGCTACTGTCATAAAAGTATCTTAACCCTTAAAATAAATATGTGACCTTCCCGAAGCCTTATTAAGTGCAGCACTAAAAGAGTAATACTGCTGCTGCTGACTAGAGATCTCTAATTTCGTATGTATTCCAGTACTGGTTTGCTGGTGACAGTGGTGTATAGGGTTGAGTATCTCCTTACAAATTAGCAATCTCTAGTTAGCAGCAGTGCTATTCATGTAGAACTGTACTTTAAAGGGCTTGGGGAAGTGACAGTAGCCTAAAGTGTATACATTTATCTACTGGCTGCCGAAAGTTTACTTCTTAAGTGTAGATGACTCTTTATAACATATGAACTAATACTGTTGTAGAGAGCTGAAATGACCAGCCCTCTGTGAAAAAAGTACTGAACACAGCACTGAAAGTGAGCACACAGCAGTTGGGTCAATGCTGTGGAACATCCCGGGTTATCATAGGGTCCTGGGCGTCATAGGGTCAGGGTGCTGGCAGGATGCAGTCTCTGTCCTGCCAGCATCCCTTTGTTTGTTGATCACTGGTAAAACTGATGTAATGACCAGAAGCAATTAAATCACTAATATATGTAATCAGTTAAAAAATAAATATCTGAGAAGATCTACAAAAACAATAAAAAATACATTTAAAATAAGCCCTAAAATGAAAAATAAAAATAGGCTTCTGCAATACATTGTCCTGAAAGTACCTTGTTTGTGTAGAGAACCTCTAGTAAGTCATGTCAGACATAATATACTGCATGTGACTGTTGCATTGGTTTTAATCAGATGAGTCTCCTCATTGGTCATCTCTGCCTGTTTCTGCTTCTGGACGGATTATCTTGCCATTCTATGTTTAAATTATGGACTCATGAGACAAATTTGATTAAAATGTTAATGCAGTTTTAAACAGACATGTTGACTACGGTATGTGTCTCCAGTGGTCTTTTTAAGGAAAAGTGTGCTAAAAATCCAACAAGTGACGGCCTTGTGCTATAGCTCTCCTACATTTGCAACACTTTTAATGATGAAAGAATTAATTTGCACTATTTTATTAATATACTTTATTGACTTTTGGCACTCACATAAAAAAACTTCCTTCACAATATACAATATTTTAATGCACATACCTTAAATATGACATTGAACATGTGCTGTTTATAATAGCCGTTTCTCAGTACCAATAAATATTCAATAAATATGAATAGGCGTCAGCTACTCACTTAAATCCCTGCTCATTTTGGGCTTATTAGTCCAGTGGGCAGTACTACTCACTGTTTGACAGTCTTCAATGTACAAGTGTGCTTATAGAGATAGGACCACCCTCTTAACTCCTAAGCATAGAAACCGCAGAGATTTATATGCATGAATTACATATTATAGTGAATATTTTCCATAAAACGATATATTAATTTGCTTAGCTCCTTCCGCTCTATCACATGCTGCCTGCACATCAGCCGGGGTGTTCAGTAAAGTTCCCTTTAAGCATTTGAACTTTATTATAAAAAGTGCTTTTGTTAAAAAAACGTCTATTTCCTGGCTTCAGAGAGCCTTTATAGTGGTGTAGAACACTGTGTCTTGCAGTAACATGCATAGGGAGTCTGCTGTGGTAGTGAAATAATACTGTTAGTCCGTATGACATGCAGATGACAGGCGTCGCTCTTAGAATCACTGCATACTTCACTTATTTGGGCACGGGGCCAAAACTGACCAAATAACTCAAGTATGAACTCAGCCTTACAGGTCGGTGTTAGCACCAAGAAGAAACACACTCCTTTTACACCCTCGTCAGCTGATTCCACATAGATGTCTACAGAACCTGTTCTATTAAACGCTTAAACAAGTAGAGCCCCCCGACAGAGTGGAGAGGGTGTCAGCAGTAAGTTTGTGTTGACATCACTGATTATTTTGCCCTTCCTCTGATCCATCACCCAGTGGGCCGTAAAGGACATGTATTGTCCCTGACTGTAGTTACAGCTCCACATGTCGGCGCTGCTGTGCACTTTGGCAGACACTGACAGGCTCAAGGACTGGCCCACCTTCTGTTCGACATGTGTGTGCAGGGCTGGTACTGTCTTTTTGGCAAAGAAATTATGGTTTGGGACTCTCCACCTAGGCTCGGCACAAGCCTTCAGTTCTCTGAAAGGTGCAGAGTCCACCACTTAGAAAGAGAGGGACTGCAGCACCAGCAACTTGGACAGGAGCATGTTGAGCTTCTGCGCCATTAGATGAGTGCACGAATACTGTTGTCTTTTGGCAATCGCTTCGGTGATTGATTCCTGACGGTATTACTGACGAGGAGTAGGAGAAGCAGGACCATCAGGACCAGCAGATAATGGGAAGAACAGACAGCTCCCTTCGGCTGAGGTGGTGAAGTCTTGACTGCCTCAAATCAGCTGCGTGCCACTGGGTGATGTAGCGGTTGCTGCGGCAGGCTGGACCACCACATTGGAGCCACGGTTCTCCCAGGACACCTTATGTTGATGCTGCAAATGTTGACATATGAATGACTGCTACTGCCACTGCTTCCGTGAACCCGTGCACCTCTGCTTCCCGGGCAGGTAGGCTCCTACAAAGCTGGTGGTCTTTCCTGGGCACATTTAGGTCCTGACCTCCCACTGCTGCCACCCTGCTGACTCCTGTCCACTTTAGCAACTTGCTGGTTCCGCTGCTGGCTCGCAGGCAAGCTGTGACCCGCTTCTCCTGATGATGATGAAGCCCCTTCGTCACCCGGCTCCCAAGTGCAATCAGCTACATCATTATCGAGTACTGTCTGCACGTCACTGATGTTCTCCTCAACCCTCGTTGGGTCAGGAGTCTGACCGCTCACAACACCAGATCCCAGGACACTCTCCTCATCACTACTTGGCCGCCTAGTGGAGGAAGCAGCGGATGTCTCCACATCTTGGTTTGCCAGTAGCTGCTGACTGTCTTCTAGTAGCTCCTCCTCACAGCATACAATACTTCTCTGGCTGACGTTGGTGACGTTTTTATTGCTACCATCTTGGGGTAAATACGACTTTTTGATCACTTAACATTATGTTTTTAGGGAGGTGAGGTAACTAAATAATCAGTTTTGATGTAAGTTTAATTTTTTTTTTTTTACAGCGTTCACCTGGTGGGGGCGATCATGTGATAGCCCCAGTAGCCACGGGCGTAGGAAGCGGGGGGGTCGGATCCCCCCCAAGAAATAATGCGGGGGGGACAGGTATGCAAAAATCCCCCCCAGCGGCAGCGCAATGTGTACGGCGGTGGCGGGGCACAGGGAGATGAACGCTTCCATTGTGGAAGCGTTCATCTCCATAGTCATCTGTATCGCCGTCCCCAGGACAGCGATACAGATGGCTGTGCTGCGGAGCAGGAGAGGGAGAGGCGTCTCCCTTCCCTGCTCCTCTGATCAGATGTTGGTACAGGTGGCGCAATGACGCCATCGCGCCGTCTGTGAGCCGTACAGTGCGGGACACAGGCCGGAAGAGGTCCGCATCGCATCGCTGTGACGGATGGAGGTAAGTATAAGTGTCTTGTTTTGTGTGTGTTTTTTTTTTTTTCTTAAACCGGACTCACTGGCCCATAAGGAGGGGGAGGGTAGAGAGATTTTTGGCACTTGGGGGGGGGGGGGCGGAGAAATGTGGGTGTGGCTTGAGGGTGGGCGGGGACACAGGGGCCCCATAAGTGCTGTCCCCCCCAGATTTTTGGGGCTTCCTACGCCCCTGCCAGTAGCCCCAGTTACAGGGGAAATACAGCCCCGAGAGAGGTTGTACAGCAGTATACTATGCTGTACGGCCTCAGTGCAGGGTTGATCGAGGTCTGTGGAAAACCCGGCAGCTCCTGCACTCTCCCGGCCCCGGGCGGTCACATAGCGCTTTCTTGCTGTATACACAGCGCTCATTCAGTGCAGTGTATACAGTGATCTAGAAGGCAGGGAAACCCAGGAACGGTCCCTGCCTTCTCTCTGGGGTGTCACTGCAGCTTCTATCTCTGAAAAGACATTTAGAAACGTCCAATCAGAGATAAACCCGACCATCCAGGATGTTTATAGTCAATGGGCGTTCGGGAAGTGATTAAAGGGGCTCTCATTTATCATGTAGAAACTGTTAAAACAAGGCACTTACTAATGTATTGTGATTGTCCATATTGCTACCTTTGCTGGCTTGATTCATTTTTCCATCACATTATACACTGCTCGTTTCCATGGTTACGACCACCCTGCAATCCATCAGCTGATAAATGCCACTTACTGAAGTGACAAAATTCCTTTAAGTGTTTTTTCATAGTATGATTGCTTAAAAATGTTACTTTAATTCTCCTCTTCTTTCAACTTGACTGACAGGACAACAGGGAGGAGGCAGAGAGTGGCGCCTACTCAGAACTACATGGCAGAGGCTCAGGATTTCAGTGGCACTCACTAGTTGATTAGAGGCTTGCTTTTATTCTTAATCTATTAAAACTGGACAATGAATGGATGGTGTATATATATATCAGACAACAGCTATCGCACTTTACATAGGACCAGGAAGAAGCACAAGAAGCGTGAAACAGCTGTTCTCCAATGTATATATATCATTGATTGACTGTCCAATTGTAATGGATTGAGAATAAAAGCAAGTTTTTAATCAACGGGTTAGAGCAGTTGATCTTCTACATTGTTCTATGAACTGTGCTCTGATTATTAACCATATTGCACCTCATGTGGTTGTCCTGTTTGGGCGTAAGGTGGAGCTGCTTTGAGTGCCAGAGGTTTTTCTTAGAAAGTGGACTCAGTGGCACTAAGGGTGGGTTCACATCACTTTTTTTCATCTGTTTAACGTATACAAAAAACGTATAAGTTAAACGGGTGACTTATACTGATGCCATACAGTGGCATCCGTTCACCATAGAGTTCCATTGTACAAAAAAAAAGGTATTTTTTTACAGGACTCTGCAGGATACAAGAATGTGTATACATACAAGGTGTGCTGTGTTTTTGGATCCTGTTTTTTCTAACAAATACATCAAACGGAGCCATAAAACGTGATGTGAACCCATCCTAACACTGACCTAAGGGAACTTAAGGTTTTGCTCTGGAAATGATTAACTTATATTTAAAGGGCTTCTGTCACCCCCCAAAAGCCTTTTTTTTTTTTTGCCTCACTAAAAAGCTTAAAGGGCGATTATTCTAAACATATTCTTGTTAACCGTTTTTGTAGGTTAATTTTGCTATAAAACGTTATTTTATAATATGCAAATTACCTTGCTACCAGCAAGTAGGGCGTTTACTTGCTGGTAGCCGCTGCATCCCGCTTGTAAAAAAACGCCCCTCCTGGGGGGGGGGGGCGCTGCTGGGGCATCGTCTATATAAGCATCAACAGCAAGCAGCGTTTCTTGGGGGGGGGGGGCTGCTTGAAGCACACTGTTCTCTATATGATAAAATTATGTAGAGGGCAGTCTTCCCCCTTCCCCTTGAACTCTGCTTGCTGCTGCCCCCTCATACTAACACTCCCCCCCCCTTCCCCATTAACTTTTTTTTACTTTTGACAGTGCACAGCTGCACACTACTTACATTGTCCGTAGCTGTGCAGGGTACGCCCTCTGGAGACATTACCTGTCTCTGGGGATTGGAGTTCGTCTCTGGGTAATTATAAATCACTGAGCCGGGCAGGCAGCGCGGTGGAAGACAAGTCCAGCATCCCGCCCGCTCAGTCCTGTCTCTGTCTACTGAGCTAGGCTAGCCAATCAGCAGCAGGCTATTAATGCTGCTAAATGCTGATTGGCCAGTTCAACACCCAGCAGACAGACAGAGGAAAGTGCATTGGCATAGGCTGGCTAGGGACTGTCTGTCAGGAGCCGGCAGGAAGATTGATAAAATATGTAAGCGGAGGGGGGGCCCTGAGCACATGGGAAGCAGGGCCCGTCTGAGCCCCAGATAGGTAGAAGTGATAGTGGAGCCACAGCAGCTATGTGAGTGTAATTAGGGGCGGGGCCTTCCATCCACTCCGGGGCCCCCCCCTTCACGGGCCCCATAGCAGCTGCGTGGTCTGCCACTATTGTAGGTATGCCACTGCCTACTGATATATCAAGACCTTGATAGATCTTTACTACACCAGAACATCTATTCTAAACAAGTCCTCTGTAGAATAATGGTTAACAGTTGGATCACGAGGCTGGTGCTGTCCTCTGGTTTAGAAGAATTTTTGGAGAAATTATCTTTATTTACAGTTTATTGATAAGTAGAAAATAATGCATTTTGAAAGCGTACCACTTTTTTCATCATGTTTAGACAGGGTTTACAATAGGGGTTTTGTAACCTGATGATGAAATCAAAAAATTGAATTGAATAAATCACTTATCAATAAGTTGGAACTAAAGATACTCACTTGAGAAATTATAATCATTTGTATAGCACCAACATATTCTGCAGTGCCCTACAATTCAGAGGAAACATGTGCAAAGTGGACATTACAGATTAATAAGTCAACAATTCAGACAATAGGATTGAGAGCCCTGCTCGCGAGAGCTTACAATCTATGACGTTGACAGATTCCACTCCAGATGACAGCGCCAGACTAGTGACTTAACCATTATCCTGTTAACATCCGGTGACAGCTCCTTGTTTGTCAGCTCAGATCCAAGGAGGTAGTCTATCAGGGATATATACCTATACTTTTGGTAGTGTTGTGCCTGTAGCAGGTCTGTGTTTGAACGCTCATTTATCTTTATTGCAAACCATCCTACATATGAAGCTCTGGTCTTTTGTCTCCTCTTTATGAATTATGTTATCAATAAGGCCATTCTTTGCTAACTCTTTAATTGAGCAGTCTGCAACTGATACGTCCTGTGGGAGAACAAAAGAAAGGCTAAGCAAATTTTTTTTTTCAGGTTATGGCAAGTACTGTATTATGCATGAGAGTGGGGATTTGGACTGGCCCCATTGGATACTAGTACAACTGTGTTTTCCTATTAGGTTATTACTTTGATTCAGGGTGATATTGTTTGATATGCGAGGCAGTGGTAATTGCATGTAGCAGAGTCCAAGTTAAAACAATAACAAATGAGTCCTGTGTATGGGCTAGAGCCATGTAATGGCTTGGCTTGGCTCACATGAAATGTTTGCTTATGAAGTCCATAAAACACCCGGGAGGAGGGTGCTTTGCATTTGGATCTCTGACTAATCTTTTCTTCTCAGCAGATTTCTCTACTGTTTGTTTTCTGTTTGAGCAACAGGATTTGGGCAGTTTAATATCCCATATTTCATGCCAGAGCTGGCAGTTTCGATTGGAACCGAAGCAGCAAAAGCGCTTAGAGTGAGGCAACCCAAGAATGAATTTGCCTTGCTTTTATTTAGACCCGAAGAGGTTAATTGTATCTCTCTTTTTTTGTGTCACTGAAACAATTTTGCAGGAAGGATACAAATAGATTATCAACTGGGAACTATAGATAGCAGAGATTTCATTTTTTTGTTCTCATGGATTTCATGTACGTCACCTAAACCTTTCCGTTTATCTGTTGTATTGAGTCCATTGTTCATAAAAATCTATCCTTGTCCCCTGCCCCCATCTATGTATCATACCGTCTTTAAACAATCACAAAAACCCTTTCCTAGATGACAATGTCCTATACCCGCTCAATGGTCCATTTAGCAACTGGCTGTATCAGAATAAACCTTGTAGCCAACTTGTTTCTGCACAATGGTAAATATTGATTACAACTTGAAAATGCTCCTTTCCAAAGTTTCCTTTCATTAGAAGAAAATCACATTGGAAAATGTCTGAAAAAAGGCACTTTGCATTGTTGCCCGGAGGAAATGTTCAAATTGTGATGCAATTGCTTGTAATTATTTTGACACAGCTGCTCCATTTTAAGTTAGCAGCCTTGAAACTCTTCATAGTCTCAATTTATTGGACTTTTTTATTACACCTATTGTGAATATTAAGTGAGCCGTGTTGTGGAAAATCACTCATTTTAAAGGATAACAACTTATTAACACTTTTTAATAATTAACCTGTCCTCTTAGCAGCTTCAGTTATTATTACCATTACTGGTTTTTACTTCTACAAGTACAAAATATGGATTGTTTAACAACTGCTATACCAGTGACTGATTCCTGTTTGGTGTCATTAAATTCATATAGTATGCAATTGCAGGCATACAATATGTATGCCATGCAGAAAAGGGCATCTGGTCAATAAATGTGTCAATTAATAGTATAGTATTAATCAGACTATCACATCACACTAAGCTCTTATGGTTAGACAGATGTCACGAATGCTCAGGGTACATTTTCTTTGGGTTCCTATTGACCAAATGTATCCTTTTTTTTTTTTTTTTAAACAATGTATGAACCATATAGTATGCTGGACCTCTGGACCATGTATGTAACCTTAATGCAAGTATATTCAGAGACTTTGTTACCCACTTAAGGCCACACAGCCCATTTACACCCCAAAATGAATGATTCTTACTAATCATTGGTCTTTGTGTGTAATAATAATCAGTGTATATGAAACCTCAGTGTCAACCAACCAGTTTGACTTTGGGCTAATCCTAAGGGTGGCAGTCCACTGGTATTCACCGTTTAATCCCATACAGGTATATGGACTTTACTGCAGGGGAACTACCAGACTGCTACCTCCTGGAAAAGTTCCAGTGTGTTTGATAGCTGACCCACTGTGGTCAGACACCAGTGCGTGGCACCAAGGGAAGAGGCAAACTCATAGTAACAGGTTAAGTTTAAGACACGCAGAGTTTATGCCAATCCAAGAAACAGGCCAGAGGTCAGGGCAGGCAGCAGAAGTTCAGTACAGTGATCACGCATGGGTCAGGTCAGATGGCACAGGGTAAGAATCTGGGAATCAGGCAGAATTTGGTACACAGGCAAACAAATATATATAGCGCACCTTCACAGGAACTAGCAAGCTAGACAAACTATCGCTCAGGCAGCCACCCATAGAAGAAGTTGCCTTACGTACCCCATGTTTTCCAGCCATTGGCTGGAATATTTTTCAGTTCCAGAAATTTCTGAAATGAATGTGCTGAATAAAGAGTACCTTTACTCACATATTAATAAGATTTTGTTAATAATGATGGTTGCTATTTGATACTATTTTATAAAACCATCTTCCATCTCTGTGTTGTTGCTAGGGTATTGATTAGTATGTGTGGAGATCGGGCTAAACTGGTGTAATGCATAGATATAGCTATAACACACATCCACACATCATCTTGTAAAAGTAGAATTGTGTTATTAATATCCCCTTTATTGGTTCCTTTTATATTAATGTCTGTCTTTCTTTTTCTTCCCAACCCTTTTGTTTTCCTGTCTTCTCTCCTCTTCGCCCTTCTCTCTTCCCCTACATATAAAGTGGCTGTTCCTCTGTCTCCAAGTTTCTCCTGCTCTTCTGCAATAGACCAGTTCCTGTGTGAGTTCTAAACATGCGCTGTAAGTCTCTTTTGCACCCTGCTTTTGTACTTATGTCCTTTATTTTGGCTGTTAATGTATGTCTTGCCTTTTTTTTACCCCTTTACTATGGCCATTCCTGTGTCAAAGTTACTTCCCTAAGCTTGTGGTTTGATTTTTGTAGCAACATTTCTTGCAAACAAAATGAAGCCAAAACAATTGCACATGAGCTAATGATATCTGAAGGCAAATATACACTATTTACAAAAAAGTTAGGGATATTTGGCTTGTGGGTGAAATTTCAGGATGAACCTAAAATGCACTCTCTTAGGGTGAACTTAAGGTAACCTCCTCTAAACTTTTAAATGCACATGTCCTACTGTTCAGTGTTTCGGTACTTTTTGCACAACTTGCTGTTCTCTAGCAAGGAGCTTAAGGCCAAATTCAAAAATCGCCCAATAAATGTACTGGTTCTATTAGAATTGGTATTTAAATAGCCCTCCTCCTTATGCTGTTCACATTTTGACATTATGAGAACAAGACGATCAATTGATCAACAGTACCTCGCCATTGCAAGGCTCCAGGCAGGATGTTCTCAGACAGACTTGACCGCTGAGCTTAGAGTGTTACAGAATATCATCAGCAGGTTGCAACAAAGATACAGAGAGACTGGAGGAGTCACTGAAAGGCATAGAAGTGGAGTTCTTTGCCCACATCCCACACTGATGACCGCTTGATTGTGAATAATGCCCCATGGAACTGGATGATGAATGCTACACAACTACAGGCACATTTAAGGGAGATGAGAGGAGATGAGTGTCATGTCAGACCATTATAAACCATTTATATCAGCATTATCTGTGTGCTAGACGACCTGAAAGGGTACCTGACCACAGGCACCATCGTCTTGCATGGGCCAGGGAGCATCTATTCTGGATGAGGGACCAGTGGACCTCAGTGCTGTTCACTGATGAAAGTCAATTGAGTCGCAGTGGGTGCATTAGGACTGCATTGTTTATTCAGTCTTCATTGGTTGCATATTTTTGCAGGTACAGTACCATATAGCCATTAGCAATGAATCCCAAATAAACAATGTGGTCCTAATTAATTCATTTGAGCCCACTGTGCTAGGCATTGCCAAGTAAAGTGGCCACGTGTGGGATCATTCATGACCAGTTGCTTGTTAGCAATTTTGAGCATGTGGTGGTTTTGCAGCACAAACTTTTTTATTTGTTGGGTTATGATAATAATATTTGCACTGTTTTTTGTGTGACAAAACACTGTTTGAATACCTGTTTATAGAAATAGTTTTTTTTCTTTTTTTTGTTTTATTTTAGTCAGGCAAAGTCTACACATCCAAATGTTTTATCACACTACAAAATATCTCTGTAAAATCACTGTCCGTGGGGAATGCATGGAGTAGCTTGAAAATCACTTTCAAATCACTGCAGCCAATTAGTAGCTGCAGACATTTATTAATGATTTCTTAGTGATTTTATTGGCAACAGATTTCCATGTTACTGTATGAAGGAAAAATCATCTTGAAAATTACACTAAAATCCCAGCCTGTAGTTATTAAAAATGCAAGCTGTTCACTTCTCTTCAGCAGTTTGACAGCTATTTTCAAGCTTTCCCTATAGACAGCAATTTTACAGCTATTTCAGTCATTTGATATGTAATATGTATAGTCTGGGTGAACGTGGCTGCGCTGGTGGTGGTTTGGGTTGGTGTGGGTGGAGTGTGATTTCTTTTTTCTTTTTTAATTTGGAATATTTTTACTGTATTTTCAAATATATTTTTCACATACTATGCATCACAAGATGGCATATATGAACTTTTTTTTCCATCATGATAGGTCATCAATATCTAATCAGCAGGGTCCGAGTCCCAGCACTGTTCATCGATCACTTGTCCTTTGTGCAGCTTAATCCATTTAACAAGGCTGTAATGCCAAGCACAGTCACTATACAAAGTACAGTGCTGTGTTTGGTATATTGAGAAGTAGCCCCTTCAAACAGCCAGTTAGCAGGGGTGCCAGGATTTAGGGCCCCACTGATCAGATATTGATGACATATGCTAAGAATAGGTCATCAATATCTAACTCCTGGAAAACCCCTTTAATAAGGCCATGACAGGTGACAGCATCTCTAAAAACCCAGCGACTCATAGGAGACATTTTGTCTTTCCAGTTCCTGTCCATCTAGCACAGTATGCCCTAACCACTGCAAAGTTTTGCCAAGGCATATTTGGCCTCACACTTCTGCACTACTTTCCATCCTGTATTGCAGCACAGATACACTCCACACAGACCCCAGAGTAAAATAAATTGAAACCTAAGAATGAATACTGATTTCCCCTCAACAAATACAGGCCAAGCCCCCTAAACTATTAAAGTGATTCAACACACAGTGGATATTGTACTAATGTTCTGCCTGGATTTTCTAGGTGGAAAAAAATTTGGGTGGAAAAAAATCTCATCCACACAAATGCAGAAATAAATCCACATGAATGCATGGAGAAATTTACCGGCAGAGTGGTAAGGTAAGGTTGGAAAGAGGCACACGTCCAGATTACAAATTGTAATCCTAAAGTGTTGATCCAGAAGAAGGTAAAACCCCTATGAGGCAGATACCTTTTTCTCCATATTAAGGTAGAAAAATTATTTCCTGAACCCAAATATGGCAAAGCCTTGGACCAACGTCCCTTCTCTGGAACCCAGAGAATCGGCTTTCACAACCTCCCATAGCACAGAGTTCCATAATCTAATTGCTCATATAGAAAATAATTCTTGTCTGTGTGGACGATGAAACCTTCTAATCGTATTTTCTGTAGACATGGAAGATGCCCTGTTGTCATGGTTACAGACCCAGGTATAAAAAGATCATTAAGGGACATTCACGCAGCAGTCTAAAGTTAACCCCTCAGGAGCAGGCACCATCTTTAAAGTCCCAACCGCCAACTTTTATTATAATAAAAAACAGAAAAAAAAAAAAAAAAACACACATATTAGGTATCGTTGCATCTGTAATGACCTGTTCTATAAATATATCACATGATCCACCCCATCTGATAAACAACATAAAGAAAAAAAATGTGTAAAAGAAAAGCCATTTTTATCACCTTACATCACAAAAATCGCAACACTAAGCGATCAAAAAGGTCACCTCATCCCACAAAAAATGAGACCCTACATAAGACAATCGCCAAAAAAAAACAAAAAACTATAGCTCTCAGAACATGGAGACATTAAAAAATCGTTGTGTACTATCCCCATTCGTATGTCTGTTATGTAGCCCCGCAAAAAAAAAATTGAGCATGTCCTATTCTTGTCCATTTTCTGGACAAGGATAGGCATTATTAAAATGGATCCGCAAAAAAAAAAACGGATGCCATACAGAATGTCATCCGTTTTTTTGCGGATCCGCAATTTGCGAACTGCAAAACACATACGGTCGTGTGCATGTAGCCTAATTGAAATTTTAAAAATTGTGCATTTTTCAAAATGTTGGGTAAATTTGGGATTTCTCATAAATAAATGTGAATTATATTGACTCAAATGTATGATGTACAATGTGTCACGAGAAAATAGTCTCAGAAGGACTTGGATAAATAAAAGTGTTCCAAAGTTATTATCACATAAGGTGAGACGTTTTTTTTTTTTTTTTTTTTTTACAACATTTTTGCAACAATTACTGTAGAAGACAAGCTACTTTTCAAAGGGGTTTATGTTTAAGGCAGAAAATTGAGATTAGACCTGGATTAGAACACATTTACTACCTGCGACACTTGAAATGTCGCAGAAAAGTAGCATCCTACACCAGACAACCCTTTAGTGTATTTTTTAAGACTAATTTATACAACACAATGCATTTGCATGCACCAAATACATGAAAACTGTGTCCCATTTAATACATTTGTTGCAGCCACCCAATGCAAGTAGATTTTAAAAGTGACATTAAACCAACTCAAATGATAAATGTGCCCCACAGTTTTTAAAATAAAATATAGTTTATTGGTTAGACACCGTGGGAAATATATAACAATTATTTTGTATGGTAAAGTGCAAAAATAACATTTCAAGGAAATATGTTTCCATCCTAAATATGTAAATATAAAACCATATCTTATATGTGAGTTTTTCATTATGCCACTCATTCTTATTTCTACATTAGTCTACTGCGGAGATACATTGATTAAACATTGATCTATTGTGCAAATCCATGGTACAGCTGGTAAGACGTGATGACATAATTTGTTCTGTATCATACCTCCACTGCAGCCTTCATGTCTTGAATGCTAGTTTATTCAATTAAAATTGTAGAATAAACATCACAGATCTGCTAAACGAATTGCACTATTAGATTTATAGTCAGACAAGTAAGTAATATTGTAAGTTTTCTAATATGTACAGATGCCTGGAGCATTTTCAGATCTAAATATCATTAATGTATGATTTGTAACTCTAGAAATATGCCCTTGCCTATAGCTACATCTACAAAAAATAAAAAACAGGTAATATAATCTCATGTGTGTAACTGTCCATGCATTCTAATAGCGCAACATACTGTACAGTAATTATTGTGGTTTAATGTAGCGCTATAAGGTGGACTTAATACATAATTACTGAGCTTTTCTCTGCGTAAACAGTGTTAACGCTGTAGCTGCTTTTCTAAATTCCCACTCACTGCGTGGGATCATATCTCATTATGGCAGATTTCCCTGTCAAATATTCTTCTTTCCTCTTTCTAGTCTCGGTGGGACCACTGTTCATAAAAATAATTTACCTCTGTGGCCTTTCACTGAATCCCTATCATAAGCATTATTCAAGGAGGAACCCAAGCTGTGCCTAGTGTGACTACTGTTGTATACAGCAGTATGGTACTAAATTGGAATAATACCCAGGTGATCAGATTTTTGTATGTATAGTGTCGTACAGCAAGGAAACAGATGGAGTCAGTGTGCTGGATGTGTCTTACATTTAATCCGGCATTGTAACCAAAAATCCCCTATAGAATCTCATTTGTTACATTAGGTTGCAGCATTGACAATACCCTACTGTCCCTTAAGCACTTTTATGGTCTGTAACCTTTCATGCTTCCTTCATGCACACACTGCACTGTTATTTTTGTTCATCATATAGTGCAATGTAATTGTTCTGATAAAAGATGAATGTTGTGGAATATATCAGTGCGAATACAATCTTGATATTTAAGACTAATGCTGCTCAAGAATACCGTTCTACAGTCAATAACAGCACAGCTGCACAGAAATCCATGATACGGTACTCGTATAAAACTTTTACATATTAGGCTCTGTCCACACTAGTGTTATAGCTTCTGTTTAGAATGGAAGCCATAACACTATGTTAAGTTTGCCTTATGATGGATCCATGAAGCGGGGTTAAAATGGGGTCCGTCAGGGCTCTGTCAAAGTTTCTGCCATTTTAACGGCAACAATAGCAATGCATGCTGCACTATTCTTAACATGAAACTGTTGGCACCCTGAGTCTTTTTACAACAATCAACAGAGCTTTACAAGGATAGTAGTGACAATATATTACCGTAAGCATGCAAAAAACTGCATTTACTGGTTTACATTAAAGGGGTTGGCCATTTTCTGGTTACTGTTGACCAATGTACTCTGCACCATTTTCTATATTTTATAAGATATACTTGCCATCTGCACTTGTGCTTTGTTGGTTGTTTAGTGTAGGTGCAGTGTGTTTGAATGGAGGAGGAATCACATGGAGGTGATTTGCCTGGTCACATGACCCTCCATCAGCGGCCATCATATGGACAGGACCTCTATGTGGACAGCACAAAAGATTTTGTGTACAAGGAGGCATACCATATAAAATAGTGTAGAATTGTAACAAAGACTATATTAGTAAGTGCCATATAGTCATGTCACAAATACATTGATTAACAGTAACCAGAAAGTGGCCATCCCCTTTAATGTGTATTTTGGTTTCAGCTAATAAATGTTATTATCTGTGTAATGAAAATGTATACCATTTCTAAAATTCTTTCTGTATCAATTCCTCATGGTTTTCAAGATCTCTGCTTGCTCTCTTTCCTATGGATAAAAATCTGCCCTCATCATGAGATGGACACACAGCACCTCTGAGTCCATTACGAGGACAAGAATAAACATTTTGGCTAGGGCTACACAGTGACTTTGGCTGCCACAAGCAGTGTAATGCTGCCTGCCCCACAACTAATAAAAGTAATTGGGGCCAGGGCTTTGGATTTTTTTCAAATATAATGCTGGAGGTGCCACAACTGGAAGATCGCAACACAGCCCCTTTCACGTTCATAAGTTGCAGGCAGGGCTACACTGTGATCTTTGTTTTTTGTGTTGTGGCATAGTCACTCTGTAGCCCTAGTCTTATCCCATGGGAGAATATTGAGTTCTTCCAGAAACTCAAACTCATTTATAAATAAAATAAGCAGTAGAGGTTGTCTAAGATTAGAAACCATGTCTGCTTTCTTCCAAAAACAGGTTGTGTGCGGTATTACAGTTCTGCCCTATTGACTGTAATAAAGCTGAGCTGTAATACCAGACACAATCCATGGACAAGAGTGGTGCAGTTTTTGGAAGAAAACAGACATATTTTTCCAATCCTGTACAACCTCTTTAAGAATAGAGTTGTGCCTAATTTATCATGTGGCATGCATCATATTTACCAACTTATAAATGTATACAAAATGTCGCAGCCTCCTCAACGACATTGTTGAAACTTTCATGCCAGTTTTTTAATTCATAAAATACATCACAATGAATTGTATAACGTTTCTAGTGGCATTATTTCTTGCCTTTCTAACATCCTGCTTTTTTTAAATTATTTTATGTACTTATATAGCACTACTGTATTCCACGGCGCTTTACAGACAATAGCATCCAACTGTCCCCAATATGACTCACAATCTAAGGTCTAGTATGTCTTTTAGAGTGTGGGAGGAAACCTACTCAAACCAGGAGAGAACCTACAAACTCCATGCAGATTTTGTCCTTGGTCGGATTTGAACTTAGGACCCCAATGTTGCAAGGCACAGTGCTAACCACTGAGCCACCGTGCTGTGTTCTTCATTTTAACTCATGTTGTTCACTCATGTAGATAGCAAAAAATATCGGCCATCAGCAGGTGTAATGTACGAAAGATTATGCCTGGAGAGTCTTTATATTTCAAATTATGTGGTAAGATTGACAGTCTGTACCACTTTCAGTGTTTGGTGTGGTTTATGCAGTTTTCACTTTTCTTTCTCGATATTCAAACTGACAGTTGTGAAGCTATCAATGATGTATTATTGATAATCATCTGTACATCTATGATGCCTTAAACCAGACTATGGTAGAGTTGACATAATTTCATAAATTTGTCAATATATAAAATCATTATCAAACTCCCATCTACATCATACGCTCAAATGCAGTCACATACAATCAGATACATATATAAAATGCTTCTCTACATTACTGTGTTCTCCCTAAATCATGGCATGAATCTGGTCAGACATTTTCAAGCTAGTTTCCTATACAATATGATATTATATTGAGTTCAGATGTTGCAGGCTTCCAGCCATACCCATTGCAAAGAGGAGCATAAAATCAAGCACACAGCCATGCAATGTCTATAGAGTAACATGGTTGTAGTGACTTTATATGTGGCACTGTCAAATTATGCCAGTTTTGCCAGTTCATTAAATGTTTAATCTTCTAACCCCCCTCCCCCAGTAAAATGTAAGAACTATATTGTGGTGTGGAAGCATCTAGGATTTACTACAGCTCAACCATGATGCAGTAGACCACGCAAATACACATAACAGGACCACTGAGTACTAACATGTTTGGCACGTACAAATTCCCTATCATTTGTTATATCACTCACAACAGAGTTTCATACTGCCTCTGGAAGAAAAATCATCACACAACTGTGTTGGTGAACATCATGAAATGGGTTTCCATCGTCAAGTAGCTGCACGCGAGCCTAAGATCACTGTGCAGAATGCCAAGTGTTGCTTGGAGTGGTGTAAAACACAACTGGACAACTGGAGCAGTGCAAATGTGTTCTCTGGAGTCAAATCCTCTTAAGCTAAGGATGGATAAAGGCATCAGTTATTCATGTCTTTGAGCTCTGTGTTCTCCGCGGACAGTACAGGGATCGATTGATTTTAATGTATTCATTCACACACCCTTGTTTTTCCACTAACCATGGATCAGTGGAAAAACAATAAAATAATGCAGTTCCTTGGTCTGTGTTGGTTAGTGATAGTGAAAGCTAATATATTTTATGGTATAGCACTATGGAGAGCTTTGTAGACTAGTAGCAGAGTTTAATTCTGTTGTTAAAGAAACAGGTAACCAGTGTAATGGCCTTAAGAAAACACACGGATGGCGCTATCCTTACAGGACCCTCCAGCGCTAAACATCCAGGGCAATCTTGCCCCCCTTTTACTTGCTGTCTCCATACCCTCTGGGTTCAGCTTATCAAATACTCTGATGAAGGCCTATGGACGAAAATATTCATTTATTTCTTCTATCCACACCCCTAAGTTTGAATGCCATTGAATCTATAGTATCAATTAAATCAAAGCTAAATGGTGGTATCCTCTACTACGTCCTTATTTAATTGTGGACAGGAACTCATGTATTTGCTGTGGACTGCTGATTTACCTTTACTAAATGGGGGCATTTATAATTTAAAGTCGCAAATTTTGGCAATTTTTTGGTTTATTCAGGGGTACATGTAGCCTTTTCTGCTGTTTGAGGTGAACATTGAAAATGCCAAATTCTCAACCTAACCCCTTCCCTCCAGCCCCCATGCCAAATTCTCAACCTGACCCCTTCCCTCCAGCCCTATTTTTAAAGACATACAGGGAAAACTTTACATACTGTACTCCAAAATATACAGGATAATACCGTACCACATATTTCTTACATTCTTACATCCAGTGATGCCTTCTCTGATGTAGATGTTCTTTTTCCTCATCTTCTTCTCCATTTGGACCAGACCACTATGATGATTTCTTTCAGACATATCTGGCTTCTGCAAAGTTTGACACACAGAAATCTTAGTTTCCTAATAGTGTTGTAAACATAGTGCCCCACAAAAATAATTATTCTAAGCTGATAATGTGCCAGGGTCCCCCTCCCACCCAGTAATAGTGCTCCCAAAGGTTCCAACAATAGTAATAATTCTTTCCCACAGTGCACAAAAATACCACCTTATAATGTGTGCCGGATAAAAAAATACCCACCAAACCCAAACCCTCAGCTGTAAGGAAGAGGGAAAGATACACCCAGCTCCTTCTACAACCGAAGGTGCTAGCATCACCCTAGGGGCCTAGTCAAAACAGACACAGAAGGAAAAATGGGAAAGGACTTATCTAGAGATGTGTTGGAGCAGACAATCCACCAAACTTCCACTGTAGGTAGCAGGTGTTTTTCTTGGAATGCTGTGTTCTTTTTTCTCCATGCATAACGCCCCTTGTTATGCCCAAATAACTAAATTTTAGTTTCATCAGTCCACAGCACCTTATTCCAAAATGAAGATGGCTTGTCCAAATGTGCTTTAGCCCACCTTAAGCGGCACTTTTTGTGCTGTGAGCGGAGAAAAGGCTTCCTCTGCATCACTTTCGCATACAGCATCTCCTTGTGTAAAGTTCGCCGAATGGTTGAACAATGCAAAGTGACTCAATCTGCAGCAAGATGATGTTGTTGGTCTTTGGTGCTGGTCTGTTGGTTGACTCTGACTGTTCTCACCATTCGTCGCTTCAGTCTATCCGAGAATTTTCTTGGTCTGCTACTTCGAGCCTTAACTTGAACTGAGCCTGTAGTCTTCCATTTCCTCAATATGCTCCTAACTGTGGAAACAGACAGCTGAAATCTCTTAGACAGCTTTCTGTATCCTTCCCCTAAACCATGACGCGCTGCTGGCGTCCCCACGTGCTGATCAGCGTTCTCAGATCTTTCATAGCCAAGAGGGATAACCATGATACACCCCATGGTCTGGCAGCACGACGTTTAAGACTTGAAAAAGGGGTATGTAAGCCCCGAAACGCGTTGTCAATAAAAACTTTTAAAAAAGATTACCCTTGCTTGAGGTTGTCTAAGTGCGCCCTTTGGTACCCCATTGGAAGTGCGGATCTACTGCACATCCGTTTCCGTTTGAATCTGTTCCTTCAGTACCCTGGGGGTCTGGCAACCACCCATCTGGACTGAGCGGGTCACTGGCAGCACCAACCTCCCTAATGGCCATTCACTAGAGTTGTGCCTGAGCTAGCACAACCATAAAAGGTGAGCACAACCATTATTGACTTCAAATAATATCCAATAGAAACACATTACCCTATGAGCGCCTTTCCCCTTTTCTTTTCGCCAAATTGTGCCCTAAACCATGATGGTGAACAATCTTTGTCTTCAGGTCATTTGAGAGTTGTTTTGAGACCCCCATGTTGCTACTCTTCAGAGAAAATTAAAATTGACCCCCTTAAATACTCTTTCTCATAATTGGATTCACCTGTGTATGTAGGTCAGGGGTCACTGAGCTTACCAAGCCAATTTGAGTTCCAATAATTAGTTCTAAAGGTGCCCAAATTTATACACCTGCCTAATTTTGTTTAAACAATTATAGCACACTTTCTGTAAATCCAATAAACTTAATTTCACTTCTCAAATATCACTGTGTGTGTCTCCTATATGATATATTTAACTGACATTTTTCATCGTAACAACCAACGATTTATACAGGAAAATCATGACAAATAACAAGGTTGCCCAAAATTTCGCGTCCCACTGTATGTGTGCCAGTACAAAAATCCCTATTTTTAATGCCCCAGTAGAACCAATGTTCCCATAGTGCCCCTTCCATATGTGTACCAGTACAAAGAATTTCCCCATTCTGTGTACAAAGTACAGTACAAAAATTCTGTCTGGATGTGGTGCAGGACAGACCACTTCTGGTTTGGGTCCTGAGCTGTATGCTGCCCAGTTTAGTTATCACGTTGATGATGACTTCACTAGGCCTGAAGCCTAGCAGAGGGAATGGCTGGGGAGGGAGACATTGCTCCTGTTCCCCACCTGTCATGTTCTAGAGAAGGTCCTACCGACCGCTAGAACATCTCAAGCAAACAAACATGAGGCAAGCAATCAGACAGACAAGACAATTACCAAAACCAAATACATTAATAGCAAGATACAGACATGGCAAAAAACTGGATCAGCTGGTAAGGAAATACCACTGTAACAAGTGCACCATTTACTTGGGGCCAAACCCAGAGGGCAGAGACTAAGTGAGCCCCATTCTTCACAGAGCCTAGATGGTGGGGATGAACTTAGCCGAGGGCACATTAGTTGCATCTCTATGATGGTCCCGGTGCACTTGGCCACTTATCTGCAGAGACTGATGGTGCAATTACCAGCAGTCCACACAAACAAGGAATGGAACCCAGGCACACATACTGGAACCTGAACAAACCGCACAGGACACAGTACAGACAAGACAAATAGAAACCAGCATACAAGCAGTTGCCTGGACCCCATGCGGAACAAATGCATAACAGTCTCACACAGAGTTGCCCAAAGAGGCAGACAAGCAGATGCCTCCACCCCATCCAGAACGACACATGGCAGTCTCAGACAAAACTGCCTAAACAGGCAGACAAGCAGATGTCTGGACCCTATGCAGAATGACACTCACAGGCAGAGCTGCACACAGACTAGATGTCCTCCCCCTGGAGAATCCAATAACCCTCTTACCAAAGGCGAAGAGAGGACTAGCAGATGCATGTTCCTCATGCGACATTAGTCCATGGGCAAACAGACAGAGCTGCTCACAAGGCACAGACAGGCAGAAGTCTGAACCCCATGTGGGACGACACATGGTGGTCACAGGCAAGACACGGAACAGACAAGGCGACCTTGATGTCTAACCAGGTGGCAACACAGACATGGCTGATGGAATAACCCAGGTAAAGTATGTAGCATCTGCACCCAGCAAGGCTGGAGACAGACTGACCCCCAGGCCCACAGCAAACAGGGAGAGCATGAGCAAGAAGGCAACACGTGTCACAGTGAACCACACTGTGACACCACCACAGCATTTAACTGTATCACCATCCTGAGGACAGCAATACAGTTGAATATGGAGAGATGAGCACTTCCACAATGGAAGAACTCATTGCCCACAGCCCTGCCGCCGACCCTCCCTTGGCCCTAAGTGTCACTGCCTGAGAAAATCACTTTACCTCAGCTAGTTGCCATTGCATTCCTGGGTTTATGCCACTGTTTCAATAAGTCACAAAAATTTCATATTTTCAAGGAGTAAAGACTAGCGTAATATCTCTATGACAAAGCAGCAAACTGATAATATATGATAAATCTCTTCCAATGGGTTGCTTATATTTAGATTCAAATGGACATTATCTCATACAGCAAGGTCTTGTTGGACTACTACTGTCTTGATTTCATAAGTAAGACCACATTTGAAATTTTTAAATTGTGTTGTTGGCAGTGGTAGTATTTGGCTCCAGGGGCAGGTACTTTCTCTGTCCCCCCCAATGAAGTGAATGTTGCTTAGCTCCGATAACAAGCACAGCCACTACCAAATGGACTGCACGGTGCTTGGTGAGCAGAAAAAAGACAAGAAAATAAAAATCCCCACCCCGTGACAAATTCTAAATCCAACACCTCCCCCCAGCCCTAATGTTAGAGATATTTGGGTGGACATTAGATACATTGCTACAAAACATACAGGGTAATACAGCGCACATACCTCTTACATCCAGTGATGTCTCCTCTGACGTAGATGTTCTCGTTCCTCAGCTTCTCCATTCCGAGATCAGACTGTCTTCATAAACTCTCTCAGCCGAGTCTTGTCTCTGCAGAGTTTGCAACACAAACATCTTAGATTTTTCACTTTTCTATCATCCTTCCCACCCTGGTGCCCCAACACTGTCATCCAGCTGCCACTCCCTCACCCCCCAATACTTTGCCTGCTGTGCTCCCCAATGCCCCCAAATACTATACTGCAGAAACAACAGTGCCATACATATAGTTCCCCATAGTAATAGTGCTCCCAGACTGTCCTCAATAGTAATAGTGCCTCTACAGTATTTCTGCAGTATTAGCAAACCCCATTAGTAATGCCCTCCACATTGTGCTCAATAATAATGCACCTACAGCACCCCTAATATTTATAATGCCCCCACAGGGTCCCTAGTAGTGTCCCCAGCAGTAACAATGCTACTCTGTAATGCCCCCCTATAAAGCCTACAGTATTAATAAAGCTCCCTATAGTGTCTCCAGTAGCTATAAAGTCCCTATAGTAGCCATAGTATTTATAAAGCCCCCCTGCAGTGTCCCCTGTAGTTATAATGACCCCCTGTATTATAATACCCCTGTGGTGCCTATATGTATAATGCCCAACTGTATTGATAGCATATATAATTCCCCCCTCTATACTGGTAGTATATCTAATGTGCCCCCTTCCCCCTTATTATTAGAATATTTAATGCCCCCCCCCTCGAATTAGACTATTTAATAGCCCCCTCTCTATTCTTATAATATATAATGGCTCCCTCTGTATTATTAGTATATATAATGGCTCCATCTGTATTATTACGATATATAATGACTCCCTCTGTATTATTAGTATATATAATGGCCACCTCTGTGTTGATATAATATATAATGCCCCCCAGTGTTAGTAGTAGATATCATTCCCCCTTGGTTGTATTTATAATGTTTTCCTCCACCTCAGAAGTGCCAGAAAATAATACTCACCTGGTTCCACTCTGTGTTCCTCCGTCTCGCAAAGGCGGTAGTGAACACATCACTGTGCCCCCCTGCATCACGTCATCATGTTATCTTGCGAGACTCAGTGTAGGAGGTCACGGTAATGTAATTGTGATAGCCTGCCTCATAGGCTTCGGCCTACCAGTCTGTGTGGCATGGGAGCCATAAGCTGTCATGCTGTGCACTGAACTGTTGCCCCCTCCACAGTCTGGCGGCCGGCAACCCTGCATAAGCTGGCACCTGGGGCAGACTGCCCCGCACCCCGGCATGCCACCAGTTGTAGGTGTTATCAATGAGGTCCTTAAGGAAATATCAGAAAATTTTATATTAATAAATTGTATTATAAAAAATACAAAATAGTATAGTAAATAAAAAAGTTTTATGAAAAAAAGACAATAGGGAGTTAAATTTTTTTCCTATTCTTTTAATGACCCATGCAACAATGTTATGGCATCATGTAAGATGAATGGTAAATGTTGCAACAACAAAAAATGTTGGATCCTGCCATTATAAAAAAAAAAATAGTAATTAAACGCTACCATATATGTACCCAAAATACCTATAATGTATAATCTGTCAAAAAATAAATCTATTTATTGATGTAGTATATACAGCCACTGGTGTAGTTTTAAAAATATCTATTTGTAGGACCATTCAGTATTTTAGATAATTAATAAAGTTGTAGTTAATAAGCATTTTTTGACCAACTTTTTCTGTTTATTTTACCGCAAGCTCGGGGTACGCCAAATATTAAATGTGACATATGAGATATGCTGAAATCTATGTATTCACTTTTATTGCTCCTGTAATAATTTTCCATTCGTGCAGTTATTGTGACTTTGCTGTATGCGTGGTAAAGAGTTGTGCAATAATTAATTACATTCACTTGTAACCATCATCTAGGGTATCTTGCCTTCTCTCAAAGTGGTGCAGATGGCAGCGCCATTTTCTGAGCTATAACACTATCAATGTCATAGCTCTTTGAATGGTACTACCATATGTGCTGACAAATCAGCGTGTGGTGTATAGTAACGTCTTCCACTCCAGGAGATGCCGCCTTCATCAGAGACTGGTAATGATAATGACTGCTTTCACTACATATTGCCACTTACTGCATCATGTTGAAATGATATTTTTCATCTTTTATTCAGATCACATTTTCCTTTTTCAATGTTGTACATGGCCTATCAACATTCACCAGGTAGGTTAGCTAAATATAACAATAAAAGAAGAGGCTTAGGAGACCCTGCTCTCTGGTGAGAAAGCTTTTGAAGCTCTGGATTTCTTGATCAGCTTCCAACTGAACTGATAAAGAATCCTGTACAGCTCTTAAAGCTTTATTTGAAAGAAAAATGATATATCCTGGCTCACGGAAAGCTGTGAACTCTACAAAACACATTTGACTAACATCACTGATAGATTTGTCTGTAAGAGAACAGCAGCATTCAGTCTCCTTGGTTCAGAATACATTTGCATGACCTTCTTGATAACAATTTTACATCCTACAACTTGGCTTTGGAACCTCTTGCTTTCTCTCACTGATTATTTTAAGGACTATATAGGATATACTGTATATATATGTGACCTTCTTGGATACCACATGCATATAAACCATGCCAATTTTTTTTGGCATTGGTAGATTAAGATTATTTTTGTACTTTTGTTCGTTTTTGATAAATTGTATCCAGATCAGTTCCAGAATGTGCCTAACTCTGGAAAGTGTTGTTAAGGTTGTAGACTAAATTGTAGAGGTCTACTAATGTATATTTTCCACCATAAATAGTGATATAATAGGAAAAACATTAACTAATTTACAGTTATGCCATTCAGGGTATAGCTAAAAGGCCCCAGTGCAAAATGTGTAACAGGGCCCGCCTGCCACTTGCCATTTATATTACAAAGTAATTCCCCTTTTGGAGGAAGCAAAATTCCCTTCAATATCTGTTTCTTATAACTGTGTACCCGTCAGGACAGTGACGGGGAGAAATTATTCCCACTAGCCATGAAAAAGCTGTGCTAAACCGACAGGACAGGATATAGAATTGTATTATATGGTACAGAGCTGCCTAGGTGTTCATGGTCAAACTTTAGTCTTGCTCTGATGTTCAGTTGTTTCTATGCAGCAAATGTTTCTTCCTGACAGAACCTGCATATGCAGTAGTTCTAATTTGTACAGCCTTTTCCTAATGGTAGACTGAATGCACTTCATTAGTGGTGTCAGCTTCTTGTCTGTCCTGTGATGGAATTCCAGAGTTTTTGGATACATCTTTTATGATTTTTGTACTTTGGGAGTAAATTTTCTGAGATAGTCTGTCTAGTCACCCCCACTTATAGAAGATGATTTAGGCAGTGGAATAAGTGATGTCCAGTTCTTCTTGATCTCCCTTCAGACCCGTAGGCATTAATGACCTGCTTTCTCAAAGCCTTAGAGATCTGTCATGGTGACACCACACATTACAACTTTTGTTGAGCGAAGCATTCAAAGCGGATTTCGGTCCGAAGTTTAGGAAAATCTTCGATTTGCAACAAAGCTGAATTTCCTCGCGCTTTGTGGTAACAAATTAGGTTTTCCTAAAATTGCGGCTGCACATTTTACAAAGTGAACCTAAGAAGCTCGGGAATGCAAGATCACCCATAATGCCATATGGCCAGCCAATCCGCAGATGGCCATCCCCTGTGATGTCACAGCCCTATAAAAGCCTCAGCCCGTCTCCACCATTGTCCTGTAAGCTAAGTATAGGGACAGATGTGGCAAGTGCACATGCACTAGGGACAGCGTTGCTGCAATAATCCAGCGGCCACGCTTGATCCATCCACCATGTTCGGCATCTGGTTTTAACCCAATCATTTTTAACACAAAATAACATTAGGTTCATAGTAGGGAGGGATCCCAGGCCATATCAAGAGATCCAAATGGGATTATGGTCATCTCTGTTGTGGATCCCTCAATTTTATTGCTTTGAGGATGGTTTTCCCGCTTCTATGCTGTGTATCATCTCTGGTACCATCAAACAGGAAGACAGGTGCTGCTGCATACATACTCCTGCTCCCCCGATCCCCCCTGGGGGGAGCCGGAGCACGCCCACATCTGAAGGGTTAAAAGCCCGCAACTGGTGGACATTAGTGCTGCTGCATGCACCAGCAGGTGCCTTTTTTAAATGCCTGGCCGCCGACGTAAATTTACTGTCAGCGGTTGGGAAAGGGTAAACTTCCAAACATTCAAACTGCGAATGGGCCACCAAGTGGGAATAATATACTTAGGCACAATGGTCTGGGTATACCTGATATATAGCGATTTGTGAGAAACTTGGAGCAAGTTGAATTTCTTGGTGACCTTCTGCTAATCTGCTGAATCGAATTTTTCAAAACTTCGTTAATCTCTAATTAGAACCAAAAAGAGCTAACCAAAGAAAATGAGGTTTAAATAAGAATAGGACGATAATAATTTTTATTTATATAGTAACAACATTTTACAGCACTTTAGAATCATACAGTACATGTACAAAATCCTACATTAACTGTAACAAACGAATCAACAAATAAAACAAGAGGAGTGAGATCCAGGCTTGCAAGAACTTACAATCTATGAATAAGTTCACCCAACCTTGTAATCTTCTTTCTCATTGTGCACGGATCATATGGGCTGGCCATCAGGCAAATATCGAGAAAATTAAGTTGCATCCAGCACTAAGATAAAGTGTAATACTTTATTATTATTATTGTAGACACACCATAGACTAGCTAAAATACACTAAACCACTTGCATATTCTTGAAACATGTAAGCATTTTTTAAGATTTTAACATTTTTATGGTGTGTCTATGATAACAGACACACCACCATCTACCATTACTATTTACCCATAGCCATATATGTACTTCTCTGTGCCTTGAGCTCCCGGTGCTTGCATCTGGGTCCGTGACCCTAGTGGGTTAGCTGCCAACTATACCGCGAGAGGTCTGGTTGCTCCTCTGTAATAAAGTCCAGATCCCTGTAAAAGAGGTTAAAGGGTGAATACCAGGAGATTGCTGGAATAATGCCATTAGAGTTTAACCCAAAGCCAAACCAGTTAATTGGCGCAGTGGATCCACACTCACTCATGGTAACATGGGGCACTTTTGTTTGGACCCAATTTGAATCTGATGACCAATTTGTGTGATTTGGACCTAAAAAAAATTCAAGAAGTTCGCTCATTTTGTATCCTAAACATTGATGGTTGTTTTTATGCTCGTATAAAAAATAAGAAGAGGCAACTATAGTACTTTAGGCTTGAAGAAACTAAAATTGACACCCACTGGCCAGCTCAGATAGGACAGTCATTATATGCAATTACTAATGACATCTCCAGTGGCAATGAAATACTGACACATTGCAATATATAACATTAGGTCAAGAATAAATAACCCAATTCTTTACTAATGAGTACAAATCAGCAAGCAATTATTACAACCTAACGTAATAACTTGACTGCAGTAGGGCTATTTTCACAGTAACAATGTTATGTAGGTGTAAGTTTATGTTTTTCATAATTATATAGAACGCCAAGATCCAAAATCCCACCTGCCACAGTGCTTTTCAACCCTTCCCATTCATTTTCTTAATTGATTCACCTTATATTTTTGTAATTAATGCCTTTTATTTGGAATCCATCTGCCAGCAATGCAGAATGTGTGGGCAGCAGTAACGTGTTGCTACTGTAGTTTGTTAATGGTGCGTTTTGTGATTATTGTTCGTAGCCTGGTGGAAAGACAGCTAATTATTCTATATAGGTAATTGCAGCATGGAATCCTGGATCCTTTTTAGTTGTTTTCTGCCAAGAAATACCTTACACAGCACTCAGATTCTGCATATGAAGTCAGGTTCTGAAGAGCTGTGTCTTTATTCATTTCCTACAGTTGCCAGTTGCATTTTCCCAATGCATTGCAATCAGGAATGCTAATTCTATAATAGATAAATATCAAACACAACAAATATTGTGGGTGGATACTAAAAAGGTTCTCTCAGTGCAATAATATAATAAATCATTTCTCAGAATAAATAAAAAAAACAGAGAGGTATGGGGTCCCCTTTCTCGTGATTGGTGGGGACCTATTAGTAGGACCCTCACCAATCTAATAGTTATCCCCTATCATTTGGATAGGGAATATCTTGTAACAACCGGAATTCTCCATTAAAGGGGTTGTGTCACTTCAGCAAATGGCATTTATCATGTAGAGAAAGTTAATACAAGGCACTTACTAATGTATTGTGATTGTCCATGGATGGAAAAATGAATCCAGCCAGCAAAGGAAGCAATATGGATAATCACAATACATTAGTAAGTGCTTTGTATTAACTTTTTCTACATAATAAATGCCACTTGCTGAAGTGAGACAGCCCCTTTAAGTATTTTAAGAATTTGTGTATTAAGGCCTTATTCACACGTCCGTAGAGTTTTGCGGATCCGCAAGTTTGCGGATCCGCAAAACAACTTGCCACCAGCCCTATAGAGATGCCTATACTTGTCCGCAATTGCCCGCAAGAATAGGACATGCTCTATATTTTTGTGGAGCCGCCGTCCGAAAAATCGTCGGGCGCTCTGCAAATGCGGTTGCGTAGAGCACAGTGTGTGCTCTCCGCATCCATCACGTCACCATTCAAAATGAATGGGTCCGCACCCGTTCCGCAAATTTGCTGAACGGGTGCGGACGTGTGAATTAGGCCTTAAGCATCTTGAGCTATTTCATTTTTGTCCCTGTTAAACCCCATAAAGCTAACATTTTTTTGTACATATACTCCTTTTACCTTTTATTAAAGGTTTGGATGGCATTTTGTTTTATTTTCAATGAATGCGGTAATATTAAATTGTTTAAGCTTCGCTCAAAAGCTTTAGGGATCTGTTTTTTAATGTTTTTATTATTACACATGGCAGCATACCAGATGATGTCATTGCCTTACAATTGCTGTGTATTTTTAGCAGTCCGTTCTAACTTTAATTACAACTAGTATGTTTAGATTAATTCATGAGTGAACTGCAGTGAGTCATACTGGAAGGGGATTTAGAGAAGCTTAGGTGCTCTTTACACTGCCATTCTTCTTACTTATTCTATGATAATAAGCCCTTTAAGAACAATAATTCAATCACTGGTCTTTTTTTCATATGTAGAAGCATATGTCATTCTATTGGCATTCTACTTGCAGTGATTGTACATTTCTAAATTTCATATTTTTCAAGTTAATATTACCCCTTTTGATGTATGTCTGGAATCAGACATTCTTGTAAGAGTATTCTAAATGGGAACATTTTGTAATAATTTCTTGGAGAATAACACAGTAGTGTATGTATTAACATGAAAACTTGGTTTCATAATCCACATTTTGCTCTTTTTCTTTCTGTTCACCAAAACATAAAGTGAGACCAGTTTCATTATATTCACAAAAGTTGATCGCAATTCATCAGTTACCTTTTAACTCTGGGAAAATTGCCAGTTCCCCTACTCACAAAAACATGTATTTATATGTAGTGTTGTGTTGCAGCAGAGCAGCCAATCCACAAACTTTTAAGCTGAGGGCACTTAGAAGCCATCACAGCCATGCCTAGTAATGGAAGCAGGCAGCTGAAGTGATGGAGAGAGCTATTTATTCTGTGTTTGACCTATAGTGATTTTTTGTCGGTGCAATACACCAGCTTTGGACCCCTGACACAGAATTTTAATAACTCATCTGGCTGTTAATTCTGTGAGTGACCTATAGCGATTTTTTTTGTGGGTGCAATGCACCATCTTTGTACCCCTGACACAAAAATATAATAGTTCATCCGTCTTTTAGATAGGTGGGTGTCATATACCCATTTTTGGCGTGAGGTACACCTGCACTGTATCCGTGACAGAGGAATTAATATAGTTAATCCGTCTGTTAGATTGGTGGGGGACATATACTAATTTCTTGTGTAACGTACACCTGCACTGCATCCGTGACAGGGAAATTAATATAGTTAATCTGTCTGTTAGTTTGTTGGGTGACATATACCCATTTTTTGTGTGAGGTACACGTGCACTTCCTCCATGACAGGGAAATTAATATAGTTAATTTGTCTGTTAGATCTGGGGTGACATATACCCATTTTTGGTGCGAGGTACACCTGCACTGCATGTGTGACAGGAAAATTAATATAGTTAGTCCATCTGTTAGTTTGGTGGGTGACATATACCGATTTTTGGTATGAGGTACACCTGCACTGCATCCATAACAGGGAAATTAATATAGTTAATCTGTCTGTTAGATAGGTGGGTGACATATACCCATTTTTTGTGTGAGTTACACGTGCACTTCATCCGTGACAGGGAAATTAATATAGTTAATCTGTCTGTTAGATAGGTGGGTGACATACCCATTTTTGGTGTGAGGTACACCTGCACCGTACAGTGATTCCTCAAGATACAATGGCCTCAGGATACAATATTTTCAACATACAATGATCTTTCCTGGCCCATCGTAAGTTGAAACCAGACTCAATATACCATGTGTCAGACTCAGATCCCACCAATCAAGGCCACTTCTCTGATAAAATAGCTGTATTAGTTGCTAGTCAGCAGCTATTCATGACTGTTATATGTACGGACTTGTTTTATCTATCTTAGTTATCTGCTTATTTGTCTGACATTTTAATTTTCTCTTATCTTGGATGGCATTTTGGGGCTTTGGAACCAATTATTCAACTTACAATGGTTTCAACATACAATGGTCGTCCTGGAACCAATTAATATTGTAACTTGAGGGACCACTGTATACATTGCAGGAAAATGTATATAGTTAATCGGTCTGTTGGTTCGTGGGGGACATATACCCATTTATAGTGTGAGGTAGACCTGCACTGCATACGTACCAAGGAAATTAATATATTTAATATGTTTGCTAGTTTGGTGGGTGACATATAACCATTTTTGGTGTTAGGTACACCTGCACTGCATCCATAACATGGAAATTAATGTAGTTAATCTGTCTGTTAGTTTGTTGGGTGACATATACCAATTTTTTGTGTGAGGTACACGTGCACTTCATCCGTGACAGGGAAATTAATATAGTTAATCCGTCTGTTAGATCGGTGGGTGACATGTACCCATTTTTGGTGCGAGGTACACCTGCACTGCATCAATGACAGGTAAATTAATATAGTTAATCTGTCTATTAGTAGGTGGGTGACATATACCGATTTTTGGTGTGAGGTACACCTGCACTGCATCCGTGACAGGGAAATTAATATAGTTAATCAGTCTGTTAGTTCGGTGGGTGACATATACTCATTTTTGGTGTGAGGTACACCTGCACTGCATCCATGAAAGGAAATTAATATAGTTAATCCATCTGTTAGATAGGTGCGTGACATATACCCATTTTTGATGTGAAGTACACCTGCACTGTATACGTTACAGGGAAATTAATATAGTTAATCAGTCTGTTAGTTCGGTGGGTGACATATACTCATTTTTGGTGTGAAGTACACCTGCACTGTATACGTTACAGGGAAATTAAAATTGTTAGTCTGTTAGTTCGGTGGGTGACATATATCCATTTTCTTTCCTTGACAGGGAAATTAATATAGTTAATCTGTCTATTAGTAGGTGGGTGACATATACCAATTTTTGGTGTGAGGTACACCTGCACTGCATCCGTGACAGGGAAATTAATATAGTTAATCTGTCTGTTAGATAGGTGGGTGACATATACCCATTTTGGGTGTGAGGTACACCTGCACTGCATCAATGACAGGGAAATTATTATAGTTAATCTTTCTGTTAGTAGGTGGGTGACATATACCGATTTTTGGTGTGAGGTACACCTGCACTGCATTGTTGACAGGGAAATTAATATAGTTAATCTGACTCTTAGTTTGGTGGGTGACATATACCAATTTTTTGTGTGAGGTACACGTGCACTTCATCCGTGACAGGGAAATTAATATAGTTAATCAGTCTGTTAGTTTGGTGGGTGACATATACCAATTTTTGGTGTGAGTTGCACCTGCACTGCATCCGTGACAGGGAAATTAATATAGTTAATCTGTCTGTTAGATAGGTGGGTGACATATACCCATTTTGGGTGTGAGGTACACCTGCACTGTATCAGTGACAGGGAAATTATTATAGTTAATCTTTCTGTTAGTAGGTGGGTGACATATACCGATTTTTGGTGTGAGGTACACCTGCACTGCATTATTGACAGGGAAATTAATATAGTTAATCTGTCTCTTAGTTTGGTGGGTGACATATACCAATTTTTTGTGTGAGGTACACGTGCACTTCATCCGTGACAGGGAAATTAATATAGTTAATCAGTCTGTTAGTTTGGTGGGTGACATATATCCTTTTTTTTCCTTGACAGGGAAATTAACATAGTTAATCTGTCTGTTAGTTTGTTAGGTGGCATATACCCATTTTTTGTGTGAGGTACACGTGCACTTCATCCGTGACAGGGAAATTAATATAGTTAATCCGTCTATTAGATAGGTGGGTGACAAACCCATTTTTGGTGTGAGGTACACCTGCACTGTACAGTGATTCCTCAAGATACAAAAGCCTCAGGATACAATATTTTCAACATACAATGATCTTTACTGGCCCTTCGTAAGTTGAAACCAGACTCAACATACAATGTGTCAGACTTAGATCCCACCAATCAAGGCCACTTCTCCGATAAAATAGCTGTATTAGTTGCTAGTCAGCAGCTATTCCTGACTGTTATATGTACGGACTTGTTTTATCTGTCTTAGTTATCTGCTTATTTGTCTTACATTTTAATTTTCTCTTATCTTGGATGGCATTTTGGGGCTTTGGAACCAATTATTCAACTTACAATGGTTTCAACATACAATGGTCGTCCTGGAACCAATTAATATTGTAACTTGAGGGACCACTGTATACATTACAGGGAAATTAATATAGTTAATCAGTCTGTTAGTTCAGTGGGTGACATATACCCATTTTTGGTGTGAGGTACATGTGCACTGTATATGTTACAGGGAAATTAATATAGTTAATTAGTCTGTTAATTCGTGCGAGACATATACCCATTTTTGGTGTGAAGTAGACCTTCACTGCATACGTAACAGGGAAAATAATATTGTTAATCCGTTTGTTAGTTTGGTGGGTGACAAATAACCATTTTTGCTGTTAGGTACACCTGCACTGCATCCATAACAGGGAAATTAATATAGTTAGTCCATCTGTTAATTTGGTGGGTGACATATACCGATTTTTGGTGTGAGGTACACCTGCACTGCATCCGTGACAGGGAAATGAATATAGTTAATCTGTCTGTTAGATAGGTGGGTGACATATACCCATTTTTGGTGTGAGTTACACCTGCACTGCATTAATGACAGGGAAATTAATATAGTTAATCTGTCTGTTAGTAGGTGGGTGACATATACCCATTTTTGGTGTGAGGTACACCTGCACTGTATACGTTACAGGGAAATTAATATAGTTAATCAGTCTGTTAGTTCGGTGAGTGACATTTACCCATTTTTGGTGTGAGGTACACCTGCACTGCATCCGTGACAGGGAAATTAATATAGTTGATCCAACTGTTAGATAGGTGCGTGACATATACCCATTTTTGATGTGAGGTACACCTGCACTGTATACGTTACAGGGAAATTAAAATAGTTAATCAGTCTGTTAGTTCGGTGGGAGACACATAACCATTTTTTTTTCCTTGACAGGGAAATTAATATAGTTAATCTGTCTGTTAGTTTGTTGGGTGACATATACCCATTTTTTGTGTGAGGTACACGTGCACTTCATCCATGACAGGGAAATTAATAGAGTTAATTTGTCTGTTAGATCTGGGGTGACATATACCCATTTTTGGTGCGAGGTACACCTGCACTGCGTGTGTGACAGGAAAATTAATATAGTTAGTCCATCTGTTAGTTTGGTGGATGACATATACCGATTTTTGATTAGGTACACCTGCACTGCATCCATAACAGGGAAATTAATATAGTTAATCTGTCTGTTAGATAGGTGGGTGACATATACCCATTTTTTGTGTGAGTTACACGTGCACTTCATCCGTGACAGGGAAATTAATATAGTTAATCTGTCTGTTAGATAGGTGGGTGACATACCCATTTTTGGTGTGAGGTACACCTGCACCGTACAGTGATTCCTCAAGATACAATGGCCTCAGGATACAATATTTTCAACATACAATGATCTTTTCTGGCCCATCGTAAGTTGAAACCAGACTCAATATACCATGTGTCAGACTCAGATACCACCAATCAAGGCCACTTCTCTGATAAAATAGCTGTATTAGTTGCTAGTCAGCAGCTATTCATGACTGTTATATGTACGGACTTGTTTTATCTATCTTAGTTATCTGCTTATTTGTCTGACATTTACATTTTCTCTTATCTTGGATGGCATTTTGGGGCTTTGGAACCAATTATTCAACTTACAACGGTTTCAACATACAATGGTCGTCCTGGAACCAATTAATATTGTAACTTGAGGGACCATTGTATACATTACAGGAAAATGTATATAGTTAATCGGTCTGTTGGTTCGTGGGGGACATATACCCATTTATAGTGTGAGGTAGACCTGCACTGCATACGTACCAAGGAAATTAATATATTTAATATGTTTGCTAGTTTGGTGGGTGACATATAACCATTTTTGGTGTTAAGTACACCTGCACTGCATCCATAACATGGAAATTAATGTAGTTAATCTGTCTGTTAGTTTGTTGGGTGACATATACCAATTTTTTGTGTGAGGTACACGTGCACTTCATCCGTGACAGGGAAATTAATATAGTTAATCCGTCTGTTAGATCGGTGGGTGACATATACCCATTTTTGGTGCGAGGTACACCTGCACTGCATCAATGACAGGTAAATTAATATAGTTAATCTGTCTATTAGTAGGTGGGTGTCATATACCCATTTTTGGTGTGAGGTACACCTGCACTGCATCCGTGACAGGGAAATTAATATAGTTAACCCGTCTGTTAGAAAGGTGGGTGACATATACCCATTTTTGGTGTGAGATACACCTGCACTGCATCAATTACAAGGAAATGAATATAGTTAATCCGTCTGTTAGTAGGTGGGTGTCATATACCTATTTTTGGTGTGAGATACACCTGCACTGCATCAAAGACAGGGAAATTAATATAGTTAATATGTCTGTTAGTAAGTGGGTGTCATATACCTATTTTTAGTGAGAGGTACACCTGCACTGCGTCCTTGATAGGGAAATTAATATAGTTAATCCATCTGTTAGATAGGTGAGTGACATATCCCCATTTTTGATGTGAGGTACACCTGCACGGTACACGTTACCGGGAAATTAATATAGTTAATCAGTCTGTTAGTTCGGTGGGTGACATATACCCATTCTTTTTCCTTGACAGCGAAAATAATATAGTTAATCCAGAGCATTTGGCCTGAATACTGGTGTATGAATGGCGAATCCAGAACAAATAGAGGCGGCAGTAGATTGGGTGGCTGACAGGTGCTCCAGTTCCTTCACAATGTCTCCCACCCGGTCCCCTGCTGAAAGCGCAGAGTTGTCACCTGCAGCCCATGGGCACCAGTCTTGCACCTCACCCCCTTGCAAATCAGCCAAGCAGTCTGAGCCCCGTCATGCAGCAGTCTCTTATGCTTTTCGATGACTCTGCTTGCAGGGTTTCCATGGGCCATCCACCTAGCCCTGCCCCAAAAGTGGAAGAGATTGAGTGCACTGATGCCCAACCAGTTATGTTTCAGGATGTAGACATGGGAGGACCACCGCAGCACGTCTCTGATCATGATGAAACACAGGTACCAACTGCTGCGGATTTCTGCCGTGCGGCAGACAGGCAAGGAGGGCAGGGGTGAAGAGTGGGTGGAAGATGATGTGGAGGATGATGAGGTCCTAGACCCCACATGGAATCAAGGTCATGCCAGAGACGTGTGCAGTTCGGAAGAAGAGGTGGTGGGGGTAATCTTTTTTCATGTAAAGAGAGTGACTATTCAGTTTTCCAGATATGTACACTAGTTGACAAATCTCGACTGCACATAGGTAATTTTACTAATTTTTACTAATTTTTTACTAATTTTGTTACTTTTTGGCTATCATGATTTTTGGCTATGATGATTACAATTATTATATATAATAATAATCTTTATTTATATAGCTCCAACATATTCTGCAGCGCTTTACAGTTCAGAAGTTCATGTACAAACAGTAAATAACATAGCAATAGACAAGTCAATACAAGAGGAATGAGGGCCCTGCTCGCAAGAGCTTACAATCTACATTTGGTTATAACAACAGAGGTGAATAATTATACATTGACTTTTTTATATTTAATAACTGATAAATGTTGATGACATTTAGTTTTACTTTTGACTATATATATAGTGTATATATAGGGTATATGTATATATATATATATATATATATATATATATATATTTATATATAGGGTAAAATACCAAAATCAGCAGAAACAATAGAGAAGCTGTGGATTTCCAAATCCACATGTCAGTGGTACATGTTCACTTTGCTGGTACTGACCTACACTGTGATTTTTCCTCATGTAAATCCTCTCAAAAAATCAGTGTAATCTGCAATATGTACAGGTAACCTTAAAGGTTTTTTTCGGGTCTCCTCAGGAGAGGCCATCAATATCTGATCAGTGGGCGTTAACCTCCCAGCATACCCCCGATCAGCTGTTTAAAGAGGAAGGGGAACTCCAATGAGACTACATTGCAACATAACAAGCACAACGCCGTCCATTGTATAGCTGCGCTTGGTATTGCAACTCAGGCCCATTCACTTGAATGAGACTGAGCTACAACTAGGCCATATGATAAGTGAACATAACACCACTTGGCTAGGAAGAGGCCACGATGCCTCTACAAAAACTGATTGTTGGTGGTTCTGGGAGTCAGATCCTTAACAACCAGATATTGATGACCTATCACTATAGGTCAGGCATCCTCAAACTGCAGCCCTCCAGCTGTTGCAAAACTACAACTCCCGGCATGCCCGAACAGCCTACAGGTATCAGCCTACAGCAGGGCATTGTGGGAGTTGTAATTTTACAACAGCTGGAGGGCCACAGTTTGAGGATGCCTGCTATAGGTCATCAGCTGAATGCTGGATACAAGAAATATAATGGCCACATATAGTATTAGTCCTCAGAAATGACAGTTCCACTTTAACTAAACTTCCTTTGTTTTGCCTGAAATGTGCCATTATGTATATATTTTTATGGTGATCAATGTGATCAGTACTGTAGATGTGGCAGGGTTGATGGTGTAGTGGAGTTGTCGGTGGTGCTGAAGATGATAGAGAGTCAGAGGTGGGCAGGGCTTAATAGGAACATAGCATTTTTCCATAGACTGTAATACTATTTTATTGAAGTATACAGTATAAGTGATCCAGTGATAGCTTGTTCAAGCCTCTAGTGGGGATAAAGGTTAAGTTTAAAAAAGTTTTTAAAGTATTTGAGAAACTCAAAGAATAAAAAGTTAATCACCCAAATCAATCATTTTTGTTTGCTTCACCTCCCAACAATATTGAATAAAAAGTGATCAAAAAGTCATACTATTGATGCAGTAGAAAAATACAGTTGTCGCTGTACATATATATATATATATATATATATATATATATCATTGTGTCATTATAAAATTACAACTTGACCTGCAAAAAACAAACCCACATACAGCTACAGGATGTGAAGTGAAATAAAAAAAAGTAATGTACCAAGTAAAAACGAATATAATCACTGGCACTACCCTCTATAGATAAATATACAATAAAATTGGGTGCTGCAAAACAATGTACTGCTCATTCTCGTACAAAAAATTGATACACAATAAAATAACCACTGGTTTGCATTCCCTCCAGCTCACCACGCGTGGCCAGCGTGATCACATAGTGACGTCACACTTGCTGCAGGTCCTTTGGTGGGTTTCCTTCAACCAAGTCAGGAGTGGACGGCCTCTCCACAATCATGTGCATGATGTGTTTTTATATATATATATTTATTTTTTTAACCCAAGATTAACCCCCTGAGCACCTGAATGTTAAACGTGGCATCTGAGGGGTTAAATGACGGGGCGGCCCAATCTTCATTCCCCATCATTGCCCCTGCTACATACAATAAAAAGCAATTTATTTCAAAGTGATTCACAACAAATAGAATTTCTTGACTAAGTTCAGTGAAGCAGCTGAAACGAATTTTGGAAAACTTTGTTCATTTCTAATTATTATCATTGGTGGGATTACAATGACAGACAACACCTTTTTATAGATAACCCAAGATCCACCATTCACAATAAGTTATTGTCAAAGCTTATCTACTCTGCATAGGTCACAGAGCAAGCCTAGAAAACTCTCCTATAGAAGTCAATTAGTATCCACCAGTCTATTGTTTCTATGGCCCATGGAGCCATCTCTAAATGCTCTATAAATGCTGTTATGAACAGGTCAGGCAAGATATTAACCCCCATAATCATTCATTTTTTCTGCAAAGAGAAAGTAAAAACTGATTAGAAAAAGGTATATGAGTCACTATAAAGTTTAAACTGGCAGAAAAATTATAGTTAACACATTCCCTTTCGTGTTTTGCGAGAGAGGTTTTGATGATGATGATGATGTATAATCTTATATACACGCAGTCTTACCCATAGGGCCTAGATGCTCTTAGCTGGCAGAAAAAAAATGTATAGGAAAATGTGATGTCCAGCTCACCTGCTTGATCTGTTCCCTTCTGGGATCCCTCCTGCACGGACTTTGTGGTAAGTAGCCCAAGGTTATCAGAGAGAAACATAGAAGTAGTCCAGCAGAAATGTATGTAGCTGAGTCTTCTTTATTAAAGTGAAATTCTTACAAAAAGCAGCGCCGTATTCACAACAGGATTCACAACGTCAACGCGTTTCGAACAGAGTTCTTATTCATGACATGAGAAAAAAAATGGCATAAAACTCGACCATAGGCCACAAGGCCCATTTCACCGCCAACCACCTAACACATATCAAATGGAGAAACAAGAAAGGGAGAAGAAGAAGAGGGTCCCAGAGGTTCGAGCGGGGTGTAGAACTAGAAATGTGAGGTGCAAATTAATAAGCGTGATGAAGATGTCTTTCAAAATGAAAACAATACCACGTGTGAAAACACGGACCAAAACCTGGAAAAGCCCACATATTTGTGTAAACCAAACCTAGTGTTACATAGGAAGATCAAACGCCTGTTTGAAAAGTAGGGTTTTCAGTGCATGTCTAAATGAGAGAAGATTGGCGTTCCTTTTCAGTGCCAGAGGTAGATGGTTCCAAAATCTTGCCCCTTGGGCCGAAAAAGATCTGCCTCCACGTCTAATCTTATTAACTTGCAGAATTTTGAGATTCGCAGAGTTACTAGACCTCAATGTCCTCAACGGGGCGTACCTGGTGAATTTACGTCACAGGTACAAGGGACCCACATCATGGAACATTCTATGCATAAAACATCCAGTCTTGAACATAACCCGTTGTTGGACGGGGAGCCAGTGCAAGGCTTTAAAAGAGGGAGTGATATTCTCTCGGCGAGTAACACCCATTAGTAGTCTTGCTGCAGCATTCTGCACAAGTTGAAGTTTATGCAAGTACTTCTTAGGGAGTCCCATGTGCAAGGCATTACAAAATAACTCTTTTTTTTCAGATATTACAAGGTGTTGCATTCATATTGGAAAATAGTGGAAAAATCCTGTTTTGAATTAGTTTTTATCGGAAATTACAGTTTTTTTTATGCACTAAAACCTAAATAGAGTTATCTGACATGAAGCTAGAGTGAATTAATGGGTTAGCTGTAAAATAATGGAAATATGTAGTTGAGGCATGATGGTGTGTGATTGTGAAAAAATTGTAGAATTGTATGAAAATATTTAAATCACTGTATGGTTCAGTGTAATTTTGACAATTCATATATCACACTTTTTATGTTACATGGGATACAGGGAGAACTCATGTTGCCCTAGATATACAGAGGGGGATGTGAATGTCTGTCACATTATTTGGAATTGTGCTGAAATCCAGATGTTTGGAAATCAGTTCTTGCAATATTACAGGATAAATCCGCCATGTACCTCTGGGGTGTGTGCTTTTAGGTAATACTTGCATGTTTAAAGGGAGTCAATCAGCTTGATTAAGGACTATTATCTACAGTACTATATCAGTAGTCAGTATGATTATGGCAATACCAAATATGTCCATGTTTTCGTTTGTTTTAATACTTTTACAAAATAATACTACATTTTAAAGAATAAAAAGCCAGGAAATATTATGCAAAATGTTGGTGTTTTTCCTAAAAACGCTATGTGGGGATCCACCTTAATTAACCACTTGAAGACCACAGGTTTATACCCCCTGATATACATTTTAAATGCGTTTTTTTCGCATCTACAGCCTGCCAGGGCATGATCAGCGCTGGTAGGCTGTAGTTTAAGTTGTCCCGGTCACGATCGCATGAACGCGCACGCACAGCGCGCAAGCGTTCATGCGAAATCTCGGGTCTTACGACATGACACCGATAGGCGTGAGTGAGACCTGAGAGAGCCGCCGCACTGACGCCCATCGGCGTTAGCGTGGCGGCATGTGCTTAATGATATTCTGACTTGTGAATTTTCTGCAGTGGAATTTTTGTTGTGGATTTGTTGCTGTGGATGGTACATTAAATAGTAAAAGGTAATATCTGCGGTGGAAGTCCACAACATAAATTGACAAACTGTGGATTTAAAATCCACACTACAGCTCAATTTACACTGCAGGATTTTGTTTTGTTTTTAAAGCCTGTAGATGAGATCTCAAAAAATCTAATCCACTGTGCTGGTACTGTAAAATGCTGTGGCTCTGGTGCAAACAAATCTGAGGTGGCAAATCCACTAATGCATCTGCTATGTATGAACATACCCTAATGCTTTGGTATGCTCAGTATAGCAAGGCATTGTTTCCTGTCAGCAAAAAACTGACAAGAAAAATGATGCATTGATTTATCGTTTCAGACTAAAATTGTAACAAATAAGTTTTGCAGCTCTAGTGTGTAGGATTGCTGCATACATTTTTTTTATAGGTCATATGTTGATTGTCATTGGTTGTCATTGTATTTAACTGAAGGTTTTACCATTTCTTGATATTCATTTTTAGTGATAAGCAGGAGGTGCCATATTCGATTTCGTGATATTTCGCGAATATTCGATTGAATATTCGTCATATATTCGTCGAAATTGAATCAAAATCATTATTCTATATATTGCGAATGTTACGCAAATTTATATTCGCGTATTGCGATTTGAACTTTGAACAGCGTATACAGGCAAATTTCCTATTGGGTTAGCTTAGTAGAATCAGCGAAGATATCGAATATAGCACAATATTCTCAATCTTCGTTATATTCTAGCAAGCCAACCATTAGAAACTCAGTTCTGAGTTGAATTCGCAATGCAAGTATATGTTCGCATTGCGAATTCAACTTAGAGCTGGGTCCCTAATGGTAGACTCAGCCTAAAAAATTAAGGGTACTTAAGGGTATTCTGGATGAGGCAAAGACCTCTAAAATCATTTCTCATTCAGAGTATAAGTTTTTATTACCATCACACCCTAGACTTTCTACTTTTTACTGTCTTCCCAAAATCCACAAAAGGACCCAGCCGCTCAGGGGACGTCCTATCGTGTCAGGGGTGGGTAACATCTGTCAAAATCTAGGGATTTACATCGACCAAATATTGTCCCCATTTGTTACGGCATTACCCTCTTACACCCGTGACACGACGGACCTCCTGGGATGCCTGGAGGGGATTCATGTTGACAGTGATATATTTTTGGCAAGTATAGATGTGAAGGCGCTATACTCTAGTATCCCACATTCCCACATCCCACATCCCACATGGGATTGAGAGCGGTTGATCACTTTCTGAGTATGCATGGTTGCCAGTACCGCGCCCACAGTCTCTTTGTCCTACGACTACTCGAGTTCACCCTGACCAGAAATACTTTCTCGTTCAACGGCAGGGTCCACCACCAGCTCAGGGGCACTGCGATGGGGAGTTCCTGTGCCCCATCATATGCTAATTTGTTCCTGGGCTGGTGGGAGTAGACCCTGGTGTTCACGGAGGAAAGGTCATTGGTGATGGACCGTGTGGGACTGTGGGTGCGGTAAATGAATGACATCTTTATCATCTGGAATGGTGATTTGGTGGGTTTCAAAAGCTTAGTGGAGGGTCTCAATGTGAACTCCATAGGTATGCGGTTTACTTTTGAGATTGATGCCCGGTGCCTGCCATTTTTGGGTGTTCTCATCTCCAAATCATCCAACGGAGAACTTGAAACCTCAGTTTATAGGAAGCCCACCTCTACAAATACCTTGTTGAGGTGGGAGAGCAGCCATCCCCTACCACTCAAGCGGGGCATCCCTAAGGGGCAATACCTTCGCTTGAGGATTGCTCCACCAAGGGGGAGTTCATCAGGCAGGCACGGGACATGCGCACTCGGTTTTTACATCGGGGGTATCCTGATCGAGTCTTAAGAGAAGCGTATAAGATGGCGCTCCAGGAAGACAGAACCAATTTGTTAACCCCTAGACCAAAAGCCACCCCAACCCCGAGACTGATTCGTCTCATCTCCACGTTTGACAGAGCAGCCCCGGAAATACGGAGGGTGATCCAACATAATTGGGCAATTCTGCAGCTTGACCCAGACCTATGTGAGGTGATAGGGGATCAACCACATATCACCTACCGGCGGGGCCGCAGTCTGCGGGATAGACTGGTGTCTAGCGAATATATCCCCCCTGTTCCCTCTGGCTGCGGATGGTTGCGATCCAACGTCAAGGGTTGCCACCGTTGCAGTGGCTGCATTGCTTGCAGGCACTTGCAAACGGGCAGGTCATTCCGCAGTCATGTCACAGGGAGGGAATATAGCATCCAGCACTTCATCAACTGTCGAACTTGCGGAGTGGTATACCGACTAGCCTGTGAATGCGGGAAGGAATATGTCGGCAAAACCATCCGTGAGTTCCGTAGAAGAGTTAACGAGCACCTGAACGATATTGAGAAATTAAGGGACACTCCAGTAGCAAATCACATACGCTGTCACCACAATGGCCATGCCAAGATAAGTTTCATGGGCATTGATAAGGTTTCTCCTCCACGGCACGGTGGTAACTGGGACCGTCACTTGCTGCAATGCGAAACACGTTGGATTTTTTATCTGAAAACTATGGCCCCCTTGGGCCTGAATGAGCAGTTAAACTTTGGCTGTTTTATTTGACGCCACAGCCACAGTCTTTCTGATCGCCCGGTATAAATCGACACTGACACCATGATAGAGTGTGCCCTTGGCACTCTTTAATGTCCACACTTCAAATATCCATATTACATGGGTATTTACCTATTTCCAATTTTGATCAACGACACTTTTTTAAGTTATAGTTGGTGCTTTTTTGTTATCATCATGTAAGGTAATCCCTCGCTGGCCTATTGTTCTCCATGGGCCCCTCTAGCAGGTATAAACCCACCAATCAAGCTCTATGTGTTTGTCTAAACTAACTTACGGTGATACATTTTGCCGATAGGGAATGCGCTCCTTGCTTTCCCTCCCTCTGTGCACCAAGCTCCGCCTGGCGGCCTTTCTGATTACGCCCCCTTTTGGGCGCATCATGAGCAGTGGAGCGTGGCGTCTTTTCTCTGCGCTCCACGTCTCGCGTCCATCACGTGACCGGAAACGGTGGAGCGCAGCGCTTGTTCTCTGCGTTCCACGCCTCCCTATTACGCCCATTGTGTTGACCGGAAGTCCCTTCCACATCACCAGGGGGGCGTGGCCGCTCACTGCTGGCGCGAACTGCAGATTTAAAGCCGCAACGCAGGTGAGTCTAGCTGCTTCTGTACATAGGGGGACGCTCACCATTGGAGATCCCCCCTCCTTTCTGGATTAGTCCCCTTTTCCCACTGGATCAGGACTTCGGGTGACTACACCTTGTTGCCCACTGGTACTTGCTAATCCTATTATTATTATTTTTGGGCCATATACGGGACGACGCGGTGAACCACATAACATACTACGTTTGTGGTTTATCCCTGCGTTTTTTTTGATCGACCCCTCCGTGTATTGGGGGAGTATCGATCCCAGTATATTTCCACAAGCCCTCCCTGTAGCCCAATTTTTTGTCCACTACTCCCCTGATTATTTTTTTGACACAAATGAAACGTGGCACGTCTGGAGATATTCTCTGTATGGGAGCTCTCCTTTCCTTAGGGCATAACCGGGAGATATTCTCTGTATGGGAGCTCTCCTTTCCTTAGGGCATAACCAGGGACTCTGGCCGGTCTAGGGACAGGGATCCGGACGGGGTCGCCCCTTCCGGGGCGGGTGCTCTGTATAGGTAGGTAGGGTATCTGATAGCCCCCTTCCCTTGCTATAAGGTTTATATAGGGACACATCTAGCTCCCCCTGACCTCCTCCTCTACAGAGCCCCCATGTTCTTTGTTCGTCCAATATACTGGATATCGACAGCAACAAACCGGGACTTGAATCTCTCCACTCATCTCGTGGTCTCCATAGCAGCCATCTAAATGGTCCACTTTTCTCCTCATTTGACTACATAGAGGATCTGGTGAGCACGTTCCATGTTACTGTCCGGCTGATATTGAAATTGCTATGCTTTATGTCTTTTAGTATGTCTCGGTGGTTTGCTGACTATCCGAAACTCTGAGCCTGTTGTTTGGCCTAGGGCCCTGTAGCTTTGCTTCTACCTGATTAGGTGTAACATTTTCACTTGTTACTTGGCGTAATATTTTATACACTTTAGTATTAAAAGTTATATTTTAGCTTTATCATTCCCCCTCTATTCCCACCTAGGGATTAGTATTTGACTTTTGAGTTTTGGGAGAATCTAGGTTGGGGACAGCCTGCATACCCCACCACCTGTGTGTACTTTCTGAATTTACCTGCAATTCTGACTCTTATAGTCTCTCTGACTCTATCTTTGGACAATCTCTTTTTCTCATGTTCATCTCTTCTTATGATTATTTGGCATCATACCTTGGCATGTCAGATTCCTCTTTCACCTGTCTGCTTCACCAGTCACTAGTTATTCTGCTTAGCCAGAGGCACATGCGAAGCCTGACTGAGGAGGTGCAAGTGCTAAACAGGTAGTTCCTCACAATACCATAACAAGACACAGTCATAATGGAGCAGGAAAGAGTCTTCTCCAAACTGTTGCAATAAAGATGTCTTTGTTTGCTTCACAAGAAATAAGATACCTAGCCATGAACTTGAAAAAAGAGCCCTCATGCCAAGTACACAGCATTCTCTGGGCATCCTTCGAACTCATATTGATCCATTAGAGTCTAGTTTTAGCGTGCCTTACACCACCCCAGCTAATGCGCGGCACTGTGTACTTGATCTTAGGCTTGTCTACAGTTACTTAATCATGGACATACACTTCACGAAGCTCCCAAAACCTGCTCTGATGTTATAGCTAGAGGTACCATAGTTAGAAATACTGTAATAAGTAATGCAACAATGGATAGTAAATTTTTATATGCTGTTAACGTCAGCAGTTGGTGGCTCTGCTCTCTGAGTTTGTATCATCTATCACTTTTTAGCTGAGTTTTTATTATCCCTAATTGCTTCTACTACACAATTAAAACATTTACTGTTAACTGGCTTATTTCACAAACTGACTTACAAAGGTGGCATCCAATGATGGTTCCTCAGGATAGGTCATTAGTATCTAATCTCTGGGGGTCCAACAGTCAGGCCCACTGACAATTAGCTGTTTAAGAAAACAGTGGCGCTCACTAAGCTCTTTACTATTACTTCATCTATGGAGATCACATGACTGTGTGCTTGATTTTTTTTTCTTTTTTATAGATAATTCTTTATAAAAAAAAAATATAGGAATTGTGGAGAGATAGTGCTGGCTCACCTATTCAATGCATATAGTAGGGTGCCACCGACCGTACAAGATACACCTGATCTCTTTAGAATATTAGTAAAAATATATAGGGGAGGTTGGGCACACCTTATAAGGAAGGACCTATACACTAGGTCAAATAACAAAATTTATTGCTATGCATGATAAAAAACGTAGGAAGTTTAATCAATATTACACAATAATCATAAAATATAGGTAAAAATAAAAAGGAATTTTCCAAGCTATTGATATAAAAAGTCAATAAAAAGAAAGAAGGATCCCAAGTCCTAAAAATGTTCAAAGTTCTCTGTCAGAGGTATATATACACAGGTGGCTAGATGGCGTTCTTTTTCTAAAGGCCTTGTGTTGGACAATTCATTCAGACCCAGCTACTTGCAACAGTCTTTGCAGCAATATTGTCTCAAATGTTTCGTCTGGACTCTGGATGTCTTATTTAATATTACTATGTATATTGGTACTGAATCCAGATACTTATTATAAAGGTACATGTGTAGTTAATCACTTCATAATCCAATATTCCATAGGGTCAACTGTATATATATTGTATGACTCTCCAGTACTTCATATATGGTAGCGGTCTACCGCAAATACCGTACTGAGGTGGTTGATTTGGATCAATATGTACTGCGATGGTCACAGCAAATATCCATATAAGAACAACCGGGAAATGACCACAAACTAATGTGGGTATGTTACTCACGAATAGTTGTCACCTTTATTTGGATGACAGAAGATGGTTGTCTAGTAGTATTTGCAGAGTCAGGTAGGCTTCCTTTATTTACATTGGACAGGTATGATGTATCTGGAATGGCGGGGTCTGCGGCCGCGGCGTCCCACGTGTGCTCAGTGACGTGTCCTCCGCGCCTCCCAGTGTCTCAGTGTGATTTGAATAGATATACCTGTTAACTCCAGCTGCCGACTTGTAAGGTACTACCACCGCTAATCCTGAGTGCTGCGTGTGAGTGAAAGCAGAGAATTAGAGTGCTCTAAAGTTCGTACTGGTCAAACTTTATTTGCCAATATCATCTGACTGGGGGTCCCGCTGTACCAGACATGTTTCGGAGAAAACAACTGTCTCCTTCTTCAGTGGTTAGAAGACCCCCATATGTTGAACACTTTTATAGTCCGCCAAGGTCCTCCCTCCTGGTTTCATCAAAAATCTGGTCTGGAACTGACTATCATGAGAAATATTAAGATATAAATGATCCCTTTGAACATAACAAGTGGTATAATACCAAAGATAAAACATACTAATAGTGTTTTATTGCTAATATTGCAATAAATCATAGTTATCACATAGTTAGCACATTTTAAACATGTGTGATAAAAAATATATATATATATATATATATATATATATATATATATATATATATATATTCTGCAAAATCCCTAAAGGGTCCCATGTGCGGTTTTTTTTCCCTATATTTTCTCATTGTGTTTTATGTGTGTTTTGTTGGGCTTTTAAATTTTGGTTATTTAGTTCTCTCCTTCTCATATGGCACCACAGGGACGGATTAAACCATGTCATATATCCTCCAAAGCTGTATATATTACTATGTTGATATCATATAGCATCAAACAAGCAATTGTTAAATACTCCATGTCAGGCAAACAGTTTATTGCAAAGTTTAGAAGAGTATTATTTTGATACTGGTGTTATTACATTGCTGTTATTGCTTCTGGAATTGTATGATAAAGAACCTCTAAAATCTAATGTGCAGTTTTTAATCCCTCATTGCATTTTGCGTGCATTTAAAAAAACAACATTTTTTTAAAGAAATTCTTTCCATATGGTGGCACAGTGATCACGGGGCACAGATTATATCATATGCCCTTTGAAGTTATATATATTACTGTGTTGATAACATACAGTATCAAGCAAATGGTTATTAGATACTTTGTGTCAGACAAACAATTTCTTCTAGAGTTCAGTAGTTTCATAGATGTTAAGATCAGGATCAAGGAGAGATAGTAGTGCTGATAGACAGCCAAACATACTATCTTTCGTCGATAGAGGAGTGAACCACATCTGAGTAAAGTCCATCGATCAGAGAATAGGACCAGTTTAGAGAAAACCGAAAATTTCTAGGTCCGCATTGAGTCCATTGGGGAGGAGGGTGCCTAGCTCAAAGATCCTTCTAGATTCAAGTCTGGACATTCTAAATATATGGTTGCCTCCTCTCCAATGTATCGGAACTTTATCCAATGCAACAAATAGTGAACCAGTTGGGTCTTGATTGTGTGACATTTTAAATTTTTTGATAAGGAGTGATTTTCATATCCCTTCTTGATATTATTTATATGTTCTGTCACACATATTCTAAGGGGCCTTTTGGTTCTTCCTACGTATTGTCTTTTACAGGGACATTGGAACAGATATATGACACTATTAGTATCACATGTCATAAAGTCTTTTATTTTGTGTGTATGACCATTGGATAATTATGTATTAGAATGAGTTGTTTTAGGAAATGTCATCAGTCTACACCCTGCACATCTACCACAATGTCGGAAAAAAAAGGTTGTCATTAAAACAGATTTACCACCCCTTTTTCCCCCTTTTTAAAGGGTGCATATAGCTATACAGTATCTCCTGATTTTACGAAATAAACACAAAATTCAATACAATACAATACATATAACAAATCACAAATAAACATATGATGTCCAAGCTTGTTGTCTTTTCACATTTTCCTCGCCCTAATCTTCCCTTTTACCTATTCCCCATCCTTATCCTTTGCATCAGAGAGTTAAAGATGTCACCAACATTCATCCATTATCTTTTAAGAAGAGTTCCAATTGTTTCCAGTCTTTATCAAACTTATGTAAGGTTTTAAGCGGAGGGCCATCCAATGCTCCATAGCATATATATATAAGTCAGGTATAACCCTCCCTAGACACTCTAGGCCAGGCATGTCCAAACTCCGGCCCTCCAGATGTTGCAAAACTACAACTCCCATCATTCCTGGACAACCTACAGCTATCAACCTACAGAAGGGCATGATGGGAGTTGTAGTTCTGCAACACCTAGAGGGCCAGAGTTTGGACATGCCTGCTCTAGGCGTTTGTTTCCAGTTTTCAGCTATTATAGCCGTGGTTAAATATGGCAAAATATGAGATGCTAAACATCAATGGGCATTAGGTATGTTATCTATCAATCTGAAGAAAAAGTAGTGCCAGTGCTGGATCTGGATTTATTGGGGTGCCCAAGATTCTGTACATCAAGGCAAAAGTATCTTGCCACAAAAGGTAAATTGATGGACATCCCTACCACATATAAAAAAATGTACCCTGTTGTCCGTGACCTCTCCAGCATTAATCTAAACCACTCGGTCGCTTTTAGAAATCCTTACAAGGTTAAGGTGACATCTCAGCATTATCTTTCTAGATAATTCCCACATCGCTATTCCTCTACCAAACACAATGGGCCTCTAATTAGCTTTCCTCCACTCAGATAGATCAAAAACTCTATTCAGATCATTCTCCCAGCGACTAAAGTAGCGGAGTTTAACACCTTCCCGACTGCCATACGGCTATATACGTGCTATCTGCACATGCCCCGTGCAGCTAGCACGTATATTTGTATATTTATGTGCTGGCAACGCTTTAGTCCCAGCTCTGATCAGCGCTGGGATAAAAGCTCCTGCAATCTAGCAGGAGCAGGTCGGGTCCCGGCTACCAGACTCAGCGAGGACTGAGGAGAAGGCAGGAGAGGTTTATTACCGCTTCTGCCTTCTCCTGTGCCGGCAGAAGATCAATGCAGGAGTGCACAGTAGAGGGAACAGGAAGCGGCAGAGCGGCAGTCACGTGAGACCCTGATCAGCTTTGCCTGTTTGTCATGCCCCCACAGGGGACCGCTTTCCTCTGTAACTGGGGCTCCTATGGATGCCCCAGTTACAGTGGAAACAGTGAAAAAAAAAGCTTAAAAAAAAGTCTGTGTCCTCCAGAGGTCTTTTATTGACCTCCTGGGGGGACAGATTATGTGCAAAAAAATAAATAAATGTTAATATAAGTAAAAAAAAAATTACAAAAATGACAAATATATATATATTTTTTAAATATTAAAAATGCCGTCGCTAACAGAAACCGTCACCATAGTCGCCCAGTTCTCTCAAACCTATACATGTTATATATATGAAAACGATTGTCACTAAATAGGGAACCCATTGCAACAATTAATTTTTGTGTCAGTTTTAATATTTAGGAAATAAAAAGCTATAATAAAAAAAAACTTTTTAATAATAATTAGCAGTTTTCCTCCAAATTAAACCTAAAAAAAAACCTCTAATATAACATTCTAATAAAAAAGTGCTAAGTGTCAAGTAAAAAATAAATCGCAAAAATTATTTTTGTAGTCAAACAAATTAAAAAGCTACAATCACTAAACCACCCGGTGCACAAGATCACAAAAAGTGGCCTGGACATTCAGGCATTTTAGTCATGAAAGGGTTAATAAACGTAGATCCACTTTATTTGCGGAATAAAATATATAAATCCCTCTTTGTACTTTAAGTGATTGTGTAAAATACACTATATGTTCCACAGGAAGGCGGAGATCAGGAGTTGAGTGCCTCATCAATATATGTTGAACCCTTATATAAGAATACCACTCCTTTCCAGGGAGGGAAAATTTCTCTTCTAGTTCTTTAAAACTCAACAACCGATCTCTGTCGTATAACTGTGAAACTCTATTAATCCACGATTCATACCACAGAGCGAGATTTAGGTCCTCCGCTTTAGTGAGTAGAAAATTTAAGGTTACCCTTCTACACTCAACCTCATCTGCCTTTTCTTGTTGAGACAAATACTCCCTCCAAACTCTCACTGAGACCACAATAGAAGATAATGATGATTGGTTTTTATTTAACTTTAATGGTTTTGCCTTCCTCAATAAACTGATTAAAGGGACTTGAGCTATAGCTGTCTCAATCTCCGTCCATTTTTTTATTTCTCTTGGGTCCCACCAATCTTTTAACTGAGATAGTATTACTGCATTATAATAACTTTTAACATCGGATATACCCATACCTCCCTGATGCCAAGGCTGTATCATTGTTTGAAAATGAACCCTTGCGTTCTGATAGGACCAAACAAAAGCATTAATTACATCTTGCAGATGCTTGATATATACCGATCATATAAGGGATAAACCAATGTTCGAAACTTATATAATATGGTTGGAAGAGTGAACATTTTTACTGTAGCCACTCGTTCCATCCAGAAGAGAGGAAATTTATGGAAAGACAAAAGCTCCTTTTTGACCTCTTCAATCAGTGGTTCATAATTAAAATGATATAAGCCTCTATATTATGCTGGTAGATATATGCCAAGATATTTCACATTGCTTTTCACCCATTGATATGGGAAATGTTGTTGTAAATATGAGAGGTAAATGTCGCACTAGAATATAGAATTTCAGGGAGGAGGTGCACTACACAGGTGGAGTCACTCGCTCCACACAAATTATGAAGGAATGGAAGAAAAATAGTGTGTCACTCTCTGATATCAAGGAGCATATAGAAGGGTTAAACCAGTAGATATTTATTGAATAAAAATAAGATAATATAAAATAAAAAAATGTATGGTTGACAGACCAAACCCAAATACAAAAGCAAGCCCAATGATTAATGAGCCTCAAGGTAAAAACTCACAAAACAGTCAGATTAGAACAGTCTTACCAGGATCTCGAGGTCTGAGGAAGGGGTAAGTTTGTAACCCCGAAACACGTCTGGTGTTTCACCCCCCCCAGCAACTACGCTAAGGAACAGCGAACAGTGAAGAGGTCTGAGAAGGATATATTAATTATCCACAGAAGTATCCGCAGAAACACAAGCTTGATAAAGCGATAAATCACGGCACGGCATTACAAGTGCAGGTATTCCACGTGCAGTAGCTACCGTGCGCGCGGACTCTGTTTAACTGAAGGGCTCCCGATACCAGAGTGTGGAAGATAACTACAAATTTTGCACTATGAGAGAGCCACCCTAGACCTCGAGATCCTGGTAAGACTGCTCTAATTTGCTATTGCTTAGCGATCGCTTTATTGATTTCAAGCGGGACACCGCTACCTTAAGTGTCGGAGTGGGACGCCATTCGAGACACACTATCCAACTGACTTTACTGGCAACAAGTTTTACAACAAGAGACTATCCTTTACAGTTTTACTGCATTCATTTTTGCACTTTTGTGAGTTTTTACATTGAGGCTCATTCATAATTGGGCTTGCTTTTGTATTTGGGTTTGGTCTGTCAACCATACATTTTTTTATTTTATATTATCTTATTTTTATTTAATAAATATCTACTGGTTTAACCCTTCTATATGCTCCTTGATATCAGAAAGTGACACACTATTTTTCTTCCGTTGTTGTAAATATATTTGTTTTATTGATGGTACACTTAAATTCAACACTTGCGATTTACTAATATTAACCTTGTAATAAGAGACCCCTGCAAACTCCTCCAGGATATCCTGAACCTTGAAAAGAGATACCTCTGGCTGTGTTATTGCTAATATAATATCATCTGCATACAATCCAATCCATAATGCGTATCGTTCTCCGAAAACTAGAAAAAAATAGGACATGCTCTATTTTTTATGCAGGGCAACAGAACGAACATACTGATGCAAACAGCACATGGTATGCTGTCTGCATTTTTTGAGGACCCATTGAAATGAATGGGTCCGCATCCTATCAACAAAAAAATCGGAACGGACAAGGAAACAAAATACGGTCGTGTGCATGAGCCCGAAAGCAAAAATAGCTGTTTTTAATAACCCATATATTCCAAATTTCTCCAGCATTTTCTCCAAATACTTCCAGTGGATTCTGTTGAACGCCCTCTCTGCATCCAAAGAGAGAAGCAGAGAAGGCGTTAGAGTGCCTTCCACTAGTTGTATTAGATCCAAAAATCTACATGTACCATCTGATGCCTGCCGGCCAGGAACAAACCCCACCTACTCTGAATTAATAATAGATGGCAATATTTTTATAAGACGGGATGCCAAGATTTTAGCATTTATTTTAATATTGTTATTTCATAGTGATGAGCGAGCACCACTGATGTCACTAATAGGTATAAAATAAAAATATTTTGCTGCTGTCAAACACACACAGTAGTCCTTAAAAGGATTTTGGGGTCGTTGAAAAGCTTTTGGTAAAAACAGCAAATGTCTCTCCCTGCACTATCTGTCCCCTCCAAAGCAATATCCCTGAGACTGCAGGAGGTAAATAGATTGCTGCTCTAAAACACACACACAAAGTATTCCTTAAAAGGACTTTTGGGTCTTGGAAAAGCTTTCTCTGAATAAAAACTGTGAAAATCGCTCCTTACACTGTCTTTCCCTTCCTACGCTCTGCTCTCCCTGTCTGCTTCTGACACCCGAGGACGTGTTCCGGGCAGCCAATCACTGTAATGCCAGCAGCCAACATGGCTACTGGCATTATAGTGAGGGCAGTACTTTTCTGCACCTTTATTGGCTGCACAAAACCCGTGAAACATGTGGGGCAGAGACTCGAGCATTGCACTCGAGCATATGCGGTACTCGGTTGAGTTATTTGGCCGAGCATGCTCACTCATCACTATTATTTAATAAAGAAATAGGACGATAACTTTCTGGTATTGTTAGATCTTTCCCTTTCTTGGGCAGTGGAATTACTGTTGCTTTTAGCATTGCTTTTGGAAAGCTGCCCTTTATTGCCATATACGGGGCTAATATTTGCACATAAGTTTTTTAATAGGCACTAGAGAACCCATCTGGGCCTGGTGCCTTTTGAAGCTTTAAGGTCTTAACCGCTTGTATTATCTCAGCATTTGTAAAGGATACTGAAAATTAGCTAATTCCCTCGAGTATATTTTTTCGGTAATAAAATTGTATCTAAAAAACGCGTGATTACTTCTGCGTTTGGTTGTTGTATGTCTGATGATTTATCTAAGTTATTTAAGCTGGCATAATAATTACGGAATTACAATTCATTTATTATTCTCGTCTTGGAAATTCAATTTGTGATTTACTTATATATCCTTTTAACTTACGTGCTAGGGTTGCTCTGCCTTATTATCAATCAAGAAATAGTTAAGATTTGCTCTCCATAGTGTAAGGTCATATGTATACGTTAATATATTTTAACTTATCTCTAATTCCCCTAATCTGTTGATAATTAATATTGACGGAGATATTTTCCCGATGTCCTAATCTGCTTTAATAATTTATCTATTTTAGCCCTCATACATCTTTGTTCTATTGCTCCATATTTCAAAAATATCCCCCTCATACACGCCTTTTGTGCATTCCATATCATGCCAAAGTCACTAACTGATGAAACATTCAACAGAAAAAAATCTTGCAGTTCCATTTTCAGGTACTCACTATATTTAGGATGATGTAATAGGACCTAATTCAAACGCCACTGGTAACCTTTCGGTAATATATTTTTATTTTTGTATTACAAGAGAAATTGGTGCATGGTCTGACCAGGTGATTGAACAGATCCGGGCATCTACCACAGTCGGTAGGAGTCTCCTATCAACAAAAAACATATAAATCCTTGAATATGAAAGACAAGAATGAGAAAAGAATGTATAATCTTGTTCCATACCATGGATACATCTCCATGTATCAAACAAACCCCGTAGATGTAAATTATCTGTCAAGGGTGTCGGTCTTTTCGCTGCGCTGGTGGTCTCCAGCCCATTATCAATAATAGTGTTAAAGTCTCCTCATAATATTACATTTCCATATTTATCAGCTTGGTGCAAGCTGTTTCTTATGAGGAACATGTACATTAAGAAGGGAATAAGCTATGTCTCCTATTATACATCTCACCAGTAAATATCTCCCCTATGGGTCAGATATCACTGAGTGCAGCTGAAAAGACACCAAATCGCGTACCGCAATCAATACCTCCTTCTTTTGTTTTGTTGCATTTGCAAAAAAGATGAGGAAACTTATAGTTTCTACATAGAGAAGATCCTCCAGTTGTAAGGTGAGTCTCCTGCTCGAAAAGTAGGTCACATCCCGGTTGCAAAGCCTCTCTCCACATCATATTCTGTTTGAAGGGGCAATTTAAGCCCTTGACCTTTACAGACATTAGTTTAACAGCCATGTCCCTTAGGCCTCTTTTACACGAGCGTGTCCGGATTAGGTCCGGATGCGTTGCGGATGTGTTCATGCGATTTCATAGGCAAAGCCATTCAGTTTTGCCTGCGATTGCATTCAGTTTTTTCCATGCGGGTGCAATGCGTATGGCTAGACATCAAAGTAAGCAATCTAAATTCACATAATGATGATTTATGAACTTGTTTGCAATAGGTGTGGCTGAAACAGCTAAACTCAACAATTAAGTAGGTGTCCACAATATTTTGGGTATACTGGTACTATGGTTATATTTGTACATTGCCAAGATGAAATACTTGTCATCTGTGCTCATAAATGCTCCATTCAGGGACAATATTGAAGGCTAGTAATCTTCAAGTGTTTTCACTTTGTGTTTTCTCTTTCAAGTTTTAATGCTTCCAATCTCATCTGCTGTCTTTTGAAATAAGTTGCCTCTTGCTCTTTTTTGCTGAAAGGTTTGCAATATGTTCAACTTCTCTAATTCCCAGGCGTTTAGAGAATTCTGAAGTTATATGCAGGGAGTTCAATCAGTGAACACAGCCAAATAATGCAATTATTACGAAAAGCTAATCATCCTGAGAGCCAATTAACTGCTTTCAGCAGTACTTGGTGCGTTCTGCACTCACACACTGTATCCTGTTTCACAATGTTCTTTCAGAGATTACACATCTTCCCACAAAATCACATTGTGCAATTATCCAGAGGGCCCCTCCGGTCAGACCTGCAAGAGGACGGCTGATGGCGCAGATAGGCAGCGGCCAACTGACTACATAGGATGTCTCTGTAGTAGCTCAGTTTCTCCTCCCTCTCAGTGGGTGTAAAAAAGGCCCCCATTCTGGACCAATAGTGAGGGTCCAACAAGGTGGAGAGCCAGAAGTCATCGCTCTGCCAAATGGTGACAATTTGGCTGTCACTACATAAGCAAGTGAGCATGCAGCGGGCCATTTGTGCAAGTGACTCGGAGGGACTCCCTGCCTCCATCTCCACTGCATACTGCCACGGTGTGTCTGGGTCCTCTGTCTCGTCTTCCTTATCGCCCTGTACTCCTCTGGCTGCTCCTGCTCCTCCTCTTCTGTCAGCTGAGTAGAAAAACCACCCATTTTGCTACACATTGCATGTGCTCCAATGTCCTCCTCCCCCTCCTCCTCCTCCTCCAGTTCAGCCCCCACAGGGCTCATGTGGCCGTGAGATCTAGGCATCACGCCTCCAGTCCCCTGACCAGCCATTGTTGCCACCATCTGTTCCAGGACATGAAGCAGTGGAATGACGTTGTTCATACTGTAAACAAAAAAAAATGCAACAGCACTCTGCAACCAGAACTCTGCCCAAGATAGAAGCCATAAGAGGACATAGTGTACTAATCCACGCCTGCAAACAGTGGAGACATTAGTTTACATTTTGATCAAAAGGTAGTAAGCCCACTCACCCCTTCACGGTTGTCTCCTAGAGTGGGTACTAACGCTAAATCTGACCTGTAATAGGCCATGACAGTCACATAAAATCCAGGGAGTGTGGGCCCAGCATGCATGCTGGAACAGACCATACTTATTAACCCCTTCTGGTGCTGTAACAGCCTCCATTAGATCCAGGGATGCAGGTACCAACATGCATGCTGAGCCCACTATGCACTCCTCCTGGAGCCAAAGGGCTACTAGCAGGTAATGTGAGTACACATTCAGCTTTATACTCACTCTGATTAAAAACCAGCATCTAGGGCAGACAAACTAGTCAGGTGTGAACGACTGAAGTGGAGGCTGCCACACCTCCAACACATACTAAACAGAAACACAAAGGGGGGTTTCAGTTAGCACTCCCTGTATGCAGGTGCACGTAGCTAATGGCAGGTATACATACAAACAAAAAAAATGCAACAGCATTCTGCAACCAGAACTCTGCCCAAGATAGAAGCCATAAGAGGACATAGTGTACTAATCCAGGCCTGCAAACAGTGGAGACATTAGTTTACATTTTGATCAAAAGGTAGTAAGCCCACTCACCCCTTCACGGTTGTCTCCTAGAGTGGGTACTAACGCTAAATCTGACCTGTAATAGGTCATGTTGGTACCTGCATCCCTGGATCTAATGGAGGCTGTTACAGCACCAGAAGGGGTTAATAAGTATGGTCTGTTCCAGCATGCATGCTGGGCCCACACTCCCTGGATTTTATGTGGCTGTCGTGGCCCATAACAGGTAATATTTAGCGCTAGGAGGATTTTATGTGACTGTCATGGCCTATTATAGGTCAGATTTAGCGTTAGTACCCACTCTAGGAGACAACCGTGAAGGGGTGAGTGGGCTTACTACCTTTTGATCAAAATGTAAACTAATGTCTCCACTGTTTGCAGGCGTGGATTAGTACACTATGTCCTCTTATGGCTTCTATCTTGGGCAGAGTTCTGGTTGCAGAGTGCTGTTGCATTTTTTTTGTTTGTATGTATACCTGCCATTAGCTACGTGCACCTGCATACAGGGAGTGCTGACTGAAACCCCCCTTTGTGTTGTTGTTCATATTGTAGTCCTGGAGGCTGACAAATAACGTGGTTTCCTCAAAGGGCCTGAGCAAACGGCAGGTGTCACACATGAGCTGCCACTGGCTGACATTGAAGTTACACAGGGGAGTACTCCTATCCGCTTAAATAGAAGGGTTATTTGCAGCAAGGCAAAAGCAGCTCACCCCTAATGATCGCTGAATGGGAGCACGGAATAGTCCTCTGGTGGGCACATCAAAGTAATGCGAAAAAAATCCAGCTCTCCAAATTCCAAGCGATTCTTTATTGTAGTTCATAAAATTCCAATACAATAGGACAGAGAAGTGACACAGTTACGCGTTTCGGGCCTCTTACAGATATGGGCCCTTCATCATGACTGGTGCAACATACAAAAAGAGACATCTTAAAAGCCCAAGTCACACCTGAATCCCTAATTGTCAGGTCACATGATGCAAACACCTGTGCCGACTAAATCAGGCAAAAAGGGGTCAGGGTGATCTGAAGTACACAAAGGTATAGATAAAATATATACCATATAAAATCAAAGAAAAATAATATACTCTCTCAATACTGTAATATCAGATCATACTTCCTATTTAAACCTTGCGGGATGCGTGTTTTTAGTTTAAACATCCAATAGGATTCCCAATTCAATAATTTTCTCTTCATGTCCCCTCCTCTGGCTGGCACGAACACCCTTTCAATACCCTGTACTCTGAGTTTACTGGTATCGCCGCCGTGCACAACCGCAAAGTGTGCACTGACGGCTGAAACATTCCGGGTGCGATAGTGCGGCACATCAGATATGTGCTTTCTTATGCGAACCTTCAGGGGGTTGGATGTGCAACCCACATATTGTAGGCTGCAAAGATCACACATGATAACATAAATCACATTCCTTGTATTGCAATTAATGTAGCTATTTATCACATGTTCCTTGCCATCTGCACAAGAGACAACTGCTTTAGCCACATATAGGTAATCACAACAAAGACATATATGATGGCCACACTTATAGAAACCCCTGGTGGCTAGCCAGGTAGGTATAGTTTTTACCCCTTCCCTGAACAAACTGGGACTGACCATGTTACCTACAGTTGGAGCCCTTCTGGCTGCACACCTAATCCCATCATCGACGATATTAGACCATTCATTTTCATATTTCAAAACTGGCAAGTGTTTCTGAATAATTTTACAAATTTCTCCATATTCGACACTATATTGCGTGACAAAGGTAATCGGCACTTTATGCTTGTTATTCTTTTTTCTCCTATGCCCAATTTTTTGATCAGCTTGGGTGATTAGAGAATCTCGATCTAACCTTGCCGCCTGATCTTTATGTGTCTGCATATGATGTTTCACATAGGATCTGGCTGTCAATCTTTTCATGAGTTCATTGCTTTCCTGGTCAAATACCACAGGGTCTGAACAGTTGCGTTTAATGCGCAACAGCTCCCCCCTGGGAATGTTTCTTACTACATGTTTTGGATGACATGATGTGGCATATAATGTAGTATTGCCAGCCAGATCCTTCCTGTGTATTGTAGTTTCCACACATGTTTTAGGGATATTGCCCTGTAATTTCAAATCCAGAAACACAATCCAATCTTTATTATAACACAAGGAAAAAGCTATGGAAGAGACGCATGAATTAAGGTATCCACCAAACAGCGGTATGGCTGCCACATCGCCCGACCAAACCATAAGCAGGTCGTCGATATAACGACCATACCACCACAGGTGACCCCCAAACGGAAGGGTGTCGATGAGGAGAAAGGTCCTCTCCCACCATGCCATAAAAATATTGGCTATGGAGGGGGAGAACCTGGCCCCCATCGACACCCCCGACAACTGCAAGTAATAATCTTCATCAAACATGAAAAAATTATGACGTAATAGGAAATCAACAGCCAACTCCAGGAATTCTCTGAGAGACTCAGTGTAATTGCTATAGGTTCGCAAGAACCACCGCAATGACATCAGAGCCAAATCATGTGGTATGTTTGTATACAGGGACACCACGTCAGCCGTGATCCAGACGTACCCCTCCTGCCATTGGAAGGAACGCATGGATCCCAGAACTGACATGGTGTCCTTAATATACCCTGGAATGAGCGGAATCAGGTGTGAGTTGGGCTTTTAAGATGTCTCTTTTTGTATGTTGCACCAGTCATGATGAAGGGCCCATATCTGTAAGAGGCCCGAAACGCGTAACGGTGTCACTTCTCTGTCCTGTTGTATTGGAATTTTAAGAACTACAATAAAGAATCGCTTGGAATTTGGAGAGCTGGATTTTTTTCGCACTCCTATCCGCTTGCATCATCAAAAATCATGTATGGCCTTTCTCTGTTCGTTTAGTCAATCCAACATATGTAGGGTGGAATTCCAATGGGTGGAAACGTCGCATATCAGCTTATTTTGGGGGATGCCGTTCTGCCGCTGCAACTCAAGGAGGGTGTGCTTTGCGCTGCATGGCTAAAGTGCATGCAAAGTTTTTAGGATGTCTTGCAGATGGGTGGAAGACTTCAGGAACCTATTGACAACCAGATTGAACACGTGTACTATGCAGGGCGCATAGCTGAGCATTCCTTGACGCAGCGCTGACACAATGTTCTTCCCATTGTCGGTCACCATGGTTCGGATTTTCAGTTGTCGTGGAGAAAGCCAGGATTCGATTTCTTGATGAATCACACGGAGCAGTTCCTCCCCTGTGTGACTCCGTTCGCCAAGGCAAACCAGGTGCAGAACAGCATGACATGTTGGAGGGGCACTGTGACTTGTCCCTACAGTGGAGGCTGAGGACATGGTGGAGGATGAGGAGGCAGAGGCGGAAATTGTCGCTGAACCAACGGTGAGAATGCGGAGGCGGAAATGGCGTGACCTAGCCAAGTTGCTGGTGTGGCTCTGCAGGAACCACAATAACCCAGTGGGCTGTAAAAGACATGTACTGTCCCTGACCGTAGTTACAGCTCCACACGTCAGTGCTGTCGTGCACTTTGGCAGACACCGACAGGCTCAAGGACTGGCCCACCTTCTGTTCTACATATTTGTGCAGGGCTGGTACTGCCTTTTTCACAAAGACATGACTGCTTGGGACTCTCCACTTCTGCTCGGCACAGGCCATCAGTTCTCTGAAAGGTGCAGAGTCCACCACTTAGAAAGGTATGGACTGCAGCACCAGCAACTTAGACAGGAGCACATTTAGCTTCTGCGCCGCTGGATGCATGCAGGCATATTGCTGTCTCTTGGCGATCGCTTCGGAGATCGATTGCTGATGGAATGACTGACAAGAAGTAGGAGGAGGAGCAGAAATATCTGAACCAGCAGAAGATGGGAATGACTGACAGCTCCCTTCGGCTGAGGTGGTGGAGCCTTGACTGCCTGAAACCCGGTTCGTGCCACTGGGTGATGCAGCGGTTGTTGCGGGAGGCTGGACCACCACACCGGAGCCTATGCATATGTTGACGCAGGGCTGTAGTGCCAACATTGGCACCCTGGCCACGCTTCACCTTTTGCCCACAGATTCGACATATGGCCATGTTCACCTCCTCTGGCGGTTTACCAAAAACTGCCACACTGCCGAGTAAGTGATTTTCCCCCCAACAGTTTGTACTGACTGACCTCTACCTCCGCTGCCTCTGTGAACCCCTGCACCACTACTTCCCAGGCAGGTAGGCTGCTGTGAAGCAGGTGGTGTACCCCAGGCACGTTTAGCTCCCGACCTTCCACTACTGCCACAGTGCTGACTCCCAGCCAGGCTACCACCTTTCTGGCTCCGCCACTGCCTCACAGGCAAGCTGCCACCCTCTTCTCCTGATGATGATAAAGCCCCTTCTGCCCCCGGCTCCCAGGTGCAATCGGCTTCTTCATCATCGAGTAGTGTCTCCACGTCACTGATGTCCTCCTCAATAGCCTCTAGGTCAGGAGCCTGACCGCTCGCAACACAACCACCCAAGCGACTCTCCTCATCACTACGGATGTAGCAAGGTTAAGACTCCTGTTTTCTGAGATTGGTTAAGTTCAGTTTAGTTAACTAAACTAGTGAAACAATTGCTTCTCAATGGCTTTTGTTTCAAGATAACGCGATGAGATAATGAAATTTGAGTTAAGGGTGGGGGTGTTAACCCTGCTCTATCTGTACTTGCCCGCTTAGCGGAGGAAGCGGCGGATGTCTCCTCCACATCCTGGCTGGGCAGTAACTGCTGACTGTCCTGTAGTAGCTCTTCCTTGCTTAAAAGTGTAGCTTAGCCTACAGCATATACTACTTCTCGCGGTGAGGGAACAGAAAACGACAGAGGCAGGTTGAGAACAGGCAAGGGCACAGGGCATGCTCCCAGGCCATGCCAACTAAGGGTTGTGTCTGACGAACCCACTGACTGTTGGCTGGGGGTGTCTGATGTCACTTGGGATGAAGTGGATGACCAAGTTTACCAATCAAGAACCACTGGGTTGCTGGTTAAGACACGACCACTAGATGACACCGGGAGCTCAGGCCTCTTTCTGCGACTCCTGCTGCCACAACCCCTTACTCTGCATCGACCTCTGCCTGCGCCAGAAACATTTAGGCCTCTGCCACTCCTCTATGCATGGCCTGGCACTTCTGTGTCAGACATACTTTTAGCTGAACAAAATAAATTAATAGCAAATTAAAACACCCCTAAAAGCAACGAATACATTTTTCTTTTTGTACTGAAATAGGCCACTAAACGCTTTCACCACAAATAATGGCAACAGTGAACTGCGTATATATTTTTATTGTATTTCAGAAATACTTCACTAAACACTTTTAACCCCAAATAACTGCAGAAGTGAACTGCGTATATATTTTTCTTGTAGTACAGAAATTCATCATTAAATGCTCTCAGCACATATAGCTGCAGAAGTAAACTGCGTATATATTTTTCTTTTTATAATGAACTAGACCACTAAACACTTTTACCGCAAATAACGGCAACAGTGAACTGCGTATATATTTTTCTTGTAGTACAGAAATACCTCATTAAATGCTTTTATCCCCCAAATAACTGCAGAAGTTGCAGTTGCACCCCAATAACAAATTGCTGGGATGATAGAGCTGTATAATGGAAATTTGGATTCCCAAATTATCTTTCCTTGCACTTGTAAATCGCTTTTCTAGCACTGTCCCTAGCGTCTTCTAACGTCTCTCCCTGCACTAAGATGCTGTGGAAAGATTCCTCCCTATCCTTTCCCTGCACTTATAAATCTTTTTTCAGTTTTTTTTTTCACAATTAGCTTTTGCCAATTATTCCTTGCCCCATGTCCTCAGTCCTCACACATGTGGACGCCATTTTAGAAAACATTGTGATTCGTTACTACGAAGCACGAGGAAATTCGCACTCGTTGCGAATCAAATTTTTTCAGAAATTCGGATCGAATTCCACTTCATCTGATTCGATTCGCTCATCTCTATTAATGATCTTTATATTAAATATTGCTAATATTCGTATGAATTATAGTACATAATGCATTTTGTTCACTGAATTGGTTACAGTTCAAAATTCAAAGTGATAGATGTTAAAATTTTATGTGAAATACTAAAAATTTAGTTTAACTTACAGATGATCAGAAACAGCAGCTGCAAAACTCTTGGGGAATTCCATTGATTCTTCACACACCTTTCTGGGAACTAAATCATGGACATGACATGGGGATCATTCTCATGCTGCATTATCTGTGAATTGAATAGATGTGATAATGATAGTGATCAATTGTGATTTACTATTTCAGAGTATGCAAATTTATGTAAAATTGATTATTGCTCCATCAACAATGGAGCATTTTTTAATATACTGTATATTAGTATATATTTTATAGTTATAGCTTATATTCTATAGATAGATGGGTTGTAACATGCGCACATTTTATGAAGGATTTTTAGATTAATTAGGAATAGATTTATCTAAAGGGCAAAATTCATAATCCAAGATTTCTGAATAACTACTCTTGTTAATAAAAGTCTGAGAAGGAAAGCTGTAATCTGGATTTTGCTATAATTTTGTTGGTCATTAAGAGCAGGAAGTTCATAAAGCCATATCTGGTGTATTATATCATATATAGTTTAGCGAATTGAGCTTCAGATCATAGATCTGAAGTCAGTTTGTTAAAAAAAAAAAACCGCTTGGAATGCTGTTTCTGTCTACAGCATTAAAATGTATGTGCTCCATATAGTAAAACTAACAGAAGTTGCGCGAGACTTCGGTAAATGACTTTAGTATTCTTATCTGCATATTTAAAAACATTTTAAAATCGGAATCCAAACTCAGCTCTGGTACTGAGGTACCTCGGTACAAAAGCTGATTTTGGATTCCTATTTTAAAATGTTTACATCCTTAACACTGCATAAAAAAACCTTGAACAGATCCCTTATGCGTACAGGCACCCTAACTGGGATTTTGCTAATGAACAACAGCTTCTAGGTAATTTTCAATTATGCCAATATGGCATACCAAATCCACAGCTGTTAGTACATTTAGTGCATCATTTGCACCATGTTAACCAAAACATTCTTCTCTAAAAGTGTTTGTGGTATCGTACATTTGATTAACGCTGTGTGCTTAAAGGGATTCTGTCACCCGTTTTCACCCCTTTGAGCTAAACATATGCTCATGCTCAGGGTCTCTTATCGATTCCTAATGTGGGCTTATAAATGCCATCTGTAGCTTAGTTTTGCCAAAAAACTGGTTTTACTAACCTGTCAATCATAAAAATAAGGTGCCCAAGGGGTAGTCCAGGGATGCAGGGTGCCCGGCAGCAGCCATCACTGTTGGTGCCCAGCGCCGCCTTCCCAGAGTTCTGCGCCACCTCCTACTTCTCTGTGTCGCCTCTCCCTCCCCCTCCTCCTGCTGTGAGATGCCGCGCATGCGCACAGGCTCAGCCTGATGCGCCCGTACGGACTGCTTGGATGCTTCTTCTCTATCGAAGTGCCGGCGCATGCGCACTATGCTAGAGGAAGCCGATGCCAGCAATCCGTGCACATCAGGCTGAGCCTGTGCACACGCGCGGCATCTCACAGCGGGAGAAGGGGGAGGGTGAGGCGGCACAGAGAAGTAGGAGGCGGTGCAGAACTCTGGGAAGGCGGCGCTGGGCACCAACGGCGATGGCTGCAGCCGGGCACCCTGCATCCCTGGACCTCCCCTTGGGCACCTTATTTTTATGATTGACAGGTTAGTAAAACCTGTTTTTTGGCAAAACTAAGCTACAGATCGCATTTATAAGCCCACATTAGGAATCATTAAGAGACCCTGAGCATGAGCATATGTTTAGCTCAAAGGGGTGAAAACTGGTGACAGAATCCCTTTAAAGCTTAATCTGAGGCACATAAAGACCTGGTACACTTGTGTGCCACTATATGGGGTGAATAGCTCTGTAATATGGCAGCTAAAGACACATTAGAGGCACATTGAGGTACAAGATGGCCCCATGTTGTCACCATATTACATCTCAGTACAACTACAGTAGGATGTTGGAGCAATAGAACGTGTGCATGACAGAACAGTTTAGCACGTTACTTGCACCACTTTTATAAATCGATGTTACTTCAATATTAATTGTTTTATTTTATTTTCAGGTATACAGTTCTATATAATGGACATCATCAGGAGAATGAGCAACTTCCAATCCACAATGACCCAGAGTCACAAGAATCCTGTTTGTAGCCAACTCCTAAGATCCAATGCGTGGATTTAAAATCAGAAGCCACACGTGGCACAAAAGAGCTGTTGGCAAGCATACTGCTTGCAATAGGCAACAGAGAAATCACTGCACACTACTGGAGTCCTCCTGGCACATTGGACGGAGACCTCCTGGTACATTGGAAGGACACCATTCACATAGTCACTATATGGATTTCTATTTCAGTGGTCATCAGTTCATAAGTTTAGACTTTAATGACCCTAAAGCATCGCAAATCAGGTGTACCTGAAATCCTAAAAAAAAAGCAACCAAAGACTGGATTAGCATGGCAAGCTTTGTGTGTATACAGTATAAGTGTATGTAAACATGTCCTAGTACACATGCATACATATATACTGCCCCCCATGCCTAACTGATGAATTGAACATGCAGCATTTGCATTGAGATCATTGATGAAACTAGACTAAGGACACTGGTAACAGTACATCATATGACGTATCTGCATGTATGGTTATGTTCAAAGGAACATGATCTATGTCCATGTAGTTTAGGCACATCCCTCTCATGTAATCTTGTATTGCTTCGCTGCCCAGCAGCCTTGTAAAATCCAAAGGATCTTCCAGGAGCTTTGGTGTTTTGTTGTTGTTTCGCCATCAACTTATAGATGTCTTATGAAGGTCAGCTTAACATGCACAATATAATGTTGCTGCTAATTGTGAAATGTGTGGGAGACTTGGACTCTGTACCAGTATCTGGTCAGGTATAAATGTTTTGCCCATGTTATAGTAATTCTGTCCAATACATGACAAAAAAAGAGTATAACCTTCTGGGTGCCTGTGTGGTCAATGTTAAAACATTTCCAGCACTATTTTAGCTTTATCATTAAATTATATAACATAATCAATATGGAGTCAACACTTTTAAGAAAACCCAATGAAAAACTAAGCTAATATTGTATTTATGAAGCAACAGACAATCCAGATCAACTTCTCTTGATTATTTCAGCATAGTATCTTCTGTGACCATTTCCATTTGCTTTGTATCATACTTACAGTAGTTCTACTTACTTTAAAAAGTTGCATACCGCTAAAACAAAGTCTAACCTTACTCATCTTTCAAATCCTCCATCAGACAGTTCCATTGTCCACTCCAGTCTGTGTTGATTGGAGCACATTGATGACATGCCATACCTGATATGAGTAGTTATCAGCAAACTCAGGCCAAAACAGTAATGTGCCATCCATAGTGACATCAAATGTAGCCAGTAATTGGCTGCCTCAGTACAATCACGTGTTGAGTACAAAAACTCATTGCTGCGGGCAGATAAACGAAGTCCATGATAACTTTGGCGCAAGGGCGTAGCTAACAGCTCATGGGCCCTGGTGCAAGAGTTCAGCTTGGGCCCCCCTTTCCTCAATGCTTTGTGTGTCTTCTTATGCGGCACAAGGGTCTTTGGGCTCCTGGGCCCGGTAGCGACTGCTATCTCTGCACCCCCTATAGCTACGCCCATGCTTTGGCGTGTAGATACGTGACATTTTGTTATTATTACTGATATGCAGCTGATATTATGGGGTTTGAACGGGTTGCAAAAACATTTTAACATTTCTTTTTAAACTTTTAGAAATAAAAGTGATAAAAGATCAAGATAATTCCTGAATTACTTCATTCATAATCTGGTGCTGAGGTTATGAGGAGTCAGCCATGTAAAGCCATGCATACAACCTTCATTTGAAGTAACACACAGGCAGTTTTCCACAAATATTACCGTGTATGTTCCTGATAATATATTTTTAATAAAAAAATAAAGGTGAGAAAGGTTTGAGTATAACCCACCTGCCCATCCTCACCATTTCTATGTTGTCTGGAGGTTTCTTGTCTGTTTTTTCCCCATCTCTGGTAAATGTCCACTGGTTTAGCATCCCAGATGATCCGTGCTGTATAGTGCTTTGTTAACTCTAGTCTCTAGATTGTGATTTAGAGTCCTACTCCCTACTGTCTATGGTTCAATGCTTCAGATAGGCCTTAATGTCCAGCAGTTGTTGTACATCTTATGATAGTGTTCATGGGCTGGAACACTATTCCTGGTGTACTGAATACTTTTCTCCCTATTCGCTTTTCCTTCCTAATCAGAAAGGAAGCTTTATGTGCTCAGTGATGCATTAATCTCTGTCAGATAGAAGGATCATTCACCATTTGACAATATGGAAGTAATGCAGACATGAGCATTGTGATGTGCACTTACACTCCCAAAGGGAGAAGGTATCAGGGCCAATGCTGATTCATCTTCTTACTGCTTATCCAAGCCCTGCAGCTATGAATAAGCTAGTGGATCTCAGTCTTTGACACATCAGTTCAATCCATTAAATTGTCATGTTGCTAAAGTTACAGAATGTTATAAGAAAGCTAAATGAATCTTTACAGTGTTGCATTGAAATGAAAACATTCAGTTTTTTTTTCTACTTCCATGGAATTCCTGGACAGGCAGAAATGCAATCACCCATGAGAATTTTTTAAGACAATGGTTCCAGTATATCTGGGGTGGGGAACCTGCAACTTGCGGGCCGTATGCGGCCTGCGGGACCATTTTAGGTGGCCCCTGGCCCCCTGCCAGAACATATTGTGAAAATGCTAATGACCACTTCCATTATGGTAGCGGTCATGAGCATGTGGGAGGCCCTAGAAGGTGAGAACAGTGCATTGCTAGCTATACTCACCTTCCCTGGTCTTCTTCCAGCCTCACGCTGTGTCCTGATATGTACAGTGTCAGGACGTAGTGCACGTAGATGCGTGCTATGACCTAACGCTGTGCTCTGTCAGGGCACAGTACAGCGTAGTAGGAAGAAGACCGGGGATGGTAAGTGAATCTGCCAAGTGGCAATGCCGTCCGGAGCTGGAGAGGTAAGTTTATTTTTTTATTTATTTTAAATGTCTGATCTGAGGTCTGATTGGGGCTGATCTGAGGGTGGGGAGGGTCTAATGGGGGTCTGATCTGAGGCTGGGGGGTCTGATGGGGGCTGATATGAGACTGGGGGGCTGATGGGGGCTGATCTGAGGCTGGGGGGTATCTGATCTGAGGCTGGATGTCTGATAGGGGTCTGATCTGCAGCTGGGTGGCCTATTAGGGGTATTATCTGAGGCTGGGGGCCTATTGGGGGTGTGATCTGAGGCTGGGGGTCTGATAGGGGCCTAATCTGAGGCTGGGAGGCCTAATGGGGGTCTGATCTGAGGCTGGGGGGCCTATTGGGGTCTGATCTGAGGCTGGGGGGGGGTCTGATGGAGACTCATCTGAGGCTGGGGTCTTATAGGGGTCTGATCTGAGGCTGGGGGGCTATTGGGGGTATGATCTGAGGCTGGGGGTCTGATAAGGGTCTGATCTGAGACTAGCGAGGGTCTGATGGGGGTATGATCTAAGGTTTGGAGGTCTGATGGGGGTGTGATCTGAGGTTAGGGGTCTGATGGGGGTCTGATCTAAGGCTGGGGAGGTTCTGATGAGGGTCTGATCTGAGGCTGATGTAGGCTGGGTGGTCTGATAGGAGGCTGATTTGAGGCTGATGGATGTGGGGGGTAGATCTGAGGCTGAGAAACGGACAAAGGCAGGGACAGTGAAAGCTGAGTGAACCCCTCTCTGGGCCCCCCTGGGTTTAGCTTGGCTGCCATTAATGCCAAATAAAGAACTAAATATATAACATTCTCAACTTAAAAATTAGACTGCTATATGTGGTCGAAATGGCACCTGTACTATTTGTAATATATAGTGCAGGTTAGGGGTGGGCGATATGGCCTAAAATTTATATTGCGATATAATATGAAGCATGTGCGATATGCGATATATATCGCGATATAAATTTTCTATATTGGAGGGAGGGTTGTTAAAATTTTTTATTTTTTTTTTTCTTCAACTTTTTATTTAATAACTATTTAGCCTCCTTAGGGGCTAGAACCCTTGTCCTATTCACCTCTCTCTGTCAGGGTAAATAGGACTTGACACTGTCCCTGCTGCCCTGTGCTCTGTGCACACAGCAGCAGGGAGCCCCCATGGCAGCCAGGACATGGTAACCGATCCTGGCTGCTGGGGCTCCGACCACAACTGCCACCAATGATCGGGGGGGGGGGGGGGCCCACTGTGCCACCAATGAGGAATAGAAACGTAGCCTGCATGTGCCGGCCATATACCATACTGGGCCTCTGTGACTGCACTCTGCGATTCACCACAATTAACCCCTCAGGTTCTGAGGGGTTAATTGCGGCGGATCGCAGCAGGCAGTCATAGAAGCGGGTATAGGATATGGCCTGCATGTGCATATAGGACCTTTAATTAGGGGGCACATAGGGGGCACTTACTATTATGTCTGTGCGGAGCTCCGTTCGCCCGCTCTGGCCCCGTCACATGGTGGGAACACCAGGGAGGAGACATCAGCTTCTCTCCCTGGACGTTCCTTCTCCCTGCCTGTGACGTTCTGCCACAGGCCACAGTCCCTCCCCTGCTCCGCTCTCATTGGTAGCAGTGGCTACAGTCCCTCCCCTCCTCTCTCATTGGCGGCTCTCAGTGGGGAGGGAGGGACGGACTCCCTCCTTCTCCACTGTGCCATCTCAGGAGAACATGGTATGCGCCGAGAGCGGCGCATACCATGTTCTACCGCGATATGGCGATATAGACAAAATCGATATCGTGGCACAAATTCATATCGCATATCGTCTATATCGCCATATCGTCCCACCCCTAGTGCAGGTGCCATTTTGTGCTGCTAAAATTCTGCTGTCTAGATTTTTTTTATTGAAGTGCAACTTCTGTAACTTACCCCTAAGTCACTTGTATGTGTTTGATCATATATAGCCGTCAAATTTTTAAGTTGGGAATTTTGTATGGCCCGCGAACGATGTTACAAATATCCAAATGGCCCTCGGAAGCAAAAAGGTTCCCCATACCTGCAGTAGATAATAAAGTATCACCATACCATTTCATTACAACTTTTACCAGATAAAATGGAAGCAGTGTTGGCTGAACACTTCCTAATCTGACTTTAATCATAGGGTCACTGACTATAAAACTCAAGAATGAATAAAATAATAAAACAACATAGTATGTTACATCATTATACACTTACGTCCTCAACATTGAAATTGTGACAGCAAGAAGGACAAGCCATAAGGTTATGAAAATCTAGGAATGATCAGACGATCACATTTTCAAGTACCGAGCTCCAATCTGTGGCATGTAGGAGGAGCATAAAAGTCAGATTGAATGCAATGTTTTTTAGGCACATGAAACCTCAAAAATCATCACAATAAGTCATGGGCTGATTGTGTTATGCCTCCAGTTCATCAATGTGCAGTATCTTGCCACTTGTCACAATCTGAGAGGGACAGAATCCTTGAACTGAGGGACCTTGGTTCATCACTTCCTCAGATCATTGCATGCGCCTAGGACAAGGTGTCAGCACTGTTCAAAATTGTGTGCCCCGGTCGTTGGGAGAACAATGATGAACTGGAATAACAGCAAGAGGTGCACAGAGTCAAACCTTTGCATAAATAAAAGAAGAATGGCGCATAGTAATACATTTTGTACTGCAAGTGAAATTGGACGTCACATCCCGAGCCTAGGGCAGCAAACTTTGTCTACACAAACCATTGAATGTGTTTGCGTGAAATTTGGCTACAAGCCAGCCATTCGGCTACAGGTGTTCCACTGACCTCACATCACCGCTCTCAAAGGCTATCACGGTGCACAGCAAGACAGCAGGAATGGGGATCTATCCTCTTCAGTCGCACTTTTGTCAAAGATGCAATGATTCAAAGATGCAATGATCACCAGAGATAGGACTGGCGACCACATAGGCAATGCATTCGCTGGAATGGGGATCTATCCTCTTCAGTCACGCTTTTGTCAAAGATGCAATGATCACCAGATATAGGATTGGCGACCACGTAGGAAATGCCATGGACAAGACTTTACAAGGGAATGTCACATCGGTCCTACTTCCAGGACTATGTTGTGGGGTGGCAAAATGTATGGCAGCCAGACCCCTCTAGTCTTCAGGTACACTAACAGCTCGGCATTACATTGAATTTGTTGTGGAGCCGTTTTTCAACAGAAAAAGGCCTGCCTGCCTGCTGCTCATACTAATGTGAGCAGCCAGCATGAGCTAAATGTGCTACCATTGCCTGCAGCGTCCCTGGACTTGTCTCCGATCAAGCAGATTTGGGACTTTATTGGTTGGCAATTGCAAAGGGAGCAACCAGCAGCCAAGTGGCAGAACATTTCTCAGACAACCATTAATAAATATTTTCTTTCCTTTTTATATCATTTGTATATGATGTCTAATTTGCCTAGTTTTATTTGCATACTATAGCATTTTACGCCGCCCTTGCTAGTTCCTGAAAAGGGGGCATTGGGAGGATGGGGTGTGGGTGAGACCATTGGCCTCAGCGCATTCGTCATCATTTATGCCACAAATTAGTGTAAATTATGACTGAAATCCATGCCAGCTATGAGCTGGAGTAGATTTCACTAAAACAATTAATAGCATCTTAAAGGGAAGGTGTTAAAGGAAAATTACCTATTGTTTAAATCATATTTTTATAAACATATCTTATATAAAAACATATCTTATATAAACACATTGGGGCACAATTATTAAGACAGGCGTTTTAGACGGTGGTCTTAGTATAGCCCTAAGCTGGCGGTGGTCCTGCCGAAGTTATGAAGAGGTGCAGTCCTCTCCATAACATCGGCGCATCCAGTTCTAAATGTAAGAAAGCTTCCTTGCTGTCTTACATTTAAACCTTTTTCTATGCCTGAAACAAGCCTAGAAAACTGCTGGCCTGTCCCCTTTCCCACCCATGCCACGCCCACTTATTTATACCTGGTATAAGCGGGGAGAAGTTGCAGATTGCAGCGCAACTAGCTGTTGCGCCACAATCTGCGCTTTAAATATGCCTAATTTAGGCGTATTTCGAAATGATAAATGACCCCCATTGTTTAGAATATTTGGTGAGTTCTTTTAGAATTTCAATATCACTATCTATATTAAAAATTGTATAATTCTGCAATTTTTACACCAGCCACTGGGCCTAAAATATTTTATGACTTCCTGTCTTTTCAGATCAGCTACATGGACCATAGACACAAAGGACAGGAGTTGACCCCATTGACTTCTGTGGGAGAATTTTCTAGGCATGATCTGTGACCTGTATAGAGGTCAGGATGGAGCTGATAAGCTGTGATATCTCCTATTGTAAATGGTGGATCCTGTCCTATCTATATATAGTTGTTACTTGTCGTTGAAATTGTGCCTGTGGTGAGATAGAAAATCATGACCTATTATTAGGCGTAGTGGCCAGTGTCAAAATTGCAGGAATATATACATATTTTTATATATAGATAGTGAGTAGTGACAAGAAACAAAAATCAAAAATTATAAAAAATATGGGCCAGATTTATCATTACTCTTGCAGTTCACTCCACTTTCAAAGAAGGCGTATGTGTATTTGAGTCAAGTCAAATTTATCATGGGCTCTTTCAGAGGTTGATAAATCTGGTGTATTTCTGGTTCCTAGTTGTATTTTGGCTTTGTCTTTGGAAAAGTCGCAATTTTAAAAAAGTCGCATCATAAATGTATGTGAAAGTCGCACAAAACATTGTTTTGTTTTACTAACGTTGTTTAGTAAATACATTCCCAAGCACTTCCCATTTGTAAAGGAATCTACAAAAAAAACTGTCAAAAAATGTGCATATTGGTAACAAAATTTTATAATGCCATTACATGTAAATTACAATTTTCTGAAGCCAAGAAATAATGAAAGAAAACATTTTAAAACTACTGAAAACCATAAAGCAGGCATCCTCAAACTGCGGCCCTCCAGCTGTTGCAAAACTACAACTCCCAGCATGCCCGAACAGCCTACAGGTATCAGCCTACAGCAGGGCATTGTGGGAGTTGTAGTTTTACAATAGCTGGAGGGCCGCAGTTTGAGGATGCCTGCCATAAAGGGTAAAAAAAACATCGCACAACATTTTAAAACTCAAAAGTAACTTGACAATATTAATAAAAGGAAAGGTAACACAACAAACTACGGAGACTTCAGTTCTGTTTGAGGGCCCAGATTTTGGGTTAGGCAAGATTTTGTCAAACATAAGCATGGTCATGAGTGGAGTGAGTTTGCGCAATTTTTTGCGACTTTTTTGCGACTATTTAAAAAGTCGCAATAATAAATCTGTCTTGCAAGTGATTTACATATGACAAAATGCCCATAAACTTAGTTTTGGAGCGAGTGGCGTAAGTCTCCAAAAACTCGCAAAAAATTGCGCAATTTGGCTTTTTGCGCAATTTTTTGCGACTTTTCAACTCCAGAAAAGTGACTTAGGCTAATGATAAATCTGGCCCTATATGTTTATCATAAAAATGGGATTTAAACAATAGGTAATTTTCTGATGACACATTCCCTTTTGGCTACATGCACGACAGTTGTTTTTCTCGGCTTCCGTTTCAGTTTTTTTTCCCGGATAGGATAGGAACTCATTCATTTCAATGGGTCAGCAAAAAAATGCTGACAGTTCATCCATTTGTGTTTCCCTTCAGCAAAAAAAGTAGTGCATGTCCTACTTTTTTCTCATTTGCGGACGAGCATAGGCATTTATTACAAGGGATCTGTGAAAACAAAGGAATCCTCCCAAAAAACTAATGGACCATCAGTTTTTTTTGCAGATCCCGATTTGCGGACAGCAAAAAAGAACTGTCGTGTGCATGTAACCACAATTGTACATGGATAAAAGTGCAACATTATCTTAGCTTTCAATGCACAGCAAAAAGATTCAAAAGAAAGTTGTAATTTATACATTTAAATCTGTGCTCTTTCTGAGTTCAGTTGTACACAGGGCCATCTTATCAGTGACATATAGTTACACTATATGGACAAATGTATTGGGACACCTACATGTTATCCCTACATTCTAATTCCATTGCCATTAATTTGGAGTGCCCCCTCCACCCCCACCACCACCACCACCACCTATCTTTGCAGCTAAAAATGTCTTACTCTCTTCTGGGAGACATTTTGAAGGGTGAACTTTGCTCATTCATCCAAAAAAGTATTTGTGAGGTCAGACACTGATGTTGGATAAGGATGCATGCTTTACATTCTCTATTCAAGTTCATCCCAAAGGACTCTGATGGGATTGAGGTTAGTGCTCTGTGTGGTCCAGTCAAGTTCTACCACACCAAACTCACCCAACAATGTCTCTATGGACTTTGCTTTGTGCACTGGGGCACAGTTATGCTGGAACAGAAAAGGGTCTTCGACAAACTTTTCCAACAAATTTGGAGGCATACAGTTGTCCAAAATGCAGTAAGGTTTCCCTATACTGAAACTAAGGGGCCTAGGTCTGGCAGGTAATGTTCTCCTGGAATTTGTCCAAACCCAGACTGGTCCATAAGACTGCCAGATAGAGAAGCATGATTCGTAACTCTACAGAACATGTTTCTGCTGCTCCAGAGCCCAGTGATGGCATGCTGCACACCACTACATCAGACACTTGGCATTGTGCTTGATGATGTAAGGCTTGCATGTACAGTCCTGATCAAAAGTTTAAGACCACTTGAAAAATGGCAAAAAAAATCATATTTTACATTGTTGGATCTTAACAAGGTTCCAAGTAGAGCTTCAACATGCAACAAGAAGAAATTAAAGTGAGACAAAACATTTTTTGAGCATTCAATTAATTGAAAAAAACGATTAAACTGAAACAAATTTTAGGACCACATGCCTTTAAAAGGCCAAATCTGTGCAAAGATTTGGATTCATTGTAATTTTCTGTCAGGTAGTCACACGTTGTGATGGCAAAGGCAAAAAAACTCTCCCTTTTTCAACGTGGTCGGGTTGTTAAACTGCATAAGCAGGGTCTCTCACAGTGCGCCATCGCTGCTGAGGTGGGACGCAGTAAGACAGTCATTTGGAATTTCTTAAATGATCCTGAGGGTTATGGAACAAAAATGTCAAGTGGAAGAACCAAAAAAATTTCACCAGCACTGAGTCGGAGGATCCAATTGGCTGTCCATCAAGACACTGAACGATCCTCAACCCAAATTAAGGCCGTTACCGGTGCTGACTGCAGCCCCATAACCATCGGACTGCATCTGAGACTAAAGGACTTCAAAAACAAAAAAAGTCTTCAAAATCCTCGTCTCCTTGAACACCACAGAACTGCTCGTTTGGACTTTGCAAGAGAGCACCAAACATGGGACATTCAAAGGTGGAAGAAAGTTTTATTCTCTGATGAGAATTTTTTTTACATCGGTCCTGATGGTTTCCAACGTTACTGGCATGACAAGCAGATCCCACCTCAGATGTTTTCTACGCGCCACAGTGGAGGGGGCACCATAATGGGCTGGGGGCTTTTTGCTTCGGTAGAACAATGGAGCTTCAGGAAGTGCAGGGGCATCAAACGGCCGCTGGCTATGTCCAGATGTTGCAGTAAGCATTCCTCATGACTGAGGGCCCTCATCTGTGTGGTAACAACTGGGTTTTTCAACAGGACAACACTACAGTACACAATTCCCGAAGGACAAGGGACTTCTTCCAGGAGAATAACATTACTCTTTTGGCCCATCCTACGTATTCCCCTGATCAAAATCCAATTGAGAACCTTTGGGGATGGATGGCAAGGGAAGTTTACAAAAATGGACAACATTTCCAGACAGTAGATGGCCATCTTCACCACTTGGAGAAATGTTTCCACTCACCTCATGGAAATGCTTGCATCAAGCATGCCGAAACGAATTTTTTAAGTGATCAACAATTACGGCGGAGCTACTCAGTACTGAGTTCATGTTTGGAAGTTTGATTTCTGTTTTGGGGGGGGGGTTTAAGTTTTGATCAGCTATAAAACAGCCTGTTTCAGTTTATTCGTTGTTTTTGAATGCTCAAAAATGTTTTGTCTCACTCCCATTTCTTCTTGTTGCATGTTGAAGCTGTACTTGGAACCTTGTTAAGATCCAGCCATGCTAAATATGATTTTTTGCAATTTTTCAAGCGGTCCTAAACTTTTGATCAGGACTGTACTTGCTTTGCCATGGAAACCCATGCCACGAAGCCTCTGGTGCACAGTTCTGTGCTGATATTAATACCAGAGGAGGTTTGAAGCTCTGCAGTTACTGAGTCAGCAGAGCGTTGGGGACTTTTATGCACTATGCACCTCAGCACTCGGGGAACCCGCTTGGTAATTTTACATGTTCTGTCACTTTGAGGTTGAGTGGCTGGGGTTCCTAAATGCTTCCACTTTGCAATAATAACAGATATGATTGTGGAATATAAAGGAGAGAAGACATTTCACAAATTGACTAACAACACTGTTACAACCTATTACAGTATGACGCTGGACTATTTAGAATGAGCAATTTTTCACAAATGTTTACAAAAGAAGACTACATGGCTAGGTGCTGGATTATATACACCTGTGGCAATGGGACTGAGTGAGACACCTGAATGCAATGATTAAGAGGCACCTCCCAATACTTTTATACATATAGTGTATTTCTGTAGAAACACTTACACAGGGAATACTATCAATCACTGATAACACAGTCCCGTATACAACTGAACAACGAGCAATGGTTCTGCGTGAGGATTAGCAATTATCAGGGACCAAACGGTTCATTCCCGATAATTGCTTGCTGTGTTCGCCTGTGTAAAGGGATCTTTAGATTCATAGTAATGTAAAGTCTAAAATAGATAACAGTATTGCCAGCAGGCCCTCATTTTCATCATTAATGGAATTCAGAAAGGATACTTGAGTAAGATTTGCTATACAGAATGTTTTAGAACAAATCTTATCAATTCCACTTTACTCACAGGTCAATATTGTAAGTGAGCTTTGGGTATATCATGGATATATTTCTCTCTGTATGCAGTTCTGTGAGTGTTTTGCATGAGCCGAAGCTAGGATACAGATGCTCCCATATAATACCTAGAGGAAATGCATCTGGCAGATCTATTGATATGGCACAGCCTTATGAATGAATGTTGGAATGTGGATCCTTAAAGGGGTTGTCTCACTTCAGCAAATAGCATTTATCATGTAGACAAAGTTAATTCAAGGCACTTAGTAATGTATTGTGATTGCCCATATTGCTTCCTTTACTGGCTGGATTTACTTTTCCATCCCAGAATACACTGCTTGTGTCCAGAGGTTACAGGCAGCCACTGCAGCACGAGGTGAACAGGATCTGCTGTGCACTCATGCCTATGAGCGCTCCAAAGGAGCCAGCCACCAGAGAGGCGGCACTTTTTCCTATAGTGTGCAAGCATTTCCACCACTGCTGGATTGCACAATGGTCATAACCATGGAAATGAGCAGTGTATAATGTGATGGAAAAATTAATGAAGCCAGCAAAGGAGGTGATATGGAGAGGCACAATACATTAGTAAGGGTACTTTCACACTAGCATTAAACTTTTCCGGCATTGAGTTCCGTCCTCGGGGCTCAGTACCGGGAAAAAACACTTCAGTTATATCCTAATGCATTCTGAATGGAGAGAAATCCATTCAGTATGCATCAGGATGTCTTCAGTTCAGTCACTAAACGGCGTTTTGGCCGGAGATAATACCGCAGCATGCTGCGGTCTTATCTCCGTCCAAAATACCGGAACACATGCCGGATTACCGAATCCGGCATTAATTTCCATTGGAATGCATTAGTGCCGGATCCGACATTAACAATACCGCAATGACGGATTCGGCATTCTGGTCTGTGCATGCGCATACCTTTAAAATGTGAAGATATTGCAATGCATTTTTCTGACTTATCAGGCATTTTTCAGACCTGATCAGTCAGAAAAAATGACATGCGTTTACATACGCATCAGGCAGGCAGTTCAGGCAACGGAACTACCTGCCGGATTCAAGCAACGCAAGTGTAAAAGTACCCTAAGTGCCTTGTAAGAACTTTCTCTACATGATAAATTACATTTGCTGAAGTGAGACATTTAATTCCCATCTTTTTATGTTTCCTATGGATATATCCTTATATATAAATGTAAGTTCTGTATTCTTTTTAATCATTATTTATAGCTACACAAAACAAAACACAAACATGAAATGTTATGATCTGTACAAATCATTATCATTTTGTATGTCGTAACACCGCATAATTAATTCAGTTTTGTGAATATGAATGACTAAAGATAACTATTAAACAGGGATGTTTATTATGGTAAGAAATGTTAAAAAATGAAAATAAAACAGACTGCCGATCAAATTATTAATATACTTATTTTCTTAGGTTTTAATTAGAGTGACATAAATCACACTACAGTGCAAAATACTGCAGTTACCACCATTGATAAGCCATGTCAAAAAAAAATTTGTTTGCCAAACAGAAGACAGTTTACGCATTATTTTAATAATTGCCAGAAGTATAGCTAGGCTTTCCTTCACTTGGGGCAGAAATTCAGTTTACTGTGTCTAAATAACCTGCCCATGTCACAGTGGCTTTTTGGGATGCCTCACCCCCCTGTGTAAAATTACTTATTACTTAGCCAGGTAGACACATTTGTTTTTCATAAATATTAAGTATTCTTTTTACAGAATTACAGTAAATCGTGCCGTATAAATAAATTCGCATTCAGATCAGCTTCATCGATCACTATCAGAAGGTACCAGCATGTGGATTTACTAACTGTTAGCCAACTGTGATTTCAAAGGAAATTTAAAAAGGATTTTCAGCAAGAAAAAAAATATTTCCATTGTGTGTCATCTGTAAAATGAGTTCGCTTACCAATTTTGTTTATTGCTAAAAGGGTACTTTCACGCTAGCATTTTTGCTGTGTCCGGCAGGGTTCAGCAAAAACGCTTCTGTTACTGATAATACAACCATCTGCATCCGTTATGAACGGAACCGGTTGTATTATCTTTAACATAGCCAAGATGGATCCGTCATTAAGGGTACTTTCACATTAGCGGCAGGGGAGTCCGTCAGGCTGTTCCGGTGGGTGAACAGCCTGTCGGATCCGTCCTGCCGCTAGTTCATGTGTGCTCCTGGACTGACGCTCTGTCCCCATTGACTATAATGGGGGCAGGGGCGGAGTTCCGGCGGCAGCGCACGGATGAGAGGCCGCCGGACTAAAAGTACTGTACATTGTGGGGGCACACGTGACCTATCGGCAGGACGAATCCGACAGGCTGTTCACCCGCCGGAACACCCTGACGGACTCCCCTGCCGCATCCCAGGACGGAAGGAAAACCGCAGCATGTTGCGGTTTGCTCTCCAGTCTGAGAATGCAACTAACAGAACGGAATGCATTTTGGAGAATTCTGTTCTGTTCAATTCAGTTTTGTCCCCATTGACAATGAATGGGGACAAAACTGAAGCGTTATTTTCCAGTAATGAGCCTCTTTGACGGAACTCAATGCCGGAAAACTTTAACGCTAGTGTTAATGTACCCTAAGGCTCGTTTCAATAGCTAAGCCAGTTGCCTACTTGGTCTCTACATTGGCCATGATGACAAGAGGGGCTGGCTTAGCTATTGAAACGAGATAGTTGAGCATAATCGGCAAGTGAAGCTGTCAAGACCTGGAACTGGAGCTGACAGTGGGAAATTGGGCACCTTTTAGCAATAAAGTATATCAGTGATGCCACTAATTTTAGGCTGCTTTCACATTAGCATTTTTTCCGGATCCGTCAAGGATCTGCAAAAACGCTTCTGTTACAATAATACAACCACATGCATCCGTCATGAACAGATCCGGTTGTATTATGTATTCTATAGCCATGACGGATCCGTCTTGAACACCATTGAAAGTCAATGGGGGCTGGATCCGTTTTCTATTGTGTCAGAGAAAACGGATCCGTCCCTATTGACTTGCATTGTGTGCCAGGATGGATGCATCTTGCTCCGCATATCATCGCAGACAGAAAAACGCTGCATGCAGCGTTTTGGTGTCCGCCTCCAGAGCAGAATGGTGACTGAACAGAGGCAAACTGATGCATTCTGAGCGGATGCTTTTCCATTCAGAATGCATTAGGGCGAAACTGATCGGTTTTGGACCACTTTTGAGAGCCCGGAAAGGATCTCACAAACGGAAAGCCAAACCACTAGTGTGAAAGTAGCCTTACATTTAACCCAGTCAAAATATTTTCCTTTTTTTTATTTATTTTAAAACATTTTCTTTTTTTTATTTCTTTTTTTCCCAAGGGGTTGGGGTTATATCGGATTATATGCTTGTTTTCTCCTTCAGAAACAGCACCTCTATTACCCAGGCTGAGTTTAGTATTGCAGCTTAGTTCTATTCAATACCAGACACAGACAATGGACAAAGATGTCAGTGGAGAAAAAAAAAAGACTTGATTTCTAATCTAATTCAACTCTTTTTATTTATTATCATGTGTACCAGGACTTTTGTTGCAATCTCTCTTCTTCCATTTTTGTAGCATAATTAAAAAGTGCTACTTGTGAAGTAAAGGGTAGAAGAAAATCCACTGTATTTGACCTATTGGCCATTTTGGGTTACTGAACCAGGCTCCATTTATACTATTTTCTAAGGCCATGTTTATACACTGAGAACTGTGTCAGGATTTATCTGTGGATTTCCCACCTTAAGCCTGACAGATTCACTAACGTGATGATTTTAAATTAAAAAAAAAAAAACTGTGCAGTTACCAGTCTGTTTCACAGAACCCATTTGTGCAGCTCAAAGCTGGATTGGCAATGTTCTCACTGATGCTTCCATTTAAAAACGACCATTCAGATTACAACTTTCTTCTTTCTAATGTTTATTAAAAGCAATAAAAGCAGAAACATGCATGCTTTCTGGAGGTAGCTGTGACAGTGACCATTACTGGTATATTGTCTACTGCCCACCACATTGTGATCCACCTCATGACATTAAAGGAAACCTGTCAAGTTAAACATGGCATCTCAGCTGCAGTCAGCAGAAGATGAGCAGAATGATATATAGTTTTATGGGAAAAGATTCAGCATAATCTGTTTCATTTATTTAAATTTCTGTTATTCTGGTCTTTGAAGTCAAGAAGAAGGTTCTTCAGTATTAAGTGATTGACAGCTATCTCTGTATACACAGTTATAGAGGGCAGGTTGTCAATCCCTGATAGGACCTCCTCCTCCATACAGCTCTCTCTGTATACACAGTTATAGAGGGCAGGTTGTCAATCCCTGATAGGACCTCCTCCTCCATACAGCTCTCTCTGTATACACAGTTATAGAGGGCAGGTTGTCAATCCCTGATAGGACCACTTACTGGACTTCGAAGCTCAGAATGAGCAGGAATTCAAATGGATGAGATACAATGTACAAAAAAATCTTTTCCCATAAAACTACAGTATATATCAATCTGCTCAGCTCCTCCTGCTCTATAATATGCTGCTGGAAGGTTACACTGCACTTTCATGGTAACAGCTTCACTTTGATAAAGTGCAGCTGATAAATAGCAGGTGACACTTCATCTCACTATATATGTAAAGTTGCAAGAAAAAGATAGCAAACCACTTCAGATTACCTGGACTTCTGCATTTGTAACTAATAAAATGTATTTTGATTATTATCTAAGTTACAATTATAGACAATCATAATGCAAATACACTAACACATCATACAAATAGTTGTAACATTCTGTTCTTTTATTGAGAACATTGAGTAAACATTCACAGAGCACACCTAAGGCTAAAACGCTAACTGTGAAGCATGGTGGAGGGGGCACCATGGTTTGGGGCTGTTTTGCTGCCTCCGGATCTACCTGTGATAATTGAAAGACCAATAAATTTAAGGTGTATGAAAATTTTACAGGAGAATGTAACAACCTCAGGCCATGACCTCAGGCTGAGGAGACACTGGGTGATGCAATGAGATATTGACCTGAGGCACACAAGTAAAACGACTAAAGAATGGATAAAAAGGAGAATGAGCAAGTCAGAATAATGACCATAAACCTATTGTGATGCTGTGGCATAAACTGAAGAGGACTGGGCACATAAGACATCACAAAATATCAATGAATTGAAATACAATTGCATGGAGGAATTGTCTAAAATTTCTTCTCAATGTTGTAAATTAATAAAGTATATGAAACAAAAAAAGTTCCTTATTTGCAGCTACAGGCAATGTTTCATGGGGGTGACTGCTCCTAAAGTAGTATATAAGGCTTATTAATATAAAGGGTTCACATATTTTTTTCCCTTACACTGGATAATAGATATGGATAATACAACTGCTTTGTGCATTTTGTTTAGTTGGATTGTATATTACTATAAGTGTCACTTAGATAACAATCAGACCGGATTTTATTAAAAACCAGTGCAGAAATCCAGATAATTACAAAGGTTTCACATACTTTTCTTGCAATCGTACATGTGTACATGTATATGCTAATCAACATTTAAATTGCTGCTATTATGGTAACATGATATTAAAAGCTAATCCGAGAATATGGTATGGTAAGCTGGAATCTGTACTTCCATTAGACCCACAGAGCTACAATTTACTTATTTCTGTAGTCACTGTACATTTGCTGCCATAACATTCCTAGGTATTTCATATATAAATTCCACCTGTGCCTTTCTTGTTGTTATTCCCCTTTTGCAGCTCTTGTTGTTTTATGTTTTACTATTGGGCTGTTACCTAAAGGAAAAAATGGAAAATGAATTATTTATTATTTTGAGCGTTTGTTGAGCGTTTTGTGATCTTTTCATAAAGTGATCAGTCTGATTAATGTATGCTAGTGTCTGTAGACACAAATGTATAGTATATGATAAAACGATAAAATGGCTCAATTTCAGTTTGTGCACTTTGTCCATATCTGCTAAATTGAGATATCTCTCTCTATATGTCTATAAATAAAATGTTGCATATTTTGTTGAGAACATTTGTTCATATTATTCAATGTGTGTGACTCATATTTCTAAATTAACAAGCTTAATTGGAGTAATGAATGGGGAAGCTTTGGATCCATTTGAGGTACAGGGCTGGTTCTAGCTTTCTTCGAAAGAGAGTCGTGTACTATATGATGCCTGAATTTCATTTTTTACATCAATCTTGGAATAACCCTTTTGAGCTTAGATTGTAAGGACCTGTAATATGATGTTGTGTATGAGATCTTAGGTTGACCAATAGAAATTATTTTGAAGACCCATCCTTCATCCATACAGAACATATGCATGTCCACTATAAATTATACCACAAACTTTGTTGTTATGATTGTACAACCAGACACCTCAGGACATATTATCAATAAAAATTGTCTTCTGATGCACCTTTTAACATTAATCAATCCATTAATTAATGAATTAACTCAACCCATTAATTAACCTACTAATGTATCAGATCCTATATTCACTGGAGGCTGCTTTGGTCAATTTGACCCTGCTTGAGATTTATTAACATAGGTATATATTTAGTACCAAAAAAGAATCAGATCTCAGCATGGGAAAACAGGAACATGTTCCAATAATTAATTTTGGATTTTCCTGCACTCCCTGATGTGATCTAATCTTGTTTTTAATGTAGGGCTTGGCACTTTTGCAACTGTGGGAGTTTTGATTTGTAGATGTGATAGAACTTGATTGTAATTAGTAGCAAATTGCTTTATTTACTGTTGAAAAATATGAGAAGAGGAAAAGCACTGTAAACTCCACTTCCCCATATTGATAGTCTGGCTCACGCAGATTATTTGTTAATGCTACCTTCATAGATAACAAAGGCAACTCTTAAAGTGGCTCTGTCACCAGGATCAACCTTATTTAACCAGGCATACTGGGTAGGAGGGCTCATCATGGTGATTAAAACAATACTTTTCTTTTGTCTGTATTAGAGATGAGCAAATTTTGAAAAATTTGATTCGCCGATTCTCAGAATTTTTGTGTAAAAATTTGGTTTGGTACAAATTTATTCTTGGTGAATTTCATTAACAAACGGCTATTTCCTATCTTCAGAGAGCCTTTATAGTGGTGTAGAACACTGTGCCTTGCAGTAACATGCATAGGGAGTCTGCTGTGGTAGTGAAATAATACTATGAGTCCGTGTGACATGCAGATGACAGGCGTTGCTCCTAGAATCACTGCACATTTCACTTATTTGGGCAGTCATGGGGCCAAAACTGACCAAATAACTCAAGTATGAACTCAGCCGTACACGTCGATGTTGGCACCAAGAAGAAGTGCACTCCTTTTACACCGTCGTCAGCTGATTCCACATAGATGTCTACAGAACCTGTTCTATTAAACGCTTATACAAGTAGAGCCCCCCGACAGACTGGAGACGGTGTCAGCAGTAAGTTTGTGTTGACGTCACTGATTATTTTGCCCTTCCTCTGATCCATCAGAACAATAACCCCCCAAAAAAGGGATCCTAGTGCCCCCCCCCAAAAAAAAACAAAAAAAAAATAGGAGTGGATCAAAAACAGAGATGACACGTGAATGTGGCCCAATGACAGAGTCTGAAGGTGGAGGCAGCATCAGTAGGCCACAGAGCGGCACAATGACAGAGGGTGGAGGTGGCGGCAGCATCAGGAGGCCACAGGGTGGCACAATGGAGGTGGCGGCAACATCAGGAGGAGGCCAAACAGTGGCACAATGACAGTGTGGAGGTGGTTCAGGAAGAGATGATGGAGGCAGCATGTCCGGTTGAAAAATCCCTTTGTTTGGGAACTGCTCACATGAAATACGTGAATATAAAAAGTTGCTACGTTTCGGCTATCACATAGCCTTTGTCAAGCACAATGTGAATTATACATACAAGTGTTTATAAAGTGAAGACTCCACCTCCACATGGAGATGTGTCCAATCATTGTTTCTCATTGTTAATCATTCACATACAGGGTTAACATTACACATCCAATCCGTGTCCCGCTCAGCAGCTGCTTTATATAAAACTTAAGGTCAATCATACATAGTGTTCTCACCTGATCAAATATAAATGTAGAGGGAAAATACGGTGTCATGATGCACACTCATCCGCGCGTCTGGTAATCATCAGTGCGCATGTCAGAGAAGGGAGAGGGAGGGTCACGACCACGTGATCACAATGATCACATGATCACACATAGCAACGCGTCCTGCATCCAAGGGGCATGATAGAGAGAGGCAACACCCATACACAAATGGTCAATCACATGATCACGTACATACTCGTCCTTGTGATCATGTGACTTAAACAGCATAGTGCAGTGTTTAAATGCGTTAAATAAATCACAGGGTTGTCTAAACTCTCACGTGGTCGTGACCCTCCCTCTCCCTTCTCTGACATGCGCACTGGTGATTACCAGATGCGTGGATGAGCGTGCATCATGACACCGTATTTTCCCTCTACATTTATATTTGATCAGGTGAGAACACTATGTATGATTGACCTTAAGTTTTATATAAAGCAGCTGCTGAGCGGGACACGGATTGGATGTGTAATGTTAACCTTGCATGTGAATGATTAACAATGAGAAACAATGATTGGACACATCTCCATGTGGAGGTGGAGTCTTCACTTTATAAACACTTGTATGTATAATTCACATTGTGCTTGACAAAGGCTATGTGATAGCCGAAACGTAGCAACTTTTTATATTCACGTATTTCATGTGAGCAGTTACCAAACAAAGGGATTTTTCAACCGGACATGCTGCCTCCATCATCTCTTCCTGAATCGTCTGCATGGGAGCCAGTATGGATCTGGGGCTCCAGGTTGGCTGTTGCATTCCGGTGGACCGTATGATCTGGCGAGTGCGGTTCCATATCGATTGATTGTAAGTGTGGAGGTGGTGGCAGCATCAGGAGGCCACAGAGTGGCACAATAACAGAGTGTGGAGGTGGCAGAAGCATCAGGAGACCATAGAGTGGCAAGGTGACATAGTGAGGGGGTAGCAGCAGCATCAGGAGACCACAGAGTGACCCGGTGACAGAGTGGGGAGGTGGGTGGCAATACAAGTACCAGCTGAAGATGGTAGGTGAAAGAAGGAGCACTTGGCATCAGGCGGGTGGCAGCATCAGAATAGTAGCTGAGGAAGGTAGCCAGAAGAAACTGGTCTCTTTTGTCAAAGTGTTGGCGTGGCACCATGGATCATCTAGTCTGATGCATCAGGCATTGGTGGGTAGAAATCCTGGCTGATCCAGGATTGTTATAGAAAAAGATTGTTTATGTTTGAATACCTCACTCTCACTCTCGCTTAAAAAAATTGATTGCATCAAGGTGAGCAAAAGTGAGACCTAGGTCGACTGAACTGAGAAAGACTGATATGTTTTTGTGATAAGTGCATTTATTGGCTCTGTTCGAGAGTATAATGAAACGTTTTAATATAATTTTGGTTGGTGGTCCTTTACTATTTTTGCGCTAATTTGGCTTTCACAGAAAGTGAATTGGGACCAAGATATCCTTTGGTTAATGGATTAATACCAAGATACATGTGAGTATCGTGGTCACAATTAAAGTTTGATACCGGCAGAGAACTAAGAGCAGTGCTGTCCTGCACTGAAACAAAAACAGCCTGGCTAATCCACGCCTGATTCATCTTGAAAAGTTCAGTCTCTCCACATTTTGGGTGGACATGCTAGTTCTTCTTAGGGAAACTATGGCCCCCACCCAACTTAACACCCGCTCTGATGCCACGCTACTGGCTGGGCAGGACAGCTTTTCCAGGGCAAACTCTGCTAGTTGCTAATACACTAATACACACCAAAAAGGTCTGTAACTTTCTCACTTCAGCACAAAACGGCTAATAAGCCCTTTTTCTTTTTCCCCACTAATACATGCCAAAAAGAGTTTTAGAACAGATCCGCTGAACAGCAAATATATATATATATTTTTGTCACTAATACATGCCAAAAATGGCTTTAGAACATATAACTGCACCACTGAATGACAAATAGGCCCTTATTTTTGTCCACTTATACACACCACAAAAGGCTTTAAAATATATAACTGCACCACTAATCGTCAAATATATATTTCTTTTTTCCACTTATACATAACACAAAAGGCTTTACAATATATAACTGCACCACTGAGCTGCAAATATATTTTTTTTCTTTTTTCACTAATACACAGCACAAAAGTCTTTGCAAGATAACTGCAAATATATATTTTCTTTTTCCCCTAATACACGGCACAAAAGGCTTTACAACAGATACCGTAACTGCACCGCTGAGCAGCAAATGAATTTTTTTTCCCCACTAATACACGCCACAAAAGGGTTTAGAACAGATAACTGCACCGCTGAGCGGCAAATATATTTTTTCTTTTTTTCCCACTAATACACTCCACAAAAGGCTTTACAACAGAAAACTGCACCACTGATCAGCAAATATATTTTTTCTTTTTCCACTAATACAGGCCACAAAAGGCTTTAGAACAGATAACTTCACCGCTGACCGGCGATTATATTTTTTCTTTTTTCCACTAATACACGCTACAAAAGGCTTTAGAACAGATAACTGCACCGCTGAGCGGCAAATATATTTTTTCTTTTTCCACTGATACACGCCACAAAAGGCTTTACAACAGATAACTGCACCACTGAACGACAAATATATTTTACTTTTGCCACTAATACACGACAAAAAGGGCTGTAATTTTAGCACTTCACCACACAACGGCTAATAAGCCCTTTTTCCCACTAATACAAAACAAAAAATGCTTTAGAACATATAACTGCACCTCACAAAGGCAAATAAGACATAGAAATATTTCCTTGTAATGAACCCTGTTAATGCTTGTATCAAACAGCACTTGCACCCCAATAACAAGAACGGTTTGCTGGAATTACAGTACAGAGCTGTATAATGGCAATTTTCATCCACAGTCAGTGCAGCAAGGTGTAATCGGATTGTTCCTATTACCCAGGCTGTAACCTCACCTACTGAACCCTGTTCAACATAAATGCTGTGCAATGATTCCTCCCCATCCTTTTCCTGCACCTTGAATAATCTTTCCCTGCACTTGCAAATCGTTTTAGCACATTGGTGTTTTTTCTAACACTGTCCCTAGCACCTGTTGACGTCTCTCCCTGCACTAAGTTCATTAGTAAAGGGCAGAATCCAAGATGGCTGACGCTATTTATAGGGCTGTGACATGATAGGGCTGGCTGCTGATTGGATGCATGCATGGTATTATGGGTGATCCCGCCTTCCCAGAGTTCCTTGCTCCATGTTCTCACACGTGCAGCAGCCATTTTAGGAAAAATGTTATTCGTTACCACGAAATGCAAGGAAATTCGGCTTTGGTGCAAATCGAATTTTTCCTGAAATTCGGATCGAATTCCCCTTCGCCAGCTTAGATTCGCTCATCTCAAGTCTGTATGCTAAATAGCTTCTGAGATATATGTGTTTTATTCATATGCAAATAAGAAGTTGAAGCACCAGGAGGCGGGACTGAATGCTTTGAGCACTGCTTTGTAACACCCTCTTGTGCTCTGCACACTCCCCTTTCCATTGATTGACAGAGCTAGACATGCTGAGGGCAGAGCGTTTCCTAGCATATACCTATCATATACTCTAAACTCCCACCATGCCCTGCTGTAAGCTAATAGCTGTAGGCAGACTGGGCATGCTGGGAGTTGTAGTTTTACAACAACTGGAGAGCCGCAGGTTGGCCATTCCTGCTCTATGTACTATAGCTTTACTACACTGAGATCTGCTCATAAAGCTAGTAAACATATTACTAGTTTATTTACAGGCACAATATATGATTAGAAAGACACCAGTAAAATGTTTTAACTTCTAAGCAAAGAAAAAAACATACTTGTTTATGTGGTAATGTTATAGCTTGGTGCTAAGTGTATGGTTTTGCATGTCGAGATCCTAGGTTTGAATCCTGGGAAAGACTTCGAGCTTTTTTTCTTCAAATATTTTTTTCTTCCACATTTAACCCAGAATAAATAAAAGTCTATATCCTTATCATATTGAGAATTATGGGGGTTATTTACTAACAGAAATATGTCTATTAGGCATGAGTGAATCGAATTCGGATGCTTCATCCGCAGTCGATTCACATAAAACTTTGTTGTAATACTGTACGGAGCTTCCACTCCATACAGAATTGCAACAAAGTTTTATGCAAATCAACTTCGGAGAAAGTATCCAAAGTCAATTAGTTCATCCCTAATATCTATATGACATGTATTTCTTATCGCAGATTGCTGTGCAAAGGTTCTTTGCACCGAAATATGAGACTTTTCCTCGCTCACACCAGATCTAAAAAGTGGGCGTGATGTGGGCATGGAAAGGGGATGGGACTGTCCGTCTCAACATCATTTTATACTCCTGTTGTAGGGTCCATTCACACGTCCTCAAATGGGTCCGCATCCGTTCCACAATTCTGCAGAATGTGTGCGGACCCATTTATTCTTAATTCTTAGCCGGTCCGCTATAGAATAGACATTTCTATGGGGGGTGCCGGCCGGGTGTGTTGCGGATCCGCAATTTACGGATCCGCAACACACCACGGATGTGTAAATCAACCCTTAGGCGTAGAAAATGGTCCAAATCTACGCCAGCAAGGGAGCTGGCGTAGATTTAGAAGTGGCGGTAGATCTGCCCAAGTTATTTCTCTATGTAAGTTTGGCAGATCCACCGCCAGCGCAGGCGCTTATTAAGACCGGTATCTAGAACGCTGGTCCTAATAAATAACCCCATATGTTTTTAGGCTTAAAAAGCTAATAAATATTGCGGGTTTCTTTATAATGATATGTTGTGCCTGTGAATAAGGGCTCATGCACACGACCGTTGTAGTTTTGCTCTCCATTTTTCACGGATCCGTTGTTCCGTATCTGAGTTGTTTTTTTCTGTTTTGTGTCTGCATGCGTTCCGTTATGCCACAATACATATCCGTTTGGTTTCCGTACGTGATCAATTTTTTGTGGATCGCAGACGGAAACAGAAAATTTGTAATCATTATTGTAATGTACTGTAATGACTGAAATAAATATGGCCTAAAGTCCCTCAGCATGTGGTTCGCAGCTAGCGGCCATCCCCAGCAAAAATTGAATACAATGGAGGATGCCGACACGAACCATATGCACCACAAAAACATCCTACACAAAATGAAACAATGTGCGGATGAAAATATACAAACACATAAATCACTGAAAAAAAGTGCACCACAATGATAAGCAACTGACAACACTGGCTAATCCCTAAAGCTGATGTTAAAAGCTGAGACTTTCACCAATATCTCCCAGTCAGGAACATATCAGAGCCCCTTTATGCACCACGTTGAGGTCTCTCAGCATGGCATAGAGTCCTACCACTAGACTATCTATGGTGTGTGAACAGGGTCTGAGAGGTGCTGAGATCCAGCTCACAGCCCAACTCCCACTTACCTGCATTGTAGGACCACTAATGCAATGGGAGATAAATGAGGCTGCAGGCCACACCTATAACAGACCATGTGACACAGGCTACCAGGTGCAGCAGAATGTTACCAGCCATACGCAATGGCACATTAAATACATATAAAACAAAAATCTCTGAAATAAATGTGGCCTAAATGGGAGGAACTGCTCAAACCCTTAACACTGTTGCGTGTCTCTAACTGGGGTAGCAATTCCTCCGCATGTGTTTCGCAGCTAGCGGCCATCCCCAGCAAAAATTGCATACAATGGAGGATGTCGGCGTGTACCACATAGTAACATAGTACATAAGGCCGAAAAAAGACATCTGTCCATCCAGTTCGGCCTGTCATCCTGCTAGTTGATCCAGAGGAAGGCAAAGAAAGTAAAAATAGAAGCCAATTTTCCCCACTTAAGGGTAGTAAAAAATTCCTTCCCGACTCCATTCAGGCAATCAGAAGTACTCCATGGATCAACAACCCCTCTCTAGTAGCTATAGCCTATAATAATATCACACTCCAGAAATACATCCAGGCCCCTCTTGAATTCCTTTATTGTACTCACCATCACCACCTGCTCAGGCAGAGAGTTCCATAGTCTCACTGCTCTTACCGTAAAGAATCCTCTTCTATGTTTGTGTACAAACCTTTTTTCCTCCAGACGCAGAGGATGTCCCCTCGTCACAGTGACAGTCCTGGGGATAAATAGATGATGGGAGAGATCTCTGTACTGACCCCTGATATATTTATACATAGTTATTAGATCTCCCCTCAGTCATCTTTTTTCTAAAGTAAATAACCCTAATTTTGATAATGTTTCAGGGTACTGTAGTTGCCCCATTCCAGTTATTTGAAAAGAAAAAAAAAAGACCGGCACTCTTACAATGGGAGTAATGTGAGACAGCTCTAAAATATGGTTAACGCTATTTTATACAATTTATAACATACAGTTCAATGAGTTAACAATATATATAACATTAAAATATCGAGAATAAAATCTGTTAAAATAAACTGGATATTTAGTTGGTAGGATTATAAGTCCAAGTAGTGTCTATTAAAATCCTCCTGTGGTGATTTTCAGTATTTTCAATATATTGTGGCTCTTACTCAGTCTTAGATCGATAGAAAAAATAAATTGCATGGAAAAAATAAATCGCATGGAATAAGACGCATAAGATAAAACGCATGGGTATGGGCGCATGAATTTACGGAAAAGCGCATCTGGTTTCGCGCATAACTAGTCTCTCTGTAGTGTTCCGATAGATTATACAGTTTAGATGGTTACTCACTGTTTCGAGCTGGCTCTTTGTTACCATGGAGTGCCACGTGTAAGTGCTTTGTGCTCTTGGTATGATTTGAATAGTTTGGTTGGTTGCGAGACTTTTTCAATTTTTCGATTCTGCGAATTCTCAATAGCTTGTATTTTGCAGTGGAGTACTGGATGCTCCAAATATCAAAAAATTATCTTTACAGAGGACAATCGAGTATAGGAGTCCTTATTCGATTTTTCGTATAAATCACATGGCCATGCTTTAAGGACTTTTGTGAGTGAATCTTTCTCCGCTTTCCCAGACGCGTTTCAAAGTAATCACTACTTCTTCCTCAGTGGGTTTACTCACAATGGTAGAACTCATGCTTTTATACCCCATAGCATCAGATAGAAAATATCAGATCGAAACTCAGAAATGGATTTTTCGATCGGAAGTATCCATATTGCGATTTTTATGTGTTTAAATGTCTCTTCAAGGAGAAATGCGATTTTTATGCGTTTTTTCGTCTGAAGTTCTTCCTTACTGCGTGCTATAAATCCTATTGATTATTTTCGTTTGAATGCATTCGGAACATAAGATAAGTTATAATTTATACCAATCAAAATACAATGAAATAAAAACACACTTTTCTCAGAACTACCCATATCATTATAAATAAGTGTGAAAACTTTGTTAAATCAATATATAGAACAAGGTAAATTCCCTAAGGGTCTGCTGTTGTCCAAAACACCCGCACAAGACTTATGGGGAGATAACTTTAACAAGGAATGGGAATCATTATTATTTACACAATCAATTGATTTAATTAAATTAATAAAGAGATTATCAATTATTGGAAGAGTTAAAGGGGGAAATAGACCAAATAAAGAGCATAGTCGAACAATTACCAAAAAATAGCAAATTTATAGCCTGGCAGGAGAGACTATGTAAAGGTTTAGATAAAACCGAAAGTGACATCATCAATAAAAAAAAGTAAGAAACATAAACATAACCCCAGATTCGAACAAACACATAGACTAAATGAGAAAGATCCCTCACATATAAATGAACACACACGTGAACACAAGAAAGAGAAACAACAAATGTTCCCAATAAATATAACATACCGGTGAACAATAGATACGAAACATTATCTAAACACCATTTTTTAGATCGGACCCCTCCCCATCACAAACCAAGAACACGACTCCATTCCGTACATTCACCACAAACGGACCACCAGACACGGATCCCCCCAACACACCCATACAATCTGAGACAAAAAAATTAATATCAAAATTAGGAAATCAACTCATACTCACATCAGACATCATACACACCGCATTTATATCCAACAACCAAATGCACTCGATCCGACACAAGGAAATATCACCAAAACCATCAAAATTACTACCAAGAAATAAAAAGACAAGGAGAGGACAGAGAAAAAAGAGGTCACTACAAAAAGAACTATTAGACACTGATTATGGATCTATTGTCAATTTAAGTTCCACGATTTTAACGGAAGCCCAAATTAGACTATTAAATAAAGGCTTAAAATTCGCTCCAACAACAAAAATAAACAAATTTGATACATACATAGGGATACAGAAACTTATAAGAAAATTATGTTTGAAAAAATATTTTGTCAAAAATCCAATAATATCAAATTCATCTCCAATAACAACATCTTCTATACAACACACATCTTTGAAAAATAAATCAAAGAAATTCCCAAGAAACGAAATAAGTCACGAAATTGCCACATTTCAAAAATGCGTAGAAAATTATCTACAGAGAATGAAAGACAAAAAGTTGAAGAAAAACAATTTAACATATAATGAAATTAGAGCTATAAAAGAACTACAACAACTACAACAACTAACAATACGCCCTGCAGATAAAGGGGGAGCGATTGTAGTTCTGAATACAGAACAATATAACAATGAATGTCTTAGACAATTGTCAAACAGCATGACCTATACGAAATTAAAGGGAGACCCAATTGAGAAATTCAGCAAAGGATTAAATCAATTTTGTAAGGTGGGTCTATAACAAAAAATATTATCAGAACAGGAACATAAATTCAATATACCATTATAGATCACAACCAGGGTATTTCTGCCATGAAGTCACAATTGGAAATGCATAGCATCCTATGTGGACAACAAATTGAATTTCTGGCAGAAGTAGTCAAATTTATTTTGGAGCACAATTATTTTTACTTTGAGGGTGATTATTATTTACAAAAATGTGGGGCTGCCATGGGAACCAGGTTCGCCCCCAGCTACACACATTTTTTTTTGGCGCAGTGGGAATATCAACACATCACCCAAAGACTGGGGGCGGACCTGGTCCTGTGGCGTCGCTACATTGATGATATTTTGTTCATTTGGAAAAACGGTGCAACACAATTAGAATTGTTTTTGAAAGAAATAAATAGGAATATGGTAAACTTAACATTCACATCGAACACTAATAAAACACACATTGAATTTTTAGATTTACAGATCACTATTAATGCAAATAAATTTGTGTGCACTACCTTCAAAAAACCAACAGCAAAGAACAGTTTTATACTATTCACTAGCTGCCATTTGCCAAGATGGCTCCTGAACGTTCCGCTGGGCCAGTTTTGCCGTAAGCGTAACTGTACCAATGATGACAATTTTGAGGAGGAGGCCATCAAAATAAAATCCCAATTTATAAGCAGGGATTACCCTGCAGAGACAATTGATATGGCACTTGACAAAGTTAGAAAAATGGAGAGACACCATTTCTTCATGAAGAATCCAAACAAAAAAAATAAAGAAGCAATGGAAACAGAATTAAGGATTATTTTACCTTATAGTGCACAATAAACACAAATTCAACACAGTATTCACCGACACTGGTACTATATCTTAAAAGTCAAGACTATTGGACCTTTAATCCACACATCACCGTTCATCACATTCACCAAAGCACCAAACCTTGGTTTAAAAATAGCACTTTCCATTAAAAACCCAAAAAGAAAAACTTCAACTTTACACAAAATGGATAAATATGAGTGGTTTCTTTAGGTGTGGGAAATGTATGGGCTGTAGAGGAACTACAATCCCAAGAAAGGCCAACAAAGTCCAGTCCACACAAAATCAATTTTCCTTTGAAATAAGAGATTGCCTGACATGCAACTCCTCCGGGGTCATATATATGATCCAGTGCCCCTGCCACAAACAGTATATTGGCAGAATAAAAAGGCTCTTGAAAGTGAGAATTGCGGAGCACATAGCCAATATTATAAAGGGCTATGAAAATCATCCACTGTCTAAACACTTTAATGACGTTCATGATAAAAATTTCAGTGGACTAACCTTTGTGGCACTGGAGAAAATAGAAAGACACTGGAGGGGAGGAGACTATATCGCAAAGATGTCAAGAGCTGAATCTAGACGTATATATGACTTTGGAAGTCTGCGTCCTGCAGGGCTTAATGCCGACCTAGAGATATTTGGCTTTCTATAATCAATGGGATGGGTGCCCTCTGCCAATGGGAGATATCAGCACTGTGATGTCCCCTTCGTGCAGGGCCCCCATCCCTAATCTCACATCTTCACCAAGTTTTCACGCTTATTTATAATGAGAGGAACACCAGATGAGATTTTAACAGTGTGTTTTTATTTCATTGTATTTTGATTGGTATAAATTATAACTTATCTTATGTTCCGAATGCATTCAAACGAAAATAATCAATAGGATTTATAGCACGCAGTAAGGAAGAACTTCAGACGAAAAAACGCATAAAAATCGCATTCCTTCTTGAAGAGACATTTACACGCATAAAAATCGCAACATGGATACTTACAATCGAAAAATCCATTTCTTTACCAGTAGTGAGCCGTCTGGAATTTTTTATATACCCATTCCAGTTATTACTTTAGTTGCCCTCCTCTGAAACCTCTCCAGCTCTGCTATGTCCGCCTTGTTCACAGGAGCCCAGAACTGTACACAGTACTCCATGTGTAGCGATTTGTAAAGTGGTAGGACTATGTTCTCATCACGGGCGTCTATGCCCCTTTTGATGCAACCCATTATCTTATTGGCCTTGGCGGCAGCTGCCTGACACTGGTTTTTGCAGCTTAGTTTGCTGTTTATTAAAATTCCTAGATCCTTTTCCATGTCAGTGTTACCGAGTGTTTTACCATTTAGTATGTACGGGTGACTTGCATTATTCTTTCCCATGTGCATAACTTTACATTTGTCAGTGTTAAACCACATGCACCACAAAAACATCCTACACAAAATGAAACAATGTGCGGATGAAAATATACAAACACATAAATCACATCTCAGTGCTTCCCCAGTTGGAGACAACTTTACGACAGTTGCCATTTACCTCAATGGCTACTGAACATCTCGCAAGGCCAATTTAGACGCATTAGGAGAAACTGTACACATACTGACACTTTTGAAGTAGAAGCAGCCAAAATGAAAGATCAATTTCAAAAGAAAAAATACCCACCTTTACTTTTGGACAAATCTGTAGACAAGGTACGTCGGTTGGAGCGTCGGTCGTTCTTCAATAATAAGGAGGATACGATGCCTGTCAATAAGGATGATAATACTATGAGATTAATACTACCATTTAATCCTCTATATAAAAAAATTAAATCTATCATCCACAAACATTGGCATTTCATTCAGGCCGATAAAACAATAGGATCATTAATGCCCAATATTCCAAAAATTTAATTTACTAAAGCCCCTAATTTAAACTTACTGGTAGCCCCTACAGTCAAAATGAAAAGTAATACAAAGAAGGTGACTTCAACTTTAACTGGATGGATAGGTGCTTCCAGCTTCCATACATGCGGTAGTTGTATGGGTTGCCGTTTGACTCGTTTTCCTAGGACTACTCATTCCATTTCGTCATCTACTAATGGTTACGTACATAAAATAAATGACTTTTTAACATGGAACATAAGCAGCGTTATATATTTGTTTCAATGTCCTTGTAAAAAGCAGTATGTGGGTAGGAACAAGAGGCCCCTAAAAAACGTGTTGCAGAACATAATAATATCAAAAAAGGCTACGACAACCATTCTTTATCGAAACATTATAAATTAGTTCATAATCAAGTTCCCACGGGTTCATTTTTTGTTGCACTGGAGAAAGTCTCTATCCATTGGAGAGGGGGTAACCACATATCCAAAATGTCCAGACTAGAATCGCGAAGAATCTTTGAACTGGGCACCCTCCTCCCCAAAGGCCTTAACACAGACACGACGAGAAATGGTGTGTCTGGCTGTGTTATCAGCACCACCATCTCTCCTTGGCGTCTAGCGACCACATCTATATCTCTATCAATAATAACCACACTCATTTATATCAACAAAAACCTTTTTATGTATATCCCTTGTATTCATCAGTGCAAAATATACTACTTTCTATAGATACATACTGACAGATTACATGCCAATTGTTTTTACTAAAGATGTTTAAAAATCGCATGATAAACGCTAGCAAAACCGCACCACCACTATATTATTGTTTATTATTATTTATATTTTTATCTAGGATTAAAGTACGGATTTAGATCTTTTATATGATCCGGCAAGATCTCTATATGTTTCTTTATATATATTATATATTTCTTATATGATCAGGTGATTTATATAACAAAATATTTGAGGTTTGTTTGAAGCTTGTGTCAGCATGTACTAATCGGTGAATAAATGAATTCCATACCAGACTTTCCATATGTTCCTGAAGGACTATAAAAAGCCTATTACATGGGGGGGTCTCTCATCCAGGAGACTGAAATCTCGTAAACGCGTTTGGTACAGCACGAGAAGACCCCCAGAATATTAATATTGGAAATGTAAATATATCCAGAGCGCTCTAAGATTCTAATATATCGGCATACAAGTGACACCTACAGACCGGCACTAGGACCCTGCAGCCTCCTAAGCCAAGAGAAGACTCTGAGAAGCAAGAACATTGCGGCTCCTGTGCACATGTGGGACGCCGCGGCCACAGACCCCGCCGCTGCCAGCGCTCAGCTTGCGGTCATCACAGAGGGGAGCCTGAAAATCCCTATTCTTCGGCACTTCAGTGTGTACATACACCGGACCGCAGGTATGCCTGCACCTCAATAGTTGAATACAGGAGACAAACATAACGGAGGGGGACCCCGGTCTTCAGGTAATTGCTGACTCTTTTACTCACTGAGATACAACAAAACCGTGAGTAATATCCCTATATTGGATCTATTAAGAGAATTATAACTATTAATAACTATTACAGGCATTATTCAAGATAAGACTAAACAAAAGAACGCCATTACTGAACATATATGGGACATAATACCGATATGGTGTTACCAATTTTTGATTAATGCCTGAGACTTGATGACATTGAAAATTCGGCTGCATTTGTAAATCAATGCTGGATGAAACTAATGCTGAATGAACTGTCTACTACATAAAATACATGCCGGATTAACTATTTAACACAAGTGGATGATGTATATGTTTATATGGTTTTATGCAGAGGTTATAGTCTTATGAATGAAATATACATCATATGAACTGTCCACTCTATATAAAACATATAAGCTGGTCACAGTACTCAGTATTAGGGATGAGCAAACCCGAACTGTATAGTTCGGGTTTGTACCGAATTTTGGGGTGTTCGGGACACGGACCCAGACCCGAACATTTTCAAAAAGTTCAGGTTCGGGTCCGTTGTTTGGCAATTTCTTCCCGCTTTCTGAAGGGCTGCACAACAGCCAATCAGCTAGCGTTTTAGTTCTTACCCTAAGAAGCCATCACAGCCATGCCTACTAATGACATGGCTGTGATTGGCCAAGTGCAGCATGTGACCCAGCCTCAATTTAAGCTGGAGTCACGTAGCGCCGCAAGTCACACTGCTCTGATTAGTGTAGTGAGAGGACGCAGCTTCCATGAGGGTGAGATTAGGCAGGGAAAAGTCAACAAAAACACCTAATGAAGTGATCAATCTACAGCTGTAAATCATTCAACTTCTGCTACTTAATTACTCACTGTTTTTTAGGTTGCACAGAGCGTTTGTCTGTCACTTTGATCGGTGGCCATTTTGTGTCTTGTGGTGCACCAGCACAAGCTGCCACCAAGTCCATCAATCCTAGTTTTTACTAGTATATACTACATCAAGGGCTTGGTTGTGCTCATTGTCACCCCTAGAAACTCAGGATAGAAATTCAATTGCCAAAATAGCAATCCCCTAAATCTGGTGTTCCAGCTGTGGCTAGCCAAGTGTCTGCTGTCTGGCAAAGGATAGATTTTTTTCTGTGGTGAAATTCAATTGCCAAAATAGCAATCCCCTAAATCTGGTGTACCAGCAGTGGCTGGCAAAGTTTAATAGTGTCCGGCAAAGGATAGATTTTGTCTGGGGTGAAATTTAATTGCCAAAATAGCAATACCCTGAATCTGGTGTTCCAGCTGTTGCAGGCCTAGTTTAAATCTGTCCGTAAAAAAGGTATATTTTTTCTGGGGTGAAATTGAATTGCCAAAATAGCAATACCCTGAATCTGGTGTTCCAGCTGTGACTGGAAAATTTCCCTAGTGTTCGTCAAAGGATATATTATTTTCTGGGGTGAAATACAGTTGCAAAAATAGAAATACAGTAAATCTGGTGTTCCAGCTGTTGCAGGCCTAGTTTAAATCTGTCGGTAAAAGGGTGTATTTTTTTCTGGGGTGAAATTTAATTGCCAAAATAGCAATACCCTGAATATGGTGTTCCAGCTGTGACTGGACAATTTCCCAAGTGTCCGTCAAAGGATATATTATTTTCTGGGGTGAAAGTCAGTAGCAAAAATAGAAATACAGTAAATCTGGTGTTACAGCTGTTGCAGGTCTAGTTTAAATCTGTCCGTAAAAGGGTATATTTTTTTCTGGGGTGAAATTCAATTGCCAAAATAGCAATACCGTAAATCAGTGGTGTCAGCTGTGGCTGGCCAAGTGTAATAGTGTCCGACACAGGATAGATTTTCTTCTGGGGTGAAATTTAATTGCCAAAATACCAATACCCTGAATCTGGTGTTCCAGCTGTGACTGGACAATTTCCCAAGTGTCCGTCAAAGGATATATTATTTTCTGGGGTGAAAGTCAGTAGCAAAAATAGAAATACAGTAAATCTGGTGTTACAGCTGTTGCAGGTCTAGTTTAAATCTGTCCATAAAAGGGTATATGTTTTTTCTGGGGTGAGATTCAATTGCCAAAATAGCAATACCCTGAATCTGGTGTTCCAGCTGTTGCAGGTCTAGTTTAAATCTGTCCGTAAAGGGTATATTTTTCTCTGGGGTGAAATTAAATTGCCAAAATAGCAATACCCTGAATCTGGTGTTCCAGCTGAAACTGGACAATTTCCCTGGTGTCCTTCAAAGGATATATTATTTTCTGGGGTGAAATACAGTTGCAAAAATAGAAATACAGTAAATCTGATGTTCCAGCTGTTGCAGGCCTAGTTTAAATCTGTCCGTAAATGGTATATTTTTTTCTGGGGTGAAATTTAATTGCCAAAATAGCAATACCCTGAATCTGGTGTTCCAGCTGTGAGTGGACAATTTTCCTAGTGTCCGTCAAAGGATATATTATTTTCTGGGGTGAAAGTCAGTAGCAAAAATAAAAATACAGTAAATCTGGTGTTCCAGCTGTTGCAGGCCTAGTTTAAATCTATCCTTAAAAGGGTATATTTTTTTCTGGGGTGAAATTCAATTGCCAAAATAGCTATACCATAAATCAGTGGTTTCATCTGTGGCTGGCCAAGTTTAATAGTGTCCGTCACAGGATAGATTTTGTTCTGGGGTTAAATTCAATTGCCAAAATAGCAATCCCCTAAATCTGGTGTCCCAGCAGTGGCTGGCCAAGTTTCATAGTGTCCGGCAAAGGATATATTATTTTCTGGGGTAAAATTCAGTTGCAAAAATAGAAAAAACGTAAATCTGGTGTTCCAGCTGTGACTGGACAAGTTTGCTAGTGTCCGTCAAAGGATATATTATTTTCTGGGGTGAAATTCAGTTGCAAAAATAGAAATAAAGTAAATCTAGTGTTATAGCTGTGGCTGGACAAGTAGTTTAATAGTATCCGTCAAAGGATATATTTTGTTCAGGGGTGAAATTCAATTGCCAAAATAGCAATACCCAAAATCTGGTGTTCTCCCACTAAGACAACAAATGATTAAACGACATATAGGCCCCTGACACCCAGACAATGGGGCGGTCATTAGACAGTAAAAGGTGTTAAATGTCTGCCACAAAGACAGCAAGCAAGAACGTGAAATTTTGGCTCCTGATACCCAGACAATGGGGTGGTAATTAGACAGTAAAAAGTGTTAAATATCTGCCACCAAGACAGCAAGCAAATATGTGAAATTTAGGCCACTGATACCCAGACAATGGGGCGGTCATGACAGTAAAAAGAGTTTAATATCTCCCACCAAGACAACAAATGATTAAACAACATATAGGCCCCTGACACCCAGACAATGGGGCGGTCATTAGACAGTAAAAAGTGTTAAATGTCTGCCACCAAGACAGCAAGCAAGTACGTGAAATTTAGGTCCCTGACACCCAGACAATAGGTCGGTCGTTAGACAGTAAAGAGTTTAATATCTCCCACCAAGACAACAAATGGTATATTTTTTTCTGGGGTGAAATTCAATTGCCAAAATAGCAATACCGTAAATCAGTGGTGTCAGCTGTGGCTGGCCAAGTGTAATAGTGTCCGACACAGGATAGATTTTCTTCTGGGGTGAAATTTAATTGCCAAAATAGCAATACCCTGAATCTGGTGTTCCAGCTGTTGCAGGTCTAGTTTAAATCTGTCCGTAAAAGGGTATATTTTTCTCTGGGGTGAAATTAAATTGCCAAAATAGCAATACCCTGAATCTGGTGTTCCAGCTGAAACTGGACAATTTCCCTGGTGTCCTTCAAAGGATATATTATTTTCTGGGGTGAAAGTCAGTAGCAAAAATAGAAATACAGTAAATCTGGTGTTACAGCTGTTGCAGGTCTAGTTTAAATCTGTCCATAAAAGGGTATATTTTTTTCTGGGGTGAAATTCAATTGCCAAAATAGCAATACCGTAAATCAGTGGTGTCAGCTGTGGCTGGCCAAGTGTAATAGTGTCCGACACAGGATAGATTTTCTTCTGGGGTGAAATTTAATTGCCAAAATACCAATACCCTGAATCTGGTGTTCCAGCTGTGACTGGACAATTTCCCAAGTGTCCGTCAAAGGATATATTATTTTCTGGGGTGAAAGTCAGTAGCAAAAATAGAAATACAGTAAATCTGGTGTTACAGCTGTTGCAGGTCTAGTTTAAATCTGTCCATAAAAGGGTATATGTTTTTTTCTGGGGTGAGATTCAATTGCCAAAATAGCAATACCCTGAATCTGGTGTTCCAGCTGTTGCAGGTCTAGTTTAAATCTGTCCGTAAAAGGGTATATTTTTCTCTGGGGTGAAATTAAATTGCCAAAATAGCAATACCCTGAATCTGGTGTTCCAGCTGAAACTGGACAATTTCCCTGGTGTCCTTCAAAGGATATATTATTTTCTGGGGTGAAATACAGTTGCAAAAATAGAAATACAGTAAATCTGATGTTCCAGCTGTTGCAGGCCTAGTTTAAATCTGTCCGTAAAATGGTATATTTTTTTTCTGGGGTGAAATTTAATTGCCAAAATAGCAATACCCTGAATCTGGTGTTCCAGCTGTGAGTGGACAATTTTCCTAGTGTCCGTCAAAGGATATATTATTTTCTGGGGTGAAAGTCAGTAGCAAAAATAAAAATACAGTAAATCTGGTGTTCCAGCTGTTGCAGGCCTAGTTTAAATCTATCCTTAAAAGGGTATATTTTTTTCTGGGGTGAAATTCAATTGCCAAAATAGCTATACCATAAATCAGTGGTTTCATCTGTGGCTGGCCAAGTTTAATAGTGTCCGTCACAGGATAGATTTTGTTCTGGGGTTAAATTCAATTGCCAAAATAGCAATCCCCTAAATCTGGTGTCCCAGCAGTGGCTGGCCAAGTTTCATAGTGTCCGGCAAAGGATATATTATTTTCTGGGGTAAAATTCAGTTGCAAAAATAGAAAAAACGTAAATCTGGTGTTCCAGTTGTGACTGGACAAGTTTGCTAGTGTCCGTCAAAGGATATATTATTTTCTGGGGTGAAATTCAGTTGCAAAAATAGAAATAAAGTAAATCTAGTGTTATAGCTGTGGCTGGACAAGTAGTTTAATAGTATCCGTCAAAGGATATATTTTGTTCTGGGGTGAAATTCAATTGCCAAAATAGCAATTCCCAAAATCTGGTGTTCTCCCACCAAGACAACAAATGATTAAACGACATATAGGCCCCTGACACCCAGACAATGGGGCGGTCATTAGACAGTAAAAGGTGTTAAATGTCTGCCACAAAGACAGCAAGCAAGAACGTGAAATTTTGGCTCCTGACACCCAGACAATGGGGTGGTAATTAGACAGTAAAAAGTGTTAAATATCTGCCACCAAGACAGCAAGCAAATATGTGAAATTTAGGCCACTGATACCCAGACAATGGGGCGGTCATGACAGTAAAAAGAGTTTAATATCTCCCACCAAGACAACAAATGATTAAACGACATATAGGCCCCTGACACCCAGACAATGGGGCGGTCATTAGACAGTAAAAAGTGTTAAATGTCTGCCACCAAGACAGCAAGCAAGTACGTGAAATTTAGGTCCCTGACACCCAGACAATAGGTCGGTCGTTAGACAGTAAAGAGTTTAATATCTCCCACCAAGACAACAAATGATTAAACGACATATAGGCCCCTGACACCCAGACAATGGGGCGGTCATTAGACAGTAAAAATAGTTAAATGTCTGCCACCAAGACAGCAAGCAAGTACGTGAAAGTTAGGCCCCTGACACCCAGACAGAGGAGAGAGGTCCCATAGCAGCAAAAGAGGCATCATGTCACTCACCAACGGAGAAGGCCACTTTTAGTTATATGTCGTTTAATCATTTGTTGTCTTGGTGGGAGATATTAAACTCTTTGCTGTCTAATGACCGCCCCATTGTCTGGGTGTCAGGGGCCTATATGTTGTTTAATCATTTGTTGTCTTGGTGGGAGATATTAAACTCTTTTTACTGTCATGACCACCCCATTATTTGGGTATCAGGGGCCTAAATTTCACGTATTTGCTTGCTGTCTTGGTGGCAGACATTTAACACTTTTTACTGTCTAATTACCACCCCATTGTCTGGGTGTAAGGAGCCAAAATTTCACGTTCCTGCTTGCTGTCTTGGTGGCAGACATTTAACACCTTTTACTGTCTAATGACCGTCCCATTGTCTGGGTGTCAGGGGCCTATATTTCGTTTAATAATTTGTAGTCTTGGTGGGAGAAATAAAACTCTTTTTACTGTCTAATGACCGCCCCATTGTCTGGGTGTCAGTGGACTAAATTTCCCGTATTTGCTTGCTGTCTTGGTGGCAGACATTTAACACTTTTTACTGTCTAATGACCGCCCCATTGTCTAGGTGTCAGGGGCCTATATGTCGTTTAATCATCTGTTGTTTTGGTGGGAGATATTAAACTCTTTATACTGTCATGACCACCCCATTGTCTGGGTGTCAGGGGCCTATATGTCGTTTAATCATTTGTTGTCTTGGTAGGAGATATTAAACATCTTTTTACTGTCTAATTACCACCCCATTGTCTGGGTGTCAGAGGCCTAAATTTCACGTTCTTGCTTGCTGTCTTGGTGGCAGACATTTAACACCTTTTACTGTCCAATGACCGCCCCATTGTCTGGGTGTCAGGGGCCTATATGTCGTTTAATAATTCGTTGTCTTGGTGGGAGATATTAAACTCTTTTTACTGTCTAATGACCGCCCCATTGTCTGCGTGTCAGTGGCCTATATTTCGTTTAATTGCGTGCTGTCTGGGTGGAGACATTAAATTCATTTTACTGTCATAAATCTCTCCTCTGTCTGGGTGTAAGGGGCCTACATAAATTATAATGGCCTGTTCCATTGCAGGTTGACCTGAGGCCTGTGTTGCTTTTACAGGACCGCTCTCCTCTTTGCGGGTGCCATGGCCCTGAGTCTTTGAATGAGTCCTGTGGCACTGCAGGCAGACATGAATCCTTTTTGGCTGTGATGAGAACTTAAACTCCCATAGCATTCCCACCTGATGCCACCCCAACCTCCTATTCCACCTCCTTCTCCAAGTTGCCTATTGAGATTGGTTAATTTTTATTTATTTTATTTTAGTTTAAGTCATTTCCCTATCCATCTATTTGTTTGCATGGGATTTACCTACATTTTGCTGCCTTTTGCAGCCCTCTAGCCCTTTCCTGGGCTATTTTACAGCCTTTTTAGTGCCCAAAAGTTCGGGTCCCCATTGACTTCAATAGGGTTCGGGTTCGGGTTCGGGGTGAAGTTCGGGTCATGTTCGGAACCCGAACATTTTCGGGAAGTTCGGCCGAACTTCTCGAACCCGAACATCCAGGTGTTCGCTCAACTCTACTCAGTATAAGTGGGCGAGTTCTACTTAATACAAGTGGATGAACTAACTACACAAAGTTCCATTTGAATTCATCCTGCTGATTAACTGTATCTTGTGCCTAATCCACAGGTTTTTTACTTTTATAGGTGGTTCTATACTTTTACAGGTGGTTCTATACGTGAATTATTATATCTTTGTGTATTTTTATTCCTTTTTTTTCATCAGCTATTTTTAGTCATATTATGAATTGTTTATATATGTATCAAATAAATGGTTTACAGTGGATATAATCTTTGGAGTCCTTCGCAAATTAGGTGTGCCTGACCACTATAAATGTAATCGTTTCTTGACTATTATAGATTGGGTGTATCTATTTTAGGTTGGTGGCACCCTGCCATTAACATTAATTAGGTGAGCCGCCACTACTATAATGTACCTTCCATGTATTAGTTCGCACATAGAAGTGGCTATCAATCACTGAGTAGGGCCGGACTCCTGGACACGTTTTTCAAAATCTTTACCCAAAAATCTACATATTATTCTGTTCAGCTCCTCATTCTCTATAATATGCTGCTTGGAGATCAGTCACTATGTTCAATGTGACAGGTCCCCTTTAAGCTATGAGATGAATTTAGCCGGTTGAAACTAACTGGTGTAAAAAATGAACCAAGACATGAGTCAGTGCTAAATGATAGCAAGTTTAACCAGAAAAAGAATGTTACAATATTGTACTTGTACTTATAAACACTGATATAGCACATTCTTCCTTCAGCCTAATACACTGTCAGAAAAATTGTCTATTCTGAGTATATTTGAGAAGTGCTGGTTCATTTATCAGAAAATGAAATGTGCTAAGAGAAAGAACGTTTCATGGGAAAAAAAATATTATAAATTGACAGCAAGATGTATGGTTACTGCTAATTTCATTGTGGCATCAACATTAAATGTAGAATATGCTTATTTTTGGTTACATATTATTTTACCTTTGGAAATTACAAGGCAGAACCTTCTGACTGGCCAAATCGAGTAAGGTAACTAGAGTTTAGCAGGAGTTTCAGTGGTTACACACAAATTCTAGCTCTGTTCTTACCCCCTCCAAGCCCCTCACCAACCTCCCACGAACACTACCTTTACTAGATGTTACCACTGTCACCTCATCATAAGCTTATACATGGTTACTATCTTCATTCACCAGTCTATAGTCAGGCAAGTATAGATTTATGGAGTATATACAGTTCAGTACACATCATTTTAGGCTGGGTAGTTGATTTCTTTGTCATAAATTGTGCTTTGGAGTTGCAGTACGATTGGATGAGAAATCATTAGGCTGGGTTTACATCACATCTTTCCCATCCGAATAAAGTATACAAAAAACATACCATTTTACCGTTTTCTACGCTTGTTTTAGGGTGTAGAAGAGGCCAGCGCCTCTTCATAACTGCAGCAGATACACCGCCAGTTTAGGGCTTTTTTAGACCGGCGTCTAAAATGCCGGTCTTAATAAATGTGCCCCATAGAGACAATGGTTGTGTTGTGCTGTCCATCACAAAGCTCCATTTGTGGTGACAAATTCAGCTCTGTTTATTCTTCATATACGTGACCTTTTGCTGAACATTCTGTTTCCTACTTGCAACTATTTTATCCCAAGTATTTATTCCAAGAATTTGTAACCATAGTTAGCATTGTGACATAAATTAGATATGAGTTATGGTTATTTTCAAAAGAAAAAAAATTACCGTACATATTTCATAAATTATATATTTTAATAGTTCAAACATTTTTGCACAAAGCAATAACAAATACATTTATTTTTTATAGGTAAATGTAATAAATTGGGCAGAGCTTAATAGGAAGATTAGAATGGCAGATGTGGGAGTCTTCACAAGGCCACTGATCTACACCCTGGAGTTTGCTGCAGGAGGAGTGACAACCATTAGTCAGAGGGAACATCTGAGGGGTTAAGTGTTCATGGGACATCAGAGTAATATTGTAATAACATTTCCAATGTACGACTTTAATAGGACTACAGAGTGACATAAAAATTACAGTGATAAGTCTTCTTCTCCTTGTTCTTAGTTGGTTCAAAGTTGGAATGTTTTAAGCTCTGGCATTTATATCATAATATAGAGATAGTGAATATACACATTCATAGCTTCACTCCAAGTCATTTGTCCACCTTCAACCATGAAGCTATTTGGAGCTAATTTGCTAATGCTTCCCTTTCTACCTTCTCAGAATTTCTCACTCCATTACCTGCTATTTTCAAAAGCTTTTCATATATTGAGGGATTTATAAAAGGTCATACAAATAAAACTAGTAGTTTGTGCATAATCTCCTCATGACTTGTTTTAGAAGACACTGTCTTCATGCTAGCAACACAGGAGTTCTTGGATATTTCTATAGCCCTAAAGAATGAACATTTAACTGAAACATAACTATAACATTTTACATATGTGTGAACATAAACCTTATCTGAAGAATAGATAAGTGCGGTCCTGAAACATCATATGGGTCCTCAATAAAAGAAATAAAGAGATCCATCATATTGAAGAATCCCCCTTCTTTATAACAGCATAGCCACACACCACACTATGTGGGAAGCAAATCTGGTCATGAATAAAATGAAAATGGAAAAAATAAAATGAAAATACAATTACCTTTTAGACATTTCTTTTGCCATTCATGAGAAAACTTTTTGCCAAAATTAAAAATAACTAGCCAATCAAATCGATTAAAGCATAACCCATCACATAAGCATGAGGAAGCACGGCCCAACAAGTATTGTATGGTAGATGTGCCGCCAGCCCCAGAGGAGCGGTGTAGTGTGGAGAAGAGCTCAGTAAATTTTTTATGTGAAGCATGATCTCTCTTCCCTGTCATCTGAATACTTTCACATCTTGTGATATTGCTGTGCAGCCCGTAATGGCTGTGAGGTTAGCAAGTGCAGGCTTGTTTATAGCAGGGAAGTAATGCATGACTGCCTTTACATAGGGCTCGCTTGTAGTGTTTTCTAAAAAAGTGATTCATGCATCAACCTGGTCCACACAGGTCTGCAAAGGAACTGTAAACCCATATGCACAAAACTGGTTTCCTGGGGGAAAAAACGATATATATATAATCCAAAGACGAGGCAGCACTCCAGCTTTAGTGAGAATATAGGTGACCCTCTTTATTCCCCAGGCAACGTTTCAGTCCACACAATGAGACATTTGTCAAGCAATACAACAGTGTAACATATGGACTTATATACCCAAGATCCTTCAGTGCAATCAAATCACATGACATAGCAAAATAACCCATGGTGTGCAAGTTCATAAGTGATATAATCACAAAAAACATACAATTGATAATAAAGTGCATCAATGATATATATCGTGACATAATTGCACTGTAATCATATGTGATCATAATACAATACATGTTTCAGCATGTGTGGTAGAAGTATACACCAACGTGATTATACAGTGTGATTAAAGAGTTAAAAACAGAAAAGTCTTGGCCTAGACATACGCAGACTGCACAGTTCAGCTGTGCTGGATTACAAATATCACATCTAATCTAATCTAACATTACATCTCTCTTTAATCACACTGTATATACACGTTGGGGTATACTTCTACAAGCTTTACATTGTATCAAAATGTCTTATCTTCAGTGTAGTCCCATGAAAAGATATAACAAAATATTTACAAATATGTGAGGGGTGTACTCACAATTTTGCCACCATATGGGTGAATAAAGTTTTTATTGTTTTCACTTATTTAGGTGTGCAGTCCAACTTTTGTATATATATACACACACACACACGAAGGGTTAGATGGGGTGGAGGTAATAGCTTTTTGTAGGTTACTTTAGTTGCTCCACATCCAAATTGATCACAACATGCCTTTAAAAACACATTGAAGTGACTGATAATGTCAATTCCAGAGGTAGTTTGCAGTGAGTGATGTAACAAAGTATTGGTGATTTTTATGCGCCTTGCACTTCAACACTCAGTAGTTCCATTCTTTAATTCTGTCTACCACTTCATGACTGAGCTGTTGTTACTCTTAGATGCTCCATTTCACAATGATAGCAGAACAGATCTAGCACACAAGAAATGTCATGAATTGCCTTCAAAAGTGACATCCTATTGCAGTATCAAGTTTAGTCATTGAGTTCTGCAGTACAATCCATACTTTTCCATTGTTTATCTTTAGAAATTGTGTGACTGTGTGCTTGATTTTATGTACCTGTCTGCAATGGTTCAGGCTGAAACACCTGATCTCAATAACTAGAAGGGGCATCATGCTTTTGGCAATATAGACAGTTCTTGGTTATTTTCTTAAGTCCCATTTCAGTGAATTGAGAAAGCTGTACATACATGGCATCTTCTGCATTTATGGCATTGCCCCGTTCTTGATACTGAGTGAGTTTCAGAGTTGGGATCCACATCTATATGACCTTTATAGCATATCCAATCAATATGCCTTAAACATTCAGATGGGGCAACTACTTTATTGCACTTATCTCATCAACAAATTGTACAGCATTTTTAAATGGTTAAGCCATGCTTTCTACGACAGGACCAAGCCGTTTTTTTTTTCTAATTTTAAAAGTATCACTTTATGTGGTAATATCTTTGGAACACTTTTACTTATCCAAACCATTGTGAGATTGTTTTCTTGTGAGACATTGTACTTCATGATAGTGGAAAATTTCACTCAAAATATTTTATTTTTATTTATTAAAAAAATCCTACATTTACAAAAAAATTGGAGAAATTCGCAACTTTCCAAATTTCAATTTTTCTACTTTTAAAACAGATAGTGACACTTCATAAATTAGTTATTACTTTACATTTCCAATATGTCTACTTTATGTTTGGATCATTTTGTAAATGCCATTTTATTTATTTTTTTGGACGTTAGAAGGCTTAGAAGTTTAGAAGCAATTCTTAAATTTTTTTAGAAAATTTCCAAAACCCACTTTTCTAAGGACCAGTTCAGGTATTAATTCACTGTTGGGCTTTCATAATAGAAACCACCCATAAATGATCCAATTTTAGAAACTACATGCCTCAAGGTATTCAAAACTGATTTTACAAACTTTGTAAACCCTTTAGGTGTTCCACAAGAATTAAAGGAAAGTGTAGATAAAATTTATGAATTTCTCTTTTTGGGCAGAGTTTCCATTTTAATAAATTTTTTTCCTGTAACAAACCAAGGGTTAATAGCCAAACAAAACTCAATATTTATTACCCTGATTCTGCAGTTTACTCAAATACCCTACTTGTGATCGTAAACTGCTGTATCAGCACATGGCAGGGCTCAGAAGGAAAGGAACGACATGGTTTTTGGAGGGCAGATTTCACTGGGATACTTTTAAGTGGCTATGTCACATTTAAAGCACCACTGATTCACCCCTAGAGTAGAATCTCTGAAAAAACGACCCTATTTTGGAAACTACGGGATATGGTGACATTTTTGTTGGTACCATTTGACTTTTGATTGCCCTATATAAACTCTTTGAATCCAGAGGAAAAAAAGCAGTCTGGTTTGAGAGCTGCACTTATACAAGCAGACAAACAACGCGAGTTTGTGAGCGTTCGCGTGCTTGATTTCAAGTGTGTGTTTGTATTAAGTGTGTGACTTTAGATTATGTGAGGGGGTATCTGTGAGAGCTAAATTATGTGTGCATTGCTGAGAGGCTGTGCCTAACTTTATTGTACTCAAGTCACAAGTCAGAGCAGTGTAGTCTATTTTATACACTTTCAATTGCTTTTGCTGCCAGGTTTATTTCATAGCAGCTGACAGTATACTGTGATTACATTTTTTTATTTATTTATTTTTCTCTTCCTTCTCCAGGGTGTTACACGGGGTGTTGCACAGGTGAGTAATTAGGTTTTGGCTATCTAATTAGGAGAACTTAAATAGCCAGTCTTGAAGGCAGCTCAGTCCTTTGAATCCAGAGGAAAAAAAGCTCTCTGGTTTGAAAGCTGTGCTTATACAAGCAGACAAACAACGTGAGTTTGTGAGCATTCGCGTGTTTGAGTACAAGTGTGTGTTTGTATTAAGTGTGTGACTTTAGATTACATGACTTGAGATTCTGGGACTTTAGGAGGGGACTACAGTAAGTTAGATTCTTATCACTGCACCATATTGTATTTTTCTCTTTTCTTGCGTAATCCCCATTTATTATGTGTTCTATTATTGACAGCGCAGTCCAGTGCACATCTTGTCTAATGTATTCAGTCCTGGAACAGCTGTTTGAGGGTGCATATCTTTGATCAAAATGTGAGCAAATTGCTTGTTTGGAATCGCACATCATGTATCTAACCAGGCAAGTTTCAACAATGAGAAGTGTTGAAAATTTTGAAAAGAGTTTTCTGCTCACTGAGCAAGCACTCTCTGGGGTAGATGCGGGGGAGGGGGAGTGAAGAGGCTCAGGAAAGTGAGGTAGCTAGCTGGATAACAGTTATTAAGCGGGGTAGAGGGAAGAGTGCCAGGGAGGCTAGCCCTGATCTGACAACCTCAACAAGTTTGCAAGGTTGGCAGATGACGAGGATGTGTGTGTTTGTGCTTTAGGGTGCACACCCTAATGCAATAGGCTGCGCAGGCCTATGTGTCTGGTCACAACTAAGGAGGTCATCCTTTGACTCATATGTATACATGGATGCCATAGGAATCTGTAGAAGAGTTTCTGATGAATTTAAAGCTAAACGTCAGATAGCTGCAGGATTTGAGTCATTAATTCCCACAATTAGTAGTAATAAAAATAAAAAAAATTGTAGATTGGATTAAAATCTCCATTGTCATCAACAAAGATTTGTGAATTATACCTGTGATGCTGCGAAGGGAATGGCGGAACAACTGAGCTCTTTTTTGGTGACAACTCTACAGAACTGACTGGTCCTTGAAAGCAGAAAAAGGAAGGATCTACAAGATTGTTAGAAGTTCCTGCTGCATCTACATTCTGAAATTAATGATAAATTTACTTCATGGCAAGAACAATGTTTTAGGAACTGGTTCAGTGACTACAGTGTATTTAGCATTTGGCTTTAACAGGATGCTTTCTAGTTTTCCGTTAGGAAAATTGCTTTTAAAAATGTTTAATTCATCCAAGCCCATACTATGTACAGTTGTGTTCAAAATTATTCAACCCCCAATGCTGTAAAGTGTTTTAGGGAATTTAGTGTACATTTGTAATTGTGTTCAGAATGAAATCTTACAAGGACTTTTTAAAGAACCAAATGCAACTAAAATGACATCAATTGTTTTTGTAATACAGTATTAAATGTTTTTTTTGTGATTTCTTCATTGACACAATTATAAACCCCTTAAAGACTACCACTCTTAAGAACAGAGGTTTATTCAAGTGTTTTCGATCAGGTATTGAAAACACCTGTGGATGTCAAGGAGCAGCAATCAAGCATAATAAGCACCAATTCGGCAGATTTAAAATGACTGTGATACTGGGCTCCTTCTAGCCATTTACTGGTGTGTTTACAGACATGGTGAAGTCAAGAGAATGGTCCAGGAAGACAAGAGAAGAGGTGATTTCTCTTCACAGGAAGGGCAATGGCTATAAGAAGATTGCAAAGATGTTAAACATACCAAGAGACACCATAGGAAGCATCATTCGCAAATTCAAGGCAAAGGGCACTGTCGAAACGCTACCTGATTGTGGCAGAAAGAAGATGCTGACTTCGACTGCTGTGCGCTACCTGAAGCGCAAAGTGGAGAAAAGTCCCCGTGTGACTGCTGAGGAACTGAAAAAAGATTTGTCAGATGCGGGTACTGAAGTTTCAGCTCAGACAATAAGGCGCACACTGCGTAATGAAGGCCTCCATGCCAGAACTCCCAGGCGCACCCCCTTGCTGTCTCCAAAGAATAAGAAGAGTCGACTGCAGTATGCCAAAAGTCATGTGGACAAACCACAAAGGTTTTGGGATAGTGTTCTGTGGACTGATGAAACAAAATTAGAACTGTTTGGGCCCATGGATCAACGATATGTTTGTAGGAGGAAGAACAAGGCCTATGAAGAAAAGAACACCTTGCCTACTGTGAAGCATGGTGGGGGGTCAATCATGTTATGGGGCTGTTTTGCTTCTACAGGTACAGGGAAGCTTCAGCGTGTGCAAGGTACCATGAATTCTCTTAAGTACCAGGAGATATTGGATGAAAATGTGATGCAGTCCGTCACAAACCTGAGGCTTGGGAGATGTTGGACCTTTCAACAGGACAATGATCCCAAGCATACCTCCAAGTCCACTAGAGCATGGTTGCAGATTAAAGGCTGGAACATTTGGAAGTGGCCATCACAGTCACCAGACTTAAATCCGATTGAGAACCTCTGGTGGGACTTAAAGAAAGCAGTTGCAGCGCGCAAACCTAAGAATGTGACTGAACTGAAGGCTTTTGCCCATGAAGAATGGGCGAAGATACCCGCAGATCGCTGCAAGACACTTGTGTCAAGCTATGCTTAACGTTTAAAAGCTGTTATAACTGGAAAAGGATGTTGTACTAAGTACTAAGATTGAATGTCACTTGGGGGTTGAATAAAACTGATAATGATGTGAGCACAGAAAAGACATTTGTGGTTATTTCATTATAAATGTTATGTTATATTTGTCTGACTTACAAGTGCCTCTTTGATTTAATTGTAAACAAGATTACTGAAATGATCAAAATCAATGTCAAACTGGCCAAAACACTCAATTTCAGTGGGGGTTAAATAATTTTGAACACAACTGTATATGTGCTGTGCCCCTGTGAAAGACAAAGATTATTCCATCTGAAAAATAAATAAAAAACCTTGTTGATGGTTGCGGAGTAAATAGGACAAGGTGAAGGCAAACCTGAAAGGGAGTTGAGGGGGACCTAGTAAAGCAGTAAGGAAAGTCCAGCTCTTCGCTGTTCAGGGCGTTGGGAGAGTACCTCACTTTGCCTGTTCACCTTTGGTCTATTTCCCAAAAAAGGAGGGATTTGTGAGAGATAGGTTTTTTAATATAATGTGAAATTTCCATAGTACACATTTTTATCCACCAGCAGCTAACCAGATATGCGTACCACATGTACATGTCCATGTCTTAAGGTCAGTGTGGAGGGGGAAGGGGGAGTTAGGTTGCAGTTTTCAAATCTACCTATGAACTCAGAGTTGACGTTACTGAAACCACTCCTATAAAGTTAAGGAGCCAATAGTCTTTTCTTAAGGAACACCCCTTTTGTGATGTCATGTCTGCTGTTTAAGTGAATGTATCTTGAATAAAGCTCGCTTGCTCAGGGGATGGGAAGATGTTTTCAATTAAACCAACTTATGTGTCTGGTCTCATTATGAAATTAGTATGGTACAGGAATATTTATACTTCTAATTGATTTAGCGCCACACAAAGAAGAGGAGAATCGCAAAATTTGCGATAATAGTACACAATCAGATTGGTTCACTGTCACTAGTGGAGTACCTTAGGGGTCAGTGTTGGGCCCTATTCTCTTCACTATATTCAATCTATTCAATATATTTATTAATGATCTTGTAGAAGGTTTGCAGAGTAAACTATCAATTTTTGCAGATGACACTAAACTGTGTAAAATAATTAACACTGAAGAGGACTGTGTACTGTAACAGATAGATCTGGATAGATTGGAGGCTTGGCCAGATAAGTGGCAGATGAGGTTTAACACTGACAAATGTAAGGTTATGCACATAGGAAGGAATAATGCAAGTCACCTTTACATACTAAATGGTAAAACACTGGATAAAATAAATGAAATAAATGGATGGCACTCACAACAAATTCAGTTTATGGGTACTATTTATTGGATAAGATTATTTAAAATGTCAGTTAGTAATTTCATATGACTATGTATTTAATATTGGAAATAGTGTCCTTAATTAATTATTGTTATTATAAGTTAGGATGTGCGCACTCCTTAATATAAATAAATGAATGAATAAAAAATAAGTATATAAATAAATATTAGTTCATGTCCATATAAACATAGGATTAAAAAGAGGTTAAAAAAGAAAAAGAATAAAAAAAGAAAAATATGTTATGCAGTTCATTTAGTGCATAAAAAATATGCAGTTCATTTAGTACATAAAAGTATCCAATGGCTGCCACACAGTGTGAAAAAATGTGGGTAGTTGAAGGATCCAAAGGATGACCGCTATTGTAAAGCCTTGGTTGCAAGGTAGTTGGTGATCACTTTAGTCTAAAAATGGATATTGGAAAACGTGGTGTGGTGTTTAACAAGCAGGATATGCTCAACCCATATGCAGTTGTACATATATATAGGGGAGAACATCCTGCACTTGTAGTCCGTTGCTAAGGGCAATCAACAGCAAAAAATGCATACAATGGAAGATGCCAGCAACGGACTACAAGTACCACAATAACCATCCTACAAACGAAAACGATCATGTGGATGTGGAGAACAATTAGAAACATAACCATAGCAAAGGCAGATGCACTCTGCGGCAATACTAAACCCTCATACTGATGTTAAAATTGAGAGGTTAGTTCGACACATCCTACTAGGAGGACATGTCTTAAGCTCGGACACCACGCCAAGGTCTCTAAAGTAGCCCGAAACCCTACCACTCAACCTACCTGTGCCGTATGGGCGATACCAGGGGCCGTTGGGCATTACGGGAGCGTAAGGCCTGACTCACAAACAGCTCACCAGTGACCTCCAGCATGTAACCATGCTTGCAATGGGAAGTGGGAGGTGCCTGTGAGCCCCACCCGAGACCAGCTGATATGGCCCAGAGCCTCCCAGGTGCACCTGAATGTAGCCTGTAGATGAAAAGCAGGCACATTTAAATCGGAGTTTATACACCTCCAAACATATTATTTAAACCATTAGAAAACGTGGTGTGGTGTTTAACAAGCAGGATATGCTCAACCCATATGCAGTCAGACCACACATGGAGTACTGTGTACAGTTCTGGGATCCTATGAACAAGGCAGACATAGCAGAGCTGGAAAGGGTTCAGAGGAGGGCAACTAAAGTAATAATTGGAATTACCCTGAAAGATGATCAAAATTTGGGTTATTCACTTTAGAAAAAAGACGACTGAGGGGAGATCTAATAACTATATCCCCAGGACTGTGACAGTGACAAGGGGACATCCTCTGCGTCTGGAGGAAAGAAGGTTTGTACACAAACATAGAAGAAGATTCTTTATGGTAAGAGCAGTGAGACTATGGAACTCTCTGCCTGAGTTCACTGACCCTAGGTACACACCTAAGCGTTTTGCTGTAAAACGCACAACATGTGAAAAGCCATGCTTCCCTATGGACATGGTTCACATTTGGGCGTTTTACAGCGCGTTTGAACGCGCTGTAAAACGGCCAACGCCCAAACAAGTACATGAGCTTCTTTGGGGCGTTTTAACGCGCCTATGGACAATGTTGCCACAGGGGAGAGTCACTCAATCGCGCGTATGACGCGCGTTTGTAAGTTAACAAAACGCGCATCAAAAAACGTGCATAAAACGCGCGTCATACGCGCGATTCAGAAACGCCTAGGTGTGTTCCCAGCCTAAAAGAGTTCAAGAGGGGCCTGGATGTATTTCTGGAGTTTAATAATATTACAGGTTATAGCTACTAGAGATGGGTCGTTGATCCAGGGAGTTAATCTGATTGCCTGTTTGGAGTCGGGAAGGAATTTTTTTCCCCTTAAGTGGGGAAAATTGGCTTCTACCTCACAAGATTTTTTTTTGCCTTTCTCTGGACCAACTTGCAGGATAACAGGCTGAACTGGATGGACAGATAGTCTTTTTTTGACCTTATAAACTATGTTACTATGTTACTATATTAAGATTTTTGTGAGGTAAGGTAACAAACAATTGGCTGTTCTGTCACCGTTTTTATATATTGTTTTTTACAATGTTCATCTGACAGGTTAGATCATGTGCTATTTTTATAGACCAGATTTTTGTTTCTTTGTTTCAACTTTACATAATAAAGCATTTTTAAAAATATATATTTTTGTGTCTCCATATTCTGAGAGCCATAGTTTTCATTTTTTATTTTTTTGATGATTGTCTTATGTAGGGACTCATTTTTTGTGGGATGAGGTGATGGTTTTATTGGTACTATTTTGGGGTGCATATAACTTTTTGAAGTCATGTGATATTTTAATAGAGATGGTTACTATGGACGCAGCGATACCTATTATGTCTACTTTTTTTATTTTCTTATTCACTTTAGCACAATAAAAGCATTTTTGAAACAATTGTTTTAGTTTCTCCGTATTCTGAGAAGCAGTTTTTTTTTATTTTTAGGGTGATTGTCTCATGTAGGGTTTTATTGTTTTGCAGGATGAGATGGCGGTTTGATTGGTACTATTTTGGGAGGCATATGCTTTTTTGATCACTTGGTGTTGCCCCTTTTGTGATGTAAGGTGACAAAAAATGATTGTTTTTATTTTTTTACTCAGGTGACGGGATGGATCATGTGATATTTTTATAGAGCTGGTTGTTATGGACGCGGCAATATCCAATACGTCTGTTTTTCTTTTACATATATATATATATATATTATTTTATTATGAAAAACTTTTTTTTTTACTTTTTATTTTGCTTTTTATTTTTGTCCCACTCTGTGACTTCAACTTCTGGGGTCTCATCCCCTCTGCAATGCATTACAATACATCATGTATTGTAATGCATTGCATGTTAGCTTTTACACTGACTGCCTGTCTGTGAGAACCAGCCTAAGGGGCTGGATCTCACAGGCTTCTGTAGAAGGCAAGCCCCGATGCCTATGGAAGGTATCGGGCTGCCTTCTCTGCCATCAGGTCCCCATCACTGCAGCGTGGGGACCCGATGTGGACGCAGAGGGAACCTATACCCTCCGGAAACCCACTGCATGCTGTGGTCAGCCTTGACAGCGGCATGCAAGGGGTTAATATGCTGGCATCAGTGTTTTCATAGACGCCAGCATATGCAGCAGGGGCCCGGCTGCCAGGTCTGTGCCGCTGATTGGGTGGGCACAGCTCATGCACCTGCCCGATCAGCCTGCAGTACATGTACGGCATTGGTCCTCTACGGGTTAATAATGATATATTAATACATAATATTTTTAAATTTAACTCTGGACTTAAAGTTAGCACAGTTCCAGTAACTCAAACTCCGCTGACCTGAAATTATAAAATATTGTAACAGCTGGTGATCAGCTGCCGGTGTTTTCCCATTTATTGCCGCAGTACTGGGCTCTGACCTTACAGGCATTGTCCTTCCTGTAATCCGCTTCACGGTTTCTTTACAGCCCAGAGCACAGCATGCTTTCTAGCTTGCTCTCTGTAGCACTTCCTTAAGGGCCAGCACACGTCACTTCCCATGATTTATGTGGTTAGCACATGTGACCTGTTCTGACCTTATGACTAATCCCAGCCTTCCTGCACCTATATAAGTGGTCCAGCCCTCTTCCCAGGTGCCTGAGCGCCAAAGGTCCTTGTGTCCTGCAAAGGTTGCTGTTGTCTGTGCTAGTGTTCCTGAATACCTGACCCATGCTTGTGTTTCTGGACTCCACTATCTGTTTGCTCCTTACCTGCTCTGCTGCTTACCCGGATTGCCTGACCTATACCCGTGCCGCCTGCCCTGACCCATTGCTTGCACCGTCGCTCCTGGTTATGACTCGTTCTGCTGACTATGGCTATACCTCTGGTACCTTGCAGTGGTACCCACTGGTCTGCCTGGACCAACTGCCTCCTGTGCCAAGCTTCCTTAAGTGACCTGGTGTTCCCCTGGGAAAAGTCTATCCCGACCATCAGGTGTACTGTGAAGAACTAGGGGTCACCCACTCACACTTCTAATTATCTGCTAATCCTAAATGTTCACATACTTTTGCTACTGACAGATGTGATATTGAATTATTTTCCCCAATACATAAATGACCAAGTCTAATATTTGTTACTCATTTGTTATCTACTTTTATGAATAGAAAAATCTAAAAATCTGAGGCAGAGTACCTGAATGTGGTGTGGTCATTATGCAGTTAGGAACAGCAGCATCTCATTTCCCAATAAAAGTCAATAGGAAATTACTATATGTTCCTGAGATAGACCTGGCACTGTCAAAGTTGTGATGACTCCTCCTTGACTATATGTAAAACCTGTCCCCCTGCTTGAGTTCAGTACCCACTTGCAATATATGTTTGACATGTTTTACCACTTGTGTCAGAATGCTAAAGAACCATGAACATTAACAGATGTTCAAACAACAGTCCATAAACGATCACACAAAAAAAATGCATGCTGTAACTGTCATATCATATTACTCAGACCACTCAGTAGTACAGCCACCATCAACTCCTTAAACCTTATAAATTTCCATAGAAAAAAAAAAAGAAAACAGAAAAAAAGATTTGTCCACCTGAAGGGCAGATCCACCTCAGCACACATTATCCGGATAGGCTGTAGGTTTTTAAAATCCCCTTCAATAGAATCATGTATCATTAAAATTTGCATAGGTACCCTTATAATAAAGAGATCAAATCTTATAAACCTCAAATTTCTATAAACCTCTGGAGAGATCCCTCAGTGATGGAGAAGAAATAAAGCTACATCCAAGGGGATCTTTTGTTTTGTCACCCTACAAACCACCAATTCAAAGGGGTTCTCTGATTTAAAATAGCCAACAGCAACCTGTCATACAATGTGGGGAAGAATGGTTGCCACCACTTGCAGAGGTGCCTAGAGGGGTGAGGGGACATGGCCTCACTACACTGCTCTACAGTAGATGTTAATGATGTGATCCTGCCTACAATATGCCATCATGTCTAAGGAGCCTGACAGGAAAATTCACCTTTATATAGTATATGCAAGTGCGAGAGTGATCCCTCCCCTTTGCCACTGGAGAGGAGCCATATTCCTGATTCAATCCATTAGAAAACGTGGTGTGGTGTTTAACAAGCAGGATATGCTCAACCCATATGCAGTTGTGCATGTATCTAGGGGAGCACATCCTGCACTTGTAGTCCGTTGCTAGGGGCAATCAACAGCAAAAAATGCATACAATGGAAGATGCCAGCAACGGACTACAAGTACCACAATAACCATCCTACATACGATAGCGATAATGTGGATGTGGAGAACAATCAAAAACATAACCATAGCAAAAGCAGGTGCACTCTGCGGCAATACTAAACCCTCACACTGATAAAATTGAGGGGTTAGTTCGACATATCCTACTAGGAGGACATGTCTTAAACTCGGACACCACGGCAAGGTCCCTCAAGTAGCCCGAGGCCCTACCACTCAACCTACCTGAGCCGTATGGGCGATACCAGGAGCCGTTGGGCATTACGGGAGCATAAGGCCTGACTCACAGACAACTCTCCTGGTATCGCCCGTACGGCTCAGGTAGGTTGAGTGGTAGGGCCTCGGGCTACTTGAGGGACCTTGCCGTGGTGTCCGAGCTTAAGACATGTTCTCCTAGTAGGATATGTCGAACTAACCCCTCAATTTTATCAGTGTGAGGGTTTAGTATTGCCGCAGAGTGCACCTGCTTTTGCTATGGTCATATTCCTGATTCCCCTCACAATCCTCAATACATACACCCTTAAATAAATAAATAAATACCCCTTATATTCACATGGTAATCTCTACAACATCAAGCTTTTCTTTGGCCTAGTCATTTAGAACAACCAGTCTCTTGATAATGAGAATTTACAGTACAGCTTTGAGTTTTGAAGAGGTTTTTATTTGGATCACTGGAGGTACACTTCAATTCCATCTGTGTAGGCCTGAAAGTCCTCTGCCAAGATACTGGTCATAAACAGATTCCATTTATTTTATTGTCTGTACATAATATTATCCTTTTTTGTAAAGACATGAATGATGTCAACACTAATCTCACTAGGCTATAAAGTAAGCCAATGTAGGTGTTTATTGACTAGCTAGATATATGTGGATATATGTGTATTCGGAAAGCTTGTAATGTGTTTATAAAAGATCCAATAAGTATTGAAGGAGAGCTTCATAGTTCAATCTGTTCCTGTTCAATATAAATATTAACATACTGCAGGACAGAAGAATTCTTCAAAGCGGAACAAGTCTTGGCTCACATTGTGCACAGAATGACCTAATTTGATTGCTGTAAAAATCATTCTAACCATTTCTGTTCTATGAGTGTAAATTGATTATTGTATGCTAAATTAGGTTAGGGCAGCTTATTACATATTACATGACCACCTGTGTATAACAATATCAATAATTAAGAATAAATAGCACTGTGTAATGATTTGTTCATACCTAGCCCTGTAAAAACAAAAAGACAAGGGGGTAAAAACAGAAAAATAAAGGGGGTATCCACTACATTTAGAGAAAAGGTTTCACTATCATCATAGACAATGAGGGACATTTATCAATAATGGCGTAATTTGCACCAAAAAAATAAAAAAATAAAATACTAACATTACAAATCAAAATTGGTGGTTTGTTTCACCTCATATATCAAAAGGCGCACGCCACTTGATTATCTGCCTATTTCTCTCGATTTGTGGCATTTTAACGGCAATAGCACTACTGCGACTTTTTTAAACTGAAATGTGCCATTTCAGCCAATACTGCCAGACCACACTTGCGACTTTTGAAATAGATTTGAGACTTTTAAAACATATTTGCGACTTTTGAAGCCTATTTCTGACATTTCCACTGGTAAATTGCAACTTTTGTCTCTGACTAGGGACGTTTTTGTTATTATTTTGCTGGATGTCATGTTTAGCTCATTTATATTAGATAAATAAATGTGTCCTGTTTTAATACTTACCTATCACTTGCTTCTATGACAAATTGGGTTTTTCTGTTCATAAATGTGACTTTTTGACAAAAAGTCACATCTTTATGCCTTAAATACGACTTCTGACACAAAATACCAACCAGTTGGCTGGCTTAATTGTCCTCGACAATTTTAGCCATTTGTGTTGATAAGAGGATAAAAAATGAGGCATAATATGCACCAATTTGATAGCCCCGCCCAGCACCATTTAGTTTCAGAATTGATGGGGAAAACAGGATTGAGGAAGAAGATTTAGGATCACATTACACTCGGAGGAAATGGGACTTGACCCGATTGCCTCAGTGGCTGACTATTTGAGTATCTCCATCTGGCAGTTTTTTCCACAGGGCCAGAAGAAAAAAGCATTGCCGTGTGCTAGATATGTAGTGTTAAAAAAAAGCCATAGGTGTTTAACAAAAACGTAGCCCATGAAGCGGCATCACACAATCTAGTGGGAAAATAAAATTGTCTGCCAGCTAGTGGAACAAGACTGTCCTCCATCCTGGTCCCCTTTGCAGCAGCCAGGCTGCATCCACATGCAGTGCAATGTCCTTTTTTTTTGTTGTAAGGATTAAGTCTAAACGAGGGTCTTCTCCTTTCCTTATCATATCCTGTAAGAAGCTCAAGAGATCGTCCGGGAGTGACTTGGCTTCAAACCTCATCTGCTTTATACGGCCTAAGTATTTATTACTTATTAAGGCCAGGTCAATCCTGGACATGAAATTCACAGATTTACTAATACATGAATAAGCACTTCTTCCTCGTCCCACTGAAACAAGATGGCGCCGCATCGGAGGCGTGGGCAGCGGAGGTCGGGACCCGCCTGGGTAAACCCCGTAAAATGTCCGCTCTTCATCTTTGCCTCCTCCGTCAGTTGCGATAGCTTCCTTCTCCCAGACCATAGGGGAAACACCCATGCGCTCCCCTGAAGGCCCAGAATATCCACGTGAGGGATTTAAAATGGCGGCCTTCCAGGCTAGGAAAGAGAAGGCCTCAGATGAGCCAGCCTCCTCCTATGCAACAAAGGATATCTCCCTTAGGCCTGGGTGCCCTTCTATTGAACCTACTATTAAAGATATTTTTGCTGCCGTGCAGCATTGCAGCAGCTCATTGATCACTCTTAGTACCCGTATGGGAAGCTTACAAGAGAATGTCTCCCTCATCAGACAAGACCTTAGACAAGTTAATGAAAGAATTAAGGAGGTGGAGGATAGAGTGACTAATGTGGAGGATCAACTACCCCCTGTAAAAAGGAATCTCGGCAGAATTATACATAACGTGTCTTTACTGATGTCTAAAACAGATGACCTGGAAAACAGGTCGTGCCAAAATAATCTCAGAATGGTTGGGATTCCTGAAAAGGCAGAAGGGTTGTTTTTTTAATTAGCCGCTACTCGGCTTCAGGAAAGATATTTGCCCAAAATGTGTCCTTTTTACTTTTATGGTGGGTCATTTATTGGAATAATGTTTTCACATTTGTATTATTATTTTTTGGGTTATGGCGGTTTGGAGGGTCTGGTGAAGATCCAGTACTAGGGGTTACTAAGGCTGCTGTACTATATTTCACGGTCTGCTTATCCTGTTGCATTCTTCATATATGTGGCTGACAGACTTAGGATTGTGGGCTGGTCTGGATGTGCCTTTTAGTTGTGCCCTTCTGGAGGATGGTAGCTTCTGTGCTGCAGGACGTTCTGGGACGTTCGGTGAGGTTAGAACCCCTTACGTACCAATTGAATGTCCCACCTAGGGATGTGTGGAGGATGAGAAATCCAGATGTACGTCAATTCTCTTGTTTCTCTAGCTCTCACCACTCTCTCTCCAGGATTGACTTTGCAATAGGATCCCCAGACATACTCTCGTTGGTAGAGGATGCTGCATATTTGCCTAGGGGTCTGACAGATCACTCCCCTATTAAAATAGTTTTTAAACTGGGTGGCAGAAACCCCTTTGGAATTGGTGCATGGAAGCTTAACCCTTTCTGGTTGTAGCTGGTGAACAGTGTGGGGGGGGGATATCATGGGAGAGTTGCAGGAATTCTTTGCTAATAATGAGGGCTTGGCACCTATAAGAGTAGTGTGGAATGCTTGCAAGGCATTTATACAGCATTTATACGGCGCTTATACATCCAGTTGATTAGCCGACATAAAACAAAGTCCGGGGACACTCTGAAAATCCTCCAAAACTCAGTTATGGAGGTGGAAACACGGTTTGTTGAGTCCTCTACTTGTGAGAATGAGGCCTCATGGATAGCAGTGCAGGCAGCTTTAAAAGAACATTTACTCTGTACCGCAGATGACAAACGATTCTTCCTTAGGCAGAAATATTTTGAGGCTGGGGAGAGCTCAGGCAAGCTGTTGGCTAGAATAATTAGGGCACAAGGCAGCCCGTCTAGAATATTGTCCATTCAGAATGATGCAGGCTCAGTGGTTACTGAGGACTCTGCAATTTTGGCGGCATTTCACACATATTACAAAACCCTATATAAGTCTAAGTTATCAGTGGGCCCAGGTAATAATCTAAGCAAACACCTTCAATTGCTTTTCAATGGCTTTTTTCTCAAGATAATGAAATGAGTTAAGAAATTTGAGTTAACAGCGGGAGTGCTAACCCTGCTGCATCTGTAGGTAGAAGCAATCTCCTTAAAATGATACTTAAGCCAAAGTTAATGTATATACTACGCAACTTCCCGGTATGGATCTCATAAAGGATCTTTTTTTTAAATACAAGGTCTATTCAGAAGCCTGATTTGGCACAAAAAAAGGCTAGGATAAAGTTGGACACTTTGTAGAGGGGGGAAGATTCAGGGGAATTATCTATCCCCAATACCTGGCTATACCTCATCACTTCACAGTAACAGCAATTGAGGGGCTGGGGGAGGGCCCCTGGGGATAATGCGTCAGCTAACATAATAACCCACATTGTAGATAAAAAAATACCCTGTAACCTTATTGGAATAGGGCGGTCTTTTTTGCTCAGATTGCGGGACTCCCTACACCTAATCTAATATGCAAGGTATGGCACAAATGTCGAGATCTGTTGTCCATAACATGTTTCAGACAGGTAACTCCTCTGTGGAGAAATCCTCAGCTGCCTGAAATATTCAGTCTGGAAGAGTTTTCCCCGTGGGAAAAGAGAGGGGTGGTGTTCCTATATCAGCTGCAGTGGGATGGTGCGTTTAAGTCATTTGAACAGTTCAGGGATGAGTTTGGCCTTTTCCACACTGCCTTCTTTCAATTTCTACAGTTAAGACATGCATTCCAGGTGGAAACACAATCCATATTGGTAACATGTGAGGTAGTCCCTCTCACTCGGCACTCTTCGAGAGGCTTAATCTCATTAATATATAGGAATCATTTCAAGAAGTCTGGAAGAGAGGAATCTCTGCCGGTTAGAAAGAAATGGGAAAGAGATGTCGACCCTATATCGGTGGACCAATGGAATGCTATATTGGCACTGACGCCGCAGCTATCTGTTAATGAGGGCCAGCCCATGTCAACTACTACTCTTGCATCGAGTATACCGGACACCTTCCTTTTTATTTAAAGTCGGGATTAGAGCCGACGCCTCATGTCCACGATGTGGGGTGGGCTCTGAGTCCCTAGTGCATATGTTCTGGTGGTGCACGGAGCTTTTGAATTTCTGGTTTGGTGTGCTCCAAAGTGTAAAAGATGCTTATCATGTTGTGGTGCCGCCTGGTCCTAGGACATGTATTTTGGGGATATTGGAAACTTATTGCCAAACACTGGCTTTACCCGCACCCACCCTCTAGCTGAGTTTCTAAATAAAATGGACAATATACTTTGTCTAGAAAGAGGGTTATATGTTAAAAGGAAAATATACAAAAAAGATTCCGGATAAGCAGTTCCTCAGACAGTTTCCAAAATAAATAGAAACACATGTGCAAAAACACAGGCAAAAACACGAGACTTTGGTAAATGAGCGCAACACACGCCAGTACCAGGTAGCAACTCGGATGCCTTTGAATAACAACCTGAGTTTTAAGGCTGAAAAAATCGTGAGTACCCCAGGAATGTCGCTTTATTAAGCACTTATACTGAACCTCTACCGCAAAAAGTTCGTATTAATATATTGCTCGAGTTTAGAGTGTAAAACAAATGCGAAAGTTTTATAAGAACTGCAAACAATTTCCATAGGCGCAGCTTAGTAAGTACGTATTGAACTTCCACTTTATCTAAGCTCTCATTGAACTTTCACTTTACCAAGTCCTTACAGCTAATTTATTGCGATTTTCTGGAAACCAGCCAGTTACTTTGTTTGCTCAAAGGGATATAAGAATTGATAGCAACTGATATATATAATCCAACATTAGAACTAATCCTCAGATTCACAATATAGTGTGCACACTTTGGATGAAGCCTGTGTTTTTGCACATGTGTTTCTATTGATTTTGGAAGCTGTCTGAGGAACTGCTTATCCGGAATCTTTTTTGTATATTTTCCTTTAAACAATTGTTTTTAGGTTATTGAGTATTGGCCAATACGTATTGTGTAACATTTTGTGTTTATGTGATTTTAGCAGTGCGAATAAATTTCAAATTTTAATTTTATCTGCGTGACCCATGTATTTGTGAGTGCCGATCCGTTTACACAAATATTCTATATCTGGTAAACGGGGGCTTACTTTTGATCGTGCACCTGGCCAAATTTCCCTCTATAAAGTACAGCCACCCATATTTAGATATACTCAGATCATATGTTAAAAGGCAGTGCATTGCCAAGTTTATAAAATTATGGGACAAATGGATTTCAGCCAGAGATGGCGTGTTTTCTCTTGGGCCTGACTCTACCCCGCTAGTGGTGGTGGAAGGAGGCCCAAACAGCGTGATTGTTTAATAACTTACATCTTAAGACCTGATGTAGGGAACAAATAAATATAGATTGGAGGACATAAAAAGGGGAGTGGAGGCTCTGTCTCAGTTTCAAGACAGAGAGGTCAGGCTCGCGTTATGACAGATAGCCTGGTTACCTCAAATGTGGAGTTGTTTGCTTTCTTTGCAAGGCTCTGTGTATTCGTCTCTTCGTTAGGGGGTGGGTTAAGTTGGGAGGGTGTTGGGATGCTGATGCCAACTTTGTAAAATGGCTGGAAATAATTCTGGAATGACATCTGTGATATCTGTGTCCCTTATGAAGAATGCAGAATTGTAAAATTTTGTTCAATAAAAAATATCTGATTTAAAAAAAGAATGGGAAATCCTGTCCGTCTTGGGGTCAATGAGAGTAGTAATATCCACGGCACTCCAGTCAAGGTATATGCAATTCTTTTTAATAACCAAAGAAGTGTTCACATCACTTATTATTCCATACAGTATTATTCATATCCAGAAGTAGAACAAATGTATTAGCTACATTATATTCCCGGGACGTTTCAGTCTGAAATAGACCTTTATCAGCGGGATCTGTAAACAACATATCATTTCTTAGATTTAGGGTCCTTTCACACTGGCGTTTTTGTTTTCCGGCATAGAGTTCCGTCCTCGGCGCTCTATGCCGGAAAAATCCTGATCAGGATCATCCCCATGCATTCTGAATGGAGAGAAATCCATTCAGGATGCATCAGGATGTCTTCAGTTCAGGACCGGAACGTTTTTTGGACGCAGCAAATACTGCAGCATGCTGCGCTTTTTGTTCCATCCAGAAATCCGGAACACTTGCCGCAAGGCCGGATCCAGAATTAATGCCCATTGAAAGGCATTAATCCGGATCCGGCCTTAAGCTAAACGTCGTTTCGGTGCATCGCCGGATCCGACGTTTAGCTTTTTCTCAATGGTTACCATGGCAGCCAGGACGCTAAAGTCCTGGTTGCCATGGTAAAATGTAGTGGGGAGCGGGGGAGCAGTATACTTACCATCCGTGCGGCTCCCGGGGTGTTCCAGAGTGACGTCAGGGCGCCCTACACGCATGGATCACGTGATGGTGTGGATCACGTGATCCATGCGCATGGGGCGCTCTGACGTCATTCTGGAGCGCCCCGGGAGCCGCACGGACTGTAAGTATACCGCTTCCCCGCTCTCCACTACTACTATGGCAACCAGGACTTTAATAGCGTCCTGGCTGCCATAGTAACCTGAAAGCATTTCGAAGACTGATCAGGATCCTGATCAGTCTTCTAATGCTTTCAGACGACTTGCGTTCTGACGGATTCGGCGGGACGGAAGTGCCTGCCGGATCCTCAGAACGCAAGTGTGAAAGGACCCTTAACCTGGTATATAATGTACAGAAAAATAAAGTATATGAGAAAAGAAATCTAGGTGAGGGTCCAGAAGAGAAGGTTGAAAATTAGTGGGTGTAAAAATAAAGAAGATTGTGTTCCCAGGTGCATTTATTACAGATCCCGCTGATAAAGGTTTAATTCAGACCGAAACGTCCGGGGAATGCAATGTGGCTAATAGATTTGTTCTACTCCTGGATATAAATAATACTGTATGAAATAATAAGTGATGTGAACACTTCTTTGGTTATTAAAAAGAATTGCATATACCTTGACTTGAGTGCCATGGATATTCCTACTCTCAAAGTACTTTTCCCTCACGAGCACCCAGACCACCACATTGGAGTGCAGATCCCATATGTACATAATCGCCTTGGGGTCCATGACGCAATAAAAAACCCCAATAATTAGCGTAAGGCATTCCGGCCATCACTCCATAAATACCAATAAACGACTAAGTAAAGAGAGTGAAAAAGGAGGGGGAATATAAATAAAAGCTATAATGCAGGACATTCCATGAAGTTTCCCATAGAGGAAAACAAATCTCCCTTGGTTATCAACGGAGAAAATTCACAGGCAAAGTCCACTTTTTTATGGATAAGAACTGTCACTACTCTGGAGTAGCTAGTATACGTGGAATGAAATGTCTGTGTAACACATATTTTATTGATCCGCAGAAGAGCCTCCTCAGTAAAATGGGTCTCCACTAGACATACACTAGCTGGGAGATGTCTATGAATTAAATCAAAAACAGCTTTTCTCTTGTTTTTATCCACAAGCCCCCGAACATTCCATGTTACATTTCTTGCAGACATTTAGTCCAGTAAAAATGGCCCGTAAAAAAATATCCCTCAATCCCCCTAAACCCCCCACCAACCCCATGGGACACATTGCAAGCCACCCAAAACCTAAACCACCCCTCCCCTCTCCACCATTTGCACCGCCAAAAAGCAAAAACTACAACAAGAAAGAAAAAAAAAAAAAAAAAAGAAGAAGAAAGCCAAGTCAGACATCTAGCCACTCAGTAACAAGAGCAGGAGCATCAAAGAAGACAGTTGAATCATTGTATTATATGCAATTTGGCTGGACCAGCAAAAGAGTATTTTATATTTTTTTCCTGTAGAAGTTTTTTTACTTCCATAAAACTGTATCTTTTTTCTTGTACTTCTTTAGAAAAGTCTGGAAAAAAAGACAGCTTACTCCCATTATAGCAAATACCGGGGCACTCCCTTGCTCTTTTTAGGATCATGTCTCTATACCTAGAGCAAAGTATTTTCGCCAAGAGTGCCCACGGTTGTCTTCTGGAACTACGGTTCAACTGAAAATAAAGGGAGAAAAGTGTTCCTTTCCAAAATACTCAAAAATCAAAGTCTGAATTAATCCAGTAGTGTTGTTTTCCTCCACTCCCTCAGGTAAACCCAGGATTATAACATTAGATCGTCTTGATCTGTCCTCCAAATCCACCACTTTCTTTTGTAGCACGGTATAGTCTGTCCTCATGGTGGACGCTTCCATATGAAGAAATTTAACTTCCTTTTCAGTTAGCCCCAAAGATTTTTATATGTTTTTAACTCGAATCTTTGTCACATCATCCCAAATCAGCAACACATCAGACTGGACTGCCCCAAGCTGTATTACAAGATCCTTTATAACATTCTCAGTTTTTTTTAACAGTAACCAGGATCTTCTCCAATAGAGGAGGTTCTATAGTAGGGGTATTACTTTCCTCCACATACTCTGCGCACCCATTCTCAGGATCATCTGCTTCTAACTAGAGTTGAGCGAATTTCTGTTTTAAGTTCATTTTCCAAAGTTCGGGTTCGGGTTATCCAAGCATCTCGTTATGGATTCCTCTACCACGGACCATAACGGCATTTGGAATCCATAAGGAATTCTTCAATGAACACGAACCTTGGACAACACGGAGGACCTGGGGTGACGTCACCGTCATGTGATCAGTGCAGGGGGCATGGCTCAGTACTGGATTGGATAAGAGGTGGTCTTACGACCTCTTATCCAATCCAGTACTAAGCCACGCCCCCTGGACTGATCACATGACGGTGATGTCACCCCAGGTCCTCCGTGTTGTCCAAGGTTCGGGTTCATTGAAGAATCCCCTTATAGATTCCAAATGCCGTTATGGTCCGTGGTAGCGGAATCCATAACAGGATGCTTGGATAACCCGAACCCAAACTTTGGAAAACAAACTTAAAACAGAAGTTCGCTCAACTCTACTTCTAACTCCTGAAATCTGGATACAGATGTGGATTTTTTCCCCAATGTCCTGCACCCCTTTTTGGCCTAGTCGTCTTGGAGCAGATCCCGCAAGCTTCTGAACTTTTTTCTCCTTTAGTAACGAGAAGTCCTCAGATTTTCTGTTATGCTTGGGACCCATAGTTTTATGTTATGGTTTGATCCCTTTTTATAGTATGATCCCTTATTTCTAGTCCTTTTCCTTTAAGGCGGACTCGACCCTCCTATATTGCAAGGTGTCACCAAGCCGTCACTTTCTGTATCAATAGAATATATTTATAGTGGTCTCTATCTTTTTATTTTTTTTATACCCCCCTTTCTTTCTTTTCTCTCCTTTTCCCTTTATAGCCTTAAGGCCACAATGCCCCTGATCGAAAAGGATCTCTCAACAAACCTGGAACCGCTCATATGATGTCCCAGCCGGAGCTAAATATCATCCACCAAAATAAGGTTGTATAGAATGTCTGCGGCGGACTGGACAAGCGTCGGGGATCCCTTTTTAATAAAAGTTTTTGTCGTGACACCAGTTGCCTTTAAGCAACAGAGAACGGAGTCCCCTTAAGTTGATGGTGTTTGTGGTAAGTGGTACCCAGCGTAGCCTCACTGTACCCCATGGGTGAATAAAGCACTGTTTTTATCTGGAGTGCTGTCCGATTTCCTGACTATAACATTGGGTAAGCAGCTATACCCTGGGACTTAGCACCCATTATTTTTCGTTTCTCCAGTGTCGCCATTGTTTTCTATTGTGTTATTGAGCTTGGTTGGCTTTTTTTGCATTTTTGCATTTCTATTTTTTTGTTTTTTACCATTTATCATGGAAACGGAATTCCCATGTGGTTCCTTCTACTCCCAGGAGGAGACCGAATGTATATTGCAGAATATTGGGGGAGAGGCCACCTTTCTGAATACTCCATCGACCAAAGAGTTAAAGAAGAAATTCGAGTTTTTATCCAAAAAGACTGCTTCACTACGTTTACACATGACTACACTTGGTGAATACTATAAGGCCAAAAGGATATCACGTGGCAGGAGATCACATTTGAGGCCTAACCTGTTTTCCAACAATTCTGCATTTTGTAAAAAGTTTTAAAGGGTTTCTGTCACCAGGATTACACATTATAAGCTGTCTGACATTAGCTATGTGCTAATGTCAGATCAGCTTGATAATGTGCTTTATATGTATTTCTGATGTATATTTAGGCTAAAAAACGTCTTTTTATAGTATGTAAATTAGCCTCTAGGAGCAGGGCGTTGCCCTGCTCTAGAGCCATGCGCTACCTGCTGCCACGCCCTTCTTTCTTTGATTGACAGTGCCGGGCAGCGATCTCTCCTGCCTCCGGCACTGTCTCCCTGCTAAATCCTGCCGCGCTCTGTATTCGGCACAGGCGCGGTGAGCTGAGGACGCTGGTGCCTGCTGTCCTCAGCTTACCGCGCCTGCGCCGAATACAGAGCGGCGGCGCAGGCGCGGGATTTAGCAGGGAGACAGTGCCGGAGGCAAGAGAGGATCGCTGCCTGGCACTGTCAATCAAAGAAAGAAGGGGCGTGGCAGCAGGTTGGCGCACGGAGCTTCTAGGAGCAGGGGCAACGCTCCCCCTGCTCCTAGAGGCTAATTTACATATTATAAAAAGACGTTTTTTAGCCTAAATATACATCAGAAATACATATAAAGCACATTATCAAGCTGATCTGACATTAGCACATAGCTAATGTCAGACAGCTTATAATGTGTAATCCTGGTGACAGAAACCCTTTAAGCATTGTCCAATAGATACTCCTTGGACTTTTTTCTTCTCAACATACAATACTTACAACAAGAACTGTCCACCGTAGCCATTGAAATGGCAGAGACTGACCAAACATTATGAGCATCCATGACCTCGGAGGAATATGTACAATTCAGTGAGAATTTATCTACTCATGTGACACGATTTAAAGTGGAGTTAGAGGAAGGAGAAAGTGGAACCGGCACTCTGACGATTACAAAAAGGGCGCCATCTATACCTGGCAGTCCGACAACAGTAACTACAACTAGAAAGACCCAAGGAAAAAGAAGAGGAATGTACAGATAACACCTATGCAACCCACTTTTTTAGGGAACAGGCCCAATCTGCAGCAAAAAGACGAGGTTGTACCAGATGGGGGGGGCCGCAGACATCGAAGAACCTGCAAAACTCTGAAACAAGACCCGAGTTCAGGCCAACCAACCTCAGATGGCCAAGAGGAAATGACTGTGATCAACCTGTCATCCAGGGTACTTACTCCAGCGCAAGTTAGTGTTCTGAATAAGGGACTATCATTTTGCCCCACCACTTGAATTGGTTTGAGTTAGATGCCGATTTATGTGCATTTTTCCGTAGAATCAAATTGAAGGTCTGTTTTCACAACAAGGTGCGGATTGCAACGCCCCAGGCCAGTGAATTCTCTCTGGGACGTCTCAATCTGTCTTTGATAAGCAATTTTAACCCATTTGTTAATGAACCTGCTATTGATGCATATATTATGGTTGTGAGGTCTGAAATAGCTGCCTATAAATCCATGTGTGGCAATAGTGCATTCAAACATCCCAACCTATCTAGGTTGGAGGTTGAGGCACTAGACCAATTGAGGAATGATCCCCTTTTGACAGTGAAACCCGCTGACAAGGGGGGTGCAGTGGTCATTATGGATACTACTAAATATGTAGTGGAGGTCAAGCGACAACTTGATGATACTGAGGTGTACTCTGTTCTTCAAGTTGACCCTAAGTTTGATATCGCTAGGCTGATCAAGCGGTGTCTGACAGACGCAGTGATAGCAGGCATTATTGATGATGATTTGTTCGAATATCTCACAGTAGACCATCCTGTTACATCGGTTATATATGTACTTCCCAACATGCACAAATCCTTGATTGACCCTCCTGGTTGCCGGATTGTGTCCAGTTCAGACTCTGTCTTTAGCAACATTGCAATTTTTTTGGATAAAATCTTGCGCAACTTTGCTTTGGGGGCTGAGTTGTACATACAGGATACGACTGACTTCCTATGCAAGTTGGAAATGTTATATTTAGCTGATGTGCAGGATGTATGTCTTGCATCTTTTGATGTGACATCTTTGTATACCTCCATTGACCATGATTTGGGCATTTTGGCTATCAAACGCATGTTAGATATGTCTTCCCTCACTGAACCTGCAAATGCATTTAATATTGATCTATTGGAAATTATTTTGAGATATAATTATTTCCTCTATTAGGATGTGTTTTACGATCTATGCTAATATTTTCATGAGTTGCTTTGAGGAAGATGTCGTCTATTTATCCCACCACCGCAGCCATGTGCTGCGGTGGTGGAGATACATCAACGACATCTTCCTCATTTGGACAGGCAGTGATGGTCAACTGTTTGAGTTTCATGCGTGTCTGAACAGTGTGAACAAAAACTTACAATTCACTCTGGTACATTCAGAGACTGAGATTCAATTTCTTGACACCACTGTTAGATATCACAAAGGGAAGTTACACACACAGTTGTTTACTAAACCTCCAGATAAGAACACTCTTTTGTGTTTTGATAGTGGACATCCACGTAATATGGTAAAACACTTGCCTTTTTCCAAATTTCTCAGAGTCAAAAGGATTGCCTTTGAACCAGAGACCCTGGATGGCTCATTAAACACTATGGCCAAAAGATTCTTGAAAAGGGGATTACCTATTGAAAAATGGCCGCTCGAGTGGCTAATGTGTAGAGCGCATTCTCCACGAACGGCACCAGGGGACTCTATGTCTCATATCTTTGACGCAGCCTGGCGCTTGAGCACTGGCATTCACTACACGCCGAATTCGGCTATAGTTTGCATGTGGGACCCAGATACACCTGTAGGGTATGTTTTGCATTTCATGTGTTTCATCACTCCTCTCACTTTTATATTGTATTATGTTGCACATATGTGTCTAATCCACAGCACTTTGCACTTTTCTTGTAATTTTTATAAGATCGCTATTATGTATGCACTTTATTTCTGTATATGTTTGCATACACATGTACTGATCGCACTTTATGTGTATTTTGAATATATTTTGTACTTATGTTATAACTTGTTTTATGTTTAACACGATGACTGATGTAATTTTTTACTCTAGACTGACTTTTGCAGGGCTCCTCCAGGAGGGAAGAAGGTCTGGTGTCTTCTCCAAGCAGGGGATCCTCTGAACCCTTTCACTGACTAACTCCTCCCTCTCTAGAGAGGGAGCTAGAATGGCAAGAAGATTCCATTCCATCTAACATAGCTCTGCTAAGCTTGCTGCCACCTGCTTGTGAACCAGGCACATCACATATAAACAGTCACAAAATCAGAAATACAAGTACACAATGTTCAGGACCTTGAAATAAATACACATGACATAGAATCAAAAATAGGAGATAGTGGGGAGGTGCAGAAGGTGATAATGCACCTCTGGGGCATTACATGTCCAGATCCTTAAGTGGCGAGGGCAGCAGGACAGCAGACAGGGTTCATATGATGGAACAACAGAGCTAGAGGGGATGATGGGCATCAAACATTTAGATCCGCTGACCAGACGAACCACATCCAGCAGCATCAGACATCATGCAGGGGGAGTAGGAGCCACGCCATGGCAAGAAGAAGTGGAGGTGTTGAGCAGTGAAGGCAGTGGGGCAACAGTATACCAATCCCTCTTGAACGCCAAGGTGCTGAGCAGCTACACATGGCTTAAGCGTCCCCAGATCATCCTGGACACTCCGACATGGCTTTCCAGGCAAGGCAGCAGAAGGCAGCCCTGGGGGGAGGAGAGGAACGCGGCACGACGTGCTCCGCTGACACGCCACCTCAATACATCATCACCGCAGTGCAATGTCCTTGTCATCATCAGTTGCTCCTCCTACTCCGCTCACTCACCAGCCATCAATAATGCAATATGTGGCCAGGAAACAATTCTATGCACCCAACAATTCAAATTTGTGCAAATGAAACTCTCACCTGGCCAAGTTGCAGGTGGTGCTGCTGCCATTAGGGAACTAATAACATGCACCGAGCTTCACTGGAAGACACCTAGCTGCCATTATTTTTCCAAAGTAATAAAAATTACAATAAAAATAATAAAATTTACTTGAAAACTTTTTTTTATTTTTATAAAATGCTTTTTTTAAACTTATTTTCTTTAACTTTTTTGCCTCACTAGGGGACTTCCACTTTAGAAGGTCTGATTGCTGGTTTATTGCAGTACAATACATGCTGTATTGTACTGAACTGCCGCATGCTATATTTACTGATCTGAACCTGTCAGTTTCCACACTGACAGTTGCCTAGGACATACAGCGCGGGTCTAAACTTTCTAGACTTCTGTACATGTAAGACCCGGAAGCTTTTGTAAGGTTTTTCGGCTGTGATGGCAACGACCGGCTCCCTGCGATGCGATTATTGGAGCTGATGGAATCAGTAAGGGAGCCCCCTCCCTCTTTAAACTCCTTAGATGCAGCGGTCAGCAATGACCATGGCATCTAAGGGGCTAATCCACCAATTGGAGAATATTTGATTCTTATAGAATTGATTCACACACAAATCAAAATTTTAAACAAAATTTGACAAATCAGATACAAAATGAATTTGAAGACAGTCGCTCATCTCAGCTGGTTGATTTGTGGATTGAGTTAAAAAATGCCTTATTAAAGTAATAATATTAAAAGTTAAATGTAAGGAATAGTTAATTGACCTAGTAAATTATTCTAATATAATTTGATTATAATACATATTTGGAGCCAGAAAGGGATTTTTCCTTTTAGGAAAGTTAGTTTCTTCCTCTGAATCTACATTGCGGGAAAATGGGTTTACCTGGGTGGACTTTGGATGTTTTTACACAATACTCTCTGCAAACTTCACAGAGTATGCTCACAAGACTCTGCCATAGAAGTCAACAGATCATTTTCTGAGTATTTATAAGGCAAGTGAGGCATTAGGTGGGATTAGACACAAATTGGCAGATTTTAGTAAAACCTGCTATTAAAATGATTGGATCTGTCATTAAATAATCTCTGTAGCCACTGAAGAAATTGTCTCATAAGAATCTTCATAGTCACAGCTGTGCAACATTTGTCCAAATATAGAACTTTCTCTTATATATAAAAAAAAAGCTCTATCTATGACCTTTTCTTTTCTTAGTCTCATAGATCATGAGCCCTGTGAAAAGCTATCTCTCAAATGAATGAGTTTAGCATAGAGCCAAAACTTGTTCCTGCAGCATTATTCATAAATGTGCCGCTGTATCTTCAGAACCTGTAGACACAAACTGATTACTGCCCTAGAACGCGTAGAGGTAGTGAAGGAAATTAAAATGCATCTACTAAAATGTGATGTCATGAACTTGATTTATGTAGGAATTTTGAGGACAGCCATGCATTTGTGTATAAATAGATGCTTATCATTCTACTGTAAGGATATGATTCTTTAACCGAGAAAAATGCATTTTTGTGATAAGTTCCAAGCAACTCATAAGAACAAATGAAAAAGTTTAATAAAGTACATATTCAAATATGTTACAGTACTTTACAGCAATCTACTAGAGTGGCTAAAGCAAAGCAATATTTTTCATAGTGAAAATACAGAAAGGTAGTATTATTCAGATTCTGCCGCCCACAAGGAATAGCGATTACAGACAACATATTCTAGTTCTATAGCTATGACTATGAGCTCAGGTTACCATTTAAGCAATATATCAGTTAAGGTACAACAATCTCACAGCCCTATTATCCAGACATATCTAAAAACCAATGCATTTAAACTGTCGCTAATTTGCATTATTTTTTAAAATTTGCATGAGACTCTGGTGGAAACAGTAGCTGACACTACCACTATTTAAGAGGTATCTCCCAAGGAACAGAAGCATCTCGCTAGTGCCACTCGCTGGCTCCCTATGAGTAAAAATCTGACTTTGCAACAAGCTTTGGGATTTGATAAGGTCAAAATAGCCAAGCCAGATATCCATATGTAGACAGCTGTTTGAGAGTGTTTGCCCCTTATCTGTACGGAGTAGGAGTCTGTCTGTTCAGTTGCGATGCCTTGAATGCAGCTAAGGCATAGGTGCTGAATCTCCTTAAAGGGAGATTTAAAGCTGTTTGTTGACCAATGCATTTGTGAAATAATTATAATATATAATATAGTCTTTTTTAAAAATCCACTCCAAGTTCTATATTTCATAATATATACTATGATCCCTTGTTTACAAAGTCTTTTGTGCTGTCCACATAGAGGCGTTTTAGACGCCAGTCTTAATAACCCCTATACAGTATCTGGCGGTGGATCTGCAGAAGTTATGAAGAGATGCCAATTCTAAATGTAAGCCAGCTTCCTTGCTGACTTACATGTAGACCATTTTCTATGCCTAAAACAGACGTAGAAAATAAATGATGAATGAGACAGGCCTGCCAACCCTTCCCACGCTCACTTTTTAGTGCATCCACCTAGTGCATACAAAGTGATACCATACCTAATACAAACCTTATCTTGGCATGACAGACCCCGAAGAATGTTTTATGCTTGTCAGGTTTGTCTTTATAATGGTAACATGCTTTGAAGCACTGTGCATTCTTAGGACTTTGGCTTAAGCTTTTTTAAGTTTTTTTTTGTCTGCTAACAAAAAACTATATATACCATAAGCGCATAAGTTTTTTTTAGACCATTTTGAGGGGTTTTGCATCTTTTTTGGTGGTGTTTTTTGCTTTGTTTTTAGTGAAAAAACACAAACTCTAGATGTTGCATAGAAGTCTATGGAAAATTGTGTGGTATTGTATCAAATGTGCAACATGAATATACACATTTGCACTTACATAGAAACATAGCATGTTGGTAAGTAGGGATGAGCGAACCGAATTTTGGGGTGTTCGTGACACGGACCCGAACATTTACGTAAAAGTTCGGGTTCATTGTTTGGAAATTTCTATGGCGAATTTTGAAAGCCTGCAAAGCAGCCAATCAAAGTCATACTACTTGCCCCAAGAGGCCATCACAGCCATGCCTACTATTGGCATGGCTGTGATTGGCCAAGTGCCTCTATTTAAGCGTCACTCTGCTCTGATTAGTGTAGGGAAAGGATGCAGCTGCTGTTAGGGCGAGATTAGGCAGGGATTAACTCAGCAAAAACACTTAATGAAGTGATCAATCTACAGCTGTGAATCATTCAACTTCTGCTAGTTAATTGCTCACTGTTTTCAGGCTGCCCAGAGCGTTTTCTGTCACTTTTTTCTGGGGTGATCGGCGGGCAATTTGTGTCTTGTGGTGCCACCAAGTCCATTTATCCATCAATAGTGTTTTTTTTTTTTTGCTATATCCTACATCAGGGGCTTGGCTGTGCTTATTGTCACCACTAGAAACTTAGGATAGAATTTTCTATATTTTATTGAGAGGTGAAATTCACTTCAAAAAATAGCAATCCCCTAAATCTGGTGTTCCAGCTGTGGCTAGCCAAGTGTAATACTGTCTGGCAAAGAATATATTTTTTTTTCTGGGGTGAAATTCAATTTCCATCATAGCAATACCCTAAATCAGTGGTTTCTGCTGTGGCAGGACAAGTTTTATAGTGTCTGTCAAAGGATAGCTTTTGTTCTGGGGAAGAAATTCAATTGCCAAAATAGCAATACCCTAAATCAGTGATTTCAGCTGTGGCTGGACAAGTTTCATAGTGTCCGTAAAATTATAGCTTTTGTTCTGGGTTGAAATTCAATTACCAAACTAGCAATACCGTAAATCTGGTGTTCTAGCTGTGACTGGACAATTTTCATAGTGTCCGTCAAAGGATATATTATTTTCTGGGGTGAAATTCAGTTGCAAAAATAGAAATACCATAAATCTAGTGTTCCAGCTGTGACTGGACAAGTTTCATAGTGTCCGTCAAAGGATATATTTTTTTCTGGGGTGAAATTCATTTGCAAAAATACAAATACCGTAAATCTGGTGTTCCAGCTGTGACTGGACAAGTTTCATAGTGTCCGACAAAGAATATATTATTTGCTGGGGTGAAATTCAGTTGCAAAAATAGAAATCGCGTAAATCTGGTGTTCCAGCTGTGACTGGACAAGTTTCATAGTGTCTGTTAAAGGATATAATATTTTCTGGGGTGAAATTCAGTTGCAAAAATAGATATACCGTAAATCTGGTGTTCCAGCTGTGACTGGACAAGTTTCATAGTGTCCATCAAGGGATATATTATTGTCTGGGGAGGAATTCAGTTGCAAAAATAGAAATACAGTAAATCTGGTGTTCCAGCTGTGACTGGACAAGTTTCATAGTGTCAGTCAAAGGATATATTATTTTCTGGGGTGAAATTCAGTTACAAAAATAGAAATACAGTAAATCTGGTGTTCCAGCTGTGACTGGACAAGTTTCATAGTGTCCGTCAAAGGATATATTTTTTTCTGGGGTGAAATTCAGTTGCAAAAATAGAAATACCGTAAATCTGGTGTTCTAGTTGTGGCTGGACAAGTAGTTTAATAGTATCAGTCAAAGGATATATTTTGTTCTGGGCTGAAATTAAATTGCCAAAATAGCAATACCCAAAATCTGCTGTTGCAGGCCAAGTGTAAATCTGTCCGTAAAAGGGTATATTACACTCAGCGTGCATCTCCAAGTGTATTTCTTTCCGTTAAAGGGTATATTACAATAAGTGTTAAAATACAGCATAATCCTCTACATTTGTACACACGGTTTTGCATCTCTAAGTGTATTTCTTTCCCTTAAAGGGTATATTACACAAAGTGTTAAAATACAAGTGCTGAAAGCATAATCCTATATATTTTTTCACACGCTACTGTGCATCTCCAAGTGTAAATCTGTCCGTAAAAAGATACCTTTCATCCAGGGCCTAAATACTAGGCCTACAATTGATATGCCCCTAAATCTGTGGTTACTGCTGTGCCTGGATTAGTGTAATACGGTACATAAATAGATAGCCAGATAGTGTTAGGTGCCTGTAAAAAAAGGCCTGAATTTGAATTCAATTCATTGGGCCAAATAATTTTTTTCTTATTGTGGTGAACGGTAACAATGAGGAAAACATCTAGTAAGGGACGCGGACGTGGACATGGTCGTGGTGTTGTTAGTGGACCCTCTGGTGCTGGGAGAGGACGTGGCCGTTCTGCCACAGCCACACATCCTAGTGAACCAACTACCTCAGGTTCCAGTACCCGCCAGAATTTACAGCGATATTTGGTGGGGCCCAATGACGTTCTAAGGATGGTAAGGCCTGAGCAAGTACAGGCGCTAGTCAATTGGGTTGCCGACAGTGGATCCAGCACGTTCACAACATTATCTCACACCCAGTCTTCTGAAGAAAGCGCACAGGTGGCGCCTGAAAACCAAGCCCATCAGTCTGTCACATCACCCCCATGCATATCAGGGAAACTGTCTGAGCCTCAAGTTATATAGCAGTCTCTTATGCTGTTTGAAGACTCTGCTGGCAGGGTTTCCCAAGGGAATCCACCTAGCCCTTCCCCAGTGGTAGAAGACATAGAATGCACTGATGCACAACCACTTATGTTTCCTGATGATGAGGACACGGGAATACCACCTCATCAGAGTCCGCACGTCTCTGATGATGACGAAACACAGGTGCCAACTGCTGCGTCTTTTTGCAGTGTGCAGACTGAACAGGAAGTCAGGGAGGAAGACTGTGTGGAAGACGATGCAGGGGACGATGAGGTCCTAGACCCCACATGGAATGAAGGTCATGCCACTGACTTTCATAGTTTAGAGGAAGAGGCAGTGGTGAGACCGAGCCAACAGCGTAGTAATAGAGGGAGCAGGGGGCAAAAGCAGAACAGCCACCGCCAAGAGAGTTCGCCTGCTACTGGCCACCGCCACCAGGGACGAGCACCCCAAAGGCAGCTTCAAGGAGTTCCCTGGCATGGCACTTCTTCAAACAATGTGCTGACGACAATACCCGAGTGGTTTGCACGCTGTGCCATCAGAGCCTGAAGCGAGGCATTAATGTTCTGAACCTTAGCACAACCTGCATGACCAGGCATCTATATGCAAAGCATGAACTGCAGTGGAGTAAACACCTTAAAAACAAGGCACTCATTCAGGCACCCCCTGCTCCCTCTTCTGCTGCTGCTTCGGCCTCTTCCTCCGCCTCGGGAGGAATGTTGCCACCTGCCGCCCACCAAACAGAGGATGTGCCACCAACACCACCACCTGCGTCACCAAGCATCTCCACCATGTCACACGGCAGCGTTCAGCTCTCCATCTCACAAACATTGGAGAGAAAGTAAATTCCTACCTACCCACCCTCGAGCCCTGGGCCTGAATGACAGCATTTCTAAACTACTGGCCTTTGAAATGCTGTCATTCAGGCTGGTGGACACAGACAGCTTCAAACAGCTGATGGCGATGGCTGTCCCACAGTATGTTGTTCCCAGCCGCCACTACTTCTCCAAGAGACCAGTGCCTTCCCTGCACAACCAAGTATCTGATAAAATCAAGTGTGCACTGCGCAACCCCATCTGTGGCAAGGTCCACCTAACCACAGATACGTGGACCAGTAAGTACAGCCAGGGACGCTATATCTCCCTAACTGCACACTGGGTAAATGTATTGGTGGCTGGGCCCCAGGCGGAGAGTTCTTTGGCGCATGTCCTTTCGCCGCCAAGGATCGCAGGGCATCATTCTTTGCCTCCTGTAGCCTCCTCCTCCTACTCGGCTTCCTCCTCCTCATCTTCCACCTGCTCATTCAGTCAGCCACACACCTTCACCACCAACTTCAGCACAGCCTGGGGTAAACGTCAGCAGGCCGTTCTGAAACTCATATGTTTGGGGGACAGGCCCCACACCGCGCAGGAGTTGTGGCGGGGTATTGAACAACAGACCGACAAGTGGTTGCTGCCGGTGGGAGTCAAGCCCGGCCTGGTGGTGTGCGATAATGGGCGAAATCTCCTCGCAGCTCTGGGATGCACATCCCTAGCCTGGCACATGTGCTGAATTTGGTGGTGCAGAAGTTCATTCACAACTACCCCGACATGTCAGAGCTGCTGCATAAAGTGCGGGCCGTCTGTGTGCGCTTCCGGCATTCACATCCTGCCGCTGCTCGCCTTTCTGTGCTACAGCATAACTTCGGCCTTCCCGCTCACCGCCTCATATGCGACGTGCCCACCAGGTGGAACTCCACCTTGCACATGCTGGAGAGACTGTGCGAGCAGCAGCAGGCCATAGTGGAGTTTAAGCTGCAGCACGCACGGGTCAGTCGCACTGCGGAACAGCACCACTTCACCACCAATGACTGGGCCTCCATGCGAGACCTGTGTGCCCTGTTGTGCTGTTTCGAGTACTCCACCAACATGGCCAGTGGTGATGACTCCCATTATCAGCGTTACAATACCACTTCTATGTCTCCTTGAGAAAACACTTAGGGCGATGATGGAAGAGGAGGTGGCCCAGGAGGAGGAGGTCATTTTTAGCACTTTCAGGCCAGTCTCTTAGAAGAGGCTCAGAGAGAGGTTTTTTGCAAAAGCAGAGGCCAGGTACAAATGTGGCCAGCCAGGGCCCACTATTGGAGGACGAGGAGGATGAGGAGCAGATGGAGGAGGATGAGGATGATGCATGTTCACAGTGGGCTGGCACCAAACGCAGCTCGGGCCCATCACTGGTGTGTGGCTGGGGGGAAATGGAGGACGATGATGATACGCCTTCCACAGAAGACAGCTTGTCCTTACCTCTGAGCAGCCTGGCACACATGAGCGACTACATGCTGCAGTGCCTGCGCAACGACAGCAGAGTTGCCCACATTTAATGTGTGAGGACTACTGGGTTGCCATCCTGCTGGATCCCCGGTACAAAGCAATGTGCCCAACTTACTTCCTGCACTGGAGCGTGATAGAAAGATGCACGAGTACAAGTGCACGTTGGTAGGCGCGCTACTGAGGACATTCCCAAATGTCACAGGAGAACAAGTGGAAGCCCAAGGCGAAGGCAGAAGAGGAGCAAGAGGTCGCCAATGCAGCAGTGTCACGGCCAGCTTTTCTGAGGGCAGGATTAGCATTTCAGAGATGTGGAAAAGTTTTGTCACCATGCTACAGCTAACTGCACCACCACCTGATATGGTACGTGTTAGCAGGAGGCAGCATTTCATTAACATGGTGGAACAGTATGTGTGCACACCCCTCCACGTACTGACTGATGGTTCGGCCTCATTCAACTTCTGGGTCTCCAAATTGTCCACTTGGCCAGAGCTAGCCTTTTATGCCTTGGAGGTGCTGGCCTGCCTGGCGGCCAGTGTTTTGTCTGAACGTGTATTCAGCACGGCAGGGGGCGTCATAAGTTGAATGAACCTCTCCTCCGTCTGGGTGCCAGGGGCCTAAATATCTGAAAGTGGCCTTCCCCATTGGTGGGTGACATGAAGCCTGATTCTCTGCTTTGGGACCTCTCTCCTCTGTCTGGGTGTTGGGGCCTAAATAACTAAAAGTGGCCTTCTCCGTTGGTGGGTGACATGATGCCTCTTTTGCTGCTATGGGACCTTTCTCCTCTGTCTGGGTGTCAGGGGCCTAAATTTTACGTACGTGCTTGCTGTCTGGCAGACATTTAACACTTTTTAATGTCTAATGATCGCCCCATTGTCTGGATGTCAGGGGCCTCTATGTCATTTAATCATTTGTTGTCTTGGTGAGAGATATTAAACTCTTTTTACTGTCTAATGACTGTTCCATTGTCTGGGTGTCAGGGGCCTAAATTTCACGTACTTGCTTGCTGTCTTGGTGGCAGACATTTAACACTTTTTACTGTCTAATGACCGCCCCATTGTCTGGGTGTCAGGGGCCTAAATTTCACATACTTGCTTGCTGTCTTGGTGGCAGACATTTAACACTTTTTACTGTCTAATGATCGTCCCATTGTCTGGTTGTCAGGGGCTTATATGTCGTTTAATCATTTGTTGTCTTGGTGGGAGATATTAAACTCTTTTTACTGTTTAATAACTGCCCCATTGTCTGGGTGTCAGGGGCCTAAATTTCACGTACTTGTTTGCGGTCTTGGTGGGAGATATTAAACTCTTTTTACTGTCTAATGACCGCCCCATTGTCTGGGTGTCAGTGGCCTATATTTCGTTTAATTGCTTACTGTCTGGGTGAGACCTGAGGCCTGTGTTGCTGTTACGGGACTGCTCTCCTCTTTGCAGGTGCCATGGCCCTGAGACTGTGAATTTGGCCTGTGGCACTGCAGGCGGACATGAATCCTTTTTGGCTGTGATGCCACCCCAACCTCCTATTTCACCTCCTCCTCCTCCAAGTTGCCAATTGATATTGGTTTATTTTTATTTATTTTATTTCATTGTAAGTCATTTCCCTATCCACATTTGTTTGCAGGGGATTTACCTACATTTTGATGCCTTTTGCAGCCCTCTAGCCCTTTCCTGGGCTATTTTACAGCCTGTTTAGTGCCCAAAAGTTCGGGTCCCCCTTTACTTCAATGGGGTTCGGGTTCGGGGTGAAGTTCGGGTCAAGTTCGGATCCCAAACCCGAACATTTTCGGAAGTTCGGCAAAACTTCTCGAACCCGAACATCCAGGTGTTCGCTCAACTCTGTTGGTAAGGCAAGACCTGTTTTCCATGCTGGCTGCTAGTCATTCATTTCTTCACTGCTATATACTTTTGCAGCCCATCTATTATAACATCTTCAAATATTTTGTATACCACAAGCTTATCAGTCTGTAGTTACAGGGATCCATCTGTTCACCTTTCTTAAATATTGGTTCAACATCTGTCCTCCAGTCCTGTGACACTGACCCTTTTACAACAGAATCTAAGAAGTTGAGATACAAGGGTGACAGGGTCTATCAATTACTGAGCCCAATTTCCTCAGGACCCATGGGTGAATGCCATCTGGGCCAAGGGCTGTATCAATATTTAAATTGCTCAGACGCAGCTGTATTTCTTTTTTTGTTAAGAAAGTGATATTTGACACATAACTATGATTGCGGCCCCCTGAATGATAATTGGCACTGGCAGCTCACTGATAAACACAGATGAAATGTAAGAGGCCTCCTTAGATGGAGCGATTATTGTCTCAATTTTCATGTAATCACTAGATTTTGAGTTCTCATTGTCACATGTAGTAGTGTGTAGCAATTGAATGACAAGCCATAATTTGTTTTCTGTGGATCAGACAAGTCTGCCTGACTGAAAGATTATTGTCAGTCGCCGCCACATATTCTCATCGTATCATAAATCTGCCAGTCATTAGCAGAATAAATGTTGTTGGGGCAAACAAGCAATGATTGCAATAAACAGGAAACAGTGAAAAAAAAGATAATTGTTTTGTATAGTTGAACGTCTTTTAAAAGTGAACAATTCGCTAAATTTGCTTGTCGCATGTTCATGGAAAAATACCTGCCTGCCTAATAAGACCTTAAGAGTTTAATATCTTAGCCACTGAGGAAGGAGTGAGGACACTACGAAACGCGTTTGGCATTAAATTAGACATCTGGTGCATATGTCACTGCCGTCTGAAATTAATCCATCGAGACAAGGTGATAGATGGATATTCAACACATATGAAAATACTGGAGGAGTGATTAAATCTTTCGATCATGTGGGACGCCAAAGCTCGCTCCGGTAACTGCAGGCAGCTGAGGCCGCATAACTCCTACAAGCAGGGCCTAGATACCACGTGGGACATCACAATACCAGGTCTACAGACCACGCTGCGATGAGTCCATCACGTGGGACGCCAAAGCTCGCTGCGGCAACTACAGACAACTGAGGCCGCATAACCATTATAAGTGGTGCCTGGATACCACATGGCACGCTGTAATACTAGGCCCACAAATCACAGTGATACGCCCCTGAAGGAGGGCAGATAAGTACAATTATGTCAATATCCTGAATGTCTAAAGTATTGACAGTAATATACTGGCAATATATATATAATTTTTTGGCGGGGTTTAGTTAATTATGGTATTTTATTTAAAGGAAACCTGTCAACAACTTTATGCTGATCTCACTGCAGCATAAAGTAGTGACAGAAATGCTGATTTCAGCAGTGTGTCACTCATGAGCTAAAAGTCAGTGGTTGCCGAGAACCGGCATCTTAATCATTGCAGAAAAGGCCTTGAAAAGAGTCAAATCTACCCGAGAAGAGTCATGGTTATTCATAATCTCCTGCACTCTCACCCATCTGCTGATGGTTGGCAGTTCTCTCCTGAAGAGAAAAGGTAGAAGTCTGTCAATCATCAGCAGGTTGGCATTCATGAATAACCATGACTCTTCTCAGGTGTCCGTGACTCTTTTCCAGGCCTTGTCTGCAATGATTGTGATCTTGGTTCTCAGCAACCACTTACTTTTAACCTACAGTATAAATGACAGACCGCTGAAATCAACTGGCCTGTCTCTAGATTATGCTGCCGTTGGTATGGGCAGCATAAAGTTGATGACAGCTTCCCTTTAATCATGTATATTTGAATATTTTATTTCCCAATTGAAGAGTGTCTGTTTGAGATTCCTCGCTGATCTAGGGGAACACACATATGGTTAGTTCCCATATATCACGGACAGATCTAAAGGACATACTTTAGTGGGAAGTTATCAAATGTGTTGTTGATAGAGAATTATAGGTGATTAGAAATTGTATGAATTGATGCACATTTGAATTTTAATCTAAGGTTTTTATTGATAAATTAACTATTGAATCAAGATATTTTTAGTGCAAACACTGGATGTAAGTGTGCCCACCAAATATTACTAGTTTAATATCTCTGCCTTCCCTTTGTCCTGTACAATTATATTCCCATGGTTATCAGAGTGCCAATAATATTACCTTTTTTTCTTTCTATATTTATAAATATTTTGGAACTATTTTGATTTGTTTTTTTTTTAGCCTAATTTAGCCAACTTTATTTGTTTTTCACATTTCCTACTGAGCTTTTTATCAGCCTGGATTGTTTTTCCTGAATCCTTGGCCTTCAATGTATTAAATGTCTTTTTGTCTTATTATGCTCAATACAATACAATACAGTACCCCTTTTATCCACATTGGTTTCCTTTTATGCTTAGACATGTAGACATAAACGTACTACAGGATTCTTGTAATATCTGTTTTAAAACTCCCCATTTAGCTTCAGTGTCACTATTTTCCAGAACCTGATCCCAGTCTACAAGACTGAGCTCTCTTCCCTTAGTTTTCCCTTATTTTAGCTTTTCTAAAGTTCCAGTTTTTTTTAGCTCCCTTTTGTAGAACTTTATTGACCTTTATATTGAAACTCACCATAATACAGTCTCTGTTGCACAGGTGCTCCCAGGTCTGCACGTCAGATATGGCATCTAGTCTGTTTGACAAGACCAAATCCAGCAAATTATATCCTCTAGTCAGTTCATCAGTCAAGTAATTCAAGTAGTTCAAGTAGTTGTCTTGAACTGTGGATTAAAACTTACAGCTATTAGCACAACCAACAGACTGAATGTCCCAATTAGGCCTCATGCACACAAAAGTTGTTTGGGTCCGCATCTGAGCCACATTTTTTGCGACTCGAATGAGGACCCATTCACTACAATGGGGCTTTAAAAGATGAGTATCACGAACAAGGTTAGGACTGGTCTATTAAGTGCTGGAAGTTTCGTTCTGCAACATGCGGAACGCACATGGTTGGTATCTGTGTTCTGCAGATCCGCATTAATGTAAGGATAGTTACAATCCCCCATAAAAAGGACTCCATTGATGCTTGCTGCTTTTCCGATTTGTTGCAGCATGTCCTCCTCACCCAGATTGGCTACATTAGGTGGTTTATAACAAACTGCAAGGTCCTACACAAAATAAACATGAGCATGTACAAAGGATATACTTATTAACCCCTTCAGGAGCCTGCCATTTTTCATCTTAAGGACCAGGACAATTTTTTGCAAATCTGACATGTGTCACTGTAGTGGTGATAACTTTAAAACGTTTTTACTTATCCAAGCCATTCTGAGTGTAACGGGGCGCCGAAGGGAACTCGGTCTCTCATTAGCCGCAGACCTGCTGGTTAGCTTCGGGAGCGACGATCTGTGTTCGGCCTCGTTCCCAGGGCGGCTTGCTAGCTGGGATGCTCCCTGCTCCTAGGTCTGCCTTAAGCGCCGAGCTGATCATTCGGTGCTGGACTTGTCTGTCTGTTGGTCATGTGACGCTGGCCATGTCACATGACCCTCACTCCCCACTATAAATACAGGCAACCTGCTGGCTACAGGTTGCCTGTGATTCTGGTCCATTGGTGCTTCCTTGTCCTTTGGTTCTAGTCTGTGGCTGCTTGTTCTGATTGACCTTGTGACCTTGTGACCTCGGCTTGTTCTTTGAGCTCGACTTCATCTCATCCTTTGTACGTATTTGCTCTCCTGGATTGACCTCGGCTCTGACTGTTGACCTTGCATTTGCCCGCTCCATTTGACCTTTCTTATCTTTCCTCTGTGCACTTACGTTTAGTAAGGGACCGTCGCCCAGTTACGCCCCGTCGCCTAGGGCAGGTAGTGTAAGTAGGCAAGGACAAGGGTTGGGGGTTGAGTCAGAGTGCACCCTTTTTCCTTCCTCTCTGATCCCTGACACAGATTTTTTTCTCGTCACATATTGTACTTCAAGACTGTGGTAAATTTGAGTCAAAATATTTTATTTTTATTTATAAAAAAAAAATACCAAATTTACCAAAAATTTTGAAAAATGTCTCTGCTTTTAAAACAGATAATGATACCTCCTAAAATAGTTATTACTTTACATTTCCAATAAGTCTACTTCGTGTTTGGATCATTTTGTAAATTACATTTTCTTTTTTTGGGAAGTTAGAAGGCTTAAAAATTTTAAGATTTGCTTCTAAACTTCTAAGAAAGTTTCCAAAACCGAATTTTTAAGGACCAGTTCAGGTCTGAAGTCACTTTGTGGGACTTACGTAATAGAAACCACCCAAAAATTGCCCCATTTTTGAAACTACACCCCTTAAGGGATTCAAAACTGATTTTACAAACTTTGTTAACCCTTTAGGTGTTCCACAAGAATTATAGAAAAATGTAGATGAAATTTCAGAATTTCACTTTTTTGGCACATTTTCCATTTTAATCCATTTTTTACAGTAACAAAGCAAGAATTAACAGCCAAATAAAACTCAATATTTATTACCCTGATTCTGTAGTTTACAGAATCACCCCATATGTGCTCATAAACTGCTGTACGGACACATGGCAGGGTGCAGAAGGAAAGGAACGCCATATGGTTTTTGGAAGGCAGATTTTCACTGGGATAATTTTAAGTTGCCATGTCACATTTGAAGACCCCCTGATGCACCTCTAGAGTAGAAACTCCAAAAAGTGACCCCATTTTGGAAACTACTGGATAAGGTGGTAGTTTTGTTGGTACTATTTTAGGGTACATATGATTTTTGGTTGCTCTACATTACACTTTTTGTGAGGCAAGGTAACAAAAAATAGCTATTTGGCACCGTTTTTATTTTTAGTTTTTTACAACGTTCATCTCACAGGTTAGATCATGTGCTATTTTTATAGAGCAGATTGTTACGGACACGACAATACCAAATCATTTTTTTGTGTCTCCATATTCTGAAAGCCATAGTTTTTTTTAATTTTTTGGACGACTGTCTTATGTAGGGGCTCATTTTTTTTCGGTATGAGATGAAGGTTTGATTGGTACTATTTTGGGGTGTGTATGAATTTTTGATCGCTTGGTATTACACTTTTTCTGATGTAAGGTGACAAAAAATGTCTTTCACCTGAAGGGTTAGTTCATGTGATATTTTTATACAGCAGGTTCTTATGGACACGGCGATACATAATATGTATATACTTTTTTATTTATTCAAGTTTTACACAATAACAGCATTTTTTAAACTAAAAAAATCATGGTTTAGTGTCTCTATATTCTGAGAGCCATAGTTTTTTTTTGCCTGATTGTTTCATGTAGGTACAAATTTTTTGCGGGATGCGGTGATTGGTACAATTTTGGGGGGCATACGCCTTTTTGATCGCTTGGTGTTGCACTTTTTGTGATGTAAGGAGACCAAAAAAATGATTGTTTTAGCACAGTTTTTATTTTATTTTTTCTACGGTGTTCAGGTGAGGGAGTGGATCATGTGATATTTTTGTAGAGCCAGTCGTTACGGACGCGGCAATACCCAATATGTCTGGTTTTCTTTTTTTTCAATATTTCAAGTTTTATTTTGGGATTTTTCTTTTTTTACTTAACTTTTTTTTTATTATGAAAAACACTTTTTTTTACTTTTTTTTGAGAACTTCCCTGCATAACGGAAACGGGACGGATCCGTTTTGCAACCCATAGGCTTCTATTATGACGGAATGAATAACGGAATGCCTCTAAAGGCTTTCCGTTATGGATTCCATCATAGAATTGCGTTATGGTCCGTGGTAACAGAATCCATAACGCAATTCTGCTTTTACCACCAAACGAAGAGTGAACGAATTTCAAAATATGATATTCGCTCATCTCTACATATAATCCTAAGTTCTTTTGCTCATGATTGACATCTTCCAGGGCATATGGTGCAATACATGTTGCTTTCCATTACCACTGAAGTGAAATTCAATTCTTTCTGACAAACAAGTGGGATTAATGGACCTAATATATCAGCAAATGTTATGATATACTGACCATAATGTGCTGCGACATTTTAAATCAATGGCATGGATCACATAGTTAAAAGCTTATCCACAGAGGCGGATAGCAGAAAGGCTACATGAGAAAACATTCACTAATTGACAGTAAAATGCCATTTTTATGCAACTAAAGTTGTTTGATCTTAAAAAAACGAACAGTCTATTGAAAGGGAACCATGGAGAATGTAGACTTCCCAGATCACCATCCTGCAGCTAAACAGCTGCAATACCAGATATAACCCCAACACAGGAGTGATGCCTATTCTGGAAAGAAAAAAAATGACCCCTTTTCAAATCTGATATAACCTCTTTCTTGATGAATTGATTAAAAACAATATTTGTGTGATCTGTCCAAAGAATCAAGCTCATCTCATTTTTCTGTATCGTTTTTCATGTAAAGTAGTTGAACGTTAGAATAAGGGTGCCTTACTTGATCAGATTTTGGTAGAATTTTTGAGATGTTTTTGGCATGCCACGTTTTGCTTTGTTTTTTTGCAGAAAAATGTGTGTTCCCCTGTAATGTTTCTTCCTCTGTACTTTAACGGATCCGCAAAAAATATGGATGACGTCCGTGTGCATTCCATAATGCGGACAATAATAGGACATGTTCTTTTTTTTTTTTTTTTTGTGGGACGGTAATATGGACATACGGAAACGGAATGCTCAGAGAGTACCTTGAAATGAATGGGTCCGCAAAAAAAAAAGGAACGGACACGGAAAGAAAATATATTTGTGTGCATAAGCCCTAAGGGTGTTGCCCTAATCAGTGTGGAGTAGGATTCTGGCTAACCGGGAGCAATGACTTGGAGACTACTCAAACAAAACAATAGCTAATCTTAGGGGGCTACTCAAAACAACAATAGCTGATCTCAAGAAGACCAGCTACAAAAAACACCGCGGAGCCTCACTTAAGAGTCTCAACACAGCAATCCGAAGTGCAAAGCTCCCTGGGAAACAGGAACATGCAAAATAAATGTGAAGACCCAGTTATGGGTCTACAACACAATGAAAGCCAGATATCCCTCAAAGGAAGGAAAACCGAGCAAAGGGGTGTCTACATTACAGAGATCACCAAATCCACCATATTAAGTGGCCCCTATGTCAAGATCCCACTTTTTTACAAGCTTTAAGGATGTGACAGGGAAAACCTAAGCCAGGTATCCATCCACAGACAGCTGTTTCGGGGTGTTGCCCCTCATCAGTGTGGAGTAGGATCCTGTCTAACCGGGAGCAATGCCTCGGGGACTACTCAAACACAACAATAGCTGATCTCAAGGAGACCAGCTACAAAAAACACCACGGAGCCTCACTTAAGAGTCTCAACACAGCAATCCGAAGTGCAAAGATCCCTGGGAAACAGGAATATGCAAAATAAATGTGGAGCCCCAGTTATGGGTCTACAATACAATGAGAGCCAGATATCCCTCAAAGGAAGGAAAACCGAGCAAAGGGGTGTCTCCATTACAGAGATCACCAAATCCACCATATTAAGTGGCCCCTATGTCAAGATCCCGCTTTTTTACAAGCTTTAAGGATGTGACGGGGAAAACCTAAGCCAGGTATTGATCCACAGACAGCTGTTTCGGGGTGTTGCCCCTCATCAGTGTGGAGTAGGATTCAGGCTAAGCGGGAGCAATGCCTCGGAGACTACTCAAACACAACAATAGCTGATCTCAAGGAGACCAGCTACAAAAAACACAGCGGGGCCTCACTTAAGAGTCTCAACACAGCAATCCAAAGTGCAAAGCTCCCTGAGAAACAGGAATATGCAAAATAAATGTGGAGCCCCAGTTATGGGTCTACAACACAATGAAAGCCAGATATCCCTCAAAGGAAGGAAAACCGAGCAAAGGGGTGTCTCCATTACAGAGATCACCAAATCCACCATATTAAGTGGCCCCTATGTCAAGATCCCGCTTTTTTACAAGCTTTAAGGATGTGACGGGGAAAACCTAAGCCAAGTATCCATCCACAGACAGCTGTTTCGGGGTGTTGCCCCTCATCAGTGTGGAGTAGGATTCTGGCTAACCGGGAGCAATGCCTCGGAGACTACTCAAACACAACAATAGCTGATCTCAAGGAGACCAGCTACAAAAAACACAGCGGAGCCTCACTTAAGAGTCTCAACACAGCAATCTGAAGTGCAAAGCTCCCTGGGAAACAGGAATATGCAAAATAAATGTGGAGCCCCAGTTATGGGTCTACAACACAATGAAAGCCAGATATCCCTCAAAGGAAGGAAAACCGAGCAAAGGGGTGTCTCCATTACAGAGATCACCAAATCCACCATATTAAGTGGCCCCTATGTCAAGATCCCGCTTTTTTACAAGCTTTAAGGATGTGACGGGGAAAACCTAAGCCAGGTATCCATCCACAGACAGCTGTTTCGGGGTGTTGCCCCTCATCAGTGTGGAGTAGACTCTTAAGTGAGGCTCCGCGGTGTTTTTTGTAGCTGGTCTCCTTGAGATCAGCTATTGTTGTGTTTGAGTAGTCTCCGAGGCATTGCTCCCGGTTAGCCAGAATCCTACTCCACACTGATGAGGGGCAACACCCCGAAACAGCTGTCTGTGGATGGATACCTGGCTTAGGTTTTCCCTGTCACATCCTTAAAGCTTGTAAAAAAGCGGGATCTTGACATAGGGGCCACTTAATATGGTGGATTTGGTGATCTCTGTAATGGAGACACCCCTTTCCTCGGTTTTCCTTCCTTTGAGGGATATCTGGCTTTCATTGTGTTGTAATCTTAGGGGGACTAGCTTCCTCTGTAGTTGTAGCTGTATGGGGATAAAAGGAATTGGTAAAAAAAAAAAAATGTCAACACACATTGCTTATGTGTTTTTTAGAGTTGCAAAAGAAACAATGGAGGAGAAAAATACCAGGTAATGAGGGGAAAAAACACTAGATCCAGAGCTTGCTGTCATTTCAGAAAATGCCATTGACTTAAAGAGAGTCTTTCACCTAATCTGAGACTTTTGGACCGCTCAGATCAGGTTATAGACTCCTGGTGCCCTAATTCCAATGGTACCTTTATTTGTGCAGTCCCTCGATGAGATGTTCCAAAAAATACTTTTTTATTTTAGAGTATAACAGAAAGCGGCAGTGGATACAGCAGTTGTGGTTATACATTACTCACAGTGACAATCATGTAAGAATAATAGATACTATCATATCAACCATAGCAAGGTATGGTGTCTCATGCCTGCGAATGCCGAAAACCCCGTCCAATCCTTCCACCTAGAGCAGAATCTAGGATGAGCTCTACTCTCCCAGGCTGCTATCTCCTCAAACCTGTAAATAGAATCAACTTTGTTCAACCAGTGTTCTATTGGCGGCATTTCCGAAGATAACCAGAATTTCGGCAAAAGCAAGCGCGATGCACCCAACAGTTGTTTATATATATATGGAATCTTAGCTGTCTTGGAAGGCCACTCAGGAGGGGTTATATTCAGTAGAGCAAGATGGTGGGATGGCTCAACTTTGGTCTTACAAATCAAATTACATTTCCCAAATATTGTCTCCCACCACCTTGATATTCGGGGGCAGGACCACCATATATGGTAGAAAGTTCCCTTCTCCTGATTGCAATGCCAGCAACTGTCAGACCGGGACGTCGAGTACCTGCAAGTAATATCAGGGGTTTTGTACCACCTTGTAAGTATTTTGTATCCATTTTCTTGGATTCTCACACATCTAGTAGGAGGTGTGAGATACCAACAACAATTCATTTTGTTTTCCCAGTGGGAATGTAGTTTGAAGGTCGTTCTCCCACAGTCTGACAAATGCTGACTTAGGCACCAGTACAGGGCAGCTTATATATTTATACAACTTAGAAATAGGTTTAGCTGGAGGGGTTGGAGAAACTATGAGACCTTCAAACCAGGTGAGTGGTCTGAAGAGAGAGGAATATGGAATATTATTACTGATATATGTATGTAGGTGGAGTAGGCCTGGAGGGTATTGTTTAAGATCAGGTATCGAACTTAGGATCGAGTCGCTGGAGATACTCCTAGTATCATCAAATAGAGCAATGATAGGTGCATTTGAGTACTTAATGAGCCTGGGGAGACTCTCCAACAACTCTTTAGGTGCCAACGCAAAAACATCTTTGACTTGAATAATAGGCGACTGTAAAGGGATGCCCCATTGTGATCGCTGGAACCAATTCCATGCTGACATAGTCGCCTTTATCGATGGACTGAGGGGTTGTTTGAATGTCATATTCGATTGCTGATGTACAAGTAAACTTCTAAAGTGTATCTGAGATTGTGATGTTTCCATTGGGACCCAAGATTTGTGGGGAACCACTCTGAACCAGTCCAATGCCCTAGATAAAAGAATGGCTTTGTTATATCGTTCAGGATAAGGGAGGCCAATACCACCATGAGTTCTGGGTTTCTGGAGAGTAGACAAGGCCAATCTAGGAGCTTTTTAGTTCCATATAAATAGTCTTATATATTTATTTAAAGTCAGATAAAAACTATTTGGGATAGGGATGGGTAAGACTTGTTGAAGGTAGTTTAGTCTGGGGATTATAGGTGAAGTGACCATGTTTTTTCGTCCGAACCACGAAAGTGTCGGTGTGTCAAGGGAGAAGATTTGATCTATAATTGAATTTAGAAGGGGGTATATTGGTAGTGACCGTTCCGGGTTGGTAGTAAGAATCATCAAATCGTCGGCGAAGGCTGCTACTTTGTGTTCCCCTCCCCCCATGGACAATTCATGAATTTCTTTGTTTTGACATATAAGGTGGAGGAAGGGTTCCAGCGCTAGAATGAAAATCAGCGGGGAGAGGGGGCAACCCTGTCTCGTCCCGTTACATATACGGAAGGGGGGTGAAACGGTATTGTTGACCAGCACTGATGCCGATGCATTCTGATACATTGAGAAGATAGCATTTATGAAGGTGGACGGCAGACCGAATCTAGTGAGAGTCATTTTCATATATTTCCAGCTGACTCGGTCAAATGCTTTCTCGGCATCGGCGCTGACCAAGACCAAGGGTTGTTGTTGTTTCGTAGCTTGGTGGAGGGCATTAATAAACCTTGTCAAATTGTCTTTCCCCTGCCTTTAACAAATCCTGTCTGGTTTCTATGGATCAGCTGCGGCAGTAGGGGGGAGAGACTATTTGCCAACATTTTAGCTAGGATCTTGAGATCTAAATTCAATAAGGAAATGGGGCTGTAATTGGCGCATTGTGATACGTCTTTCCCCTCCTTAGGAATAATTGTAATATGTGCCATAGTTATATCAGAAGACAGGGATTGACCCTGGAGGGCTGAGTTGCATACAGAAAGGAGATGAGGGGTAAGTGAGTCTTTGAATGTGGAGTAATATATTGCCGGAAGGCCATCTGGGCCTGGTGCATTCCCTTTTGGGAGTTGTTTAATAGCATAGAGTAGTTCTTCTGTTGTAAAGGGTTGGCTCAAAGAACTAAGTTGTTGGGCTGTGAGCGAAGGGGGATCAATCTGTTGTAGAAAGGAGGTGATAAGATTACTGGCATTATTAGGTGCATTCATGTCATTTGGAGGTGTGAGATTATAATGGGACTGATAATATTCCCAAAATTGATGGGCGATCTCTGTAGTGGTCATAACTGAATCTCCTCTACTTGTGAAAATACGGGTTATATAGTTTTGGGCTTTCCTCCGCTTTAACCTATTCATCATAAATTTAGTTACCTTGTCCCCATGAGCAAAGAATTTATATTGGGAGTGCAGAATTTCTTTTGCCGATGCAGATTTTTTTTTAGCTCAGCTCGGAGGTAGTTGAGTCGGGGTAGGTGGGATTCCCTCAGGGATTTTTTATGAAGGGTTTCTAATTTATGGATCTCTGTTAGAAGGGAGTCAATCAAGGCTCTTTGTTTTTTTTTTTACGTTGTGCGCCTAAGCTAATAAAATGCCCGTGGACGACAGCTTTATGGGAATCCCATAGAGTACATGGGGATATGTCCGGGTGCACATTAAGAGAGAACTCATCCATGACCTTTTTAATATATGCCACGTCCGAAGGGAAGGATATCAATTGTTCATTAAGCCTCCATCGGTATGATTTAGGAGGGATCTGTGGTGCAGATAGGGTGGTCATCACAGGCGAGTGTTCAGAGAGTAGGAAGGTGTCCATGATAGATTTAGAACATAATTGGATATGTTCTCTAGATATCCAGATATAGTCCAATCTATGATAAGATTGGTATAAAAAGCGTAGTCCTTAGTGTTGGTATTGAAGGTTCTCCAGGTATCAACCAAGTTTTATGGAGTGGAATTTTTTCCTAAAGGCTGTTAGTGTTTTGTAAGAAAACGGTGATCTGTGTGAAGTGGTGTCTAGCAGGGGGTCTATAGCCATGTTGAAATCACCACCCATTATTTTAATACCCTCGGCAAATTGCTGGATAATTGTGAAAAGTTTGTTGAACCATTCAATTTGATTTGTGTTGGGGGCGTAAACGTTTATAAAGGTATAGGTATGGTTTGCTATGGTTCCTTTTAATAGTAAGTAACATCCTTCTGGATCTAGAATATAAGAATGGTGGATGAGGGGGGTAGTGCGACTAAGGCCTATACTAACGCCTCTGGATGCTGAGGAATCTGACCCACAGTGGTACCAGGTAGAAAAAAAGGAGTGGGACAGATTGGGATAATGGTTAAAGCGAAAGTGAGTTTCTTGCAGCATGATGATTGAACACTTTTGCTTTTTAAGGTGGGAGATAATTTGGCACCTTTTTGAAGGGGCGTTGAAACCTTTGACATTATGAGAGCTTATCTGTAGGTCAGCCATTATTAGTCGTATATTGTTGGTAATCTAAAATTAAGCCTCTAACATCTCCTAGTATATGATATGCATTTTCAGGTTTGTAACGGATCATCAAATACGTGTAGATATGTAGGCAGGGTCCACTGTCAATACTAACGGCAAAAAAAAGTAGTGACTCAAGGCAACTGTGCGTCGATGTCAATAACATTAATAACAGTAGGATAGAAACTACAATATGAAGTACAATACAAAATGTACTTTCAAAAGTATAAGTAGAGAGAGATAGATGCAAATAGGTGTAGGTAAAGAGTTATAGACGTAGAAGTAGGGGAAAATTGAGTTAAATTGAGTTAGGGGAAAAGTAGAGTTATAGAAGTAGAAGTGGGGGGAAATAACAATTGAGTCTGAAATCACCCAAAGAGAGAGTCTATGAGTGATAGGGAGAAGAACAAAGTAGCAGAAATGATGCTATATATCATCCTTAGTATGTAGCGATCAGAGAGGAGGCACAGAGTAGTCAAGGAAGGGCATAATTTATATAGTTACAGCAAAGGCGAACTTAAGTATCACCATGTTGTTATATAGGACAGTGAAGGTCGAGTTTTAGTAACCTTTACCCTAAGGCGTAGGGGCTTTATACAACCAAGATGAGTTGGGAACAGAATGTCCATAGGCACTCACTAATTTAAAAGAGACAGAAATTTAGGCAGAACTTTACGAGTCCACGTGTCATATGGCAAATCAGGGACTCTCTAACCCTGTAAGTAGAGAAATAGTGGATGATCTTGAGGATCAGTGGTTACACTCACGCAGTAAAGAGTTAGTCCAGAAACTCAGTCTCCCATCGGGAGTCTCCTAGGAGTGGAAATGGACGCTCCTCTTTTGTTCCTTTGGGGTACGTTGCTTGTACCACATATTCGGGGGTGGGAGATTTGGGTGCGTCGTCAGATCCTGGATGGGTTCCCAGTTAGGAATGTCCAGTGGGTTTATTTGTAGATGGGAGTAGGCCATATCCAGATCGGCATGTGAAGATATGGAGAGCCTTTTCACAGTTGAACATAAAAGTCCAAATGGGTAGGACCAGCGGTATGGGGTATTATGAGATCTAAGCCAATCTGTGAGTGGTTTTAAGATCAAACGTTTCACCAGGGTGGTTTGTGCCAGGTCCTGGAATATGAAGATATCATGTCCGTCCCAGATAACAGTTTTAACTTGGAAGCTAAGAAATCTGCAAATGATGTCACGGGGTGGAGCAGACAACGGAGGCCTCGGTTTCAGAGCTCTGTGGGCTCTCTCAAGTATCACCTCATGCACAGTGTCTGGGCCCAGTAGTGAGTGGCAAATTTGTACAATAGTGTTTGAGATGTCTCCAGTGGACACCGATTCCGGTATGCCCTGAAGCGCAGGTTATTACGCCGCCCTCTATTTTCTTGGTCTTCAATAGTTGAGTACATAGAATTTATACTAGTTTGAATCGTGGCTAGGTGTTGTACCACGGCTTGTTGGTGCTGGATAATGAGGGTTTGGGATTCCTCTAAGGCCTCCAATCTTTCTAACATCATGTTTTATATCGGTCACATCGGCACTTATGGGGTCTAGGGCTGAGGACAAGGCAGATGCTAATGTCTCTTTTAGGAAAGAATGGGAGATCAGGAGAGCGTCTGAATCATTCTCACCGTTGTGTGTTAGTTTCTCCGCTTCCATTCCTTTGCGGCCTGCGACATGTGGGGAAGCTGGTGCCATCTTGTCATCTCGGGAGACGTATGGTGCAGCGGCTCTCTGTATGAATTTCTCCATGCCCTCGTTGGTAATAGGCTGCTTCTGTGGTGCCTGGGTGTCCCGGGGTTTGCTGACTCCAATCTTTACCATAATCGGTACTCCCCGCTGGAAAGCCAAGCTGTTAGGGCGATCTTGCAGACGGAGCTGCTAGTTCAAGCGGCCATTCACTGCCGGCGCTAGCTCCACCCCTCCCCAAAAAAGACTTATGCTTATTAGGTCCAGAAGGTGCCCAGGGGCGGCGTTACTGCCGATGTGCCCAGAAATCCACACCTCTTTCACCCCTCTGGCCCGCCCTTCATTCCTATTATTACCTCCTACTCTCCCTCACAAATCTTGCGCCTGCTGGAGGAAAGACGATGCTGCGCTGACCCGCCCCTTTTTTGGGCTTCACTGCAGTCCTCTGCGCATGCGGTGGTTACTTCTGCCCGCGCCACTGGATTTCAAACTACGGACCGGCGCATGCGCAAGAGGACTGCAGTGAAGCCAAAAAAAGGGGCAGGTCAGCGCAGCATCGTCTTTCCTCCAGAGCGGTGAAAGAGGTGTGGATTTCTGGGCATATCGGCAGTAACGCCGCCCCTGGGCACCTTCCGGACCTAATTAGCATAAGTTTTAAAAGTTTTTTTGGAACATCTCGTCGAGGGACTACACAAATAAAGGTACCATTGGAATTAGGGCACAGGAGTCTATAACCTGATCTAAGCAGTCTAAAGGCTCAGATTAGGTGAAATACTCCCTTTAAGAAACTCATCTCAAGGTTGAAAAACCCCACCACAAAAATACTTGTTTGTCATGCATGTGATACACATATTTTCTGTAGACTTCCATGCATTTTTGTCTAAAAAAGCCCCAGCAAAAGTTCACCACATACTGCAAGAAACCAATGTGTGACCCCAGCCTGAAAACACAAAGGAAGTTTTTTTTTGCCAAATCTAGAAGTTTGTCCAACAGGAAGGGTATAACCAGAAATTACTGGGCCCCATAGCAAAGTTTTGAACAAGCCAAAACCCCACCCCAGTAACCCCCCTCCTACTGTGCAGCACGTGACCCATCACCGCTGCGACCAGTCATTGGCTGCAGTGGTCACATGCCCCACATTAAAATGGATGTTGATGTGGGAGGCGAGGGACCCAGAGAACCAGCGGTGGAGATCGGGTAAGTATGATCACCACCACGGGTTTGTGCACGCTAGGGGACATCTGAAAAAATGGTGAACAACCCCTTTATTAATAGAATCCCTTAATAGGTCCCACAAAGCAATGAAAATTCCCCAAAACGTTTTAGGGTGTTATCAGCAGCACTTTCAGGCCAGTAGACACTATTCATGAGCCTATACACACCAGTGCCACTGTAGGGTATATGTTCTGGCACAGACCCCCTGCTGTCACATATGGCGGGACCTGAAAGTAGTCCTAGCAAGTAGTCCTAGGGTGATCACTTTCATAACCCCAAAAAACCCCAGCTCTCAGCATGTCCAGGCCATTATTATGTAATATCAGAAGACATTAGAGGCAGGAGGTAAAACAGGAGAGAGCTAAAACTTCCAGTATGTTTAGGCTGTTATTACGTGATATCAAAGGACATTACAGGGAGAAGGTGTAAGATGAAAGAACTACAACTCCTAGCATGTCCAGGCTATTATGTTGTGATATCAGAAGACATTACAGGAATGAGGTATAAGAGGGGAGAACTACAACTCCCAGCATTTCACTGGCTCACATTGAATCCATTGCTTCTCCACATAAAGCTCTCCTCACGTCATATGACATTATCACAGATCACATAAGCCACCACTTCTCCACACTGCTGATGTCACATGGTGGTGACATCATCACGGGTCATTCACCACCACTTCTCCTCTCCATTGCTGATCTCCGCCCCCTTCTGTGCTGGTCATATGACAGTGACATCATCACAGGTCTTTCAACTTTTGCAGTGTAGCAGATACAGAGCAGCTCCTGGTTGGTAGTTACTGTTGTGTGTGGAGCTCTCTTGTTCTCTCGGTTATCAGCCATAAGCAGAGCCTGGTGGCTGAGTTCTTGCCTGGAAGGATTTAGTGTATGAGCTTCCATTATCTTTCACATTCCTTTTGAATCCATTTCTGGCAATACCTAAAATAAAATACTGCTACAAAAACTCCATTCATGATTCCAGCCTCAGGGTGCACTCACATGAAATTTCTGTGACCATCCTAATCATCTGAATTTTACACACAGAAATAAATCTTCCACATGTGTACATACCCTAAAAGATAGGCAGCCTCTGCTGTGTATGACCGATGATGTTCTCCTGTTGCACTGCTGTAGCGCCTACTGTGTATGAGCAAGATCTAATGTTTTCCTATCACAGCTGTGGCCTCTGCTATGCATGTGGGGGTTAGTTTTAGTAATGTATACTATGACTGCAGCCTCTACTGTGTATGTGGAAGTTAGTTTTCATAATATATAGAGCCCTGACTCAGGATCACTTAACCAGAAAGTCAGTCCATTGCCTACACGTATAATTCACCCCCATCCATCTATTTGTGCCAACGTCTGCTCTTGTGCTTTCTGTGGCCTGCAGATTCAGTTTTTGTGGTAATATATCAATGATTTTTTTAGTAGATGGTGAGACTTTCCAGCAGGGCTTCTGTGGGATTCCACCCAGGATGAAGTTGTACTAAAGCAGCGTGCAGTGAATTCTTTTTACAGCCTAAGGCCTTTTGAACACGACTGTATGCCCTCCGAGACATACGGTCCATGAGCGGGCTATATGTCCCGAAGCAGCACTGATCGGGCGCACGGGAGCACACAGCATCATAGACTACTAGCTGTCATAAGCTAGAGTCTAGAGGATAAAATATCCCACTCTGCGCTGCCTTCTGACTTGAGGAAAGCAAAATTACAAGTAAGAAATTTTCTACACAATTCATCACAATTTCCTGAGATGCAGGTTTAGAATGTGTTTTGGATTAGAAACCATATCCAATATGAACAGAAAATAAAGTAATACAAGGCTTTACTTTTTTTTTTTTTAAACGTAGAAAACAAACTGAGCATAATGTAAGGCAATGGATTTATTCACTTTAAAAAATCTTCCATTAACGAGTCTTGCTATACTTTAAAAGTAGGCTGAAGACCTCTAGAAAAAGACAGTGGTGCAAATAAGTATCCAACACATAACCAATTTTTATTTTTTTTCTGTTAAGAGCTAAAGAAGACAAGTGACAAAAATTGCCTTTTAATTGTCATGACTGTCCTCTGAAGATGTCTGCTGTTCCTCACGAAACCTACCACCCCCGTTTTATTAGTTCACTTTTCACATAGATAAAAACACATATGTAAAAAGAAGGGATAGAATCTCCTGCAGACATATCTCTCGTAGGCCAGGTTCACACAACACAGTTTTCTTTAGGTTTTGGAAGAGGATCCCTAAAGATGATCTAATATCAGAAAAATGTATTAGTATTACTAAAGTGGCATTAATCCCAGGGCACGATACACATGAACAGGGCTTCAATACATAATATAAGGTAAAATACAAGTACAATAAACATCAACTCAATGAGTGACAGACCAGGACAGAGGGGTACAGGACCCTGCCTGTGAGGGCTTACAATCAACAAGAAGGAACAAGCCAGTAGATGAATACGAATATTCAGCATTCCCAGTAATAAAGTATTAAAAAGCTGGTGTAGCACTTAAAGGAGATCAAGGAACCCCACCACCAAACCAAAATTGGTTAGAGCACACTTGATTCATTGCGCTGTGACATGTCTCATATATACAACTTGGATAGGGTCACACATGGAATAATTGTTACACAGATCTGTGACTATTCCACTCAGCTGAACAGAGTTCTTAAAAATCCACAAAATTACTGCAGAAATAATCCCACTCATGTATGGGATTGTTTTTTTAGTTTTAGAACGATCTGCAACAAATACCCCATGTGCAAACATACTCATAGATGTTCCTGCCACATTGCACATAAATTTACTTTAAAGAGGACCTGTCCCCTCTCCTGACATGTCTGTTTTAATAACTACTTCAATTACCAAGGTAATAGCAATTCTGGGACATCTATTCTTATGACTATGTTGTGTCATTCCTTAATTATTCCTGCTGGAAGTTAATCAATGCAGTACTACCAGTTTGCAATAAAGGTCTAGACAGGTCTCACCAGTTGGGGTTGTGTCCCTGCCTCGTCTGACCCTGGTAGCACTGATGGATAATGCAATAATTATACTATGCATGGAGACATTCTAAACTGATAAAACCCAGATGGATCATCATTACAACCTGCTAGCAATTCTTCTATACATTCTAAAGAATGGGACAACATATTATTATAAGTAGAGATGCTCCAGAATTGTGATTACAAGGGGCATAAAAGTATCATTGGTGGCAATTGTTGAATGTTTATTGACAAAATTATTGAGCTCAGTATTTTTCCCCATTTTACTCAACGACCAAGTGTAATAGAAAAAGGAGGCAAACAAAACATCAAAGTAACAACCTGAATGGTTGAAAAAAAAAAAAATCTATCCACTTAAGCCTTTTATCTTGCAATGTTGATCCAGAGGTGAGATAATCTGCAATCTTATTCTATTGGTAAAGCTTGTTCCTGGTCCCAGATATGTAATATTTTTACACTGAAGGAATGCACTCAGGTTCCTCAAACATTTTCAATCAACTCCATAAGGGATTTTTTTTTCATGTTTTTTTCCTCCTGTTGCAAGAGCCATAACTTTTTAAATTTTCTATTCAAATAGTATTTTTTTAACAGCAACATTTAATTAATCTAGGGAAAGAGATTTTTTTTCTCTCCATCACATAACCCATTATAAAAGACCATAACCTTATCAGATTGAGACTAGTGACTTTTTATTCTTAGAAAGCTCATATATATTACTGGTTTCTTCAATATCATATATTGTGCTTGTGAATAAACCAGTAATAAACTTTAGCTTTCTAAGCATAAAATACACTATCCTCTATATAAGACTATGTCCTTTTATTATGGGTTAAAAGAGAAAGAAAAAATAACGAAGGAAAAAAAACAGAAAAAAAAAAACAGAAATCTCTCCTGGGACTTCAACCTAGGGTCCCTACATGCATGGCTGACAACGGACAATCAGGTTACCCTTACCATATTGAAAACTTAGTTTTTTCTATACTTAGAAAGCTTACACATATTACAGGTTTTCTTTATAATATAAAATAAATATATTGTACCTCTGAATAAATTAGTAATATGTATTAGCTTTCTAAGCATAGAAAACCTTTATTCTCAACATAAGGCTATAATAAGTAGTGTATATGTTATGCACATGCCAGGACATAGCTTTGCCCTCAGCATGCTGATGTCTAGACCTGTCAATCAAGGGGGGAGGGGGGAATGTACAGAGCACAGAGACATTACAAAAGCCGTGCTCCAAGGATTAAGTTCTGCCCTCTGGTGCTCCAACATGCTCATTTGCATATTAATGAAATATAGACATTTCTGCTGCTGTTTAACAAAAGAAAGGCATCGTTTTAATTAGCATGATCAACCCTACCAGTCAGTATACTTGGTTTAATAGCTTTGATTATGCTGACAGAGGCTCTTTAAGTTCTTTACACAGTTTAGTATCATCGTCAAAAATATATATTCCTGTTGTGTAATCCCCCTACAAGGTCCTTAAAAACATGTATGTATTTACAGTGTTTGTATAGCTACCTGTTAATTTACTTTTAACCCCTTCAAGACCAGGCATTTTTCATAACTTTCATAGCCGTATGAGGGTTTGTTTTTTGCGGAACACGTTGTACTTTATAATAACACTTTACGGCTGCAGTTTTGTTTTTACAGTGTTACCCATGCTGTAAAATTGACCTGTTACCTTCATTCTCTGGGTCAGTACCATTCCATTTGATACCAAATATGTATAGTTTTTATTGCATTTTTATACTGAAAAAAAATATAAAAACTCTGGAAATGCATCTGCATTCAGCATATTGTGACCCTCATAACTTTTTTATCTTTATGTGTACGAAGGTATGTGAGGGGTGTGTATGACTTTTTGATCACTTTTTTTTCAATTTTTTTTTTGCGGGAGGTAAAGTACCCAAAAAAGGGTAAATAGGCCATTTAGACTTTTTTTTCCCCATTTCCCTGTTTGCCATATGGGATATTTTAATATTTTAACAATACAGGCGTTTTTGCATGCAGCGGTGCTCTTGATGTTAATTTTTTTTTTGGGATTTGGAATTTTATACATTAATCCCAGGTGCCTACTGTTTAAAACGGCAGGCACCTGGCAGCTATGGCGTCCACAAACGGGAATCATTTTTAAATAATCGTCCGTAGACATAAATTTACGTGAGGTAGTTGGGAAGGGTACCTTGGGTGTACAAGAGGAGTATATGTGGCCATTATATGACTTGCACTCTGCATTTATCACTATTTTTCCCCTCTGCAGGCTCCATCAGTCAGTTTTCCCTGAGTAGTGGCTATTGATAAGGTGGTATGGTATCACCCATATATAGCACAAACAGAGGAGATCCTGCTCCCCCATCTATCTTTAGCACAGAGGCAACATGGAGAACATAATACAGAATAGTATAGAAGTTCTGAGCAGTGTAGCTGTGAATCCAGCACTGGGGAGAGATGTTGCTAGAACATGCTAGAGCTCGCAGCAGTGACTATGAATGTCTGCTTCTGTCCAAGTCTATTATATTTACTTGTACTAATGATCTGAATTTAGAGTCACTTTAAAGGGCTCATCCACAGAATAAAAAATAAATAAATAGTAAAATAAAAATCTGCATCTTCTTTAATGTCCCTTTGCTGTTTTCTGTGTTTTATATGTTATCTGAGGCCTCCATTATTGTCGGCACAGATGTAGCATTTCCGATTTGGAAGTGGCTTCCTGACGCCTCTAAATCAGCATAAGTCCCAGAATCCTTTGCAGTGCTAATTCCCAATCCGTAACAATGAGTGTGAATCCCTCCAACTGCCTGTGTCCTTGCCTTGTGTCCATGTACCTTTCCTATACCTCCAGCTCTCTCTACCAATCACCATTAGTTATGTTACATGTAGACTTATTAACAAACTCTTCTCGTGTATCACTCTGAGCACCAAAAACATACCTGAACAGTTAAAATAAAACTCCCTCTGCAAAACCTTCCACCACTGAATGCATACCTATACATATCACGAACCAGATGAAGAGGAAAATCCGCCCTCAAAACATGTTGTGCAGACAAATGTAATAAAGTTAATTACCATATTTTTCTCCCAAAAGTGGAGGGAAAATGGCTGTGAATCTTATAAAGCGAATACTAGTGAGAGCTTCAATTATGTAAGTTCTAGTATGCATTAGGTGTCGGGAAAAGGGGAGTAAAGCGCTGGGAGTGCTTCCTGTACTCGCCCTCCCTGTTCTTCCTTCCCGGGGCCGCAGGCGCACTGTCCTGACCGCGTACGGAATCAAGACGTACTGTGCGCACTATGACCGATGCTGCACACAGTTAGGTGACTGTTCAGTGCCGGACAGAGAAGACAGGGAAATGCGATTTCTAAAGAGACCGCTGGACGCGGAGCCAGTGCGCAGAAAATGTAAGAGAAGTTTTGTTATTTTAAGGTCTGATGGGGGTCTGAAATGGAGAGATGATATGAGGTTGAAGAAGGTCCGATGGGGTTCTGATGAGGGTCTGATATAAAGTCCTGATATAAGGGTCTGATGAAATGTCCTAATATGGGCGTCTGATGTACTGTCCTAATATGGGGTTAGATCTGACAATTTGATATGGGGATCTGATCTGAGGTCTGATGAAAAATATTTTTTTCTTATTTTCCTTCTTTAAAACCTGCATTTTCTAAAGCGAAAAGTACAGTATTTTGAGAAGTGATTGGAAGAATCTTTTTACCCCCAATAAAGAGATATTTGGATGCCATAAACATCAAGGCCCAGTGATACATTACCAACACAATGGAAACAAGCTGTGGTTTTGCAACCTGCCATTGGGTGAGAAGAAAAAAAGATAAAGAAAAATATGACCCTGGGAGCACATGGTGAACCACATGTAGCTATCCTGCACAGCTAGCTGGAAATGTGAACAGTATATGCTAACATTGTCTCGGGATACAAATTCTAGATATACCTCAAAACAAGCCTGTCTTAGCTACTGAACTAAACCAGATACTAGAACATTCTATCCAATCGTGTGCTATCTAAAAAACTTGGCTACAACTGTGTTTTTTAATGTTGAGAGGATACATCAATTGCAATTACCCAAATAATTTTACACTGTGTTATAAAAGGTCATGACTTCATGCCAGGAAAACATAAATTGAAAGTAAGCAAATAGCCGACTGGACAGCAGCTCCATCTAGTGTTGAGATGGTGTTATGCAACAGTTATTGTATATTTTTTGCTGCCATTCAGGATATGGGAGGGTTAATATATTTTTTTTTTTTTAGTTTAATCATAAATTGATTTAACACTTTGTTCACATCTGCATTGATGTTTATAATGGAAGCCATAATGTTACGCCAGAGTTATCTCCTGATGATGGGCTCCACTGACTAATATAATGGAGTCTGTCAGGTTCTACTGAGGTGTCAGTAATTTTGACAGTAAAAGCAGCTCTGTATGCAGCAATATTTTTTCCCTAAAAATGACAATCATCCATGGAGGCTCTGAACAGATGCGAGCATTGCCTTAGCTGCACATGCACTTTATTGAGTCCCTCATTGCATTATGGGGGCTGTCTCATCTCAGACATTCACATATCCTAGCACTATGCCACCCTTAGAGCCTAGCAGTATGCCAAAGTCTAAGAGGGGCCAACACATTTTGGTGTAAAGTAGACCTGGCTTAATTGCCCATAGCAATTAACCAGATTCCACCTTTCAATTTTGACAGCTACTTTGGAAATTGAAAGCTGGAATCTGGTTGGTTGCTATGGGCAACTAAGCCAGATCTACTTTACACCAGTTTGATAAATGACCCCATTAGTCAGTTTTTTTAAATTGTAGATAATTTTACTCTATCTTCTGTGCAGGATTATGAGGCAGCCATGTTAAAAAAAAAAATCCAGAGAGGAATATGTTTTACAGCAGCTACATCCACCGTAGGAACCTGTTAACAAGAGAGGCTCATTGACTTCTAAAAGAGAGTGTTCAAAGCATGCTCTGCAGATGTCATTGTGCATGATGGAGGAGAAGATAAGCTGTGACCATCACCTATTGTTAATGGTGGCTCCTGCATGATCTAGATTTATACTACTGCAATCCTGTCTGTGATGATAATGTGATGACAACTGAAAATTGATCTCTACAAAACGGAGTGTCAGCCTTAGTGGTCACAGTGACAACTGCAAGATTTAAGAATTTCTTTTTTTTTTTATATATACACTTATGGACATGGAAAACAAAAAAATAAATACCAAACATTCTTAAAAAAACAAAGTAACAAAATATTGGTCATTTTGTTTCTGCCTCTGTTTTACCCATAATTTAATGCTACAGCTTGTGAGGTCATGTTAGCCCATAAAGTCTTCATGTTCGTCTTCTTATGCTTCCTAGTGATCTGATGTCAGTATATCTAAAGATTGCCTTGGACAGAATGTTCTACTGGAGACTATGTGAACACCAACTCCCCCCGATCATCATTGTATGAGTATCTGTAGGATTGTATTCTGTTTTTAGGATTCCAAGATGATTTAGGATTTAGTAAATGTTTTATACACAAACCGATGCCTAATGATGGCACCACACAGGGTTTAGATTATGTAGTACATATTGATGCAATCTGTTCTGGACATCAAACACACTGAAATTCTGAAGATGGGAATAACATTACATTGAGGACTCAAGATTTCTTCTGCATTGCTCCAATGGCAGTCTGGATTTGGAAAACCCAACAAGATCCACTGCAATGTCCGCTGTCCAAAGTAGTGGTGGTATCACAGAAAAGATATGGATTCTTATATCCAGCAGCAAAACAATGCTTCTGGATCATTTTACGTTAAACAGCTAGATCTGTTCATTTATTTTAATCCATTTGCGCTGAAATTGTGTTATTATTTGATTCCACAATGCAGTTTCTAAATTCAGTAAATAAAAAAAATAATAATTATAAATCATACCATTTTCCTTTCGTAGAGTTTGTGTAAGTTCTTCAACCAGCTGTTGGTGCTGAGGAATCTAACAAATTCAGTCAGCTCACCTCTCCAGTTTCTGAGGGACTACTGATTGACATAAGTTTTAAAACAAATATCCTGCTGCTCTGCTTCTTCCACTGTGAATTGACCTCCTGCAGTATAGGTATTGGGGGTGTTAACATCCCTTCTGGGCTAGGGTAGACCACCGGCTACCATTAACCCAGCATTGACCCAAAACACCCATCAGCCAGAGTGGAGAGAACAAACTGAGGGATTTACCTACCTTGAATGGGTATCTAATGTTTCATTTTTCTGGCAGCAACACTTCAGGGCAAATTACAATTATCCAACTGTTTGAGATAATAGCAATAGTTTGTTTTTTTACAGCTACTATTCATTTAAATGCGGGAAGTTAGTTGCAGACATGCAGGTCATAGAGAGCCCACATACTGTTCTTTTACAGGGACCATCAGTTATCTATGTCCAACCCCTGTTATTTGTGTCCATTACACGCTGTGGAAACCAATTTACTTTTAACAATTTGGTCTACAACAAAACCAGTCTGACACAGTAAACACATGGCTTGAGTTTGTACAACCCATCCTTCTGCCAAATGACCAGGACTGACATTCACAACACTTTTAGCGAGCCATCAAATAATCTACTCTCTTTTGCTGTAGAATTCACAGATCAGAACACGCAATGAAACGTGTGACAGTTCATTTACTTTTTACTTGACACTGTTTTACCATATCTGGAAGGGTGAAGATAGAATTAAAAATCCAGACAAACCATTGTCGTACATTTTACAAGCTGCTCTGTGCAATTAGAAAAAAAAAATACAAAAAATACAAATTTTTACATTAACTAGAAACTTCTCATTTGAAACGTGATTTACCTTCTAGAATATGGCCGCTTCAACTCAGTGCAACTAATCAGAACGAATTAGAATCATATTAAAAAAAAAAAAAAAAGCTTAAGGGGGTTGTGCCAGGTTTCTAGGTCTACAGGATAGGGGATAACTAAGCTGACCTGAACCGATCATGAGAAGAGGGGTCCTGTTCCCCCGTTTAGCAGGTCGGGCATGCGCACTAACCTTCCGTTCATTCTCTATGGGAGTGCTGTATATAACAGACTACAGCCCTCAGCTATGTCAGAAACTCACTTAGTGAATAAATGGAGCGATGGGGCTTGTGCAAGATCTGCAGGTCCATCAGAATGGGGGAACAGGACCCCCGTTCTCATGATATGTGAAGGTCCAAGCGGTCGGACCCCCAGCGATAAGCTAATTATCTCCTATCCTACCTAAAGACTTGGCACAAGAACTAAGTACTTTGCAATTAACCCTTCGCAGCTCACAGGACTGTCAGTGCTGCATATCGGTCTGGTAAGGAGAACATACAGACCAGTTGCATCCTTTTCTGTTAAGATCACAGCAAGATACTGGGAAATGACCTGTTCACTTGTATATATCTTTCTTCAGATTGTTTCCATATTGGACAATAACTTAAGGCCGTTATGCATCTAATAAAGGTCTCCCCATTCAGCTAGGCCACCATCACATACATGCTTCTCCAAAGCTTTCCTGGCTCTAACGCTAACCTGTAGGCTTGAAAGTGTGTCAATACCAGAAGAAGGGTATCCATCCCCTGGGAATATTTAGTATTCTAACTAGCACTAAACAGTTTTACAAAACGTTTAGCCGTCTTAGTTGAGAGTGGAGGGCTACCACCATAAAGACATCATACAATATCATTTCATTTTGCAGAATTATGAAAATGAAGAAGCCAGATTCTCAAGTGGACCTATGACACTGAATAGATGAACTTAATGGATGCTATCTTTCATCAAACTTTGGGATGACTACGCTACAGTCCTATGCAAAAGCACTACCTTTGAATCCAAGCTCTTAGGAAGACTTAATGCCAATGGAGAAAGTTGGGGATAAATAATGCCAAGCTTCTGTACGGTTTTCTTTGCTGGTCGTCAGAGAAAGTACTTGCCCCACACTGTAGCTTGCTGCAAAAGGATCCAACGGGAAATGTTGACAATTGCCATTAGATCAACCTTTTACTTGCCACATCTCTAGCCTTTGCAGCTAGAAAAAATAAAACTGATGAAATGATGGCAACAAGTTCTGTCTAAATATAGTCATCTTCTACAGGTTCTCCATTAACGTCACAATAATGGATAAATATGGCAACAACTCGTTGGAAAACCCCTTTCTTCATCTGCCGTAGCTCTGAAATCTCTTCACCGATGGTTTCCATACAAATGTCTGCAGAAAGCTGCCCTTTCCTCCTTGGTGCATATATTGTAGCTGGCAATAGAAAAGAACCAACAAAATAAACAATGTGTAAATTAAAGTCAAGGCCAACGGTTAATGGCAACCTGTCACAATGAAAAAACAGTTCAGTCTGCAGGCACCATATTATTACAGAGCAGGAGAAGCCGAGCAGATTAATATATAGTTTTACGTGAAAAGATTACATAAAACTTGTAATTTGTTAATTTAAATATATACATTTTTAATGCTAGGCAGTCATGTGGGCATCCTACTCATAGCTAACTGTATGACAATGCATACTTAAAGGCTACAGTATGTATACCTTTGGGGGGGGCAATTTTTTTTATATTGCATTTTAGTCATTTTGCACTAAAAATAATTTTTTAAACCGGTCTTTATTAAAATATGGCGTCCTTTATCTGTACAGAGCTGACATGCTCTAGTAACACCCTTTGGATTTTCTGTCTTTTCCGTCAGACCAGGAGCAGATGGGCTCCTTATCTCTGACATTATAAACACTCATTATAGCTCAGCTCTTATTTTACTGATGAGAATGTGGCTTAAATAACTGTTTATGACCTGTTAGTAGTTTAGAGAGGAGATAGCCAGCACAAAGTGAAAGTGAAAATACCAGTCACACAGTTAGAAAAACAGTAAACTTTTTGTGACAAAATGGGTCAATATTTGTAATAAAGGCCAATTTAAAAAATTATCTTTAGCCAGAAATGAGTAACATGCAATCATAAAAAATGTAAATGTATAAATTACAGGTTTTACTAAATCTTTTTTTCATAAAACCATATATTAATCTGCTCAGGTCTAGAACATGCTGCCTGGAGATTGCATTGCATTTAATAGTGAGAAGTTTGCTTTAAGGAACAGATGCAACATACTATTGAAATATGATGCATTTGAGGGGATACACAATTCCTAGTGAGTCTATCATTATCCTATTTGGGTAGCACTTTCGAACACTACTGTACACTTCACATATATCCACATAAAAGGCTGTATATCTTTGGAAATACATTTTATTACATACTGCATCTTTAACTGGTCCGGAGGGACAGCCTGTAATATAGTCCAGTGTTATATTCACAGGTCTGCTGTTTATCACTGGAAACAGACACGTCCCTTGCAGTGTCCTGGAGCTTAATTTCTTTTGTACACCAGATTGCTGTACTGTCCCTAGTGTAAATGCTGCACTACTCAGAAGACAAATCACCCGAGCAAGGTTTGTACAGACACTGAATAAGGAATGCTGAGAGATTTGAAGTGTGATGCAGCTCTGGATTATAAAACAGGATGTAACTTGGGATCTGTACATTTACAAGCAATCTCTACATTGGGACATTATGTAGAAAAATATCATATGTAAATGGCACGTTGTTCGAAAGAGAACCTTTTTAATTCAACTTACTTTTTTCATCATCCTCAAAGTCATATCTTGCATAGCTGTTTGGTTCAGCAGTTCTCAGTGAGCGTAACCAAGGAAAGTCTGTGATCATTGAGTACGGAGCACCATCCACCACACCTGGATAATACATTGATAGAAACAGTTCAGGTCAAAACTCAGTATGCCACAAAAAGTGCCACAAGGGACATATAGAAATCATATAGAGGCTTGTGACCCCTTTTCTTTTTTTTTAACCATCGGGGCTTATGATCGACTTATGCCACTGCATAAAAACAATATATACCTACAAAATACACTGCAATTGCAATGTGGAAAGACCCTTACCGGTCAAGGACATATCTGTTTTTTTACATAATGGGTGTCCACTTTTCACCAATAAACATCCCTTTTGACAAAAGTAAAGTTAAAAAATAGTCCTGACCACAAATCAGTTATTAGCTAGTTTCACCGGGTAAGAACATCTTTCAAAATCTTTAAGAAGGAAAAAATGTTAATTACCTTCCAGGGTGTAAATGTCTCGACCCCAGGGATATTTTGTATATTTCTTTACATCTTCTTCCGTGCGAGTGGCCTCGGGAAAGAATTCGTATTTAATGAGCTCTCTAAAGAGAAAATATCAAAAAGAGATAGGTCAATTCAAAGCTTTGCAGCTTTATAGTTTCAAGGGTAAAACAAAAAGAAAAATGGAGAGAGGATTATTCTAGGAATAAATCTTTACCAGAAAATAACCTGTCTAGTGCTACCGAGGGAGGGGGGTGCATCGGCGAGAGACCAAGAGAGGCAGTCAATTTTTGTCCTTCTTTAACCACTTCAGCCCCCCTAGCTTAAACACCCTTAATGACCAGGCCACTTTTTACAATTCTGCACTACACTACTTTCACCGTTTATTGCTCCGTCATGCAACTTACCAACCAAATGAATTTTACCTCCTTTTCTTCTCACTAATAGAGCTTTCATTTGGTGGTATTTCATTGCTGCTGACATTTTTACTTTTTTTGCTATTAATCAAAAATGACCGAAATTTTTGCAAAAAAATGACATTTTTCACTTTCTGCTGTAAATTTAAAAAGAAAAAAAAAACGTTTCTATATAAATTTTGGGCAAAATTTATTGTTCTACATGTCTTTGATAAAAAAAAAAAATCCAATAAGTGTATATTTTTTGGTTTGGGTAAAAGTTATAGCGTTTACAAACTATGGTGCAAAAAAGTGAATTTCGGCATTTTGAAGCAGCTCCGACTTTCTGAGCACCTGTCATGTTTCTTCAGGTGCTAGAATGTCAGGAAAGTATATATACCCCCCAAATGACACCATTTTAGAAAGAAGACACCCCAAAGTATTCGCGGAGGGGCATGGTGAGTTCATGTATCATTTCATTTTTTTTCACAAGTTAGCGGAAAATGACACTTTCTGAGGAAAAAAATAAAAATAATAAAGTTTCCATTTTTCTGGTAAAAAAAAAAATAAATATATCTCCCACGGACTCACTATGCCCCTCAGTGAATACCTTGGGGTGTCTACTTTCCGAAATTGGGTCATTTGTGGGGTGTGTTTACTGTTCTAGCATTTTGGGCGGGGCTAAATTGTGAGCCGCCATGTAAAAGCTAAAGGTACTCATTGGTTTTAGGGCCCCTTTGCGCACCCAGGCTGCAAAAAAGTGTCACTGATGTGGTATCGCCGTACTCAGGAGAAGTAGGGAAATGTGTTTTGGGGTGTATTTTTACATATACCCATACTGTGTGTGAGAAATATTTCTGTAAATGACAACTTTTTAAAAAAATTTATACAAAGTTGTCAATTTACAGAGATATTTCTCTCACCCAGCATGGGTATATGTAAAAATACACCCCAAAACACATTGCCCTACTTCTCATGAGTACGGAAATACCACATGTGTGACACTTTTTTGCAGCCAAGATGTGCAAAGGGGCCCTAAGACCAATGAGTACCTTTTAGGAAGGCATTTTACACATTTTTCTTCTCACGCTTTAGGGCCCCTAAAATGCCAGGGCAGTATAAATACCCCACATGTGACCCCATTTTGGAAAGAAGACACCCCAAGGTATTCCGTGAGGGGCATGGCGAGTTCATAGAAGATTTTTTTTTGGCACAAGTTAGTGGAAATTAATTTTTTATTGTTTTTTCTCACAAAGTCTCCCGTTCTACTAACTTTTGACAAAAAGTTCAATTTTTCATGGACTCACTATGCCCCTCAGCGAATACCTTGGGGTGTCTTCTTTCCAAAATGGGGTCATTTGTGGGGTGTTTGTACACCCCAAAACTCATTGCCCTACTTCTCCTGAGTTCGGCAATACCACATGTGTGCCACTTTTTTGCAGCCAAAATGCACAAAGGAGCCCAAATTCCAATGAGTACCTTTAGGATTTCACAGGGCATTGTTACACATTTAGATTCCAGACTTCTTCTCACGCTTTAGGACCCCTAAAATGCCAGGGCGGTATAAATACCCCACAAGAGACCCCATTGTGGAAAGAAGACACCCCAAGGTATTCCGTGAGGGGCATGGCAAGTTCACAGAAATTTATTTTTTTTTGGCACAAGTTAGCGGAAATTGAGATATATATATATATATATATATATATATATATTTTTTTTTTTTACAAAGTCTCAAATTTCCACTAACTAGTGACAAAAAATTAAATTTTACATGAACTCACCATACCCCTCACGGAATACCTTGGGGTGTCTTCTTTCTAAAATGGGTCACATGTGGGGTGTTTGTACTGCCCTGGCATTTGAGGGTCTCCGCAATCATTACACGTATGGCCAGCATTAGGAGTTTCTGCGATTCTCCTTATATTGAGCATACGGGTAATGAGATTTTTTTTTTTCGTTCAGCCCCTGAACGGCACAGATTTCGTCATTCGCATCGATCAATGTGGATGAAATAATCTCTGCCAAAAAATGTGCAAAAAAAAAAGTAGTAAGGCCCCATCACACGTCCGCAAAAACGTCCGCGTGAATGGGGCCGGCGGTGATGTGGAGAGCACACTATGTGCTCGCCGCATCAGCATTTGGGGAGCTGCGGCCGCAAACTTCCAGGTTTCGGCCCCCAAACATCCGGCCGCAGCTCCGCAAAAGATAGAGCATGTCCTATTCTTGTCCGCAATTTGATCCGCAAAACACATACGGACGTCTGAATGAGCCTTACAGGGGGATGATTAGTGACGGGGGGGGGTGACAGGGGGTGATCAGGGGTTAATCAGTGACGGCGGGGGTGGGGGGGGTGGGGCTGGGGAGGATTATGGATGGGGGGGGTCTGTGTGGTGATTGGTGCATCTACAAAAGTTTCCTTTGGTGGTCCCAAGCAAAAGGGACCACCAAAGGAACGAACAACAAGCATATCAGACGCTGTTAACAAAACAGCGTCTGATATGCCATTTTTTTTTAACTTCTACAGCCTGCCAGCGCATGATCAGCGCTGGCAGGCTGTAGTTAAAGTTCTCCCCGACGCGATCCTGTGAACGCGAAATCGTGCGTCTCGCGAGATGACGCGCCCGCGCGTCAAGGAGGAACAAACCGACCGCCGCCAGGACGCAATCCTGCGTTCGGCGGTCGGAAAGCGGTTAAAAGTACTACTTTACATATCTGTTCTTAGGAAGCATTGCCCCAAGAGCAATTTTACACGAGAAACACGCTTTGTGTGAAGACTATTTCCCGGACTGAAAACTACCCCTCTGAAGTGAACTCACAGCATCATAATGTTTTATGATGCTGTGTGTTCCTGACAGACAACGGGTCGGCTGAACTGTACTCGCAGTTCAGTCAACCCACGTTAAGGTTACTTTCACATCTCCGCTTTGTATTCCGGTTTTGAGATCAGCCAGAGGATTTCAAAACCGCAGCAAAACGCTTCAGTTCTTTCCCCATGCATTGTCAATGGAGACAAAACAGATCAGGATCCATCAGGATGCAAGATGCGGTTTTCTGTCCAGTCCTCAAAACTGACCAAATCGGATCCGGCACTCAAAACAATGTAAGTCAATGGTGTCGGATCAATTTTTTTTGGATCCTAAAAAAGCAAGATCAGGCACCCATTCACTTACATTGTTTTTAGTGACGGATCCAGTTTGTTCAGTTTCAATTTAATACAACTGCATGTAAACGGAACGGATGCATTCTGATGTATTAAATCAAATGGAAGTGTTTTGCTCCAGTTTTGAGATCCTCTGCAGGATCTCAAAACGGAATACAAAGTGCAGATGTGAAAGTAGCCTAAGGCAGGAACACACAGCATCATAGAATCATTATGATGCTGTGAGTTCACATCAGAAGAGCAGTGTTCAGTACGGTAAACACAGCAGTCACACAGAATGTGTTTTCCAGAAACACTATGGTACCTGAATGTCTGGAAGAATAATTATTACTTTCAGTGAAAATAATTACCAAGCTTCCCATGGATACTCCAAATTAATAAAAAAAAAAAAAAAAAGAAAATTGTATTTGCAATAAAATGGGAATTATAATGGTTAATGAAGATTTATTTTTGTGTAATTGTGACTCATGTTTTCTTTAAAACTGTTAGTGGATATTTCTTCTGATATAGAGACTGAATCCAGTAATTTAAAAAGTCACTGAGTTTTCAGAATCATAGAAACATAATAAAAGTTTTGATTGGTGGAGTCTGAGTGCTGAGACCCTAACAGATTGCAAGAACGAGGGGAGAGAAGTGCCCGCACATCGCGCTCTCACCCCACTGCAGAAGATGGAGAGGAGATGGGCCCATAGACTTTATATTGAGTCTGTCTCGCCTCCTCTCCTGCAGCAAAGAGAGAGCGAGCACGAAATGTGAGCTCTTCTCTCTCCCCATTACAGTCATCGGTGGGGGTCTCAGCACTTAAACCTCCACCAATCAAAACTATTGATAGGCCTCTATAACATAGCAAACGTTTGAAAACTCAGTGACCCTTTTATAGACAAATGCCAAAGTTTGAGGGTTAGATAGTTGAACAATATATCTAACAGTTGGGTATACCTAGATTCAGCCTTGTGGCCTTGTTTCTTCAGTCCAGTTTTGTACCTGACAACTGACTGTGGTGCCTGGCAAACTGTCATTTAAAGGGAATCTGCTACCAGTTTTATTTTGCCACCCTAACAGCTCCAGCGCATGCTGACTAGTCCACCTATTCATGAGCTTCTGGCTCTCCCCATACCCCTGACTCATATTTTTTTCCCTACTGAAATCAGCCATAGGTGGACTGAGAGAGCCAGTAGCTCATGAATATCAGGATTCATAGTTATGGTCTGGAGCTGTTCAATACAGGATTCTAGCAAAACAGCTAGGTCAATTAATGAACGTGATCCACCATATTGATAAAAGGATCTCTCAGTAGTTCATGCTGCCCTAACTTAGGACACCATACGACATGGTGATATTGCCATTAAAGGGGTTGTCCGGGTTCAGAGCTGAACTCAGACATACACATAATTTCACCCAGGCAGCACCCCTGATGTTAGAATCGGAGCATCTCATGCTTTGATGCGCTCCCTTGCCCTGCGCTAGATCGCACAGGGCAAGGGCTCTTTTGTTTGCAATAACACGTTGCCGGGTGGAGACTTCCGCCCGGCAGTGTGTTCGGTGATGAAATGCAGTACGATCTGCAGGCAGCATGTTATAGAGAAGGAGGAGCTGAGCAGATTGATATATAGATTTATAAGAAAAGATTCAGTAAGACTAATTTCACACTAGCGTTAATATTTTCCAGTATTGAGATCCGTCATAGGGTTTCAATACCGGAAAAAATAAGCTTCCGTTTTGTCCCCATTCATTGTCAACGGGGACAAAACGTAACTGAACAGAATAGAGTGCTCCAAAATGAATTCCATTCCTTTCTCATACTGTAGAGTAAACCGCAGCATGCTGGACTGAACGTGGAGAAAACAGAGATATAAATGAATAATTACAGGTATTACTGAATCTTTTCCCATAAAACTATAAATCAAACTTCTCAGCGCCTCCTGCTCTATAACAAGAGATCTGTCTATCAGTAGCAAACAGCACTTCCAGATGCCTGTGGGCTTAATTAATTAAAAGGCTCATGTGAGTTTCAACAGAGAAAAATAAATGATACCCCAGAACACTAGGAGGAAATAAACACAACGTATACTCACTGATTGACGTTTGCTATAGTGTCCATCCAGCTGCGGACGCGCACTTTATTTCTAACATTAGGAGGATTGCTAAATTCATGTATCATACAGATGTGATAAGGGTATGGACCACTAAATATTTTTCTTTCTAATGTCAATGTGTCTACCTGTATAGAGAGAAAATGAAGAAAATGAAAACAAAGAAATAGAATCATTTAATGAACAAACAAGTGATTGATGCAGCACAGTAGTAAAATATCTAAAACTTTGCTTTTATTATTCCATTAAAAAGCAGCAAACATGTACTGCATACAACAGGAAAAAGCTGACTTTGGACGCATTTCATAGTCAATATATATATATATATATATATATATATATATATATATATATATATTATTTTACATATATTGTTTGTACAGATGAACCAGGCACCTTCGGGCGTTTTGAAATTGCACCCAAGGTTGAGCCAGACTTGTGCAAGTCCACAGTTCTCTTCCTGATATCTTGGCTGATTTCTTTAGACTTTCCCATGACACAAAGAAGCAGTGTGTTTCAGGTGTGCATTTAAATACATCCACAGGTGTGTCTGTAATTAACTCAGATATTGCCAACAAACCTAACAGAAGCTTCCAAGCACGTGACATCATCATATGGGCAGTCCAGAATTGTTTATAGGCATAGTAATCTTAGTGTATGTAAAGTTAAATGCCTGATAGTGTTTCGTTGAAAAAGCTTACTTGCTGCATGGGACGTAGGTAGATGATTCGATTTCGTTCAGGGGGCATTCTAAGGATCTGGTCAAGAACTTGTTCCATGTTAAGCTTCTTACATTGAGCATAATCAAAGCGATTGACTATTGGAGCATTCTCCACCTTTAAGTGCTTCAGTACACGGCATCGTGTTGCTGGAAAATGAAAAATAATACAGTTCAATCGTTAAAACTTTTAATTATACACATACTAAAAGTCATAGAGTAATGCTATAATTATAGAAAACATTGTGGTGCTAATGCTACGCTTATTTAGCAAATTTGAGATTCCTTGCAAATACATTTTGCACAAATTTTTTGGGCCCGTCTGCCAAACGTCAAGGCGATCTCTATAAGACAGGAATCTAACACCAGTTGGTCTGGACTGATATGACCTCCGTTGATAGGACAAAGTTGTAGAGAACGCAATATAAAGGGGTTGTCCCACGAAAAATATTCAGCAATTTTCAAATCAGCACTTTGATCTGAATACTTTTGTAATTGCATTATAAATTTAGCATAGCCACTGAGTTATTCAATAAAATGCATCTGTATAGAAATAAAATAAAATCCACCTGCTGTTTGTTCTTTTACTTATCCTTGCAGTAATGGATGCACATGCTTAGTTCTATCCTTCAACTACCTCCTGAGCAGTGACAGGGAGAGAGCTGCAGCAAAGAAGACATGCCCCCCGAGCTGCAGTACAAAGGACATGCCCCAAGAGCTGCCAGCTTGATATAAAGCTAGAAGAGCAATTGAAGAAATCAATGGGGAGATCCCTGGATCCATGTAAGGTACTGGGCTGGTTCCACCTTTGTCATGTATTATATGATGTCTGATTTTCAGTTTTTACATTAATCATGGGATAACCCCTTTAAGTTTACAATGTTCTCTAACGCAGCTGCCACTTGACTCTGCAGTAGGACACTGATGGCATAGCCTAGGGCAAACCATTTAATTCATATGGACATATCCCAGGAAGTAACAAAAGCAAAATACGAACCCTGCAAAAGTGGAGTGAATTAAGGTAGATTTAAAATGATCAAGCATTATGTACATTTACATTAATACTTTGATTATCAAAGTATTTGCAGAGCAAGTTTTTATTTCATACCGACCAGCAATCTGAAATAAACTTACCATGGATGAACATCATTTTGGGGCAATCCTTTAGGACCAAATCTGTGATGCCACAGTTAGTTAAGGTAATACCCACAAGGTTCTTCGATTTAAGATTCAAAACCTAGAAAAACATATTTACTCCATATATAGAATGTAATACACACTATGCAGTCTATTTTCAGTAACATCACATGCTTATCTACGGACATGCTTCTTACATGTTAGTGTTATCCGAACCAAGTTTCAGACTGAAATCTTCATTCATTCATTTTCAGAACCTCTGATATGCATCTTACATCCTGCTCCTAGCTTCAGACTATTGTCATGTAGTCATGTGCCTCTCAGTAATACAATCTTAACTGCTTCACTACCAGAGTGTTTACCCCCCTTCCTTAACAGGCCAACAGACAAGTTTTCAGTTTTAGCAATGTGCCTATCTATAACTGCAAATAACTAAATTCTGAGCCAATCTACATGTATTTGAAAATTTCCATATGAGACATTAGGCCTTTCTTTTTTTGCAATTAGAGCACAGATACAATATTTAAAAAAAAAGCAAAAACTGAAAAAAATTATGAAAAATGCTTCCTTATTGATTTTTTTTTCTAGCTGTTACAAAAGATTTCAAAGCAAAACAATTACTGTCTGTTCGAACTCTGAAAATGGATCTACTTTAATTTATCTACTGGCTGGGCCACCACAAGACTGGAGCGCATTTTGGCAGCTTTTTTTTCTATTCTATTTCTGGTTTTACTGTAGTGCAGTGAAGATGTTATATAGTGCCAAAACATTAGAAACTCCTTCAAAGTGACTTAAAAAAAAAATGTTGACCTGAAAGGTATTCATCTAAACGAAAATTGGACATTTTAAACTTTTGGTATTTTTTCCCCCTTAGACATGAACAAAAATATGCATGTGCTTGTATATTTTAACTACTACAGGACCGCCTAACGCAGGGATGCGTCCTGCGGGCGGTCCTGTAGCTCTGAGTTGACGCGTCGGCGCGTCATCTCGTGAGAGCCGAGATTTCCTGTGAACGCGCGCGCGTGAGCGTTCACAGAGAAGCGCGGCACGGCAGTTCGGCTACAGCCTGCCAGCGATGATCCATCGCTGGCAGGCTGTAGATGCGAATAAAATCGCATCAAACAGCTATATCAGACACTGTTTTATGAACAGCGTCTGATATAGCTGCTAACTGGTCCTCTGGTGGTCCCATTTTCTGGGATTGACCACCAGAGGACCAGGTAACACAGTAAAGTTGCACCAAACACTACACTAACCCCCCCCCCTCAACTATTAACCCCTTGATCACCCCATCTAGACCCCCTGATCACCCCCCTGTCATTTATCACACCCCTTGTAAGGCTCCATTCAGACGTCCATATGTGTTTTGCGGATCCGTGGATTCACGGATCCGTGGATTCACGGATCCGCGGATTCTCAAAACACGGACACCGTCAATGTGCTTTCCGCATTTTGCAGATCCGCACATTGGCAGAACTATATAGAAAATGCTTTTTCTTGTCGGCAATTGCGGACAAGAATAGGACATGTTCTATATTTTTGCGGAACGGAAGTGCAGACCCGGAAGCGCGGATCCGTAATTCCGGATCCGAGCGGGACAAAGTCTGTCCCCATAGAAATGAATGGGTCCGCAATTCTGTTCCGCAAACAGAATTGCGGACGTGTGAATGGGGCATAAGGGTTCCCTATCACCGCCAGTTAGTTAGCTACTTGTTAGGTAGCTAGCACCCAGCCCACCGAACCGCAGTCCCTAATTTTGGCAGAGAGTTTTTCATCCACATTGCGAATGAAAAAATCTGTGCCGTTCATTTTTTTTTTTTTCAGCGCAGAGGCTGAACGGGAAAAAAAAATCTCATTACCCGTATGCTCAATATACGGAGAATCGCAGAAACTCCTAATGCTGGCCATACGTGTAATGATTGCGAAGACCCTCAAATGCCAGGGCAGTACAAAAACCTCACAAGTGACCCCATTTTAGAAAGAAGACACCCCAAGGTATTCCGTAAGGGGTATGGTGAGTTCATGGAAAATTTTATTTTTTGTCACAAGTTAGTGGAATATGAGACTGTAAAAAAAAAAAAAAAAAAAAGAAAGTTTCCGCTAACTTGTGCCAAATTTTTTTTTTTCTGTGAACTCGCCATACCCCTCACAGAACACCTTGGGGTGTCTTCTTTCCACAATGGGGTCACATGTGGGGTATTTATACTGACCTGGCATTTTAGGGGTGCAAAAGCGTGAGAATCCAAATGCGTAAAAATGGCCTGTGAAATCCTAAAGGTACTCATTGGTTTTAGGGCCCTTTGCATCTTGGCTGCAAAAAGTGCCACACATGTGGCATCGCCGTACTCAGGAGAAGTAGGGCGATGTGTTTTGGGGTGTATTTTACATATACCCATGCTGGGTGTGAGAAATATCGCTGTAAACGACAACTTTTACATTTTTTTATTCAAAGTTGTCAATATACAGAGATATTTCTCTCACCCAGCATGGGTATATGTAAAAATACACCCCAAAACACATCGCCCTACTTCTCCTGAGTACGGCGATGCCACATGTGACACTTTTTGCAGCCAAGATGCAGCAAGGCCCAAATTCCAATGAGTACCTTTAGGAGGGCATTTTACGCATTTTCTTCTCACGCTTTAGGACCCCTAAAATGCCAGGGCAGTATAAATACCCCACATGTGACCCCATTTTGGAAAGAAGACACCCCAAGGTATTCGCTGAGGGGCATAATGAGTCCATCAAAAATTAAACTTTTGTCAAAAGTTAGCGGAAAGGGAGACTTTGTGAGAAAAAACAATAAAAATCAATTTCCACTAACTTGTGCCAAAAAAAATCTTCTATGAACTCGCCATGCCCCTCATGGAATACCTTGGGGTGTCTTCTTTCCAAAATGGGGTCACTTGTGGGGTATTTATACTGCCCTGGCATTTTAGGGCCCTAAAGCGTGAGAAGAAAAATGCGTAAAAATGCCCTCCTAAAGGTACTCATTGGAATTTGGGCCCCTTGCGCATCTTGGCTGCAAAAAGTGTCACACATGTGGTATCGCCGTACTCGGAGAAGTAGGGCAATGTGTTTTGGGGTGTATTTTACATATACCCATGCTGGGTGAGAGAAATATCTCTGTAAACTGACAACTTTGAATAAAAAAATGTAAAAAGTTGTCGTTTACAGCAATATTTCTCACACGCAGCATGGGTATATGTAAAAATACACCCCAAAACACATTGCCCTACTTCTCCTGAGTACGGCGATACCACATGAGTGACACTTTTGCAGCCAAGATGCAAAGGGCCCTAAACCAATGAGTACCTTTAGGATTTCACAGGCCATTTTTATGCATTTGGATTCTCACACTTTAGGAGCCCCTAAAATGCCAGGTGAGTATAAATACCCACATGTGACCCCATTTTGGAAAGAAGATACCCCAAGGTATTCCGTGAGGGGCATGGTGAGTCCACAGAATTTTTATTTTTTGGCACAAGTCAGCGGAAATTGTTTTTTTTTTTTTTTAATTTTGTTTTTACAAAGTCTCATATTCCACTAACTTGTGACAAAAATAAAATTTTACATGAACTCACCATACCCCTCACAGAATACCTTAGGGTGTCTTCTTTCCAAAATGGGGTCACATGTGGGTATTTATACTGTCCTGGCATTTTAGGGGCCCCTAAAGCGTGAGAAGAAGTCTGGAATCCAAATGCGTAAAAATGCTCTGTGAAATCCTAAAGGTACTCATTGGTTTTAGGCTTTAGCGCTTCAGGCTGCAAAAAGTGGCACACATGTGGTATCGCCGTACTCAGGAGAAGTAGGGCAATGTGTTTTGGGGTGTTTTTTTATATATACCCATACTTTGTGTTAAAAATATCTCTGTAAACGACAACTTTTAAAAATTTTTATACAAAGTTGACAATTTACAGAGATATTTCTCTCACCCAACATGGGTATATGTAAAAATACACCCCAAAACACATTGCCCTACTTCTCCTGAGTACGGCGATACCACATAAGTGCCGCTTTTGCAGCCTGAGTGCAAAGGGCCCAAATTCCAACGAGTACCTTTAGGTTTTACATGGCGGCTCACAATTTAGCCCCGCCCAAAATGCCAGAACAGTAAACACACCCCACAAATGACCCAATTTCGGAAAGTAGACACCCCAAGGTATTCACTGAGGGGCATAGTGAGTCAGTCTGAGATTTTTTTTTTTTTGCCAGAAGTAATCACAAATTGAAACTTTGTTTTTTTTTTTTTTCTCGGAAAGTGTCATTTTCCGCTAACTTGTGAAAAAAAATGAAATGATACATGAACTTACCAAGCCCCTCCGCGAATACTTTGGGGTGTCTTCTTTCTAAAATGGTGTGATTTGGGGGATATTTATACTATCCTGACATTCTAGCACCTGAAGAAACATGACAGGCGCTCAGAAAGTCAGAGCTGCTTCAAAATGCCGAAATTCACTTTTTTGCACCATAGTTTGTAAACGCTATAACTTTTACCCAAACCAATAAATATACACTTATTGGACTTTTTTTTTATCAAAGACATGTAGAACAATAAATTTAGAGAAAAATTTATATAGAAATGTATTTTTTTTTTAAATTTTACAACAGAAAGTGAAAAATGTCATTTTTTTGCAAAAATTTCGGTAATTTTTGATTAATAGCAAAAAAAGTAAAAATGTCAGCAGCAATGAAATACCACCAAATGAAAGCTCTATTAGTGAGAAGATAAGGAGGTAAAATTCATTTGGGTGGTAAGTTGTATGACGGAGCAATAAACGGTGAAAGTAGTGTAGTGCAGAATTGTAAAAAGTGGCCTGGTCATTATCCCTGGGTTCAGACCTGAGCGTTCTAAAAACGCGCGTTTTACGCGCGTTTTTGTCGCGCGTATTTCAGCGCGTTTTTGCAAATAGGAAACGCGCGTTCTTGTGATTGACTACTGTGGTGTCAATCACAAAGCAGCGATCAACGCCCCAAAGAAGCTCAAGTACTTGTTTATGCGTTGGGCGTTTTACAGCAGCGTTCAAGCGCGCTGTAAAGCGCTCAAGTGTGAACCACTCCCATAGGGATGCATTGGTTTTAATCTGTTGAGCGTTTTACAGCGCGTTTGAACGCGCTGTAAAACGCTCAGGTGTGAACCCAGGGTAAGGGTGTTTAAGCTAGGGGGGCTGATGTGGTTAAGCATAAAAAGCTATACTAAATATTGTTAAACTTTAAAAAAAAAAAAAAAAAAATTCTGGGTTTACAAAGTGTGCTATACTATTCCTAAAACTAATAACTATAGCTATAATTTGTTGGTTTTTTTTTTTTAACTTTTTATCTATTTTCATTTTTTTTTAAACGAAAAAAAAAAAAAAAGGGGGAATTAACCCCTTCCTGTCACAGTCAAGGCATGAATGGGTTAATTCACAGCGCACTTTATAGCAAGCAGGGTTCACTCTCACATAACTAAAAGTGCCCTTGCCAGATTTATATACTTTCACTTCATACAGGACTTCATCACATGCCCTTCATACTTTGTCACATGCCCAGAGACCACTTTAGCTGGCCTTGGGGATCTTCACTGTGACTGCTGCTCTCTAATGACAGTGCAGAGCCAGCAGATTGTTATGTAACCCATCATCTATACACGGTGGGTTACAGTTGACAGCCTAATGTCCCAACGTATAAAGTTGTGCGGCAGTAGGCAAGTAGTTAATATAACTCTCATGTATCAACATAGCTTCATTCCTGGACAGATTTCTTCTTTTACAGTCTAAGAGGGATCTCTTCTCCGCTGAGTTGACAGACACTGATGTTAATAAGAGATTAGAGCCCAGGGTCTGCTGTAGATGTTCTCCTTTCTCTCTGCACAGCCTATGTGATTGACCCCCTTCTGCCTGAGCCTGGCATGTGCTTTTTTCCATATCTAAAGCCCATGTGATATGCCCTCCTTGGATACTCTTAACCCCTTCAAGATCAAGCCAGTTTTCACCATAAGGACCAAGCCACATTTTGCAAATCTGACATGTTTTACTTTATGTGGTAATAACTCTGGAACGCTTTTACTTATATAAGCAATTCTGAGACTGTTTTCTCGTGACATATTGTACTTCATGTTAGTGGTAAATTTGAGTCAATATGTTTCACCTTTATTTATTAAAAAAAATCCCAAAAAGAAAATTTAGAATTTTAGAAGCAATTCTTAACATTTTTAAGAAAATTTCCAAAACCCACTTTAACCACTTCAGCCCCCCTAGCTTAAACACCCTTAATGACCAGGCCACTTTTTACAATTCTGCACTACACTACTTTACCCGTTTATTGCTCCGTCATGCAACTTACCACCCAAATGAATTTTACCTCCTTTTCTTCTCACTAATAGAGCTTTCATTTGGTGGTATTTCATTGCTGCTGACATTTTTACTTTTTTTGCTATTAATCAAAAATTACCGAAATTTTTGCAAAAAAAATGACATTTTTCACTTTCTGTTGTAAATTTTTTTAAAAAAACTACATTTCTATATAAATTTTTCTCTAAATTTATTGTTCTACATGTCTTTGATAAAAAAAAAGTCCAATAAGTGTATATTTATTGGTTTGGGTAAAAGTTATAGCGTTTACAAACTATGGTGCAAAAAAGTGAATTTCGGCATTTTGAAGCAGCTCTGACTTTCTGAGCGCCTGTCATGTTTCTTCAGGTGCTAGAATGTCAGGAAAGTATAAATACCCCCCAAATCACACCATTTTAGATAGAAGACACCCCAAAGTATTCACGCAGGGGCATGGTGAGTTCATGTATCATTTCATTTTTTTTCACAAGTTAGCGGAAAATGACACTTTGAGAAAAAAAAAAAAAATAATTCAATTTCGGCTAACTGCTGGCAAAAAAAATAAAAAATCTCAGACGGACTCACTATGCCCCTCAGTGAATACCTTGGGGTGTCTACTTTCCGAAATGGGGTCATTTGTGGGGTGTGTTTACTGTTCTGGCATTTTGGGCGGGGCTAAATTGTGAGCCGCCATGTAAAAGCTAAAGGTACTCGTTGGAATTTGGACCCCTTTGCGCACCCAGGCTGCAAAAAAGTGTCACTTATGTGGTATCGCCGTACTCAGGAGAAGTAGGGCAATGTGTTTTGGGGTGTATTTTTACATATATCCATGTTGGGTGAGAGAAATATCTCTGTAAATTGTCAACTTTGTATAAATTTTTTTAAAAGTTGTCGTTTACAGAGATATTTCTCACACAAAGTATGGGTATATATAAAATACACCCCAAAACACATTGTCCTACTTCTCCTGAGTACGGCGATACCACATGTGTGCCACTTTTTGCAGCCTGGATGCTAAGAAGCCCTAAAACCAATGAGTACCTTTAGGATTTCACAGGGCATTTTTACACATTTGGATTCCAGACTTCTTCTCACGCTTTAGGGGCCCCTAAAATGCCAGGACAGTATAAATACCCCACATGTGACCCCATTTTAGAAAGAAGACACCCCAAGGTATTCCGTAAGGGGTATGGTGAGTTCATGTAAAATTTTATTTTTGTCACAAGTTAGTGGAATATGAGACTTTGTAAAAAACAAAAACAAAAAAAAAAATATCAATTTCCGCTAACTTGTGCCAAAAAATAAAAATTCTGTGAACTCGTCATGCCCCTCACAGAATACCTTGGGGTGTCTTCTTTCCAAAATGGGGTCACTTGTGGGGTATTTATACTGCCCTGGCATTTTAGGGGCCCCTAAAGCGTGAGAATCCAAATGCGTAAAAATGGCCTGTGAAATCCTAAAGGTACTCATTGGTATCGCCGTACCCGGGAGAAGTAGGGCAATAAGTTTTGGGGTGTATTTTTATATATACCCATACTGTGTGTGAGAAATATTGCTGAAAACGACAACTTTTTACATTTTTTTATTCAAAGTTGTCAATTTACAGAGATATTTCCCTCACCCAGCATGGGTATATGTAAAAATACACCCCAAAACACATTGCCCTACTTCTCCTGAGTACAACGATACCACATGTGTGACACTTTTTTGCAGCCAAGATGCGCAAAGGGGCCCAAATTCCAACGAGTACCTTTTAGGAGGGCATTTTTACGCATTTTTCTTCTCACGCTTTAGAGCCCCTAAAATGCCAGAGCAGTATAAATACCCCACATGTGACCCCATTTTGGAAAGAAGACACCCCAAGGTAATCCGTGAGGGGCATGGCGAGTTCATAGAAGATTTTTTTTTTGGCACAAGTTAGTGGAAATTGATTTTTTAGTGTTTTTCTCACAAAGTCTCCCTTTCCGCTAACTTTTGACAAAAGTTTAATTTTTCATGGACTCATTATGCCCCTCAGCGAATACCTGAGGTGTCTTCTTTCCAAAATGGGTCACAGGTGGGGTATTTATACTGCCCTGGCATTTAGGGGCCCTAAAGCGTGAGAAGAAAAATGCGTAAAAATGCCATCCTAAAAGGTACTAATTGGAATTTGGGCCCCTTTGCGCATCTTGGCTGCAAAAGTGTCACACATGTGGTATCGCCGTACTCAGGAGAAGTAGGGCAATGTGTTTTAGGGTGTATTTTTACATATACCCATGCTGGGTGAGAGAAATATCTCTGTAAATTGACAACTTTGAATAAAAAAATTAAAAGTTGTCGTTTACAGCTGATATTTCTCACACAAAGTATGGGTATATATAAAAATACACCCCAAACACATTGCCCTACTTCTCCTGAGTACGGCGATACCACATGAGTGACACTTTTTGCAGCCAAGATGCGCAAAGGGCCCTAAAACCAATGAGTACCTTTAGGATTTCACAGGACATTTTTACGCATTTGGATTCTCACGCTTTAGGACCCCTAAAATGCCAGGACAGTATAAATACCCCACATGTGACCCCATTGTGGAAAGAAGACACCCCTAGGTATTCCGTGAGGGGCATGGCGAGTTTAGAGAAAAAAATTTGGCACAAGTTAGCGGAAATGGTATTTTTTTTTTTTTTTTACAGTCTCACATTCCACTAACTTGTGACAAAAAATAAAATTTTACATGAACTCACCATACCCCTCACAGAATACCTTGGGGTGTCTTCTTTCTAAAATGGGGTCACTTGTGAGGTTTTGTACTGCCCTGGCATTTTAGGGTCTCCGCAATCATTACACGTATGGCCAGAATTAGGAGTTTTGCGATTCTCCTTATATTGACCATACGGGTAATGAGAATTTTTTCCGTTCAGCCTCTGCGCTGAAAGAAAAAAATGAACGTCATAGATTTTTCCATTCACATTGATCAATGTGGATGAAAAAATCTCTAAAAAATGTGCAAAAAAAGAGGGAAAAGCTATAAAGCTGCGATCGCTAAGGGACCCTAAGGCCTCATTCAGCGTCCGCAATTCTGTTCCGCAAAATTTTGCGGAACAGAAGTGTGGATACATTCAATTCTATGGGGACAGACTTTGTCCCGCTCGGATCCGTAATTGCGGATCCGTAGTTGAAGATCATAAAAGTATAGAACATGTCCTATTCTTGTCCGCAGTGCGGACAAGAAAGAGCATTTTCTATATAGTTCTGGCAATGTGCGGATCCGCAAAATGCGGAAAGCACATTGCTGGTGTCCGTGTTTTGCGGATCCGATTCGGATCCGTGGATCCGCAAAACACATGCGGACATCTGAATGAGCCTTACAGGGGGTGATCAGTGACAGGGGGGTGACAGGGGGTGATCAAGGGGTGACATGGGAGATCAGGGGTTAATCAGTGACAGGGGGTGGTGGGTGGGTGGGGCAGTGGGGTTGTGTGGTGATTGGTGCACTTTGATATTTTTCTCTGGTGGTCCCAAGCAAAGGGACCACCAGAGAAGCGAGCAGCAAGCAGATCAGACGCTGTTCACAGAACAACGTCTGATCTGCGATTTTTTCTGCCATATACAGCCTGCCAGCGCACGATCGGCGCTGGCAGGCTGTAGTATAACTACATGCGAGCTCGCCGATGGCGCGCATTGCGCATGTGCGGGCGCGTCCTCGCGTCATCTCGCGTCTCGCGAGATGACGCCTAGATGCGTCCGATCAGAGCTACAGGGCCGCCGCCAGGACGCAATCCTGCGTGCGGCGGTCCTGTAGCAGTTAAGGACCAGATCAGTTTTGAAGTCATTTTGTGGGGCTTACATAGTAGAAACACCCCATAACTGACGCCATTTTAGAAACTACACCCTTCAAGTTATTCAAAACTGATTTTACAAACTTTGTAAACCCTTTAGGTGTTCCACAAGAATGAAAGGAAAATGTAGGTGAAATTTCAAAATTTCCCTTTTTTGGCAGATTTTTCATTTTAATCTATTTTTTCCCTGTAGCACAGCAAGGTTTAACAGCCAAAGAAAACTCAATATTTATTACCCTGATTCTGCAGTTTACAGAAACACCCCATATGTGGCTGTTAACTGCTGTATGGCTACACGGCAGTGTGCAGAGGGAAAGGAGCGCCATATGGGTTTTGGAGGACTGATTTAACTGGGATAATTTTAAGTTGCCATGTCACATTTGAAGCCCCCCCTTATGTACCACTTGAGTAGAAACTCCCAAAAAGTTACCCCATTTTCAAAAATTACGAGATGAGGTGACAGTTTTATTGGTACCATTTTTGGGTACATATGATTTTTTGATAATTCAATATGACACTTTTTTGGTGCAAGATGACCGAAAAATGGCTATTTTGGCAAAGTTTTAATTATTTTTTTTTTAACAGCGTTCAACTTAGAGGGTAGATAATGTGATATTCTTATAGAGCAGGTTTTTATGGATGCAGCGATACCTAATATATCTAATATGTTTTTTTTATGTATTTCAGTTTTACACAATAAAAGCATTTTTGAAAAAAAAATCATGTTTTAGCATCTCCATTTTCTGAAGGCCATTTTATTTTTTTGGCCGATTGTCTTATATAGGGGCTCATTTTTTGCAGGAAGAGATGACGGTTTGATTGGTACTATTTTAGGTTGCATTTTTGATTGCTTGGTATTACACTTTTTGTGATGAAAGGTGGCAAAAAAAATTTTTTTACACAATTTTTCACCTTGGGGGTTTTCACCTTATAGAGCAAGTCATTACAGACGTGGAGATACCAAATATGTCTACTTTTATACATTTATTTCAGTTTTACACTATAAAGGCATTTTTGAGGAAAATAATCAAGTTTTAGTGTCTCCATTTTCTGAAAGTCATATTTTATTTTTTTATCGTTTGGGCAGTTATCCTATGTAGGGGCTAATTTTTTGCGGAAAGAGATGATGGTTTGATTAGTACTATATTGAGGTACATATGTCTTTTTGATCACTTGGAATTACTTTTTGTGATGTATGGTGACAAAAAAAATTGCATTTTTGGTACAGTTTTTATTTTTTTATGGTGTTCACATGTTAGGCCATGTGATATTTTTATAAAGCTGGTTGTTATGGACATGGCAATACCTAATATGTATACTTTTTAAAACAATTTATTTCAGTTTTACACAATAAAAGCATTTTTGAAGAAAAATAAATCATGTTTTAGTGTCTCCATTTTCTAAAAGCCATTTTTTTTGGGCGATTGTCTTAAGTAGGGATTCACTTTTTGCGGGAAGAGATGACGGTTTGATTGGTACTATTTTGGGGTACATAAGTCTTTTCGATCGCTTGGAATTATGCTTTTTGTGATGTAAGGTGACAAAAAATAGCTGTTTTTAATTATTTTTTTTTTTTCTGTGGACTGCATCGGGACTGCCATGGCAACTATCGGCCCCCTGTCAGTGCAGCACAGGGGGTGGGGGGGTTTATGGAGCCAGAGGGAGCCCACTGCCTCTGTAAACCCCGCAAGTCAGAATCAGAGCTGACTGCGGCATGTGAAAGGGTTAATCCCCTGGCATCGCCGCATAGAGCAATGTCGGCAGATGCGGCAGGGGCCCAGCTATCAAGAAGCCGCATTCCCTCACGTACATGCACGTGAAAATGCGTGAAGGGGTTATAGTCCTATAAGATCAAGTGATTTTCGGGACAATTACCTGGAACAAGTGTACTCTAGGAACACTCACTACGAATAACTGGACCATATAATCATGCTGCCAATTATCCGATAAATGAGCAAGTCAGCTGATTTGCATCTTTCTTCAGGATGAAAGATGCAAAACTATTGCCCCCTTTTGCTGCCAATATTGAATAGAAGTGAAAGTTCACTTTGCATTTGACTGTGTAATAGGCTGATGCAAACGAGCGTTGGTGAAAGTGTTTACTGTCTACCCACGCATGTCCTGTCTGAATATAGAGCAGTGCAATAAGACTTTAATCTGGAAAGTAGGGAGGGGGAGAACAGAAAGAGCCCACAAAGCTGGGAACAGTTACTATCAAAACTATTGCAAATGGACATCCACCTACAGTATGTGATGTAGTTACACATACTGACTATATAGACATAAGACTACATAGAAAGTTGCTTTCATTTTTTATTTCGGACACTCATTTTATTTAGGAAACAATAATAATAAAGTCACTGCAGAGATGCCCATAGCCTTTAAAGTGTAACTGTTGTTTTAGATTAATTTTTAATATAGTGTAGGGACAGGGATGTTAAACATTTTTGTAGTATGCTTTACTAGCAAAAGATGTTTCTTTATACCATAAAATAGGGAGTAAAGAGTCCTAGCACAGCTCTAAGTGAGTGATACTAAGAAAAGTCTGTCTTCAGCATTCTACTAAGTGCTGAAGACGCCTGAGTGTATGGTCAGATAGGCAGGGTGATGTATAGTGATAGTAGGTCACGCGTACATACCAAAGGGCTTGGTTAGTGACAAGTGGCAGGCTGCATGTCTCAGTAGGTTACACACATGCATCTTGAGCATCCAGAAGAAGTGAAGACAGACTTTTCTTGGTAACGTTCACTTACAGCTTTGCTAAGCCCTGTTTTCTAGTACAAAGAAACGTCTTTCCCTAATAAAAGTGTTTAAAGGGTTTGGCCAGTTTATATTACTATTTGTGCTGATAACAGCGCATGCATGCAGCTATTAATAGGCAGAACATGGCCGCTGATGGATGATTCTGTCCATCAGCGGTCTGGGCACAGACAAGGAAACTACTGCATGTGCATTCTGTTTGGACGAAACCCTCCATCAGCAGCCATTTTCCGAGTGCAGCACCAGCATATTGGTTAGCAGTTTATATTAAACTATCCAACATCATTGCTCATAGTTTAATAATGATTATTACTAGCTGCATGCATTTGCTGGCCGACCCATTTAATATCCCTGTCCCTACACAATATTAGAAATAAAATTAAATGACAGTTACACTTTATGGCCTGTTCACACAGTGTTTTTTTTTTTTCCCGTGGAATTTCGGAAGACACCAACCCAAAAATTCCACCGTCAGCCGCATCATTTCTGCCTCCCATTCATTTCAAAGGAAGGCAGCGCTGAACAAAGCGAAACGCCGTGATCTTTAGTGCTGCCTCCCACTGAAACAGAAACGGATGCAGAAAGGATGTGCCTGAACTTTGGCGCAAGTCTCTATGCTCAAATTCCACTGGAGAAACTGTGAACTGGCCCTTAAAGTTGTAAAGCTCATTTGTCATTCACCAGTATGTATGAATAAAATAAAAAGATCCATATATATTGCTGAATTAACTAAATATATCATGTTCAGTTATAGATTCTACACAGTCTAAATGTAGGCTACACTATTAATTAAAAACAAATTTAAAACCACCTATAGTCAATGAAATGATCAGTGTGGATGGCTGTGCTGGCACAAATACAGATAGACAAAAGAAACTTAAATTTAGTAATTATCGTCATGCAGAAATTGTGTTTTTGAATAGTGATGAGAAGCTCCTGCTGCATGACTACTGGGGACAAATGCAAGTCTAAATTTACGTGTTCTGTAAAAATAACACTATTACTTTCTGTAAGGTGCTAGCCTGATCCGATGATACTAATGTGCTACTTGTTCATTCTTGTGTAAAGAACGGTTAAAACTGCTAAATGACTAATTGTTATCCAGTTTTCCATATGAATGGAGGTAAATTTACTGAGTAGTCTTTAAGGGGTTGGCCGATTTCAGGAGGGTGCACCACTGAGGCGAGTGAATGACTGCAGCGCTCATGTGTTGTCGACGTGATATCACTGCAAGCCAGGTAAACCGAGCCCGTCGGGTGCTGAATCTGTCAAGCAAGGCTACTTTCACACTTGTGGCAAACTTTTCCGGCATTAAGTTCCGTCGTCGGGGCTCAATACCGGAAAAGAACTGATCGGTTTTATTCCAATGCATTCTGAATGGATAGAAATCCGTTCAGGATGCATCAGGATGTCATCAGTTCAGTCACTGTCAGTCGTTTTAGACAGAGGAAATACCGCATGCTGCGGTTTTATCTCCATCCAAAATGCCAGAACACATGCGCAGACCCTTAAAACTGAAAAAACAAATACAAGACGCATCCGTCTATCCGCATGATAAGCAGAGAAACGGATCCGTTTTTGCAATGCATTTGTGAGACAGAGCCGCATCCGGATCCGTCTCCAAATGCTTTCAGTTTACATCCAGATTGCCGGATCCGCAAGTGTGAAAGCACCCCAAGAGTTGTTCGGGTTACTCCGGAAACCAGACAACCCCTTTAAGATGGCCATACAAATTAGAATCGTGTAGGTCAAACCTGTCAATTTAGGTCAAGCCAGCCAATTATCTAATGTGAGTGTTCTGTGGACTTAGCTTCTACTGAATCATGTAATGTGTATGGTAGAGTCCTGACTAGCTCGACAACTGATGGGGAAAGAAGGCTTGGGCATACTGGATTTTAACACGCCTGATCCCTGTATTTTTAATGAGTTGTTTTGGTGCTTTTCTGTGGATGGCATATCCTCAGGATAGGCCATCAACACCTGATTAGCGGGGGCATGATTACCTGCATACCTGCCAATCAGCTGTTCTGACCATTGTGTGTAGTTTATGGACCTGGTTACTGCAGTGCTTCTCCAGCTCAGTACACACAATGGATGGAACTGTAGTTCAGGTGCCGAAGTTACTTCAGAACAGCTGACTGGTGAGGGAGTATCAGGACCTTGCTGATCGGTTATGTGGTGCAATGTGTTTGAATGGGGAGGCACCACTTCCGGGAACACTTTATTTATTATTTATACATTTTGTACAGTTTATGGTGAATAGAAACAAAATAAAGTAAAAAAAACATTTCCTTAAAAAGGTATTAATAAAGTATTAATGAACACCTTTATGCTTCATGAAACAGCAAAAATAATTTTGGAAGCCCAACAAATAAAGAAAATTAGGGCCGTTAAACCACAACATGTGCTAAATTGCACATGTTAAATAAGCGTCTTGTAATTAAGGCCCTTTCAGGCCTTGCCATTTGGTTAATATGCTAAATCTTTACATTTATCCCATTTTGCCTCATAGCAGTTTAAACTCAACTGAGACATACGTGTATGAAGAAACCTTCTATAGGTGTCCTATAAGATCCTCCATTTCCTCCTCCTGCCTCTCATAATCCTGTTGGCTGCTGAAAGAGCCTCCTTTCTACTGCTGTTTGCAATATGTGGCAAACATTTTAAATGTACTACACTCCCCTGTATTGGTTTAGGCTACATTCACACTAGCGTTAATATTTTCCGGTGTTGAGATCAGTCATAGGGGCTCAATACTGGAAAAAAACGCTTCAGTTTTGTCACCATTCATTGTCGATGGGGACAAAACGTAACTGAACAGAATGCTCCAAAGTGCATTCCGTTCCGTTCTCATACCGGAGAGCAAACCGCAGCATGGTGCGGTTTGCTTTCCGTCAAGAGATGCGTCATGACCCACAATGCAAGTCAATGGGGACGGATCCGTTTTCTCTGACACAACAGAAAACGGATCTGCCCCCCCATTAACTTTCAATGGAGATTTTGCTATGTTAAAGATAATACAACCGGATCCATTCATAACGGATGCAGATGGTTGTATTATCAGTAACGGAAGCGTTTTTGCTGAACCCTGCTGAATCCAGCAAAAACGCTTGAGTGAAAGTAGCCTTAAAAGAGTGCGGACCACTGCGCATGCTATTCTGCCTTTAAATGGGTTGCTCAGGATTCCCTTCTATTTTAAATCCTCCAGCCCTGCCGGACCTGTGAAGAGAACCATACTTATTCTATTCTCCGTCACTGCTGAGGCCAGTCATTGACTGCAGCATGCACCTGACCCCATCTATTCCAGAAGTTTACCTGTAGCGACCGAAGTGCAGTGAAATATGTGGTGGACTCCACTATGTTATAGTGCAGGAGGAGCAGAGCAGATCGACATATATATATATATTTATGGGAACATATTCAGTAAAACCTGTAATTTATATATCTATATCTCAGATTTTTCCACTTTCTCTGAAGAACTATCGGTACAGGAGGGAGCTGTTATCAGTGATTGATAGCATTGTGTGTATAAGTGTGCCTACGGTGATAGCTGTCAGTCACTGATAACTCCTCCTCCCTGTACAGATAGCTTTTCTTAAGAAATGGAAAACGCAGAGATATAAATATATAAATTACGGGTTTTACAGAATCTTTCCCCATAAAACTATATATCAATGTGATCAGCTCATCCTGCTCTACAATATGCGTCTTCCAGATTGCACTGCATTTTGTGGTGACAGGTCCTTTTTAAAATAACAACCCTTCCAACAGATTCTGCTGACAGAAACTCCAAATACTGCTACTTGGAGTGCTGCCTCTGTACAAGATGAATATAGTAGATATCAGAAGGAACCATTCTGGATAGGTCATTAGTATCTGATTGTTTGGGTTCCAACACCCTGGACCCCAGCTGATCAGCTGTTTGAGAAGGCAGTGGTGCTCCTGTGAGCTTACCAAGCACAGCGCCGTACAATGTATAGCAGCTTTGCTTGGTATTACGCTCAGTCCCTTTCACTTGAATGGGGCAGAGCTGCTCCTAGGCCTCGTGACATATGAACGTTTCGTCACTCAGCCTAAGAAAAGCAGAGAGAAGGCAGTGGCACTCACAATAACACTGCTGCCATCTCAAGCAGCTGATTGTCAGGGGTCCTGGCAGTCGGATCCCTACCCATCAGATAATGAAGACCTATCCTGAGGATAGGTCATCAGTATAAAAATCTCAGAAAACAGCCCAGTAGGCTGTCCTATTAGTGACAGCTGGCTCTGTATGTTGTCACGCAGGGGCGGCTGCCAATCATTAAACAGGACCACAAACCACAAACTCAATTTGCTCAGAATCTTCTGCTCTATAAGGCCTCTTTCACACTTGCGTTCTGAGGATCCGGCAGGCACTTCCGTCCTGCCGGATCCGTTAGAACGCAAGTCGCCTGAAAGCATTAGAAGACTGATCAGGATCCTGATCAGTCTTCGAAATGCTTTGAGGTTACTATGGCAGCCAGGACGCTATTAAAGTCCTGGTTGCCATAGTAGTAGTGGGGAGCGGTATACTTACAGTCCGTGCGGCTCCCAGGGCGCTCCAGTATGACGTCAGAGCGCCCCATGCGCATGGATCAGGTGATCCATGCGATCACGTGATCCATGCGTGTAGGGCGCCCTGATGTCATTCTGGAGCACCCCGGGAGCCGCACGGATGGTAAGTATACTGCTCCCCCGCTCCCCACTACACTTTACCATGGCAACCAGGACTTTAGCGTCCTGACTGCCATGGTAACCAGTCAGAAAAAGCTAAACGTCGGATCCGGCGATGCGCCGAAACGACGTTTAGCTTAAGGCCGGATCCGGATTAATGCCTTTCAAAGGGCATTAATTCCCGATCCGGCCTTGCGGCAAGTGTTCAGGGTTTTTGGCCGCAGCAAAAAGCGCAGCGTGCTGCGGTATTTTCTCTGGCCAAAAAACGTTCCGGATTTCTCTCCATTCAGAATGCATTGGGATAATCCTGATCAGGATTTTTCCGGCATAGAGCCCCGACGACGGATCTCTATGCCGGAAAACAAAAACGCTAGTGTGAAAGAGCCTTAACACGATGCTTGCAGATTACTGCATTTCCATGGTGGCTAGATAGCAATTTCTAGTATTAGTGTGCATTTAATTGTGAATTCCTTAACATTGCTCCCTATACACCACATATATTTCTGTTGTATGTAACCCCTGCTACTCATTATGATGTAGCTCAAGTGTTGCTACACACAGGAGACGGACAACCACTGACTATTGGAAGTTTTATGAGACTTTATCCTGAAGAAACTATGAAACAATTCATTGAAAAAAGCCATGTGTGAAGTATAATATAGACTAATGTGTATAATATTCATGGCACTGTGAGATCTCCTACATATGGTATACAATATTTTATACACTGTGTAAATGTTGACATATATATATATATATATTTATATATTGTGAATCTACCTGGACATGGTCATCTTCAATAACTGGATCGCTAGTGCTTGTAGATTTATCGGCCGTGCGTTTCCTTTTTACAGCTTTTCTGCTTTTTGGCGTGGATTCTAAAAACAACATATTATATTAGAACGATGAAAGTGACTACTTATGACGAGATGGAAACTGACAGAAGAAGAAAATAAAATACAAATGGAACTCACCCCCATCAGAAATAAGAGACACCTGAGACAGCCTTGTTCTTGCTCTTGTGAGAGGCCTGTTTGGATTAGCACCCCCTTGCTGTACCCTGTTGTTTGCAGAAGATGCATTTGAATCCACCCCAATACCTGAATTAGTCCTGTTTGCTCCATTGTATGGAGTCCTGAGAGTGCATTCAGAGCCATCCCCTGGAGAGGAGTGACTGGTTGAAGGCTGTGGTAGGTCACAACTTCCGCTATTTCTCCTTTGTGAATTTTGTTCCTGCTTCACATTTTTGGAGCAATGAGGACATAATGCACCTGTCTCGTGTCCCTGAGCAGCATTGAGTTCCAAATCTTCTGATCTATTACATGTACATAAATCTACTTCCACGGCAGAATCAGGGCTCTCATTCAAAGACTGATCTGTCTCCATATTTTGGTCATTTGCATCTATAACGTCCCCTGCTGCATTCACTTCATTGGAACAATCTTTTCCTTTGCTTCTGTCTGAGGGGTCACTGGCTGCCTTCATATCAGCTTTTATCTGTTCACTTGTCACTTGGCACCCCTTTTCACAGCTACTTTCTTCACTTGGTGCAGTTTGCTGAGCTGGACTCTTCAAGGCAACATTGCACTTTTTCCTCAAAGGTGTTTTACCTTTACCACTTACAGCTGGAAGGAAGGTGAAAAAAAGGGTAGAAATGGACAAATATGTGGTTTGTGGTCACTGTCAACAGACTGCTCTCAGAACAGTACAGCAGACACTCGTGATCATACAGGAACTTATAATGCTAAGATCAGAATGCTCTTCTCTGGAGTCCTCACACAGGATGCTGCTCTGCAGAAAACCACTTATTATATATTAGACATAGGGGAAAATGAAATATTGGCTTTTGCTTAACCCGTTCGCTACCCATGCCGTACATGTACGGCGCTGAAGTGATGGACAAACATGGCGCCCGCTTGTGCGTGCAACGGGCGCCATGGCCAGCGGGTCTCCATTGTTTAAAGAGCAGAGACCTGCGGCTAATGACCGAGACCGGCAATAATGCCGATCGTGGCCATTAAAGCCTTTAGATGCCATGATCAAGTGCGATAATGGCATCCAAAAGAGCAAAAACCGTCTTACCAATGAGGATGCCGGTTATAGAATTCAATACACTTGGTCTCTCTGAAGAGACCCAGGGTATTGAAGCGGCAATTCTTATTTTGGCCAGCAGGTGGGAGGCGCCAACATAAGAAATTAGCAATTTTCCTCTCATCATGGATCCATCTATACCAAGATGGTTCAGCATAAAAAAAGTTTTGTAGCCTCAAACTTTAACTTAAACATCATGGGCATCCCCGCGTCCGAAAATGCTCATACTATTAAAATATTTTTTCAATACGACAAATGGCGTAACAGGAAAAAAAAAATAAAAACATTTTTTCATCGCTTCTCTTACCCAAAAATATGTAATAAAATGTGATCAAAAAGTCACACACACTCAAAAATCAATAAAAACTACAGATCTTCCAGCAAAAATTGAGCCCACACACAGCTCAGTAGATATATTACTATTAAAAAGTTATGGGGGTCAGAATTTTATTTATTTTTTATTTTTACACTATTTTAGATATAAAAAAAAAAACTATATGTATGTGGTATCCTTGTAATCGTACTGACCCAGAGAATGAAGGGCACAGGTCAGTTTTGCTGCAAAGGGAACGCTGTAGGAACAAAACCTGTAAAATGGTGAAGGAATTGCGTTTTTTTTTTTTTCCAATTCCACCCCATTTAAAATTTGTTTCCAGCTTCACACTACATTGCATGCCATAGTACATGGTGGCATTAGAAAGTACAACTTGTCCCGATAAAATAAGCCCTCATATGGATATGTGAACAGAAAAATAAAGTTAATGTCTCAAGGAAGATAGGGAAGAAAAATGAAACCGCAAAAAAGAAAAAACCTCCAGTATCCTAAGGGTTAAAATTGCAGCCAGTCAAGGAAAAACAACATGTGATCTTCACATCCAATTCTGCAGGTACAAGGACATATAAAGACTTTCCTACCTTATGACTCCACTGAAAAGCACTGTAGTCTAAGCTTTATGGACTATAGTAAGTATGGAGTTTCTAAGAATGTTTTTAGGTCATAAACAGAATAAAATACATTAGTATTAATATTATTAACTGAACGTTGTAGGAGCTGCCTGCTGAGACACAACTACTGCCCGAACAAGACCAAATTCAGAAACAGATGAGTGCACTAGAACACAACATACTATATACTCACCACAATCATTCGTGCTGTCCTGAGGTTCAGACAACTGAAAACCTTTACCTTCCTCTTGAGGATAGTGGTTGACAGATGCGTTGGCAGCATTGGAGCCGCTGCCAATGTCATCTTCATCCTCACTGTCAGAATCATGGACAGTGATTGGTGCCGTTTTTACAGCAGGCTGCAAACCACTGGGACCTGCGGTACACATACAGATGTGTCAGGACAGCCATTCATTTTAATACCTTAACCCTTTCGCTACCAGCTTCCCACTACATTTTATGCCACAATTAGTGGTGGCATTAGGAAGTACAACTTTCCCCACAAAAAAAAATTTAAATAAAAAACAAAAAAAAACAAAAAAAAAAACATAAAAGTTATGGCTTAAGGAAGATAGGGAAGAAAAATGAAAACACAAAAACGAAAAAACTTTCGGTAGCGAAAAGGTTAATATTAGTAAAGTGGAACTTAACTATTGGAAAATATAATTTCCCAGCTATTTAAATGTGATTACATTTTGAAAACTGAAGCAGTCAGAAATACACATGCAGGGCTGTAGGCAATTCCAAATTCTCTAAGGTTCTTTACTATTAAAGGATGTGTCTACTATAGAAAAAATGTTTTTTTTTTTATAAACTATATATCTATCTCTATAAAGATCTATCACTTTTTGTTTTAATAGGTAGAGAGCTTACACTACAGTAATCACTCTGCAAGTAGACTTACAGTACTACGAAGAGCACTCCTGCCCTCTAGAGGACACTATTCTTCCATGCATTTATTTTGGACCACATTTCTTGTAGTGACAATTAATTGCCATTGCTATTTAAAGAATAAAGTTTGTTTGGTTAACATCTGCCACACCCAACTAAAATTCCGCCCTATGCTACATACCAAAAGAATGCAACTGTACTGGTTACCAGTAAGGCTAGGGCTACATGGCGACACATGTGCGGGTTTCCGATAGAAGTGAATGGGATCGCCTTGGCAGTTGCAAGAAATCCAGCCGTGTTGGATTTCGTGCGACTGTCTCGGCGATCCCATGCATTTGTATGGCGTCACTGCTACCCAGCAATCCTGGTCGTGACAAGTTTCGCTGTGAAGCCCTAGCCTAAATGCTTAAAGTGGTAGTCTGTTGGCAAGAAGCATCCGATAAAGTTCTAGATAAAGGGGGGAGATTTATGAATACTGGTGTAAAGAAAAACTGGCAGCCCATAGCAACCAATCAGATTCCAACTTTTACTTTTCAGAGATCTTTTGGAAAATCAATGGGGGAATCTCACTGGTTACTAGAGGTAACTAAGCCAGCCTTACTTTACACCACTTTTGATAAATCTCCCCCAATGTGTTAGAAAAGGATTTTTTTCTTCAAATTTACAATTCTCTAATATAAGATGTAGGCCTCATGCACACGACCGTTTTTTTATGCTGTCCGCAAAAAGGGGTTCCGTTGTTCAGTGATCCGTGTCCGTTTTTGCCTTCCGTTGTGTTTCCGTGTGTCTTCCGTTTTTTTTAGCGGACATGACCCAAAAGATTTTACCAAAAGACAGGCTGACAATTTTTGCCAAGTGCCTGCCAAGGGATCCGCAAAAAAAACGGACACGGAACACGGATGACACACGGATGGCCATCCGCATTTTTTCACGGTCCCATTGACTTGAATGGGTCCGTGAACCGTTTTTCACGGACAAGAATAGGACAGGTTATATTTTTTTGACGGACTGGAATCACGGATCATGGACGCGGAGGACAAACGGTGCATTTTCTGAGTTTTCCACGGACCCATTGAAAACCAATGGGTCCGCAGAAAATCACGAAAAACGGAGCAACAGACACAGAATCAAACAACGGTCGTGTGCATGAGGCCGTAAAGGGAGTCTGTTTTTGCTGCCCTAACTAAGGGCAGACTACTGACAGATCCAGTTAGCAAAACACTGGGTCACCTTCTTGAATTGACACAGCTGTTTTACTAAACTCTTGTACACTGAACAGATCCAGCATACAGCATGAGACTGAGTCCTGTTAATTTATGAGGACCTTCCACTTTTTTACATTTAAGAATTTACATTTTTTTTTCTATAGGGTTCAGTGGCGGGGAGAGCTGGGTCCTCGTGAATATTAGGACTCATCGGCTCACAGTGTGTATTGTACAGCTCCAGCGCTGGCCCGGTTTATGCTTTAGGGACGACTGCAAAAAGCTGGTGACAATCCAAATGTGCAGTCATTTCTGTTGCATAAAAATACAACCAGATTATGAGGCACATATATGAACTTTGTATACTCACTACCCGCACGTGCAAATCCCTGCTCCAATATTTAGATACGTTTTGATGTAACATAAAATGTATGCAGACAGTAGGTAAGTGCAGCTCCAAATGGGAAACACGGGAAACTTTATAAGCCCAACCTGCTCGTTCTTCATCCACATCCATTGGTATAATGGCCAAATTTGGACCTGCAGCTTCATTGTCTTGCGCAGCTGGTCTAACATCCTCTTGTGGAACGTCTTCCATGTCATTTAGAGCTGCACATTTGAAGCAAGCACAAAGTGAATAGATGGGGACAATCTCTGCTACATATAAATGAAAATATTTTATGATTTGCAGGATAAAGCTTGATGTTCGTATATCCATATATCATATTTAACCCAAGACTAAAATTTCAGGGCTCAAGCAGAAAGGGAAAATCTGCCCATGCCATCTTTCCACTGTATGAGGTAGGGAGATAACATCTGCACACTAAGTGAGGTATTCCATTTTGAAACTCTTTTGCAGAAATCCAATTCTACAAAACGTTTTTTTTGAGATTTTAATACTGATTACCTATCCTCAGAATAAGTCATTAGAATATTATTGGTGGGGATCCAACAACCGGGACCCCCGCCCATCAGCTGTTTAAGAAAGCCGGGACCTGCAGTAGCACAACGGCCTTCTTCAGCTTTTCCTAGGCCAGTGACAACACGTTCATCGGTCACATGGTCTAGGTACAGCTCAGCCCCGATGAAGTGAATAGGGCTAAGCCCGATACCAAGCGCAGCCACAACGTACGGCACTATGGTAAGCACAGAGAAGTCCGCGGCACTCAGGAGCACAGGTGCCTTCTCAAACAGTTGATCGGCAGCGATCCTAGGTGTCAGACCCCCACAATCAGTTACTGATGAACTATCCAGAGGATAGGTCATTAGTATTAAAGTCTTGGAAAACCCTTTTAAGTCAATCATTAATGAATTGTTTTGTATTTTAGTACCTTCAGCGGCTATATGTGGTTCCTCTACATGGTTCTCCGCTCTGACTTCAGGATCCTCATTTCCCTCCTCATGTTGAGGTGGGGGGATATTCTGGGGCTGTTGATTATTGTTATTGTGCTGCAGGTTGTTGTTCTGGTGATTGTTGTTGTTTTCATTCTCATTGTTGGAGTTCTGATTGCTCACAAGGGCGGAGGACACTCCAATACCTGTTCCAGCGCTAAGACCTACACGAGCACAACCCTGGAAGGGGACAGAAAAAGACCTCAGGATATGTATTCTTTAATAACAGCACAGAAGATCTTAAATTTAGAAACGGAAAATGAATCAAGCCAGCAAAAAAGGCAATATGGACAATCACTATACATTAGTAAGTGCCTTGTATTAACTTTCTCTACATGTTAAGTGCCATTTGCTGATTTGTGTACCTAAACTTTCAAGAGATAGGGGGAGAGTTATCAAAACTGGTGTAAAGGAAAACAGGCTTAGTTGCTCATCGCAACCAAATCAGATTTCACCTTTCATTTTCCAAAGCTGGAATCTGATTGGCTGTCTTAGGCAACTAAACCAGTTTTCCTTTATACCAGTTTTGATTCCTTTACACCAGTTTTGATACATTGTGTATTTCTAACAGTTTAAAAACTAACAATTTTTGTAATATACATTACTTACTGATTTTACTGTCCTACATGCAGAGGTGGCCCCCAAAGTTTGGGCTTTCCTGTAGCACATACAGATTCTTCTGTGTTACAGTCCTGATTTCTACAATAAGCCCTACAGTGAGTACTGTACTGGTCGGAGCTCACATTTCTGCTCAAGCCTATGCCCTCCGATGAAACCTCAGTTACAGAACATGGGTGCAGGATACCATGCACTGATATGCTGTGCTAGGCTTTAACGTAGCCAAGCAGGGAATTCTATGCCCCCATATAATCTGATCCTTTAGGGCAGGGGTGAACAATCTGCGGCCCGGGGGCCACATGCGGCCCTTGATACCATTCTGTGCGGTCCCCAAACTACTGATAAAAGACATGTAGTTCTATGTCTGATGGCTTCTTACATGTATCTTTCATGTATTCTCCTATTAGATGGGAGTCCTAGAACTGTAACTAGACATTTATAGTATATACTGTACGTTCAATATGCCACAAATACAGTATTTCAGTTGGTAATACCCCTTAAAGTTTTATTTTCGGCCCTTGGATTTGGTTCAGGCTGACAATGTGGCCTTCAACCAGAAAAGGTTGTGCACCCCTGCTTTAGGGAGTTGACAGTCCATCTCACAACATATCAGTTATTAAAGAGGTTCTGCAGTCATTTTAAAATGATGATCTCTCCTCTGGAGAGATCATCAGCATCTGATCGGCAGGGGTCCAACACCCGGGACCCCCACCGATCAGCTGTTTGTGAAGGCAGTGGCACTGGCAGTAGCTTTTTACCTCAGGCCCAGTGACGTCACAACTTGTATCACTGGCCTGGGCGGGGCTAAGCTCCATTCATTAGAATGAAGCTTAGCTCCGTCCAGGCCAGTAATACTAGTAGTGACATCACTGGGCCTGCGGTAAACAGCGAGAAAGGCCGCGGTGCTACTGCCAATACCGCTGCCTTCTCAAACAGCTGATCGCCGGGGGTCCTGGGTGTCGGACCCCTGCCGATCAGATGCTGCTGATCTCTCCAGAGGATAGATCATCAGTTTAAAATAACTGCAGAACCCCTTTAAATATAATCTTTTTGGGGGTGATATCATATCAAGAAGTATGGAGGGGGTACATAATATTATAAAAAGAAACCCCCTATTCCACTCTGATCTCCCTCATAGCCCAAGTTATTTATCAGGGGTAGAGGCCCCAATTTTAGCAAGCAAATCAAATAAAGTAATTTCCAATTTGGGAATGTTTACACACACACATATATATATATATATATATATATATATATATACACACTATATATATATATATATATATATATATATACATACACTATATATATATATATATATATATATATATATATATATATATATATACACATACACACACACAAGATAGATAGATATAATAGATGATAGTGTATATTACAAGGTTTCTTATATTCACCTGTACAACTTATGCACAGTTGTGTGAAAAGTTAGTAACCATTTAAAAGAATTGCAGCATCAGATGCAGTTCCTCTTTATACCAGCCATAATCAACTAAGATATGTTGATCATTCACACAGTAGCCACTAAAGTAAAAGACAAGCCACAGGGAATTTATCATCATTTACTTGCTGTACTTGGATAGTAACTCAAAATACCTGCAGCTCATCTCTCCCAAGAACTAACCTTAGGGGGTTCCCGAAACATCTGGTCCAGAGAAATAAATTCTAAACTTGGGAGTAGCTCAACAAACTGACTGAAGGATTCCAGCTTAATGGCATGGCATCGCACCAAGCTAAGATCAACCAAGCGGTTCCACCGGGAGTGATCTGTAAGGGAATCAAGAAAGAACTGTTTATACTTAGCAGACAATGGAACTAGAAGATTATAGTAAAGCTTTTATGTAGTGGTGTTGTATAAGATTATAGAAGGCAGCGTCTGTAAGCTGATGAAATTTGGTTTGTAATGAACTCCGTGTGATGTGTGAGGCTTCTCTAACTCTCCTTCAAACCTTCAAAGATAAAATGTAAACTAACAACTAACAAGACAAGTATTCTAATTCTTATATTTAAATTGCATTATAAAAGCATGAGCCTTCTTAACAGGCGTTTTTTTTTTTTTTGGGGGATTTTTAGTTGTAATTATTGGGGTACGCCATCAACCATTAGATCATAGAGTGGAAAAAGTAGTTAAATCCTTCCTGTGGTTGGCAAAAGGGTCGGGCTTGGCCTGCAAACATTGAGACACCCTAAACATTTGGGTGGTCTGTCACTATCCAACCTTTTATCATTACTACCTAGATGTCACAGTTTAAATACTTTGGCCTATGTTTTTACTTCTGCTTGTTCTATGGGGGAAACAAGGTTCTCCAAGCCTGCTAATAAACACAGAAGGACATCAGCAGTAACTGGTGGGAGCACCAAGACTTTTAAGGCAGTATTAGACAGCCAGACGATTGTCAGTAGGGAAGCATTCCTTCCCGGCATTCGCCTGCTCGCTAGTGGAGGTGACTGCTGCTATTATATGCAGCAATCTCCTCCTCAGTATAGGGAGGAGGGATTGTTATGCCATCGCTCGTCCCCATGCTGTCTAGTTGTTTGCTAGCAGCAGATCGTGATTACACAGCACAATCGGCTACTGGCAAAAAATGTAAGCAAGCTTAAAACTCTGGAATGCCCCATCAACAAGAAAATTGGGCATTCCGCGGCAGTATTAAAATGCTCGTTAACAATGAACTGGTCGACAATTGACCAGTCTAATACAGGCATTACATTTATTGGCCTAACCCCCTTTGTGGGCAAAGCTCTACTGAGCAAACCATGTGGCTCACCTTTGAACAAATTCAGCACACCTATGGAATTTCCTTCTGTGTCTTAACACTTTATGCAGGTCAAACACACCTTCAAGGACTACCCTAACGCCTTACAACTGCCACAAGTCCTGTCATTAATTACACACCTACCCAGAAGCCCCAGCACCTAACAATTACACTGAGCTTATAAACCAGGTATATATAACTCATCCCTCGGTGGTCCAGTCAAAGTGGACAGTCCAGATACAGCATATGACTAATGATGATTGGGAGACATGCTGTTGTCTGATCCTGTGGTTTCATCTGCTGCTAATAACCATCTCAATCAGCTGTACATCACCCATCAGGCATACTCAATGCCAGCTGGGTGCACAAGATGGACTCCGGGTCTAGTGCAGGCTGTGCCAGATGCTGCCAGGAGAAAGGAAATTTCTGGCATATGATTTGGACTCATGTCCTTATATGCCAATTCTGGAAGGATGTCCAGTGCCTCAATACCATTATGGAAACCACATTTCCACTTCATCTGCTAGTTTGCTTATGTAGGGTGGTGGATGAAATTCAAAGGTCCCATCATTAGAGAATATTTCTTCAGAAAGAATTTTCCAGGGAGGCAGCTGCTCTTGGCTGGATGGCCGATACTCTTCCTAACATTGCTCTAAAGAATGCTCTTATTAAAGAGGTGGTCAGATCCCAAAAGCAAATTTACTTATGGTTGGGAAAGGCTCTCTTTGCCACTCCTTCCGATGCCCTGTGGACTGGAAGCATGGTGTCCGGTCTGTGGCCATAGACACAGGTGTACTCATTCAGGCTAGTTTTACACTAGTGCTTGTCAGATCTGGCAGGCTGCGGGATCTCTCTGTATCCAGCAATAATGGTCCAGACGGCATCGATGTAGCTTCCCGCAATGACAGCTACTGTGAGATCCGGCAGGCAGTTGCCGGCAACTGACAATCTCTAGTTTGAAACTAGTTTTACTGGTCTTAGTGGGGACATGTCACCAAGCGGCACGTGACCACAGAGGCTGACATGAGAAATTATACAGAATTTTTTGGGGGAATATAATCAATTTTTTGTGATTTGTGAGTGTACCGGTGAATTATGTTTCTATTAACAGTATGATATTTCAACTCTGTGTCCAATGCCATCCTCAGGTATGTTGATAGTTCCATATATGTTTGATTTAAATAGGAAATGTTAAAAATATGTAATGTTCACTTTTACTATTCTGTACCTGTGATCCAATTTTTTGGATTATGAAGGTGGGGACAGTTGTAAATTACTAAGTATTTGATGCAGGAGAAGACTTCATTTACAGCTTTCATCCCAATATCAGTGATAATGCCAGGATTCTCAGCCACATCAGCCAAGCCGTACTTCATGAGATCTGCATTGGTCATCTTACCTGTACAAACCCAATATAATAAAGGTTGCACACAGGGGAAAAAAAGAGAAAAAAAAAAAAAGAAGAAAAAATAAGTTACAAAACTATGGCAAAATAAAAATTCACGGTTTAACCCCTTAAAGACCAAGCCTGTTTAGGCCCAAACATTTTTTTTTACTGTATCAAACAGACAGAACTATATTTTTCTATCAATGCAACTGTGAATATACTGATGCTTTTATAGTTCGGGTTGTTATGGATACCAATTATGGGTATTTTTCAAATGGTAGAGTTTTATTGGAAGAAAATGTGTTTTGCATTGTTTTCTTTTACATATTTTTAAACTTTTGATCTTAGACTATAATTAAGATGGCACAGACACTTGACAATTGCAGCTGTGATCCTGCTGCTGATCACATTAGGTACAGTAAATGTGCTGATGCAATCATACCGCCTCAATAGTATGGAGCTGGACCTCTGAGGACCCCATCAGCTCCATATTTTTACATCATTGGTCGTTAAAAAGACATAAAATAAGGTATCTAAGCCAGGACCTTGGAACTGCCACAGCACAACTTGGCATAATCAAAGTCATACTGCATACAGTTTGGATATTTTTCTACAGTAATATGTAAACCAGATGTCTGGTCAAGTTTTCACTTACATTGTAACAAAAATTCATCCACATATCCCAAATGTAAAGTTTCAAACTGTGGAAACTCGAGCACAGCCATCTTCAGCGCCGAGAAAACTCCATCTTTGGTCAATGAAGGTTGGATGCGTACTTCGTGTAACCTTGATAGAAAAACAGATAAGGTAACAGCAGCCTTGTTAGCTCAGAGGAAAAAAAAACTCTCATTACAAAAAGCCAACCGAAGTGTACTGCTACAAGACATGAAAATCTAGCAGCAAACACAATCCAGGAAGATTGCACATTTCAGTGCACCACTTCTTAAACCACATGGAATGCTTTAGCTTTTCTTTAAACAGACTTATTTACACCATCAAAACCTATTAGTGTTGCGGAAATAGCCAAGCAAGGCTAGCCAGCCCCTATTTCAGGCCAACTTGTGTTGCAAAACCAGAGGTCATGAGAAGTGAACACTGTTCTACTCATTTGCAGCCTAGAAGTGGGAACCTTATCTATCAATTAAAGAAAATTCTGTGGACAGATCAGAATACATCTTTATGGATTGGGAACAAGTCAGTTTACTGCAGCTACCTTGGAGCCTATGAATGTGGAGGATACCCGGTTAGTATGCTTACTCAGCCAATAACTGGGCAACGGGGGGGCCTTCTCTAGGACAGCTGGAGGACAGTACAAAGTCATGTATGCTTGTAAGGAGCCAACCCATTTAATGTATGTCCACCTTTACAAGAGTCTGCGCTCCTGAATATAGATGCCCAATGGCATAGATAGGTTTAGCGTAGGACCTGCCTGACCTGAGACCACCTTGGTGCTGGGTAGGTGGGCACAGATGTGTTTTGACCAAAATATATTGGTTAAGAGTCTCAGATTTTATTACATCAAAGTGAGGGCTTAGGGTGCTTTCACCCTTGCATTTTTACTTTCCGGCGTAGACATCCGTTGTCAGGTCTACGCCGGAAAGAAACTGATCAGGATTATCCTAATGCATTCTGAATGGAGAGAAATCCATTCAGGATGCATCAGGATGTTTTCTGTTCAGTGTGTGAACGTTTTTTGGACGTTGACAAAACCGCAGCATGCTGCGGATTTGTCTCCGTCCAAAAATCCGGAAGACTTGCCGTAACGCCGGATCCGGTATTAATGCCAATTGAAGTGCATTAATCCAGAGTTAAGCTAAACGTCGTTTCGGCGCATCGCCGGATCCGACGTTTAGCTCTGTGCATGCGCAGCAGCAGTTCCGATCGGGGCCCCAGTGTAAGCTGGGGCTCCGATCGGTTACCATGGCAACCAGGGCGCTACTAAAGTCCTGGCTGCCATGGTAAGTACTCCGCAGCAGTGTACTTACCTGCGCTGCGGCCTCCGTGCGCTCCTTCATGACGTCACAGGTCCGGGCGGCGAATTGATCTATGCGCCGCGGGGACCTGTGACGTCATGAAGGAGCGCCCGGCGGCCGCAGCGCAGGCAAGTACACTGCTGTGGAGTACTTACCATGGCACCCAGGACTTCGGTAGCATCCTGGCTGCCATGGTAACCTGAAAGTAGGGATGTCCCGATACCATTTTTTTAAGACCGAGTATGAGTACCGATACTTTTATTTAAGTACTCGCCGATACCAATTACCGATACCTCGTATAAACAGTGGCGCAGTTACTGATAGCAATGAAAAAAATTAAAGCTGGAATTTTGTTGCTGTGGCTTTTCTTTTCCTTTGTACAAGTGTTAATAAATTAATAAATGGGAATATAATAGTGTTTTCCAACCAATGTGCCTCCAGGGGGATCTGTTATGGGGGATCTGTGGAGGACGCCGTTATGGGGGATCTGTGGAGGACGCCGTTATGGGGGATCTGTGGAGGACGCCGTTATGGGGGATCTGTGGAGGACGCCGTTATGGGGGATCTGTGGAGGACGCCGTTATGGGGGATCTGTGGAGGACGCCGTTATGGGGGATCTGTGGAGGACGCCGTTATGGGGGATCTGTGGAGGACGCCGTTATGGGGGATCTGTGGAGGACGCCGTTATGGGGGATCTGTGGAGGACGCCGTTATGGGGTGATCTGTGGATGAGGCAGTAATGGGGTGATCTGTGGATGAGGCTGTTATGGGGGGATCTGTGGATGAGGCTGTTATGGGGGGATCTGTGGATGAGGCTGTTATGGGGGAATCTGTGGATGAGGCTGTTATGGGGGAATCTGTGGATGAGGCTGTTATGGGGGAATCTGTGGATGAGGCTGTTATGGGGGAATCTGTGGATGAGGCTGTTATGGGGGAATCTGTGGATGAGGCTGTTATGGGGGAATCTGTGGATGAGGCTGTTATGGGGAATCTGTGGATGAGGCTGTTATGGGGGAATCTGTGGATGAGGCTGTTATGGGGGAATCTGTGGATGAGGCTGTTATGGGGGAATCTGTGGATGAGGCTGGTATGGGGGAATCTGTGGATGAGGCTGGTATGGGGGAATCTGTGGATGAGGCTGGTATGGGGGATCTGTGGATGAGGCTGGTATGGGGGATCTGTGGATGACGCTGGTATGGGGGATCTGTGGATGACGCTGTAATGGGGGATCTGTGGATGACGCTGTAATGGGGGATCTGTGGATGACGCTGTAATGGGGGATCTGTGGATGACGCTGTAATGGGGGATCTGTGGATGACACTGTAATGGGGGATCTGTGGATGACACTAATGGGGGATCTGTGGATGACACTAATGGGGGATCTGTGGATGACACTAATGGGGGATCTGTGGATGACACTAATGGGGGATCTGTGGATGACACTAATGGGGGATCTGTGGATGACACTGATGGGGGATCTGTGGATGACACTAATGGGGGGGTGGGATCTCTGGATGACACTAATGGGGGGGGACCTCTGGATGACACTAATGGGGGGGGACCTCTGGATGACACTAATGGGGGGGGATCTCTGGATGACACTAATGGGGGGGGGATGTCTGGATGACACTGTTAGGGGGCTATGTGGATGACACATATATAGCATCTTATACTATATACGTGTCATCCACAGATCCCCCATTAGTGTCATCCAAAGAACCCCCATTAGTGTCATCCACAGACCCCCATAAGTGCCATCATAGTGTGTGTGTGTGTGTGTGTGTGTGTGTGTGTGGTGGTGGTGGTGGTGGGCGGCAGTTTACACTCGCTGGGGCCGGTGTCCACAGCTCCTATACACTATTGACATAAACCAAATCTCTAGTAATGTGGCCGGAATTACTAACTATTGATGCGCAGTCTCCCTCAGGTTAGGCGCTCAGTCCCTCCATGCTCCTCCTGCCCTGCGCGCCCTCTACATTCATAAAGTGGGCGGAGCGCGCAGGAGGGACGTGAGGTGCTTGGAGGAATCAGGAAGCTTGAGCTCTCAGTTCCTCCATGTGCTTCATGTCCTGCCTGCCCGCTCCGCCCACTTTTATGAATGAAGAAGGCAGGCGGGGCAGGAGGAGCATGGAGGGACTGAGCGCCTAACCTGAGGGAGACTGCGCATTAATAGTTAGTAATTCCGGCCACATTAATAGACGTTAGGTTTACTTCAATAGTGTATAGGAGCTGCCGCACCCGAACTTCCGGTATAGGCGGCATTTTCACGAGTTCACGCAAGTGTGAAAGCACCCTTAGTCCATATATAATGCATGCATCTATTTTTGTTAGTGCACTATTATCTTTTTTTTTTGTGATTTCTTTTCATGAATGTAGCCAGCGACATCCGCATATTTATTACCATATCGTGCAGTATGTTTTTATCTTTTTTTTTTTTTTTTTATCTCTTTTCTGTGATTTTTATGTCCACCTTTAGAACCATCTTTTTTGTAAATTGCTGGAATGCATTTAAAATAAAAAATGAAGCAACCAAGGGGGGGTTTATTAAGACCAGCGTATATATCCCCATTCACTGGTGGCGGACTTTGGCCTTGCGACATGGTTTAAACCACGCCAGCTCCCTTGCTGTTGTAGTTTAAGACCATTTTCCACACCATAAACTGGAGTAGAAAATGGTAAATTAGAGGGGCCGGCCGGCCCTCTTACCCACCAACGCCACACCCCTTTTCCCGCCACCTTGGAAAAGTGGCGAAAGTGGAGAAAAGTCGCAGATATTGCTGAAAAACCCCTTTTGCGACAAAATCAGCGCCTTAAATATGCCAAAAAGTGGTGTATAATTTTTACCCTCTAAGTCTTTCTTAAAAATTTCCTGCCAATCATGCAGTCACTAGCTTTCATCAGTATTCTACTTTTTGCTAACATGAATTTAGTAGGTATGCAAAAAATCAGGGACAGTGAAGGAAGCGAATGAAAGATGAGACTACACAGGGTTAATTTTGAGTCTGCAACCATAGAGACACATAGATTTGTATAGCTGTTGAACAGAAACCGAATATTTTTAAATCAATAGTATTTGCAAAGTTCTTCCAATTTTATTTTAGATGCACTGGACACATAAAAAAAAGGAGTACATATACCCTAGGGCTCAAAACTAAAAAATAGCAAACTCTGCAATACATTTACCTTACCGATTCCACTCTGGTGCTGCACCATTGGTCTTTTGTCCCCACTATTACTGGTGTCCATATTCTAATTTACTGATATTCACCTGTATGTTTAAACCCTAGTCAATCCCTTTATCTCCAGTAACCTACCGTCTAGCAGCTGTAATTATGAGGTAGCCAAGATCAACTTCCAAAGCATTCTTACATGCTCCTAAAACGATTGTGTGCAAATTCCGGAAGCCACCTGAAAACAAATACAAGCTTGTAAAAAATACTTTATGTTCAAAAAAGGGTACTTTCACACTAGCATTAGAGGATTCCGGCAGGCAGTTGTGTTGCCTGCCGGGTCCGGAAATCCGTGTGCAAACCGATACCATTTGTTTCTGGATCCGCTTCCGTCTGACAAATGCACTAAAATACCGGATCCGTCTCTGGTGTCATCGGGGAAAAACGTTTTTTCCGGAACACTTGGTACTGGATCCGGCATTAATACATTTCAATGGAAAATAATGCAAGTGTTCCGGAATTTTGCCCGTTGAAAATACCTCTCTGTTGAAAATTTTCTCTGGCCAAATACCGTAAAAGTGACTGAACTGTAGACATCCTGATTCAGAATGCATTAGGATAAAACTGATGCTCCCCCCCCCCCCACCCGGTATTGAGCCCCTAGGACGGAAATGAATACCGGAAAACTTTAACGCTAGTGTGAAAGTACCCTAAAAGAAAAAGAAAAAAAAAATTTTTAACTCATGAATGCTAGGGGGAAGAATCACTAAAGAGCAGTATAAAATGGGATGAGTGAGATTTTATGAAAGATGGATGATGCACATCATAATCTAGTCCACAATGTACAAACGTATCTTTTGCTGTCAGTAATCTGAGGTAGGAAATCATGCCTTCAACACACTGAAATAACTATGAAAGCTAGGCCATGCCACCACTTTAAAACCGGTGAGGGTCCAATCTCTGTGGCCCCCCCACCAATACTGAGAAGGACGAGGCTGTGTTGGAGCTCTGCATCCCCTTATAAGTTTTCCATGCATTGCTCCTGGCCATGTTTAAGGGCACCACTGTACAGGGAAAACCAACAAAATCTGTGGTCCCTTCATTCTAAGGCTTGGTGGGAGTGCCAGAAGTTGGATCCCCGCTGATATGCCATCACTTTCTAAGATAGGAATAACTCGCTAAACCTTTTAATACCCTGGGATTTCCCCGTTTGTGCATTTTGTTTTTTTTTAATTCCTGCCTTCCTGGAGCCATAACTTTTTTTTATTTTTCTGTTCACATAGCTGCATGAGAACTGAGAACCTGTTTTTTGCGGGACAAATGGGGGGAAATTGGAAAAATAAAAATAAGAAAATTGTAAATAGATTATATATATATATATATATATTACACACACACACACGTCACAAAAATGCCTAAAGGTGCATTATGTATAGTGTACATAGTGAAAACTCTGGGTATACATAATTCATGCAATTTACTGGCTATCACTTACCAGATCTCCAGCTGTCTTCCACCACATGTTGTATAAGGCCCCCTAGGAAAGGAACTCTGACAAGCTCTAAATGTTCCAAGTTGCGAGCAGATGCCAAACCAGTGACCAGTGGCACATACTTTAAGGAGTTTGTGGGCCCTTCAACAACAAAGTGAAATGAAAATATCAAATCTACAGGTTTCAAAAGGTTTATACGTAGAGAAAAATGAAATAAAAAGGGACTGGAAATGTATGTTGTTGTGTATCCAAAGAACAAAAACAGAACACCTTGTCAATTGAAGCTGGCCCAAAAGATCACCTGTTATCACTGGGACGACCCATTTCATATGTCCTAGACCTGCAAATGTCCTCTCATGAAGACATAGCATTGTTATTAAAGTTGAGCTTTACTTTTTAAACTACATGGGAAAAATTTAATGTTAAAAGATTTATCTCAAGAACTTGAAGGTCTATGGATAGACCATCAATGTTGGATCATTGGGGATTCAACCTCTTCACCTCTTTAGCATAAAGACAATCAACGCCACAAAATAAATATAGAATGGAAAGTGTATAAAGGAGCTCACCCTCCTAGTCTCATGTTAGGCCCCATTCACACGTCCGCAAGTGTTTTGCAGATCCTCGGAACAGCAGATCCTTTGCAGTTTTGCAGATCCTTGTCCGCAATTGCGGACAAGAATAGGACATGTTCTATTTTTTTCGGGAACGCGATTGCGGACCCGAAAGTGCAGATCCGCAATTGCGGACCCGGGCGGGACATCGTCTGTCCCCATAGGAATGAATGTCTGCAATTCCGTTCAGCAAAATGCGGAACAGAATTGCGGACGTGTGAAAGGGGCCTAAGGTGTTGTACGTCTATTTGGCTCACCCAGCCAAAGAGATAAATGTGGTTATAATGTTTGGAGTAGACTAGCACACTTTATCTGGAGTCAGGCAGAGATATGTTGTTCTATTATAAAAAATATATTTATTTTATATGTTTTAAAGAGGTGAGAATATAAAAGAGTAGGTTTAAATAAATGATATAGTACAGGTGGCCTAAAATAAGTAGAGTCTCTTTAGTGTGGGGGGTGATATATGGTAAAGCTTATGGGGATGAGGGATGTGGTTAAAAAATACGCCCAATTATCCTATAGTCTCATGAGTGTCCAGAAGTATCACAAGTCTTCAAATGGATAAAAATTGCCACGTGTGACATAAAAGGTTAATACATGGTCTCAGTTGTTGGTAGAAAAATCATATAGGTCAGCGTAGCTTTAAGTGCGATCCTCGCACCATCTGAGAGCCAAGCCCACATCGGGTCACGTGAGACGCCAAGGCCTCTGCTACACCTGGGACGCCGAACACTTCGCACGCGGCCAGGGAGAGACACAGCAAGCGAACATCCAATACAGAAGCACCATCCAGAAGAGGTAACCGCAGGCAGTGCAATATCTCCCTGTGGGACGCCACTGGAGATACAACAACATCGACTGCCTCCTAAACTCTTTTAAGCCTAAAACTCTTTTAATACGTATGTAAGGAGATTACAGAGTAGGCACTCAATATCAGGACAGGATGCAAGGAAACACAAATAGTAAAATAAAAGTTATTTTAATAAAATGACAGAAAATCTACAGCATACTGAAATATAAACATGAACATAAACCCCACGCTAAAAGTTTACCAGTAAATGGCGTAAAAATGCGGATGTAACATTCACGGAGTAACAGAATAAAAATACTGACATAAACGGCAATGGAGTCTCCTCAGTGGATTTAAATTGCTGTGATGGTGTTTTACTGAGGTCCAATAACCCCCAAGTTCTCACTTGGAGTATATACTAGAGTCCTACAGTATAAAAAAGAGGTGAATAGAGTATTAGTGATACTAATGTGCAGAAAAAACATTACCGCTCCAGTGGTAAATGTTGCAGATGGCGGCTAGGTCTCCACATGTAGCTATAAATGGCATCCACTTTCCTGTAATGCTTCAGACACAGTTGCATGCAGCATCCCACATGACGTGTCATACGACCAGGTGAAGTATTCTCTGACTGGATAGTGATGTATCCGCACAAAATATGTAGAAATCAACAGAACATCCACATGAGATAGTTCGCCCAATGCTGCCCAACCATACGTGTTTCGGAGGTCCTCCTCCTTCCTCAGGACCTCCGAAACGCGTATGGTTGGGCAGCATTGGGCGAACTATCTCATGTGGATCTTCTGTTGATTTCTACATATTTTGTGTGTAGTGATACATCACTATCCAGTCAAGGATTCAAAGGCTCCACAAAATTCCCTATACAAGGTGGACTTTAGGACCTGGTCTCCACTCAGAGAACACTTCACCTGGTCGTATGACACGTCATGTGGGATGCTGCATGCAACTGTGTCTGAAGCATTACAGAAAAGTGGATGCCATTTATAGCTACATGTGGAGACCTAGCCGCCATCTGCAACATTTACCACTGGAGCGGTAACATTTTTTCTGCACATTAGTACCACTTATACTCTATTCACCTCTTTTTTATACTGTGGGACTCTAGTATATACTCCAAGTGAGAACTTGGGAGTTATTGGACCTCAGTAAAACACCATCACAGCAATTTACATCCACTGAGGAGACTCCATTCCCGTTTATGTCAGTATTTTTATTCTGTTACTCTGTGAATGTTACATCCGCATTTTTACGCCATCTACTGGTAAAGTTTTAGTGTGGGGTTTATGTTCATGTTTATATTTCAGTATGCTGTAGATTTTCTGTCATTTTATTAAAATAACTCTTATTTTACTATTTGTGTTTCCTTGCATCCTGGCCTGATATTGAGTGCCTACTCTGTAATCTCCTTACATACATATTTCTCTGCTTTTTTGGCCTTTTGCGAGGTGGCCATTCATAGTGAGAGCACCTTTTCCATGAGATCCTGATTAATTGAGCCACCTGACACATTATTCCATTTAAAACTCTTTAAGCCTATATATTCTCCAAAATACTCACTTATATAATTATGTACATTTGGATTGCTGAAGCAAGCCACCGAATACACCATTGAACACAACGGATTAATGTATATGACTTATATGATTTTTCTACCAACAACTGAGACCATGTATTAACCTTTTATGTCACACGTGGCAATTTTTATCCATTTGAAGACTTGTGATACTCCTGGACAATCATGAGACTATAGGATAATTGGACGTATTTTTTAATGTATATTGTTTGACCCACATCCCCCATCCCCACAAGCTTTACCATACCCCACCCTAAAGAAACTCTACTTTTTTAGGCCACCAGTACTATATCATTTATTTAAACCTACTAATTTATATTCTCAACTCTTTAAAAAATATAAAATAAATATATTTTTATAATAGAACAACATAACTCTCTCTGACTCCAGATAAAGTGTGCTAGTCTACACCAAACATTATAACAAAATAAATATAAAGTTTAACAAAATAGTCCAAAAGGTGAAATACCGCTCTGTCTATTCACATGATTGAATATATTGACCTGAACCTTGGGACAAGGTCCTGTTTATATTCCAATTCTGTTGCAATAGTGCCCTGTATATTACTACATGAGATATGACTGAGGCAATGCTATACGTGATTGTTACTAAGAAAAAAAAACTAAAAAAAAAACAAAAAAAAAAACACATGTAACCAGTTTGTCTAAAGCTACTTTCACACTTGCGTTGTTAATTCCGGTATTGAGATCTGGCAGAGATTTTTCACATCAGGATACATCCGTTCCGTTAGGATGCGGTTGTGTGAAATCAAACGGAAAAAAACGGATACATCACTAAATACATTCAAAGTTAATGGGTTTCTGTCCCCATTGACTTACATTGTTTTCAGTGACGGATCCGTTATTTTTCAGTTTTTATGGCCGGACACAAAACCGCAGCAAAAGGTATGAGAATTTGACCATGTAGCTGCCTTGCAAATCTGGTCGATAGAGGCTTCTGCGTGTTCTGCCCACGAAGCTGCAACTGCCCTGGTCAAGTGGGCTCTGATATCTTGAGGATAGGCTATTCCCTGCAACTGGTAGGAATCCCTAATTTCCGATTTTATCCATCTGGCTAACTTTGTCTTAGCAGTTTTCTTGCCCTTGTTTCGGCCGGCAATTTGTATGAACAGATTAGCAGCTTGCCTAAATCCACTGGTAGCTTCTAAATAAATCATAAAAGAACACCTGAAAACTAGCAAGCGGAAGCTTTTTTCCCTGTCATTTATTGGATCCGCACAAAAAGGTAGGCAATATATTTTCCTGATTTAGATGGAATGTAGAAACCACCTTTGGTAAGAAGGTTGGATCTAGCCTGATGATGACCCCATCATTAAAAATTTTAAGGTAAAGTTCTCAGGTGGTTAAGGCTTGAATTTCACCTAACATATGGGCCGATGTTATCACCACTAGAAAGAACGTTTTTTGGGATAGGTGTTTCAAAGCGCTATCCTGCCTAGGTTTAAATGGTTCCTTTATTAAACCATTGAGAACTATTGTTAGGTCCCAGGGTGGGACTAAGGATTTTTAAAGTTGGCCTGATCCTTGTGGTTGCTTTTATAAAGTTGCTTATCCATCTATTTTCTATCAGAGAGCCGTTTACAAACCAGCTCAAGGCTGCTATCTGGACCTTTAGGGTGCTAAGACCCCTATCAAAGCCATCTTGTAGAAAGTTCAGGATTTCCACCAAATCCAGCAGTGGATTTCTGTTTCTCAATGCTACCCATGAGCAGAATTTTTTCCAAATTTTATTATAGATGGCAGCGGTTACACGTTTATGGCCTTAAGTATTTTTGGGTGAATTGGCACATGGTAATATGCATCCTTCAGATCTAGGGTGCACATCACCACTCCTGGAGGAATTAGAGGTATGGTAGATCTGATAGACTCCATCTTGAAGCGTTGATATTTTATTGATTTGTTCAGAAGTTTCAGATTTATTATGGTCCTGAACGAACAATCCGGTTTTCTTACAAGAAACAGTCTTGTTTTGGGACTTAAATCAGTGCACCTAGATTTTTTATGACGTGTTCAATCAGATTTCTTTGAATTGTATTTTCTCCGTACCAAGTCAGCAAATATTTTTGTTGAGGAATTGACAAAAATTCTACTTTGTAGCCTTCCTGTATGAATTGAAGTGTCCACAGGTTATCTGGCGCCATGAATTTTATTCTTCCTCCCAAGGAGAGGAACATGCCCTCCGATCCCGGCCCCCGCCCTGGTCCAAAATTTTAGAGACCTCACCTCTGCCCCGCCTATTATTGGAACAGGAAAAAACACTGGTGTGTGTGGGGTGTGGGGAACTTTTAACCTCTCTCCGTTTCCTGTCCAATAGTGGGCGGGGAGACATCCTGCTTATGGTGCTGTCATGGAGGATGTCCTGGAAAGTAGCTTAAAACAACATAGCTACCACATATTCATCAGCGAACTATAGCCTGTAATAAGATGATGTACAATTATGGTAACTAGTGATCACAATAAACCCTGCCAAAATGCACAACCCACAGTATGATGCATTTCCTGCCGAAGCTGGGAGAAACAAGTAGAGAACACATGCCATTTATCGCCGTTTTCAGTTTATACTTCTTACATACTATTTTCCTCAATTCCTCTGCATCACTGTTATTGGGGTCTAAATTTTGGCAGTATGGCTGTACATTGATATCTATGTTTTATATAAATTGGTTACATGTTTTCTCTCAATAAGTAACAAAGTATAGCCTATTATGGGATAATGACTGAGAAGTCTTTGTGGGTTGTAATGTAGTGTAATTATTACACTATGAGCATTACTGGTGGGACCTCCATCTTCCTTTTTGCGTGGTTTAAACTAATCCTAGTTATATATATATAAAATGGCTAAAATAAGTAATATATGTAGTGAAAAGTGAACTCCATCCTGTTCCAGTGTTCTTACCAGCACAATTTCGCATCACAAAGGTCCGTAGGCTAATGCACAAGAAGTCTTTAAAAGGCTGAGGTTTGGTTAGACGCACCCACTTTAAATAAAGATGACGCAGCATGGGAATGCAGGGAATTTCAGGAACATTCACTCCTGTATGTAGATTAAAAGGAGACAAATGATTAAAGAGAACCTGTCACCACTCTTGATATGTTTGTTTTACAAAATCATTTTATTCCCCATGCAAAAAAGATTCTGCAGTAAAGTTTCATATAACCCTATGTTGTTCCATACCTCAGCTATTGCAGCTAGAAGTTCATTAATAAATCTGCAACTGGGTGTTACCAGTTGAGGGGGTGTCTCACACTGGCAGCACTGACTGGTCATCATCAGACTGTGTACCGCCAAGCGGTAACACTCATTTACAGATTTGCTAGTAAACTTTTAGCGGCAATAACCGAGGAACGGAATGACAGAGTTACATGAAAAGACAATCCTGAATCATTATTGCATGTAGAATGCAAGCAGTTTCTAATACAGACATGTCAAAAGGGGTGTAAGGTTCTCTTTAAAAAGCAATGAATACGCATGTTTGTGACCATGAGATACTTACCCACTAAATGTAAGGTCTGGATTTTTGCAGCAATGGGTATCTTTAGCTTATTTTCTGGGGGTATAGGAAAAGCTCCATTGCGATTCCGAAACTTCCCTAAAATGTGAACTTGTGGCATATACGTCCATATAGCTTCTACAAGTTCAAGATGTGATGTCTCTACACCCTGGAGTATCATATTAAAAAGAAATAGGTGGCAATAATAAGTTAGGTCACAGTACACAACGATACAAGTACCATCCAAGAACTAATTACAGTGATCAACACACACAACAGAAGGGACTCGTAACAGGTACAAAGCTCAAAGACAGGCTGCTACACGATAACCATTTTGAACACTGAACTAGGGCTGCAGTAAACGATTACCGTATTTTAGAAATCGAGTATTCTATCGATTATTTTTTACGATTAATGGAGTAATCTAATAAGAATGTTACCATGGCAACCAGGGCTTCAGTAGCGTCCTGGTTGCCATGGTAACCGATAGGAGCCCAGTTATAACACTGCTGGGGCTCCAATCAGAACTTCCACCAATGAGGGGGGAGGGGACTCTGCTCTGTGGCCACTGCCACCAATGAGGGGGGAAGGGGACTCTGCTCTGTGGCCACTGCCACCAATGAGGGGGGAAGGGGACTCTGCTCTGTGGCCACTGCCACCAATGAGGGGGGAGGGGACTCTGCTCTGTGGCCACTGCCACCAATGAGGGGAGGGACTCTGCTCTGTGGCCACTGCCACCAACGATTTTAATACTGGGGGATGGGGGGAAAATTAACCTTTAATACAGGTTGATGAAAATGAAAATTAACCTTTAATACAGGCGGCAGGCAGCAGATCAGCGGCAGTTAACCCCTCAGGTGCAGCACCTGAGGGGTTAACTGCCGCTGATCGCAGCTCCCTGCCTCCTGTATTAAAGATTACAAAGGACCTTTCATGGTCCGGCCTTATTAACTAGCAGCTACAAGGAGCGGCGACCAGGATTTCTCTGCACTTACAGTTATCCCTGGGCGCGGCTCGGCTCTCCCCACTGTGGGCCAGTTACAGTCTCCTGCTCCATGTGCTAATTACTAATATCGGAGCAATAGGGAGGAGACATCAGCTCTGTGGGCGTTCCTTCTCCCTGCACTGTGACGTTCTCTGCTGCGATTGGATAGCGCAGGGAGAAGAAACGCCCACAGAGAAGGTGATGTCTCCTCCCCATTGGTCCGATATTAGTAATTGGCAACTGTAACTGGCCCACAGTGGGGGGAACGGAGCGGCGCCCCCCCCCCTCTCTCTCCTCACTGGCAGCGCAGCACAGGGGGAGGGAGAGAGCGACTCCTTCTCCCCCTGTGCGCCCCGCCTCCTCCGCTGCCAGCCGCTCTGCACAATGTCGGGTCATAGGGCACGCTTACGAGCACTATGACCTGACGGGTGACCACGGAGCGGGTAGTAATAGCAAGTGCTGCCTTCCCGCTCCGTGGTCACATGACACAAACGAATCCTCGATGCAAAAAAATTGCATCGAGGATTTTTTTGTGTCGAATTACTCGATTAAATCGAGTAATCGTTTCAGCCCTACACTGAACATGTTAAACATTCTCACTACCCATTTGAATATTTAAGGGGTTTTACTGGCTCCGATGACATATCCTCAGGATAGATGATCAATATCTGACAAATGGAGTCTGCTACCCAGCACCCCCACCTATCAGCTGTTCTCTGCAGTCGCTGGAACTACCACTTTGAACAGAGTTGGAAAACAGCTGACCATGCTGGGTTACTACAGCTCTGCCCTGATTCACTTGAATGGGAGTTCAGCTGCTGTAACCTGACACCACAATTTCAAAGTACTAGTTCTGGCACCTGCAGGGAACAGCTGATCATGGGGGTGCCGATGTCAGACCAATAATGATCAGATATTAAAAACTTACACTAAAGAAAAGTTGTCTATATTAGCACCTTCCAAAACCCATTTAACAGGAATCTAAACAGGAATGACAGATTCACAGCACAACAGGAACAGGTGACAGAGTCTTTCACTGTGGTTTTGGATATGCTTAAGAGGCTCACCAGAAGATTTGGGCACGACTGTAAAGCTTCTAGCACACCGGGGATGCTGAAGGCCTCATGGCCCCGAACTCTGCGTCTCTCCAAATATCTTGGGTGAAGGCCATAAAGCTGTTCAATATCCGGCATTTTCTTAAGCAGTTTCAGAAAACTAGAATCAGTGAAGCCTTCAGAAATAGAAGGTAAAAAAACATATCAGTTACTCTAGTGGTATAGAAAACATAATTAAATATGTTAAAAAGAAAAGATCTGTTATTCGGCAGAACTGTGTTGGGTCCACATTTGATTCCATTTAGGTTGCAGGAATTAATAGGTGCAGGGGTGGATATAAGTTTTTTGGGGGTCATTTATCAAACTGATGTAAACTAGAACTGGCTTAGTTGCTATGGACAATTAAGCCAGTTCTACTTTACATTAGTTTGAGAAATGACCCCATTTATGCCCTATATATTATGTAACGTCCTGTTAGGTATTCAACAATTGAAAGGCAATAAATCAGGATTTATACTTGACCCTTCCCTCCATTTACTCCTCACCTCAGGTTACACAGTTACAATACCAAGAAGGTAAAACAGAGAGGAAACATCTCCCAATATATAACCTGCACTCTACATTATGTGCATAATTTTTAGGCATGTAGTATTTTGACCATATCATTTTTATGCATATTCACATAGTTACATAGTTCATATGGTTGAAAAATAAGACATAAGTCCATCAAGTTCAACCAAGGGATAGGTGGGGACAGTTCTTACAGTAAAGAAGCTTTGACGTTTCTGGAGACTGAACTTTTTCTTCTCCAGTCGGAGGCAGTGCTCTCTTGTCTTTTGAGGGTATTTTACATGGAACAGTTTTTCACTGTATTTTTTGTATGGCCCATTTATATATTTGTATAGGTTAATCATGTCCCCCCTTAGACCTCTACTCTTAAAACTAAATAAATGTAATTCTTTTCATCTTTCTTCATAACTAAGACCCTCCATGCTCCTTATCAGTTTAGTCGCTCTCCTCTGTACTTTTTCCAGATGCAGAGCATCCTTTCTATGGACTGGTGCCCAGAATTGAACTACATATTCCAGATGAGGCCGCACCAACACTTTGTGAAGTGGTAATATTACATCCCTGTCCCGCGAGTCCATGCCTCGGTTAATGCATGACAATATCCTGGTAGCCTTAGAAGCCGCTGATTGACATTGTATTCTGTTATTTAATCTACTATCTACAAGGACACCCAAATCTTTCTCTATAAGTGACTCTCCCAGTGTTACATCACCTAGGACATGTGAAGCACAGAGATTATTACTGCCAAAATGCATAACTTTACATTTATCCACATTGAACCTCATTTGCCAAGTTGATGCCCAATCACTCATAGTGTTCAAGTCAGCTTGTAGTTTATGGACATCTTCCATAGACTGCACAGTACTACATAGCTTAGTGTCATCTGCAAAAATAGAAATGGTGCTATTATTCTCGTCCTCGATATCATTAATAAATAAATTAAATAATAGAGGGCCCAGCACTGAACCTTAGGGTACACCACTCATACCCGGGACCATTCTGAATAGGAATTATTGACCACAACACTCTGGAGACGGTCCTTCAGCCAGTTTTCAATCCAATTACAAACTATACTTTCCCAGCCTATAGACCTTACTTTATCTATTAAACGTCTATGAGGGACAGTATCAAAAGCCTTTACAAAATCCAGAAACACTACATCCACAGCCGCCCCTCTGTCCAGGCTACTACTAACCTCCTCATAAAAACAAATTAGGTTAGTCTGACAAATTCTGTCCTTGGTAAAGCCATGTTGGTTATCACTTATGATATCATTCACAGTCACATACTCCTGTTTATAGTCCCTTAAGAGTCCTTTAAACATTTTTCCCATAACAGAAGTTAAAGGGGTTCTGCAGTTTGTTACAACTGATGATCTATCCTCAGGATAGATCATCAGCATCTGATCGGCCGGTCAGCTGTTTGAGAAGGCAATGCGTTCTTCGCTGAAGGTTGCTAGGAGATTTTGTTTGTAAAACAGTTTTTTTAATGTGTGTGAAAAACGCATCAAAACGGATTGCAATCACGCAGAAAAAACTGAATGCAATTGCAGCCAAAACTGCGAGTTTCGCTGAACACATCCTGACACAATCCGTATCGTACGTGTGAAAGAGGCCTTACGTTGGACAATGCTCCATCAAATGCATCAAAGTACTCCACTGCATGACTAGCCAGTAACGGCCCTAAAGATGAAAGAATAATGACATGGCCCCCTTCCTTACCTGATCTAAACCCTACTAACAACTCGTGGGTCCTTCCTAAAAGGGATATTTACTGTGAAGGAAAACAGTACTCTAAACCACTAAACAGTGTGTGGGAGGCTGTGGTTGCTGCTGCACAAAATGTTGATTGTTAACAGAATATGAAACTGACAGACTCTATGGATGGAAGGCTTATCACTGTTACTGAAAAGAAGGGCTATAATGGTCACTGATTTTTAGGGAGAAATTAGTTTTTTTATTCTCACTTTACCAGATGAAAATGGGATGGGAAAATTTCACTTTTTCATTTAGTTATAGAATAATTCTGCACAGTTATAGTTGCCCAATAATTATGCACACATAGATATTCTTCTAAAAAAGCCAAAACCTAATTTTTACTTTCTTTTATATTAAGGTTTGAGGTTTATTAACATTTTGTATTGACTGGCAGCACTGTGGTTGTTCAATAATAAAATTAATCTTCAAAAACATGACTTGCCGAATAATTGTGCACACAATGTCTATGGACCATTCTCTGATGTGTGATGGATTTAAAAAAAAAATAGATGATGACAGCTGTTATTTTTGTTTTTAAAGAGTTATTCCAGCATATTAAAAGCACTGCCCCATGGCATGAGAATCAATCCCTGGTGAAGGTGGGTCATCACTGCAGCCAGTGATTGGCTGAGCATCATTCCCAGCCATCTCCTGCCCTTTTGAGAAAAGGAGCGCAGTGATGAACCATGCACTGTCGGAATGGCAGTGGTAGTACATTGGCTAGATGAACCCTCACGACTAGGGGCAATGCCTTGCCCAAAACACTAAAGCTGAACCCTTACCACCAGAGGTAATGTTCTGCCCAAACACTGGAGCTGGATCCTTACTACTAGATGTAATGCCCTGCCCAAACACTGAAGCTGAACCCTTATCACCAGAGATAATGTCCTGCTCAAACAATGGAGCTGAACTGTTACCACTAGAGGTAATGCTATGCCCAAACACTGAAGCTGATTCCTTACCACCAGAGGTAATGATCTACCCAAACACTGGAGCTGAACCCTTACTACTAGAGGTAATGCCCTGACAAAACACTGAAGCTGAACCCTTACCACCAGAGGCAATGCCCTGCCCGAACAATGAAGCTGAACCCTTACCACTAGATGTAATGTCCTGCCCAAACACTGGAGCCTAATCCTTACAACTAGAGGTAATGATCTGCCCAAACACAGGAGTTGAACCCTTACCACTACAGGTAATGCCCTGCCCAAACACTGGAGCTGAACTGTTACCACTAGAGGTAATCCCCTGCCCAAACACAGGAGCTGAACCATTACAACTAGAGGTAATGCTATGCCCAAACACTGAAGCTGAACCCTTACCACGAGATGTAATGTCCTGCCCAAACACAGGAGCTGAACCATTACTAGAGGCAATGATCTGCCCAAACACTGAAGCTGAAACCTTACCACCAGAGGTAACGTTCTGCCCAAACACTGGAGATGGACCCTTACTACTAGAGGTACTGCCTTGCCCAAAAACTGAAGCTGAACCATTACTAACAGAGGTAATCGCATGCGTAAACACTGGAGATGGACCCTTACCACTAGAGGAAATGACCTGACCAAACACTGAATCTGAACCATTACCACCAGAGGTAATGTCCTGCCCAAACACTGGAGCTGAACCCTTACTACTAGATGTAATGCCCTGCCCAAACACTGAAGCTGATCCCTTACCACCACAGGTAATGACCTACCCAAACACAGGAGCTTAAGCCTTACAACTAGAGGTAATGCCATGCCCAAACACTGAAGCTGATCCCTTACGTCCAGAGGTAATGATCTACCCAAACACTGGAGCTGGACCGTTACTACTAGATGTAATGCCCTGCCCAAACACTGAAGCTGAACCAATACCACTAGAGGTAATGACCTGCCCAAACACTGAAGCTGAACCGTTACCACTAGAGATAATGCTATGCCAAAACACTGAAGCTGATCCCTTACCACCACAGGTAATGATCTACCCAAACAAAGGAGCTTAAGCCTTACAACTAGAAGTAATGCCATGCCCAAACACTGAAGCTGATCCCTTACCTCCAGAGGTAATGATCTACCCAAACACAGGAGCTTAAGACTTACAACTAGAGGTAATGCCATGCCCAAAAACTGAAGCTGATCCCTTACCTCCAGAGGTAATGATCTACCCAAACACAGGAGCTTAAGCCTTACAACTAGAAGTAATGCCATGCCCAAACACTGAAGCTGAACCCTTACCACCAGAGGTATACTCCTGCCCAAACACTGGAGCTGAACCTTTACCACTAGAGGCAATGTCCTGCCCAAACACAGGAGCTTAAGCCTTACAACTAGAGGTAATGCCATGCCCAAACAATGAAGCTGATCCCTTACCTCCAGAGGTAACAATCTACCCAAACACTGGAGCTGAACCTTTACCACTAGAGGCAATGTCCTGCCCAAACACTGGAGCTTAAGCCTTACAACTAGAGGTAATGCCATGCCCAAACACTGAAGCTGATCCCTTACCTCCAGAGGTAATGATCTACCCAAACACTGGAGCTGAACCTTTACCACTAGAGGCAATGTCCTGCCCAAACACAGGAGCTTAAGCCTTACAACTAGAGGTAATGCCATGCCCAAACAATGAAGCTTATCCCTTACCTCCAGAGATAATGATCTACCCAAACACTGGAGCTGAACCTTTACCACTAGAGGCAATGTCCTGCCCAAACACTGGAGCTTAAGCCTTACAACTAGAGGTAATGTTCTGCCCAAACACAGGAGTTGAACCCTTACCACTAGAGCAGGCATGTCCAAACTGCGGCCCTCCAGCTGTTGCAAAACTACAACTCCCAGAATGCCCTAATAGCAGTAGGCTATCCAGGCATGCTAGGAGTTGTAGTTTTGCAAAAGCTGGAGGGCCGCAGTTTGGACATGCCTGCACTAGAGGTAATGCCCTTCCCAAACACTGGAGCTGAACTGTTACCACTAGAGGTAGTCCCCTGCCCAAACACAGGAGCTGTACCCTTACTACTAGAGATAATGCCCTGCCCAAACACTGAAGCTGAACCCTTACCAACAGAGGTAACGTTCTGCCCAAACACTGGAGCTGGACCCTTAATACTAGAGGTAATGCCCTGCCCAAACACTGAAGCTGAACCCTTACCACCAGAGGTATACTCCTGCCCAAACACTGGAGCTGAACCCTTACCACTAGAGGTAATGACCTGTCCAAACACTGAAGATGAACCCATACCACCAGAGGTAATGTCCTGCCCAAACCCTGAAGCTGAACCCTTACTACCAGATGTAATGCCCTGCCCAAACCCTGAAGCTGAACAGTTACCACTAAAGTTAATGCTATGCCCAAACACTAAAGCTGATCCCTTACCACCACAGGTAATGACCTACCCAAACACAGGAGCTTAAGCCTTACAACTAGAGGTAATGCCCTGCCCAAACACTGAAGCTGATCCCTTACCTCCAGAGGTATTGATCTACCCAAACACTGGAGCTGAACCCTTACTACTAGAGGTAATGTCCTGCCCAAACACTGAAGCTGAACCCTTACCACCAGATGTAATGTCCTGTCCAAACACTGGAGCTTAAGCCTTACAACTAGAGGTAATTCTCTGCCCAAACACAGGAGTAGAACCCTTACCACTAGAGGTAATGCCCTGCCCAAACACTGGAGCTGAAACCTTACCACCAGAGGTAACATTCTGCCCAAACACTGGAGCTGGACCCTTACTACTAGAGGCAATGATCTGCCCAAACACTGAAGCTGAAACCTTACCACCAGAGGTAACATTCTGTCCAAACACTGGAGCTGAACCCTTACTACTAGAGGTAATGCCCTGCCCAAACACTGAAGCTGAACCCGTACCACCAAAGGTAATCTCCTGCCCAAACATTGGAGCTAAACCCTTACTACTAGATGTAATGCCCTGCCCAAACACTGAAGCTGAACCGTTACCACTAAAGGTAATGATATGCCCAAACACTGAAGCTGATCCCTTACCACCACAGGTAATGACCTACCCAAACACAGGAGCTTAAGCTTTACAACTAGAGATAATGCCATGCCCAAACACTGAAGCTGATCCCTTACCTCCAGAGGTAATGATCTACCCAAACACTGGAGATTAAAGGGGTTATCCGAGATATATTAAGTTAATCCAAACGTCTTTATCGATATATATAAAACATTTTTGTAATTGACTTACTTTAAAAATAATGCACCGTTTACAGTCTGCAGAATGTTGTCATTTGTCCACTGACGTCACCCTGCTTGAGGATTTTGTGCCCGCCCCTTCTGCCTCTCCGTCTTCATTCAGCACCTTACCAGAGTCATGCTGAATGAAGACAGAGAGGCAGAAGGGGCGGGCACAAAATCCTCAAGCAGGGTGACGTCAGTGGACAAATGACAACATTCTGCAGACTGTAAACGGTGCATTAATTTTAAATTAAGTCAATTACAAAAATGTTTTATATATATCGATAAAGAAGTTTGGATTAACTTAATATATCTCAGATAACCCCTTTAAGCCTTACAACTACAGGTAATGCCCTGCCCAAACACTGAAGCTGAACCCTTACCAACAGAGGTAATGCCCTGCCCAAACACTGAAGCTGATCCCTTACCACCACAGGAAACGACCTACCCAAACACTGGAGCGAAACCCTTACTACTAGAGGTAATGCCCTTCCCTAACACTCAAGCTGAACCCTTACCACCAGAGGTAATCTCCTGCCCAAACACTGGAGCTGAACCCTTATTACTAGATGTAATGCCCTGCCCAAACACTGAAGCTGAACCGTTACCACTAGAGGTAATGCTCTGCCCAAATACTGAAGCTGACCTTTTATCAACAGAGCTAATGATCTACCCAAACACTGGAGCGAAACCCTTACTACTAGAGGTAATGTCCTGCCCAAACACAGGAGCTGTACCATTACCACTATAGGTAATCCCCTGCCTAAACACAGGAGCTGAAGCCTTACAACTAGAGGTAATGCCCTCCCCAAACACTGAAGCTGAACCCTCACCACTAGAGGTAATGTCCTGCCCCAAACACAGGAGCTTAAGCCTTGCAACTAGAGGTAATGTCCTGCCCAAACACAGGAGATGAAGCCTTACAACTAGAGGTAATGTCCTGCCCCAAACACAGGAGCTTAAGCCTTGCAACTAGAGGCAGTGCCCTGTCCAAACACAGGAGCTTAAGCCTTACAACTAGAGGTAATGCCCTGCCCAAACACAGGAGCTGAAGACTTACAACTAGAGGCAATGCCCTGCCTAAACATAGAAGTTGAACCCTTATCACTAGAGGTAATGTCCTGCCCAAAAACCTTTTTATTAACATCACATTCTGAAAATACTGAGCAACAGCAGCTAGCTAAAGGCTATGAGCACCTCCGGGGGGAATTTTTTTTTCTGATTGCATTTTACGCATAGGGTTAAAAGTTTTTTTTTCAATTGGTCTTTATTAAAAAAAAATGTAGCCGTTCTGTCAAAAAGGGTTAACAGTTTGTATAGCTGTGCCATCTAATAAACCTTATCAGTAATTTACTAGAAAGTCACTTATCTAAGCCACATTCTTTTAGGAAAATAAAAGAATAAGTGTTTATAAGGTTAGGGATCAGAGATGAGGAGAATGAAAACAGACAGCAGCTTACTAGAGAATCCCAAGGCTGTACAGAGAAAAGTGTTAAACATTTTTAATAAAGACCAATTGATAAAATGTTTTTAGCTTAAAATGAGTACAATGCAATAATTTAAAAAAAATGTAAGAGACCTTAAACTTTATTATACATGATTTATAAATTTACTACCTAATGGGTTCTGATTGTTTTATAATAAGAACAATAAATATGAATGTATTTGCAGCTCACCTGTTGGCATATACTCCCACCAGCGTCCAGCACAGAGGTCAACCATTTTGACAACACGCAGGTACAGAGTCACTGCTTCCTTCAGCTTCTTTGACAAGCATTCCATGCACATAATGTCTTGCAGTGGAAGATATCTACCACAAAAACCCAGAAATTGCATTAAATACTTTAAGTAACAGTATATTATATGGTTTTATATGATGCTTATAGTTTTGGGGCAACACATTTAATAACATACTGAAGTGGTATCTCTTTCCATCAATCACAAAGCTGAAGGCAAATTGAAAGCATAATCCATATCCAAAATATTTGGCGCAGAATGGGGGGAGCGTGGATCTAGATGCTATAAAACCCTCATCATTTCAATTACATTTAGAAATGAATGATATTGCATTCATGTATAAATATTTTGGGAAAAACATTTTTAGAGAGGTTAGGAAACGGGTAGAGATATTCAAGAGCACTAGAACACCAAGTAAAAAAAACAGATATTCTGAAGAATGTGTCATTGAAATCTCATGGACCATGGCTATTTGAAGATTTCAAGTCTGACTAAGCACGTGTGTAGAGAAACAAAACACATCTTTAAACCTCAACAAAAAACATCTTTAAAGACTCATGGGGTCATTTATCAAACTGGTGTAAAGTAGAACTGGCTCAGTTGCCCATAGCAACCAATCAGATTCTACCTTTCATTTTTGACTGTTCCTTTGGAAAACAAAAGGTGGAATCTGATTGGTGAATGGGTGCAAAAAGCACAACTGACTAGGGGTCGACCGATATTGATTTTTTAGAGCCGATACAGATATTCTGTAAACTTTCAGGCCGATAGCCGATATTTTATACCGATATTTTGCGCATTTTAATTTTTGGATTTTTTTTTTCTGTTACAGCGTTCAACGCTTTTAAAAAAAAATATTTTAATAGTTTGGACTTTTTGGGCACGGCGATATGTTTTTTTATTTATTGTTTATATATATTTTATATGTAAAATTGGAAAAGGGTTAATTTATACTTAATATTTTGGTGTTTGTTACTATTTTAAATTTTTTTACTTTTTATTTTTTTACTATTTCCCCCCTTAGGGGTAGAACCTGGGCTCTTTACATCCCTTGTCCTATTCACCCTATTAGAGATCTATCAGGGTGAATAGGACCTCACACTGTCCCTGCTGCCCTGTGCTATGGGCACACAGCAGCAGGAACCATGGCAGCCAGGGCTTCAGGAGCGTCCTGGCTGCCATGGTAACCAATCAGAGCCCCAGCATTACACTGCTGGGGCTCCGATCAGAAGAGAGGAGGTGGGGGACCCTGTGGCCACTGCCACCAATGAGATATTATCAATACTGAAAGGATGGGGGGGGGAGGGGGGCGCACTGGCCACCAATGTTTTTATACTGTGGACAGGGGGGCTGAGGCGCACTGGCCACCAATGATAATAAGGTTTAAGATATTACAAGCACATTGCCCAGACCCTGCCTCTGATAGATGGCTGCGATCCGAGGGGTTAATTGCTGCGGATCGCAGCTCTCTATCAGAGGCAGGGTCTGGGCAATGTACTTGTAATATCTTAAACCTTATTATCATTGGTGGCCAGTGCGCCCTCAGCCCCGCCTCCTCTTCTCTCATTGGTGGGCAGTGCGCCCTCAGCCCCGCCTCCTCTACTCTCATTGGTGGCCAGTGCGCCCTCAGCCCCGCCTTCTCTTCTCTCCATTGGCAGGGCAGCGCAGCACAGGGGGAAGGAGGGACTGCCTCCTTCTGCCCTGTGCTGCTGAGGGAACATGACTGCGCTGAGAGCAGCGCGGCAATGTTCTGTGATAGCACAGTTATCGGTATATCGGCCTGGTTAGGTGTGCCGATACCGATAACTGTGTAAATCATGAATATCGGCTGATAATATCGGCCAAACCCTACAACTGACCATCCAAAACGTGGGCCATGGACCCAAGGAAGTCTCCATTCCAAGGAGTAGAACAGTTTTCTACCGATAGGAAAGATGAAAATTGATTCTTACCTAACAAAATATCTGTGTGTTTAAAAAGCCAAGTCATACCAACTTTACCATCCATAATAGGAGGTGATAACATTCCAGACAGGATTAGAATGACAGATAAGCAGATAACAGAAGTAAAGTGATCTGTATAGACCAGGCATGCTCAACCTGCGGCCCTCCAGCTGTTGCAAAACTACAACGCCCAGCATCCTCGAACAGCTTACAACTATCAGCCTACAGCAAGGCATGGTGGGAGTTGTAGTTTTACAACAGCTGGAAGGCCGCAGGTTGAGCATCCCTGGTATAGACCATGAATCGGCGCCTATTACCAGGCTTAGTTGCCAGTGCGAAAACTGCAGGATTATATGGTTGTTGTTTAAATATTGAAATTTACATGGAAAATTAAAAATAACCACCAAAAATTATAAAAAAATGTGGTAGAAATAAAGAGAAAGACTGTGTCGCGCTGGGTCAGCCAATTACCAATATGAGGTGCTCTCAGATAAGTAGATTCACCGGTCTAGCTAGCAAAAAATTGGTATATATAATCTGGGCATTCTCTGATATTGAGAACAATACTGGCGGGAATAGAAACAGACATAAAGAAAATTTTAAACAATATTTATTAACATCGATAAAATAACCACCAATAGTGACCCACTATGGGCTGCTTGATCCAGATATAAGTGCACTTGTTATAGATGGCTGCTTGAAATCAGTAAAATGAACTGGAGTGTAAATTCATTGCAAACATCACTTGTATAAATCTCTTAGGAAACTCGTTGGACTACACCTAAAAAGTCTTACTGATGGTTCAGTATCGATATAATTGCAGACAAAGTGAATATTCCTTCATAAAAGTGTAATGTCTCTTGAATTATGCTCCCCTATAATTCAGTAGACTCAGTTCTAACATGCAGTAGATACCGTTATGTATAATTCATGTGAACGTAGCGTCCCTCTATTCACATACTGTCAGCGGCTTCCCGCTGAGTAAGAGTAATTGCTGTCCTTCCTTATGATCAGTATAGCATGTATCAATCTTACCGGTGGTGGTATTCGTAGCTTGGTTTGGAATCGGGCACTTGGTTGACTAACTTTTGATCCAGTTAGTATGTTCGCTCCGTTCCTCCCGACTGTTGTCCATGCTGGCAGCTCGGCGTCACACGTGGGCTCTTATATCTCTCTGCCTCCTGTGTCTGCAATGCTGCTTCTCACGTGGTAGGTGGTGTCCAAGTTTATTTCTCCACTCTAACCCGGTTTATAATTGAGTATCCCGCAGCAGATAATGCGGTTGGGTTGATCTGTGCAACGAGAGGGGGATTTCTACCAGACGCGTTTCGGGGTCGAAAGTGACCCCTTCCTCAGTGGTTAACGAACCCCCCCTACTTCCCCTCATTTATAGTACTTCAGGTAATTCTCAAAATCCGGACTGGATTTAATTTCTAGGTGTCTGCATTTGTCTGAGTCACTGTATATTTCGCATTACTCCCTTCTAATGTTGAACAAATTATACCATTAAAAATATGTTAAAAAGTATCGGATCACACATTATATTTAGGACTAAAATCATCTTAAAAATGTACTTAGCAACATATGAGAAAAAAATGCAGCCATACAATTAAATCTTTCACCGTGTTCAATCTTTTGTGGCAAAAACGCAAATTATAAATCATGCGGTTTTGCTGCGGTTTTACTCCAGATGGTATAGAATCGAAAATTCGTGTAATTAAATGATAATCAAACGAAAAAATATAGAATAATATGTAAAATATTTATATTTGAATATATTTATAAATATTTTACATATTATTCTATATTTTTTCGTTTGATTATCATTTAATTACACGAATTTTTGATTCTATACCATCTGGAGTAAAACCACAGCAAAACCGCATGATTTATAATTTGCATTTTTGCCACAAAAGATTGAACATGGTGAAAGATTTAATTGTATGTCTGCATTTTTTTTCTCGTATGTTGCTAAGTACATTTTTAAGATGATTTTAGTCATAAATATAATGTGTGATCCGATACTTAACATATTTTTAATGGTATAATTTGTTCAACATTAGAAGGGAGTAATGCGAAATATACAGTGACTCAGACAAATGCAGACACCTAGAAATTAAATCCAGTCCGGATTTTGAGAATTAGGCTACGTTCACACGACGACAATTGTTGCGCGACAAAAAGTCGCGCGACAATTTGGGAACCACTACACTGCAACATTTGTAGCGCGACATTGATGTCACATTAATGTCGCGCGACAATTTTTATAATGGGAGTCTATGGTGGTGTCGCACGTGCAACATGCAACATGTTGCGACTACGACACAACAGTCGCAAAAAATCCATCCCGGATGGATTTTTGCCGACTGTCGTGTCGCAGTATGTCGCATGTCGCACTGCGACACCATAGACTCCCATTATAAAAATTGTCGCGCGACAATAGTGCGACAATTGTCGTCGTCTGAACATACCCTTACCTGAAGTACTATAAATGAGGGGAAGTAGGGGGGGTTCGTTAACCACTGAGGAAGGGGTCACTTTCAACCCTGAAACGCGTCTGGTAGAGATACCCCCCTCGTTGTACGGATCAACCCAACCGCATTATCTGCTGTGGGATACTCAATTATAAACCGGGTTAGAGTGGAGAAATAAACTTGGACACCACCTACCACGTGAGAAGCAGCATTGCAGACACAGGAGGCAGAGAGATATAAGAGCCCACGTGTGACGCCGAGCTGCCAGCGTGGACAACAGTCGGGAGGAACGAATCAAAAGTTAGTCAACCAAGTGCCCGATTCCAAAGCAAGCTACTAATACCACCACCGGTAAGATTGATACATGCTATACTGATCATAAGGAAGGACAGCAATTACTCTTACTCAGCCGGAAGCCGCTGACAGTATGTGAATAGAGGGACGCTACGTTCACATGAATTATACATAACGGTATCTACTGCATGTTGGAGTCTACTGAATTATAGGGGAGCATAATTCAAGAGACATTACACTTTTATGAAGGAATACTCACTTTGTCTGCAATTATATCGATACTGAACCACCAGTAAGACTTTTTAGGTGTAGTCCAACGAGTTTCCTAAGAGATTTATACAAGTGATGTTTGCAATGAATTTACACTCCAGTTCATTTTACTGATTTCAAGCAGCCATCTATAACAAGTGCACTTATATCTGGATCAAGCAGCCCATAGTGGGTCACTATTGGTGGTTATTTTATTGATGTTAACAAATATTTTTTAAAATTTTCTCTATATCTGTTTCTATTCCCGCCAGTATTGTTCTCAATATCAGAGAGTGCCCAGATTATATATACCAATTTAACAATGTGTTAAACATAAAAACGTGATTAAAAAAATAGGTCATTTCCTGATTACACATTCCTTTTAACAGAGCCATGACAGGTATGAATGACACATCCCAACAGATGCCATTTACACATACTGGGTCACACAAAAAACAAGCTAATTAACCTCTTAAGGACGAAGGGCGTACATGTACGCCCTTCGTCCGCACTTTAAAGATGGCGCCCGCTCCCGCACGGAGCGGCGCTCAGCTGCGGGTAAAAGCTTGATTCATCAAGCTGACACCCGCAGCTCATGTCCGCGACCGGCAGCGATGCCGATCGCGGACATTTAACCCTCAGATGCCGTGGTCAATCCTGACCACGGCATCTGATCAGCGCAAAACCGAAAGTTTCACTTTCGGTTTGCTCGGCTCCCTGATGGCCACAAGGGGAGCCGGAGCATGCATGTAGTACCCTAGGTTTCTGTGAATGAAACCTAGGGTACTACCAGTATTCCTATGGAGCCTATGACTGTAATAGGCTCCATAGGAAATATCGATTTTCTCATATATTCCAATGCTATTGCATTGGAATATATGAGAATAGCAATCTGATGATTGCATCTTATAGTTCCCTATGGGAACTATAAGAAAGTGGTAAAAAAAAAAAAAAAGTTTAAAAATAAAAATTAAATAAAAAAATATAAAAATTCAAATCACCCCCTTTCCCCAAAATGAAAATAAAATAAATAAAAAAATAAAAAAATTACACATAATGGGTGTCGCAATGTGCGAAACGCCCATACTATAATAATATTAAAAATATTCACCATACGGTAAACATAAAAGCGGAAAGAAAGCGTCCAAATGGCTAATTCGCCATTTTTGGACGCTTCATTTCCTAAAAAAATGAATAAAAAGTGATCAAAACATCATACGCACCCCATAATGGTATCAATTAAAAGTTCAGATTGCCCATAAAAAATGAGCCCCTACACTGCTCCATACGCATAATTACAAAAAAGTTATAGGGGTCAAAACATGGCGACAAAAAAATAAAATAAAAAAATTCCCACTTTTAATTTTTTTTCACTATCAAAACGCAAGAAAAACTATACATATTAGGTATTGCCGGATTCGTACTGACCTGAAGAATAAAATTAACCAGTCAGTTTTATCGCAAATCGAACGTTGTAATTTAAAAACCCGTAAAACTGTGGTAAAATTGCTTTTTTTTTGCAATTTCACCCCATTTGGAATTTTTTTCCCGTTTCCCACTACATCACATGCAAAAATAAATGGTAGCGTTAAAAAGTACAACTTGTCCCGCAAAAAATAAGCCGTCATATGGCTATGTGAGCGGAAATATAAAAATGTTATGGCTTTTGGAAGGCAGGGAGCGCAAAACAAAAACGCAAAAATCCCAAAACCCCCGGTTCTTAAGGGGTTAATCACATTAGACAAAACATGAAATCCAGTAGGAGTTGACTTTAGAGGCACTCACTTAAATATATGACACAGCACTTCATGTGACAACTGATTCATGTAATCCTTAGGATCAATGGATTTGCCGTTTTCCACACCACTGCCATTCATTCTACATGGTTTTACCGATTTCCGTCGAGGCCCCATCTTCAAAACTTAAATCTCTAAACAACTTTCCTAGAAAAAAAAAAGCAAAAAAAAACACTAAATGTCAAAACCTTGTACAAAGATGTAGAACATACTAAGGCCTCTTTCACACTTGCGTTGTGAGGATCCGGCGTGCACTTCCATCACCGGAAATGCCTGCCAGATCCGTCACAGTGTAAGACAACTGAAACCATTTGAAGACTGATCAGTATTCAAAATGCTTTCAGTGTTACTATGGCAGCCAGGACGCTACTAAAGTCCTGGTTGCCATAGTAAGTAGTGGGAGCCAGGGGAGCAGATACTTACAGTCCGTGCGGCTCCCAAGGCGCTCCACAATGACGTCAGAGCGCCCCACGCGCATGGATCACGTGATGCTCATGGGGCGCTCTGACATCATTGTGGAGCGCCCCGGGAGCCGCACGGAGGGTAAGTATGCTTCTCCCCTGCCTCCCCACTACACTTTACCATGGCAGCCGGGACTTTAGCATCCTGGCTGCCATGGTAACCATTCACAAAAGCTAAACGTCGGATCCGTTGATGCGCCGAAACGACATTTAGCTTAATGCCAGATCCGGATTAATGCCCATCCAAAAAACTTTCACATACTGAACTGAAGACATCCTGATGCATCCTGAACGGATTTCTCTCCATTCAGAATGCATTGGGATAATCCTGATCAGTATCTTTCCGTCCTAGAGACCCGAGGACGGAACTCTGGGACGGAAAGCAAAAGCACAAGCATGAAAGGGGCCTAGGGCTAGTTTCACATCTGCGGCAGAGAACAGCCTGCCGGACCTCTCCGGCTCCACCTGCCCACCGGACCCCAGTGAGTATAATGGGATCCAGCCACTCCCTGGCACAAATGCCAGGATTCAGCTGGACAAAAACAGCTGACATTTTGACAGCCTAGCGCTATCAAAGTCACTAGGTGTAATATTGACGCCCACGTTGCTCCTAGAGGCTCATTTGCATATATTAAAACATCATTTTTCTCAGCAATGCGGGCACATATGAACATAGGACCAACACAGATGCCTTCAGCTGCCAAGTGCACATGGAACAGGTCAGCCAGTGTCATAGGTACAGAACTGCTGACAGATGCCCTTTAAGGGTCCTATGAAAGTAATAAAATAAATGGGAGGATGGCATACTGCTAGAACACAGCATAGCTGGCTGATCACAGGAGTCCAACCGGATATTATCTGCACAGTGCAGCTTCAATGCGGAATTATCATGCAGGTCACTGCTGCTGGGACTTGTGGTGGCACACATAGCTAGAGATACACAAACAAGACGTGTGATGTCACACCCGGGTGTATGATGTGCATACATGGAGGGCAGGACGTTAGTGTGCAGTGTAAACAAACGGGGAGACGTGATGTAAAGCAGCGTGACAAGTGTACTGGAGCAGGGCGAGGATGGACGGAGCTTCTGTACGGGTGTGTTACCCTGATAACAGGAAAATGGCCGCTTGCATTACCTCCCTGCCAGGTAAAAGGTAAGAGCCGGCCCCTGGCCGTCCAGCTGCTGAGCCTCTCTGGGTACCGGAAACAGAGTGCAGACAGCCCAGGCAAACACTTCCTGACTAAACCTCGCCTCTTGCTTCCTGTACAGCCAGTCAGCGACCGCCATCCGCATAGCCAATAACAGACAAGCTGTTACAGTACACAGGCTCAGCACGCAGACCAAAGAGAGCTTGGACTGGTAGACTGTAGACGTGTGACGGCAAAGCGCGTTACGTCACGTTGTTAGTATAAAAAAAATAAAAAAATAGGGTATTGTCGAAGCTCCATGAGCCGTAGGGACCTTGTGATGTCACAGGGTCACATGAGATGCCAAAGTCACGTGGGTTTGAAGCAGTTGCCGGGGTGTAGCGGAAGGCTGTGACTGAATACTATACTCCGTAAGGACCTGTTCCTTACTAGTGATAGTAAATAACCGACTCAGTGTGAGCTGGCTATAAATTCCTATCACCGGTAAGGACCTTTTTGCCCCCTAGTGGTTAGGTCCTGAACTGGAATAGTACCATATGTAGCTGGTTCACAGGGAGTTAGCTAAATACAATACTCTGTAAGGACCTGGTCCTTACCAATGATAGGAAATAGCCCGTGTTCTATCAAAAAACCTTACCTCCTTAAAAAACCTTACCCCTCGTGACTTCCGGTGACGCTGTCGCACCGGACATGGCGTCGAGGAGGGGGTGTACGCCTCAGCGCAAGCGCACTACCACAGGTGCGCTTAAGGGAAAATTACGGGGAGAATTGGTCACCAACTACGCATGCGTGCGAGGACGCGTGGCAATGTAAGCCAGCACAGCCTGAGGCGCGTGCACCCCCAGGGGAAAGGAGATCTGATGCTCTTTTATCTTGTGAAATCTCCTTACCCTCACACTGTGCACTCGCGGACAAAGCTGATCGAAGCCAGCCAGCAAAGCATCTGAAGTGCTGGCTGTGTGCGCAGTGTGAGGGTAAGGAGATTTCGCAAGATAAAAGAGAATCAGACCTCCTTACCCCTGAGGGCGCACGCATGCACAGTTGGCCAATTCTCCCTGTAAATTTCCCTTAAGCGCACCCGTGGTAGTGCGATTGCGCTGAGACACACCACCTCTGCACCCGTGGTAGTGTGCTTGCGCTGAGGCCCACACCCCCTCCTCGACGTCATGTCTGGTGCGGCCGCGTCACCAGAAGTCACGAGGGGTAAGGTTTTTTGATAGAACAGCGGCTCAGTGTGAGCTGTCTATTTCCTATCACTGGTAAGGACTTTTTTGCCCCCTAGTGGTCAGATCTTGAACTGAAATAGTATATAGCCAGTTCACAGAGAGTTGGCTAAATCCTATACTCCATATGGACCTGGTCCTTTCCAGTAATAGGAAATAGCCAACTCTACAGGAGTTGTCTATTTCCCACCATTTGTAGGGACCTCTTCTGCCTTGTTGATCTGGTTATTGAACTGTTAGGATTTAGTTGCTTCTCAATGACTTGGCTAAATCCCCTTGTCTATTAGGACCTGGTCATTAACTATGTCCAGTAACACAGCTTCTACATGGATTGTGGCGTTTTGAAATGTCAGCCTTATACAATCACGCATCGGTGAGGTGACTTGTTGAATCAGACATTCTCCACTTACAGTTTACGCATCAGACACCCAGGAGTTAATCAAGTAGTTTTTAATCCAGAGATTGTATTACAAGATATGCAGGGAATTCAGATGGTAAAAGAATTATGCCTCTAATATTCTCCTTGACAAGAAAATGAAATACTACTAATATTCTCCTCAGATTCTCCTCAGAATTACAGCACACACAAACAGCAATGCATGACAGGGAAAACAGGAAGTGGCTAGACTGAACCAACTAGAAGCTGAAACAGAGGGGGGAGGAGAAGAGAGGAGCATACCAATACACCATGCAAGATACTGAAACAGAACACTCCCCGTCTGGTATCGGTAGATACCACTATGTATATGCATACAATGGAATTGTATAAAATAATAAATAATGTCCATAAACCTGATGAATAAACAGATGAATAATGTCCATAAACCTGAAAAGGAAACATACAACATACAGGAAACATACAATGAACATTTATTCAAACCAAAAAATATGTCTTCAGTTCAGACCATAGAGCTGGTACTGGAAACAGTCCTAGAAGATGATGAGCATCTATGGTAGACAGAATCTCAATGGAAGTTCTTTCCATCCGAATTGGAAACGACTTTCCACGACTAGTAATAAGTCCAGTAGGCCAGTCGAGACGATCAACTTGTTTGTCTCTTAACAGAACAAAATCTCCTTCCTTTATATTAGGCCTTGGTTCTTGCCACCTTCTGCATTCTTGCTAGAGGCAGAGGTACTTTCTTATCCACCTTTTCCAGAACTGACTGGCGAGATGTTGTACCTGCTTCCACCGAAACTTATAAAGGTTGTGCTCTTTAAAAACGCCAGATGCCACAGGAATATTTTCTATCTTTTCTGGTTTATTCTTGGGTGATCTTATATGCACCCCAGATGTGAATTTCTTCTTTTTTATTACAGGAGATTGTCTGTTGCTTTCATTAGAAGCTGAGCGAGACTTGGTTCTCCTTGATGTTGCCAAAGTTTTAGAATGTGACTTCTCTGTCTGTGTCACCAAATTTAGAGCGAGAGAGCTTATTTTGTGAGGCTGATTTAGATGTAGATTGCCTTCGGTCTATGAATCGTGAACGCAAATGCTCATGTCTGCTTTTCACTTCTAAAATGGGATCTGTCTTTGTACATACGGACTTGGGTTGTTGACATGCAGTATTTGTCATGGACATTGGTGGTGAACTTTTCCCTGTGGTTTCCAGATAAGGCTGAGCAATATGAAGGTGCTCATCCGTTGAAGACTGGGAAGAACTGTAATCCTCTTGGGTGCAATCAACAACTGCAGATGGACCTGAAGGTTCTTGCAAAGTATCTGAAATGAACTCTTCCTCTGTTGAAGGAACCTCCTTTATAGAACGTTCAGAAGATACTTCTTTTACAGAATTAAACTCATTCTCAAACAGTTGACTGGAAGACTCACGTTTCTGCATTGTCTCATCAGAACTACATGAATCAGAAGGCTTGTTGTCAGTGTAGATATAGGATTCATTATGATACACTGTGTGAGGACTGCAAAGCTGGGAAGGGCTTGAAGAGGGCTCCAATCCTGAGATCCTGAAGGCCTTTCTACAAGCTGCCCTTCTGTCCAGGAACATTCTTCTGCAGCTGACTCCTTGGGATTTAAGCTGCTTTCTGAAGTTTTTAGAATATTTGGGCAAGGCATATCTTGCACATAGTAGTGGTTAGGACACTGTCTGAAGCAAGAAGTTCGCCCCCCTATTAATACTTCAGTTCTGAAGGAGTGTACTTGGCAGGGTCTGCGGGTTCTGTCCAGACATACATCCCCCACGATGATCCAACCCACTGTAAGTTTCTGGGCATATGGAGCATTGAAAGGGCCATTTCGAAATTCAAGGACCTTATGAGCCTCAAGAATGTCTCTACCCAGCAAGAGTAAGATCTTGGCATGGTTATCAAGGGGAGGAATCTCTCTGGCTATGTTCCTGAGATGAGGGTGATGCTGTGCGGCTTCAGGTGTGGGAATCTCATCCCTTGTGTCCGGCAATTTGTCACACTCAATAAGGGTTGGAAGAGAGAGTTTCCTATCTCCTTTGATGGGCTTTAAGGTGAAACCATTAGTTCTTCTTCCTGAGGTTGTCACAAGACCAGAGCATGTTCCTAGGGTGTAGGGTGTAGTCTCTCCCTCTATCCTGAACAGATCAAAGAACTTAGGGCTAGCTAGGGAATGATTTCTTTGGTCATCTAGAATAGCATACATTCTTATGGTCTTCTCTGGTTGTGCAGTAGGAAACACATCCACGAGGTAAATCTTAGAACAAGACTTACCACACACAAGTCCTTCTCCACATACCTTTGTGCATCGGGGCGTGACAGTTGTGGTTGGTCGTTCGGCACTCTTCCCGCCATGACTCTCCCCGCCTTGATCGGAATGGGGCTTGTGCCAGTTAACTGGTTCTAGGTTCCGCCTGATTGGTCCCGGGTAAACAGCGGTCATGTGTAGATCACTATTACATTCAGAACACTTGACTGGAACCTTACAGTCTCTGGCGAAGTGCTCAGTGGATGCACAGCATCTGAAGCAGATATTATGACTCCTTAGGAACTCCTTACGTTCCTCAAAGGGCTTTGCTATGAAGACACGGCATTTCCTTAAAGGATGTGGTTTATCATGGATAGGGCAATGATGAACGGGTTCTTTAGGGCTTTAATTTCCATTGTTAGTAGTGGGCACAACCCCTGTCTTTTTTTACTGAAATTAGACCTTTAGGGTTTCTCTGTCTGGGACTTAAAGTCTCGTGTTTCTGTTTAGTAGAGCCAAAGATGTTGGTTCCCAAGGTGTTAAAGCTCGGATCGTTTTTAGCTCGAGCTAAGTCCTTGATGAACTTACAGAAGAATGAAAATGGTGGAAAGGGAACACAATGTTGCTCCTTGTATTTTGAACCTGTTGTTGCCCATTGGTCTTGAATATTGAGGGGTAATTTCTCCACGATCAGGCCCACACCATGGGAGGTATCAAGAAAGCTGAGACCTGGTAGCTGCGGGTCTCCCTTGATGATTTTAAACTCAAGAAGAAGATCGCTTAATTCCTTGAACCCTTGGCGGTCTGTATTGGATAATCCAGGAAAGTCGTATAGTCTTTTAAATAAGGCACGTTCAACTACTTCCGAGCCGCCATGTGTCTGCTCTAATTTTTCCCATGCGAGACGAAGGCCTTTGACTGGTTCGTAGATATGAACGGTTTTGAGTCTCTTAACACAGTTTGACGACCATGGACCTAGCCATCTAATTAGTAAATCAAGTTCTTGCATAGGCGGTACAGCAAGGGTTTGAACTGTTGTCTTGAAGGTGGCCTTCCAACTTCTATAGTTCTCTGGGCGATCATCAAAGTTCGTATGGCTAGTACTTATGAGGTCCCTGAGAGTGAGGTACTTAGCTTATTTCTTTCCTGCATCATGGCGATGTTGTTGGCACCATCTGACACCCTATGTTTGGGGGTTGGAAGATGGAATGGAGTGGCAGCTGGGTTGAGCGTAAATGAAGGCTTTACATCTGGTAATCTTGGCGCCAGCGTCTTGGTTGCTATGTAACTAGTCTCAGGAGGTTTTAATGTGATTTGAAGAGCTTGAAGTGGCTTGGTCTCTAATGGCACCTGAAATACTATGTAAGGTGCCAGAGGTTTGAAAGAAAGAGAAATGTCCACTGGACTGGGGTCAACTGTATGGTTATCAGCTGCCTCTTTTTCTATCCGCATGAGTTCAGCAGGCTGGCGTACAGAGCCCAAATCTTCTGGTGCAAATGCATTGACTTTGCTTTGGTCGAATTGCAGGGTACGGCCTTCTGAGTCATTAGATATCTTGGACATAGGATGATAAGCTTCTTCTTTTTCAGCAGCTTCTTCAATAACTCTGAGTTCAGCCATGGCTGCTGCTTCTTCCCTTTCCTTCTGAAAGACCTCCAACTCAGCTTTGGCCTTGGCTTTGGTCGCTTGCGCCTGAGCCTGTATAGCTGCTTGATTAGCTTGAGATTGGGCTTGTATAGCTTGCGCCTGAGCCTGTATAGCTGCTTGATTAGCTTCGGATAGGGCGTGTGTCTCTGCGACTTGTGCCTTAATGGCTGCTTCCTTTTTAATGCAGTGAGCTTGTACCTTCGCTGCTTCCGCTTTCGCGCGTGCCAACACCAACGAAGTACACAGTGAAGAGTGCTGTGAGCGAGACCTTAGCAATGAGGACTGAGCAATAGATTTCGAGGAACAGGATGAAGCCTTGGAGTGCCTTGAAAGGTTAGAATGGCGGGACACAGTTTCATATTGTTGTGATATCTTGTCCTCTAGCATTGACTTGACTGCCATAAATCTGCTAAATCTTTCATCATTAAGTGCAGTGTGGGTCCTTAATTCTAGGATTAATTCCTCTGAGTTGAGACTTGATAACAGAGAAGAATATTTTTCAGAGAGTCTCTTAAAACTATAATAGGTTTTATTCAATTTGGTACACATGGCCTTTAATTGATCTTCGTTATAGCCTGATCCATGTGCTGCATCCATACATTGTTCAGTCTTTTCCCACAAAATAGATAAATTATGGTATATTTCAAATTTGTTAGTCAGGAGCGCCTCCTTCATTTTTAATGAGGGCTTAGAAATCCTTCTAGCTGTGTCCTGCATTTCATCTGTAACACAACAGTGACCTCTAGTGGTGGTTCAGTCTTTTAATAGCTTACAGCAGGCAGACGATATTTACCTCAGAAAACAGGCTGAATACAGTTCCTAGTCTGTATAAAACTGAAATTGCTAGAAGCTTCTGCGATCCTAGTGAATGCAGTACTGAGCAGTATAAGATATTACTCTTATTAAGAGAGAAGGAGAGTACTAAGACAATTCTTTTACTGTGGCGTTTTGAAATGTCAGCCTTATACAATCACGCATCTGTGAGGTGACTTGTTGAATCAGACATTCTCCACTTACAATTTACGCATCAGACACCCAGGAGTTAATCAAGTAGTTTTTAATCCGGAGATTGTATTACAAGATATGCAGGGAATCCAGATGGTAAAAGAATTATGCCTCTAATATTCTCCTTGACAAGAAAATGAAATACTACTAATATTCTCCTCAGATTCTCCTCAGAATTACAGCACACACAAACAGCAATGCATGACAGGGAAAACAGGAAGTGGCTAGGTTGAACCAACTAGAAGCTGAAACAGAGGGGGGAGGAGAAGAGAGAAGCATGCCAATACACCATGCAAGATACTGAAACAGAACATAGATACAGTGCTATAGTATACAATAAAGTTGTATAGGTGACTCTTGTAGAATAAGCCTCTTTTATGTTTATTTTTATTTCTTAAAAATCTTTGCAATAAGCAATAAAAAAAAAACTATCACTTCTGACTTCTGAGTACTTTTATCTGCAGAAATGTCTAGGCCTGTGATATTCACGGTAAATAGCTTTGCAGAAACATCTAATCATGTGATCTCTGTACTTTCCTAGAAGTTAAAGGGGTTGTCCGATATCGAAAATATGCCAATGCGCGGGCCCCTTGTATAATAATAATAATAACATTTATTTATATGGCGCCACCATATTCCGCAGCGTTTTACAAATTCACAGGGTTCATGTACAAAACAAAAGTAACTGGCTAATATGCAACTGAAACAATAGGAGTCAGGGCCCTGCTCGCAAGAGCTTACAAATAATCTATGAGTAAATGCGGGGGTGACATATAAGGTAGTTGATTGTGATAATTAGGATTCGAGCCATTATAGAACTGACAGGAGTGGTGTCGGCCGATCTGCTTCTGGTTTGGGCCAGAGGAGTTGGTGGGGAGAGGTTTAGTCCCGGAAAACTCGTTTTAGGAGGCTTGATAAGCCTGCCTGAAAAGATGTGTTTTTAAGGCACGTGTGAAGGGGGAGAAGTTGTGAATTGATCTAATATTCTGGGGCAGAGTATTCCAGAGAGTAGGTGCAGCTCGAGAAAAGTTTTGAAGACGGGAGTGAGAGGTTCGAATTATGGAGGTTATTAATCTTAGGTCGCTAACAGAACGGATAGCACAAGTAGGATGGTAGATGAAGATAAGGGAGGAGATATATGGAGGTGCAGCACTGTGGAGAGCTTTGTGGGTTAGGGTGAGAAGTTTGAACTGTATTCTGTGGTGGATGGGCAACCAGTAAAGTGACTGGCACACAATAGTAGCATCAGTGTAGCGGTTGTATGGATATATAAACCTGGCTGCAGCATTTAGAACAGACTCTATGGATTGTACTTACCTGCTCAGTGGCACCACCGTCGCTACGGATCCCTGCATGGTCGCTGCTGCATCCCCCTGTTGCTCTGATCAAAACATCCAGTGACGGGGGCACCTGGTAACAGGGAAGCAGCCAATAGCAGGCCACAACAGTAACTATACCCAAGGGGCTCATCCCAGTCGCGGCCTGCTATTGCCTGCTCTCCCCGTCATCAGATATTTTGATCAGAGTGATGGAGAGATGCAGAGGTGGCCATGCAAGGATCCGAGTGACGTGGGTGCCCTAAACATGTAAGTATAATCCATACAAGGGGCCTAGACATTGGCGGGGATATTTTTGATATCAGATAACCCCTTTAACAATATTTTAAAAAACAAATCAGAAATTTCCTATATTCATAAAATGACCTTTTCCCTCTTTTATGGAGTATGGAGGATTCATACTGCTGAGGTCCTTTTTAGGGATAGGATTTAGCCGACTCACACTGAAGTGGCTATTTCCTGTACCCAAAAGGACCTTTTCCCTTTATTATGGAGGATTCATACTGATGAGGTCCTTTGGATTATGGAGGAGTCATACTGCTGAGGTCCTTTTCAAGGACAGGATTTAGCCGACTCACACCGAAGTGGCTATTTCCCGTACTCCAAAAGGACCTTTTCCCTCTATTATGGAGTATGGAGGATTCATAATGCTGAGATCCTTTTCAAGGATAGGATTTAGCCGCCTCACACTGAAGTGGCTATTTCCCATACCCCAAAAGGACCCTTTCCCTCTATTATGGAGTATGGAGGATTCATAATGCTGAGGTCCCTTTCAGGGATAGGATTTAGCTGACTCACACTGAAGTGGCTATTTCCCGCACTCCAAAAGGACCTTTTCCCTCTGTTATGGAGTATGGAGGATTTATACTGCTGAGGTCCTTTTCAGGGATAGGATTTAGCAGACTCACACTGAAGTGGCTATTTCCCGCACCCGAAAAGGACCTTTCCCCTCTATTATGGAGTATGGAGGATTCATACTGCTGAGGTCCTTTTCAGGGACAGGATTTAGCTGACTCACACTGAAGTGACTATTTCCCATACCTTAAAAGGACCTTTTCCCTCTATTATTGAGTATGGAGGATTCATAATGCTGAGGTCCTTTTCAGGGATAGGATTTTGCCGACTCACACTGAAGTGATTATTTCCTGTACCCTAAAATGACCTTTTCCATGTATTTTGTACTAGGAAGGATTCATACTGCTGAGGTCCTTTTCAGGGATAGGATTTAGCCGACTCACACTGAAGTGGCTATTTTCCGTTCCCCAAAAGGACCTTTTCCCTCTATTATGGAGTATGAAGGATTTATACTGCTGAGGTCCTTTTCAAGGATAGGATTTAGCAAACTCACACTGAAGTGGCTATTTCCCATACCCCAAAAGGACCTTTTCCATCTATTATTAGTGATCAGTGGAAGGGCAATATTCGAATTCGTGATATTTCGCAAATATTTGGGCAAATATTCGCCATATATTCTCCAGTCATTAATTTCTTGATTGCGGAAATCGGCAATTTAAAAATCCGCATTACGAAAATTTGTATTACGAAAATTCGCATTATGAAAATTCGCATTCAACACTACTATCAACACTACACCTAAAATCAAAGATATTGCAGCCTTCTTATTGGCCCACAAGCTAGAAGCAGGGAGGGATCATGTGTACTGTTCGTTATCTCCAGTCATCATTTTATTGATTGCGGAAATCGGCAAAAAAATTTGCATTAGGAAAATTTACATTACGAAACATCACATTTAACATTATTTGTTTAAAAAACTAATCAGAAACTTCCTATATTCTCAAAAGGACCTTTTCCCTCTATTATGGAGTATGGAGGATTCATACTGCTGAGATCCTTTTCAGGGATAGGATTTAGCCGACTCACACTGAAGTGGCTATTTCCCATACCCCAAAAGGACCTTTTTCCTCTATTATGGAGGATTCATACAGATGAGGTCCTTTTCAAGGACAGGATTTAGCACACTCACACTGAAGTGGCTATTTCCCTCACCCGAAAAGGACCTTTCCCCTCTATTATGGAGTATGGAGGATTCATACTGCTGAGGTCCTTTTCAAGGACAGGATTTAGCAGACTCACACTGAAGTGACTATTTCCCGTACCCTAAAAGGACCTTTTCCCTCTATTATGGAGTATGGAGGATTTATACTGCTAAGGTCCTTTTCAGGGATAGGATTTAGCTGACTCACACTGAAGTGGCTATTTCCTGTACCCCAAAAGGACCTTTTCCCTTTATTATGGAGGATTCATACTCATGAGGTCCTTTGGAGTATGGAGGATTCATAATGCTGAGGTCCTTTTCAGGGATAGGATTTAGCCGACTCACACTGAAGTGGCTATTTCCCATACCCCAAAAGGACCATTTCCCTCTATTATGGAGTATGGAGGATTCATAATGCTGAGGTCCTTTTCAGGGATAGGATTTAGCCGACTCACACTGAAGTGGCTATTTCCCATACCCCAAAAGGACCATTTCCCTCTATTATTGAGTATGGAGGATTCATAATGCTGAGGTCCTTTTCAGGGATAGGATTTAGCCGACTCACACTGAAGTGGCTATTTCCCATAACCCAAATGGATCTTTTCCCTCTATTATGGAGTATGGAGGATTCATAATGCTGAGGTCATTTTCAGGGATACGATTTAGCCAACTCACACTGAAGTGGCTATTTCCCGCACTCCAAAAGGACCTTTTCCCTCTATTATGGAGTATGGAGGATTTATACTGCTGAGGTCCTTTTCAGGGATAGGATTTAGCCGACTCACACTGAAGTGGCTATTTTCCGTTCCCCAAAAGGACCTTTTCCCTCTATTGTGGAGTATGAAGGATTTATACTGCTGAGGTCCTTTTCAAGGATAGGATTTAGCCAACTCACACTGAAGTGGCTATTTCCCATACCCCAAAAGGACCTTTTCCATCTATTATTAGTGATGAGTGGAAGGGCAATATTCGAATTCGTGATATTTCGCAAATATTTGGGCAAATATTCGCCATATAATCTCCAGTCATTATTTTCTTGATTGCGGAAATCGGCAATTTAAAAATCCGCATTGCGAAAATTTGTATTACGAAAACTCGCATTATGAAAATTCGCATTCAACACTACTCCTAAAATCAAAGATATTGCAGCCTTCTTATTGGCCCACAAGCTAGAAGCAGTGAGGAATCATGTGTACTGTTCGTTATCTCCAGACATTATTTAATTGATTGCGGAAATCGGCAAAAAAAATTGCTATAGGAAAATTTACATTACGAAACATCACATTTAACATTATTTGTTTAAAAAACAAATCAGAAACTTCCTATATTCTCAAAAGGACCTTTTCCCTTTTTTTATGGAGTATGGAGGATTCATACTGCTGAGATCCTTTTCAGGGATAGGATTTAGCCAACTCACACTGAAGTGGCTATTTCTAAACTTTTCTAAAATGAGATCAGTGGTATACGAGTCCCTATCAGACTGGAACAATTTCAATGGAGTCGAAGAGAAATGGGACTACTTAAAATTGGCACTACTGAAGGCAACAGAAAAGTGCATTAGGCTTGTCAGTAAAGGCAAAAAAAGGAAGAGACCACTGTGGTACTCAGCAGAAGTGGCCAAAATCATTAAAAACAAAAAGATGGCATTTAGCAAGTATAAAAACACTAAAAAGGAGGATGACTGGGAAATCTATAGGATGAGGCAGAGAGAGGCCAAGCATGTTATAAGAGCTTCTAAAGCTCAGGCAGAAGAGAAATTAGCTCAGTCAGTGAAAAAAGGTGATAAGACATTCTTCAGATACATAAATGAAAAAAGGAAATTAAAAAAAGGAATTACCAAATTAAAAACAAAAGAAGGAAGGTATATGGAAGAGGATAAAGAACTAGCTGACTGCCTCAATGAATACTTCTGTTCAGTTTTTACAAAGGAAAATGAAGGAGAAGGACCTCAGTTAGGGAGGAAGACTAATAAATCCTTTGATGCATGTGTCTTTACAGAGGAAGAGGTTCTAAGTCAGCTGTCTAAAATTAATACAAATACATCGCAGGGGCCTTATGGCATACACCCAAAGCTATTAAAAGAGCTTAGAGGTGTACTAGCAAAACCATTAACAGATTTATTTAACCAATCACTGGTAACAGGTGTCGTCCCAGAAGATTGGAAATTAGCAAACGTTGTGCCAATTCCCAAGAAAGGTAGTAGAGAGGAATCAGGCAACTATAGACCAGTAAGCCTGACATCAATAGTGGGAAAATTAATGGAAAACATACTCAAGGAGAGGATTGTGGAACATCTAAAAACCCATGGGTTGATTGATAAAAAACAGCATGGGTTTACTTCAGGGAGATCATGTCAAACTAATCTTATTGACTTTTTTGATTGGGTGACTAAAATAATAGATGGCGGAGGAGCAGTAGACATCGCTTATCTGGACTTTAGTAAGGCTTTTGATACTGTCCCACATAGAAGGCTTATCAATAAACTGCAGTCTTTGAGCTCACATATTGTTTAATGGATTAGGCAGTGGCTGAAGGACAGAAAACAGAGGGTTGTAGTCAAAGGAGTATATTCAGACCATGGTATTGTTACAGGTGGGGTACCTCAGGGATCTGTTCTGGGACCCATATTGTTTAATATCTTTATCAGCGAAATTGCAGAAGGCCTCAATGGTAAGGTGTGTCTTTTTGCTGATGACACAAAGATTTGTAACAGGGTTGATGTTCCTGGAGGGATACACCAAGTGGAAAAGGATTTAGGAAAACTAGAGGAATGGTCAAAAATCTGGCAACTAAAATTTAATGTCGATAAGTGCAAGATAATGCACCTGAGCAGAATATAAAATCAGTGATACAGTACTAACCTCAGTATCTGAGGAAAGGGATTTAGGGGTCATTATATCAGACGACCTAAAGGTGGGCAGACAATGTCATAGAGCAGCAGGTAATGCCAGCAGAATGCTTGGGTGTATAGGGAGAGGCATTAACAGTAGAAAGAGGGAGGTGCTCGTGCCGCTCTACAGAGCACTAGTGAGACCTTATTTGGAGTATTGTGTGCAGTACTGGAGACCATATCTGCAGAAGGATATTGAAACTTTGGAGAGAGTTCAGAGAAGAGCTACTAAACTAGTACATGGATTGCAGGACAAAACTTACCAGGAAAGGTTAAAGGACCTTAACATGTATAGCTTGGAAGTAAGAAAAGACAGAGGGGATATGATTGAAACTTTTAAATACATAAAGGGAATCATCACGGTAAAAGAGGAGAGAATATTTAAAAGAAGAAAAACTGCTACAAGAGGACATAGTTTTAAATTAGAGGGGCAAAGGTTTAAAAGTAATATCAGGAAGAATTACTTTACTGAGAGAGTAGTGGATGCATGGAATAGCCTTCCTGCAGAAGTGGTAGATGCAAATACAGTGAAGGAGTTTAAGCATGCATGGGATAGGCATAAGGCCATCCTTCATATAAGATAGGGCCAGGGGCTATTCATAGTATTCAGTATATTGGGCAGACTAGATGGGCCAAATGGTTCTTATCTGCCGACACATTCTATGTTTCTATGTATTTCCCATAACCCAAAAGGACCTTTTTCCTCTATTATGGCGGATTCATACTGATGAGGTCCTTTCAAGGACAGGATTTAGCAGACTTACACTGAAGTGGCTATTTCCCGCACCCGAAAAGGACCTTTCCCCTCTATTATGGAGTATGGAGGATTCATACTGCTGAGGTCTTTTTCAAGGACAGGATTTAGCAGACTCACACTGAAGTGACTATTTCCCGTACCCTAAAAGGACCTTTTTCTTCTATTATGGAGTATGGAGGATTCATAATGCTGAGGTCCTTTTCTGGGATAGGATTTTGCACCTGAAGATTTGGGCTCTGCACGCCAGCCTGCTAAACTCATGCGAGTAGAAAAAGAGGCAGCTGATAACTATACAGTTGACCCCAGTCCAGTGGACATTTCTCTTTCTTTCAAACCTCTGGCACCTTACACAGTAAGTCAGGCACCATTAGAGACCAAGCCACTTCAAGCTCATCGAATAACATTAAAATCTCCTGAGACTAGTTACATAGCAACCAAGATGCTGGCGCCAACATTACTAGATGTGAAGCCTTCATTTACGCTCAAACCAGCTGCCACTCCATTCCATCTTCCAACCCCCAAACATAGGGTATCAGATGGTGCCAACAACACCAGCTAGAGAAAAGTTCCCATCGCCATGATGCAGGAAAGAACACATCATAAATCGCTAAGTACCTCACTCTCAGGGACCTCATCAGTACTAGCCTTACAAACTTTTATGATCGCCCAGAGAACTATAGAAGTTGGAAGGCCACCTTCAAGACAACAGTTGAGCTGAGCGCTGCGATTGGCCAGCGGTCCAGGCTTGGGAGAAGGAGATGCCCAGGGCAAAGGAAGATGTCTCCGCCCCAGGCAAAAATAAGAGAAGTGTGTGCGCCGGTACAGGGGGCTACAGAGGACGAACAGAGTGGCACCCAGGGATACAAGTAAGTGAAGGGTCATCCCTGGGTGCCGCTCTGCATGTATATACATTTGTCTCATAAACTGTGGACCAGTGAAAGGTCCTCTTTAAGGAAATTCCATGTCTTCATAGCAAAGCCCTTTGAGGAACGTAAGGAGTTCCTAAGGAGTCATGATATCTGCTTCAGATGCTGTGCATCCACTGAGGACTTTGCCAGAGACTGTAGGGTTACAGTCAAGTGTTCTGAATATAATAGTGATCTACATGTGTCCGCTGTTCACCCAGGAACAATCAGGCGGAACCTAGAACCAGTTAGCTGGCACAAGCCCCATTCCAATCAAGGCGGGGAAAATCATGGCGGGGAGAGTGCCGACCGACCAACCATAACCGTCACACCCAGATGCACAAAGGTATGTGGAGAAGGACTTGTGTGCGGTAAGTCTTGTTCTAAGATTTGCCTCGTGGATGTTTTTCCTGCTGCACAACCAGAGAAGACCATAAGAATGTATGCTGTTCTAGATGAACAAAGTAATCATTCCCTAGCTAGCCCTAAGTTCTTTGATCTGTTCAGGATAGAGGGAGAAACTACACCCTACACCCTAGGAACATGCTCTGGTCTTGTGACAACCTCAGGAAGAAGAGTTATTGGTTTTACCTTGAAGCCCATCAAAGGAGATAAGAAACTCTCTCTTCCAACCCTTATTAAGTGTGACAAATTGCCGGACACAAGGGATGAGATTCCCACACCTGAAGCCGCACAGCATTACCCTCATCTCAGGAACATAGCCAGAGAGATTCCTCCCCTTGATAACTGTGCTGAAATCTTACTTTTGCTAGGTAGAGACAGTTCGCAATGGCCCTTTCAACGATCCATATGCCCAGAAACTTACAGTGGGTTGGATCATCGTGGGGGATGTACGTCTGGACAGAACCCACAGACCCTGCCAAGTACACTCCTTCAGAACTGACGTATTAAGAGGGGGACGAACTTCTTACTTCAGGCAGTGTCCCAACCACTACTATGTGCAAGAGGTTCCTTGTCCAAATATTCTAAAAACTTTTTTATCAGAAAGCAGCTTAATTCCCAAGTAGTCAGCTGCAGCAGAATGTTCCTGGACAGTAGGGCAGCTTGTAGAAAGGCCTTCAGGATCTCAATTGGAGCCCTTTATAAGCCCTTCCCAGCTTTGCAGTCCTCACACAGGGTATCATAATGAATCCTATATCATCACTGACAACAAGCCTTCTGATTCATGTAATTCTGATGAGATACCACAGAAATGTGAGCCTTCCAGTCAACTAGTTGACAATGAGTTTAATTCTGTAAAAGAAGTACAGTATCTTCTGAACGTTCATTTCAGATACTTTGCAAGAACCTTCAGTTCCATCTGCAGTTGTTGATTCCACCCAAGAGGATCACAGTTCTTCCCAGTCTTCAACGGATGAGCACCTTCATATTGCTCAGTCTTTTCTGGAAACCACATTCACCACCAATGTCCATGACAAATACTGCATGCCAACAACCCAAGTCTGTATGTACAAAGACAGTTCCCATTTTGGAGGTGAGGGGCAGACAAGAGCATTCACTTTCACGATCCATAGACAGAAAGCAATCTACGTCTAAATCAGCCTCACAAAATAAGTGATCTCGCTCTAAATCTTTGGCAAGATCAATGAGAGCCAAGTCTCGCACAGCTTCTAATGAAAGCAACAGACAATATCCTGTAGTAAAAAAGAAGAAATCCACATCTGGGGTGCCTAAAAGATCACTCAAGAATAAACCAGAAAGATAGGAAATATTCCTGTGCCATCTGGCGTTTTCAAAGAGCACAACCTTTATAAGTTTTGGTGGAAGCAGGTACAACATCTCGCCAGTCAGTTCTGGAAAAGGTGAAGAAGGAAGTACCTCTGCCTCTTGCAAGAATGCAGAAGGTGCCAAGAACCAAGGCCTAATTTAAAGGAAGGAGATTTTGTTCTGTTAAGAGACAAACAAGTTGATCGTCTCGACTGGCCTGCTGGACTTATTACTAAAGTAGTTTGCAGTTCTGATGGAAAGGTTCGTAAGGTGGAAATGAGAACCGCTAGAGGTGGAGTAATTAAGACCTTCTTCCGCCCTATTACAGAAGTTGTGCTGCTCATGCCTGCAGAACTTCCACATTGAGATTTCTTCTACCAAAGATACTCATCATTTTCTAAGACTGTTTCCAGTACCAGCTCTTTGGCCTAAACTGAAGACATATCCTTTTTTGGTTTGAATAAATGTTAATTGCATATTTCCTTTTAAGGTTTATAGACATTATTCATCTGTTTATTCATCAGGTTTATGGACATTATTCATTGTTATATATTTATTGTATGCATATATATATATATGTATAGTGGTTTCTACCGATACCAGACGGGGAGTGTTCTGTTTCAGTATCTTGCATTGTGTATTGGTATACTTTTCTCCTCCCCCCTCTGTTTCATCTTCTAGTTTGTTCAGTCTAGCCACTTCCTGTTTTCCCAGTCATGCATTACTGTTAGTGTGTGCTCTAATTCTGAGGAGAATCTGAGGAGAATCTCATCTTCTTATGAAGGAGAATATTGTTGGCATAATTCTTTTACCATCTGGATTCCCTGCATATCTTGTAATACAATCTCCGGATTAAAGACTACTTGATTAACTCCTGGGTGTCTGATGCGTAAACTGTAAGTTGAGAATGTCTGATTCAACAAGTCACCTCACATATGCGTGATTGTATAAAGCTGACATTTCGAATCACCACAGCAGGTGAACCTGAAAAACCTTCAGGTCATATTTGTAGCCGCCGAATATGTAATAGAAGTGCACAAATAGTCCCACACCATGGACAGTGACTTACGTACTGTCAGCCAGTACAAGCCCCAAAAATTAGGCATTCACCTGACAGAAAAGAACTTGTGATTATGTTGCTAGAGGTATATTAGGCCGGCACCGGCTAAAAATTTTACTGTAGGCCACTGGAGTACAGGCCCCAAAAATTAGGCATTCACCTGACAGAAAAGGCCTTTTATGCCACTGTATATACATAAGACAAGGACCATTCTTTGTTCTGGGTGTTGGCGAATATGTGTGGGCTGGCATGAGGAAATTTAATTACACGTGGTTGTCACAGGTGTTGAAGTCCTCTGAGATACATGCCTCATTCATTTTTAGAAATGTGAGGTAGCTCACACTGTCGTGAGCTAGGAGAGTGCGCTTATCGGTCACTATCCCCCCTGCTGCGCTGGACGTCTTTTCAGACAGGACATTCGACGAGGGGCAAGCCAAGAGTTCCATGGCAAATTGTGCCAGCTCTGGCCACAGGTCAAGCCTGCACACCTAGTAGTCCAGGGGTTCCTCGCTTCTCAGAGCGTCCACATCGGCTGTTAACCCGATGTAGTCAGACACCTGTCAGTCTAGGCGCTCCCTGAGGCTGGATCTAGAGGGCAGCTGTGGATGGGTTGGCTGCAAGAATGATCTCATATGCGAAGTGACCAACACATCTCCAAACCGCCCTCTTCTTGCAGGCGCGGTAGGATATGTACCCGCACCTGTTTCACTGTGGGTGGAAATTCCTCTGCCAGCCCCCGCAACAGCAGAATGCTGCATCTCCCGCAGCAAGGCCTTGAAATGCTGCATTCTGCCAGCCCTCTGTGATGCTGGTAACATGTCTGTCATTTTCTGTTTGTACAGGGGGTTTAAGTACGTTGCCACCCAGTACTGGCCCTTGCCCTTTATGCTTTTTATATGGGGATCCCTCTTCAAACACTGGAACATGAAGTCCCCCATTTGCACTAAATTGGAAATGGTACGGCCTGGCTCCTGCTTATCGCCCAGGAGAATGTCGTCCTCGGTCTCCTCCCCCCAGCCATGAACAACACCAGGGATCCCCGAAAACCACAAAAAAAAGGAGCATAAGAGAGCCGCTGCTAAACCCCACGAGTCCTGCTGCCCTCCGACTTGAAGGTATCAGCACACATCGCGGTAGGCTGCGTTACCACAGTGTTCTGCTCCAGACTCGATGTGTCCGATATGGAAACTGAGAGCAGACCGGCGCGGGCGGCGTATGGAGCTAAATTTGTACTAATTTATTGTGGGCTTTACAAAGTTAAAATATCTTTTAAAAAAAAACATTTAAGCGGAAAATATTGCATTTTGTATGCATGGGAGCACAATACTGCTCTAGACGAAGAACCTGCTGCTGTCAGAGGTGTCTAAGTTTATTTGGGGTGTTGCCCCGGTCTGGTGGGGGCCCATTCCTGGGAACACATTCCCGCTGCAAAGAATCTGCTGCTGTCTTTCCTGATCCTGCTGAGTTGTGTAGGCCTTATACTCCACCATTACGCCGTGGACTAAAGTGGCCTTACTGCAACCTTATTGTTTAAAATTACGTGAAAACATAACAGTATTAAAAAAGTATGCACGCGTTTTAACTGCAAAAACTATTTATTCAAAAGTTGGAGCCAAACATGGCTCTGTGGCAACTTTTTAAGTAGCTCATGCAGGTCGCACAACTCCTGCATCTGAATTATTTGCAGCGCATCAAACTGCTGCACCTTAAGTGCAAGCTTCCGCTGCTGCTCTTGGATCTCCTTCACCTTCTTTACCAACTGCCGCTGCTGTTCCTGAAACTCCTGCATGTTTTTTTCTTCTTCTTCTTTTAATTTAATAAGTACTGTTTTGTTAGGGGAAAAAAATATGAAAATTACTTGCAATTCAGATTAAGAGGCAATTAGTGCATTGGGTGTAGTATTTGTTTAAGCACTGCTGATTTGCATCTTAATTCGTTAGTTAATGATATTTATGCTAATTATTTAGTTGGTTAGTTAGTGATAGTTAAGTAGAGTATAATGTTATTTAGTTGGTTAGTTAATGGTTTTTATGTAAATTACAGAGTTAGTGTCCAGTGTCGTTGTTTACTATTACTGTACTTTGTGTTGTCCCCTCATTGTGTCACTACCAGAGCTTTGAGACGTTCTCACAGCTCTGTTTCTCCACCCCTGTGATGATGTAACTACTAGAGCTTTGAGACGTTCCCACAGCTCTGTTTCTCCGCCCCTGTGATGAGGTCTTTACTTTCTGTTTCCTTCCTCCCAGCTGTCCCTCCTGTGTTTGATTGCTCTGCCTTTAAATCACCTCTCTTCCTTTGTACGGTGCGGATTATACTACTTCATTTGACCTGTATCTCTCGCTTGAGTATCTTCACTGGTGTGATATCTTTTCTGGACCTGTGTTCTGCTGAAGCAAGTACTTGGACATTGTCTGCTGACTTTGGATCTGTTTTCACTGCTGCTGCAGCTCCTTCAGTTAAGTGTGCAGACATTGTGTGTTTCTGTTTGTTTTGCTGACTGGATCGAGCGACCCGGTTCCGTCCATATACTGAGCAGGGCACCGGTGGCCGTGCCCCTTCCACTACTGTAGGGGTTACAGTGGTCATCAGCCTTAGAGTGCGCGGGCATGTCTCGATCCACCATCTGGATCTGGACATGGGCTTAGCAGCATAGGGAGAGCTTTTAGGGTCTGACAGGGGTCACCCTTTATGTTCCCTAGTTTGGGTCGGTCAGTAGCTAACTCACTGTGTATGCTCTTGTTGCTCACATACAGCCGTGACATTATAATCCGCTGAAACCGTCCTTTTTGACATGGATCCGCTTTCTGACCTGGTTGACCGCATGCAGGGTCTTTCTTTGGAGGTAGCGGATCTCCGTCAATCTATGATTCAGCTTCAAGCATTGGGCTCGGCTCCGGCCCATGGAGTCTGTTGCGAGCCAAAGGTCTCACTTCCGGAAAGCGTTCTCCGGGGGCAGTGAGAATTTTGTTCGCTTCAGAGAGGCATGCAAACTCCATTTTTGCTTGTGTCCCCGTTCCTCTGGTAATGAGGAGCAGAGGGTGAGGATTGTCATCTCCTTGCTCAGGGGTAATGCTCAGACTTGGGCTTTTTCACTGCCATCGGGGATCCCTCCCTTCGATCCACAGAAAGATTTTTGTGGCCCTGGGGCAGATATATGATGACCCGGATCGTGTTGCTCTGGCTGAATCTAACTTACGTTTTTATGCCAGAACAAACTGTCTGCTGAGCTTTATTGTTCTGAATTTCGGAGATGGGCAGCTGATTCAGGTTGGAATGATGCTGCACTCCGGAGTCAGTTCTGTCATGGTCTCTCAGAGATTGAAAGATGCGTTTGCTTTCCATGAGAGACCAACATCTTTAGAGTCTGCCATGTCATTGGCGGTGCGCCTTGACAGGCGTCTAAGAGAAAGAAGCGAGACCTCTCGGTCCAGCCATTGTCACTCTAGGGGCAGTGGTGCGGACTCATTCAGTGTGCAGGGGTCTCATCCTGTCTCGGTCCCCTCTGAGGAGGAGCCTATGCAGCTAGGTCGACTTGCCCCTGATAAAGGAGGATTTAGTCCTCAGAGAATGGTGTGTTTTTGTTGTGGGGGCATTGGTCATTTGGCAAATGTTTGTCCCTCTAGGAGATTCATGAACTGTACTAAGAGTGATAATAAGAGAAAATCCTCAAAAGGAAAATCATCAAACTCTGCTTCATCTGCTACCTTGGGCAAAGTTGATGTAGGAATTGGGGCTTTTCCTCTGACCTGCAGTTCTCGTTTTCTCCTTTCTGCCAGGGTGGCGCTAGAGAGCAAAGTCATTTCTTGTGAAATTTTTGTTGATAGTGGAGCGGCCGTCAATCTTATTGACACTCAATTTGTAGCCAGGCATGGTTTTCGGGTTTGCACATTAGAAAAGATATACCTGTTTTGCCATTGACTCTGCTCCACTCTCACAGAGATCCCTGAAGGGCATTGTTCACAATATCCGGTTAGCTGTAGGTGACACTCATGTGGAGGATATATCTTGTTTTGTCCTTAACGGATTGCCTACTCCTCTAGTGTTGGGGTTACCCTGGCTCACTAAACATAACCCCACTATTGATTGGCAAGGAAGGCAAATAAATGAGTGGAGTGAGTTTTGTAGAGAGAATTGTCTCACAGCGACTTTTGCAGAGGTATCTACTAAAACTTTGCCATCATTTCTCTCTGATTTCTCGGACGTGTTTTCCGAGGCGGTGTGCAGGAGCTACCTCCTCACCGGGAGTTTGACTGTCCCATTAACCTCATTCCCGGCGCCAAGCTGCCAAAAGCACGCCTGTACAATCTCTCACAACCGGAGAGAATCGCAATGCGAACCTATATCTCTGAGAGTCTCGATAAGGGGCATATTCGTCCCTCAAAATCACCGGTCGCGCGGGTTTTTTGTTAAAAGAAAGATGGCTCTCTGAGACCTTGCCTAGATTTTAGGGAGCTGAACCGTATCACGATTCGCGATCCCTATCCCCTTCCTCTGATCCCAGACCTCTTCAACCAAATTGTTGGGGCCAAGGTTTTCCAAATTGGATTTGAGAGCGCGTACAACCTGGTCAGGGTCAGAGAGGGATGAATGGAAAACAGCCTTTAATACCCCCGAGGGGCATTTCGAGAATCTCGTTATGCCTTTTGGCTTGATGAATGCTCCGGCCGTCTTTCAGCATTTTGTTAACAGTATTTTCTACCATTTAATGGGGAAATTTGTATTGGTGTATCTTGATGATATTTTGATTTTTCCCTGATGTTCGGACTCATCAGGATCATCTTTTCAGGTTCTGCAGATTCTGCGAGAAAATAAATTATACGCCAAGCTGGAGAAATGTGTGTTTATGGTATCGGAGATTCAATTTCTGGGTTTTCTCCTCTCTGCTTCTGGTTTCGCATGGATCCGGAGAAGGTCCGTGCTGTGCTTGAGTGGGAGCTTCCTGAGAATCAGAAGGCATTGATGCGCTTTCTGGGTTTTGCAAACTATTACAGAAAGTTCATTTTGAATTATTCCTCTGTTGTCAAACCCCTCACTGACATGACCAAAAAGGGGCGGATTTTTCCTCTTGGTCGGAGGAGGCGCTTGCAGCTTTTCTAAGATTAAAGAGAGTTTGCGTCTGCTCCCATCTTGGTGCATCCCGATGTTTCCTTACCTTTTATTGTTGAGGTGGATGCTTCCGAGGTGGGTGTGGAGTGCGGTTTTGTCCCAGGGTCCGTCTCCTTCCAAATGGCGACCCTGTGCCTTTTTCTCTAAAAAACTCTCACCGGCAGAGAAAAACTATGATGTGGGAGATAGGGAATTGTTGGCCATCAAGCTGGCTTTCGAGGAATGGCGCCATTGGTTGGAGGGCCAGGTACCCTATAACCGTTTTACCGACCATAAGAATCTGGCGTACTTGGAGTCGGCCAGCGTATGAATCCGAGACAGGCCAGATGGTCTCTGTTCTTCTCCAGATTCAATTTTGTCGTTACATTCCGCCCTGGGATCAAAAATGTGAAGGCTGACGCTCTCTCTCGCTGTTTTCCGGGAGGAGGAAACTCCGAGGACCGGGTCCCATTTTGGCGGAGGGGTAGTTGTTTCTGCTCTGTATTCTGATTTGGAGGCCGAGGTCCAGGCTGCCCAGACTGAGGCACCTGCCCGTTGTCCTTCTGGAAAGTTGTTTGTGCCTCCTGAGTTACGTCACAAACTCTTCAAGGAGCATCATGATACGGTTCTTGCTGGTCACCCGGGAGTAGAGCCACGGTAGATCTCATTGCTCGGAGATTTTGGTGGCCGGCTCTTCGTAAGTCGGTGGAGGGTTTTGTGGCTGCTTGTGAGGCGTGCGCTCGCGCTAAGGTCCCTCGTTCACGGCCTTCAGGTCCCCTTCTCCCCTTACCCATACCTTCCCGTCCTTGGACACACCTGTCCATGGACTTTATCACGGATCTTCCTCGTTCCTCAGGGAAGTCGGTGATCCTGGTGAGTGGTGGACCGTTTTAGCAAGATGGCACATTTCATACCCTTCCCTGGATTGCCCAATGCTAAAACGTTGGCGCAAGCTTTTGTCGACCATATTGTTAAATTGCATGGCATTCCCTCTGATATTGTTTCCGATAGAGGCACGCAGTTTGTGTCCAGATTCTGGAAGGCTTTCTGTTCTCGCCTGGGGGTTCGGCTGTCCTTCTCTTCTGCTTTTCACCCGCAGTCGAATGGTCAGACTGAGCGCGTCAATCAGAATCTGGAGACATATTTGCGCTGTTTTGTTGCAGAGAACCAGGAGGATTGGTGTTCGTTTCTCCCTCTTGCTGAGTTTGCTCTGAACAACCGTCGTCAGGAATCTTCTGATAAGTCACCATTCTTTGGTGCATATGGGTTCCATCCGCAGTTTGGGACATTCTCGGGAGGGGCTCCTTCTGGTTTGCCTGAGGAGGAGAGATTTTCCTCGTCTTTGTCTACCATTTGGCAAAAGATTCAGACTAATCTAAGAAAGATGAGTGAGAAATATAAGCGTGTGGCTGATAAGAGACGTGTGCCTGGTCCGGACCTGAATGTGGGTGATCTGGTGTGGTTGTCTACAAGAAATATTAAACTGAAGGTTCCCTCCTGGAAATTGGGTCCCAAGTTTATTGGGCCTTATAAAATCTTGTCAGTCATCAATCCTGTTGCCTTCCGTCTTGATCTTCCACGGGTTTGGAAGATACATAATGTATTTCACAGATCTCTCTTAAAACCATATGTCCAGCCCACGGTACCCTCCTCTTTGCCTCCTCCTCCGATTTTGGTTGATGGCAATCTGGAGTTTGAGGTTTCCAGAATTGTGGACTCTCGCATTGTCCGCGGTTCTCTTCAGTACCTCGTTCATTGGAAAGGTTATGGTCCTGAGGAGAGGATGTGGGTTCCGGTGTCGGACATTAAAGCCACTCGCCTCATCAGGACTTTTCATAGGGCTCATCCTGAGAAGGTGGGTCCTGGGTGTCCGAGTCCACCCGTAGAGGGAGTACTGTCACTACCAGAGCTTTGAGACGTTCTCACAGCTCTGTTTCTCCACCCCTGTGATGATGTAACTACTAGAGCTTTGAGGCGTTCCCACAGCTCTGTTTCTCCGCCCCTGTGATGAGGTCTTTACTTTCTGTTTCCTTCCTCCCAGCTGTCCCTCCTGTGTTTGATTGCTCTGCCTTTAAATCACCTCTCTTCCTTTATGCAGTGCGGATTATACTACTTCATTTGACCTGTATCTCTCGCTTGAGTATCTTCACTGGTGTGATATCTTTTCTGGACCTGTGTTCTGCTGAAGCAAGTACTTCGGACATTGTCTGCTGACTTTGGATCTGTTTTCACTGCTGCTGCAGCTCCTTCAGTTAAGTGTGCAGACATTGTGTGTTTCTGTTTGTTTTGCTGACTGGATCCGAGGCGACCCCGGTTCCGTCCATATACTGAGCAGGGCACCGGTGGCCGTGCCCCTTCCACTACTGTAGGGGTTACAGTGGTCATCAGCCTTAGGTACGCGGGCATGTCTCGATCCACCATCTGGATCTGGACATGGGCTTAGCAGCATAGGGAGAGCTTTTAGGGTCTGACAGGGGTCACCCTTTATGTTCCCTAGTTTGGGTCCGGTCAGTAGCTAACTCACTGTGTATGCTCTTGTTGCTCACATACAGCCGTGACACATTGTTGGCCATTTGTACCCCTTCCCGACCAGCGCCATAATAGTACAGTGCAGCGGGTCTTGACTTGCCGCCCAACGCCATACTATTAAAGTGCAACGAACACCCGGCCACCAGGCATAATCATTCGGGAACCTGGGTGCAAAGGCTGCTCTGCCAAGCAGGCAGCCACATTAACCAAGGTCTGCGAAAGGTTTTTCCGGCCCCTTGCAGCCCTGATTGCTGCTATTGGCCGGACTCCTTATACACGCGCATAGCAGCTCCGGAGCTGCAGGGGGGTGGGAGGGCGGTGGGTGTCATGTGGCGGTGACCAACGATGACAAAGTCAGCACCTGTCTCCTCCGAGGTGAGGTAGGGGACATCAGTGTTTTGGGTCCCCTGCAAGTGCTGTTATGGGCTGGAACAACGCTCCAGCCAATGGCAGGGCTGTAGCTGAACAGAAAGAGGCAGAACTTCCCGGCATGCAGCCATTCTCGCTAGTGACTGCATGCAGAGAGGTTATGCACCTTTCTGTGCTGCTTGTGGCTTGCTGGGACTTGTGGTGCACACCACTGTGATTTAACCCCCTTCATGCTGAAAAGAAAAATGAGTAAAGGAGAGGAAAGAAGAAGAACAACCGGAATTGCATCTGTTCCAAATCATTTCCAGCTGAAGTTCCCCAGACAGCAGGAAAGGGAAGGACCCAAAAAAGATGCAAAGTTTGTTCAAAAAGGGGTATTAAGAAGGACACCATTTACCACTGCGAAACCTGCCCTGAGAAACCTGGCCTCTACATGAAGTAGTGTTTTAAAATCTACTGCTCATCCATGGTGAATAAATTTAATTTCATCCTTTATGCTCCTGTAATATTTCCACTTTATAGCTCTGATTTAGTCCACCTCGCTTGCATATCCACTTTCCAACAACCAATACATAATTTTTCATGTGAGACAACTGTTAGGTCAAAAGTGCCCTTTCCACCACTTAAAATGTTTCGTACAGGGGTGCTCTTTCCAAAATGGGGTCACTTGTTGGGGTTTTTCATCTCTGGGGACCTCAGGAATTTATTTACTGCGACCTGACACCTAAAGTACATGTCTGCCGATTCAAGCCTGTCATCAAAATTCATATTTGGCAGTTTTACTCTAGAGCCCTGCCATGCGCTCATATATCTTTTTTTGAGCACATATGGACTGTTGGCATATTCGGGGGAAAATGGAGAACTAAATGTGGGGTGCATTTTGTCCGGTAACCCTTTGTGAAAGTGAAAAATTTGGGTGTAAAGCAACTTTCTCTGGAAAAATTGAAATTTTTATTTTTCACAGCCAAGCGTTTCCGAATTCTGTGAAATGCCTGATGGGTCAAAGTGCTCAGTATATTCCTTGAGGGGTGTAGTTTCCAGAATGCAGTCACTTTTTGGGGTTTGCCACTGTAGGGCCACTTCAGGGTGTCTTCACATGCGACATAGCTCCCAATTATTATCAAGCTAAATTCTCTCTCCTAATGCCATGAGGTGCTCCTTCCACTCTGAAGCCTGCTGTGTGCCCATACATCAGTTTTTGAGCACACATGGGGTGTTTTTGTAAACTTCAGTATTCAGGGTAATAGATTTTGAGTTTTGTTTGGCTGTTAACCCTTGATGTGTTTCAGAAAAATCTATTAAAATTTAAAATCTGCTAAAATAAGTGAAATTTTGAAAATGCAATTCCCATTTTCATTTCATTCTCGTGGGCGACCTAAAGGGTTAACAAAGTATGTAGAATCAGTTTTTTTTAGCTTGAGGGGTGTAGTTGTCTAAAATGCGGTGATTTATGGGTGGTTTCCACAATGTAAGCCCAAGAAAGTGACTTCATAACTGAACTGGCCCTGAAAAAATTGGGGTTTGGAACAGTTGATGAAAAATTTTAAGATTTGATTCTACAGCCTTCTAAGCCTTCTAACATCTCCCCAAAAATGTAAATTTCAAAAAGATCCAAACATGAAGTAGGCATATGGGAAATATAAAGTAATAACTATTTTTGGAGGTATTACTATCTATTATAAAAGAGAAATTGAAATCTAGAAAATTGCTAATTTTTCCCAATTTTTGTCAAAAAATTTTTTTTTGACTCAATTTTATCTCTATCATGAAGTACAATATGTGACAAGAAAATCTCACAATAGCCTAGGGATAGGGTTGTTTCGGTTTCGATACCATAAAAAAGTATTGCGAAAAAAATAAAAATAAAACCCAAACAAGCTTTTTGATTATTTAAACTTAAAACAATTATTAAATTAAACAGAAAAACCTCACTTATTATTAATGTGAGGGTCATGGGATCCAGTCCAAAAGCTAGGGCTACACTGCGACTTTTTGTAGCATGACTGATTGATTTTAACTATTGAATGACAGCTGCAATCCAAATAAATGCGTTCAGGTGAATGCAATCCTATGGATTGCAGATGTAATTCAATAGTTAAAATCAATCAGTCGCACTACAAAAAGTCTCAGTGTAGCTCTAGCCAAATACTCTTGCACTGCTCACATATACACAATGCAGTCACTGTCGCATATATACAATATACACTATGCAGTCACTGCCCCCACACCCCCAGTCACATATACACAATATACACTATGCAGTCACCGCCCCACACCCCCAGTCACATATGCACAATATACACTATACAGTCATCGCCCCCACACCCCCAGTCACATATACACAATATAAACTATGCAGTCACCGACCCCACACCCCCAGTCACATATACACAATATACACTATGCAGCCACTGCCCCCATATCCCCAGTCACATATACACAATATACACTATGCATTCACTGCCCCCACACCGCTAGCCCCATATACACAATATACACTATGCAGTCACTGTCCCCACACACCCAGTCACATATACAGAATATACACTATGCATTCACTGCCCCACACCCCCAGTCACATATACACAATATACACTATGCAGTCACCGCCCCCCCAGTCACATACACACAATATACACTATGCATTCACTGCCCCCACACCCCCAGAAATACAGCCAGTGGCAGTGCCTAGGTAACCCTTTCCTTTCCAGACCTGTCCTGTTAACTCTTCAGTGCAACACAGGAGCTTCTAGTAACCTGTTTTGCACAGTACTATCGGCCCTGCAGTGCTGCGCTATCATTATCAGACCCTGCTGTGCTATTGTTATGATAATGAGAGCGCAGCCTGCAATGTGTATTACAGACTGTAGCACACAGCACAGGCCAGGGCTTCATTATCATACCCAGTGTATCAGGGGTCAGGGAGGGCTGTCCACTGCATAGTAAAAGCCCACGTCCCTCCTCCTGCATTAATTAGCATCCCATTAATTGGGCTTAGCAGCGGCCACATCATAGGAGGGATTCCCTCTCTCCTTCTCCACTTTTGGAGATAACATAGCAGCGTGCCGAGCGCCATGATCTCTTAATAAGAGGCGACACTAGACTGCGCAGTAGCACACTCTAGTATTGAAAAAATGAACATCCCGGTACTGAATTGATACTGGTGTAAAAGTATCAATTGGGTATCAAAATTTCGATACCCGAAACAACCCTAGGCCTGGATAAGTAAAAGCGTTTTAAAGTTTTTACCACATAAAGTGACACATGTCAGATTTTCAAAAAATGGCCTGAGCAGGAAGGTGAAAACTGGCCAGGGGTAGAAAGGTTTAATGTTTCTGAATATGTTAAGTATACAAAATTATATTGCTGTGTGCACATATTTACCCTCCTGGTGGGGGCTGGTGACATTCTCCTCATCATGAGCTGGGGGGGGGGGATCTGGCTGATGATAGGGTCCGGCCTCTTCTGCCGTCACCTCCACCACTTCACCAACATCAGGTGGGGGAGGGGCATCCACATTCTAGGAGGGTCCCGCCTGCTCTCCCTCCTCCTCCTCCTCTACGGAGACCTCCACCACCTCCAAATCCTCCGTGGAACGCCTGTGGCAGACTGAGGGAACGGGAACCCCTGTAATTACATAATATTCTGAATTTTGACAACAACTCAGAACTAGTGTTGAGCGAACAGTTCGAGCATCGTTCGGGTTCGTACCGAATTTTGGGGTGTCCGGGACCCGGACCCGAACCCGGACATTTTCAAAAAAGTTCGGGTTCGTCGTTCGGCATGTATTTTGGCGCATTTTGAAAGGCTGCAAAGCAGCCAATCAACATGCATCGTACTACTTGCCCTAAGATGCCATCGCAGCCATGCCTACTATTGGCAAGGCTGTGATTGGCCAAGTGCAGCATGTGACTCAGCCTCTTTATAAGCTTGTGCGCACGTCGGGACGTGCTCACTCCCGATGTGAATAGAACAGGGATAGACGCAGCTGATGCTAGGGCGAGAATAGGCAGGGATAATTGAATAACTGGAAGCAAATTTCTCTCCTCCACCTGTGATTCATCTGAACAACTGCAGCTGAGCTGCTTTTTTGATAGGGATTGGCTATTTTTAGAGTGGCCAGAGTGATTTTCCATCCACATGTACCTGGGCTGACCGCCGGCCGCCATTTTGCGACTTGTAGTGCTGCAGCAGAAGCTGCCACAGTGTGCATTCAAAGCTCCAAACAAGTCAGACATCTACACCTGGGATTCAGACCAATAGCGATTTAGCAGCACAGTCCAAGGCTATTTTTTTAAAGGTTGTGCAGACCATTTTGTGGCACATGTTACTGGGCTGATAGGCGGCGGCCATCTTGGGACTAGTGCTGCAGCACAATCTCTCCCAACGTCCATTAATCACTTGTAATAGTGGTCTGTGCCATAGAAATCCTACATCAGGGACTTGGGTGTGCTTGTGTCACCCTACTAATACCAGTCCACCTGTAATCCATACAGTGAAAAGCCATGAAAGTATTCCAGTGAGGAATTTTTTTATTTAAAAAGGCCAAGTTAGTTTATCTGGCGTTCAATATACTAGATACAGTTAGGCCTGCGTTTCATACATCTGGAATTAGCAAATTAATGTGCTGGGGTTGGGAAAACATATATGTACCCATACTAGAATCTGTCAAGAAAGCGGTACTCACATATAACAGTCATTCCATCTGTAATCCATACAGTCAAAAGACTGAAAGTATTCCAGTGAGGGAATTTTTTTATTTAAAAAAGGCCAAGTTAGTTTATCTGGCGTTCAATATACTAGATACAGTTAGGCCTGCGTTTCATACATCTGGAATTAGCAAATTAATGTGCTGGGGTTGGGAAAACATATATGTACCCATACTAGAATCTGTCAAAGAAAGCGGTACTCACATATAACAGTCATTCCATCTGTAATCCATACAGTCAAAAGACTGAAAGTATTCCAGTGAGGGAATTTTTTTATTTAAAAAAGGCCAAGTTAGTTTATCTGGCGTTCAATATACTAGATACAGTTAGGCCTGCGTTTCATACATCTGGAATTAGCAAATTAATGTGCTGGGGTTGGGAAAACATATATGTACCCATACTAGAATCTGTCAAAGAAAGCGGTACTCACATATAACAGTCATTCCATCTGTAATCCATACAGTCAAAAGACTGAAAGTATTCCAGTGAGGGAATTTTTTTATTTAAAAAGGCCAAGTTAGTTTATCTGGCGTTCAATATACTAGATACAGTTAGGCCTGCGTTTCATACATCTGGAATTAGCAAATTAATGTGCTGGGGTTGGGAAAACATATATGTACCCATACTAGAATCTGTCAAAGAAAGCGGTACTCACATATAACAGTCATTCCATCTGTAATCCATACAGTCAAAAGACTGAAAGTATTCCAGTGAGGAATTTTTTATTTAAAAAAGGCCAGGATTAGTTTATCTGGCGTTCAATATACTAGATACAGTTAGGCCTGCGTTTCATACATCTGGAATTAGCAAATTAATGTGCTGGGGTTGGGAAAACATATATGTACCCATACTAGAATCTGTCAAAGAAAGCGGTACTCACATATAACAGTCATTCCATCTGTAATCCATACAGTCAAAAGACTGAAAGTATTCCAGTGAGGGAATTTTTTTATTTAAAAAGGCCAAGTTAGTTTATCTGGCGTTCAATATACTAGATACAGTTAGGCCTGCGTTTCATACATCTGGAATTAGCAAACTAATGTGCTGGGGTTGGGAAAACATATATGTACCCATACTAGAATCTGTCAAAGAAAGCGGTACTCACATATAACAGTCATTCCATCTGTAATCCATACAGTCAAAAGACTGAAAGTATTCCAGTGAGGAATTTTTTTATTTAAAAAGGCCAAGTTAGTTTATCTGGCGTTCAATATACTAGATACAGTTAGGCCTGCGTTTCATACATCTGGAATTAGCAAATTAATGTGCTGGGGTTGGGAAAACATATATGTACCCATACTAGAATCTGTCAAAGAAGCGGTACTCACATATAACAGTCATTCCATCTGTAATCCATACAGTCAAAAGACTGAAAGTATTCCAGTGAGGAATTTTTTATTTAAAAAGGCCAAGTTAGTTTATCTGGCGTTCAATATACTAGATACAGTTAGGCCTGCGTTTCATACATCTGGAATTAGCAAATTAATGTGCTGGGGTTGGGAAAACATATATGTACCCATACTAGAATCTGTCAAGAAAGCGGTACTCACATATAACAGTCATTCCATCTGTAATCCATACAGTCAAAAGACTGAAAGTATTCCAGTGAGGAATTTTTTTATTTAAAAAGGCCAAGTTAGTTTATCTGGCGTTCAATATACTAGATACAGTTAGGCCTGCGTTTCATACATCTGGAATTAGCAAATTAATGTGCTGGGGTTGGGAAAACATATATGTACCCATACTAGAATCTGTCAAAGAAAGCGGTACTCACATATAACAGTCATTCCATCTGTAATCCATACAGTCAAAAGACTGAAAGTATTCCAGTGAGGGAATTTTTTTATTTAAAAAAGGCCAAGTTAGTTTATCTGGCGTTCAATATACTAGATACAGTTAGGCCTGCGTTTCATACATCTGGAATTAGCAAATTAATGTGCTGGGGTTGGGAAAACATATATGTACCCATACTAGAATCTGTCAAAGAAAGCGGTACTCACATATAACAGTCATTCCATCTGTAATCCATACAGTCAAAAGACTGAAAGTATTCCAGTGAGGGAATTTTTTTATTTAAAAAAGGCCAAGTTAGTTTATCTGGCGTTCAATATACTAGATACAGTTAGGCCTGCGTTTCATACATCTGGAATTAGCAAATTAATGTGCTGGGGTTGGGAAAACATATATGTACCCATACTAGAATCTGTCAAAAAGCGGTACTCACATATAACAGTCATTCCATCTGTAATCCATACAGTCAAAAGACTGAAAGTATTCCAGTGAGGAATTTTTTTATTTAAAAAAGGCCAAGTTAGTTTATCTGGCGTTCAATATACTAGATACAGTTAGGCCTGCGTTTCATACATCTGGAATTAGCAAACTAATGTGCTGGGGTTGGGAAAACATATATGTACCCATACTAGAATCTGTCAAAGAAGCGGTACTCACATATAACAGTCATTCCATCTGTAATCCATACAGTCAAAAGACTGAAAGTATTCCAGTGAGGGAATTTTTTTTATTTAAAAAGGCCAAGTTAGTTTATCTGGCGTTCAATATACTAGATACAGTTAGGCCTGCGTTTCATACATCTGGAATTAGCAAACTAATGTGCTGGGGTTGGGAAAACATATATGTACCCATACTAGAATCTGTCAAAGAAAGCGGTACTCACATATAACAGTCATTCCATCTGTAATCCATACAGTCAAAAGACTGAAAGTATTCCAGTGAGGGAATTTTTTCATTTAAAAAGGCCAAGTTAGTTTATCTGGCGTTCAATATACTAGATACAGTTAGGCCTGCGTTTCATACATCTGGAATTAGCAAACTAATGTGCTGGGGTTGGGAAAACATATATGTACCCATACTAGAATCTGTCAAAGAAAGCGGTACTCACATATAACAGTCATTCCATCTGTAATCCATACAGTCAAAAGACTGAAAGTATTCCAGTGAGGGAATTTTTTTATTTAAAAAGGCCAAGTTAGTTTATCTGGCGTTCAATATACTAGATACAGTTAGGCCTGCGTTTCATACATCTGGAATTAGCAAATTAATGTGCTGGGGTTGGGAAAACATATATGTACCCATACTAGAATCTGTCAAAGAAAGCGGTACTCACATATAACAGTCATTCCATCTGTAATCCATACAGTCAAAAGACTGAAAGTATTCCAGTGAGGGAATTTTTTATTTAAAAAGGCCAAGTTAGTTTATCTGGCGTTCAATATACTAGATACAGTTAGGCCTGCGTTTCATACATCTGGAATTAGCAAATTAATGTGCTGGGGTTGGGAAAACATATATGTACCCATACTAGAATCTGTCAAAGAAAGCGGTACTCACATATAACAGTCATTCCATCTGTAATCCATACAGTCAAAAGACTGAAAGTATTCCAGTGAGGGAATTTTTTTATTTAAAAAAGGCCAAGTTAGTTTATCTGGCGTTCAATATACTAGATACAGTTAGGCCTGCGTTTCATACATCTGGAATTAGCAAATTAATGTGCTGGGGTTGGGAAAACATATATGTACCCATACTAGAATCTGTCAAAGAAAGCGGTACTCACATATAACAGTCATTCCATCTGTAATCCATACAGTCAAAAGACTGAAAGTATTCCAGTGAGGGAATTTTTTTTTATTTAAAAAGGCCAAGTTAGTTTATCTGGCGTTCAATATACTAGATACAGTTAGGCCTGCGTTTCATACATCTGGAATTAGCAAACTAATGTGCTGGGGTTGGGAAAACATATATGTACCCATACTAGAATCTGTCAAAGAAAGCGGTACTCACATATAACAGTCATTCCATCTGTAATCCATACAGTCAAAAGACTGAAAGTATTCCAGTGAGGAATTTTTTTATTTAAAAAGGCCAAGTTAGTTTATCTGGCGTTCAATATACTAGATACAGTTAGGCCTGCGTTTCATACATCTGGAATTAGCAAACTAATGTGCTGGGGTTGGGAAAACATATATGTACCCATACTAGAATCTGTCAAAGAAAGCGGTACTCACATATAACAGTCATTCCATCTGTAATCCATACAGTCAAAAGACTGAAAGTATTCCAGTGAGGGAATTTTTTATTTAAAAAGGCCAAGTTAGTTTATCTGGCGTTCAATATACTAGATACAGTTAGGCCTGCGTTTCATACATCTGGAATTAGCAAATTAATGTGCTGGGGTTGGGAAAACATATATGTACCCATACTAGAATCTGTCAAAGAAAGCGGTACTCACATATAACAGTCATTCCATCTGTAATCCATACAGTCAAAAGACTGAAAGTATTCCAGTGAGGGAATTTTTTTATTTAAAAAGGCCAAGATTAGTTTATCTGGCGTTCAATATACTAGATACAGTTAGGCCTGCGTTTCATACATCTGGAATTAGCAAATTAATGTGCTGGGGTTGGGAAAACATATATGTACCCATACTAGAATCTGTCAAAGAAAGCGGTACTCACATATAACAGTCATTCCATCTGTAATCCATACAGTCAAAAGACTGAAAGTATTCCAGTGAGGGAATTTTTTTATTTAAAAAGGCCAAGTTAGTTTATCTGGCGTTCAATATACTAGATACAGTTAGGCCTGCGTTTCATACATCTGGAATTAGCAAACTAATGTGCTGGGGTTGGGAAAACATATATGTACCCATACTAGAATCTGTCAAAGAAAGCGGTACTCACATATAACAGTCATTCCATCTGTAATCCATACAGTCAAAAGACTGAAAGTATTCCAGTGAGGGAATTTTTTTATTTAAAAAGGCCAAGTTAGTTTATCTGGCGTTCAATATACTAGATACAGTTAGGCCTGCGTTTCATACATCTGGAATTAGCAAACTAATGTGCTGGGGTTGGGAAAACATATATGTACCCATACTAGAATCTGTCAAAGAAAGCGGTACTCACATATAACAGTCATTCCATCTGTAATCCATACAGTCAAAAGACTGAAAGTATTCCAGTGAGGGAATTTTTTTATTTAAAAAGGCCAAGTTAGTTTATCTGGCGTTCAATATACTAGATACAGTTAGGCCTGCGTTTCATACATCTGGAATTAGCAAATTAATGTGCTGGGGTTGGGAAAACATATATGTACCCATACTAGAATCTGTCAAAGAAAGCGGTACTCACATATAACAGTCATTCCATCTGTAATCCATACAGTCAAAAGACTGAAAGTATTCCAGTGAGGAATTTTTTTATTTAAAAAGGCCAAGTTAGTTTATCTGGCGTTCAATATACTAGATACAGTTAGGCCTGCGTTTCATACATCTGGAATTAGCAAATTAATGTGCTGGGGTTGGGAAAACATATATGTACCCATACTAGAATCTGTCAAAGAAGCGGTACTCACATATAACAGTCATTCCATCTGTAATCCATACAGTCAAAAGACTGAAAGTATTCCAGTGAGGGAATTTTTTATTTAAAAAAGGCCAAGTTAGTTTATCTGGCGTTCAATATACTAGATACAGTTAGGCCTGCGTTTCATACATCTGGAATTAGCAAACTAATGTGCTGGGGTTGGGAAAACATATATGTACCCATACTAGAATCTGTCAAAGAAAGCGGTACTCACATATAACAGTCATTCCATCTGTAATCCATACAGTCAAAAGACTGAAAGTATTCCAGTGAGGGAATTTTTTTATTTAAAAAGGCCAAGTTAGTTTATCTGGCGTTCAATATACTAGATACAGTTAGGCCTGCGTTTCATACATCTGGAATTAGCAAACTAATGTGCTGGGGTTGGGAAAACATATATGTACCCATACTAGAATCTGTCAAAGAAAGCGGTACTCACATATAACAGTCATTCCATCTGTAATCCATACAGTCAAAAGACTGAAAGTATTCCAGTGAGGGAATTTTATTTATTTAAAAAAGGCCAAGTTAGTTTATCTGGCGTTCAATATACTAGATACAGTTAGGCCTGCGTTTCATACATCTGGAATTAGCAAACTAATGTGCTGGGGTTGGGAAAACATATATGTACCCATACTAGAATCTGTCAAAAAGCGGTACTCACATATAACAGTCATTCCATCTGTAATCCATACAGTCAAAAGACTGAAAGTATTCCAGTGAGGGAATTTTTTATTTAAAAAAGGCCAAGTTAGTTTATCTGGCGTTCAATATACTAGATACAGTTAGGCCTGCGTTTCATACATCTGGAATTAGCAAACTAATGTGCTGGGGTTGGGAAAACATATATGTACCCATACTAGAATCTGTCAAAGAAAGCGGTACTCACATATAACAGTCATTCCATCTGTAATCCATACAGTCAAAAGACTGAAAGTATTCCAGTGAGGGATTTTGCTTATAAAAAATAATATATTTCATTGTGGTGCGAGTTGAATCGCAACAATGAAGAAAAATACTATTAAGGGACGAGGGCGCGGTCGTGGTGGTGTCCGTGGAGCCTCTGTTGCTGGTAGAGGGCGTGGCCGTTCGGCTAGGCGCACACAGTAGGAACGAACTCCCTCAACTAGCCGGCAGAATGTACCGCAATATCTCGTGGGGCCCAATGCCGCTCTTAGGATGGTAAGGCCTGAGCAGGTACAGGCATTAATCGATTGGGTGGCCGACAGTGCTTCCAGCACGTTCACCACATGGTCTTCCACCCAGTCTTCTGCGGAAGCGCACAGGTGGCACCTGAAAACCAAGCCCATCAGTCTGTCACATCACCCCCAAGCATATCAGGGAAACGGTCTGAGCCACAAGTTATGCAGCAGTCTCTTCTTCTGTTTGAAGACTCTGCTTCCAGGGTTTCCCAGGGCGTCCACCTAGCCCTTCCCCAGTGGAGGAAGACATACCATGCACTGGCGCACAACCACTTATGTCTCCAGATGAAGAGGACATGGGAATACCACCACAGCAGAGTCACCGACTCTCTGATGATGACGAAACACAGGTGCCCACTGCCGCGTCTTTTGCAGTGTGCAGACTGAACAGGAGGAGGTCAGGGAGGAGACTGGGTGGAAGACGATGCAGAGGACGATGAGGTCTTAGACCCCACATGGACTGAAGGTCGTGGCGATGACTTTCACAGTTCAGAGGAAGAGGTAGTGGTGAGACCGAGACAACAGCGAAGCCAAAGAGGGAGCAGGGGGCCAAAGCAGACGAGCCGCCGCCCCAGAGTTCGCCTGCTACTGGACATCGCCAACAGGGACCCAGCCCCACAAAGGCAGCTTCAAAGAGTTCCCTGGCATGGCACTTCTTTAAACAATGTCCTACCGACAAGACCCGAGTGACTTGCACGCTCTGCCATCAGAGCCTGAGGCGAGGCATTGCGTTCTGAACCTCAGCACAACCTGCATGACCAGGCATCTACATGCAAAGCATGAACTGCAGTGGGGTACACACCTTAAAAACCAGGCACTCGCTGAGGCTCCCCTGCTCCCTCTACCGCTGCTGCCTCGGCTTCCGCCTCGAGAGGAATGTTGCCACCTGCCGAGCAGCAAACAGAGGATGTGCCACCGACACCACCACCACCGCCACCGTCAACTAGCGTCTCCACTATATCACACAGCAGCGTTCAGCTCTCAATATCTCAAACCTTAGAGAGGAAGCGCAAATTCCCCTGAGTCACCCTCGAGGCCCTTGGCCTGAACGCCAGCATTTCTAAACTGCTGGCCTTTGAAATGCTGTCATTCCGGCTGGTGGACACAGACAGCTTCAAACAGCTGATGGCCATGGCTGTCCCGCAGTATGTGGTTCCCAGCCGCCACTACTTCTCCAAGACAGCCGTGCCTTCCCTGCACATGCAAGTGTCCGATAAAATCAAGTGTGCACTGCGCAGCGCCATTTGTGGCAAGGTCCACCTAACCACAGATACGTGGACCAGTAAGCACGGCCAGGGACGCTATATCTCACTAACTGCACACTGGATGAATGTAGTGGCGGCTGGGCCCCGGCGGACAGTTCCTTGGCGCACGTCCTTCCGCCCCCTAGGATCGCAGGGCATCATTCTCTGCCTCCTGTAGCCTCCTCCTCCTACTCGGCTTCCTCCTCCACTGCTTCCACCAGCTCATCCGGTCAGCCACACACCTTCACCACCAACTTCAGCACAGCCCGGGGTAAACGTCAGCAGGCCATTCTGAAACTCATATGTTTGGGGACAGGCCCCACACCGCGCAGGAGTTGTGGCGGGGTATTGAACAACAGACCGGCGAGTGGTTTCTGCCGGTGGGCCTCAAGCCAGGCCTGGTGGTATGCGATAATGGGCGAAATCTCGTGGCAGCTCTGGGACTAGCCGGTTTGGCGCACATCCCTTGCCTGGCGCATGTGCTGAACTTGGTGGTGCAGAGGTTCATTCACCACTACCCCAACATGTCAGAGCTGCTGCATAAAGTGCGGGCCGTCTGTGCGCGCTTCCGCCGTTCACATCCTGCCGCTGCTCGCCTGTCTGCGCTACAGCGGAACTTCGGCCTTCCCGCTCACCGCCTCATATGCGACGTGCCCACCCGGTGGAACTCCACCTTGCACATGCTGGAGAGACTGTGCGAGCAGCAGCAGGCCATAGTGGAGTTTCAGCTGCAGCACGCTCGCGTCAGTCGTACTGCCGAACAGCACCACTTCACCACCAATGATTGGGCCTCCATGCGAGACCTGTGTGCCCTGCTGCGCTGTTTCGAGTACTCCACCAACATGGCCAGTGGCGATGACACTGTTATCAGCGTTACAATACCACTTCTATGTCTCCTTGAGAAAACACTTAGGGCAATGATGTTAGAGGAGGTGGCCCAGGTGGAGGAGGAGGAGGAGGATGAGGGCTCGTTTCTAACACTTTCGGGCCAGTCTGTTCGAATTGGCTCAGAGGGAGGTTTGTTTAAGCAGCAGAGGACAGGTTCACAGAGTCGCCAGCCAAGGCACTGTACTGGAGGACGAGGAGGATGAGGAGGAGGAGGTGGAGGGGGACGAGGATGGCGCAAGTTCACAGCGGGGTGGCAGCCCAGGCCCATCACTGGTGCGTGGCTGGGGGATACGGTGGACGATGACGATACGCCTCCCACAGAGGACAGCTTGTCCTTACCCATGGGTAGCCTGGCCCACATGAGCGAATATATGCTCCAATGCCTGCGCAACGACAGCAGAGTTGCCCACGTTTTAACGTGTGCAGACTACTGGGTGGCCACCCTGCTGGATCCCGGTATAAAGACAATGTGCCCACTTTAATTCCTGAACTGGAGCGCGACCGTAAGATGCGCGAGTACAAGCGCTACGCTGATAGAGGCGCTCTTGAGAGCATTCCCACATGTCACAGGGAACAGGTGGAAGGTGAAGGCAGAGGAGTGGCAAGAGGTCGCCAGCGCAGCTGTGTCACGGCCAGCTCATCTGAGGGCAGGGTTAGCATGGCAGAAATGTGGAAAAGTTTTGTCTCCACGCCACAGCTATCTGCACCGACACCTGATACGGAACGTGTTAGCAGGAGGCAGCATTTCACTAACATGGTTGAACAGTATGTCTGCACACCCTCCACATCCTGACGGATGGTTCGGCCCCATTCAACTACTGGGTTTCGAAATTGTCCACGTGGCCAGAGTTAGCATGTTATGCCTTGGAGGTGCTTTCCTGCCCGGCGGCCAGCGTTTTATCTGAGCGCGTATTCAGCACGGCAGGGGCGTCATTACTGACAAGCGCAGCCGCCTGTCCACAGCCAACGTGGACAAGCTGACCTTCATAAAGATGAACCAGGCATGGATCCCACAGGACCTGTCCCTCCCTTGTGCAGAGTAGTCCTTATTAACTGCCTAAAACATGTCTTGTTGTGCTACGGGCCACTTCTTTATTTGATACAAATTTTATGAAACCCACAGTTGAATGAAACTCTTCTCTGTCTGGGCGCCGGGGCCTAACCAGATGAAAGTGGCGGTTAAACTAACGGGTGACATGAAGCCATAACCTCTGCCATGCTACCTCTGTCTTCTGTCTGGGTGCTGAGGCCTAAGTCAAATAAAGCGGTCTTCTGCTGTGCTGGGGATATGAAGCTAATCTCTGACCTCTCTCCTCTGTCTGGGTCCAAAGGCCTAAATCACTGAAAGAGGCCTTCTCCTGTGGTGTGTGATATGATGCCAGAATATGTGCTGTGGGGCCTCTCTCCTCTTCCTGGGTGCAGGGGTCAAATAAACTAAATTGTGGCCTACTCCTGTGGTGGTTGATATGATGCCTGATTCTCTGATGTGGAACCTCTCTCCTCTGTTTGGGTGAAGGGGTCAAAGTAACTAAATGGTGGCTTCTCCTGTGGTGGCTGATATGATGCCAGAATATGTGCTGTGGGGCCTCTCTCCTCTTCCTGGGTGCAGGGGTCAAAGTAACTCAATGGTGGCTTCTCCTGTGGTGGCTGATATGATGCCAGAATATGTGCTGTGGTGCCTCTCTCCTCTGTCTGGGTCCAAAGGCCTAAATCACTGAAAGAGGCCTTCTCCTGTGGTGTGTGATATGATGCCTGAATATGTGCTGTGGTGCCTCTCTCCTCTTCCTGGGTGCGGGGTCAAAGTAACTCAATGGTGGCTTCTCCTGTGGTGGCTGATATGATGCCAGAATATGTGCTGTGGGGCCTCTCCTCTTCCTGGGTGCAGGGGTCAAAGTAACTAAATGGTGGCTTCTCCTGTGGTGGTTGATATGATGCCTGATTCTCTGCTGTGAAACCTCTCTCCTCCATCTGGGTGTAGGGGTCAAAGTCTTTCAAAGTCGCCTTCTCCTGTGCTGATTGATATGAAGCTGATGGTTGTGCCATCTGACATGGTTGCCGGGGTCCCATTAAATTGGGGCCTACTCCTGTGGTGGGTGATCTAAATGCCTGATTCTCTGCTTTGAAACCTCTCTCCTCCGTCCGGGTGTAGGGGTCAAAGTCTGTCAAAGTCGCCTTCTCCTGTGCTGATTGATATAAAGCTTATGCTTGTGCCATCTGACATGGTTGCCGGGGTCTGATTCAATGGTGGCCTACTCCTGTGGTGGGTGATCTAAATGCCTGATTCTCTGCTGTGTAACCTCTCTCCTCCGTCTGGGTGTAGGGGTCAAAGTAACTAAATGGTGGCCTACTCCTGTGGTGGGTGATATGATGCCAGAATATGTGCTGTGGGGCCTCTCTCCTCTTCCTGGGTGCAGGGGTCAAAGTAACTCAATGGTGGCTTCTCCTGTGGTGGCTGATATGATGCCAGAATATGTGCTGTGGGGCCTCTCTCCTCTTCCTGGGTGCAGGGGTCAAATAAACTAAATTGTGGCCTACTCCTGTGGTGGTTGATATGATGCCTGATTCTCTGATGTGGAACCTCTCTCCTCTGTTTGGGTGAAGGGGTCAAAGTAACTAAATGGTGGCTTCTCCTGTGGTGGCTAATATGATGCCAGAATATGTGCTGTGGTGCCTCTCTCCTCTTCCTGGGTGCAGGGGTCAAAGTAACTCAATGGTGGCTTCTCCTGTGGTGGCTGATATGATGCCAGAATATGTGCTGTGGTGCCTCTCTCCTCTGTCTGGGTCCAAAGGCCTAAATCACTGAAAGAGGCCTTCTCCTGTGGTGTGTGATATGATGCCTGAATATGTGCTGTGGTGCCTCTCTCCTCTTCCTGGGTGCGGGGTCAAAGTAACTCAATGGTGGCTTCTCCTGTGGTGGCTGATATGATGCCAGAATATGTGCTGTGGGGCCTCTCTCCTCTTCCTGGGTGCAGGGGTCAAAGTAACTCAATGGTGGCTTCTCCTGTGGTGGCTGATATGATGCCAGAATATGTGCTGTGGGGCCTCTCTCCTCTTCCTGGGTGCAGGGGTCAAAGTAACTCAATGGTGGCTTCTCCTGTGGTGGCTGATATGATGCCAGAATATGTGCTGTGGGGCCTCTCTCCTCTTCCTGGGTGCAGGGGTCAAAGTAACTAAATGGTGGCTTCTCCTGTGGTGGTTGATATGATGCCTGATTCTCTGCTGTGAAACCTCTCTCCTCCATCTGGGTGTAGGGGTCAAAGTCTTTCAAAGTCGCCTTCTCCTGTGCTGATTGATATAAAGCTGATGGTTGTGCCATCTGACATGGTTGCCAGGGTCTGATTCAATGGGGGCCTACTCCTGTGGTGGGTGATCTAAATGCCTGATTCTCTGCTGTGTAACCTCTCTCCTCCGTCTGGGTGTAGGGGTCAAAGTAACTAAATGGTGGCCTACTCCTGTGGTGGGTGATATGATGCCTGGTTCTCTGCTGTGGGACCTCTCTCCTTTGTCTGGGTGCTGTGGTCAAAATAATAGTAAGTGACCTTCTCCATTGGTGGGTGACTTGAAGCCTGATTCTGTGCTATGGGACCTCACTCCAATTAATATTGTTTAATTTTTATTTATTTTATGTTAACTCATCATTTCCCTATCTACATTTGTTTGCAGGGGATTTAACTACATTTTGCTGCCTTTTGCAGCCCTCTAGCCCTTTCCGGGTGTGTTTTACAGCCTTTTTAGTGCCCAAAAGTTCGGGTCCCCATTGACTTCTATGGGGTTCGGGTTCGGGATGAAGTTCGGGTCGAGTTCGGATCCCGAACCCGAACATTTTTCGAAAGTTCGGCCGAACTCGTCGAACCCGAACATCCAGGTGTTCGCTCAACTCTACTCAGAACTCATATCAAATGCAAATTAACTGGGGGATGTATCTAATGTAATGATGGACTGGTCCTTTTACTGCAATACAGAATGATGATTGCAGTTTATGTATATACACACGTATATATTCCTTCAAAAATGAGGCAGCACTCCAATGTTCAGTGCAAATAACGGACCCGCTTTATTTTCCCATTGCAACGTTTTAACTGCTCCTTGCAGTCATTATCAAGCATACCAAATGGTGTCCAAAACCAGTGTTAAATACCCACAATTCATAGTGATTAATTAGTGATCAATTAACAAGTTTTTACAAATAACATATATAAAATCAAATGAATAAGACATGAAAAAAGAAGTGATACATCATACATTGTATAGAGAGTGAATGCATATAGAGGGATTCTTCCCAATATTGTAATATTCAAATAAAGTGCCATAGTGCATAAGTATGTGATCGTGATCACCTGTGTGTGATTAAAAAGCAACCAATATGGTGCATCTAAACCTAAAAACTTACAGCCACAAGTGGAAAAAGAAGGCGCCATCCTTCATGTCCCGTAACCAGCACTGCGCATGACTACAGCCCACGCTCACCCAGTCACATGAGCACTCACATGACCAGAAATGAGCAGGCAAGCAGTTCGGGCAACCGCCGGAGACGTCAGCAGCGTGAAGGGAGGGACCATCACGTCAGCCTGTCACGGAATCACATGACAAAGTCACGTGTGCCGTAACCTGGGCTACCTGCAGGCATCCCCCAAAACCGCACCACCGACAGCCCCAGGGCATTGGGCATCGCCACACATGGATCGGAAAAATTATTTGAGATTATTATGAGGAAAACTAGAGGTTAAGCATGATGAGTAACAGCGTCATTAATGTGGCTGGATATGACCACACAAATACTTCCATATCTCATGGCAATTTATTAGCATCTTGTTAATGGTGACATGGCACGTATATATATATATTTATGTGTGTGTGAAACGTACAAAATCAGCCGTTTACATCATATATCTCTACCTAGTTGTGTATATATATATATATATATATATATATATCCATGCATATATAGGTATAGATGTATGATGTAAACGGCTGATTTGCTACGTGCGTGTCACACCAGGTACTAAGTAATCATTTGTAAAGGGATGAAATACTTATTTGCATAACTGTGTATATACCTTACAGAGTGTAGGCGAGAGATACAAAAGTAATGTAAGCATTGTACCTGGGCATTTTCTGTCATGGATCTCTGTGATTGAGCCAATGTGCCTCCTCTTCAAATCTGAACAATGTTTCATGATGGCCATCGCACCATGCTTTACCTTATACTGCCTTCTCAGCTCCTTCCTTAGATCCCTTACGATCCGCTGTTTATTCTCCTGGACCCGGGTCCTGTCCTACCCCCCTCCAACATGCGCTGTAGGATAAAAATGCAAGCTTATAATCCCAATTTTTTTTTAAAAAAAGTATTGAAAATAATGTCATCAACAACATAGCCAAAACAATTTAAGTGTTTGAAGGGGAAATATTAGATTTCATGTTACCGTTATAAGATCGGATTGTATTGCAATTGTATGTGTGTGGGATCTGAGTAATCGGATATTGGCCAGCTGAGCAGAGATGTACCTGTCTAGTGAAGTGACAGTATGGTATGGGGTGTACAACTCGTTAATTTCTAACAATAATTTGTTTTTCCTTAGTCCTAACAGCAGCCCAGATGGGGTTAACCACCCCCCGTAGACTGGTAGTACCGGTGGAATGTTTAATGAGCCCAAGACTAATAACTCAATTTAACAATTAAGTATCTCCTTAAAAGGAGGGAGTCAACCCCCAGCCCACTGTGTTTATAGCAAGAAGAAAACTAGACTTACTAGGGTGGGAAATTTGTGTGCTGCTGTTAGGACTAAGGGAAAACAAATTATCGTTAGAAATTAACGATTCCCTTAAGTCCTACCAGCAGCACAGATGGGGAGATAGCAAGAAGAAACCCCTAGGGAGGGCCTTCCTGCGTGGCAGAACTAAGAATAGTCTGCCCAAAGGCCGGAAACTGAGCTAGTCTGGCATCTAGTCTATAATGGGAGATGAATGTCTCTAGGCAAAAGAAGTAGCCACAGCTCTATTAGAGTGGGCCTTCACAAATTCTGGAGGGTCAGAGATTGGGAAACAAAGGATTCCTTAATAGCCTCCTTAATCCCCCGACTAATGGAAGGTTTGGATGCCTTACGGCCTTTAAACTTACCGGCAACAGGATTAGCAGATTCTCATCTCTCCTGATCTCCTTTGATTAATTCACATAGATCTGGAGACATCTCGAGATGCCCAGAGGATATCTAGCAGGTTCCTCGGAGGAGGTGGTAGATGTCGACAGAACCGGGAGGAATATCACCTGGTTGATGTTCTGGAAGGAAGGAACTTTAGGCCTAAAATAATCATGTATGAAAATGGTATAGAGCTCATGTGCTGAGAGAGCTTGAAGCTCAGAAACCCTCTTGGCCAAAGTCACTGCAAAGAGAAACACAAACTTCCAAGTGACAAACTTGATGTCCACCTCCTCTAACGGTTCAAAGAGGGGAGATACTAACCCCCTGAGAACTACTGGTAAATCCCATTGAAAAATGGGTCTCAGTACTTAGGCTTTAATCTTTAGCTCCTTTAAGGAACCTATTGATCAGCAGGTCCTGAGGAAAAAGCCCGTTAAGGCAATCTGAGATGGCTGTAACTTGAACCTTCAGAGCAGAAGGGCATGGCCTCTATCAAGGCCGTCTTGCAGGAACTGAAGGATAGCGGAGAGGGGCGGATCTGCAGACGCCACCTCAGTTGAGGTACACCAGGATGAGAATATCCTCATAATACGAGAGTAGGCTCTCTTGGTAGAGTCCGCACTAGAATGAGACAGCGTTCTCAGGACCGACTCTGAAAGCCCTTCTATTCTGGGAAGGGACTGATCAACCTCCAGGCTGTCAGGTTGAATCTGTGCAGATCTGAGCAGAGGTAAGTGTCCCACGACACCAGGGTCTGCTGTGGGGGGAGCCTCCAATATTGTCCTCGACTCAACCGGGTGAGCTAAGTAAACCAGGATCTCTTCAGCCAAAACAGTATGATGGCTATCACCGAGGCCTGATCCTGACGGATTTTCATCAATACCCTCGGAATCATGGAAAACGGAGTGAAGATGTATGCCAGCCTGAACCTCCAGGATATTGACAGATCATCTAACGCCAGGGGGTTGAGCTCCCTGTAAAGGGAGCAAAACCTCTCCACCTTGGCATTGAACCTTGTTGCCATGAGATCCACCTCTGGCATACCCCACTTGAGGACTATCTGCTTGAATATCTCCGGATGTAAAGACCACTCCATCAACGGAAGACCGCGGCTCAGCCTATCCGCTATCATATTGAGGGAGCCTTGAATGTGGATCGCAGATAAGTGGGAAAGGTACAACTCTGCCTAATCCAGAAACACCCCGATCTCTGACATGAGAGGAAGTGATCTTGTGCCTCCCTGCTTGTTGATGTAAAGTACCGCAGTCATATTGTCTGACTGGACTTTCACCGCTTTGCCCCGGATCTGAGGGGCTAAGTGAAGGAGGGCTAGCCGGATAGCTCGAATCTCGCGGATATTGGATGAAAGAAGCCACTCTTGAGAAAACCAGGTCCCATGAACTGGAGTGTCGTCTAGGTGAGCGCCCCAGCCTACTTGGGATGCATCCGGAGTCAATATGAACCAGGTTGGCTTGGTCATAGAATTCCCATCTAAAAGATGGCACCACCATCTGATTGAATACCGAGTTCGCCAAAACAGGGAGCACAGGGAGTTTAGCCCGGCAGGGCTGCCATTCCATTTGGAGAGGACATCCGACTGTAGAGGGTGGAGGTGCCATAGAGCCCAAGGGACTGCTTCCGCAGACGCTGACATGAGCCCCAACATCTTCATGAGAGTCCGGATTGGGACTCGCCGGGGAACGGAAAGGAACTTGCCGTGTTCTGAACCCGTGATCTTCTTCCTGGAGTTAACTGGAGCGACATCCCAGTGGAGTCGATTAGGAAGCCTAGATATCTTACTGAAGTCGACGGGCTCACGTTCGACTTCTACCAGCTGATGATCCAACCTAGGCGGAACAGAAAGGAGATTGTTACCTGAAGAAGTTGGGTTAGGACCGCTAGAGCAGAGGCTTTCAAAAGCCAGTCGTCCAGATAAGGAATGATGGTCAGTCCTTGAAGTCTCAAAGCTGCCACCACAGAAACCACCACCTTGGTAAAAATGTGAGGGGCAGAAGAAATGCCAAAAGGGAAGGGCAAAAAACAGAAGATGCCTGACGACACCGGACACCTGGACCGCGATCCTGAGATACTTCCTGGAAGCAGGATGGATCGGGATGTGCAGATATGCATCCTTGAGGTCCAGGGTTGCCATCACGTCTCCAGGATTGAGGACGTGAACTACTGACCTGATGGTTTCTATACGAAACTTCACCTTCCTTATAAACCGATTGAACTAACTCAGATCGATAATCATCCGTAGATCTCCTGAAGCCTTGGGAACCAGAAAAACTGGTGAATAGATCCCTAGGCCCCGTTCTCCTGCCAGAACCTCCTCCAGAGCCCCCTTGCAAATGTAGTCCTGAATGTAGGCCTCCAGGATCGCCTGGCTGGCAGCTCGTAGAAGGTTGGTCTTGACAAACCTGTCCGGAGGAATAGAGGTGGGGTTGACTAAATAACCCTCAGAAATGATGTTCAGGACCCAGGGATCTGAGTTCTCTCGGATCCACTCTTCTCAGAAGTAGGAGAGACGACCCCCAACGGGTACAGGAAGCAAAGGAGTGGGGAAGCTCACTGGCAGGACGGCAGGAGTAACGGGAATTAACCAAGAGCCTCGAAGAGGCCCGTAGTCAGGAGGTGGATTTTCCATCTTTGGCTCCTCCACGAGAGCGCCTCAAACCCCTTCGCTGCGCTCTCCAGTCACTTCGAGACCTTGCTTGCTGGCCACCTACCACCGCGGTCTTGTCTGCCTTGCCCTCGAAAGGACTGCTGGGGAAGACTCTTCACCTTCTTGTCTAAAAGGCCCTCCATGATCTTATCCAGCTCCGAACCGAACAAACGGTTGGGCTCGAATGGAAGGCCACATAAGCTGTATTTTGAGGAATTGTCAGCGACGCAAGGCTTAAGCCAAAAAGGCCTATGGGCCGCCGACCCCAGGGCCATGGATTTGGCCGCTAGATTCAACTGGAGCTGTGCAGTATCGCACAAGAAGTCCGTAGCCAGGTTGATGGTCTTAAAGGTAGCCAGTATGTCGTCCTGGGAAACCCTCTGCTTCACGTCAACTTGAATTTGATTCAGGCGAGACCGGAGGAACGTAGAGACCTCAGAAGCCGCTATGGCTGTAGAAGTAGAAGCTGCAGCTGCCATATGACCCCGTCTTAGTGTGCCCTTTGCTCTCCTGTCAGGGGTATCCTGCAGGCTAGACCCATCGTCTGAAGGAACCAGAGTGCGCTTGGACAACTTGGCAATAGCCATGTCCACCTTGGGAATGGATCCCCATGAATCCACGGGGGTTTAGCCATCGGGAACATGGATTTAAATGCCTTTGTTAAAACCGGACCCTTTCCAGGTTTTTTCCACTCTATAAACATGACAGAGAGGAGGGTCTCATCCGCTTTGAAGACACGAGGTGCCCGACTAGCGGGATCGGAAGGCTCCCCACGGTCAACATCATGGTCCCCCGACCTGATGGACTTGAGTAAATTCTGTGTCTTTTCAGGGGGAAAAAATATGCTCCTCCATCCAGCAGGCCTATGACTCCCTTAATAGAGCCATTGATACATATCCTGCAACGTAGGTTCACTAGAGGGCAGAACCCTCTAACGGCAGCTGTAATTTATGGAGTAGGGACAGCTGTCCTCCAGCAGAGCGCTGCAATGGTAGCAGTATAGATGCTTCCTCTTGAAATCCACTTTCCTGCCTTCCAAATCCCGCAGAGAAGACAAAACTGCGGGAAAAAAGGGACAAATAAAACATTTGTAAACCACCTATCTCCGCAGGAAAGGTAGAAAAACAGATAGGAGATTTAGGACTCTGGGAGCTAGTTGAAAAAGTATATGCAGCCAGAGACCAAACTGGAGCACACTGCTTCCTTAAATAGGGAAGGGGAGGGATAGCCAATCCACCCGCCCCCCAGAGGAAAATCTACAAATTTATTTGAAAATCCCTACAGAAGCAGAGGTCACTGTAAATCCTCCACAGGAAGAAGCATAAGAAAAAAATACTTAAAATTTTTGCATGAAAACGCAAAAAAAAAATCGCGTCTGGAATACCCGGAAGTGATGCAAAGGAGAATCCCCGCGTCACTCACGGAAGATGGCGGCGCCCAGGGACCGAGAACCGTGGACCAAGGACGCTGCCGAAATACCCCTGCCAGATAAGTTGCCGGCCAAACTGATAATGTACCTAACAAAAGGCAATGCCGTTACCCAAACAAAGAAAGGGGGGAATAAACAGCCTAGTCCACCTGTCCAAGAGGACAGAAAAAAACACAGTGGGCTGGGGGTTGACTCCCTCCTTTTAAGGAGATACTTAATTGTTAAATTGAGTTATTAATCTTGGGCTCATTAAACATTCCGCCGGTCCTACCAGTCCACGGGGGGTGGTTAACCCCATCTGTGCTGCTGGTAGGACGTAAGGGAATAGTTTGTTTCCCCATGGTGCACCCTGGGTAACTCTAAATGAACCAGAAAATACTGGCGGTTAGACAAAGAAAGTTTCTCCTGACCAACAGGACACAAACTCTAATCTTCAGACTGTGTGTGTGTGGTATATAGTGGGTCGGGGTGGCAGGAAAATGGATGTGCAATGTGAATGTAAGAGATATTTCTCTGCTGTCCATACATACATGCTACAGACATAGTGCTGTGATGTCACAACAATGCTTAGTGCACCAATTAGTAACATGTAGTCAGACCTGAGAAAATGTGAAGTTGTATGTATTGCAAATACAAATTCACATTAATAGTGCAGATTTTCGCAATCACGAATATTGTGGAACACTCTATCTGCATATAAAGCCATTGTAATGTAACATTACTTACAGTGATTAGGAGTTCTTCCTCACCGTCACGAAAATTGCTGCCAACCATCTTTTCCAGTCTCTGCCAGCTTCCCGCAGCTTGAAAAAGGTAGCAAAACTAGCCAGTATTGCGCATACGCAAATACACACATATTACTTGCCCAATTTTCGCGATCAAGAAAATCATCTCAAATTCTCGAATATGACTAATATTCTATCGAATATTCACAAAATATCGCGAATTAGAATATTGCCCCTGCCGCTCATCACTAACGGCACGTTGCTGCGGGAGCAGCCTATCAAGCATATACAAGGTGGAGTTCTAGCGCATTGGGCTGTCAGAAATCAGATGTCTGACAGGCAGGTGGTGTCGCCGCTAAACGTCAGCAGGGCGAGCCATGAGTGTGTAAGATCTTCTAAAATGGCCAGACATTTTTCTGTCCTGCCGCGAGACGTCCTGGACCCCGGGGTATTGGGTAACGAATTGCTGCACGACTAAGTTCAGGACGTGTGCCATGCAGATTGGAACTGTTGTCGCACACCACTTTACCAACTGTCAAATTGAGCAGGGTTGGCCACTGATCGGTCTGTGACCGCAGAGCTGAAAGCAGTGCAGGACCGGTGGGGCTCTTGGCTTCCAGGCACAACAGCCGCAGCACAGCATGACAACGTCTCACCTGGGATGTCGAATAGGTTCTGGGGAGCATGGGGGGGTGCAGCAGAAGAGGAAGGCCTGCATCCAATTTGTGGCGGTAGCACCAAATCCACACGGGAGCCATGGGGTACATGCTTGACGGCCGTCAGAAGGTTCACTCTAAAGGTTATGTACCTTCCCTGCCCATGTTTGCTAGACCACGTGTCTGTGGTCAGATGTATCTTGGCACCGACACTGTGTGCCAAAGGTATATTCACTTGCCGCTGAACGTGGCCATATAGCTCTGGGATGCCCTTTTGGGAGAAATATTCCATTGCGGTGTGCCAATGGCCACACATTTTTGAAAGCCCTCCAAGTCCACCAGTTTATATGGCAGTAGTTGGCGGGCTAGCAGTTCCGACAAGCCAGTGGTCAGTCGCTGGGCAAGAGGGTTTTCCGGCATCATCAACTTTTTATGCTTGAACATTTGGGCCAAGGAAGCCTGCCTTCTGCCAAAAGAATGCGACGACGGCTTGGTGGAAGGTGGAGTGGAGGACAAATGGGAGGAGAAGGAGAAGAGGCAGGACATTGAGCGCCGGGAATGTGGCTTTGTAGGTTCTGATGGCGTTGTTCCCACTGGGCTCGGTGATGGAAGGCCAGGTGCCTTCTTAAGGTGGTCATCCCTAGGTGAGTGTTGGGCTTACCGGGACATATGCGTTGACAGCACAGGCTGCAGATGGCAACACTATTGTCAGCAGCTGACACGTTAAAAAAAGCCCACACTGGCTCGCTCCAGATACATTTGCAGTCTGCTTTTTGCCTCCGGTGCCCTGCGAGCTCTGCCTGCTTCTCCACCTTCTCTTCCCTCTCTCATGCTCTGTCTCTCCCTCTGAACTCCCCTTCTCTTCCTCTCTTGTGGGCACCCACGTGACGTCCATCGACACGTCATCATCGTCACCTTCACCACCTTCACCACCACTGACATTTGAGATCTCGGAGTTGACAGCAACAGCGGGGACCTCCCTTCTTGGGCTGATCTGGGTACTGTCATTAGACCGCTGGGTGGCGGCCGTTGCTACCTCCTCATCCTCATCTGATGCCAAGAATGGCTCCGCATCAGTAAGGTCTGGGAATAGATGGGAAAATAATTCCTCTGACTCGAGTGGAGGGGCTATGGTGGTGGTGGTGGTGTCTTTGAGGGTGCACACAGCAGAGTGTGAGGAGGGTGCAGAGGCGGAAGACTGACAACCCACTCTGGTGCGTCCTATGAAGAAATCGCACGCGCCTTCTCCAACTTCCCACTTAGGCTCTGGCCTGGTGCACCTGCCCGACTCCTAGCAACCCCTGTGGAATGGCCTGCCTCTTCCTCTGCCTGTCATTTTCAAAATGACCCTGTGCCTAAGTCCCTAGAGAGAAGCAGTATTTGGTGGAAGCAGGTATATAAAACCCCTTAATCAGTATTAGGTGGAAGCAGGTATATCAAATCCCTTAATCAGTATTTTGTGGAAGCAGGCGTATCGCAGGCCTCAATCAATATTTGGTGGAAGCAGGTATATCAATCCCCTTAATCAGTATTTTGTGGAAGCAGGTGTATCGCAGCCTCAATCAGTATTTGGTGGAAGCAGGTATAGACATCCCTTAATTTTTTTTTTTGCCACAACAGTTATATCACACCACCCTGTTTATTTGGGGCAACAGGTTACAGGTATATTGCAGCCGTCAATCAGTATTTTGTGGAAGCAGGTATATCACACCCCTCAATCTGTTTTTTTGGAGGCAACAGGTATATCACACCTGTTGCAAATAGTTGTTCCAATAGCGCTTGTCCTTCTATATACCTGCATTATCGCAGCAGAACTGCACACAACTGCTGCACAATACAAATGCACTATACACTTTCTATGTTAGAAAGTATATTATAGGCATATCACACAGGGCCGGCTCCAGGTTCATGTGGGCCCTTGGGCGATAAATCCCAGTGGGCCCCCTTCAGGCATTTATTTACATTTACAAGTCCCCCTGTGGCTCCCACACAGTATAATGACCCCCCAGTGTCCCCACACACAGTATAATGACCACTAGTGGCCCTTCACACAGTATAATGACCCATCCACACAGTCTAATGACCACCAGTGGCCCCACACACAGTATAATGACCCCACAGTGCTCCATTCAGAATGCTAACCCCCAGTCGCCCCTCCCATTCAGAATAATGACCCCACTGGGGGTCATTATACTGTATAGTGGTCACTGGGGTCATTATACCGTGTTTGGGGCCTTCACAGTATAATGACCCTCAGTGCCCCCCCCACACACACACACACAGTAAAATGACCCCACAGTGGCCCTCCATTCAGAATAATGATCCCCAGTGCCCCCCACACAGTATAATGACATCGCCATACTGTGACCGGATAAAAGGGTATAAGAGGGCACAGTACAGGGAATGACTAGGGGCACTGCACAGGGTGTGGTAAGAGAGCACAATGCAGGGTATAAGGGGGCACAATATGGGGTGAGGGGCACAGTACGGGGTGGGGGCACAGTCAAATGACCCTGTGACGTTACAAGGTCCTTATGGTGAATGTGGTTTAGACACCACCATAATGAGAGGCAGAGGAGTGACACAGAGGCCCGTGGCCATGGATGGAGGAGAGGGGTGAACACAGCAAGTAGGTGGAAGGGGCTGAGGGGGATTCATATAAGAAGTGGTGGCAGGAGGTCTGTGCAGGGCAGCTATAGGAGACAGGAGCTCTGGATACATGAGGGAGGAGAGGAGACAGCAGGGGCTCCTGAAATAGTACAGGATATGAGGGGGGAAGGTGTCATGGAGGCAAACTGCTTAATGAAGCAATAAAACAAATAGCATGAAGCTGCTTGTCTACTACAACATCCAGCAGCACCCGGAAGAGTTCCCTGTCCCACAGACAAAAGGCAGTCACAGTGCAGACTCACTACTCACTGACAAACTTGCTTCTACTCCAGCCCTGAGATCTTCTCTCCTCACTGTCCTCAGGCAGCACATGTAGAGGTGGCGTGTTTGAGTCTCTGCAGCAGCTTAATTTGACTATCAGAGGGCCCACCAGAAGTGGTACAGCGTAAGTGAAATTACAGCAGTTCCAGCAATGATTTCTTCCATCTGTATTGATGGAAGTTTCATAGCAGCTCAGTGGGCCCCACCAGAAGCTGTGGGCCCCGGGAGCTGCCCAACCTTGCCGGGTTCTAGTGCCAAGCATGATATTACACCCCTCAGTCAGTTTTTTTTGGGCAACAGGTATATTACACCATTGCAATTAGTTATTCCAATAGCGTTTGTCCCTCTATATATAGCTGCGGAATTGCACCAGAACTGCACAGAACTGCTGCACAATACAATTGCTAGAATGTTAGAAAGTATATTATAAGTATATCACACCCCTCTGTATATCACAACTATCGATAGCACACCTATACCAGTCCTTAAAATGACTTTTGTGGCCCTATTAGCTAATGTTTGGTGTCCCTAACGATCTGTCCCTGCTCGACAAAGCAACCTCTCCCTACACTGGCAAAACACAGAATGTAAAATGGCTGCCAGATCGGGTTCTGTTATAGGGTGGGGTGTGTCCACGTGCTGAAACATCTCAATTGGCTGTCCTGTCCCATCTGATGGATGTGTCATGGGTCAAAGTTTGGCACAATGCAAAAGAATATGACGCCGGCGGACATAACCATATGTTCGCATGTTTGGTGAATCGCGAACAGTCAAGGTTCGCCACGGAACGACCGCCGGGTGAACCACAAGGCCATTACTTACCTCTAGTAGACCGCCGCAGAGGCAGGACAAGAGAGTTGTTGTGATGTGAAATCCCGGCCCATAGGAGGCGTCCTTGTGTTAAGCCCCGTCTGTAACATGTGACTACTGTGCTGTAAGCAGCCCTGACCAATACAAAAACAGCAGTGTATGGCTAAAGAGAGAAAAGCACTCATAGGGTAAATAAGTTAGGATGTGCTCCTCACAGGAGTATGTAATCTGCTCACCATTTTGCATTGTGCTGTCCTGGGCACAACACCAGAGCGAAAGAAGGAAAAGTTGCTGGTCGGTGCAGCCAGAACTACCGAGAACCCTTGGGGCAGGAGTCCTACCACCGGTGGGTGAGGTATAATATTGTAAGTTGGCTGGACTGGAATTGTCGAGCCGATCATAGATAGCTAGAGACACAGTACACAACCAGATGTAGGAATCACATAAAATCTGTTTTATTTTTAGTACAATGTATTTCAGGGTACGTGGGACCCCTTTGTCAAGTCTGAAATGTAAGACATTATAGGGTGGGGAGGAAAAGAAACTGGGATTTCATATATAATATAATAATAATAAAAAGCCAGAATCAACAGATATAGAAAAGCAATAAATTAATAATATTACATAAAGGGTTACATTTATATAACATCCAAGAGAATACATTCCATAAATGCATAATAAATACATAAAACTGGGAAAAGCTTAGGATCTAGTGATCACCAGTCAGTGTGATTTACTATAAGTAATTTATTATTATTATTAAGTGGCTGCTTTCATAAGTGGAGTTAAAGAAACTGGAGTTTAAGAAAAGGAGCAAGAAACATAGATTTATTAGATCATCCTTGTATACAGTTGGTTTGATTCTAGCTAGTCTTCCTACTGCTGTAAGGGGACCACAGTAAGTAAGAATCTTGTTATCACTGCTCTATATTGTATTTTTTCCCCCTCTCTTTTCCTGCGTAATCCCCATTTAGTATGACTCCCATTATTGACAGCGCCGTCCAGTGCACATCTTGTCTGATGTATGCAGTACTGGAAGAGCCGTTCGAGGGTGTATATGTTTTTCCAAAATGTAAGCAAATTACCCGTTTGGAATCGCACATCGAGTCTCTAAACAGGAGAGTTGCAACACTAAAGGCATCTGACAATTTGGAAAAGAGTTTGCTGCTCACTGAGCAAGCATTATGGGGTAGATGTGGGGGAGGGTAGTAGCGAGGAGGCTGAGGAGAGTGAGGTAGTTAGCTGGGTAACAGTAAGAAAGCGGGGTAGAGGGAAGAGTGCCAGGGAGGCTAGCCCTGATCTGACACACCCCAACAAGTTTGCACGGTTGCCAGTCAGGGGATTGTCAGCTCCATTAAGCAGGGGACCAGGAGAGCAGGGCAGGCCAGACAGGTGCTGGTAGTGGGAGACTCCATTATTAGGGGAACAGATAGGGCGATCTGTCACAAAGATCGTGATCGCCGAACAGTGTGCTGTCTTCCCGGCGCTAGAGTCGACACATCGCGGATCGGGTTGACAGATTACTGGGAGGGGCTGGAGAAGACCCAGTGGTCATGGTCCATATCGGAACCAATGACAAAGTTAGAGGAAGGTGGAGAGTCCTTAAAAATGATTTCAGGGATTTAGGTCAAAAGCTTAGGGCAAGGACCTCAAAAGTAGAATTTTCTGAAATACTGCCTGTACCACGAGCCACACAAGAAAGGCAGCGGGAGATTAAGGAGGTTAACAAGTGGCTCAAGAACTGGTGTAGGAAGGAGGGGTTCAGGTTCCTGGAGAACTGGGCCGGCTTCTCTGTCAGCTACAGGATCTATCGTAGGGATGGGCTGCACCTCAATGGGGAAGGAGCAGCTGTGTTGGGGAGAAAGATGGCTAGAAGGTTGGAGGAGTGTTTAAACTAGGGACTGGGGGGGGAGGGTAATTACACTATAGGAGGGGAAGATAGTGCAGATAGAGACCAGGGGCGAGGTAGTGGGACTGGAGGAGGAATGGAAGGGGGGACTAGAACAGCTCAGAATGAAAGATGTAGGGTAAAAATACACATAACCCTCTCAAATGAATGTATACTAATGCCAGAAGCCTGACTAACAAGACTGGTGAACTGGAATTAGTGATGTGTGAGGAGGACTATGACATAATGGGAATAACTGAGACATGGCTAGATGATAGCTATGACTGGGCAGTTAATATAAAAGGTTACAATCTGTTTAAAAAGGATCGTCAAAACCGGAGAGGTGGAGGGGTCTGCCTCTATGTGAAGTCGTGTCTAAATCCCGTAATTCGAGAATATATCTCTGAGGGACATGAACATGTGGAGTCACTGTGGGTAGAAATACATGGAGCAAAAAACAATAATAAATTACTAATAGGAGTGTATTATAAACCACCTAATATACCAGAGTCCACAGAAAATCTATTACTAAACAAGATAGACGAGGCGGCAAATCATAATGAAGTCGTTATTATGGGGGACTTCAACTACCCAGATATAGACTGGGAAACTGAAAGCTGTACATCCCAAAAAGGAAACAGGTTCTTGGCAATAGCCAAAGACAATTACCTTTCCCAACTGGTTCAGGACCCCACTAGAGGGACGGCCATACTGGACTTAGTATTAGAAAAATGTAAGTAGTTTGGCGGCTCACTAAATATATCAATATATGAAAAAGGTGCTCACCCCTGGCGATACCCAAGCCCAGAGGAGAAAAACAGTAAATATAGAGTTGGGGGCACTCAAATTATATGGGACAGCTGGATCTTATTGCCAACGTATAAATTTATTATACACAAAATAAAAATCATACAATTCATGTGAATACTCATAGAATAATATAATATAATAAAAATCATACAATGCAATTCATGTAGATCCTCATATGATAGTATAATATGAACCATTAAAATGCATAGTTAGTATTAACTAGATAAATGTAAAAACATGATCCACTCTATAGTAGCTGTTCAGAGTGTTCCTTATCTCAGGACTTCCACACTGGTTGGTAGTGGTGCTATTGCGTCCTTTACAAAGGTGGATAACAGGCAATATAAGTCGGCACTTAGATTATACTTTACCGCTCCTGTGTTTGTTTGGTGCAGTCTTGATCAGACCAAGCGCGGCGTCCCGCGCTGGATTGTAATGAAGGTTAGCGTGTCACGTGATCAGCTGTATTCACGTGACGATGACGTTACAGGAGTGGGTGTGCCCAATGCCTTTGCTTCGCAGGTCCTGTAACTGAAGGAGCTGTAACTGGAGAATCACTCGGCAAGACGGCCAATGCCTGAAATTAAACTCTCAGGTCTCCTTTGCTGCAGCTAGAACTGTAGACACAAGCCGCGGACTTGTAGTGTTACTCTGTATCTTTATGGCTCCTCCAAACTGCCGGTCACTCCGGCAGTTTGAGTGGAGCCATAAAGATAGAACAACAGATGTGCAGGTTGGGGGACACCTAGGAAATAGTGACCATAAAGTAAAAACCTTCCAATTATCCTTCAAACGAGAGTTTCTAAAGGAAGGAACAAAAATACCAAACTTCAAAAAAGCTAAATTTAGCCAACTAAGCGAGGCCATGGGCCTAACTAACTGGGACAAAGTCCTCAAAAATAAAAATACAACCACAAAATGGGAGATTTTTAAAAGCATTGTAACATCTAAATGTAAGAGGTACATACCTTATAGGAATAAAAGGCTAAGGAACAATAAGAAACCAATGTGGATAAATAGAACTGTAAAGATAGCAATAAATGACAAAAAGAAAGCATATAAATCACTAAAACAGGAGGGGAGCCAGGAAGCACTGATAACCTATAAGGAAAAAAATAGAATATGTAAAAAACTAATAAAAATTGCCAAACTAGAGACCGAGAGATTAATTGCCAAAGAGAGTAAAACTAAACCTAAAATGTTCTTCAATTATATAAATAGTAAAAAATATAAATCTGAAGGAGTCGGCCCTCTACATAGCAATGAGGGGGGTGTTGCAGAGAGCGACGAGGATAAAGCAAAACTATAAAATATTTTTTTCTCTACTATATTCACTGAGGAAAATAAACTGTCAGATGAAATGCAGAATGTAAAAGTAAATTCCCCATTAAAAGTGCCCTGTCTGACCCAGGAAGAAGTACAACAGCGACTTAAAAAGATTAAAATAGACAAATCTCCAGGACCGGATGGCATACACCACCGTATCCTAAGGAAATCAAGTGATGTCATAGCCAGACCTTTATTTCTGATATTTACGGACTCTATACTGACAGGGAATGTTCCACAGGATTGGCGCATAGTAAATGTGGTGCCAATATTCAAAAAGGGTCCAAAAACAGAGCCTGGAAATTATAGGCCGGTAAGTTTAACATCTATTGTTGGTAAACTGTTTGAAGGGTTTCTAAGAGATGCTATTTTGGAGTATCTCAATGAAAATAACTCCATATCAGCATGGCTTCATGAGGGATCGGTTATGCCAAACGAATTTAATCAGCTTCTATGAGAAGGTAAGTTCTAGACTTGACAGCGGCGAATCAATGGATGTCGTATATCTGGACTTCTCCAAAGCATTTGACACTGTACCTCATAAAAGGTTAGTATATAAAATGAGGATGGAAACAAAGAGGGTGGAGCGGCACTCCAAGAAAGTCACCTGGACTGGATTCACGTCAATCAGGCAGCGCTACCATTCCCCTGTAGTCACTACACTTTCAGCGGTGCACAGCCCCAAGAGACGCGTGGATACAATAATCTTGAATAATGTAGAAAAGAACGGGGCGGCACTCACCAGTGAAGTTTGCAGGATCGCTTTATTTAATACATCAGCGTGTAGGCAGTGTCGGGGCGCCAAGGATTTCATGCAGTGAGTTGAGCGAAGGCCGTTTCGCGCTGAAAGCGCTTCGTCGGGCTGCTACGTCAGAAGCGTGCATACGCTTGCCTTCTTAAGCCGTACGCTCCCTCATCAGCTGAAAAATCTGTGACGATGCCACGGCACTACTAGAAGGTTAAAAACATCACAAGGTACAAAAAGGATACAAATGAAAATGAGTAGTTAATCTTCCTTCATGTCAGGAGACAATTCATTGCAATATGACATCTAAAAATCTTGGAAGTGTTTCAAATACAAATCTATGATGAAAGGGTACATCAGTAAATATCGTTAAAAACGGCGCATGCACAGATAGTACAATTCACACTGGGTGGATCATTCAAGACCACAACATGTGACGAGACAGGAGCGCATTCATAGGGGCGCATCGAAGCTAAAAGGGTCATGTATTACCGCGCAGTATGACCAGGTAAGGACAAGAACATCGGAGTGCATTGTGGGACAGATGCCCAGATTCCATTGCACAAGCAATAGTTCTAAATGAACATACCTAAGTCAGTGCGGTCATTTAACCCTAACCCTTCCGCTGCCCTGGTACGTAGTATCCATCTCGCTTCTCGTTGGAGGAGAAGAAGGTGCCTGTCGCCCCCCTGTGGTGGTGGTTTCACCATCTCCAACCCCGAGAAGGAGAGGGAACTAACATCCCCACCGTGTGCCACATTCACATGTTCTATCACCCTAGGGCAGCCTTTTCCCGAAACTACGGAGTTGATGTGTTCACGGGCGCGTTCATACAGGCACCTAATAGTTTTACCAATATAAAAGCATCCGCAAGTACAACTTAATATAGAGACCACATATGTACTCCGGCAGTTGATAAAGCTACGTACCCTGTGGTGTATACCTGCGACCACAACGGTCTTTTTACATGAGTTGTATCTACACATGGGGCAGTTTCCACACTTGAAGTTGCCTGATGGATGGTCCATCTTACGCCATTGGTTGGACCGTGAGGGGGCTAATCTACTCCTGACTAGCTTGTCACGCAATTTTCATCAAACTTAGTGGATATAAAGAAAGCCATAGGATCAGGGCGGAGTGGTCACTGCCCTTCGGGTTTGGGGATCACACCCTGCGGTACATTACTGAACATTTTATGTAGACACAATTTCCTGATAGCTTTAAACAAATAAAATGAGGATGCTGGGATTGGGGGAAAATGTCTGTATGTGGGTAAGTAACTGGCTGAGTGACAGAAAACAGAGGGTGGTTATTAACGGTAGAAACTCAGAGTGGGTCATTGTCACTAGTGGGGTACCTCAGGGACCAGTATTGGGCCCTATTATCTTCAATATATTTATTAATGATCTTGCAAAAGGCCTGCACAGTAAAATATCTATTTTTGCAGATGACACTAAACTGTGTAAAGTAATTAACACCGAAGAGGACAGTTTTCTGCTACAGAGGGATCTGGATAGATTGGAGGCTTGGGCAAAGAAATGGCAGATGAGGTTTAACACTGACAAATGTAAAGTTATGCACATGGGAAGGAATAATGCAAGTCACCCGTACATAGTAAATTGTAAAACGCTCGGTAACACTGACATGGAAAAGGATCTAGGAATTTTAATAAACAGCAAATTAAGCTGCAAAAACCAGTGTCAGGCACCTACTGCCAAGGCCAATAAGATAATGGGTTGCATCAAAAGGGGCATAGATGCCCGTAATGAGAACATAGTCCTACCAATTTACAAATCACTAGTCAGACCACACATGGAGTACTTGCACAGTTCTGGGCTCCTGTGAACAAGGCAGACATAGCAGAGCTGGAGAGGGTTTAAAGGAGGGCAACTAAATTAATAACTGGAATGGGGCAACTACAGTACCCTGAAAGGTTATTAGAATTAGGGTTATTCACTTTAGAAAAAAGACGACTGAGGGGAGATCTAATAACTATGTATAAATATATCAGGGGTCCGTACAGAGATCTCTCCCATCATCTATTTATCCCCAGGACTGTGACTGTGACGAGGGGACATCCTCTGCGTCTGGAGGAAAGAAGGTTTGTACACAAACATAGAAAAGGATTCTTCACTGTAAGAGCAGTGAGACTATGGTACTCTCTGCCTGAGGAGGTGGTGATGGTGAGTACAATAAAGGAATTCAAGAGGGGACTGGATGTATTTCTGGAGTGTAATAATATTACAGGCTACAGCTACTAGAGAGGGGTCGTTGATCCAGGGAGTTATTCTGATTGCCTGATTGGAGTCGGGAAGGAATTTTTTTTTCCCTTAAGTGGGGAAAATTGGCTTCTACCTCACAGGGTTTTTTTGCCTTCCTCTGGATCAACTTGTAGGCGACAGGCCGAACTGGATGGACAAATGTCTTTTTTCGGTCTTTTATACTATGTTACTATGTTATTATGTTACAGTGACTGAGTCACTCCACACAAAAACAAAATTGTTAGATTTTCAAAAGACAGACTTTTCTAAAATTAGATCAGTGGTATACGAGTCCCTATCAGACTGGAACAATTTCAATTGAGTCGAAGAGAAATGGCACTACTTAAAAGTGGCACTATTGAAGGCAACAGAAAAGTGCATTAGGCTTGTCAGTAAAAGCAAAAAAAGGAAGAGACCACTGTGGTACTCAGCAGAAGTGGCCAAAATCATTAAAAACAAAAATATGGCATTTAGTAAGTATAAAAACACCCAAAAAACGAGGATGACAGGGAAATCTATGAGATTAGGCAGAGAGAAGCCAAGCAAGTTATAACAGCTTCTAAAGCTCAGGCAGAAGAGAAATTAGCTCAGTCAGTGGAAAATGGTGATAAGTAGAGATGAGCGAACACCTGGATGTTTGGGTTCGAGAAGTTCGGCCGAACTTCCCGAAACCCGAACTTTATCCCAAACTTGAACCCAATTGAAGTCAATGGGGACCCGAACTTTTGGGCACTAAAAAGGCTGTAAAATAGTGGGGCTGCAAAAGGCAGCAAAATGTAGGTAAATGCCCTGCAAACAAATGTCGATAGGGAAATGAATTAAAATAAAATAAAATAAATGCTAATTAAGCAATATCAATTGGAGAGAGGTCCCATAGCAGAGAATAATACGTCATATCACCCACCACTGGAGAAGGCCACTTTCAGTTATTTCGGCCCCAGCACCCAGACAGAGGAGAGAGGTCCCACAGTAAGGAATCATGCGTCATTTCACCCACCACTAGAGAAGGCCACTTTCAGTTATTTCGGCCCCAGCACCCAGACAGAGGAGAGAGGTCCCACAGCAAGGAATAAGGCGTCATATCACCCACCACTGGAGAAGGCCACTTTCAGTTATTTCGGCCCAGCACCCAGACCAAGGAGAGAGGTCCCACAGCAAGGATTCATGCGTCATTTCACCCACCACTAGAGAAGGCCACTTTCAGTTATTTCGGCCCCAGCACCCAGACAGAGGAGAGAGGTCCCACAGCAAGGAATCATGCGTCATATCACCCACCACTGATGAAGGCCACTTTCAGTTATTTCAGCCCAGCACCCAGACCGAGGAGAGAGGTCCCACAGCAAGGAATCATGCGTCATATCACCCACCACTGAAGAAGGACACTTTCAGTTATTTCGGCCCCAGCACCCAGACAGAGGAGAGAGGTCCCACAGCAAGGAATCATGCGTCATATCACCCACCACTGGAGAAGGCCACTTTCAGTTATTTCGGCCCAGCACCCAGACAGAGGAGAGGTTCATTCAACTTTGGGCTGCACCGCAAGATCATGGTAAAGTTAAAAAATTGAGGATTCAATAAAGAAGTGCCCCGGAGTACAAGAATACATGGTTGAGGGGGAGGCAGTTATAAATGTCTATTCTGCACAAGGGAGGCACAGGTCCTGTGGGATCCATGCCTGGTTCATTTTTATGAACGTCAGCTTGTCCACGTTGGCTGTGGACAGGCGGCTGCTTTTGTCGGTAATGACGCCCCCTGCCGTGCTGAATACACGCTCAGACAAAACGCTGGCCGCCAGGCAGGCCAGCACCTCCAAGGCATAAAATGCTAACTCTGGCCACGTGGACAATTTGGAGACCCAGAAGTTGAATGGGGCCGAACCATCAGTCAGTACGTGGAGGGGTGTGCAGACGAACTGTTCAACCATGTTAGTGAAATGCTGCCTCCTGCTAACACATTCCGTATCAGGTGGTGGTGCAGTTAACTGTGGCGTGGAGACAAAACTTTTCCACATTTCTGCCATGCTATCAGAGGAGCTGGCCGTGACACTGCTGCATTGGCGACCTCTTGCTCCTCCTCTGCCATCGCCTTGGGCTTCCACCCGTTCCCCTGTGACATTTGGGAATGCTCTCAGGAGCGGGTCTACCAGCGTGCGCTTGTACTCGCGCAGCTTCCTATCACACTCCAGTGCAGGAAGTAAGGTAGGCACATTGTCTTTGTACTGGGGATCCAGCAGGGTGGCAACCCAGTAGTCCGCACACGTTAAAATGTGGGCAACTCTGCTGTCGTTGCGCAGGCACTGCAGCATGTAGTCGATCATGTGTGCCAGGCTCCCCAGAGGTAAGGACAAGCTGTCCTCTGTGGGAGGCGTATCGTCATCGTCCTCCTTATCCCCCCAGCCACGCACCAGTGAGGGACCTGAGCTGTATTGGAGTGCCACCCCGCTGTGAACCTGCTTCATCCTCATCCTCCTCCACCTCATCCTCCTCGTCCTGCAGTAGTGGGCCCTGGCTGGCCACATTTGTACCTGGCCTCTGCTGTTGCAAAAAACTTCCCTCTGAGCCACTTCTAACAGACTGGCCTGAAAGTGCTAAAAATGACCCCTCATCCTCCTCCTCCTGGTCCACCTCCTCTTCCATCATCGCCCTAAGCGTTTTCTCAAGGAGACATAGAAGTGGTATTATAACGCTGATAACGGTGTCATCGCCACTGGCCATGTTAGTGGAGTACTCGAAACAGCGCAACAGGGCACACAGGTCTCAGATGGAGGCCCAATCATTGGTGGTGAAGTGGTGCTGTTCCTCAGTGCGACTGACACGTGCGTGCTGCAGCTGAAACTCCACAATGGCCTGCTGCTGCTCGCACAGTCTCTCCAGCATGTGCAAGGTGGAGTTCCACCTGGTTGGCACGACGTATATGAGGTGGTGAGCGGGAAGGCCGAAGTTACGCTGTAGCGCAGACAGGCGAGCAGCGGCAGGATGTGAACGCCGGAAGCGCGCACAGACGGCCCGCACTTTATGCAGCAGCTCTGACATGTCGGGGTAGTTGTGAATGAACTTCTGCACCACCAAATTCAGCACATGCGCCAGGCAAGGGATGTGCGTCAAACCGGCTAGTCCCAGAGCTGCTACGAGATTTTGCCCATTATCGCACACCACCAGGCCGGGCTTGAGGCCCACCGGCAGAAACCACTCGTCGGTCTGTTGTTCAATACCTCGCCACAACTCCTGCGCGGTGTGGGGCCTGTCCCCCAAACATATGAGTTTCAGAATGGCCTGCTGACGTTTACCCCGGGCTGTGCTGAAGTTGGTGGTGAAGGTGTGTGGCTGACTGGATGAGCTGGTGGAAGCAGAGGAGGAGGAAGCCGAGTAGGAGGAGGAGGCTACAGGAGGCAAAGAATGATGCCCTGCGATCCTTGGCGATGGAAGGACGTGCGCCAAAAAACTCTCCGCCTGGGGCCCAGCCGCCACTACATTTACCCAGTGTGCAGTTAGGGAGATATATGGCGTCCATGGCCATGCTTACTGGTCCATGTATCTGTGGTTAGGTGGACCTTGCCACAGATGGCGTTGCGCAGGGCACACTTGATTTTATCGGATACTTGGTTGTGCAGGGAAGGCACGGCTGTCTTGGAGAAGTAGTGGCGGCTGGGAACAACATACTGTGGGACAGCCATGGACATCAGCTGTTTAAAGCTGTCTGTGTCCACCAGCCTGAATGACAGCATTTGAAAGGCCAGTAGTTTAGAAATGCTGGCATTCAGGCCCAGGGCTCGAGGGTGGCTAGGTCGGAATTTACGCTTTATCTCCAAGGTTTGTGAGATGGAGAGCTGAACGCTGCCGTGTGACATGGTGGAGATGCTTGGTGACGCAGGTGGTTGTGTCGGTGGCACATCCTCTGTTTGGTGGGCGGCAGGTGCCAACGTTCCTCCCGAGGTGGAGGAACAGGCCGAGGCAGCAGCAGAAGAGGGAGCAGGGGGAGCCTGAGTGAGTTCCTTGTTTTCAAGGTGTTTACTCCACTGCAGTTCATGCTTTGCATGTAGATGCCTGGTCATGCAGGTTGTGCTAAGGTTCAGAACATTAATGCCTCGCTTCAGGCTCTGATGGCACAGCGTGCAAACCACTCGGGTCTTGTTGTCAGCACATTGTTTAAAGAAGTGCTATGCCTGAGAACTCCTTGAAGCTGCCTTTGGGGTGCTCGGTCCCTGGTGGCGGTGGCCAGTAGCAGGCGAACTCTCTTGGAGGCGGCTGTTCTGCTTTTGCCCCCTGCTCCCTCTTTTGCTATGCTGTTGGCTCGGTCTCACCACTGCCTCTTCCTCTGAACTATGAAAGTCAGTGGCACAACCTTCATTCCATGTGGGGACCTAGGACCTCATCGTCCCCTGCATCGTCTTCCACACAGTGTTCCTCCCTGACCTCCTGTTCGGTCTGCTCACTGCAGAAAGACGCAGCAGTTGGAATTTGTGTTTCGTCATCATCAGAGACGTGCGGACTGCGATGAGATGGTATTCCCATGTACTCATCATCAGGAAACATCAGTGGTTGTGCATCAGTGCATTCTATGTCTTCCACCACTGGGGAAAGGCTAGGTGGATTCCCTTGGGAAACCCTGCCAGCAGAGTCTTCAAACAGCATAAGAGACTGCTGCATAACTTGAGGCTCAGACAGTTTCCCTGATATGCATGGGGGTGATGTGACAGACTGATGGGCTTGGTTTTCAGGCGCCACCTGTGCGCTTTCTGCAGAAGACTGGGTGGGAGATAATGTAGTGAACGTGCTGGATTCACTGTCGGCCACCCAATTGACTAGCTCCTGTACCTGCTCAGGCCTTACCATCCTTAGTACGTCATTGGGCCCCACCAAATATCGCTGTAAATTCTGGCGGGTACTGGAACCGGAGGTAGTTGGTTCACTAGGACGTGTGGCTGTGGCAGAATGGCCATGTCCTCTCCCAGCATCAGAGGGTACACTAACACCACCACGACCGCGTCCGTGTCCCTTACTGGATGTTTTTCTCATTGTTACCGTTCACCAAGCACCACAATATGAAAAAAAATATTTGGCCAAATGTATTGATTTCAAATTCAGGCCTTTTTTTTCAGGCACCTAACACTATCTGCCAATTTATTTATGTAGTGTATTACACTAATCCAGGCACAGCAGTAACCACTGATTTAGGGGAATATCTCTTTTACGGCTAGTATTTAGGCCCTGGATGAAAGGTATCCTTTTATGGACAGATTTACAATTGGCCTGCAACAGCTGGAACACCAGATTAAGGGTATTGCTATTTTGGCAATTGAATTTCCCCCCAGAACAAAATATATCCTTTGCAGGACACTATGAAACTTGGCCAGCCACAGCTGAAACCACTGATTTATGGTATTGCTATTTTGGCAATTGAATTTCACCCAAGAACACAATATATGTTTTGGCGGACACTATTATAGTTTGCCAGAAAGTGCTGGGACACCATATTTAGGGGATTGCTATTTTGGCAGTTGAATTTCACCCTAGAACAAAATATACCCTGTTACCGACAGATTTAAACTAGGCCTGCAACAGCTGGAACACCAGATTCAGGGTATTGCTATTTTGGCATCTGAATTTCACCCCAGAACAAAATATATAATTTGCAGGACATTATGAAACTTGGCCAGCCACAGCTAAAACCACTGATTTATGGTATTGCTAATTTGGCAATTGAATGTCACCCCAGAACAAAATATACCCTGTTACGGACAGATTAAAACTAGGCCTGCAACAGCTGGAACACCAGATTCAGGGTATTGCTATTTTGGCAATTGAATTTCACCCCAGAACAAAATATATAATTTGCAGGACACTATGAAACTTGGCCAGCCACAACTGAAACCACTGATTTATGGTACTGCTATTTTGGCAATTGAATTTCACCCCAGAACAAAATATATGTTTTGGCGGACACTATTATAGTTTGCCAGCCACAGCTGTGACACCAGATTTATGGTATTGCTATTTTGGCAATTGAATTTCACCCCAGAACAAAATATATGTTTTGGCGGACACTATTATCCTTTGCCAGCCAGTGCTGGGACACCAGATTTAGGGGATTGCTATTTTGACAGTTGAATTTCACCCCAGAACAAAATATACCCTGTTACGGACAGATTTAAACTAGGCCTGCAACAGCTGGAACACCAGATTCAGGTTATTCCTATTTTGGCAATTGAATTTCACCCCAGAACAAAATATACCCTTTTACTGACAGATTAACACTTGGCCTGCAACAGCTGGGACACCAGATTCAGGGTATTGCTATTTTGGCAATTGAATTTCACCCTAGAACAAAATATACCCTTTTACAGACTGATTAACACTTGGCCTGCAACAGCTGGGACACCAGATTCAGGGTATTGCTATTTTGGCAATTGAATTTCACCCCAGAACAAAATATATGTTTTTGTGGACACTATGAAACTTGGCCAGCCACAGCTGAAACCACTGATTTATGGTATTGCTATTTTGGCAATTGAATTTCACCCCAGAACAAAATATACCCTGTTAAGGACAGATTTAAACTAGGCCTGTAACAGCTGGAACACCAGATTCAGGGTATTGCTATTTTGGCAATTGAATTTCACCCCAGAACAAAATATATAATTTGCAGGACACTATGAAACTTGGCCAGCCACAGCTGAAACCACTGATTTATGGTGTTGCTATTTTGGCAATTGAATTTCACCCCAGAACAAAATATATGTTTTTGCGGACACTATTATAGTTTGCCAGCCACAGCTGTGACACCAGATTTATGGTATTGCTATTTTGGCAATTGAATTTCACCCCAGAACAAAATATGTTTTTACGGACACTATTATAGTTTGCCAGCCAGAGCTGTGACACCAGATTTATGGTATTGCTATTTTGGCAATTGAATTTCACCCCAGAACAAAATATATCCTTTGCAGGACACTATGAAACTTGGCCAGCCACAGCTGAAACCACTGATTTATGGTATTGCTATTTTGGCAATTGAATTTCACCCCAGAACAAAATATACCCTGTTACGGACAGATTTAAACTAGGCCTGCAACAGCTGGAACACCAGATTCAGGGTATTGCTATTTTGGCAATTGAATTTCACCCCAGAACAAAATATATGTTTTGGCGGACACTATTATAGTTTACCAGCCAGTGCTGGGACACCAGATTTAGGGGATTGCTATTTTGGCAGTTGAATTTCACCCCAGAACAAAATATACCCTGTTACCGACAGATTTAAACTAGGCCTGCAACAGCTGGAACACCAGATTCAGGGTATTGCTATTTTGGCAATTGAATTTCACCCCAGAACAAAATATATAATTTGCAGGACACTATGAAACTTGGCCAGCCACAGCTCAAACCACTGATTTATGGTATTGTTATTTTGGCAATTGAATTTCACCCCAGAACAAAATATATGCTTTTGCGGACACTATTATAGTTTGCCAGCCACAGCTGTGACACCAGATTTATGGTATTGCTATTTTGGCAATTGAATTTCACCCCAGAACAAAATATATCCTTTGCAGGACACTATGAAACTTGGCCAGCCACAGCTGAAACCACTGATTTAGTGGATTGCTATTTTGGCAGTTGAATTTCACCCCAGAACAAAATATACCCTGTTACCGACAGATTTAAACTAGGCCTGTAACAGCTGGAACACCAGATTCAGGGTATTTCTATTTTGGCAATTGAATGTCACCCCAGAACAAAATATATAATTTGCAGGACACTTTGAATCTTGGCCAGCCACAGCTGAAACCACTGATTTATGGTATTGCTATCTTTGCAATTGAATTTCACCCCAGAAAAAAATATACCCTTTACGGACAGATTAACACTTGGCCTGCAACAGCTGGGACACCAGATTCAGGGTATTGCTATTTTGGCAATTGAATTTCACCCCAGAAAAAATATATGTTTTTGCAGACACTATGAAACTTGGCCAGCCACAGCTGAAACCACTGATTTATGGTATTGCTATTTTGGCAATTGAATTTCACCCCAGAACAAAATATACCCTGTTACGGACAGATTAAAACTAGGCCTGCAACAGCTGGAACACCAGATTCAGGGTATTGCTATTTTGGCAATTGAATTTCACCCCAGAACAAAATATATCCTTTGCAGGACACTATGAAACTTGGCCAGCCACATCTGAAACCACTGATTTAGTGGATTGCTATTTTGGCAGTTGAATTTCACCCCAGAACAAAATATACCCTGTTACCGACAGATTTAAACTAGGCCTGTAACAGCTGGAACACCAGATTCAGGGTATTTCTATTTTGGCAATTGAATGTCACCCCAGAACAAAATATATAATTTGCAGGACACTTTGAATCTTGGCCAGCCACAGCTGAAACCACTGATTTATGGTATTGCTATCTTTGCAATTGAATTTCACCCCAGAAAAAAATATACCCTTTTACGGACAGATTAACACTTGGCCTGCAACAGCTGGGACACCAGATTCAGGGTATTGCTATTTTGGCAATTGAATTTCACCCCAGAAAAAAATATATGTTTTTGCAGACACTATGAAACTTGGCCAGCCACAGCTGAAACCACTGATTTATGGTATTGCTATTTTGGCAATTGAATTTCACCCCAGAACAAAATATACCCTGTTACGGACAGATTAAAACTAGGCCTGCAACAGCTGGAACACCAGATTCAGGGTATTGCTATTTTGGCAATTGAATTTCACCCCAGAACAAAATATATAATTTGCAGGACACTATGAAACTTGGCCAGCCACAGCTGAAACCACTGATTTATGGTATTGCTATTTTGGCAATTGAATTTCACCCCAGAACAAAATATATGTTTTGGTGGACACTATTATAGTTTGCCAGCCACAGCTGTGACACCAGATTTATGGTATTGCTATTTTGGCAATTGAATTTCACCCCAGAACAAAATATATGTTTTGGCGGACACTATTATCCTTTGCCAGCCAGTGCTGGGACACCAGATTTAGGGGATTGCTATTTTGGCAGTTGAATTTCACCCCAGAACAAAATATACCCTGTTACGGACAGATTTAATGTAGGCCTGCAACAGCTGGAACACCAGACTCAGGGTATTGCTATTTTGGCAATTGAATTTCACCCCAGAACAAAATATATAATTTGCAGGACACTATGAAACTTGGCCAGCCACAGCTGAAACTACTGATTTATGGTATTGCTATTTTGGCAATTGAATTTCACCCCAGAACAAAATATATGTTTTGGCGGACACTATTATACTTTGCCAGCCAGTGCTGGGACACCAGATTTAGGGGATTGCTATTTTGGCAGTTGAATTTCACCCCAGAACAAAATTTACCCTGTTACCGACAGATTTAAACTAGGCCTGCAACAGCTGGAACACCAGATTCAGGGTATTTCTATTTTGGCAATTGAATTTCACCCCGGAACAAAATATATAATTTGCAGGACACTATGAATCTTGGCCAGCCACAGCTGAAACCACTGATTTATGGTATTGCTATTTTTGCAATTGAATTTAACCCCAGAACAAAATATATGTTTTTGCGGACACTATTATAGTTTGCCAGCCACAGCTGTGACACCAGATTTATGGTATTGCTATTTTGGCAATTGAATTTCACCCCAGAACAAAATATATCCTTTGCAGGACACTATGAAACTTGGCCAGCCACAGCTGAAACCAGTGATTTATGGTATTGCTATTTTGGAAATTGAATTTCACCCCAGAATAAAATATACCCTGTTACGGACAGATTAAAACTAGGCCTACAACAGCTGGAACACCAGATTTAGGGTATTTCTATTTTGGCAATTGAATTTCACCCCAGAACAAAATATATAATTTGCAGGACACTATGAAACTTGGCCAGCCACAGCTGAAACCACTGATTTATGGTATTGCTATTTTTGCAATTGAATTTCACCCCAGAACAAAATATATGTTTTTGCGGACACTATTATGGTTTGCCAGCCACAGCTGTGACACCAGATTTATGGTATTGCTATTTTGGCAATTGAATTTCACCCCAGAACAAAATATATCCTTTGCAGGACACTATGAAACTTGGCCAGCCACAGCTGAAACCACTGATTTATGGTATTGCTATTTTGGCAATTGAATTTCACCCCAGAACAAAATATACCCTGTTACGGACAGATTAAAACTAGGCCTGCAACAGTTGGAACACCAGATTCAGGGTATTGCTATTTTGGCAATTGAATTTCACCCCAGAACAAAATATATAATTTGCAGGACACTATGAAACTTGGCCAGCCACAGCTGAAACCACTGATTTATGGTATTGCTATTTTGGCAATTGAATTTCACCCAGAACAAAATATATGTTTTGGCGGACACTATTATACTTTGCCAGCCAGTGCTGGGACACCAGATTTAGGGGATTGCAATTTTGGCAATTGAATTTCACCCCAGAATAAAATATACCCTCTTACAGACAGATTTAAACTAGGCCTGCAACAGCTGGAACACCAGATTCAGGGTATTGCTATTTTGGCAATTGAATTTCACCCCAGAACAAAATATATAATTTGCAGGACACTATGAAACTTGGCCAGCCACAGCTCAAACCACTGATTTATGGTATTGTTATTTTGGCAATTGAATTTCACCCCAGAACAAAATATATGTTTTGGCGGACACTATTATAGTTTGCCAGCCAGTGCTGGGACACCAGATTTAGGGGATTGCAATTTTGGCAATTGAATTTCACCCCAGAATAAAATATACCCTCTTACAGACAGATTTAAACTAGGCCTGCAACAGCTGGAACACCAGATTCAGGGTATTTCTATTTTGGCAATTGAATTTCACCCCAGAACAAAATATATAATTTGCAGGACACTATGAATCTTGGCCAGCCACAGCTGAAACCACTGATTTATGGTATTGCTATTTTTGCAATTGAATTTCACCCCAGAACAAAATATATCCTTTGTAGGACACTATGAAACTTGGCCAGCCACAGCTGAAACCACTGATTTATGGTATTGCTATTTTGGAAATTGAATTTCACCCCAGAACAAAATATATGTTTTTGCGGACACTATTATTGTTTGCCAGCCACAGCTGTGACACCAGATTTATGGTATTGCTATTTTGGTAATTGAATTTTACTCCAGAACAAAATATATGTTTTGGCGGACACTATTATAGTTTGCTAGCCAGTGCTGGGACACCAGATTTAGGGGATTGCTATTTTGACAATTGAATTTCACCACAGAAAATAATCTATCCTTTGCCAAACAGCAGACAGTATTATACTTGGCTAGCCAAAGCTGGAATACCAGATTTAGGGGATTGGTATTTTGGCAATTGTATTTAACCCCTTAATAAAATATAGAAATTGCTATCCTGAGTTTCTAGGGGTGACAATTAGCACAGCCAAGCCCCGATGTAGGATATAGCAGAAAATAACTAGTATTGATGGATTGATGGACTTGGCCGCCGATCACCCCAGAAAATAAGTGACAGAAAAACGCTCTGTGCAGCCTAAAAACCAGTGAGCAAGTAACTAGCAGAAGTTGAATCATTCACAGATGTAGATCGATCACTTCATTAGGTGCTTTTGCAGACTTTTCTCGAACTGTTCACTCAACACTAGTGATAAGACATTCTTCCGATACATAAATGAAAAAAGGAAATTAAAACAAGGAATTACCAAAATTAAAAACAAAAGAAGGAAGGTATATGGAAGAGGATAAAGAACTAGCCGACTGCCTCAATGAATACTTCTGTTCAGTTTTTACAAAGGAAAATGAAGGAGAAGGACCTCAGTTAGGGAGGAAGACTAATGAATCCTTTAATGCATGTGTCTTTACAGAGGAAGAGGTTCTAAGTCAGCTGTCTAAAATTAATACAAATACATCGCAGGGGCCTTATGGCATACACCCAAAGCTATTAAAAGAGCTTGATAGGTGTACTAGCAAAACCATTAACAGATTTATTTAACCAATCACTGGTAACATGAGTCGTCTCAGAAGATTGGAAATTAGCGAACGTTGTGCCAATTCACAAGAAAGGTAGTAGAGAGGAATCGGGCAAAGATAGGCCAGTAAGCCTGACATCAATAGTGGGGAAATTTATGGAAACCATACTCAAGGAGAGGATTGTGGAACATCTAAAAACCGATGGGTTGATTGATAAAAAACAGCGTGGGTTTACTTCAGGCAGATCATGTCTAACTAATCTTATTGACTATTTTGATTGGGTGACTAAAATAATAGATGGCGGAGGTGCAGTAGACATCACTTATCTGGACTTTAATAAGGCTTTTGATACTGTCCCACATAGATAGCTTATCAATAAACTGCAGTCTTTGAGCTTGGACTCACATATTGTTGAATGGATTAGGCAGTGGCTGAAGGACAGAAAACAGAGGGTTGTAGTCAATCGAGTATATTCCGACAATGGTATTGTTTCCAGTGGGGTACTTCAGGGATCTGTTCTGGGACTCATATTGTTTAATATCTTTATCAGCGAAATTGCAGAAGGCCTCAATGGTAAGGTGTGTCTTTTTGCTGATGACACAAAGAATTGTAACAAGGTTGATGTTCCTGCAGGGATACACCAAATGGAAAAGGATTGAGGAAAACTAGAGGTATGGTCAAAAATCTGGCAACTAAAATTTAATGTCGATAAGTGCAAGATAATGCACCTGGGGCGTAAGAACCCAAGAGCAGAATATAAAATCAGTGATACAGTACTAACCTCAGTATCTGAGGAAAGGGATTTAGGGGTCATTATATCAGACGACCTAAAGGTGGGCAGACAATGTCATAGAGCAGCAGGAAATGCCAGCAGAATTCTTGGGTCTATAGGGAGAGGCATTAACAGTAGAAAGAGGGAGGTGCTCGTGCCGCTCTACAGAGCACTAGTGAGACCTCATTTGGAGTATTGTGTGCAGTACTGGAGACTAGGGATGAGCGAACCCGAACTGGATAGTTCGGGTTCGTACCGAATTTTGGGGTGTTCAGGACCCGGACCCGAACATTTTCAAAAAAGTTTGGGTTCGGGTCAATTGTTCGGCGATTTCTTTCTGCTTTCTGAAGGGCTGCACAGCAGCCAATCAGCTAGCATTTTACTTCTTGCCCTAAGAAGCCATCACAGTCATGCCTACTATTGGCATGGCTGTGATTGGCCAAGTGCAGCTTGTGACCCAGCTTCTATTTAAGCTGGAGTCATGTAGCGCCGCACGTCACTCTGCTCTGATTAGTGTAGGGATAGGACGCAGCTCCTGTGAGGGCGAGAATAGGCAGGGAAAAGTCAGCAAAAACACCTAATGAAGTGATTGATCTACAGCTGTGAATCATTCAACTTCTGCTAGTTAATTGCTCATTGGTTTTTAGGCTGCACAGAGCGTTTTTCTGTCACTTTTTTCTGGGGTGATCGGCAGTCATTTTGTGTCTTGTGGTGCACCAGCACAAGCTGCCACCAAGTCCATCAATCCATCAATACTAGTTTTTTTTTTGCTATATCCTACATCAGGGGCTTGGCTCTGCTTATTGTCACCCCTAGAAACTCAGGATAGAAATTTCTATAGTTTATTGAGGGATTAAATTCAATTGCCAAAATAGCAATCCCCTAAATCTAGTGTTCCAGCTGTGGTTAGCCAAGTGTAATACTATCTGCTGTCTGGCAAAGGATAGATTTTTTCTGATGAAATTCAATTGCCAAAATAGCAATCCCCAAATTCTGGTGTCCCAGCAGTGGCTTGCAAAGTTTAATAGTGTCCTGAAAAAGATATATTTTGTTCTGGGGTGAAATTCAATTGCCAAAATAGCAATACCATAAATCAGTGGTTTCAGCTGTGGCTGGCAAAGTTTAATAGTGTCCGGCAAAGGATATAATTTGGTCTGGGATTAAATTCAATTGCCAAAATAGCAATACCGTAAATCTGGTGTTCCAGCTGTGACTGGACAAGTTTCATAGTGTCCGTCATAGGATATATTATTTTCTGCAGTGAAATTCAGTTGCAAAAATTGAAATACCGTAAATTTGGTGTTCCAGCTGTGACTTGGCAAGTTTAATAGTGTCCGGCAAAGGATTTATTATTTTCTGGGGTGAAATTCAGTTGCCAAAATAGAAATACAGTAAATCTGGTGTTCCAGCTGTGACTGGACAAGTTTCATAGTGTCCGTCATAGGATATATTATTTTCTACGGTGAAATTCAGTTGCAAAAATAGAAATACCATAAATCTGGTGTTCCAGCTGTGACTGGATAAGTTTAATAGTGTCCGGCAAAGGATATGTTTTTTTTTTGGGGTGCAATCCAATTGCCAAAATAGCAATAACATAAATCAGTGGTTTCAGCTGTGGCTGGCCAAGTTTAATAGTGTCTGGCAAAGGATATATTCTTTTCTGGGATTAAATTCAATTGCCAAAATAGCAATACCGTAAAACTGGTGTTCCAGCTGTGACTGGACAAGTTTCATAGTGTCCGTCATAGGATATATTATTTTCTGCGGTGAAATTCAGTTGCAAAACTAGAAATACCGTAAATCTGGTGTTCCAGCTGCTACTGGACAAGTTTAAAAGTGTCCGGCCAAGGATATATTTTTTTCTGGGGTGAAATTCAATTGCCAAAATAGCAATACCGTAAATCTGGTGTCCCAGCAGTGGCAGGCCAAGTTAAATAGTGTCTGGCAAGGGATATATTTTTTTCTGGGGTGAAATTCAATTGCCAAAATAGCAATACCGTAAATCTGGTGTTCCAGCTGTGACTGGACAAGTTTAATAGTGTCCGTCATAGGATATATTATTTTCTGCGGTAAATATCAGAAGCAAAAATAGAAATACCGTAAATCTGGTGTTCCAGCTGTGACTGGACAAGTTTAATATTGTCCGGCAAAGGATTTATTATTTTCTGGGGTGAAATTCAGTTGCCAAAATAGAAATACCGTAAATGTGTTCCAGCTGTGACTGGATGAGTTTAATAGTGTCTGGCAAAGGATATTTTTTTTTATGGGGTGGAATTCAATTGCCAAAATAGCAATACCGTAAATCTGGTGTCCCAGCAGTGGCTGGCCAAGATTAATAGTGTCCGGCAAAGGATATATTTTTTTCTGGGGTGAAATTCAATTGCTAAAATAGCAGTACCGTAAATCTGGTGTTCCAGCTGTGACTGGACAAGATTCATAGTGTCCGTCATAGGATATATTTTTTTCTGGGATTAAATTTAATTGCCAAAATAGCAATACCGTAAATCTGGTGTTCCAGCTGTGACTGGACAATGTTCATAGTGTCCGTCATAGGATATATTATTTTCTGCGGTGAAATTCAGTTGCAAAAATAGAAATACCGTAAATCTGGTGTTCCAGCTGTGACTGGACAAGTTTAGTAGTGTACGGCAAAGGATATATTTTTTTCTGGGGTGCAATTAAATTGTCAAAATAGCAATACCGTAAATCTGGTGTCCCAGCAGTGGCTGGCCAAGATTAATAGTGTCCGGCAAAGGATATATTTTTTTCTGGGGTGAAATTCAATTGCCAAAATAGCAATACCGTAAATCTGGTGTTCCAGCTGTGACTGGACAAGTTTCATAGTGTCCATCATAGGATATATTATTTTTTGCGGTGAAATTCATTTGCAAAAATAGAAATACCGTAAATCTGGTGTTCCAGCTGTGACTGGACAGGTTTCATAGTGTCCGGCAAAGGATTTATTATTTTCTGGGGTGAAATTCAATTACCAAAGTAGAAATACAGTAAATTTGGTGTTCCAGCTGTGACTGGACAAGTTTTATAGTGTCCATCATAGGATATATTATTTTCTGCAGTGAAATTCAGTTGTAAAAATAGAAATACCGTAAATCTGGTGTTCTAGCTGTGACTGGACAAGTTTAATAGTGTCCGGCAAAGGATTTATTATTTTCTGAGGTGAAATTCAGTTGCCAAAATAGAAATACAGTAAATTTGGTGTTCCAGCTGTGACTGGACAAGTTTCATAGTTTCCGTCATAGGATATATTATTTTCTGCGGTGAAATTCAGTTGCAAAAATAAAAATACCATAAATCTGGTGTTCCAGCTGGAACTGGACATGTTTAATAGTGTCCGGCAAAGGATATATTTTTTTCTAGTGAGAAATCCAATTGCAAAATAGCAATACCGTAAATCTGGTGTCCCAGCAGTGGCTGGCCAAGTTTAATAGTGTCCGGCAAATGATATATTTTTTTCTGCGGTGAAATTCAGTTGCAAAAATAGAAATACCGTAAATCTGGTGTTCCAGCTGTGACTGGACAAGTTTAGTAGTGTACGGCAAAGGATATATTTTTTTCTGGGGTGCAATTAAATTGTCAAAATAGCAATACCGTAAATCTGGTGTCCCAGCAGTGGCTGGCCAAGTTTAATAGTGTCCGACAAAGGATATATTTTTTTCTGGGGTGAAATTCAATTGCCAAAATAGCAATACCGTAAATCTGGTGTTCCAGCTGTGACTGGACAAGTTTCATAGAGTCCGGTAAAGGATTTATTATTTTCTGTGGTGAAATTCAGTTACCAAAATAGAAATACAGTAAATTTCTTGTTCCAGCTGTGACTGGACAAGTTTCATAGTGTCCATCATAGGATATATTATTTTCTGCGGTGAAATTCAGTTGTAAAAATAGAAATACCGCAAATCTGGTGTTCTAGCTGTGACTGGACAAGTTTAATAGTGTCCGGCAAAGGATTTATTATTTTCTGGGGTGAAATTCAGTTGCCAAAATAGAAATACAATAAATCTGGTGTTCCAGCTGTGACTGGACAAGTTTCATAGTGTCCGTCATAGGATATATTAATTTCAGCGGTCAAATTCAGTTGCAAATATAGCAATACCGTAAATCTGGTGTTCCAGCTGTGACTGGTCAAGTTTCATAGAGTCCGGCAATGGATTTATTAGTTTCTGGGGTGAAATTCAGTTACCAAAATAGAAATACAGTACATTTCGTGTTGCAGCTGTGACTGGACAAGTTTCATAGTGTCCATCATAGGATATATTATTTTCTGCGGTGAAATTCAGTTGTAAAAATAGAAATACCGTAAATCTGGTGTTCTAGCTGTGACTGGACAAGTTTAATAGTGTCCGGCAAAGGATATATTTTTTTCTGGGGTGAAATTCAATTTCCAAAATAGCAATACTGTAAGTCTGGTGTTCCAGCTGTGACTGGACAAGTTTCATAGTGTCCATCATAGGATATATTATTTTCTGCGTTGAAATTCAGTTGCAAAAACAGAAATACCGCAAATCTGGTGTTCCAGCTGTGACTGGTCAAGTTTCATAGAGTCCGGCAATGGATTTATTATTTTCTGGGGTGAAATTCAGTTACCAAAATAGAAATACAGTAAATTTGGTGTTCCAGCTGTGACTGGACAAGCTTCATAGTGTCCGTCATAGGATATATTATTTTCTGCGGTGAAATTCAGTTGCAAAAATAAAAATACCGTAAATCTGGTGTTCCAGCTGGGACTGGACATGTTTAATATTGTCCGGCAAAGGATATATTTTTTTCTGGTGTGAAATTCAATTGCAAAATAGCAATACCGTAAATCTGGTGTTCCAGCAGTGGCTGGCCAAGTTTAATAGTGTCCGGCAAAGGATATATTTTTTTCTGGGGTGAAATTCAATTGCCAAAATAGCAATACCGTAAATCTGGTGTCCCAGCAGTGGCTGGCCAAGTTTAATAGTGTCCTGCAAAGGATATATTTTTTTCTGGGGTGAAATTCAATTGCCAAAATAGCAATACCACAAATCTGGTGTTTCAGCTGTGACTGGACAAGTTTCATAGTGTCCGTCATAGGATATATTATTTTCTGCGGTGAAATTCAGTTGCAGAAATAGAAATACCGTAAATCTGGTGTTCCAGCTGTGACTGTACAAGTTTAATAGTGTCCTGCAAAGGATTTATTATTTTCTGGGGTGTAATTCAGTTGCCAAAATAGAAATACAGTGAATCTGGTGTTCCAGCTGTGACCGGACAAGTTTAGTAGTGTCTGGCAAAGGATATTTTTTTTTCTGGGGTAAAATTCAATTGTCAAAACAGCAATACCGTAAATCTGGTTTCCCAGCAGTGGCTGGCCAAATTTAATAGTGTCCGGCAAAGGATATATTTTTTTTTCTGGGGTCAAATTCAATTGCCAAAATAGCAATACCGTAAATCTGGTGTTCCAGCTGTGACTTGACAAGTTTCATAGTGTCCATCATAGGATATATTATTTTCTGCGGTTAAATTCAGTTGCAAAAATAGAAATACCATAAATCTTGTTTTCCAGCTGTGACTGGACAAGTTTAATAGTGTCCGGCAAAGGATTTATTATTTTCTGGGGTGAAATTCAGTTGCCAAAATAGAAATACAGTAAATCTGGTGTTCCAGCTGTGACTGGACAAGACTCATAGTGTCCGGCACAGGATATATTTTTTTCTGGGGTGAAATTCAATTGCCAAAATAGCAATACCGTAAATCTGGTGTCCCTGCAGCATCTGGCTAAGTTTATTAGTGTCCGACAAAGGATATATTTTGTTCTGGGGTTAAATTCAATTGCCAAAATAGCAATACCGTAAATCTGGTGTCCCAGCAGTGGCTGGCCAAGTTAAATAGTGTCTGGCAAAGGATTTAATCTGGTGTTCCAGCCTTGACTTGACAAGTTTCATAGTGTCTGTGATAGGATATATTATTTTCTGCGGTGAAATTCAGTTGCAGAAATTGAAATACCGTAAATCTCGTGTTCCAGCTGTGACTGGACAAGTTTAATAGTATCTGTCAAAGGATAGATTTTGTTCTGTGCTGAAATACAGTTGCAAAAATATAAATACAGTAAATCTGGTGTTCCCGCTGTGACTGGACAAGTTTAATTGTATCCGTCAAAGGATAGATTTTGTTCTGGGGTGAAATTCAATTGCCAATAAAGCAATACCCTGAATCTGGTGTTCCAGCTGTTGCAGGCCAAGTGTTAATCTGCCGTAAAAGGGTATATTACACTCAGCGCGCATCTCCAAGAATATTTCTTTCCGTAAAAGAGTATTTTGCAAAAAGTATTACATTACAATTGCTGAAAGCATAATTCTGTAAATCTGCACGCACTATTGTGCATCTCATAGTGTATTCCTGTCCGTAAAAGGGTATATTACACTCAAGGTGTATATACAAGTGCTGAGAGGGTCATCCTCAATAACTTCACACGCTACCGTGCATCTCCAAGTGTATTTCTGTCCGTTAAAGGGTATATTACACATAGTGTTAAAATACAATTGCTGAAGGCATAAGCCTACAGATTTTTTCACACGCTACTGTGCATCTCCAAGTGTAAATCTGTCCATAAAAGGATACCTTTCATCCAGGGCCTAAGTACTAGGCCTACAATTGATATTACCCTAAATCAGTGGTTACTGCTGTGCCTGGATTAGTGTAATATGGTACATAAATAAATAGGCAGATAGTGTTAGGTGCCTGAAAAAAAAGGCCTGAATTTGAAATCAATACATTGGGCAAAATATTTTTTTTCTTATTGTGGTGCTTGGTGAACGGTAACAATGAGGAAAACATCTAGTAAGCGACGCAGATGCGGCCGTGGTGATGTTAGTGGACCCTCTGGTGCTGGGAGAGGACGTGGCCATTCTGCCACAGCCACACGTCCTATTGAACCAACTACCTCAGGTTCCAGTACATGCCAGAATTTACAGTGATATTTGGTGGGGACCAATGCCGTTCTAAGGATGGTAAGGCCTGAGCAGGTACAGGAGCTAGTCAATTGGGTGGCCGACAGTGAATCCAGCACGTTCACTACATTATCTCCCACCCAGTCTTCTGCAGAAAGCGCACAGGTGGCGCCTGAAAACCAAGCCCATCAGTCTGTCACATCACCCCCATGTATATCAGGGAAACTGTGTGAGCCTCAAGTTATGCAGCAGTCTCTTATGCTGTTTGAAGACTCTGCTGGCAGGGTTTTCCAAGGGAATCTACCTAGCCCTTCCCCAGTGGTGGAAGACATGGAATGCACTGATGCATAACCACCATGACCAGGCATCTACATGCAAAGCATGAACTGCAGTGGAGTAAACACCTTAAAGACAAGGAACTCACTCAAGCTCCCCCCGCTCCCTCTTCTGTTGCTGTCTCAGCCTCTTCCTCCGCCTTGGGAGGAATGTTGGCACCTCCCGCCCACCAAACAGAGGATGTGCCACCAACACCACCACCTCCGTCACCAAGCATCTCCACCATGTCACACGGCAGCGTTCAGCTCTCCATCTCACAACCCTTGGAGAGAAAGCGTAAATTCCCACCTTCCCACCCTCGAGCCCTGGGCCTGAATGCCAGCATTTCTAAACTACTGGCCTTTGAAATGCTGTCATTCAGGCTGGTGGGCACAGACAGCTTCAAAAAGCTGATGGCGATGGCTGTCCCACAGTATGTTGTTCCCAGCCGCCACTACTTCTCCAAGACAGCCATGCCTTCCCTGCACAACCAAGTATCCGATAAAATCAAGTGTGGACTGCGCAATGCCATCTGTGGCAAGGTCCACCTAACCACAGATACATGGACCAGTAAGCACGGCCAGGGGCACTATATCTCTCTAACTGCACACTGGGTAAATGTAGTGGCGGCTGGGCCCCAGGCGGAGAGTTCTTTGGTGCACGTCTTTCCGCCGCCAAGGGTCACAGGGCATCATTCTTTGCCTCCTGTAGCCTCCTACTCGGCTTCCTCCTCCTCTGCTTCCACCTGCTCATCCAGTCAGCCACACACCTTCACCACCAACTTCAGCACAGCCCGGGATAAACGTCAGCAGACCGTTCTGAAACTCATATGTTTGGGGGACAGTCCCCACACCGTGCAGGTGTTGTGGCGGGGAATTGAACAAGAGACCGACGAGTGGTTGCTGCCGGTGGGCCTCAAGCCCGGCCTGGTGGTATGCGATAATGGGCGAAATCTCGTTGCAGCTCTGGGACTAGCCGGTTTGACGCACATCCCTTACAGCATAACTTCGGACTTCCAGCTCACCGCCTCATATGCGACGTGCCCACCAGGTGGAACTCCAGCTTGCACATGCTGGAGAGACTGTGCGAGCAGCAGCAGGCCATAGTGGAGTTTCAGCTGCAGCACGCACGGGTCAGTCGCACTGCGGAACAGCACCACTTCACCACCAATGACTGGGCCTCCATGCGAGACCTGTGTGCCCTGTTGCGCTGTTTCGAGTAGTCCACCAACATGGCCAGTGGCGATGACGCTATTATCAGCGTTACAATACCACTTCTATGTCTCCTTGAGAAAACACTTAGGGCGATGATGGAAGAGGAGGTGGCCCAGAAGGAGGAGGAGGATGAGGGGTCATTTTTAGCACTTTCAGGCCAGTCTGTTAGAAGTGGCTCAGAGGGAGGTTTTTTGCAACAGCAGAGGCCAGGTACAAATGTGGCCAGCCAGGGCCCACTACTGGAGGACGAGGAGGATAAGGGGGAGGAGAATGAGGATGAAGCAGGTTCACAGCGGGGTGGCACCCAACACAGCTCAGGCCCATCACTGGTGCGTGGCTGGGGGGATACGGAGGATGATGACGATACACCTCCCACAGAGGACAGCTTGTCCTTACCTCTGGGCAGCCTGGCACACATGAGCAACTACATGCTGCAGTTCCTGCGCAATGACAGCAGAGTTGCCCACATTTTAACGTGTGCGGACTACTGGGTTGCCACCCTGCTGGATCCTCGGTACAAAAACAATGTGCCCACCTTACTTCCTGCACTGGAGCGTGAGGTTAGCATGGCAGAAATGTGAAAAAGTTTTGTCACCACCCCACAGCTAACTGCACCACCACCTGATACGGAACGTGTAGGAGGCAGCATTTCACTAACATGGTTGAACAGTATGTGTGCACACCCCTCCTTGTACTGACTGATGGTTCGGCCCCATTCAACTTCTGGGTCTCCAAATTGTCCACGTGGCCAGAGCTAGCCTTTTATGCCTTAGAGGTGCTGGCCTGCCCGGCGGCCAGCGTTTTGTCTGAACATGTATTCAGCACGGCAGGGGGCGTCATTACTGACAAACGCAGCCGCCTGTCCACAGCCAACATGGACAAGCTGACGTTCATAAAAATGAACCAGGCATGGATCCCACAGGACCTGTCAATCCCTTGTGTAGAATAGACATTTATAACTGCCTCCCCCTCAACCATATATTCTTGTACTCCGGGGCACTTCTTTATTAAATCCTCTTTTTTAATTTTACCATTATATTGCGGTGCAACCAAAAGTTGAATGAACCTCTCCTCCATCTAGGTGCCAGAGGCCTAATTATCTGAAAGTGGCCTGTTCCAGTGGTGGGTGACAGGAAGCCTGATGCGACCTCTGTCCTCTGTCTGGGTGCCGTGGGCTAAATATCTGGAAGTGGCCTTCTCTATTGCTGGGTGACATGAAGCCTGATTCTCTGCTATGCGACCTCTCTCTTCCGTCTGGTTGCCAGGGGCCTAATTATCTAAAAGTGGCCTTCTTCATTGGTGGGTGACATGATGCCTGATTCTCTGCTATGCGACCTCTGTCCTCTGTCTGGGTGCTTGGGCCTAAATAAATGAAAGTGGCCTTCTCCATTTGTGGGTAACTTGAAGCCTGATTCTCTGCTATGGGACCTCTCTCCAATTGATACTGCTTAATTTTTATTTATTTTATTTTATTTTAATTAATTCCCCTATCCACATTTGTTTGCAGGGGATTAACCTACATTTTGCTGCCTTTTGCAGCCCTCTAGCCCTTTCCTGGACTATTTTACAGCCTTTTTAGTGCCCAAAAGTTCGGGTCCCCATTGACTTCAATGGGGTTCGGGATGAAGTTCGGGTCCAGTTCGGATCCCGAACCCAAACATTTTTGGGAATTTCGGCCGAACTTCTCGAACCCGAACATCCAGGTGTTCGCTCAACTCTACTAGAGACCATATCTGCAGAAGGATATTGAAACTTTGGAGAGAGTTCAGAGAAGAGCTACTAAACTAGTACATGGATTGCAAGACAAAACTTACCAGGAAAGGATAAAGGACCTTAACATGTATAGCTTGGAGACAGAGGGGATATGATAGAAACTTTTAAATACATAAATGGACTCAACACGGTAAAAGAGTAGAGAATATATAAAAGAAGAAAAACTGCTATAAGAGGACATAGTTTTAACTTAGAGGGGCAAAGGTTTAAAAGTAATATCAGGAAGTATTACTGTACTGAGAAAGTAGTGGACCCATGGAATAGCCTTCCTGCAGAAGTGGTAACTGCAAATACAGTAAAGGAGTTTAAGCATGCATGGGATAGGCATAAGGTCATCCTTAATATAAGATAGGGCCAGGGACTATTCATAGTATTCAGTATATTGGGCAGACTAGATGGGCCAAATGGTTCTTATCTGCCGACACATTCTATGTTTCTATGTAATATGAGTATATGTAAAAAAAAAGAAGAAGAATTATTTTCATATAGATTTAAATAAACTATGATAAATATGATTAGAAGTTGGTGGATACAATTAACAATAATAATAAATGTGGTCAGTGTACAGGCTGATTAAGGGTCTGGCAGTGTATGGGGGTCTTGGGTCAGTTAACAGGCTAAGAAAGGGTAAGTGTAAAGGCTTAGGAAGGGTCTTCTCTTCAAAATGCTGCCACAGATGTGAATGTAGTCAAAGTGGAACAAAAAAACGAGGTGTGAAATAGACTTTACACAGGGCAATTATTGGGAGTGAGCATTCATATGAACCTGCCTTCCCCATAATTGTCCTGATGAGTGTCCTGGGTAATAGTGCCTTAAGTCAATCATTTTGTAATTTTCTTTGCACATCTGGGGCAGCCTTTCCACCACAGAGAAGACTGCAAAGGTAATTACAAAATGACCATCTCAAGGTGCTATTACCCAGGACACTCATAAGAACATTTATGAGGAAGGAAAGTTCATGTGAACGCTTTCTCCCAATAATTTCACTATGTAAGGGCTATTTCACCCCTCTCACAAGGAAATCAATAGGGTCCCCCCAATCTGCTGTGGCCTATATCCATATTTATGAGTTCAATAAATAAAATAATCTGCAATCAGAAATACCAAGAAATTATAAAAAAAAATGTATCACTATGTGGTTTTAATTAGCAAAAAAACACTTAGGAGACATTTTACCTTTAAGACAATTATATAAAAATACATTTAAAAAGAGAGTTAAATTTTGAAATCTTTTTTATTTGGGTAGAGTAGAGTAGGACTTGACAAAATAGTCTACCTTGTCGTGATAGCAGGATTCAGTGGTGTGCCCAGGGTTTTTGGCACCCGGGGCGGGTCCTTTCTCTGGCACCCCCCCCCCCCCCCATTACTTGGGCACATACCTCTTACATCAGGGACATCTCCTGTCATGTAGACCTTCTCTTTCCTCTTCTCCTTCGTTAGACCCAGACCGCCAAGACACATTATTTCAGTGGCATTTCGTCTCTGCAGAGTTAGTAACACAGACACGTTAGATTTCTCAGTTTTTCCATCAACCTCCTAATAGACATAATTGGGGTCATTTATCAAATTGGTGTAAAGTAGAACTGGATTTCCTAAAGAGCTGTCAAATATGAAAGGTGGAATCTGATTGGCTGCTGGGGCAACTAAGCCAGTTCTACTGTACACCAGGTTGATAAATGACCCCAAATGTCCCTATAGTGTCTACAGAGGTTATAATGTCTCCTAGATTGCCCCCAGTAATAATAATACCCTATTATTATCCCCAGAAATAATAGAATTGCCCCTACAATGCCTCCCCAATAGCAACGCCTCTCACGCTGCCCGCATATAGTAATTTCCCCCACACACTAGTGTCCCCAACACAGTGTGTCCCCCACACTGCCCCCCACACAATAGTGTCCCCCACACTGCCCCCCACACAGTAGTGTCCCCCACACTGCCCCCCACACAGTAGTTTCCCCCACACTGCCCCCACACAGTAGTGTCCCCACACTGCCCCCACACAGTAGTGTCCCCACACTGCCCCCACACAGTAGTGTCCCCACACTGCCCCCCACACAGTAGTGTCCGCAACACTGCCCCCACACAGTAGTGTCCCCACACTGCCCCTTACACAGTAGTGTCCGCCACACTGCCCCCACACAGTAGTGTTCCCCACACTGCCCCTTACACAGTAGTGTCCGCCACACTGCCCACACACAGTAGTGTCCGCCACACTGCCCCCCACACACAGTAGTGTTCCCCACACTGTCCCCACACAGTATTGTCCGCCACACTGTCCCCACACAGTAGTGTCCCCCACACAGTAGTGTCCCCCATACTGCCCCCACAGTAGTGTCCGCCACATTGCCCCCCACACAGTAGTGTCCCCCACACCCCCAACCACACAGTAGTGCCCCCACATAGTAATTTGTCATACTCCCCCCCATCTTGTCATGCTTTTTCTGATCCCCCCCCATCTTGTCATGTTTTTTCTGATCCCCCCATTTTGATCACCCCTCCCCCCCCAATCTTGTCATGTTCTTTCTGACCCCCCTCTTGTCATGTTCTTTCTGACCCCCTCTTGTCATGTTCTTTCTGATCCCCCTCCCCTCCCCTGCGCTCCCTCCCTACCTTTGCTGTAGCGTGGCCGAGCATTACGGCGGGTACAGGAGCTTTTGTCTCCGGTACCCGGGCTGACTCACTGGAAGCGCAAGCTGTGTGCGCACTGCCTGTCAGTCCAGCCGGGTACAGGAGACAGATGTTCTCTGTACCCGGACCTGACAGAGCTCGGTCACGCTACAAGGGAATGACAGGAGGGAGCGCTGAGCGCTTCCCCGTTCCCCCCTGTCAGTCCCTCTCCCTGGCACCCCCCTGACAGCCGGCACCCGGGCGAACCGCCCCCCCCCCCTGGGCACGCCACTGGCAGGATTAAAAATTATTTTGGCCAAAACAAACTCAAATGGTAATGTGTGTGATATGGTGTAGGGTGGGAACCTTTAATGTGTGAATGATGGAGGATGCGGGGTGAGTGTGAAATTTGGGGTTAGAGTGGCGGTGAAGCTGTGGGTTAAGGCAATGTTTTTCAACCTTTTTTGTGCGAAGGCACACTTTTTTCATGAAAAAAATCACGAGGCACACCACCATTAGAAAATGTTAAAAAAATTAAACTCTGTAGCCTATAAGCCCTATATTGACTATATAAAGTAATCCTCGTCATCAGCCAAAAGACCCCCAGTCCTCTCCAATGCCCATCAGACCTCAGACCAGCCCAAAGTTTTTCCCGCCACATTCCCCCCCCCCCCTCCCTCGGGCTGGTCAGCATAGGGGCAGGGCCCTCACTCCAGTCAGTGCTGAGAGAGGGCTTTTCCCACCAGCTCATCCCCCAACTAATCGGGGTGGTCAACTACAGACAGTGCAGGTGGGGCTGCCCTGAGCTGAGGGCTTTTCCCGCCCAGCGCCCGCTCATCTCTCAACCGACAACCAACGTCCCTCCCCCCACCCCCACCCCCAGACATCACATTTGCCTGAAAAATTACCTGCTGCTGCTGAGACAGTGCAGCAGGTGCATCCTGAGCTGGGGGCTTTTTTCCCGCCTGCTCATCTCTCACTGTCAAGTACCCCCCCCCCCTCTCCTCTCCAGACTGGGTGGTGCGCTTGGCTTGAGGCGAAATTGGCGAATAAAATAATGTGCGTGCCTGTGAATGAACTTACTTACCTGCTCCTATGACTCCTGTCCTGGCTCTGGATAATGAGTCCCGTCCTCCTTCCCTCTCAGTCTCTCCTCCGGCTCTGCTCCGCCTCAGAGTAGCTCTGCTGTGCAAGTCTCTGTTGCGCGGGGTGCATGTTCCTGAATCCCGCGAGACCTGCCGCGACCTCGAAAATTCGCAGGTCTCGCAGGATTGACGCCGACCACCGTACTCACTCCTGCCCGAGCCCTGCAGCGCTGATCAGACTAACCACAATAATTGCAATTCGGGGCTGCACACTGCTTCTGAACTTAGCAGCGGCTCACAAAGACATGGCACACCAGACAATATCTCACTGCACACTAGTGTGCCGCGGCACAGTGGTTGAAAAACACTGGGTTAAGGAGTGGAGCCTTTGCTGGGCCACGGGGGAGGGGGGGCACAAAATTTGTCTGTTGGGGACCCTGATGGCAGCCCTGCTTAGACTTATTGGTGGTTGGCTTTAAAAATGTGTTTTTACATGTGTTTTTGGTGTAATAGGGTATGTACTCACCTTGAATGAAACTCAAACGTGTATTTACACTTCACAAGTCCTAGGCTGACCCTCGATTTTTGGCAGTGGATTTGCAGGGTGAACTGCCACAGATCTGCAAAAATTAGATTAGCCCTACTGTCATTAAGGCTATTTACACCATTGGAAGTAATTTTTTTTTTATTATTATTGCATTGTACTCATTTTGAGCTAAAAATCTTTTTTAAAATTGGTCTTTATTACAAACATGGAATACTTTTTTTCAGTACAGGTCTGAGATACTGAGAATAGGCGAATTGATTTCAGAGGTCTGTCATTTAAAAGTTAATAGTAAGTGGTTGCCGAGAACCAACATCACAATCATGGCAGACTGGGCCTGGAAAAGAGTCACGGCCACCTGAGAAGAGTCATGCTTATTCATAAATTCCTGCTCTCCCTGCCCACCTGCTGATGATTGACAGTCTTCTACCATGTTTTCTCCCTTTCTCTCTAGGAGAGAACTGCCAACCATCAGCAGGTGGGCGGGGAGTGCAGGAGATTATGAATAACCATGACTCTTCTCAGGTAGATTTGACTTTTTTCAAGACCTGCGCTGTAATGATTATGATGCAGGTACTCAACAACCACTTACTTTTGGCTCATTAGTGACACACCACCGGTCTTAATAAAGCCCTATAACTGGCTGTGGAACACCGATGTTATGAAGAGGCGCTGACCTCTTCATAACTTCGGCAGATCCACCGCCGCTTCTAAATGTAAGCTTCCTTGCTGTGTTACATTTAGACCATTTTTCTAGGCCTGAAACAGCCATAGAAAATGTCCCCCTTCCCGCCCACAGCCACTTTTTTAGACCTGGTGTGAGCAGGGAGAAGACTCAGATTGCTGCACAACTAACTGTTGTGCTGAAATCTGCACCAACAATATGCCTAATTTAACCCCTTAAGGACGAAGGGCGTACATCTATGCCCTTGCTTCCTGGTACTTAAGGACCAAGGGCGTACATGTACGCCCTGTGAATATCCGATCACCGCTGCGCACGTGGCGGTGATTGGAACAAGATGCCTGCTGAAATCAATCAGCAGGCATCTTGGCACAATGTCCAGGGGGGTCCTGTGACCCCCCCATGTCAGCGATCGCAGCCATATTAGTGTCCCCCCGGGCGGTGCAGGGGGGGGGGGGATTGCGGGCAGTGCTGCGGGTGGGCGGCAATTGTGATCCCCCGCCCGCCTCCTTTTAATCGATTTACCTGGTGTCTAGTGGGTATAGCAGGGGGTCAGCAAATTGCTGACCCCCTGCTATAAACTGCTGACATCTGTGCTGCAGATGTCAGCAGTTTAACCCCTTCTATACCGCGGTCCGTACGGACCGCGGTATAGAAGGTGTTAACATGGAGGGAGCTCCCTCCCTCTCCCATCGGGGGGCTGCCGTACCTTTGCAGTCCCCCCGACGGGATAGGATAGTAGAGGGAGGGAGCTCACCTCTCTTCCCATCACCCGCTGCTCTGTAATGGCAGCGGGTGATGGTTACCATGGCAGCTTGCCATGGTATAGTAACTCTGGTCAGACTTCTGCTAAGGGCAGAAGTCTGACCAGACTGTGAAAAGTAAAAAAATACAGTGCAGTACACTATATAGTGTACTGTTCTGTATTATATAGACACCAGATCCACTGGATCTACAAGAACCAAGTGGGTCTGGGTCAAAAAAATGTCAAAAAAGTGAAAAAAAAAGTAAAAATAAGAAAAATAAATACATATCACTGAATAAAAAAAATAAAAAATAAAAATAAACTACACATATTAGGTATCGCCGCGTCCGTAAAAATCTCCTCTATAAAAATATCATGTGACCTAACCCCTCACGCAAATACCGTAAATAAAAACACAAAAAAATGGTGTAAAAAAGCCATTTTTTGTCACCTTGCATCACAAAAAGTGCAATACCAAGTGATCAAAAAGGCTTATGCCTCCGAAAATAGTACCAATAAAACCGCCATCTCATCCCGCAAAAAATGAGTCCTTGTATAGGACAATCGCCCAAAAAAATAAAAAAATATGGCTCTCAGACTATGGAGACACTAAAACATATTTTTTTTTCTAAAATGCTATTATTGTGTTAAAGTAAAATAAATAAATAAAAAGTATACATATTCTGTATCGCCGTGTCCGTAAAAACCTGCTCTATAAAAATATCACATTATCTAACCCCTCAGGTAAATACTGTTAAAAAAATAAAATAAAAACAATGTAAAAAAAAAACATTTTTGTCACCTCACATCTCAAAAACTGTAATATCAAGCGATCAAAAAGTTTTATGCACCCAAAAATAGTGCCAATCAAACCGTCATCTCATTCCGCAAAAAATGATACCCCACATAGGACAATCACAGCCCAAAAAAAAAAAAAATAGGGCTCTCAGACTATGGAGACACTAAAACATGATTTGTTTTGTTTTATAAAATTATAATATTGTGTAAAACTTAAATAAATAAATAAAAAGTATACATATTTGGCATCAGCGCGTCCGTCGCAACCTGCTCTATAAAAATAACACATGACCAAAACCCTCAGGTGAACACAACAAAAAAAATAAATAAATACGGTGTCAAGAGCTATTTTTGTCACCTTACATCACAAAAAGTGTAATAGCAGGCGACCAAAATGTCATATGCACCCCAAGATAGTTTCAATCAAACCGCCATCTCATCCCACAAAAAATGAGCCCCTACATAAGACAGTCGCCCAAAAAATAAAAAAAATATATGGCTTTCAGAATGTGAAGACACTAAAAAATCATTTTTTTCAAAAATGCTGTATTATGTAAAACTGAAATAAAACCCCCCAAAAAGTAGCCATATTTGGTATTGCCTGTCAGTTCAACGATGTAAATAACAAAAAATAAAAACGGTCCGAAAATAGCTATTTTTTTGCAAATTTTCCATTTTAATCAATTTTTCCAGTAACAAAGCAAGGGTTAACAGCCAAACAAAACTCAATATATATTGCCCCGATTCTCTAGTTTGCAGAAACACCCCATATGTGGTCGTAAACTGCTGTATGGCCAAACGGCAGGGCGTAGAAGGAATGGAACGCCATATGGTTTTTGGAAGGCAGATTTTGCTGGACTAGTTATTTGACACCATGTCCCATTTGAAGCCCCCCTGATGCACCCCTACAGTAGAAACTCCAAAAAAGTGACCACATTTTGGAAAGTACGCGATAAGATGGCAGTTTTGTTTGTATTATTTTAGGGTAAATATGATTTTTGGTTGCTCTATATTACACTTTTTTTGAGGCAAGGTAACAAAAAATAGAAATTCCGAAATTTCATCTCCATTTGCCAATAACTCTTGTGGAACACCTAAAGGGTTAACAAAGTTTGTAAAATCAGTTTTGAATACCTTGAGGGGTGTAGTTTCTTAGATGGAGTCACTTTTTTGGAAATTCTACTCTAGGGGTGCATCTGGGGGCTTCAAATGGGACATGGTATCAAAAATCCAGTCCAGCAAAATCCGCCTTCCAAAAACCATATGGCGTTCCCTTACTTCTGTGCCCTGCCGTTTGGCCATACAGCAGTTTACGCCCACATATGGGGTGTTTCTGAAAACTACAGAATCGGGTCAATAAAAATTGAGTTTTGTTTGGCTGTTAACCCTTGCTTTGTTATTGAAAAAATGGATTCAAACGGAAAATTTTCCAAAAAATCGAAATTCTGAAATTTTATCTCCATTTGCCATTAACTCTTGTGGAAAACCTAAAGGGTTAATGACGTTTCTAAAATCAGTTTTGAATACCTTGAGGGGTGTAGTTTCTAGAATGGGGTCATTTTTGGATGGTTTCTATTATGTAAGCCTCACAAAGTGACTTCAGACCTGAACTGGTCCCTAAAAAGTGGATTTTTGAAAATTTCTGAAAAATTTCAAGATTTGCTTCTAAACTTCTAAGTCTTGCAACGTCCCCAAAAAATAAAATGGCATTCCCAAAATGATCGATACATGAAGTAGACATATGGGGAATGTAAATCAATAACTTTTTTGGGCGGTATTACTATGTATTATAGAAGTAGAGAAATTGAAACTTGGAAAATTGCTAATTTTTCAAAATTTTTGGTAAATTTGATATTTTTTATAAATAAAAATGAAATTTTTCGACTTAATTTTACCAGTGTCATGAAGTACAATATGTGACGAACAAACAATCTCAGAATGGCCTCGATAAGAAAAAGCGTTTTAAAGTTATCACCACATAAAGTGACACTGGTCAGATTTGCAAAAAATGGCCTGGTCCTAAGGTGAAAATGAGCCCGGTCCTTAAGGGGTTAAGAATATTTCAGCATGATAAATGACCCCCACATAAAACTGCAAAAATGAAATATCGCTACATCAGGAAGGGGTTAAACACTACAGTTTAGCGGTCTTCCTCACCTGCCTGACCTTTGACATGTGACCATGATTTGTGTAAAAACGCAGTAAAAACACCACATTATAGTTCTCATTTACATGGAACCATTTCAGAAATGATTCAGTACTATGCAAGTTGCAGAACATTTTTTTTTTTAAAGTTGTCTCCTCTGTGATGAGGGGAAGAGTGGTGCCTGAGGTCAGAGGCTCAATTTGCCATGTGGAAGGTGTTTCCTTGGATAACCCTTTAAGGGTTATCTGGTATATAGTCCTCTAGGATATATACCAGATGTATATATCCTGGAGGACTGCATAAGTTAAATAAGGCCAACCCATATTTGAAATACTTATGGACTCAATATTGACACATACTGCAAAATCATGCCAAGACTGTTTAAAGGCATGGAATGATCTACAATTGCAAAGTCCGTCACTGCAATAGATTTGGAACTAAATATATCTGGAACTAAAAAATAAAAATAAATAAAAAATAAAAAGAGGCAATGCTGAATATAGGTAAATTATGCAAAGGCTTATGAGGACCCAAAAGCTCTATTTACTAGTGTTTTTTTTTTTGTTTGGATGGTTATGTGTTCTGTTTATCATCTGAATTTACCGTGAATATACTCATAGCTTAGATCCAAATATATTAGTTGGCAGATCCCTCACTCCACAAAATGCAACCAACTCTTCTGTACCCTTACAGTAATTCCTCATAGTTAAAAGGGTATTCTTATCTAAGACATTTTGGACATATTCACAATATATGTCTCTCGCCATTCATCTCTATGAAAGCAAGCATGCACAGCTGTTTCCATAACTCCAATAGACATGAAGGAGAGACCACACACATGGACAGCCATCTGTCCAACCATACCCTGCCTAGAGGTGGGAACTGTATGTATTAGAGGTGGGATCTATCAGAATTTTATAGCTTATAATACTTCCCTTTAACACTTCTGGCCTGTTTATTTCTTAAAGGGCATCTGTCAGCAGATTTGTACCTATAAAGAGGCTGACACGGTGGTATGCTTTCTTTGAAATTGATTTGTGTGACAACTACACTACTGGTAGATATTCTTGCTTTGGCCATTTTTGTTAAAATCGCTCATCTCCCATAATCACTAGTTTTTAATGCATTAGATTTTTATGTTGCTGATTTATCTCTTTATAAGTCAAATGATTAGATTTAAATTAGTTAAGCTGTTTTCCCTTAGTCCCAACAGCAACACAATAACGGGGGTTAATTACTTCTGTACAGTTGCATTACCCAGAAATATTTTAATGAATATAACGAATTAAATAAACGATTCCCCCTTTCTATATAACAACCCACACTGACATACCCCACTGAGTTAGTTATAGAGTAGACAAATAAAAAAAGGGCAGAAAGCATGTGCTGCTGTTGGGACTAAGGCAGTGTAACTAATTAACTAGTGTAATTCTAATATTCTCTGGTGTCTGGTGTCCCACAGCAAAACAATAGTAAGGAATTATAAAGTAGAACCCACATTTTCAGGGGCTCCTTGCTTGGCAGAAATTAAAATTGACAGTCCAAAGAGGTCATCTCTTTCAATTGTCTCGAATCCAGTCTATAACATGTAAAAAGTTAGTGAAGAGCTCCAACTGCAGCAACCAGACATATCAGCACCAGCGGAGCGGAACTCCTCTCAGCCCAAAATGAGGCTATGGATCAGGTAGAAAGTGATTTAGTAAACTTTGGAGGGATGAGACCTGATATGCTTGCCTAATACATTCAAATATCCATCTGGAGTTGGTAGGCTTAGAGGCCTTATTCCTCCTATTTCTTCCTTGGAACATGATGAGAAGATTGTCTTCTTTCTGAAATTCCCATGTTCTCTCTAAGTAAATCTTTAAACAGTATCCAGTTTCTCTCTTCCTCAGAGGCTGGGGTATTAACTAATTCACAATGCTACTAACACCAAAAGGAAAAAAGATCTAATTGGGTCACACCTTACCACCAACAACCCCTATTCAATGTTCATGTGTTCTGACCCACAATAGTAAACACCAATCACAGAGAAATAATATCTGAATTCATCATAATGTTTATTAGTCCAAATACATAAAAAAAAAAAAAAATTGACAATAAAAATACGAATCATGTACAGCTTTCCACAATCATCATATATCCATATGGGTAAAAGGACACATCAGGTGGTACACAGGAAGAGAGGATCGGGGGGAGGGAGGGGAGGCAAAAAGAGCCCCCTCAATATAATTAAAGTGCTACTAGTGCATAATACATAATATGAATCAAGCCAAAAAGCCCACACCTAAGAACAATATTTTGATATAGCTACAGAGGCAAGTAATATACAATTAATACACGTCAAATGTGAACAGCATATAAAAAGTCAGTGCATGTTCCTATAGCTAATCAAAGTTTAGAACAACAAGTTGCCCATGCTAAAAATGGTGAATCACTAGGTCATGGCTATAATGTACCTCACCCGTCCCCTCCTGTGTCACTCACCCACCTCGACGCGTTTCGCACACTGCTGGTGCTACATGATGGGTATATCTACACTGAACCAAAATATAAACGCAACACTTTCGGTTTTGCTCCCATTTTGCATGAGCTGAACTCAAAGATCTGAAACATTTTCTACATACACAAAAGACTCATTCCTCTCAAATATTATTCACAAATCTGTCTAATTCTGTGTTAGTGAGCACTTCTCCTTTGCCGAGATAATCCAGCATGAATATTTCACAGGCGTGCCTTAGACTGCCCACAATAAAAGGTCACTCTGAAATGTGCAGTTTGATCATACAGCACAATGCCACAGATGTCTCAATGTTTTAGGGAGCGTGCAATAAGCTGTCTCCAAAGGCGTTTCAGAGAATTTGGCAGTACATCCAACCAGCTTCACAACCGCAGACCACGTGTAACCACACCAGCCCATCCCTGACCTAGGCTACTCTGCTTTACAGTACAGCCAAATGGAGCGGCTGTGCTGCAGGTGAGTTCCAGCCATGCTGTGGTGAAGAACCGTGTACCCAATTAGCCGTAGCTACCTTTCATTTAATAATAAAGACCACACTGTATAGTACTTCTTCATTTTTAATGGCCCCATGACACCTTTAAACAGGGGCTGTTTGCTGGTATGGATTTTGGCTGTTTAGGTGGAGGGACAATATTATTGCTGTTCTTGCCTGCAATCGCCTGCAGGTAAATTTGACTGTAAACACTGAATATTAATCAGCATAACTGCTTCTCCAACCCGAGTGCGCTCCTGCCCTTCAGTTAGGAGCCCTTCTACTGCCATCTGCTTTTCCTCCATTTTCACATCATCTTATATCAATGAGAATATGTCAGGAACATCCAGCGTCTCCTCTCTCTGCATCTTTCTGACTTTTCTAGGAGATAGAGACTTTGAAGGATCATTTGGAAGAAGTCTTTTCCTATGTTTAGCTCATCCGACAATGGCAGAGACCGTGCAGGATGAGGGTTTTATAGGGCGGTGACATCACAGGGGATGGCTATCTGCGGATTGGCTGACTGCACGACATTTGGGATCTCATCTTCCCAGGCTTCTGAATTTCACTTTGTAACATGTACAGTTGCCATTTTAGGAAAAACTGATCAGTTAACACGAAGCACAAGAAAATTCGGATTCGTTGCGACTCTAAGTTTTCCTAAACTTCAGACCAAAATCCGCTTTGAATGCTTCGTTAACACTATTAAAGACACAACACCGAGACAACTGTCACCATCATTTTGTTGAACATGAGAGGAACATTGGAGATGCCAAAGGGTGAGGCTCTGAACTGAAAATGTCTTGCCTCCAATAGCTATAGTAATACGCAAAAAATCTTATTTGTGTTTCCCGGATGGGAACATAAAGATCCATGTCCTGTAGAAAAATATTACCATAAGGTCCCCTTAGAATGGTCTATGGATCTTATATTCTCCATCTAGAACTTTCGGTTTATGATGAATTGGTTCAAAGGAGATTTATGATGAGAATCCACTTCTCTGAAGGTTTAGCACCAGAAACATGTCAAAATACACTTACTCCACTATCTCTGACACAGTAACAAATCTTCTAGAACACATTTTGATACCAACTCTATGTGGATTTCTCCAAGTCCTCTTGTCTGGAGGATCATAAGCAGTCTGTAATCAGAAGCCTTGAAAGAGGACTCTGAGATAAGGATACAGCACTGCCTAGCCCTTTTACTACCAATGGCTCTTTTATTTGGGTGCGCCATAAAGGAAGGAATAGAGATAGCTGCCCTCCTACTGGGCTACTCCTGGTGTCAAAATCCTGCTTTCTGTTTTTATTAGCGTCACAAACCAGAAGATCTTTCCCTACAAGACTGCCTCAGTGGAGCTTTGGAAATTTGGAGAAGAGACTTCCCTTTTTCTTATCAGACAACTCTTCCATTAATAGAATTCTAGATTGCTGAGCTAAAATTTTGATGGGTTACTGTTTGATCAGGCCTTTGAACAAGGTGCATTTCTGCCTGCAGTTGAAGGGGCCATGGCTCCAGAAGCTAGTCTGTCTTGTTGGTAAACAGCACTAGAAAAGATTTTAAGCACAATATTAACATAGTTTAAATATTTACCACTGAATGGAAAAAGAGTACCTTCAATGCTAGAATGGTACCTCAACAATATAGGACAGGAAAACAAGCACTGCTTCACTCCACATCAGCAAACACAGTTTGGCAGTGGCATATCTAACACGAGGCAAGCAAGGCATTTGCCTAGGGCGGCACTTGCTAATGGGGCGGCAAAATGCATTGTTTGCCTTAGTGATAGTTAAATATTTTTTTTCCCCTTGTCCTTGTTTGTCCGGTCCGAATCTGACCCAATCCTTCACTATGCAAGCGGAATCTCTGGCGCCGCCCGCATAGTGAAGGACTTGATTACTTACTTCCTCCTGGCTCCTGCTCCTCCAAATCCGTCCTGACTCATGACTACTTCACCCCGGCCCGACATGACATCCCCTGCTGCGTCCGCGCATTGCCGTCGTGACGAGTCCCGTGACGTCACACAGAGGTGGAGTCACGGGCCGGCAGCAATGCTAGGGCGGCAGCTGGCAGGGCCTACGCAGCGTGTGCTGACTGCCTGACTCTAGACCTATTTAAAACGTGAGTAGAGTACCCAGTACCCTCAAATTACTATCACAGTATGGAGCCCCTGGAGGACGATTAAATAAGTATTGTGGACGGGTTATAAATTATTTAGAGACACTCTAGGAAATTGGAACAATATACCAGTGACATGCACATTGCATCTGCATGATATTTAAGGGATTCTGTCACGTGGTGATATGTGTCATGTGGTGACAGAATCCCTTTAATATCATGCAGATGCAATGTGCATGTAACTGGTATATAACAAATAGTAGGAAATTGAAACAATATACCAGTGACATGCACATTGCATCTGCATGATATTAAAGGGATTCTGTCACCACATATAATATGACAGAATCCCTTTAAAATCATGCAGATGCAATGTCCATGTCACTGGTATATTGTTCCAATTTCCTACTATTTGTTATCGTTCGTTATTCACTTTTAAATACAGAAGGAAGATATGAAGCTCTAACAGGAAAGGGTGGAGCCTAAAAAGAAAGGGGTGGTGTTTGCAGAGGAAGGGGTTTGGCCTTGACCGGAAGGGGTGGGTCAAATTTATATTAGGGGGATGCCCGAGTTTAGTCCCGCCTGGGGCATCACAAAACCAAGATACACCACTGCAGTTTGGGCAAGGAGAGAAAGTGAGAGTCAGACTAAACAGGAGAAGCTCTGCCCACAACTCCACCACCTACATACTCAGGAAGGACTCTCCTGAGAGACAGGGCATGAGACCAATAGACATATGAGAGGGGTGGAACAAGATGATTATGAACCAGAAGTTACACTCTCATCACCTTCAGTCCGAAAGGACAAAGGTGCCTAGCATACAAGGGAATCACAGCCCAACCGGCCAAAAAACATGGAGAGTATGATCTTCACAAGCAAAAGACTTGCGAGAAGTGAGGGGTGCAGACCAGAATGGTACACCAGCTCTCAAAGAGTGGTGGAGATCCAGGACCTGCACCTACAGGACCAAAATAAAACTCAGTAGGGTATGTCATCAGGGGTTCTTATATAGGGAGGGGGAGGAGTCTATTTAATTAGTTGGATTCATTTAAATGTTTCCAGTACCTGCAGTTGTACAGGGGCAAATAACCCCTACTATTGTGCTTCTGTGGGATGCCAGAGAACCTGAGTTTTAGTAAAGTATTCACATTACATACAACATGTAGAAAGGCCCCCATACACATTAGTATATTGTCGGCAGGTTCGGCCGCCATACTGGAGGGCTCTTGAATCTCCCTTAAATGGCATCTGTCAGCAGATGTATACCTCTGAAACTGGCTGGCCTGTTGCATGTGCACTTGGCATGTGCCAGCATTGCTAATAAAAATTTAGTTTTAATATATGCAAATGAGCCTCTAGGAGCAATGTTATTTCTAGATCCTCAGCTCTCTCTGCAACTGCCACGCCCTCTGCACTTTGACAGGGCCAGGCAGTATAAATGTGATCATGCCTGGTCCTGTCTTCTTTTAAACTCAATCTGTCGGAGTAGTTAGATTTTCAGGTACAAAGCAATTAAGTCAGCCGACGCATAGACACAGACACAATGTGGTATCTATCGAGATCTCAGACCCCTCCCAAATATCTTTATTAATATACCTTTATGATAATAGGAGTAACTGGGTGTTTCTGGGCGGTTACAATACTTAACCCCTTGGTGACCAGCCTGTTTTGGGCCTTACTGACCAAGCGTTTTTCTTCCTTTTTTCATCATTGCGTTCCAAGTGCTATAACTTTTTTATTTTTCCGTATATATAGCTTTAGGAGGGCTTGTTTTTTGCGGGAAAAGTTGTAGTTTTTAATGGCACCATTTTGGGTTACACATAACTTTCTGATTAACTTTTATTAACTCTTTCTGGGAGGGAGATGGGAGAAAAAGCAATACTGCCACTGCGTTTTTATTGTTCACCAAATATGCAATCATACACATATAATGTCACATCATTCTTTATTGTTTAAAAAACATATTATAGAATGTAAAAAAGACACAAACCATGTAGTGGTAGCAGTGCAGGACAATACTGTGACAAGCAGAACCCCTCCCTCCCACAGGACTCCCACAGTAGATAAAAGCCCTCACTTCGATTGCAAATATACAGCAAATAAGCGTCAGAGTAACTGTGAGACACACATGAGAAAGATGACTAATGTAACATAATTTGCTGACTACATATCAGAGCAAAAAAACATACAAACATGCATACACAGTGCTGGTCATATACACAGTGTATGGAGTCACCAAAGGCGCACTCTCTAATACATATATCCAACCGCACTTTTTTGTCATGAGCAACCTAAGTTCTGCATGAACTACAGGTAAGCTAACAGTATGAAAAGGGCATTTACCCACCAGGAGCACAGAGGGAGAGAGGATACCAACCCGACGCGCGTTTCGCCTTGCTTTTTCAGGGGCTATAACTTTTTTATTTTTCCATCTATATAGCTTTAGGAGGGCTTGTTTTTACAGGAAAATTGTAGTTTTTAATGGCACTATTTTGGGTTACACATAACTTTCTGATTAACTTTTATTAACTCTTTCTAGAAGGGAGATGGGAGAAAAGCACTACTGCCACTGCGTTTTATTGTTCACCAAATATGCAATCATACACATATAATGTCACATCATTCTTTATTGTTTAAAAACATATTATAGAATGTAAAAAGACACAAACCATGTAGTGGTAGCAGTGCAGGACAATACTGTGACAAGCAGAACCCCTCCCTCCCACAGGACTCCCACAGTAGATAAAAGCCCTCACTTCGATTGCAAATATACAGCAAATAAGCGTCAGAGTAACTGTGAGACACACATGAGAAAGATGACTAATGTAACATAATTTGCTGACTACATATCAGAGCAAAAAAACATACAAACATGCATACACAGTGCTGGTCATATACACAGTGTATGGAGTCACCAAAGGCGCACTCTCTAATACATATATCCAACCGCACTTTTTTGTCATGAGCAACCTAAGTTCTGCATGAACTACAGGTAAGCTAACAGTATGAAAAGGGCATTTACCCACCAGGAGCACAGAGGGAGAGAGGATACCAACCCGACGCGCGTTTCGCCTTGCTTTTTCAGGGGGCTATAACTTTTTTTATTTTTCCATCTATATAGCTTTAGGAGGGCTTGTTTTTTACAGGAAAATTGTAGTTTTTAATGGCACTATTTTGGGTTACACATAACTTTCTGATTAACTTTTTTTAACTCTTTCTAGAAGGAAGATGGGAAAAACACTACTGCCACTGCGTTTTTATGTTCTAAATTTTACAGGGTTCATTTTTCGGTATAAATAACATAATATATTTATTCTCTGGGTCAGTACGATTACAGAGATACAAAATACATATAGTTTTTTTAGGTTTTACAATTTTTTTGCAAAAAGACCCCTTTTTTAAAAATAAAAAAATGTTTTTACATTGCCGCTTCTATGGAGTTGCATGAGGGCTTGATTTTTGCTTGACAACTTGTATTTTTCAATGGTATAATTTTGGAGTAAATGGCACTGTTTGATCATGTGTTATTACGTTTTTTCAGTGGCAACTAAGAATAAATGAGCAATTCTGTCTTTTTTTTTTAATTTTATTTTTTACGGCGTTCAGCATAGGGGATATTTATGTAGTCCGGGTCGTTACGGATGTGGCAATACCAAATATACGGGGGAGATTTTTTTGTTGCAATTTTTTTCTTTGATAAGCGTATTTTCAATGGAAAAAAAAGTGTCATTTTTTAGGGTTTTTTTTATTTCATAAATGTGTTTTTTTTTACCACTAAGGGTCCTTTCACACTTGCGTTCTTCTTTTCCGGCATAGAGATCCGTCGTCGGGTCTCTTTGCCGGAAAAATCCTGATCAGGATCATCCCCATGCATTCTGAATGGAGAGAAATCCGTTCAGGATGCATCAGGATGACTTCAGTTCAGGACCGGAACGTTTTTTGGACGCAGCAAATACCGCAGCATGCTGCGCTTTTTGTTCCGTCCAAAAATCCGGAACACTTGCCGCAAGGCCGGATCCGGAATTAATGCCCATTGAAAGGCATTAATCCGGATCAGACCTTGAGCTAAACGTCGTTTCGGTGCATTGCCGGATCCGACATTTAGCTTTTTCTGACTGGTTACTATGGCAGCCAGGACGCTACTAGCGTCCTGGTTGCCATAGTAAGAGCGGGAGCGGGGAGCGGCATACTTACATTCCGTGCGGCTCCCGGGACGCTCAGGATGACGTCAGGGCGCCCCAGTGCATGGATCACGTGATCGCATGGATCACGTGATCCATGCGCATGGGCGCTCTGGCGTCATTCAGGAGCGCCCCGGGAGCCGCACGGAATGTAAGTATGCCGCTCCCCCGCTCCCCGCTCCTACTATGGCAACCAGGACGCTAGTAGCGTCCTGGCTGCCATAGTAACCTAAAAGCAATTCGAAGACTGATCAGGATCCTGATCAGTCTTCAAATGCTTTCAGGCGACTTGCGTTCTGACGGATCCGGCAGGACGGAAGTGCCTGCCGGATCCTCAGAACGCAAGTGTGAAAGGACCCTTAATAGTCCCACAAGGGGACTATAACAGACAGTATTTTTATTGCTTTTAAAATGCAATGTATTATCCCTATAATGCATTGCATTTTAATAGCAATGCTATTTTATCATTGACCAGCAGGCTGCTCCAGAAATGTTATGATAACTAAGAGGTTAATAATCAACATGGAGCATTACATAATTGCACGTGATAACAGATGGTCAATAGTTTGTACTTTCAGAACTAGATGAACTGTTATTTGACAGATTCTGGGACATATTTGAACTCGTATATAAAAACAAAACATTTCCCAGAATCTCAGAGAACATAGATAGATATCAGTTCACATCACATATTTCTCAACCTCCTCCAACCTAGGTCATTGTGTCCAAAATTGGATGAAATACTCATGTCATTGCACAATTACAGACGTGTTAGCACTATTACAGATGTCCTTCAGAATGTGTTCTAAGGCCTAGAAATTATGAACAGTGGAATAAATAAGAACTTCACAGTGAATATACTTTTTAGAGAAATGAGCTTTACCTATATGATTAATATATGCATAATATAATCATTCATGTTATAGAGAATTTCTGACAATGACCTCATTACTCTCACCAATCAAAGTGGAGATGGTGCGGTAGTTGGAAAGAGAGCTGAGCCTCTAGGAGTAATGGCAATGCCCCCATTTCAACTAGAAGCTCATTTCAATATACTGTATTAAAACTTCATTTTTCTCAGCAATGCGGCACATATGAACATGGGACCAACACAATAACGGGAATGTTATATAATTAGCCCAGTATTGAGGGTGTACTTCTTATAGCCGTGCCATAATTAAATAACTTTAGGATATAAAATGTACAGTGACTGCAGATCCTGTTCAAAAAAACTCATCACCATGCAGTCCATTGGAGTCATTTTCTTTGCTGTTGTGGCATTTACCAGTTTCACAGGTTTAACTCCTTTAGCTTTCTGTATCTTTAATTGTCATTATTACTACTATTATTATATTATTCATAATATGCTTTATTTATGCATTCTGTGCACTTTCTCTATGCACCAGGAATAATTTTGGATCAAACATTCTACAACTATTTTAATATTTAAAGGAAATGTGTGACAAATTTTTTATTCTTTTTTCTGAACATGATTATAGGGGAAGCCATCTTGCCTAAGATTGAATTTACATCAGCGTTCAGTCTGACGGATTAGGCACTAGAGATGAGCGAACACCTGGATGTTTGGGTTCGAAAGGTTCGGCCGAACTTCCGGAAAATGTCCGGGTTCGTGATCCGAACTCAACCCGAACTTCATCCCGAACCCGAACCCCATAGAAGTCAATAGGGACCCGAACTTTTGGGCACTAAAAAGGCTGTAAAAGACTCCCGGAAAGGGCTAGAGGGCTGCAAAAGGCAGCAAAATGTAGGTAAATCCCCTGCAAACAAATGTAGATAGGGAAATGATGACTTAACATAAAATAAAATAAAAATTAACCAATATTAATTGGAGTTTGGTCCCATAGCACAGAATCAGGCTTCAAATCACCCACCAATGGAGAAAGTCGCTTACTATTATTTCGACCCCAGCATCCAGACAACGGAGAGAGGTCCCATAGCAGAGAATCTGGCATCATATCAACCACCACAGGAGAAGGCCACTTTCAGTGACTTAGGCCTTAGCACCCAGACAGAGGAGACATGTCAGATAGCACAAGCATTACATTTATACCATCCAGCACAGGAGAAGGCCACTTTTAGTTACTTTGACCCCTGCACCCAGAAAGAGGAGAGAGGCCCCACAGCACATATTCAGGTATCATATCACCCACCACAGGAGTAGGCCACCATTTAGTTAATTTGACCCCTGCACCCATGTCAGCTGGTACAAGCATCAGTTTTACATCACCCAGCACAAGAGAAGGCCACTTTTAGAGACTTTGACCCTGCACCCAGATGGAGGAGAGAGGTTTCACAGCAGAGAATCAGGCATTTAGATCACCCACCACAGGAGTAGGCCATCATTTAATGGGACCCCGGCAACCATGTCAGATGGCACAAGCATCAGTTTTACATCACCCAGCACAGGAGAAGGCGACTTTGAGAGACTTTGACCCCTGCACCCAGACGGAGGAGAGAGGTTTTCACAGCAGAGAATCAGGCATTTAGATCACCCACCACAGGAGTAGGCCATCATTTAATGGGACCCCGGCAACCATGTCAGATGGCACAAGCATCAGTTTTACATCACCCAGCACAGGAGAAGGCGACTTTGAGAGACTTTGACCCCTGCACCCAGACGGAGGAGAGAGGTTTTCACAGCAGAGAATCAGGCATTTAGATCACCCACCACAGGAGTATGCCATCATTTAATGGGACCCCGGCAACCATGTCAGATGGCACAAGTATAACATTTATATCACCCAGCACATGACAAGGCCACTTTCAGTGAGTTAGGCCTTAGCAACGAGACAGAGGAGACAGGTCAGATAGCACAAGCATCAGTTTTACATCAACCACCACAGGAGAAGGGCACTTTTAGAGACTTTGACCCCTGCAGCCACACGGAGGAGAGAGGTCCCACAGCAGAGATTCAGGCATTTATATCAGCCAGCACAGGAGAAGGCCGCTTTCAGTGACTTAGGCCTTAGCACCGACACAGAGGAGACAGGTCAGATAGCACAAGCATCAGTTTTACATCAACCACCACAGGAGAAGGGCACTTTTAGAGACTTTGACCCCTGCAGCCACACGGGGAGAGAGGTCCCACAGCAGAGATTCAGGCATTTATATCAGCCAGCACAGGAGAAGGCCGCTTTCAGTGACTTAGGCCTTAGCACCGACACAGAGGAGACAGGTCAGATAGCACAAGCATCAGTTTTACATCAACCACCACAGGAGAAGGGCACTTTTAGAGACTTTGACCCCTGCAGCCACACGGAGGAGAGAGGTCCCACAGCAGAGATTCAGGCATTTATATCAGCCACCACAGGAGAAGGCCGCTTTCAGTGACTTTGGCCCCTGCACCCACACAAAGGAGACATGTCAGACAGCACAAGTATAACATTCATATCACCCAGCACAGGAGAAGGACACTTTCATGTACTTTGGCCCCGGCACCCAGACAGAGGGAAGGTTCATTCAACTCTGGGTTGCACCCCAAGATCCTACTTAATTTCAAAAATTGATTTTCAATGAAGAAGTGGCCAGGAGTACAAGACAACATGGTTTAAGGCAGTTATTAAGGACTACTCTGCACAAGGGAGGGTCAGGTCTTGTGGGATCCATGCCTGGTTCATTTTTATAAACGTCAGCTTGTCCACGTTGGCTGCGGACAGGCGGCTGCGTTTGTCAGTAATGACGCCCCTGCCGTGCTGAATACACGTTCAGATAAAACGCTGGCCGCCGGGCAGGCCAGCACCTCCAAGGCATAACATGCTAATTCTGGCCACGTGGACAATTTGGAAACCCAGAAGTTGAATGGGGCCGAACCATCAGTCAGTACGTGGAGTTGTGTGCAGACGTACTGTTCAACCATGTTAGGGAAATGTTGCCTCCTGCTAACACGTTCCGTATCAGGTGGTGGGGCAGTTAGCTGTGGCGTGGAGACAAAACTTTTCCACATTTCTGCCATGCTAACCCTGCCCTCAGAGGAGCTGGCCGTAACACTGCTGCGTGGGCGACCTCTAGCTCCTCCTCTGCCTTGGCCTTCCACCTGTTCCCCTGTGACAGTTGGGAATGCTCTCAGGAGCGCGTCTACCAGTGTGCGCTTGTACTCGCGCATCTTCCTATCACGCTCCAGTGCAGGAAGTAAAGTGGGCACATTGTCTTTGTACCGTGGATCCAGCAGGGTGGACACCCATTAGTCAGCACACGTTAAAATGTGGGCAACTCTGCTGTCGTTGCACAGGCACTGCAGCATGTAATCGCTCATGTGTGCAAGGCTCTCGAGAGGTAAGGACAAGCTGTCCTCTGTGGGAGGCGTATCGTCATCATCCTCTGTATCCCCCCAGCCACGCACCAGGGATGTGCCTGCGCTGTGCTGGGTGCCACCCCGCTGTGAACCTGCTTCATCCTCATCCTCCTCCACCTCCTCCTCATCCTCCTCGTCCTCCAGTAGTGGTCCCTGGCTGGCCACATTTGTACCTGCCCTCTGCTGTTGCGAAAAACCTCCCTCTGGGCCACTTCTAACAGACTGGCCTGAAAGTGCTAAAAATGACCCGTCATCCTCCTCCTCCTCCTCCTGGCCCTGGCCCACCTCCTCTTCCATCATCGCCCTAAGCGTTTTCTCTAGGAGACATAGAATTGGTATTGTCAGGCTGATAACAGTGGCATCGCCACTGGCCATGTTGGTGGTGTACTCGAAAAAGCGCAACAGGGCACACAGGTCTCGCATGGAGGCCCAATCATTGGTGGTGAAGTGGTGCTGTTCCGCAGTGCGACTGACCCGTGCGTGCTGTAGCTGAAACTCCACTATGGCCTGCTGCTGCTCGCACAGTCTCTCCAGCATGTGCAAGGTGGAGTTCCACCGGGTGGGCACGTCGCATATGAGGCGGTGAGCGGGAAGACCGAAGTTCCGCTGTAGCGCTGACAGGCGAGCAGCGGCAGGATGTGAACGCCGGAGGCGCGCACAGACAGCCCGCACTTTATGCAGCAGCTCTGACATGTCTGGGTAGTTGTGAATGAACTTTTGCACCACCAAATTCAGCACATGCGCCAGGCAAGGGATGTGCGTCAAACCGGCTAGTCCCAGAGCTGCCACGAGATTTCGCCCATTATCGCACACCACCAGGCCGGGCTTGAGGCCCACCGGCAGCAACCACTGGTCGGTCTGTTGTTCAATACCCCGCCACAACTCCTGCGCGGTGTGGGGCCTGTCCCCCAAACATATGAGTTTCAGAATGGCCTGCTGACGTTTACCCCGTTTACCTTGCCACAAATGGCATTGCGCAGTGCACACTTGATTTTATCGGACACTTGCATGTGCAGGGAAGGCACGGCTGTCTTGGAGAAGTAGTGGCGGCTGGGAACCACATACTGGGGGACAGCCATGGCCATCAGCTGTTTGAAGCTGTCTGTGTCCACCAGCCGGAATGACAGCATTTCAAAGGCCAGTAGTTTAGAAATGCTGGCATTCAGGCCAAGGGCTCGAGGGTGACTAGGTGGGAATTTGCGCTTCCTCTCAAAGGTTTGAGAGATGGAGAGCTGAACGCTGCTGTGTGAAATAGTGGAGACACTAGGTGACGGTGGCGGTGGTGGTTGTGGTGTCGGTGGCTTATCCTCTGTTTGCTGCTCGGCAGGTGGCAACATTCCTCTCGAGGCGGAAGCCGAGGCAGCAGCGGTAGAGGGAGCAGGGGGAGCCTGAGCGGGTTCCTTGTTTTTAAGGTGTGTACTCCACTGCAGTTCATGCTTTGCATGTAGATGCCTGATCATGCAGGTGGTGCTCAGTTTAAGAACGTTAATGCCTCGCCTCAGGGTCTGATGGCACAGCGTGCAAACCACTCTGGTCTTGTCGTCAGCACATTGTTTGAAGAAGTGCCATGCCAGGGAACTCCTTGAAGATGCCTTTGGGGTGCTGGGTCCCTGTTGGCGCTGGCCAATAGCAGCCGAACTCTCTGGACGGCGGCTGTTCTGCTTTTGCCCCCTGCTCCCTCTTTGGCTTCGCTGTTGTCTCGGTCTCACCACTGCCTCTTCCTCTGAACTATTTAAGTCAGCGGCACGACCTTCAGTCCATGTGGGGTCTAAGACCTCATCGTCCTCTGCATCGTCTTCCACCCAGTCTTCCTCCCTGACCTCCTCCTGTTCAGTCTGCACACTGCAATAAGACGCGGCAGTCGGCACCAGTGTTTCGTCATCATCAGAGACTCGGTCACTCTGCTGTGGTGGTATTCCCATGTCCTCATCATCTGGATACATAAGTGGTTGTGCGTCAGTGCATGGAATGTCTTCCACCGCTGGGGAAGGGGCTAGGTGGACGCCCCTGGAAAACCGTGGGAGCAGAGTCTTCAAACAGAATAAGAGACTGCTGCATAACTTGAGGCTCAGCCAGTTTCCCTGATATGCATGGGGGTGATGTGACAGACTGATGGGCTTGGTTTTCAGGTGCCACCTGTGCGCTTTCCGCAGAAGACTGGGCGGAAGACAATGTGGTGAACGTGCTGGAAGCACTGTCGGCCACCCAATCGACTAATGCCTGTACCTGCTCAGGCCTTACCATCCTCATAACGACATTGGGCCCCACCAAATATCGCTGTAAATTCTGCCGGCTACTTGAGGGAGTTGGTTCACTACTTTGTGCGCCTGAGGCCGAATGGCCACGTCCTCTGCCAGCAACAGAGGCTCCACGGACACCACCACGACTGCGTCCTCGTCCCTTAATTGAATGTTTCCTCATTGTTGCGATTCAACTCGCACCACAATAAAATATATTATTTTTTAGCCCCAAAATTCCCACACTGGAAGATATAATTCCTTTTTCCGGTATTAATTACAAGAAAACTGCTGCAAATTGGACACCAGAATTTTTAATATGCTAGTTTTGGTACATAGGTTCCCACACGGGGAGATATAATTCCTTTTTACAGGAGTAAAAACGTGAGGCCTACTGTTTCTGGTCTAACTAACACCAGATTGATTAAATTGGCCTTTTTTTCACCAAAATTACAACACTGGACAATGTAATGCCTTTTTGCGGTATTAATTACAAGAAGACTGCTGCTAATTAGACATCAGAATTTTTAAAATGCTAGTTTGTGTACATAAATTCCCACACTGGAAGATATAATTCCTTTTTCCGGTATTAATTACAAGAAAACTGCTGCAAATTGGACACCAGAATTTTTAATATGCTAGTTTTGGTACATAGGTTCCCACACGGGAGATATAATTCCTTTTACAGGAGTAAAACGTGAGGCCTACTGTTTCTGGTCTAACTAACACCAGATTGATTAAATTGGCCTTTTTTTCACCAAAATTACAACACTGGACAATGTAATGCCTTTTTGCGGTATTAATTCCTTTTACAGGAGTAAAAGCGTGAGGCCTACTGTTTCTGGTGTAACTAACACCAGATTGATTAAATTGGCCTTTTTTTCACCAAAATTACAACACTGGACAATGTAATGCCTTTTGCGGTATTAATTACAAGAAGACTGCTGCTAATTGGACACCAGAATTTTTAAAATGCTAGTTTGTGTACATAAATTCCCACACTGGAAGATATAATTCCTTTTTCGGTATTAATTACAAGAAAACTGCTGCAAATTGGACACCAGAATTTTAAATATGCTAGTTTTGGTACATAGATTCCCACACGGGGAGATATAATTCCTTTTACAGGAGTAAAAACGTGAGGCCTACTGTTTCTGGTCTAACTAACACCAGATTGATTAAATTGGCCTTTTTTCACCAAGATTACAACACTGGACAATGTAATGCCTTTTGCGGTATTAATTCCTTTTACAGGAGTAAAAACGTGAGGCCTACTGTTTCTGGTCTAACTAACACCAGATTGATTAAATTGGCCTTTTTTTCACCAAAATTACAACACTGGACAATGTAATGCCTTTTGCGGTATTAATTACAAGAAGACTGCTGCTAATTGGACACCAGAATATTTAAAATGCTAGTTTGTGTACATAAATTCCCACACTGGAAGATATAATTCCTTTTTCCGGTATTAATTACAAGAAAACTGCTGCAAATTGGACACCAGAATTTTAAATATGCTAGTTTTGGTACATAGATTCCCACACGGGGAGATATAATTCCTTTTTACAGGAGTAAAAACGTGAGGCCTACTGTTTCTGGTCTAACTAACACCAGATTGATTAAATTGGCCTTTTTTTCACCAAAATTACAACACTGGACAATGTAATGCCTTTTTGCAGTATTAATTCCTTTTTACAGGAGTAAAAACGTGAGGCCTACTGTTTCTGGTGTAACTAACACCAGATTGATTAAATTGGCCTTTTTTTCACCAAAATTACAACACTGGACAATGTAATGCCTTTTTGCAGTATTAATTCCTTTTTACAGGAGTAAAAATGTGAGGCCTACTGTTTCTGGTGTAACTAACACCAGATTGATTAAATTGGCCTTTTTTTCACCAAAATTGGACAATGGACAATGTAATGCCTTTTTGCGTTATTAATTACAAGAAGACTGCTGCTAATTGGATACCAGAATTTTTAAAATGCTAGTTTGTGTACATAAATTCCCACACTGGAGGATATAATTCCTTTTTCCGGTATTAATTACAAGAAAACTGCTGCAAATTGGACACCAGAATTTTTAATATGCTAGTTTTGGTACATAGATTCCCACACAGGGAGATATAATTCCTTTTTACAGGAGTACAAACGTGAGGCCTACTGTTTCTGGTCTAACAAACACCAGATTGATTAAATTGGCCTTTTTTTCACCAAAATTACAACACTGGACGATATAATGCCTTTTTGCGGTATTAATTACAAGAAGACTGCTGCTAATTGGACACCAGAATTTTTAAAATGCTAGTTTGTGTACATAAATTCCCACACTGGAAGATATAATTCCTTTTTCCGGTATTAATTGCAAGAAAACTGCTGCAAATTGGACACCAGAATTTTTTAAATGCTAGTTTTGGTACATAGATTCCCACACGGGGAGATATAATTACTTTTTACAGGAGTAAAAACGTGAGGCCTACTGTTTCTGGTGTAACTAACACCAGATTGATTAAATTGGCCTTTTTTTCACCAAAATTACAACACTGGACGATATAATGCCTTTTTGCAGTATTAATTACAAGAGGACTGCTGGTATTTCAGAACACCGGAATTTTTAAAATGCTAGTTTTGCTAGATAAATTTCCCACACTGGGAGAAATATTGCCTAAGCCTTTTTACAGTATTAATTACAACAGGAGTGCTTCTTCTGGTCTAACACCAGAATAATTTTATTATTACGGTGAAAGCTTTTTCTAATTTATATTTCTGGCACATAAAAAAAAATAATATTTCTGGCTGACAGTATTGGACTTGGCTGTAGTGGCACTGGCTAGCCTAGCTGGAACAGCACATTTATGGGATTTGCTATCCAAGTGGGTTACTTTCAGTTTCACCACTGATATATTAAATATCTTTGCAGTTAGTATGGGTGTCACAAGCACAGCCAAACCCCTGATGTAGTATATCTATGAAAAAATCGACTATTACATGAGATTAATGGACGTTGTGGCAGCTTTGCTGTAGCACCACAAGTCCCAAAATGGCCGCCGCCTATCAGCCCAGTAACATGTGCCAGAAAACGGTCTGCCCAGCCAGAAAAAAATTGACTTTGACTGAGCAGCTGAATCGCTGTTGTTCTGATTCACAGGTGTAGATTTTTCACTTCTTTGGAGCTTTGGTTTAGACTCTGTGGCAGCTTGTGCTGGCGCACCACAAGTCCCAAAATGGCCACCGCCGGTCAGCCCAGTTACATGTGCCAGTAAAAATCGCTCTGGCCAGTCTCAACAAAATAGTGACTTTCAGTGAACAGCTCAGCTGAGTTGTTCTGATGCACAGGTGTAGAAAGGTAGATCATTCAATCACTTCTTTATCCCTGCCTATCTCGCCCTCACAGAAGCTGCATCCTCTCCCTACACTAGTCAGAGCAGTGTGACGTGCGGCGCTACGTCACTCCAGCTTAAATAGAGGCTGGGTCACATGCTGCACTTGGCCAATCACAGCCATGCCATTAGTAGGCATGGCTGTGATGGGCTCTTAGGGCAAGAAGTAAAACGCTAGCTTATTGGCTGCTGTTCAGCCCTTCAGAAAGCGGGAAGTATTCGACGAACACCGGACCCGAGCCCGAACTTTTTTGAAAATGTCCGGGTTCGGGTCCGTGTCACGGACACCCCAAAATTCGGCATGTTACTGAGCCGAACAGAGCCTACAGACCCCATAGACTGCATGCATAACTTTTATCTCTGCTTCAAAGATCTTCCTCTGAGTGGAAACTTAACGGACCCCATTATAGTCTATGGGGCCGTAGGCTCCATTTGGCTCAGTTATGTGCCTAATATATCCTTTCCATTCTCCTGCTCCTATAACTGAGCCATTATGTAATATGCTTTTAACCAAGATCTGCTTTTGTGAGTATAATAAACCCTTTTACCTGACTGGACTAAACAATACTTCACTATTGCTCTCTCGACATCTGGCAGGATTGTGTTGGAAGAAAAGGCGCGTGCTTGTGAAAGGAGGTCTGGCTCTCTGTGTCCCATTATGTTGACGGCTCTGTGCTAGAGTAAATATTCTTGGATTGGCTAATACAGCAGCACGTGCCTGTTCTGAAAACGTTTCAGCCTAAGCTGTTCTTAACAACAATTAGAAAGCATTATGAAAATTGGTCAGGAGGGGACCTCATTGATTTATATGGGAGAGTTTTCTAGGCATGCTCTGCGACCAGCGCAGAGGTCATTGTACAAGGAAAGAATAGATAAGCTTTGTCAATCAGCTATACACAGAGGTGATATCTAGAGAAGTTGACGAAGTGGAATCGATCTGAATTTCAGGAAAATTTCGATTTGCACAAAATCCAAATTTCCTAACGCTTCGTGGTAACGAATCAAAATGCACGTGTTAGGACATGGAGCAATAAACTCTGGCAACGAGGGATTATCCACAATGCCATGCATGCAGCCAATCAGCAGCCAGCCAGCCCCTGTGATGTCACAGCCCTATAAATAGCCACAGCCATCTTGGATTCAGCCATTTTCCAGTGAAATCAGTGCAGGGAGAGACATCAGCAGGTGCAAGGGAAAGTAGTAGAAAAGACTTTATAACTTCTTTTGGGCTGAATAGAAATTCAGGGAAAGATCATTAGAAGTATAGGGAAAGGATAGGGAGGAATTATTCAATATAAAAGGAGAACAGGGTCCAATAGGGGAGTGTACAGCCTGGGTAATAGGATCAATCCTATTACACCTTGCTGTACTGACTGGGGATTCAAATTGCCAATATACTGGTGCTTTCAGGTTTGCAATAGATGACACCTCTGTAATTCCAGCAAACCTTTCTTGTTATTGGGGTGCAAGTGCTGTATGATACAGCCATTAACAGGTTGTATTACTAGGAAATATTTGTATGTCTTATTAGCCGTTGTGCGGTGTAGTTACATGTTCTAAAGCATTTTTTTGGGGTGTATTAGTGGAAAAAGGGCTTATTTGCCGTTGTGCAGTGAAGTGACAAAATTACAGCTTTTCTTGGGGTATATTAGTGGAAAAAAAGTGTTATTAGACAGTCAGCGGTGCAGTTATATGTTCTGAAGCCTTTTTTGGGGTGTATTAGTGAAAAAAGGGGCTTATTTGCCATTTAGTGGTGCAGTTATATGTTCTAAAGCATTTATTGTGGTGTATTAGTGGGAAAAAAAGGCGTTTTTCAGCAGTTGTGTAGTGAAGTGACAAAATTACAGCCTTTTTTGGGGTGTATTAGTGGAAAAAAGTTACCCTAACCTAGAGGTGAAGGTGTTAAGGAGGCCCAGGAAGACGCATCGGATTCTTGTCCCTCTGGGAAACTGTGCCATAAGAATTGCATCACAAGGGGTTTGAGGAACATCACTGTACGGTTCTTACGGGACACCCTGGGAGTAGATCCACTGCTGACCTCATCTCGTGTAGATTCTGGTGGCAGGGGTTGCGTAAGTGTGTTGAGGACTATGTGTCAGCCTATAGTACCTGTGCACGTGCTAAGGTGACACATACTTGGCCTTCCAGATCTCTACTTCCATTGCCCATCCTGTCCAGACCATGTACTCAATTATCCATGGATTTCATCACTGATATACCTAATTCTTCATGAAAGACAGTTATTCTGATGGTAGTTGATCGCTTTAGTAAAATGGTGCACTTTATAGCATTGCTGGGCCTACCTAATGCTAAAACAATTGCACTAGTGTATGTTGACAACATTGTGAAACTCCATGACATTCCCTCTGACGTGGTCTCAGATCGTGGGATTCAGTTTGTTTCCAGATTCTAGAAGGCGTTCTGTACTCAATTAGGGATACAACTGTCCTTTTCTTTGGCTTTTTATCCTCTGGACAGACGGAGCGCACTAATCAGAGTCTGGAGACTTACTTGAGATGTTTTGTCTCTGAGACATCTGACGTGGGTGCCGACATCTGACATGAATGACAGTCAATTGGTCAAAGCTTTTCACAGGTCTCACTTGGATAAGGTCTGTCCTGGGTGCCCAGAGGTCATCCATAGAAGGGGGGGGGGGTTTGTCATGGACGTTCCCGTGACAGGTGGCAGAAGATCGGTGAGACTTGCAACACGTGTTTTGATCTGACAGGGTTTTCTTGTGGATCAATTGGTGTCTGTGTTGTTTCTGGCAATGGCCACACCCCTTGCCCCAGGTGTTGCTAATGTGGTCATTTAACCTTCCTTATTTATAGTTGCTTCTCCCACTATGTTGTGCGGTTTATAGCTTCAGTTTCAGTTTTGGATAGCTGGTGTGTGTATCTCGGTGAAGTTTCTGCTGCTTTCATTACTCCTTTGAAGTTAAGTCTTTCCTTTCCCTGTTTGTATTTTGTTTGAGTTCTTTGTGTGTCATTTTTATTAGGTCTGAGGGATACTCCTGTTCGTCCTTCCTTTTGGAGGAACAGGTTGTCTCAGTCTTTACATTAGTACCAGGGTCCTATAGAGTGAGTTAGTACATTAGGTATTACTGTGTATGAACTCACCTACCTCTGGGGTCTGTTCATATTGATAGTTTGTCAAGATTTTGATTAGGGTTTTACTAGGAGGTGTCCATCTTCTTTCCCTAGTTTGCAGGCCTTATGCCCTCACCCCTTTCCCTCCTATATTCGGTGTGGTGTTTCCTTCACCAAATGTGAAACTGCACCGCTGAATGGCAAATATATTTTTCTTTTGCCATTAATACACCCCACAAAAGGCTTTAGAACATATAACTGCACCGCTGAATGGCAAATCAACTTCTCGCAGTGGGAAGCGTGTATCCAAGTGGGTTTCCCTTCCAGCTTCACAGAGGTTGGTGTAGTCAGCTTGACTTGGAATAGACAATCATCACGTGATGACGTGAGGACGTGAGGTCCACGTCGCATCCTCCTCCGGGCCTCCCCTCCCCCCCCCGGCACCTGTCTCCTGTTTGCTGATGTGCCAGCTCCTGGTTCCAGGCTCATCGATGAATCTGAGCCTGTGACTGCATCCTCCCTGCGTCCTTTCTTTTAGATATCTCTGCCCTGCTGCCGTGCTGAGGTGTCGGCCGGTCCTACGCTGCTGCTGCTCGCGTGCTCATGATCTGGCTAGTTTGTGCCTGTTTCCTGCCTTGTGCTGCCTTGTGCTGCCTCCTGCCGTCCGCACTCATCTGCACCTGCTGTTCCTGCTATGGGCCGGTGGACTAACCGTGCCTCTCCACAACCTTTGCCTTTTGCCGCTTGTCCGCCCAGCCGTGGTTGGTCAGTGGATCCCGTTCCCCTGCTCCTTGATCCGGCTCCCCTCTGACTGAACCTCCTTGAAGGTGATCCTGCCCCTCTGCCTCTCCAGGAATACTTGATTCCTGCTGTGTGAAGTTTTGGATCCTCGCCTTGGACACGTGAGAACTCTGATCTGGTGTAGACTTTTTTTTTTTTTCCTAGCTCTCTACTCCTGCATAGTGGTCACTTCGTGGATTAATCAAAGAGCAAGCTGTATGTATATGTGTAAAGATCCCTCTGAGGTTGAACATGTGGATGAGGACATGGAGGGTGGCGAGGAAGAAAGTTCCAGTCGCTCGAAAGTAGCCCCAGCAGTTATGGAAGAAATCCTATTAGCTGTTAAAAATAATGGAATGTTAATGCAAAACATGGCAACACAGTTGGGGTCAGTACAGAGTGATATCTCATTGATCCGGATGATTTGGTGAAAATCCGAGAGCGGGTCCTTAATATGGAGAAAATAGTCAATCATCTGCAGGCAGATATTACGAAACTTCAAGTAAAAGCTTCGTCACTTGCCTCTGAATATGAACTCCTTCAAGCTAAGCTCGTTGACCTAAAAAATAGATCTAGGCGATATAACATACGAGTTGTTGGATTCCCAGAAGGCATGGAGGGTCAGCAATTAATGGATCAGCTAAAATCTCTGATATTTGAAAATCTGGGTAGTGAGCATTTTTCCACGTTGATTCAGATGAAGAGGGCCCATCGAGTTCCAGGAGGAAAGATAATACCAGGAAAGCCGCCACGGTCAATTTTGATTAAACTGTTATCATCCATAGATAGAGACGTTATTCTTAAAAGAGCTAGAGAATGCTCTCCCATTATATATCAGGGTAATAAGCTATCCTTTTTTCCAGACTTCGCTCGAGAGACACAAGAAAAGAGAAGGAGTTTTTTTTGAACTTAAGAAGCATTTAGCCTCTAAAGGCATTAAGTACTCCCTCATATATCCGGCAAAACTGAGAGTGATTTTTGATGGAACTTCCCAATTTTTTGAGAACCCGGATCAAGCTGTGGACTGGCTTGACCGAGCTGGCATATGATTATTTGTCAACCTTACTAAAGGGGGGACTTAGGCGGGGGGGAGGGGGTTGGTTGGAGGTCTGGGGGAGGAGTAGTGGCCAACGTTGAGAGGTTTACTGGAGGATCCGGGTAGACCATTAGAGGGAGGGAGGGGATTGGGAGGGACCAAGCATGCCGGGGGTTTTTTTTTTTTTTCTTTCTTCTCTCTTTTTTTTTTTCCCCTTGTCTATAAGTAATGCCAGTTAAGATTGTATCATGGAATGTAAGGGGCCTTGGAGAGAGGGTAAAAAGACAAGCAGTTATGGATGCAGTGAGGAGACACCTCCCAGCAATAATCTGTTTAGTTGAAACCCATCTAACTGATATTACAGTCTCCTGTCTGGGAATGGGATGGTCCTCGCAGAAATATCACTCAACATTTAATGGCTCCTGAAGAGGAGTTTTGGTTTTGATCCATCGTGCGATTGACTTTAGCTTAATTGATTCTGAAATTGATGGTCAGGGAAGATTTATTTTCCTTTATGGTATACTTTGTGGTCAGCCGTATATACTTGCCTTCTTTTATATACCTCCTCCTTTTTCTATACAGCCCCTTAATGCTTTTTTGTCATTTATTGAATGGAGATCAGAGTGCCAGATCGTATTGATGGGGGATTTTAACGCGGTTATGGATCCTAATAGGGATAGACTATCTATGGACATAGAGCTAGGGAGACACACGAGGGTTTCCCCTTTATCTTGGTTCTGCCAAGAGATTGGTTTGGTGGATATATGGGAGTACTATGGAAAGGGGAAACAGGTATACTCATGTGTCAGCAAAGGAGGGAGGGCAATGTCTAGAATTGATCTGGCCCTGACGAATAGTAGTAATCTAAAGAATATAAAAGCGATCCGATATGGGGTCAGAACAGTTTCAGACCATTCTCCTCTCTCAATAGATTTAATCCCTGGGGAACAGAACGTTAGTTCGAGGTCCTTTTTTAAGCTGAATCCATACTGGCTTACCATTATTGAGAATCAGGACGCCATTAAACAACTTATTGACACTTTTTGGGAAATTAACTATCCTTCTGCTGGTATCAACTCGGTTTGGGATGCCCTGAAAGCATATATGAGGGGGGTTCTCATGAGTGATATTACGGCAAGGAGGAGGGGCTTTAGGAAAAGGGAGGAGGAATTGATTAAGAGGGCGACCCAGGCAACGGAACAATTCACTGCACAACATGCAGAATGCTATAGGGAGGAGATGCAGAAAGCAAATTCCGCCCTAAAGGAATTTCTTTTTGAAAAAACTCAACATAGTTTATTCTTTAAAGGGCAAAAATATTTTGTAGAATATAGGCGACCAGGTAGGTTACTTACCAAAATTATTGCACAACAGGATAATAAAAAAAAGGACATTATTCAATTTTTGGAGCCGATGGAGAGTCTGTTTGTAATCCGGAGGGAATTAGAAAAATGTTTTTAGACTATTTTTCCCAAATATATAGGTCAATCCAGACTATATCCACTAACTCTATGGATCAATATCTGGATACTGTTTCTCTTCCGGTACTAACAGACTCCCAGAGGACTCTTTTAGATAGGGATGTGACTCTACAAGAGATTCAGGGGGCACTTAGAATGATATCAGTAAATTCGGCATGGACGGTCTCCCCTATGAGTTTTATCAAAAATATGGGGTTACTATCTTACCACATCTTGTAGAGGTATTTACTAAGGCATTGCAGGGAGGTGCTCTCCCCAATTCAATGGCAAAGGCACTGATAGTGTTAATTCCAAAAAAAGATAAAGATCAACGGGAATTGGATTCTTATAGACCAATTTCCTTATTAAATACTGATGTTAAATTACTCTCCAAGGTCCTTGCTAATAGACTTTCTAAGGTAATCACGTCTGTTATCCACCCTGACCAAAATGGATTTATGCCCGGGAGGGGTACCCATTATAATCTACATCGTCTCTTCGCTAACATCCAGTCCCCCTCGGATGGTACCCGCTTCATCCTGTCTCTTGATGCCACTAAGGCCTTTGACAGGGTGGAGTGGGGGTTTCTCTGAAGGGTGATGGCAAGAATGGGATTTGGCCCTAGATTCATTACGATGATACAGCTGCTATACAAAGACCCTGTGGCCAGGCTGAGGATTAATGATGTGTTGATGGGGAGCTTTCCACTGGAGAGAGGAACCCGTCAGGGATGTCCTCTTTCCCCGCTCCTCTTCAACATTTACATTGAACCTCTGGCGGCTAAAGTTAGACAAGATCCGAGGATGTTGGGGTTTGGAGTTATGGGAATGGAGGACCGAATTTCTCTGTATGCTGAGGATGTTATGTTTTTTATACAACAGTCAGAAAATACACTACCGCGGGTTATGGAGATTGTTGATGCTTATAGCGAGGTCTCAGGTCTGGAAGTCAACTGGGCTAAGATTTGCCTTTTACCGTTGGATGAATTATCTACTGAAACTAGAGTCCATGGTTTGAATGTTTCTGAGTCATTGAAGTTCTTGGGGATTACGGTGACCGCCAAATTTCAAGACTATCTACAGTTTAACTTGATACCAATATTGACCAAAAGTAGATCAAAAATTAAAGTATGGCAGAAAATCCCACTTACTAGAGCAGGTAGGATCTCTTTAATTAAAATGGTGGTACTTCCCCAAGTACTTTATGCACTCCGAAACTCCCCCATTTGGATTGAGGATAAATTCTTAAAAATTATAGAAAGAATGATCAACGATCTATTATGGGGGAGAAAACGTGTGAGACTGAAGGTGGACTACTTTTCCATGTTGTATGTGCAGGGGGGCCTAAATCTCCCGTATTTTAAGGGATACTTTGTTGCCTCACAGTTATGTTTTTTTAATGACTGGAAAAATAGTCCTCTATGCATTAAATTAGTAAGAGAAGCAGGTTTTTCAGATTTCTTTACACTATTGGAGTCTAGCTACCTATTTAAGAACGCACGAGAATATATTTTCTTCTCTAGTTTGTCTATAAGAGCTTGGAAGATGATTAGGAAATGGTGTCAAGTTACAGCATCACTGATTTGTACTCCATTATGGCACAAAAAAAGGTTTCATACACTTTTGAACCTGGAGGCTATCCACTACTGGAGGACAAAAAATATTTAATACCTCAGTCAAGTGGTAAAAAATGGGCAACTTTTGTCTCTTCTGGAACTTACACAAAAGGAAAACCTGGGTGAGGTAGCATGGTACCCATATTTTCAGCTATGTTTTGCACTTTCTTCTTTTCCAGATAAGCACTTCTTTAATATAGAAGCGCCACCCTTTCTTCATAGGTTATTACAAGAAAATGGAACACATATGAAAGTTAAAATTTCACACTGTTATAAACACTTAATTAAATCTTATTTTTTTGAGCGCCACTCTCCAGGACAAAAAGCCTGGACTACTACACTTGAAAAATTTGCTCCGCTGGTATGGGAAAATATTTTGAAGAATACAACCTATCTTTCACATAATTTTAATCACACGGTTGTACAGTTTAATATTATTCACAAGATATTCATAACACCGCTGTGGCTACAGAAGAGAGGACTTAGGACTTCTTCTAACTGCCCGCGCTGCGACTGCCCTGGTGCTGACCATTTACACATGTTTTGGGACTGTCCTCCAGTGAAGGAGTATTGGCATCTGGTTCAAACAACCCTAACACAAAAACTCCAAATCCAGATTCCTTTTATGCCTGGAGTATGGATCCTGGGTGATTGCTCTGAGATAGTCTGTCAGTCTTCAAAACTTCATCTTCCGGTTAAATTGTATTTTTTAGCTATCTCTCGATTGTGGTTTGCCTCGCACTCCCCAGATCATCGAACATGGTTAACTCTAGTTAATAAGGTAAAAAAGTATGAGCAGATTCTTTATAAACAAAGAGGGTCTAATGTAAAATTTGTTGAGATATGGAATTGGTGGAATGAATAAAGGGGAAGAGGCTTCTGGTTTTTTTTTTTCTCTTTCCGGGCATGCTTGAGGGGGTGGCTGGGGGCGGGGTAATATCTGATAATTTTCTCTGTTACTACGATACTGTATTTGATATAAAGAAAAAGTAAATAAAGTTATAAAAAAAAAATAATAATAATAATCGAGGTTTAAAATAAAACATGTATTTTTACATATTGTGTCAAAGCTAAATGAATGGTCTGGAGCTTCTGAGGGAAGTACATACTTGCCTTTGGCTCAAAAAGTATCTCATAGGGACTCAATTGTGTTTTCCTATGAGGAGTTACCCTGACACTGTACAATGCTACGAGCAAACACTCTGTCCATGGCTTACCAGTCTCAGCCATGGTTTTCTGAATTTTAACCACTTCCCGACCGCCTAACGCACAACTGCGTTCTCGCGGCGGTCGGGCTGTTCTGGGGCGCCGCAGATCTGCGTCATCTCGCGAGACGCGAGATTTCCTGTGAACGCGCGCGCACGCGCGCGCGCGTTCACAGTAGCGGGCGTCTCAGGAGTTTAACTACAGCCTGCCAGCGATGATCCATCGCTGGCAGGCTGTAGATGCGATATAAATCGCATCAAACAAGTATATCAGACGCTGTTTTGTGAACAGCGTCTGATATAGCTGCTACCTGGTCCTCTGGTGGTCCCATTTGCTGGGATCGACCACCAGAGGACCAGGTAACTATGTAAAGTTGCACCAAACACTACACTAACCCCCCACCCCCCTCACCTATTAACCCCTTGTTAACCCCTTGATCACCCCATCTAGACCCCTGATCACCCCCTGTCATTGATCACACCCTTGTAAGGCTCCATTCAGACGTCCAAATGTGTTTGCGGATCCGTGGATTCACGGATCCGCGGATCTGCGGATCCACAGATCCTCAAAACACGGACACCGGCAATGTGCTTTCTGCATTTTGCAGATCCGCACATTGCCAGAACTATATAGAAAATGCTTTTCTTGTCCGCAATTGCAGACAAAAATAGGACATGTTCTATATTTTTGCGGAACGGAAGTGCAGACCCGGAGCGCGGATCCGTAATTCCGGATCCGAGCGGGACAAAGTCTGTCCCCATAGAAATGAATGGGTCCGCAATTCCGTTCCGCAAACAGAATTGCGGACGTGTGAATGGGGCATAAGGGTCCCTTATCACCGCCAGTTAGTTAGCTACTTGTTAGGTAGCTAGCGCCCAGCCCACCGCACCGCAGTCACTGATTTTGGCAGAGATTTTTCATCCACATTGATTGATGCGAATGAATAAATCTGTGCCGTTCATTTTTTTTTTTTTCAGCGCAGCGGCTGAACGGAAAAAAATCTCATTACCCGTATGGTCAATATACGGAGAATCGCAGAAACTCCTAATGCTGGCCATACGTGTAATGACTGCGGAGACCCTCAAATCCCAGGGCAGTACAAACACCTCACATGTGACCCCATTTTAGAAAGAAGACACCCCAAGGTATTCCGTGAGGGGTATGGCGAGTTCATGTAAAATTTTATTTTTGTCACAAGTTAGTGGAATATGAGACTTTGTAAAAATAAAAATAAAAATCAATTTCCTCTAACTTGTGCCAAAATTTTTTTTTCTGTGAACTCGCCATGCCCCTCACGGAATACCTTGAGTGTCTTCTATCCACAATGGGGTCACTTGTGAGGTATTTATACTGCCCTGGCATTTAGGGTCCTAAAGCGTGAGAATCCAAATGCGTAAAAATGCCCTGTGAAATCCTAAAGGTACTCATTGGTTTTAGGGCCCCTTTGCGCATCTTGGCTGCAAAAAGTGGCACACATGTGGTATCGCCGTACTCAGGAGAAGTAGGGCAATGTGTTTTGGGGTGTATTTTTATATATACCCATACTTTGTGTGAGAAATATCTCTGTAAATGACAACTTTTAAATTTTTTTATTCAAAGTTGTCAATTTACAGAGATATTTCTCTCACACAGTATGGGTATATGTAAAATACACCCCAAACACATTGCTACTCTCCTGATGCTGGCGATACCACATGTGTGTCACTTTGCAGCCAAGATGCGCAAGGCCCAAATTCCAATGAGTAACTTTAGGAGGGCATTTTTACGCATTTTCTTCTCACGCTTTAGGGCCCCTAAAATGCCAGGACAGTATAAATACCCCACATGTGACCCCATTTTGGAAAGAAGACACCCCAAGGTATTCGCTGAGGGGCATAGTGAGTCCATGAAAAATTAAACTTTTGTCAAAAGTTAGCGGAAAGGGAGACTTTGTGAGAAAAACTATAAAAAATCAATTTCCACTAACTTGTGCCAAAAATTTTTTCTATCAACTCGCCATGCCCCTCATGGAATACCTTGGGCTGTCTTCTTTCCAAAATGGGGTCACATGTGGGGTATTTATACTGCCCTGGCATTTTAGGGGCCCTAAAGTGCGAGAAGAAAAATGCGTAAAAATGCCCTCCTAAAAGGTACTCATTGGAATTTGGGCCCCTTTGTGCATCTTGGCTGCAAAAAGTGTCACTTATGTGGTATCGCCGTACTCAGGACAAGTAGGGCAATGTGTTTTGGGGTGTATTTTTACATATACCCATGCTGGAGTGAGAGAAATATCTCTGTAAATTGACAACTTTGAATAAAAAAATTTAAAAGTTGTCATTTACAGAGATATTTCTCACCCAGCATGAGATATATAAAATACACCCCAAAACACATTGCCCTACTTCTCCTGAGTACGGCGGTACCATGTGTGACACTTTTTGCAGCCAAATCGCAAAGGCCTAATTCCAATGAGTACCTTTAGGATTTCACAGGGCATTGTTACGCATTTGGATTCTCACGCTTTAGGTTCCCTAGAATGCCAGGGCAGTATAAATACCCCACAAGTGACCCCATTGTGGAAAGAAGACACCCCAAGGTATTCTGTGAGGGGCATGGCGAGTTCACAGAAATTTTTTTTGGCACAAGTTAGCGGAAATTGATATATATTTTTTTTTTTATTTTGTTTTTACAAAGTCTCATATTCCACTAACTTGTGACAAAAATAACATTTTACATGAACTCACCATACCCCTCACGGAATACCTTGGGGTGTCTTCTTTCTAAAATGGGGTCACATGTGGGGTATTTATACTGCCCTGGCATTTTAGGGGCCCCTAAAGCGTGAGAAGAAGTCTGGAATCCAAATGCGTAAAAATGCCCTGTGAAATACTAAAGGTACTCATTGGTTTTAGGGCCCTTTGCGCACCCAGGCTGCAAAAAGTTCCACACATGTGGTATCCCCGTACTCAGGAGAAGTAGCGCAATGTGTTTTGGGGTGTATTTTTATATATACACATGCTGGGTGTGAGAAATATCTCTGTAAATGACAACTTTTTAATTTTTTTATACAAAGTTGTCAGTTTACAGAGATATTTCTCTCACCCAACATGGGTATATGTAAAAATACACCCCAAACTGCCCTACTTCTCCTGAGTACGGCGACTACCACATGAGTGACACTTTTGCAGCCTGGAGTACAAAGAGCCCAAATTCAACGAGTACCTTTAGGTTTCATGGCTGCTCACAATTAGCCCCGCCCAAAATGCCAGAACAGTAAACACACCCCACAAATGACCCCATTTCGGAAAGTAGACACCCCAAGGTATTCACAGAGGGCATAGTGAGCCCGTCTGAGATTTTTTTTGCCAGAAGTTAGCAGAAATGGAAACTTTATTATATATTTTTTTCCTCAGAAAGTGTCATTTTCCGCTAACTTGTGAAAAAAATGAAATGATACATGAACTCACCAAGCCCCTCCATGAATACTTTGGGGTGTCTTCTATCTAAAATGGTGTGATTTGGGGGTATTTATACTTTCCTGGCATTCTAGCACCTGAAGAAACATGACAGGTGCTCAGAAAGTCAGAGCTGCTTCAAAATGCCGAAATTCACTTTTTTGCACCATAGTTTGTAAACGCTATAACTTTTACCCAAACCAATAAATATACGCTTATTGAATTTTTTTTTATCAAAGACATGTAGAACAATAAATTTAGAGAAAATTTTACATACAAATGTAGTTTTTTTTGAAAAATTTTACAACAGAAAGTGAAAAATGTCATTTTTTTGCAAAAATGTCGTTAAATTTTTATTAATAGCAAAAAAAGTAAAAATGTCAGCAACAATGAAATACCACCAAATGAAAGCTCTATTAGTGAGAAGAAAAGGAGGTAAAATTCATTTGGGTGGTAAGTTGCATGACGGAGCAATAAACGGTGAAAGTAGTGTAGTGCGGAATTGTAAAAAGTGGCCTGGTCATTAAGGGTGTTTAAGCTAGGGGGGCTGAAGTGGTTAAGCTTCTACCTTTTCGTTACTTTGCGGCCTATGAGGTTTGTGGGATGCCTGCTCTATACCTACTGCATGAGATATCTCTTGTGAAATGAGTCCCTCTATCACTTTCAATCACTTCAGGAACTCCAAATTTGCACAGCACCTCAGACAAAATTTGCTTGGCGACTGTATTTGCACTAGCTTTGGCTGTAGGCCAAGCTTCAGGCCAACCTGAAAAGAGGTCCACACATACTAGAACATACTCATATGTGCCTACCTTTGGAAGATGAATGAAATCAATCTGCAGTCGCTGAAAATGGTATAGTGGCTTTTGAGTGCACCTGGGGAGCACCTTGACAGTCCTGTGTTATTGCAAGCACAGACCATGCACCCTTGGACATACTTAGCAGCGGTATTGTTGAACCCCGGGGCCACCCATCCTTGACATACCAAACTTACCATCCCTTCCTTGGAGTGGTGGTTAAGACCATGTGATAGGGAACACATCGTGGGGTATAGTACCCTGGGTTGGCACAGTTTAGCATCTATTTCTAATTCTTCTCAGCTTTTCTTCTTACCCATTCTTCCTCTTCTGATTTAGGAACTTGTTCCTGAAACTTCTGGAGGAGGGTTAGACCCACCTCCCCTTTTTGTTGAACTATGTCGACAGTATGTCCCATCACGGGAGGAGGCAACAGAGCAGCCTGCTTGATAGCAGCATCTGCCCTACGGTTTCCTTCAGCCTCTTTTGTTTGCTCTTTGGTATGGGCCAGTACCTTGACAATGGCCACCATCTTAGGTAGTTCTAATGCTCTGAACAATTGAGCTACCGATTCTGTATTTTTGATAGGCTTACCCGAGGATCCCAAAAAATCCCTGCTTTTCCAAATTGGACCATAGTCATGTGCTATGCCAAAAGCATATCGTGTGTCAGTGTAAATGTTTACAGTCTGACCCTCAGCCATTATACATGCCTCAGTGAGTGCTTTCAACTCCACTTCCTGTGCAGAACATCCAGGAAGATCCTTGTCTCATAACTTCCTCCAAGGTAGTCACAGCATATCCCGTCTACGGTTTTTCATCAAGGTAGTACCTAGATCCATCTACAAAAAGCTCAAGATCAGCATTAGATATTGGTATTTTAGTTACATTGTCAAGTTCTTTTGTTTCATTTTTCATCAGTTCAAAACAATCATGGTCATCACTTATTTTTTCATCCTGCTCTACCTGATCTGACTCTCAGCATTGTACATCTCTTGATTGTTATGTTTGGGGAAGTAAGAAGCGTCACTTCATATTTTGTTAGTCTCACGATTGATAAATGTCGAATCTTTGCCTGCGACAATAGTTCCTGGACTGCACGAGGCACACAAATTGTAGTTCATGATCCAGAACTATGTCAGCAACTTTTTCAGTCAGCAGGGCACAGGCAGCTGCCGCCCGCACACAAGAGGGGGCGCCCCTAGCCACTACATCTAGTTGTATTGAGTAGTAGCCTAATGGGCGGTGTTTACCCCCATGCATCTGAGTCAAAACCCCTTTGGCATGTCCAGTACTTTCACAACAAAATAGGTTGAAATCAAGTTCATAATTTGGTATTCCCAAGCATCGCGCAGATATGATAGCTTGTTTGGTAACCATCTTTTGCTTCTGGAGTAAGCAAATAGGGCTGCCCAATTCCTAATTACTTAATTGCTGGACTACTGAGGCCTACTGGATTTGTGTACTGTTAAGATCCATCTGGTTGCTCTGGTTAGTCTGTCGCTTAGAGGGACAATCTCTTTTCATATGCCCTTAACCCTCACATCCAAAACACAATGCCTTCTTCTGAACTCCTCTATATTCACATTCCTCCTGTTTTCATATGCACTTACTTTTTAATTTCCTTTCCTCTGTGTCTGTCCCTCCACCCACACAGCCCCCCCCCCCTCCAGCAGCGTGGCCAACATCTGATGCAATCATTACAGGGACAGAAGACTGTTTTATTGCCTGCTTCTTATTATTTTTATTTCACTGTTCCTTTAAGCTACGAATAACAACCAGCAACTGCTCAAGAGGGGTATGTATACATTCTGGACGGATTTTCATCAATTCTGTTCTTAACTCATCCCTCAATCCATTAATAAAACAAGTCCTGAGTATCCGCCCATCGCTTTTCAAGAACATATCTCCTAATCCTAGTCATCCCAAGCTGCATCATAATTTATTTGAATCTTTGTCAAACCCTTATCAAACCCTGCCTGTTGGGTAGTTCTGATTGAGTCGCCCTGCTCATTGTAAGCCATAGTAACTTGAGTTACTACCGGATAAGTCCCAAATTTAGGAAGAGGCAGTACTTTAGGTGTAACTGCCCCACATTTTGCACATCTTGGACTGTCACTGTGCCTGTCAAAATCCCCACACTTACAAATCCACTTAATCTTGGGAATAACCTCTTTTTTCCCTTCCTGGCTTGGTAAACATACTTCCCATAGCAACCTGATCAGGGTAGCGATTAGTAATGAGCGGCAGGGGCAATATTCAAATTCGCGATATTTCGCGAATATTTGGGCGAATATTCACCATATATTCGAAAATTCGCGAATTCGTAATCTCCAGTCATTATTTTCTTGATTGCGAACATTTGCATATAAACATTTGCATAAAATTTGCATAACCAGTTTATGCAAATTTTTATATGCAAATTTTTGCAGTCAAGAAAATAATGACAAAAAAAAACTAATATTTGTAATCGCGAATATATTTCGCGATATTCTAAATATTCGTGAATTCTCGAAATGCCGATATTCGCAATTAAAATTCGCAATTTGAAAATTCGTGATCAACACTAGTAGCGATCCCTGAACCTTTTGGTTAATCTGCTATGTATAATCCTTAAGGTTAACAGATTCTCTAGTTAGGTTAGGCTAGATATCTGTGAACATCACATAGGAAACGCGCAGAACTTCAGAATGAGGAGATTCTATTACCTTTTGGCAAGTTCTATATAGGGGGTGGCCAACCCACAGCTCAAGAGCCACATGCAGCTCCTCGCACCTTCATTTGCGGGTCGCAGAGGAGTGCGCTCTCCTCTGCATACGTGGCTCGCTACAAGGGATGTCGCAGGTATCGAAATATCAGCAGCACAGGGGAGAAGGAAGCAGTCCCCCCTCCCCCCTGTGCTGCTGCTGCCACCAATGAGAACACAGAGAGGAAGAGGAGGGGAGGGGCGGCTGTGGCCACTGCCACCAATGAAGTTAACTCACTCATTTATTCAAATACAGGAGGCAGGTGCTGGCTGCAGAATCATATAGCCCGCACCCGACTTCTATGAGAGGTAGCTGAGATCAATGGCAGTTAACTCCTGAGGTGCCGCACCTGAGGGGTTAACTGCCAGGGATCGCAGTGCCGTCATAGAGGCCAGGTGTCAGCTATGTGATCCTGCTGGCACCCGCCTCCTGTATCTGTATTAAAGGTTTATTATCATTGGTGGCGCAGTGCACCCCCTTTAATACGTGGAGGCCCGTGCTGTGGGGAGGGGGGGGGTCATTCGAGCATGAGGGTGTCATCTGAGCATGGAGCAGCCATCTGAGCATGAGGGTGTCATCTGAGCATGGGGTGTCATCTAAGCATAGGGCGGTCATCTGAGCATGGGGTGTCATCTGAGCACATGGGCGGTCATCTGAGCATGGGGTGTCATCTGAGCATGGGCAGTTATCTGATTATGGGTGGTCATCTGAGCATGGGCGATCATCTGAGCATGAGGGTGTCATCTGGGCATGGGGTGTCATCTGAGCACATGGATGGTCATCTGAGCATGGCCTGTGATCTGAGCATGTGGTTGTCATCTGTGCATGGGGTGTCATCTGAAAAATCTTCAAACACATTGTGAAAAACAAAGATTGCCAGAAGTCTCCCTAAAGCTGTCTACATTACAGGTAGGAAAGGTGATTTAAATACACTTTTAAATGTTTGATAACTCAATTGCAGTAATACTGTTGTGTGCACACATATTTGTGTAAATGTAAAGCTTGTGGCTCCTGGTAGTCATACGTTTTTTTTTAGTGACTCTAAGGTTGGCCACCACTGTTGCATACCATAAATATATGCACACAAAGATATATAAGGACAACCCAATAGTAATTCCTATATACTCTTCATATATCAAGCCCTTACACCGAGAGCACCAGCACAACCAGCAGATCAGTATCTTAATCTATTACACACTGTAGCTCTTAGTTACTGGATAGTAAGTTAATATTTTACATGGACACAGGTATTCTGCCTGCTGCAAGAGCAGCCACAGTGTATGGAGAATGTCCAGAACTCCACACTTAACCCTTAAGTTAGTACAGGCAGAGTTGTTTAGTAGCAGATTTAAGACAAACAACACAGACTGGATCCTGACCCAATGCCCCCTTTTATTCAGGTTGAACACCGGGAACTGCAGGACTCTTCCAGACTCATATGAAGCTCTCCAGTTTTCCAGGAGCTGCCACTTCAATCACACACAGCTCAGAGTTTACTGCAATCAGCTAACCTTTAACAGGACACAAAAGACAAGACAAAATTCACGTTGTCAAACACACTCCTTCTACAGTTTGTGCAAGTTGGTAGCAGAATCATATACACAATGACAATACTTTCAAATTATCTAAAAACAACATAAATAAATTAATTGCAGTCTAGCTGAAAAGATACCCGAACCTGGCAAGCTGGACTGCTCCTGGAGCACTCCCACAGGGAGTCAAGGGCTCACTTAATTAGGATTAGCGTTCCTGGACCCGTGGGTGCTGCTCCCCTGTAGTTCTGTTCTAGACAAGCAGGCTGGGTATCTCACTGGGGCCTCCAGATGTCAGAGTAGTTCGATTTTCAGGTACAAAGCAATTAAGTCGGCCAATGCATAGACACAGACACTGCGGTATCTATGGGGATCTCAAAGACCCCTCCCAAATATATTTATTATGTATTAGGTATGCTTCACACACACCGGCACCCGCAATCGCATTTGCGAGGTGCCGATAGGAGACAGAGGGAGTCCACTCCCTCTGTCACTGCTTTACATGCGGCGAGCGCCATTGCTCATAACATGTAAAGTGTTAAACTGCCCGGATCGGCAATCCTGCCTTGTAAGAGCCGAGTTCCCGCTCCCCGCTGCACGTGGAGCATTACATAATTGCAGGTGATAACAGATTGTCAATAATTTGTAATTTCAGAACTAGGTTAACGGTTATTTGACAGATTCTGGGACATATTTGGACTCGTATATAAAAAAAAAACATTTCCCAGAATCTCCGAGAACATAGATAGATATCAGTTCACATCACATATTTCTCAACCTCCTCCAACCTAGGTCATTGTGTCCAAAATTGCATGAAATACTCATGTCATTGCACAATTACAGATGTGTCAGCACTATTACAGATGTCCTTCAGAATGTGTTCTAAGGCCTAGAAATAATGAACTGTAGAATAAATGATAACTTCGGACTTCCGGTTCCGGCGCCGCCATGTGAAGACGCTTAGTGTGAGAGCTCCCCGGACGCAACACAATCTACCTTTACATCTTGCCTATCCCGGCACCTTTTACCGTCCTTAAGCGGTGTACTTGAAAAGTGCATGGACCGCTTCCTTTGCAACATGGGCAAAAAAGTCAAGACAAAGGCTGCACCCCAGGACCCGCCTGAGGAAACCGAGGTCGTGATCATGGCGCCCGCGCCCGTCGACCATGAGGCTGATATCGCGCTGTCGCAGGCCTCTGAACTCAACTGTGATGCTCCCCGTCCGGAGACGATGTCACCGGTCATAGACTATAAAGCCCTAGCGGTGGAGGTCGCGACCCAACTGGCTCCTGACCGCCGAGACACCTTGGCCAAATCAGTGGAGAACGTGATGCAACAACTGCAGACGGCGGTCCACGAACATGACAGACGACTAGACGAGGCCAAAAACCGTATACAAGTGATAGAAGATACCACCGAGTCCATCCTGCAAAAGTTACAGGACACTCTATCGGAGAACAAACGTCTGTGGGATAAGGTCGAAGATCTGGAAAACAGATCCCGCCGCAACAACTTAAGGATTGTGGGACTCTCGGAAAAGATCCCGGCGGGACAACTGTTACAGGTGTGTGAGACCGAGCTGCCACGTGTTCTCGGGATTTCCCGCCATTGCAATGTAGAAAGGGCGCACCGAATAGGCCCAGACCTGAGGCCGGGCGATGCACCAGAAACCAGACCGAGACAAGTAATAATGAGATACCTAGACTTTAAAGATAAAGAAGCCTTACTAAGAGCCTTCAAGTCACAAAGGAACCCAGTGATGCTACGTGGCTCCCGTATTTACCTTTTTGGGGACTATTCAGCAGATGTCACCAGGAAAAGACGAGCCTTTTCTTCCTTGTGTTCGCAATTGTACCGCAAGCAGATAAAATTCGCCCTGCTATACCCAGCTACCTTAAAAATCTTTGGACCTGACGGTATGGTGGACACCTTTACCTCTCCGGAGGCGGCGGCCCAGGCCATGGGTGACGTGTGTCGTGAGGAAGGCCCTTCGTGTGCGCAGGACCTCTCGCCACCTCGAGGATCGTCAGAGGATTCTTCCCTGCAGCGAACGCCGACGCCTATGAGGAAGAAGATGCTCCCGGACTTGCAGGACCCGCCTGCCCGTCAGGACTACTCTGCCAGACTACGATAAGTATCTCCGGTTTCTATAGGGATTACTGTGCTAGCTGCTATAGACGTTCCTAGTCTAGAGTATGGTACTAGATGTTATAGACGTTTTTCGTCACTGTTTTTTCCTGGACTTTGAAAGCCCACATACAGGAGAGCAAGGCACTTAGGCCCACCGGACTGGTCGATTCGATCCGGGCTTTGTCTGCTACCGCTCGGGTTCTTTCTTTCATGATGGACTATAATGCAGTCAAGTTGTTTACCTGTCATATCTGTGTTGGGGGAGTGGGATGGAGGTTTGATATTTTGTTCTTCACATGCGGAAAAAAGTGAAGTCCACCAGAGGGAGGCAGCATGCTACTGGTTTTTGGAAAGCATGCGGCACTCCTCGGCGGTTTTGTTGGGACATATATGTTCTTGAGCTCTGTTCCTTTTGGGGTTACGGGATTTAATTGTTGTGTAATATTAGCCAAGAGAGATGCTGATTTTCCTATAACTGTATATGTAATTGAGATCTTGCTGGGTGTCCCTGGGGAGGGTGTGTCTGTATGAAGATTATTTCCTGGAATGTAAAGGGCTCCGCTCGCCTCAAAAGCGGAATAAAGTGCTCAGACACCTTCGGAACCTTCGTGCAGACATCGCCCTCTTACAGGAGACCCACCTACAGGAAAGCGACTTTACGAGAATGGAAAAATGTGGGTTGGGAGGGTGGTGGGTTCACCAGCGGTCAGGGGTAAAGCGGGGGTATTGACTCTGTTCCATAAGAACCTGAAGGTGGAGATACTTGCACAGACTGCCGATACTGAGGGACGTTGGTGCATGACTCACTTGAGTACTGGGGTTTCGGAGTTCAGTGTATATAATGTTTACGGTCCCAATGACTCCCATAGACAGTTTCTAGTGGACCTAACCACACAGATGCATGCAGACCCTATTACCCATAAAATTATAGGGGGTGACTTTAACGTGGTAGCCCATGCGGAGGAAGATAGGACGTACAAACGACCTGTACCCAAAGCGCGATTGACTCAGGTGGGCCCGATGGAACTGTTTTTTAGAGACACCAATTTGCGTGATGTCTGGAGGGATATGAATCCCGACAGTAGAGAATACACATTCTATTCTCCCCCTCACGGCACCTGGTCACGTATTGATTACCTCCTGACGTCCACTGCATTGTCTCCAAAGGTCTTGCGCGCATCCATCCTTGACATGATCCTGTCTGACCATTGCCCCATAATGATAGAACTCGCTGATTCCCACCCGAAGGGGACAGATTATATTTGGCGTTTTCCTTCTAATCTAGCTGCTGATGAGAACTTTAGGGACTTGCTTAAGGGGTGGTATCTGGAATATAAGCAGGACAACTTGGCCCATGTAGAGAATCCCTTGTTGTACTGGAACACCGCCAAAGCGGTTTTACGAGGTCGCATAATGTCCGATGTTTCCGGTTTGAAAAAGAAGGTTAACTTAAATTTATCCACCTTGAGTAAGAACCTCCGTGGGGCATATACAACTTTCCTTGCAGCTCCCACTCCATCTAACAACAAACTTTGGCAGGAGGCGAGGAAGGAATTTGAGCTGTGGTATGAGAGAAAGACGCAATTAGATATGTCTAGGACTGAAGCGCGTTTTTTTAGATATGGAAACAAGGCGGGTAGGATGCTAACCACCTTGCTTCATGGTCGCAGGAAACAAAATCCTATTTTGCGCCTTGCTGATGCCACAGGCTCGGTTCGCACTAAGCCGAATGAAATAGTTAAAATTCTGAAAGACTTTTATGCTTCATTATATTCTAGCCCGGGCCCGGAATCCAGTATGTCAACCTTCTTTCTCAAGTGTACTAAGATCCCCACTATCTCCCAGCAACATCTGGATGAACTCAACGTCCCTATTACACTGACCGAATTGTCTGCGGCCATTAAACAACTTAGGCCACAAAAAGCTCCGGGGCCCGATGGTTATACCGGAGAATTTTATAAGTGCTTGGCTCCTGAGCTGTTAGAGCCACTTTCCAAACTATTTAATGGGATATTATCGGGTGATCCCCTTCCACCCTCAGATAACTTAGCTTATATTAAGCTTATCCCCAAAACTGGAAAAGATCCCCTGTCTCCAAAGTCTTATCGCCCCATATCCCTAATTAATGTAGATCTAAAACTTTTAGCGAAAGTTATCGCAGACAGACTATCCCTGGTATTGCCCCATATAATCTCGCCCACGCAATCAGGCTTCATTAGGGGGCGCTCGGCAGTTTCTAATATCAGGAGGGTCTTGACGGAGTTGGACGCGGTGCAGTGGACGTCACATGGCCTTTCGGCTCCTACATTGATATCGATTGATGCAGAAAAGGCCTTTGACCAGGTGCGGTGGGATTGGCTGAACAAGGTGCTGGATACGATGCAGTTCACGGGTCCCTTCCGGACTTATCTGTCCACATTGTACTCTAGCCCCATGGCCAGGATTTCAATACCGGGCTTTCTTTTGGATCCCTTCCCGCTATTTAGAGGCACGCGTCAAGGTTGCCCGCTTTCACCGCTGCTGTTTAACCTAGCGCTTGAACCAATGATTCGAATACTAGAGGAGGGAGACATCTTCAGAGGAATCCCGGTGGGTACCCATGAATTGCGCACCTCAGTGTTTGCAGATGACATCCTGCTTTTCATGGCTGACCCATCAGAGGATCTTGAAAATGTGATGGGATTGTTTGAATCCTTTGGGCCGGTCTCCGGTTTCAAAGCGAATAGAGACAAGTGCATGATGTTGCCACTGTCTCATCGAGGTCGATGTATGCATCCGTCTGGTACAGCATCTGGTATGGTCACTGCTAGCACACATATTACTTATTTGGGAATCAAAATAGGGAAAACCTCTAGCTCCTTATATAACTTGAACTTCGAACCCCTGTTGAGGGATATCTATGCTAGTCTCAAGAGGTGGGAAACCCTCCCTCTCTCCCTTGTGGGTAGAAGCCACCTGCTTAAGATGGTTTGCCTCCCCAAATTGCTATACCCACTACAAACTGTTCCCATCCTCCTTAAACACAAAGATGTTAATATGCTGAGACAGGCCTTCACGAGATTCTTGTGGGCGGGGAGAAGGCCCCGAATAGCGTACGCCAAACTCTATCTTAACAGATTGGAAGGGGGATTTAATCTGCCTAACTTGAGACTCTACAACATTTCGTGTCTCTTTAGACATTGCGTTGATTGGACGTATCACACTCATTACTATTCCAATCTGGACATTGAGAGCTCCTACGCTGCCCCCTGGCCTCTGGTCAATCTCCTCCACTCTAGACTTCACCTACTACCTCCTCATTTAAAAAATTCTGTTCTGATCAGAGATACTATTGTAGCGTGGAAAGAGGCCAGGAAACTTGATCATCGACCTTTCCTAGCCTCTTCACACCTCCTATTATGGCATCATCCGGAATTTCCGTTTGGACTGAGTGGTTCACAGTTCCGTATGTGGAGAGAGAAAGGTATAACTAAATTTAGGGATCTACTCCACCTAGAGGAGAAGAGATACTTGACCTTCTCAGAAATATGTCATAAGTTTGGCTTAGACGGTTCTCACTTTCTTGCATATCTGCAGGTCCTGAGTTTCTGTAAAAAAAGACTCTTAGATGTTACATGTGAGTGTGGTACGGACTCTCTACTCTCATCTTTGGGTCAGACCCCGGGTAGAATCACGCTATCAGCCTTATATTCCAAATTACGTGAACCTGCGGACAAGAAACTGAGAGCCGATCTCTTTGGGAAGTGGAGGTCACTGCTGGGATCACGGACCCAAGTCTCGGACATTTTGACGGGGTGGCAGAGAATCTGCAGGGCTGTGCCGTGTGAGGTATGGAGGGAATCTCATTTTCGCTTGATACATTCAGCAATTTTTGCTTTTGACCTTCCCCGTAATACATCACGATCTGACTATCTCACTGCTTGCCCAAAATGTGGAATGGTGAAAGCGGATTTGATGCATTGTATTTGGACTTGCGTACATATCACAGCCTTTTGGAAGACCGTCCTTCAATGGATACGGGACAAACTACACTTTCAGATAAAACTTGAACCAGAATCAATTCTCTTCCACATATTTCAATCTGACCCAAAACCCCCACAAATTGTAGACATATTGCTCCTGGTATCTCTAAGATGCATTCTGCAGCAATGGCTACAGCGGTCCATACCGGAAATATCTGAGATTTTACACCAGACATCTAGATTTATGTATATTGATAAAATTTACACCGAAGTACAGAAAGAAAAGAGAACTAAGAAATTCTTTCAAAAGTGGAAAAGCTTTATTGGCAATTATTATACTGCTGAGGAGATTTCCCACATTATGTCAACATTTAAATACACTGAGTGGTATGCATTAGAAGATTTGAAGGGGACACTTGGGCGTCTAAAAATGCCTGTCTGAACTCAAAGTACATTATCGGATATCTATAGGAAGTTGTAGGACTTGCCGGCATCTCTCTTGGCTATACTTTTGGGGGGGGAGGGTGGGTTGGGGGTCTCCTTCTGTTTTTGGGAGTTACGGTTCTGCCAGGGGAGGGAAAAGGGTGGAGGGGGTATAAATGAAAATGAGGGTTATTTGTACTGTATATCATTTTTTCACTACAAAGGCCCTGTTACTTGTACGACTGCTGTACATTTGTGGGGATACTCTACTAATGACATGTACTACATATAATCTATTGTTACCTCCTGTTTCTTATGATGTGCAAATACCTCAATAAAAATTCTTTAAAAAAAAAAAAAATGATAACTTCACAGTGAATATACCTTTTAGAGAAATAATCTTTACCTATATGAATATATGCATAATATAATCATTCATGTTATAGAGAATTTCTGACAATGACCTCATTACTCTCACAAATCAAAGTGGTGATGGTGCGGTAGTTGCAAAGAGAAAGGGCTAGGAATAATGGCAATGCCCCCATTACAACTAGAGGCTCATTTCAATATATTAAAACTTCATTTTTGACACATATGAACATGGTGTTTTGGATCTGGTCAAGATGCCAGGTAGGTTGATGTACTGCTCCAAATTAGTTTAACCCCTTAAGGACTCAGCCCTATTTCACCTTAAGGACCCGGACATTTTTTGCAAATTTGACCAGTGTCACTTTATGTGGTGATAACTTTTAAACACTTTTACTTATGCAGGCCATTCTGAGTTTTTTCGTCACATATTGTACTTCATGACACTGGTAAAAAGTTCATTTTTATTCATAAAAATACCAAATTTACAAAAAATTTTGAAAAATTTGCCATTTTCCAAGTTTCAATTTCTTTATTTCTATAATACACAGTAATACCTCCTTTTTTGGGGATGTTACAAGGCTTAGACGTTGAATCAAAAATTTTCAAAAACCCACTTTTTAAGGACCAGTTCAGGTCTGAAGTCACTTTGTGAGGCTTACATAATAGAAACCATCCAAAAATGACCCCATTTTAAAATTGTTAAAACTCCCCAAGCTGAAGAACTATCTGAGGATGGGCTATTAGATCAGGAAGGAGGGGAGGAAAGTCTTTTAGCGCGAACAGAAATTGAGCATGACCCCTCAGCTTTGGGAAAAATCCTGTGCGCTGTGGAAAATAATGGCATGCTAGTGCAAGGGATGTCTATTCAACTCGGGTCAATGCAGAGCGATATATCCCTAATAAGAGAAGATCTCACTAAAATCCGGGATCGAGTACTTAATATGGAGAAGACGGTCGACTCCCTCCAATCCGACATGGATATGATTAAATCTAAGACTCTGTCTCTTTCTTCGGAAAACCACCTCCTACAAAATAAACTGGAGGATTTGGAAAATAGATCAAGGCGGTACAATATCCGCTTAGTCGGATTTCCAGAGGGAGTTGAGGGTTGGCAGCTAGTTGAACAACTTAAGGATGTAATTTTGAAAAATCTGGGCAGTGAACACTTTTCCTCCATGTTCCAAATAGAAAGAGCCCATCGGATTCCAGAGGGGAAACCCACCCCAGGGAGGCCACCGCGAGTAATCCTAATGAAACTATTATTATCTATGGATAGAGATATGATACTGAGAAGGGCAAGAGAATGTTCACCTATTGACTATCAAGGCACTAGACTGTTATTCTTCCCTGACTTTGCTCGATAGACCCAGGAAAAAAGAAAAAGCTTCAGTGAGATAAAGAAACGCTAAAAGACATTAAATATTCCTTACAGTACCCAGCGAAACTAAGAGTAATTTATAACGGGACTATTCAATTTTTTGAGAAACCGCAACAAGTGCTGGATTGGATGGAGCAAATGGGCATTTGAAATATTTTTATAATTTTTGAAGTGATGGAGGGAGGAGGGGATTAGTGGGGGGGGGGGGGGGGGATGACCGGAAGGTAGAGGTTTGCTGACTAGATCAGGCGGACCAAAGGGGGGGGGGGAGGGAATGGGGGAGGGAATTCAACCTGCAGGGAAGGGGTTTAAATTTTATTTTTATTTTTTTCTCTTTCTCTCCTCTTAAATTAATGTCTGTTAGAATCGTTTCTTGGAATGTCAGAGGTCTTGGGGAGAGGGTTAAGAGACAAGCTATTATGGATGCAGTTAAGAGACATCTCCCTGCAATTATTTGTATAGTTGAAACTCACCTTACTGAAGGGACAGTGTCCTGTTTGATGACGGGATGGCATTCCCAATCTTACCATTCTACCTTTAGCAGTGCCTCTAGGGGTGTATCGGTTCTGATTCATAATTCTATAGATTTTTCCTTAATTGAATCTTACATAGACAACCAAGGCAGATTTATTTTTCTGTATGGGAGGCTCCATGGATATAGTTACACTCTCGCCTTTTTCTATATACCTCCGCCATTCTCTATGTATCCACTCATCCAACTTTAACGCTGTTATGGATCCCAGAAAGGACAGACTGACTTTAGACGCAGATCGGGGAAGGAGCATTTGTAATTCTCCATTGCCTCAGTTCTGCTTGGAGGCTGGATTGGTGGATATATGGGAACATGTTGGCGGAGGAAAGAGAGTATACTCCTGTGTTAGCAGAGGAGGTAGAGCAATGTCTAGGATTGATTTGGCGCTTACTAATGAGAACAACTTGAATAATATTAAAAGGATACGATATGGAGTAAGAACAGTTTCAGATCACTCACCGGTTTTTATTGAGGTTCGCATTGGGGAGAATAAAGACAATAGGGGATTTGGGTTTAAGCTGAACCCGTATTGGCTTACTATTATGGATAATTATCAGTCTATTAAAATACATGTATCTTCCTTTTGGGAGGTGAATCTTCCCTCTGCTAACATCAATATAGTTTGGGACGCTTTGAAAGCATATCTGAGGGGGGTTCTTATTAGTGATATCACTGCTGTGAGGAGATTATTTAAGAAAAGGGAGGAGGACCTGACTGATATTGTGGCTTCCACAACGGAACAATTTATTGATCAACCTACTGAATATAATAAGGAAGAGATGCAGAAGGCTAGTTGTTCTCTGAAGGAATATGTAATTGAGAAAGCAAATCATAGGTTATTTTTTAAGGGACAGAAGTATTTCTCAGAATCCGGACGTCCTGGTAAGCTTCTAGCTAAAATAATTTCACAACAGGACCAAAAAAAGAAAGCTAGTTCGTAATACAGATGGGGTAATAATATCAGACCCAGAGGGAATTAGAGACACTTTTCTGCAATATTTTTCCCAGATATATAGAGCTTCTCCTGGTCTGCCAACTGACCTGGCGAGACAGTTCCTGGAGAGAATTTCTCTTCCGATGCTAACAGAAGCCCAAAAAGAATCTCTGGAAGGAGAGTTGTCTCTTGTGGAGATCCAAGAGGCTTTGAGGTCTATCTCCGGGAACTCATTGCCAGCGTTAGATGGTTTTCTATATGAATTCTACCGTAAGTATAGTGATGTCATCCTCCCTCATTTACTGGAAGTGTTTTCTCAAGCATTGCAGGAAGGGGCTCTGCCACGGTCTATGATGGAAGCCGTGATAGTTTTAATCCCTAAAAAAGATAAAGATCTGGCGGACCTGAGCTCATATAGACCAATTTCCCTAATAAATACGGACGTTAAGTTGTTATCAAAGGTTCTGGCTAAGAGGCTTTCTTAGGTAATCTCCTTTCTGATTCATCCAGATCAAAATGGCTTTATGTCAAAAAGGGGTACCCACCATAACCTGCATAGGTTCTTCACTAACATTCAGTCTCCCGGTGGCGGCGCCCGCTCGTTCCTGTCACTGGATGCTACTAAGGCGTTTGACAGGGTCGAGTTAACGTTTCTCTGGGAGGTGATGAAAAGAATGGGTTTCGGCCCTAAATTCATGGGGATGGTTCAGTTGTTATAAAAATGTCCAGTGGCCAGAATTAGGATTAATGATATGCCGAAAGAGAGTTTTGTATTGGGAAGAGGTACACGTCAAGGATGTCCTCTCTCCCCTCTGTTATTTAATATCTATATTGAACCTCTTGCAGCTAGTATAAGGCAAGACTCGAGAGTGGCTGGCTTTGGTGTAATGGAGAAACAGGACCGTATATCCCTTTATGCAGATGATATCTTGTTTTTTATTCACCAAACAGAAAAAACACTCCCTCGAATAATGGAACTGGTCAGCCTATTTTCTTATTCTTCTGGCCTGGAGGTTAATTGGGGGAAGACTGTTCTTCTCCCTGTAGACAAATTGCGAGGATCTGTGGAAAATGTCGCTAATCAGATATCGATTTCCGATTCAATAAAATATCTGGGGATAATAGCTTCTGCCAAAATCCAAGACTATCTCCAACTTAATTTGATTCCGCTATTGTCAAAGGTGAGATCAAAAATTAAGATATGGCAAAAAATTCTGCCTGCAAGAGGGGACAGAATTTCATTAATAAAAATGGTGGTGCTGCCCCAGGTTCTTTATGTTCTCCGCAATTCGCCTGTTTGGATTGAGGACAAGTATTTTAGGTTGATAGAACGTATGATTAATGATTTATTATGGGGGAGGAAGCGGGTTAGACTAAAGGCGCTGTATTTTTCCATGCCCTATAATAGGGGAGGCCTTAACCTCCCCTATTTTAGGGGTTATTTTATGGCCTCTCAACTTTGCTTCTTTAATGACTGGGAAAATAGCCAACTCTGTAGAAAACTGGTGAAATACTCAGGTTTTTCAGATTTATTTACAATATTGGAATCCGACTATTTACTTAATATACAGATTGGATATAAACCTTTCTGCAGAATGGCTACAAAGGCATGGCTGGTTATATAGAGCTGATTTAAAGTCAAGGCATCACTTATTTGTACCCCATTATGGCATAACTCAAAGCTTCTGAATTTAGATGATCTAAACTGTTGGCAATATTGGAGGACGAGAAATATTCAATATCTGAATCAGGTGGTTAAAGATGGGCAAATCCTGTCTCTTATGGAGCTAAAACAAAACTTAAACGTAGGTGAGGTGGCTTGGTATGCATATTTTCAATTGAGGTCAGCACTTTTTGATACTGCCGATAGTTATTCACTTGAGGTAGACACTCCGGAATTTTTGCACAATTTGATTTGTAAGAAAGGTGGTATGAAAGTTAAATTATCACATTGTTATAGACACTTGATGAAAAGTTTTTTTCGAATGTTTTTCTCCAGGACAGAGATCCTGGTCTGTTTTATTGTCAGAGGTGGGTCCCCCGGACTGGGAGAATATAGGGGAGAATTTAAGTCAGGTTTCGCACAATTTTAATCACATTGTTGTACAGTTTAATATTATACACAAAATATGTGACACCTTTATCGCTCCATAAGAGGGGATTTAGAGCCTTCTCTGACTGTCTTCGCTGTGGGGACCCCAGGGCAGACCATTTACATCTGTTCTGGGATTGCCCGATAGTGAGTAAATATTGGAGAACGATTCAAACAACCTTGGCTCGGAGACTTAATATAGATATTCCTCTATCTCCTAAGGTATGGGTTTTAGGGGACCTATCAGAGGTTAATTGCCAGCCCATGAGGGGCCGACTGTTGACTAAAGTGATTTTTCTGGCCAGGCTTCTTGTAGCCAGAGAATGGTTTTCCCCCTCTGCTCCAGACTGCAATAATTGGTTATGTTTAGTGGACAAGGTGAAAATCTATGAGAGGATTATGCACACACAAAGAGGGTCCTACGTAAAATGGGGTAATATTTGGAGGGATTTGGATGGTTGAGGATTTTTTTTTTTTTTTTCTTCCCTGCAGGATTGGGGGGTGGGTTAAGGGGGTGTGGGAGGAATGGGGAGATTCTTTTTGTAATTTTGCTTCATGAATTGTGTCTTTTGAGATGATTAAAATAAAAATGTTTATTAAAAAAAAAAAAAAAAAAAAAGGTGTTCCACAAGAATTATTGGAAAATAGAGATAACATTTCACTTTTTTGGCCGATTTTCAATTTTAATAATTTTTTTCCAGTTACAAAGCAAAGGTTAACAGCCAAACAAAACTCAATATTTATTGCCCTGATTCTGTAGTTTACAGAAACACCCCATATGTGATCGTAAACTGCTGTACGGACACACGGCAGGGCGCAGAAGGAAAGGAATACCATATGGTTTTTGGAAGGCAGATTTTGCTGGACTGGTTTTTTGACACCATGTCCCAATTGAAGCCCCCCTGATGCACCCCAAGAGTAGAAACTTTAAAAAAGTGACCCCATTTTAGAAACTACAGGATAGGGTGGCAGTTTTGTTGGTACTATTTTAGGGTACATATGATTTTTGGTTGCTCTATATTACACTTTTTGAGATGGAAAGGTAACAAGAAATAGTTGTTTTGGCACCGTTTTTATTTTTTGTTATTTACAAAATTCATCTGACAGGTTAGATCATGTGGTATTTTTATAGAGCAGGTTATTACGGACGCGGCGATACATAATATGTATACTTTTTTATTTATTTAAGTTTTACACAAGGATTTCATTTATGAAACAAAAAACATCATGTTTTAGTGTCTCCATAGTCTGAGAGCTTTTTCAGTTTTTGGGCGATTATCTTGGGTAGGGTATTTTTTTTTGTGGGATGAGATGATGATTTGATTGGAACTATTTTGGGGTGCGTATGACTTTTTGATCGCTTAGTATTACACTTTTTGTGATGTAAGGAGACAGAAAATGTCTTTTTTTACACCGTTTTTTTTTTTTTTTTACGGTGTTCATCTGAGGGGTTGGGTCATGTGATATCTTTATCAATCAGATTATTACAGACACGGCGATACATAATATGTATACTTTTTTTATTTATGTAAGTTTTACACAATGATTTCATTTTTGAAACAAAAAAATCATGTTTTAGGCCCCTTTCACACGGGTGAGTTTTCCGCGCGGGTGCAATGCGTGAGGAGGACGCATTGCACCCGCACTGAATCCGGACCCATTCATTTCTATGGGGCTGTGCACATGAGCGATGATTTTCACGCATCACTTCTGCGTTGCGTGAAAATCGCAGCATGCTCTATATTGTGCGTTTTTCACGCAACGCAGGCCATAGAAGTGAATGGAGCTGCGGGAAAATCGCAAGCATCCGCAAGCAAGTGCGGATGCGTTGCGATTTTCCCGCATGGTTGCTTAGCAACGGGACCCGATCTTTATTATTTTCACTTATAACATGGTTATAAGGGGAAATAATAGCATTCTTAATAAAGAATGCATAGTAAAATGAAGGTGAAGGGGTTAAAAATAATACCATGGTGATGGACCATGTGATTGGACCATGTGATGTGACATCATTACAGGTCCTTTAGTTCTTAGCTGATGCAGGGAAAGAGAGGACAGATCGCAACTACGCGATCAAGTGGCTAAGGTAAATTAACTTTTATTATGTGTAACCCCTTCCACTTCTTTTTACTATGCATTCTTTATTAAGAATGCTATTATTTCCCCTTATAACCAGGTTATAAGGGAAAATAATAAATTCTCCAGAAGACCCGAAACCGGACTTCAGTGATGAAGTCCGGCTTCGGGTCTGGGTACCAAACATGGCAATTTTTCTCACGCGCATGCAAAGCGCATTACAAACATTTGCACCCGCGCGGGAAAATCGCGCATATTCCCGCAACGCACCCGCCTCTTTTCCGGGCGTCAAACATGACGCACGTGTGAAAGAGGCCTTAGTGTCTCCATAGTCTGAGAGCCATAGTTTTTTCAGTTTTTGGGCGATTATCTTGGGTAGATTTATGTAAATTGCTATATTGTGCCTGCTCTAGGCTCCTGGATTAGATCTAAAACTTAACTTTTAATAACTTCTTAATTTAACTCTATGTTAAAAACTGGATGCTCGCTTGCCTGACTGGCTATCACTATCACTATATCTTGCGGAGTGCCACTCCACTACTGTTAAGGGGGAGAGGGTCGCGCGCACTATTTCCCCTTTACTGGTTTAAGTGTATCCAGGTATAGCGATCATATGTTTAAAATCACTGCACACTATCCCCCGACATGTTTCACCTGAACAGGCATCCTCAGGGGTATCGGATAGCATCTGTGTGCTGCAGGGCGGTGGGGCTATTTAAAGCCTTTGCTCTCCACCTACTACTACGTCATGTCTGTATTCACCTATCGGATCCTTTAGTAGATAGAGGTACAATGTTACCTTGTTACTGATTGGATGTAGATGTATGAGACGTGCGACCCACCTTGCTGCCGCGCATGTCATCGCATTTAGTCTTTCACAGCTCAATCCGCGTTACTGCGCATGTCCCGATACTTAGTGTTCGGGACATGCTTAGAGTGTATTGCGCATGTCTAAGAACTTAGTTTTTAGACCTAATTTACTGCTACGCTTCCTCCCATACTTTGCCTCTATTGGAGCTTCCTATCTAGAGTGCGTATGGCAATAGCTTTCCATAGTTATTCTGTATCTAACCCGTTACTATCATATTTGTTTCTTCTCGTAATGTCTTCTAGGTTATTAGATACATGTTGCTTTTGCCAGCTAGTTATATAACATTCGCATATTCTAAGTAATTATTACCACTGTCATATTTGTATATTTGTATTAATTATGTATTTCTAATTTCTATTTTTATTATTATTGAATCATTATCACCATTATTATTAGGATTTTTGAAATCATGTCTGTACTTCATTTTTGCTTAGATCTTACCTATAACATTTTACCACAGCACTTATAAAATTTTACTATCATGATTTATCTTATTTACAGTGATTATTTTATTAGTGTTTTGGATTACTGACTTATATTATTGTTGTGTTATAATGGATATCATCATTCTAGGATTCTTTATATAGATAGTTTTACTTTAATTTTTTATTTTTTTATTTTTATAAACATTTTATACAAATATTTTTATACAAGATGACTATATGATCTTTATGGTACATAATTATGAAACTTATTTTGGAGATTTTTGAATACTGCTCTCACATAATTTCCTATATTATCTTGCTCTATACATCCATCATTAGATTGCATAATCACACATCTTATTATCTTTGAATGGATTACTACTTAATGTATACAGAAGGTGGGGAACTATTACATATATTATCAATTTTTACTCTCTATGAACTTCTTACTCAGTCTTTTTACCTCTAATTGATCCCTGCTTTTGCTTAAAAAATGATTAACTTTCTTTTTCTATATATATATAGAGTACAAGACTCCTATAATAAGATCTTGGGCTTTCAACGCTTATTCAGAAATGATGCATAAGTGAATCCCTCATTTAATCCTTTAGGGGCTAGGCTTTTCAATCTATATATCCACTTTGTTTCCTGTTGTTGTAATTCTCTATCGATATTGCCTCCTCTAGGTCCTGCCTTCACTTTTTGTATACCCCAGAATTTAATAGACTGGGTGTCTCCTTTATGTACTGTTTGTATATGTTTCACCAGTGTTGTGTCCCTTTTGTTCCTAATATCACTCAGATGTTTGGATATTCGTCTCCTCAATTCCTGGACTGTTTTGCCTACATAGATTTTTGGGCACGTACAGCTTATCATATATACCACTCCTGTGGTCTTACAATTTATATATTCTCTTATTTCATAGGTTCGCTGATCTATTGGATTAACAAAACACGCTTTTTTCTCCATCTGGGCGCAGAACACACAGTCACCACATGGATACGAGCCCTTCACTGATAACCAGGTACTTTTATCAATATTTTCCTGCCATTGGAAATGGCTATGGACTAGATTTTGCTTCAGATTTGGTCCTTTCCTGTAGGTAATTGCTGGATGCATGAGTAACACTAGTTTTAAATCATCATCCGCTCTGAGTATATTCCAGTGTTTGGCCAGAATGTATTGTATTTTGTTGTGCTCTTTATCATAAATGCCAATACATCTAATTATGGGATCTTGTTGGTTGCTTTTATCTTTCAGAAGGTCTGCTCTATCAATCGCTTTAGCTTTTCGATAGGCCTTATGGAGGATCTTTTTAGGATAGCCTTTGTCTAAAAAACGATTATATAGCACTTTGCTTTCTACTTCAAAAGCCTCTTCTGTAGAGGAATTTCTTCTGGCCCTGATGTATTGGCCAAATGGTATCCCTCTTCTTAGAGGGAGTGGATGATAGCTTTGCCACATTAGGAAGCTATTTGTGGAGGTTGCCTTCCTATGCACCATTGTATTTACCTGGCCATCTGATTGGATTTTTATAGTGAGGTCAAAGAAATTTATTCTCGATTTACTAATCTCTGATGTAAATCTAAGGCCTATTGTGTTATCTTTTATATAGGATACAAACTCGTGAAATTGTGTTTCTGTGCCTTCCCATAAAATCAAAATATCATCTATAAATCGTGCCCAAATTAATATGTGCTGAGTAAGTGAAGTATTTGTGTCTGTAAATACTATCTGTTCCTCCCACCATCCTAAAAATAAATTAGCAAAATTTGGTGCGCAAATCGTCCCCATAGCGGTACCGGTGATCTGTAAATAATATTTACCATCGTAAATAAAATAATTATGTGTCAATAAGAATTTTAGAGGTGTAAGAATAAATTCATTGTGCTCCTGGTATTGTGTCCCCTTAGTGCTCAAAAAATACTCGATGGCTTTTAGTCTCAATTCATGATCAATGCTTGTGTACAATGCTTCCACATCTAGGCTTGCAATGTAGACACCTTCTTTAACCTGTACATCCTGTAGTTTTTTTAAAACGTTCTTTGTATCCTTAAGATACGATGATAATTCTGGTACAAATAGAGATATAATAGTATCTATATATTGACTAATCCCTTCACACAGACTGTCATTCCCTGATACTATAGGTCTTCCTGGTATAGGTCTCCTTTCCTTATGAAATTTCGGAGTTGCGTAAAATGTCACTGTCGTTGACTTAGGGTTAAAGATTGCTTCATATTCTTCTCTTGTTAGTAGTTGCTTTTCAATGGCAGATTGTAGAATACTTTTGAGTTCATTCACATATTTATCTGTAGGATTACTCACTAATTTTTTATATGTCTTATTATCTTGCAGGAGGGTTAAAACCATTACATTATAGTCAGATTTATCCATTATGACCACATTCCCACCTTTGTCAGATGGTTTGATTTCTATGTGATTATTGTTTTTCAGTTGGTCCAGTGCTTCATCTTCTTCCCTTGTCAAGTTGACATACTCCCCCCTGGATCGCTTCACCTTCTGAAGATCCTCAGTCACAAAAAAAAAAAGGTGTATGATTTTTGTGGGATGAGATGACGGTTTGATTGGCAGTATTTTGGGGTATGAATAACTTTTTGATCGCTTGGTATTACACTTTTTGTGATGTAAGGTGACAAAAAATGGCTTTTTTTACACCGTTTTTATTTTAATTTTTTTACAGTGTTCACCTGAGGGGTTAGTTCATGTGATATTTTTATAGACCAGGTTATTACGGACACAGTGATACCTAATATGTATACTTATTTTTATTTATGTATGTTTTACACAATAATATAATTTTTGAAACAAAAAAAAATCATGTTTAAGTGTCTCCATATTCTGAGCCATAGTTTTTTCAGTTTTTGGGCGATTATCTTAGGGTGCGTATGACTTTTTGATCGCTTGGTATTACACTTTTTGTGATGTAAGGTGACAAAAAATGGCTTTTTTTACACTATTTTTATTTTTATTTTGTTACAGTATTTACTTGAGGGGTTAGGTCATGTGATATTTTTATAGAGCAGGTTTTTACGGACGCGGCAATACCTAATATGTATACTTTTTTTAAAATGTATTTTACTTTAACACAATAAATCATTTTAGAAAAACAAATAATGTTTTAGTGTCTCCATAGTCTGAGAGCCATTTTATTTTATTTTTTGGGCCATTGTCCTATGTAGGGGCTCATTTTTTGTGGGATGAGATGGCGGTTTGATCGCTACTATTTTGATCGCTTGGTATTACACTTTTTGTGATGTAAGGTGACAAAAAATGGCTTTTTTTACACCATTTTATTTTTACGGTTCTTACTTAAGGGGTTAGGTCATGTGATATTTTTATAGATCAGGTTTTTACGGACGCGGCAAATCCTAATATGTGTAGTTTATTTTATTTTTTTAATTTTTATTCAGTGATATGTGTTTTTTAATTTTTACTTTTTTTTCACTTTTTTACTTTTTTTTTAACCCAGACCCACTTAGTTCTTGTAGATCCAGTGGATCTGGTGTCTATCTAATACAGTACAGTACACCATACAGTGTACTGTACTGTATTTTTTTTACTTTTACATAGTCTAATCAGCCTTTAGCAGAAGTCTGATTAGACTTACAGTATCATGGCAAGCAGGACGCCTCTGAAAGCGTCCTGCTGCCATGGTAACCATCACCCGCTGCCAGAACAGAGCAGCGGGTGATGGGGACGGAGAGGGGCTCCCTCCCTCTGTGATCCCATCCTGTCAGGGGGCTGCAAAGGCACAGCTCCCTCCCTGTTAACCCCTTCCATACAGCGGTCCGTATGGACCATGGCATGGAAGGGGTTAAAACTGCTGACATCTGCAGCACAGATTTCAGCAGTTTTTAGCAGAGTGTCAGCAATGTGCTGACACTCTGCTAAAGCCACTGGACCACTAGGGAAACATTACAGAGGAGGCCTCCCCCACCTCCCGCGCCTCCTGAAACCACCCCCCCTGCACCCCCGCAGCCACAATATGATTGGGGGCTGCAGGGGGAGGTTAAAATATAAAACTTGGGGAACATTTAGTCTTTGATCGGGATCAGAGAAAGCGGAAAGCACTGCAAACCGCAGGTCTGAATTGACCTGCGGTTTGCTGCAATCGCCAACACATGGCGTTGTGACAGGATGCCCGCTGAATGATTCCAGCGGACATCCTGTTCCTATTAACCCCCTATTAACTCTCCTTTTAAAGATATGACGTACCGCTACGTCATGGGTCCTTAAGGACTCGGTCCTTAACCATGGGTCCTTAAGGGGTTAAAGGTGTCTTTATGTGCACTGAGAAATCAAACTGTGACACATATCCATTGGAGTCAAAGTAAAATCTCTTGTTTATTGTCTAGTGTCCACACAGAATATAACCACCTGGTGGAAGGTAACTAAAGGTGGTGCATTGTTATAGTTTACTTGGAAATAATAGCAAGCATTCAGTGGGTTAATCTTACACTTCCTTTCCATCAGACTGAAAGATATCAGCTTCACAGCACAGCTCCCTCCGCAGCGCCTTAACTCTACCTAGAGCCTTGGAATGCGCTTCTGGCCCCCCCCCCCCCCATCTTCAAAATAGCGGGAAAGCTATGTGTGCTCTTTTTGAAAGGCGGGTCACACAAGTAAGAATAAGCTTAATTACCTTGTAATTCACCAATAGTATTAGGACTACATATAATATTCCTTGGCTAATTCCCATGATCCAACCCCAATACCTTTAAACCAGTTGGCGGGGTTAAGGAAGGAGAAGGTATCAGACCACCATGTATCTTTATCAGCATTATGTGCGTTCAGCCATTTATCCCTTAGATCCGTCATTTTCTCTAGACCCACCTTAACTTGCAAGTTACCCTGCAGGTCTATGTAATGGCAACAAGCGGGTCCCACGACCTGGCACATACCTCCATCTTTAGCTATAACGTAGTCTAGAACTAATGTGTGTTGGTTGGTGACAATGATCAACTGGTTCTGCATGATGTTTGAGGTGTTCATAAGTCTCATCACTTCCCATATTTGGTCATCTAGATAATCAGTTGCTACCACCAAATGATCCCACATCTGCATTACCATGGGATATATGAAAAGGGTACTAAAAATTATATTGGGAATGCTCATTTCTCCAACATGTGGCTTACAACATGGGTATGTTATATTTGGCCCTGCGGTACAAGGTGTGTTTAGGAATAGCATTTATGTCAATTTTAGAGTGTGGTACTATAAAGGTGGCAGGAGTAAGCCTGGCAATGGTGCACAGTCCTGTGACATTCTCGGATAACCATTTGTACGCTTTGTATCCACAAACTAAGTAAATGTTCTCTGGAACTGCCACTGCTGTGCTGTTGAATAATTGGGTAATAAGTTTGGCTTATGTTATTCCTTTTACCAGCTCATATCCTTTTAACTGATCTTTGGTGTTGTTAGCTAATATGCCTGTCTGGAGATTCTGTACAGTACGGTTGTTACAGGGTAGGTCTTTTCCATTCACGGCATCTATACCAATACACTGCACATGGCTGTCTGTTTTTGAGTCATTGCAACCTGAGTGTATGTGTGGACTAAATGTCATTCCTTTGGTCTGTATTTGAAGAGAATAACAGTGTGTTCAGCTAGGAAAATATGTGACATTAACCCAGTATCTCTCTTGCCAGGGGGTAGAGCTATGATCTATCGAGGGTCCTGATCTGTTTATGAGCCATGGGTCATCTGCCCACCCTGCGACAGGTAAGGACACTTCCCTGTTCTTGTCTTTACTGGATTTAACTTGGTATATGCTAGTGAGAAAGATAGTAGAGTTAGACAGGTCAATCAGTTCAGAAAGGTCCAGGGGTATTGCAAAATAAGGCATATTGGTTGAGCTCACGGGACTGTGCGTACTGAATCAACAATCTCTCAGAGTTTCAGTCTCATTCAACCCCTGGACTAGAATTTGATGGTGCCGTATCAGTTAATTGTCCCATTCATCACCCAGTGGCGTGAATACTGCAAATATGCCTACGGTCAAAGTCATGAAAAGTAGGTGGATCCTCATGACTTATCGTTCTGGGGTCGTCAGGACGGCCTTTACAATGTAAGGCGTGGATCCAGGTAGGTCTCCCTTCGAGTTTCTGGGAAGTTGGGGTAGTCAACAGCACTTGGTAGGGTCCCATTGTATCGTGGTTTGAGGGTGCTTCTGACGTGCTTCTTGACTACCACACACTCTCCAGGTTTCAGAGTGTGGCTTCCTTCCAGGGAGTCAGGATCTGGAATGCAAGAGAGAACTTGTGCATGTATGTTAGACAATTGTTTGCTCAATGCTATCACATATTTTGCAACAGATTCACATGCATTTGTAGCTGCTGCGGAAAATACTGTCCCATTCTTGACCCTGTCCCAAATAGGATCTCATATGCGGTCAATTTGTGTGGGGGCCTTGGTGTGTACCTAACTGAAAAGAGTGTTATAGGCAAGCACTGAACCTAATTAAGCCCTGTCTCCCTGGTCATCTTCAGCATTTTTTATTTCAACACCCCATTTAGTCCTTCAACTTTGCCGCTGCTTTGGGGTCGGTAAGGGGTATTGAAACCCTTGGCGCATTGGCATCTGGATGTGGTCGATATGGATCCTTTGGAATGGGTACAGAGCTCTGGAAAGGCACTTTGTGGGCGTGCATTCAGTCCTGCCTGGGTTGCACTCGGCACAAATGAGGCAAGACTGGGTATGCCTTACCAGTACCGGGGTGATTCCTGGGGCCATCCATATTTTGTCAATTAGTTCTTTCATGATGGTTTTGGATTGGTGGGTGGGCCCATGGGCCACTGAGGCTATTAAGGGATAGAGGGCTCTGGGTAAGCACACTCTCTTTCCTTGTGTCCAGAGTCCAGATTCTTCTTTGAGGGCTGACTCTTTCAACCAGGTTTCCTTTTCCATGGGAGTGGCCTGTTTTTACATCAGTTTCAGTAGGTCCCATGTGACTTCTTTTTGTTCCTGGTCTTCCTGTGCTATCATAATCTGGTCTGACTGGACTCTTTCCTCTTGCTTTCTTGGCTGCTTGGTCAGCTAGGGCATTTCCTCTGGCCTCAGCATTGTCAGCTCGAGTATGGGCCTTTACCTTGATCACTGCCACTTGGGTGGAAAGGAGTACTGCTGCCATTAGAGCCACTACTGCTGAAGCATTCTTGATTGGAGTTCCTGCGGCTGTGATGTAATCTCGGGCTTTCCATATTACTCCAAAGTCATGAACCACTCCAAAGGCATATCTAGAGTCTGTGTAGATATTGGCAGTAGAGTCTTTTGCCATGAGGCAGGCTTCAGTGAGGGCAATGAGTTCAGCCTCCTGTGCTGACTGGTCTGGGCACAATTGTCTTGCACACAGCACCTCATGCTCACTAGTGACCACCATGCCTGTATGGAACTTCCCTTGATCTATCCACAAAGAGAATCCAATGTGGGTTTGTCAGAGGAGTGTCTTGGACTGATGGTGGTGTCCCTACTTCAGCTTCCATCATTGTGATGCAATCATGATCTGGTTCCTTGTAAAGAAAGTTGGTTGAGGTCCATAGTTCTTCTTCCTGAAGGTCCTCTTCAGCATGTAGATCAATAAAATCTTCAGAATCTCCAGCATACTCCTCCCTTGGAAGAGGAAGGAGTGCAGCAGGTTTGAGGATGTGGTATCTCTGAATGGTTATATTATCTGGCAAGAGCAGACTACATTGGAGCCTGTGGGGGTGCTGTGCAGTGAGGTGTTTAGGTTGTGTCTGCTGGAGGATGACAGAAATGTCATGGGGAGCCAGAATAGTGAGGGGGTGATCAAGCCCAACGTCATATGTGACGTCCAGAAGAGAGACGGACAGCTCTGACACAGGAAGGGGATGCTCTTGCTATGGGGTCAAGGAACTTAGAATAGTAACCCAGGGGTCTATTGCGACCACCATAAGTTTGAGTAAGGACTCCAGTTGCGTGGCTCTGATGTTCCATGATATACAGTGGGAAAGGAAGGTTGTAGTTGGGGATGCCAAGAGCAGGGGCAGATGAATGGCGGCCTTCAATGTTTCAAAGGCCTCCATTGTCATGTGGACGGAGTAGTAGCATTGTGGGGTATGCAGTCATATAGGGGCTGCATTAGGAGTGAAGCATCAGGGATCCAGGGTCTGCAGGAGGAGATGAGTCCCAGAAAGGTTTGCAGCTGATGAGGGGTGTCCGGGAGTTGGATGTCAAAAATGACCCTTTTCCTGACATCAGTGAGGCGCTTGCTACCTTGAGAGATACAATGACCTAGGAAGACAACTTTGGGGAGACACAGCTGCAATTTGGCTTGTGAGACTCGACAGCTAGCAGAAGCCAGAAACTGGAGAAGTTAGACATACATGGATAGGCAGACTTGCGGAGAATTGGCATAGAGGAGTAGGTCATCCACATATTGCAGGAGTTCCACTTCTGGGTGGTCAGACTGCCAGGGTTGCAGAACAGAGGACATAGCCTTGCTCAAGCAGTAAGGGCTGTTTTGGGCCACTTGAGGCAGAACAGTCCAGGTGTACTGTGTGCCAGCATGAGAGAAAGCAAAAAAAGGAATTGACAGTCCTCATGTAAGGGAACAGAAAAGAATGCATTGGCCAGATCAATGACAGTGAAAGTAGTAGTGGTGGGATGCCAGCGAGGAGAGTTTGCGGGTTGGGGACCATTGGTGTCTCGAGGACAGGGGCCTTTATTGACAGCTTGGAGATCCTGGACCATGCGGTAAATAGGAGGTTGTCCCTTCTCCCTCTTCTTCTGGACTGGATACAGGGACGAGTTACAGAGAGAGGTAGTGATTTTGATTGCCGCATTCTGCAGGAGGGCCTGCACTTGGAGTGTAATAGCTTCCTGTTGTGAGACAGAAAGCGGATATTGCGCTTTTTATGGCAGGACCTTGGGGTACTTCAGGGTCACAGTGACTGGTGGGACATTGAGGCTTCCGACATCCTGGGGTCCTTTGGCCCAGAGGGTATCGGGGATGAGGTGCAAAATGGTTTGTAGCGAATCCCCTTGCTCATGAATCAGTGACCTGAAGAGATATTAATGCCATGAGGAGGCAGGTTTTTTCTGGGTATAGGGCTGTGCCGAGGGTAACCGTCACATCCTCTCTGAACTGTATGTTAGCTTGGATTTTCTGAAGGAAATCAGAGCCTAACAGATTGAAAGGGCTTGTTTGGCTGACAACAAATTGCGACATGACTCCTGTTGGAAGGTGGAGCTGAGGGGTTTTGGTCCCGGAAAATTCAGGGGAAATGACTGAGAGTAGCTTGGTAATGGGGTTATGCTGCATGACCCCTTCTAGTCCAGAACAGGGTAATTGAATGTCAGTGAGCAAGGAAGGAGGTACGGCAGTCTCATATAAAACACTGCGGGCTGCACCAGTGTCTACAAGGAATGAGAGTTCCTTCTTTTCCACCTCGAGAGTGACTCGAGGAGCGGGACCGACAGGAGGGGCGGAGACTGCCATACATGGAGTGTCTTCTCCCAGCACTTGTTTGCTAACGTTCTATTATTATGAGGGAGACAATGTGCCCCCCTGTCGCTGTTGATTGGTTGGCCACAGATGTCTGCTACGGCAGTTCTGTTTGATGTGTCCAGGCTTGCCACACCCATAACAGACACAAGGTGGCAGGCGTTCTCCACCATCTTCTCCTGAAATTACAGCTATCACAGCCGCTCGAGTTTTCTTTGTGTTGCTTTCCAAGCCCTTTACAATTTGCTCCAAGATTTCTAGGGACAGGGATTTCCACTTAGGATGACAAGTCACAAGGGCTTTGTTTATCTCTGGTCACAGATCATCGACAAATGAGCTGGCCAGGAGTCTGAGATGTAAAGCTTCTTTCTGGTTGAAACCCATGTCTTTGTAATTCTGCTTGACTCTCTGTGCAAATCTCTCAAGTGTTTCCGTTTTCTCCTGAGCCATGTCTTGCAATGTGGTACATTGATCAGCTAACTTTGCTTTTGATCATTTGTGTAACCTTTCTATGAAGTATTCCCCAGACTCATGATCCCTGGGTTTGAAGGTCAGACCCCTTATGATAGGGGTCGGCATATGGTCCATTATTAGTGAAGAATACTCCCCTGTCTTGTTTTCCACAATACTCTGTAGGTCTGACCATGTAAGTCCATACCTGGATGGGTTTCAGGATCTGGCAGCAGGCTCACTATGGTGAATAACTGCTGTGGGGTAAAGGACACATATTTTGGAGGTCCTTGTGGTCGGGTAAGAGCTAATGCTTCCTTTACACCTTTAAAATTGCCCCTTTTTAAAATTTGTATATTCTTTTGTAATTCATTAATCTGTTCCTGGAGCAGAGCTGGTCTGGTGGCCCGTTCAGGGAGGCTCAAGGGTTGGGTGCCGGAGCCAATATAGTCTATTGGGGGTGGCCGCTTAGGGGTCTGTGCGTTTGAATCTACAGGACCAGCGACACTGTCTGGATTCTATTGTTCAGGTACTCCTGACTGTCCCCCTATCATGATCGAGGCAGGAGGTAGATTGCTAGGGACCATAAACGTGCCATTTGGATTTATGATGGGATATAACAGAGCCACTGTTGAGACTACAGGGGCAATGGGAGGATCAGGGCTGAGGGAGATTAATGGCCCAGCCGTGGGCGTAGGCTGGGAATAAAATGGCGCTGTAGCAGGGACTGGGAGGACATGCTTGGGGCTTATAGGGGTGTGACTATGTGGGCGTGGAGAACCACAGGCAAAACATGTCTCTTATAGACCCACGCTTTTCTTTTCTTCTCAGCATCATTGTAGGGTGGTGGCTGCTCCAGCCCAACAAGATTACCAGGTTTACAATGGTATCTGCCACTAGCTCTCCTCCTGTCTCTTCAAATTCCTTGCTACTGTCCAGCACCGAACTATATCTATTAACTTCTCTCTTATAATCTACCTTTCTTTTCTGTCAGCAAAGTTTGCCATGTTGTACAACACAAAGTACCACCTTTACATATACCATAATATTCCTCTAGCTTACTTACACTTTTCACAAATCGTCTTCCTCTCTTATCGGCCACATACTGCTCAGGAGAGCAGTAACCTTTTGGGACACTTGCGTTATGTCCTATCGTCTCTCGTACCTACTGGAGCCATCTAGAGACCTCTGTATAGAGTAATCACTGGACCTGTTGAAAATTTGAGTCCCGGACAAGCACACTCTGGGCTGCCACGGACAGCTTTCCCCCTTCTGTGATCGAGTCAGACAACTGGGCTGCACTCCGATACAGGCAAATAGGAGAACCCTCTGTGTCTCAGTCAGTGATACTTGTCAACAGAATGTTCACAGTTTATAAACACAGTGCATCAAGACTTTAAAACACATGGGGTTCTTACTTTTGTGCCCTTGAGGATGCCCCAAGCTGACAAGGTACCCCTCCCTCAGACAGGCACGGATGGACTACACCAAAGGACACATGGAGGCAAGGTAACACCTACCTCTTATCATGGGCTGCAGTCCCGGTGGCCGTTAATGAGGTCCTCCTAGTCTGGTCATCAGTGGTACTGGATCAGGGGGTCATGTCATTCGAGCCTCACGTTGGGGGCCAGTTGTTTTGGATCTGGTCAAGATACCAGGTAGGTTGATGTACTGCTCCAAATTAGTTTAAAGGTATCTTTACGTGCACAGAGAAATCAAACTCTGACACATATCCATCGGAGTCAAAGTAAAATCTCTGGTTTATTGTCTAGTGTCCACACAGAATATACCCTCCTGGTGGGAGGTAACTAAAGGTGGTGCATTTTTATTGGTTACTGGGAAATAATAACAAGCATTCCATGGGTTAATCTTACACTTCCTTTCCATCAGACTGAAAGATATCAGTTTCACAGCACAGCTCCCTCCGCAGCCCCCTAACTCTACCTAGGTCCTTGGAATGAGCGCCTTCCCCCTCCCATCTTCAAGATAGAGGGAAAGCTGTGTGCGATCCTGGTACATCCAGGAACCAGGAGTTTTCTACTAAATGGTGACTGAGCAGTGTGTATAAAACAAGCAAATATCCATACTGTTTCAATAGTGCATATTTAGATATTTAGTTTAGGACCCCTACAGGGATCTTTGTCGATCCACTGACCGAATTGAGAATTTGTGAAATTATCCTGAGGGCCCTAAAATTGGGCATATTCTTTTTGTCATTAACAATGGGACCAACACAATGATGTGAATGTTATATGATTAGCCCAGTATTGAAGGTATACTTCTTGTATCCATGCCATAAGTAAATAACTTTAGGATATAAAATGTACAACGACTGCAGATCCTGTTCAAAAAAACTCATCACCATGCAGTCCATTGGAGTCATTTTTTTTTTTGCTGTTGTGGCATTTACCAGTTTCACAGGTTTAACTCATTTAGCTTTCTGTATCTTTCATTGTCATTATTACTACTATTATTATATTATTCATAATATGCTTCATTTATTCATTTTGTGCACTTTCTAATTACAATTTTGTATTCAATTTTCTGAACATGATTATAGGGGGAAGCCATCTTGCCTAAGACTGAATTCATACTAGCGTTTAGTCTGATGGATTCAGCACATTACTGAGCCGAACAGAGCCTACAGACCCCATAGACTGCATGCACAACTTTTGTCTCCGCTTCAAAGATCTTCCTCTGAGCGGAAACTTAACGGACCCCATTATAGTCTATGGGTCCCATAGACTCCATTCGGCTCAGTTATATGCCAAATCCATCCTTTCCATTCTCCTGCTCCTATAACTGAGAAGAAGAACGGAAAGGCTGAATGCTGATGTGAACTCAGCCTAAGCTGTTCTTAACAGCAATTAAGAAAATTGTTTTACTGCAACTACATGGGTCATAGACACAATGTCAGGAGGGGACCTCATTGATTTATATGGGAGAGCTTTCTAGGCATGCTCTGTGACCACCACAGAGGTCATTGTACAAGGAAAATATAGATAAGCTTTGTCAATCAGCTACACACAGAGGGGATATCTAGAGATGAGCAAATCGAAGTTGACGAAGTGGAATTCGATCAGAATTTCAGGAAAAATTCGATTTGTACCAAATCCGAATTTCCTCACGCTTCATGGTAAAGAATCAAATTTTTTCCTAAAATGGCTGCTGCACGTGTTAGGACATGGAGCAAAGAACTCTGGGAACGAGGGATTACCCACAATGCCATGCATGCAACCAATCAGCAGCCAGCCAGCCCCTGTGATGTCACAGCCATATAAATAGCCACAGCCCTCTTAGATTCAGCCATTTTCCAGTGTACTTAGTGCAGGGAGAGACGTCAGCAGGCACTAGGAAAAGTAGTAGAAAAGACTTTAAAACTTTTTTTGGGCTGAATAAAAATTCAGGGAAAGATCATTAGAAGTGTAGGGAAAGGGTAGGGAGAAATTATTCCATATAAAAGAACAGTGTACAATATGGGAGTGTACAGCCTGGGTAATAGGAGCAATCCTATTACACCTTGCTGCACTGACTGGGAATTCAAATTGCCATTATACTGCTGCTTTCAGGTTTGCAATAGATGATACCTCTGTAATTCCAGCAAACCTTTCTTGTTATTGGGGTGCAAGTGGTGTATGATACAGCCATTAACAGGGTGTATTACTAGGAAATATTTGTACATCTTATTAGCCGTTGTGTGGTGCAGTTATATGTTCTAAAGCATTTTGTTTTATTAGTGGAAAAAAAGGACTTATTTGACGTTGTGCGGTGAAGTGACAAAATTGCAGCCTTTCTTGGGGTATATTAATGAAAAAAAGGGCTTATTTGCATTCAGCGTTGCAGTTATATGTTCTAAAGCATTTTTTGTGGTGTATTAGTGGTAAAAAAGGCTTGTTAGCCGTTGTGTGGTGAAGTGACAAAATTGCAGCCTTTTTTGGGGTGTATTAGTGGAAAAAGAAAAAAAGTCTTATTAGCCGTTCAGCGGTGCAGTTATATGTTCTAAAGCCTTTTTTGGGGTATTAGTGGAAAAAAAAGTTACTGACCTAGAGGTGAAGGTGTTAGAGGCTCAGGGAGACATATCGGATTCTTGTCCCCCTGGGAAACTGTTTGTGCCATCAGAATTGCATCACAAGGTGTTTGAGGAACATCACTGTACGGTTCTTACGGGACACCCTGGGAGTAGATCCACTGCTGACCTCATCTCTAGTAGATTCTGGTGGCAGGGGTCGCGTAAGTGTGTTGAGGACTATGTGTCAGCCTATAGTACCTGTGCACGTGCTAAGGTGACACATACTTGGCCTTCTGGATCTCTACTTCCGTTGCCCATCCCGTCCAGACCATGGACTCACTTATCCATAGATTTAATCACTGATCTACCAAATTCTTCAGGAAAGACAGTTATTCTGGTGGTAGTTGATCGCTTTAGTAAAATGGTGCACTTTATAGCATTGCCGGTCCTACCTAATGCTAAAACACTTGCACAAGTGTTTATTGACAACATTGTGAAACTCCATGGCATTCCCTCTGATGTGGTCTCACATCGTGGGACTCCGTTTGTTTCCAGATTCTAGAAGGTGTTCTGTACTCAACTGGGGATACAACTGTCCTTTTTCTTCGGCTTTTTATCCTCAGTCGAACAGACAGACGGAGCGCACTAATCAGAGTCTGGAGATTTACTTGAGATGTTTTTTCTCTGAGAACTAGGAGGAGTGGTCTTCCTTTTTGTCTTTGGCTAAGTTTGCCATAAATAATTGTAGACAGGAGTCCACTGGTCAGTAGCTGTTTTTTGGGGCATATGGGTTTAACCCGCAGTTTGCCACATTTTCTGGTTCTGATACTTCTGGTATCCCTTAGGAGGAACATTTTTCATCATCATTGTCATGTATATGACAGAAAATTCTAAATAACTTGATGAATATGGGCAACAAGTATAAACATGTATTATACCCTATAAACGCCCAAAAAGAGCAGAAAAAGGCACAATCAAAAATTGTACAAATATATAAATGTTTATTAACAAATAAATGACAAATATACACAAGATTTGTGCAATAGAGAACCGCAGGAACAGACCCAGAAACCAACCACTGATGCTAGATAGCCCCCATGCAAATGAATAAGAGCTAAGTAATTAGCCAACGGTAGGGCTAGAGGTCAAGGTTAACCTCAAAAATTAAGGCCACATAACCATGCAATACACACAATCATAAACCGCTATAAAGCGTGAATAACATACCGTTAGCCATATTGAATCGGGGACCAGCACCAGTAGAGCAAGAACCCTCGACGCGCGTTTCGCACTTCGCTTCGTCAGGAGTATAAACGTGTGGCTGACAGAAAACGTATAAATGGTCCAGACCTAAGAGTAGGTGATTCTGTGTGGCTGTCCACAAGATACATTAAGTTGAAGGTACCTTTTTGGAAGTTCGGTCCAAGGTTTATTAGTCCATATAAGATACTGTACGTGGAACACTGGCATGTGAATAAGGCTTAACTCATGTCCTGTTTTTTAGTAATGGGATCAAAGTACTTACAAGTAAAATCAAGGCTGGAAGTTTCGCTTTGCTATCTTGTTATTCAAATAAAAGCAAATATTTGCAAATGTCACTACTTTACAATTGAGAAATAAACTCCAGGTCTAAGCTGCTGATGACATGACTTGAATGTTATATTTGATTAGGCCAATATTGATGGTGTACTACTTTTAGCCCTGCCTTAAACAACTTCAGGATACAAAAAAGGACAGCGACTGTGTAGAATTCATTAGTTGGGTTCAAAGTAACTGATCACCATGAAGCCCATAGGAGTCGTTGTCTTTGCTGTTGTGGCATTTGGCAGTTTCACAGGTTTAACTCCTTTAGCTTTCTATTTCTTTTCTTTATCTTTTATTGTATTGTTGTTGTCATTATTTCCATTATTACATTAGTCATTGTGTGCTTTATTTTTGCATTTATTTATTTTTCAGTGTTTTTGCTCTATGCACTGTTTATTATGTTGTATCAATTATTCAGTAATAATGTTATAATATTGAAATATTAAAATGTGTTCTAACTGCACTGTCTGTTCTCAAACCATACCATATGGTTTACCATAGTATATTTGTATTATTCAACCTACATTATATCTGATTTTATATCTCATTTTTTTTTGTCTTTTTTTTTTACATTTGATTTTTTAGGTATTATCTGTAATCCGGTTGATAGAGAGACGGAGATTGAGGTACACTTTTTTTTTAATTTCAATGATGTAAATGACAGTAAGCATCATATAATCTCTACATTACAGAGCTTTAATCATCAAAACATAATCACAAAATAATTCCTTGGTGGGAAACCTCCCCCCCCCCCCCCCTTCTGTGAGGATTGAAGGGGTCCCTGCAGTTTAACCACCACATTTCACACATTTATGGCATATCTAGTGGAAAATCTCTGGAAAACCTTTTAAATACTTTCTATGCTGGCCAGTGTACAGGATAAGATATATCCATACAATATTCCATAACTGAAGGGATGTCCGCTAATTAACAGAATGTTGCTACCATGAAACCAGGCAAAAGTAAGACAGAAGTACACTAGAACTTTTAGAAGTCTCATTTTTGCCTGTTTTTCAGGGCAGCAATAAGGAATACGTGACCCCCATTCCATGGTCCAAATGGACAAACAATCTTTCCCAATCAGGTATTTCGAAATATCCTACATATAACCCATACACATTTGTTGCTGGATTACTCCTTTCACACATAACCATAAATGGCAGTGGCATAACTAGAAATGACTGGGCCCCACAGCAAATTTTTGAATGGGGCCCCCTCCCCCAGTAAGTTTTTCACAACCCCTTCCTTTCATGCCGCCCCCTTTCCTGTGGCTAGTAAAGATCGCTCTCTCAGACCAGGCCCGGCAGCTGTTCCATCTGTTTTATACACTGTCTATACTGCCACTGTATATAATTGAATTGTATAATACTGTTAAGGGGCCCTGACAAAATCTTTTAGTACTTCTCCTCCTCTTGGATGGACCCCTTCTGGGTCAGGGCCCCAAAGCAACAGCTTCCCCTGCTTCCCCTATAGTTACACCCCTGAAAAAACGGGTTATACCATGATTTATGTAAAAGATGAAAATCTAGCACATGTCAGTGCCTTTTTAACAAAGGTAGAACCAGCACTGTACCTCACATGGATCCAGGGATCTCCACATTCACTGCTTCAATTGCTCTGCTAGATTATCATCAACCTGGCAGCTTAGAGGGTATGTCCTTTCTGCTGTAGTTCTCTCCCTGTAACTGCCACAGCTTCTCACAGACCATATAGCTGGAGGCAATTAAATATGGACTATGTGGGGAAGACTTTTAGGGAGCTCCGTCGGCGTGTTCTTGAACACATCAATGATATCAGAAAGAAGAAAAAATACCCCAATAGCTAATCACATGTGGGAACAGCATAGTGGGCATCTGAATTCATTGACATTCTCAGCTTTGGAATTAGTGAGACCCTCTCCTAGAAAGGGCGACTGGGACCGTAGAATCCTTTAAAAAGAGACAGAATGGATCTATAGATTCCGTTTCCAGTCGCCAAGGGGGTTGAATGATAATCTTACTTTTTCCTGTTTTATCTGACCCCCTGGTCTCTCATTATTCTTCTTTCCTTAAGTATGGCTAGCTCCATTTGATGATACCTCTCTCCTTTACTGTGTGTGATTAATACAGTAATAGTATTTATATATTAAATATTGACCCGCTTCCCCCTTTTTTTGTATGTCGTAATATCACAAAGTCATCTATAATGGCTCCGTGGGCGATATGGGTTGATGGGACTTTTTTATATCTCTCTAGGTGTCCCCTCTCCCATACAAATGGAAGGGTATAGGGATATTACCCTTTCAATATTTGCTACATTGTCCCCTAATATATGGAAGGGTACAGTTTTTCTATTTTCTTTATGCCTATTATAGAGTTCCTTTTTGTTATAGTACTTTCGTATTCTGTACCTCACGTGATCCAGGCATTGAGCGCGCCATCATCGCGCGAGTATGTCACGTGATCCTGGCTCTTTCGGTACAGCGAACTATGGAGTGATTTTTGGAATGTGTCATGTGTTTCACTTCAGTGTAGGTCTGAACCAGTGATAGAATGTTAGAAATATAGCCACGTTTGGCACATTATGCAAAGGTGACAGAGTTTGGGTTTTAGTCGAAGACAGATGCAGATGTAGCAAACGTGTCACTTAAGGCATAATGATTTTTTGGTGGCTCTTGATGGCATTCATTGGAGGCCTGACTATAAGTTGGTGTCGTTGGATGTGGAGAGCCTCTACACCCGCATCCCCCATGATGCGGGTGTGGAGGCTGTCACTGACATCCTGCGCAACATGAAAAAAGATGAGATATTCTGCGAGTTTGTAGAGGAATCTCTGTCGTTCATCTTGCAAAACAATGTCTTTAAATTTGGTGATGAGTGGTTCAGACAGCAAGTAGGGAGGGCCATGGGCACCCCTGTCTCGTGTACGTTCGCCAATATGTATTTGGCAAGATTAGAGGACAAATTTGTGTTCTCCACTTTGAACCCGTATGCACCGTTGATTAAGACATACATAAGATATGTGGACGATGTGTTTGTTGTCTGGGCTGGTACAGAGGAAGAATGTGGCGCATTTGTTCGCTATTTGAATGATAATTCCATGGGAATGGTTTTCACCCTCAATTTCGGGGGGTCCAGATTGGAATTTTTGGACGTGGCTGTCGTGGTGGAGGGCGACGGGTTGGTCACGGAGGGCTTTCGCAAGCCCACGGCGACCAACTCCTTGCTCCACCACGACAGTTACCACCCTAGGAGTGTCAAGAAATCAGTGTCTTTTGGACAGTTTATTAGGTTGCGGAGGATAAATGGAGACACAGCTATGTATCGTCAACAGGCCTGTGAGCTAAAAGAGAGATTGCTATCTAGAGGGTACCCAGAAAAAGATGTGGTTGAGGACATGAGGAGAGTGGAGGAGCAGTTTTCCCAACGGATGCTTCTACAGGGGACTCAAAGTAAACAGAGAATACAAGGGAGTTGTAGTAGACCTAATAGGTTTCCCATGACAGTTAAGTATAGCCCTATGGCAGAAAAAATCAGGTCTGTTATTCTAAATCACTGGGACATCCTGAAAAGGGACCCGATGTTAGCCCAGATCAGTACAGAAAAAACGTTGGTCTCGTTCCGGAGAACACACACGATTAGGAATAAGTTAGTACGTAGTAGGTTCATTACACCACGGAGTGAAGATTGGCTGTCAAAGAGTAAACCAGTGGGACATTTTAAATGTGGCAACTGCAATATGTGTAAATATGGCCTACAGAAGAAGGTGGTAGCCTTTGCTGGCCTGTACCACAGAATAAAAGAATTTATTAATTGTAGAAGCACCCACGTCGTATACGCTTTAGTGTGCGATTGTGGTTGCTTCTACATAGGAAAGACAAAAAGATGTCTGAATGAACGTATTAGAGAGCATGTGTCCTCCATAACCTCAGGAAAAGGTTGCCCACGGGTGATCGAGCACTATCGGGAAGTGCACTCTGGGGATCTGAAACCGCTACACTTTGTAGGATTGGAGACAGTCCGACCATTGCCTAGTGGGGGTGATAGACACCGCCTACTTTTGCAACGTGAGAGTAGGTGGATCCTCCGTACACAGGCTACGGGGCGTTTGGGACTCAATGAACGTGCCGACATGTCAGTTTTCTTATAAGTTCCAGCCGGGTATGTAGCGTTCTGTGGGGGTCTTTCTCTTTTGTAGTGTATTTTCTGCTTTGATAGCGGGTGGTTTCCACGAGTGTCTAAATGTGAAGCGAGTGGCGTCCAGGGTAGCTTGGCAACCCGGGACGCTAGCGCTTTAAATAGACGTCATCACTAGATGACCAGGTTGTGCAGTTTGAAGTGCGTGTGCGCGAAATAGCTATCGCTGCTCGTTTTTGTATGATACTCTGTCTATGCCCCCACCTTTGAAGTGCACCGCCGCGTGCTGAATAAAGCTTGGACATTATTTACCGCGGTGAGTGCCTCCTCTTCATTTTACTTTTGCTACACACGAATATAGCCACGTTTGGCATATTATGCAAAGGTGACAGAATTTGGGTTTCAGTCGAAGACAGATGCAGATGTAGCAAACGTGTCACTTAAGGCTTTAAATACACAGTTGCTGCAGACTTTAATTAGTTTTTAATGACTTTTGGTTTTTTAATTATCAATTTAAAGTTTGCTGCAACAGTGTATACAGTCTATTCAACATGTTGAATGTCAAGTTAAAGTCTGCTACATCTCTAATAATAAAAAGCTACACTTTTTCTGAATAAGGCCTCATGCACACGACCGTTGTTTGATTCCGTGTCCGTTGCTCCGTTTTTCGTGATTTTCTGCGGACCCATTGGTTTTCAATGGGTCCGTGGAAACCTCGGCAAATGCACCGTTTGTCCTCCACGTCCGTGGTCCGTGATTCCTGTCCGTCAAAAAAATATAACCTGTCCTATTCTTGTCCGTGAAAAACGGTTCACGGACCCATTCAAGTCAATGGGTCCGTGAAAAAATGCGCATGGCCATTTGTGTGTCATCCGTGTTCCGTGTACGTTTTTTTTGCGGATCCCTTGGCAGGCACTTGGGAAAAATTGTCAGCCTGTCTTTTGGTAAAATCTTTTGGGTCATGTCCGCTAAAAAAAACGGAAGACACACGGAAACACAACGGAAGGCAAAAACGGACATGGATCACTGAACAACGGAACCCCTTTTTGCTGACAGCATAAAAAAACGGTCGTGTGCATGTGGCCTAAAAAAAAATAAGTTATACAGCAGCCTACACTAAAAAATCACTTAGCTCCTAATATATGTGTATTTTCATTGCAATAATGCATTTTTGGTTTTGTTTGTGTTTAGATCTAGTAAAACAGATTATACATAAAATGTGCTAGCAAAATAGGCTGAGATCACACTTCAGTTATTTTGATCAGTTATTGTGAGCCAAAACCAGATGAGGGTCAAAAACACAGAATAGAGGCAATTTTTTCATTATACCTTGTCTCTGTTTAGGCTTCACTAGGGGTTTTGGCTCACAATAACTGATGGAAATAACTGATCGACTAACTGAAGTGTGAACTCAGCCATACTGATGTACTAGCTGTAAGCAAAATCAAAACTACTGAACAGAAAAACCGGCCTTGTTGCCAATAGCCATTTCGATTAGTATGAATGGGCAACATGAACAGTTTTTCTGTTAGATAATTTTGATAAACGAGGCCCAAAGTGTTTTGAACATCCAAATAAAGTGAAAATAGATCCGCGGCACTCACCATCATTGTATCTCGATAGAAAACATGACACATAACATCTGATTGGTTGCTATACATACATTTCCTTTGAAAAATATTAAAGTAATAAGTTGTCACACAATTGAACCTTAATTTTGTTACAATTGTATTCTGTGTTTTTTTTTGCACAGCCTAATTGTGATTTGTACAGTCCCATACCAGGAATTGGGCTGGCCTGCAACCGAATGTTTAAACCAGTGTGCGGCACAAATGGTCAGACCTACACAAACGAATGTGAGCTATGTTCTGACAAATTGTAAGTCACATTTACACATTAGGATATGTACTATTATTTTATGTGAAAACCAAGATTTCTTTTTACTGGTGTTTGCAGCGGTTTTTATCTTGCCAAATCCCTGCTGGGTCTTATTAGTCAATATGCTCAGGCAGGAAAAGGTAGCATGCGGCAAGGCTGGATACGATGGACTCCAGCAGACTGTTCCTCTGCCTAACAGCCTGCAGTAAAATTTTAGCATTAGTGTGCAACTACAGTTGTGTTCAAAATTATTCAACCCCCACTGAAATTGAGTGTTTTGGCCAGTTTGACATTGATTTTGATCATTTCAGTCATCTTGTTTGCAATTAATTTAAAGAGGCACTTGTAAGTCAGACAAATATAACATAACATTTATAATGAAATAACCACAAATGTCTTTTCTGTGCTCACATCATTATTAGTTTTATTCAACCCCCAAGTGACATTCAATCTTAGTACAACATCCTTTTCCAGTTATAACAGCTTTTAAACATGAAGCATAGCTTGACACAAGTGTCTTGCAGCGATCTACAGGTATCTTCGCCCATTCTTCATGGGCAAAAGCCTCCAGTTCAGTCACATTCTTAGGCTTGCGCGCTGCAACTGCTTTCTTTAAGTCCCACCAGAGGTTCTCAATCGGATTTAAGTCTGGTGACTGCGATGGCCACTTCAAAATGTTCCAGCCTTTAATCTGCAACCATGCTCTAGTGGACTTGGAGGTATGCTTGGGATCATTGTCCTGTTGAAAGGTCCAACGTCTCCCAAGCCTCAGGTTTGTGACGGACTGCATCACATTTTCATCCAATATCTCCTGGTATTGAAGAGAATTCATGGTACCTTGCACACGCTGCAGCTTCCCTGTACCTGTAGAAGCAAAACAGCCCCAAAGCATGATTGACCCCTCGCCATGCTTCACAGTAGGCAAGGTGTTCTTTTCTTCATAGGCCTTGTTCTTCCTCCTCCAAACATAGCGTTCATCCATGGGCCCAAACAGTTCTAATTTTGTTTCATCAGTCCACAGAACACTATCCCAAAACTTTTGTGGTTTGTCCACATGACTTTTGGCATACTGCAGTCGACTCTTCTTATTCTTTGGAGACAGCAAGGGGTGCGCCTGGGAGTTCTGGCATGGAGGTCTTCATTACGCAGTGTGCGCCTCATTGTCTGAGCTGAAACTTCAGTACCCGCATCTGACAAATCTTTTTCAGTTCCTCAGCAGTCACACGGGACTTTTCTCCACTTTGCGCTTCAGGTAGTGCACAGCAGTCAAAGTCAGCATCTTCTTTCTGCCACGACCAGGTAGCGTTTCAACAGTGCCCTTTGCCTTGAATTTGCGAATGATGCTTCCTATGGTGTCTCTTGGTATGTTTAACATCTTTGCAATCTTCTTATAGCCATTGCCCTTCCTGTGAAGAGAAATCACCTCTTCTCTTGTCTTCCTGGACCATTCTCTTGACTTCACCATGTTTGTAAACACACCAGTAAATGTCTAGAAGGAGCTGAGTATCACAGTCATTTTACATCTGCCTAATTGATGCTTATTTTGCTTGATTGCTGCTCCTTGACATCCACAGGGGTTATCAATACCTGATCGAAAACACTTGAATGAACCTCTGTTCTTAAGAGTGGTAGTCTTTAAGGGGTTGAATAATTGTGTCAATGAAGAAATCACAAAAAAAACATTTAATACTGTATTACAAAATCAATTGATGTCATTTTAGTTGCATTTGGTTCTTTAAAAAGTCCTTGTAAGATTTCATTCTGAACACAATTACAAATGTACACTAAATCCCCTAAAACCCTTTACAGCATTGGGGGTTGAATAATTTTGAACACAACTGTATACATAGCCTATTATCCTGCAAAGGTGCTACAAATGAGGGCAAAAGGCCATTATTAGGTACAAACTCAACTTCCCTCATTTTAAGGGCTCATTGACCCTTCTCCAGAAATCTAATAACTATAACTTGTAATATTATTACACTCCAGAAATACATCCAGACCCCTCTTGATCTCTTTTAGCGAAGTCACCATCACCACCTCCTCAGGCAGAGAGTTCCATAGTCTCACTGCTCTTATCGTAAAAAATCCTCTTCCATGTTCGTTTAGAAACATTCTGTCCTCCAGAAGCAGAGGATGTCATTTTCCCTCAGTCCAAGCATTCTCATTTTATATACTAACCTTTTATGTGGTACAGTGTCAAATGCTTTGGAGAGGTCCAGATATACGACATCCATTGATTCGCCGCGGTCAAGTCTAGAACTTACCTCCTCATAGAAACTGATTAAATTAGTTTGACAAGAACGATCCCTAATGAAGCCATGCTGATATGTCATTATTTGCTTATTTTCATTGAGGTACTCCAAGATAGCATTTCTTACAAAACCTTCAAACAGTTTACTCACAACAGATGTTAAATTTATCGGCCTATAGCTTCCAGGTTCTGTTTTTGGACCCCGTTTAAATATTGGCACCGCATTTTTATGCGCCAATCCTGTGGAACACTCCCTGTCAGTTTAGAGTTTTAAATATAAGAAATAAGGGTCTGGCTATGACATTACTTAAAGAGAACCTGTCACCAGGAAATTCCCTGATAAACCAGGCATGCTGCCTTGTAGGGCTCGCTCTGCTGAATATAATGATACCTTTCACTTGGTGATCTGTTGCTTTATTGTGGAGAAATATTACTTTTAATCCATATGCTAATGAGCTGATATGAGTCCAGTAGTTGATATGAGTCCAGCATTTTTTCTATTCAGAGCTGTAGCCCCTCCCCTATTTACTTCTTCAGTTGTAAAAGGGGCGTGGTTTAAAAAAAATGACCTGCATTATAGCCAATACAAGCCTTGCTGCCTTTCACTTTAAAGCCTAACTGCCATACCCACGGCGACATGTCCCTTATCAGCCATCATGTGCTTATCACCCCATGAATAAACTATCCCTTATTATAATTACTAACTTCAATAATATATTTCTCCCCCTTTTTTTACCTAAGCATTCCCTGTTATTCATTTTCCCTCCAGTTATTAAAATGAATGAATGATGTAATAAACCACGCCCCTTTTACAACTGAAGAAGTGAATAGGGGAGGGGCTACAGCTCTGAATAGAAAAAATGCTGGACTCATATCAACTGCTGGACTCAAATCAGCTCATTAGCATATGGATTAAAAGTACTTTTTCTCCACAATAAAGCACCAGATCACCAAGTGAAAGGTATCATTATATTCAGCAGAGTGAGCCCTACAAGGCAGCATGCCTGCTTTATCAGTGAATTTCCTGGTGACAGGTTCCCTTTAATTATCTTAGGATACAGGGGTGTATGCCATCTGGTCCCAGTGATTTGTTTATTTTAATCTTTTTAGGTTGCCGCTGTACTTCTTCCTGGTCAGACAGGGCACTTTTAATGGGGAATTTACGTTCACATTCTGTATTTCATCTAACAGTTTATTTCCTTCAGTGAATACAGTGGAGAAAAAATATATTTATACCGCAATACCGCAAGTCTAGTGTCCCAGCAGTGGCTGGCCAAGTCTAATAATGTCCGTCAAAGGATTTATTACTCCTTGGTAAAATTCAGTTGCCAAAATAGAAATACAGTAAATCTGGTGTTCCAGCTGTGACTGGACAAGTTTAATAGTATCCGTCAAAGGATAGATTTTGTTCTGGGGTGAAATTTAATTGCCAAAATAGCAATACCCTGAATCTGGTGTTCCAGCTGTGAATGGACAATTTCCCTAGTGTCCGTCAAAGGATATATTACTTTCTGGGGTAATAGTCAGTAACAAAAATAGAAATACAGCAAATCTGGTGTTCCAGCTGTTGAAGGCCTAGTTTAAATATGTCCGTAAAAAGGTATATTTTTTTTCTGGGGTGAAATTTAATTGCCAAAATAGCAATACCCTGAATCTGGTGTTCCAGCTGTGACTGGACAATTTTCCTATTGTCCGTGTAAGGATATATTATTTTCTGGGGTGAAATACAGTTGCAAAAATAGAAAAACCGTAAATCTGGGGTTCCAGCTGTGGCTGGACAAGTTTAATAGTGTCTGGCAAAGGATATATTTTGCTCTTGGGTGACATTCAATTGCCAAAATAGCAATACCATAAATCAGTGGTTTCAGCTTTAGCTGGCCAAGTTTAATAGTGTCTGTCACAGGATAGATTTTGTTCTGGGGTGAAATTTAATTGCCAAAATAGCAATACCCTGAATCTGGTGTTCCAGCTGTTACTGGACAATTTTCATAGTGTCCGTCAAAGGATATATTACTTTCTGGGGTAATAGTCAGTAACGAAAATAGAAATACAGCAAATCTGGTGTTCCAGTGTTGCAGGCCTAGTTTAACACTGTCCGTAAAAGGGTATATTTTCTTCTGGGGTGAAATTTAATTGCCAAAATAGCAATACCCTGAATCTGGTGTTCCAGCTGTTGCAGGCCTAGTTTAAATATGTCCGTAAAGGGTATATTTTTTTCTGGGGTGAAATTTAATTGCCAAAATAGCAATATCCTGAATCTGGTGTTCCAGCTGTGACTGGACAATTTCCTAATGTCCGTGAAAGGATATATTATTTTCTGGGGTAAAATACAGTTGCAAAAATAGAAATACCAGTAAATCTGGTGTTCCAGCTGTGGCTGGACAAGTTTAATAGTGTCCGGCAAAGGATATATTTTGTTCTTGGGTGACATTCAATTGCCAAAATAGCAATACCATAAATCATTGGTTTCAGCTTTAGCTGGCCAAGTTTAATAGTGTCTGTCACAGGATAGATTTTGTTCTGGGGTGAAATTTAATTGCCAAAATAGCAATACCCTGAATCTGGTGTTCCAGCTGTTACTGGACAATTTCCCTAGAGTCCGTCAAAGGATATATTATTTTATGGGATGAAAGTCAGTAGCAAAAATAGAAATACAGTAAATCTGGTGTTCCAGTTGTGACTGGACAAGTTTCATAGTGTTCGGCAAAGGATAGATTTTGTTCTGGGGTGAAATTCAATTGCCAAAATAGCAATACCATAAATCAGTGGTTTCAGCTGTGGCTGGCCAAGTCTAATAGTGTATGGCAAATGATTTATTATTTTCTGCGGGGAAATTCAGTTGCAAAAATAGAAATACAGTAAATATGTTGTTCCAGCTGTTGCAGGCCTAGTTTAAATCTGCCCGTAAAAGAGTATATTTTTTTTTTCTGGGGTGAAATTTACTTGCCAAAATAGCAATACCTTGAATCTGGTGTTCCAGCTGTTGCAGGCCCAGTTTAAATCTGTCCATAAAAGGGTATATTTTTTTCTAGTGTGAAATTTAATTGCCAAAATAGCAATACCGTAAATCTGGTGTCCCAGCAGTGGCTGGCCAAGTCTAATAGTGTCCGTCAAAGGATTTATTATTTTCTGCTTTGAAATTCAGTTGCCAAAATGGAAATACAGTAAATCTGGTGTTCCAGCTATGACTGGACAAGTTTAATAGTATCAGTCAAAGGACAGATTTTGTTGTGGGGTGAAACTTAATTGCCAAAATAGCAATATCCTGAATCTGGTGTTCCAGCTGTGACTGGACAATTTCCCTAGTGTCCGTCAAAGGATATATTATTTTATGGGGTGAAAGTCAGTATCAAAAATAGAAATACAGTAAATCTGATGTTCCAGCTCTTGCAGGTCTAGTTTAAATTTGTCCGTAAAAGGCTATATTTTTTTCTGGGGTAAAATTGAATTGCCAAAATAGCAATACCCTGACTCTGGTGTTCCAGCTGTGAATGGACAATTTCGCTAGTGTCCGTCAAAGGATATATTATTTTCTGGGGTGAAATACAGTTGCAAAAATAGAAATACCATAAATCTGGTGTTCCAGCTGTGGCTGGACCAGTTTAATAGTGTCCGGCAAAGGATATATTTTGTTCTTGGGTGAAATTCAATTGCCAAAATAGCAATACCATAAATCTGTGGTTTCAGCTGTGGCTGGTCAAGTTTCATAGTTTCCGTCACAGGATAGATTTTGTTCTGGGGTGAAATTTAATAGCAAAAAAAGGAATACCGTGAATCTGTTGTTCCAGCTGTGACTGGACAATTTCCCTAGTGTCCGTCAAAGGATATATTATTTTCTGGGATGAAAGCCAGTAGTAAAAATAGAAATACAGTAAATCTGGTGTTCCAGCTGTGGCTGGACAAGTTTAATAGTGTCTGGCAAAGGATAGATTTTGTTCTGGGATGAAATTCAATTGCCAAAATAGCAATACCATAAATCAGTGGTTTCAGCTGTGGCTGGCCAAGTTTAATAGTATCCGTCAAAGGATAGATTTTATTGTGTGGTGAAACTTAATTGCCAAAATAGCAATGTCCTGAATCTGGTGTTCCAGCTGTGACTGGACAATTTCCCTAGTGTCCGTCAAAGGATATATTATTTTCTGGGGTGAAAGTCAGTATCAAAAATATAAATACAGTAAATCTGGTGTTCCAGCTGTTGCAAGCCTAGTTTTAATTTTTTTCTTAAAAGGGAATATTTTTTTCTGGGGGGAAACTTAATTGCCAAAATAGCAATATCCTGACTCTGGTGTTTCAGTTGTGACTGGACAATTTCCCTAGTGTCCGTCAAAGGATATATTATTTTCTGGGGTGAAATACAGTTGCAAAAATAGAAATACCGTAAATCTGGTGTTCGAGCTGTGGCTGGACAAGTTTAATAGTGTCCGTCAAAGGATTTATTATTTTCTGTGGTGAAATTCAGTTGCGAAAATAGAAATACAGTAAATCTGGTGCTCCAGCTGTGACTGGACAAGTTTAATAGTATCCGTCAAAGGATAGATTTTGTTCTGGGGTGAAATTCACTTGCCAATATAGCAATACCCTGAATCTTGTTCCAGCTGTTGCAGACCAAGTGTTATTCTGTCTGTAAAAGGGTATATTACACTCAGCGTGCATCTCCAAGTATATTTCTTTCCGTAAAAGGGTATATTACAAAAAGTGTTACATTACAATTGCTGAAAGCATAATCCTGTAAATCTGCACGCACTATTGTGCATCTCATAGTGTATTTCTGTCCGTAAAAGGGTATATTACACTCAAGGTGTATATACCAGTGCTGAGAGGGTCATCCTCAATAACTTTACACGCTACCGTGCATCTCCAAGTGTATTTCTGTCCGTTAAAGGGTATATTACACAAAGTGTTAAAATACAATTGCTGAAAGCATAATCCTACATATTTTTTCACATGCTACTGTGCATCTCCAAGTGTAAATCTGTCCATAAAAGGATACATTCCATCCAGGGCCTAAATACTAGGCCCTACAATTGATATTCCCCAAAATCAGTGGTTACTGATGTGCCTGGATTAGAGTAATACGGTACATAAATAATATGCAGATAGTGTTAGGTGTCTGTAAAAAAAGGCCTGAATTTGATATCAATACATTGGGCCAAATATTTTTTTTCTTATTGTGGTGCTTAGTGAACGGTAACAATGAGGAAAACATCTAGTAATGGACGCGGACGAGGTCGTGGTGGTGTCATTGGGCCCTCTGGTGCTGGGAGAGGACGTGGCTATTCTGCCACAGCCACACGTCCTAGTGAACCAACTACCTCAGGTTCCAGTACCCGCCAGAATTTACAGCGATATTTGGTGGGGCCCAATGCCGTTCTAAGGATGGTAAGGCCTGAGCAAGTACAGGCTCTAGTCAATTGGCTGGCTGACAGTGGATCCAGCACATTCACAACATTATCTCCCACCCAGTCTTCTGCAGAAAGCACACAGGTGGCGCCTGAAAACCAAGCCCATCAGTTTGTTACATCACCCCCATGTATCAGGGAAACTGTCAGAGCCTCAAGTTATGCAGCAGTCTCTTATGCTGTTTGAAGACTCTTCTGGCAGGGTTTTCCAAGGGAATCCACCTAGCCATTCCCAGTAGTGGAAGACATAGAATGCACTGATGCACAACCACTTATGTTTCCTGATGATGAGGACATGGGATTACCAACTCATGGGAGTCCGCACGTCTCTGTTGATGACGAAACACAGGTGCCAACTGCTGCGTCTTTTTGCAGTGTGCAGACCGAACAGGAGGTCAGGGAGGAAGACTGTGTGGAAGACGATGCAGGGGACGATGAGGTCCTAGACCCCACATGGAATGAAGGTCGTGCCACTGACTTTCATAGTTCAGAGGAAGAGGCAGTGGTGAGACCGAGCCAACAGCGTAGCAAAAGATTGAGCAGGGGGTAAAAGCAGAACAGCCGCCGCCAAGAGAGTTCGCCTGCTACTGGCCACCGCCACCAGGGACCGAGCACCCCAAAGGCAGCTTCAAGGAGTTCCTTGGCATGGCACTTCTTTAAACAATGTGCTGATGACAAGACCCGAGTGGTTTGCACACTGTTTTATCAGAGCCTGAAGCGAGGCATTAACGTTCTGAACCTTAGCACAACCTGCATGACCAGGCATCTACATGCAAAGCATGAACTGCAGTGGAGTAAACACCTTAAAAACAAGGAACTCAATCAGGCTCCCCCTGCTCCCTCTTCTGCTGCTGCCTCGGCCTCTTCCTCCGCCTTGGGAGGAATGTTGGCACCTGCCACCCATCCAACAGAGGATGTGCCAACGACACCACCATATGCATCACCAATAGTGTTGAGCGAACAGTTCGAGCATCGTTCGGGTTCGTACCGAATTTTGGGGTGTCCGGGACCCGGACCCGAACCCGGACATTTTCAAAAAAGTTCGGGTTCGGGTTCGTCGTTCGGCATGTATTTAGGCGCATTTTGAAAGGCTGCAAAGCAGCCAATCAACATGCATCATACTACTTGCCCTAAGATGCCATCGCAGCCATGCCTACTATTGGCAAGGCTGTGATTGGCCGAGTGCAGCATGTGACTCAGCCTCTTTATAAGCTTGTGCGCACGTCGGGACGTGCTCACTCCCGATGTGAATAGAACAGGGATAGACGCAGCTGATGCTAGGGCGAGAATAGGCAGGGATAATTGAATAACTGGAAGCAAATTTCTCTCCTCCACCTGTGATTCATCTGAACAACTGCAGCTGAGCTGCTTTTTGATAGGGATTGGCTATTTTTAGAGTGGCCAGAGTGATTTTTCCATCCACATGTACCTGGGCTGACCGCCGGCCGCCATTTTGCGACTTGTAGTGCTGCAGCAGAAGCTGCCACAGTGTGCATTCCAAAGCTCCAAACAAGTCAGACATCTACACCTGGGATTCAGACCAATAGCGATTTAGCAGCACAGTCCAAGGCTATTTTTTTAAAGGTTGTGCAGACCATTTTGTGGCACATGTTACTGGGCTGATAGGCGGCGGCCATCTTGGGACTAGTGCTGCAGCACAATCTCTCCCAACGTCCATTAATCACTTGTAATAGTGGTCTGTGCCATAGAAATCCTACATCAGGGACTTGGGTGTGCTTGTGTCACCCCTACTAATACCAGTCCACCTGTAATCCATACAGTCAAAAGACTGAAAGTATTCCAGTGAGGGAATTTTTTTTTATTTAAAAAAGGCCAAGTTAGTTTATCTGGCGTTCAATATACTAGATACAGTTAGGCCCATGCGTTTCATACATCTGGAATTAGCAAATTAATGTGCTGGGGTTGGGAAAACATATATGTACCCATACTAGAATCTGTCAAAGAAAGCGGTACTCACATATAACAGTCATTCCATCTGTAATCCATACAGTCAAAAGACTGAAAGTATTCCAGTGAGGGAATTTTTTTTTATTTAAAAAGGCCAAGTTAGTTTATCTGGCGTTCAATATACTAGATACAGTTAGGCCTGCGTTTCATACATCTGGAATTAGCAAATTAATGTGCTGGGGTTGGGAAAACATATATGTACCCATACTAGAATCTGTCAAAGAAAGCGGTACTCACATATAACAGTCATTCCATCTGTAATCCATACAGTCAAAAGACTGAAAGTATTCCAGTGAGGGATTTTTTTTATTTAAAAAAGGCCAAGTTAGTTTATCTGGCGTTCAATATACTAGATACAGTTAGGCCTGCGTTTCATACATCTGGAATTAGCAAACTAATGTGCTGGGGTTGGGAAAACATATATGTACCCATACTAGAATCTGTCAAAGAAAGCGGTACTCACATGTAACAGTCATTCCATCTGTAATCCATACAGTCAAAAGACTGAAAGTATTCCAGTGAGGGAATTTTTTTATTTAAAAAGGCCAAGTTAGTTTATCTGGCGTTCAATATACTAGATACAGTTAGGCCTGCGTTTCATACATCTGGAATTAGCAAACTAATGTGCTGGGGTTGGGAAAACATATATGTACCCATACTAGAATCTGTCAAAGAAAGCGGTACTCACATATAACAGTCATTCCATCTGTAATCCATACAGTCAAAAGACTGAAAGTATTCCAGTGAGGGAATTTTTTTATTTAAAAAGGCCAAGTTAGTTTATCTGGCGTTCAATATACTAGATACAGTTAGGCCTGCGTTTCATACATCTGGAATTAGCAAACTAATGTGCTGGGGTTGGGAAAACATATATGTACCCATACTAGAATCTGTCAAAGAAAGCGGTACTCACATATAACAGTCATTCCATCTGTAATCCATACAGTCAAAAGACTGAAAGTATTCCAGTGAGGGAATTTTTTTATTTAAAAAAGGCCAAGTTAGTTTATCTGGCGTTCAATATACTAGATACAGTTAGGCCTGCGTTTCATACATCTGGAATTAGCAAATTAATGTGCTGGGGTTGGGAAAACATATATGTACCCATACTAGAATCTGTCAAAGAAAGCGGTACTCACATATAACAGTCATTCCATCTGTAATCCATACAGTCAAAAGACTGAAAGTATTCCAGTGAGGGAATTTTTTTATTTAAAAAAGGCCAAGTTAGTTTATCTGGCGCTCAATATACTAGATACAGTTAGGCTCATGCTTTCATACATCTGGAATTAGCAAACTAATGTGCTGGGGTTGGGAAAACATATATGTACCCATACTAGAATCTGTCAAAGAAAGCGGTACTCACATATAACAGTCATTCCATCTGTAATCCATACAGTCAAAAGACTGAAAGTATTCCAGTGAGGGAATTTTTTTATTTAAAAAGGCCAAGTTAGTTTATCTGATGCTCAATATACTAGATACAGTTAGGCCTATGCTTCATACATCTGGAATTAGCAAACTAATGTGCTGGGGTTGGGAAAACATATATGTACCCATACTAGAATCTGTCAAAGAAAGCGGTACTAACATATAACAGTCATTCCATCTGTAATCCATACAGTCAAAAGACTGAAAGTATTCCAGTGAGGGAATTTTTTTTTATTTAAAAAGGCCAAGTTAGTTTATCTGGCGTTCAATATACTAGATACAGTTAGGCTCATGCGTTTCATACATCTGGAATTAGCAAATTAATGTGCTGGGGTTGGGAAAACATATATGTACCCATACTAGAATCTGTCAAAGAAAGCGGTACTCACATATAACAGTCATTCCATCTGTAATCCATACAGTCAAAAGACTGAAAGTATTCCAGTGAGGGAATTTTTTTAATTTAAAAAGGCCAAGTTAGTTTATCTGGCGCTCAATATACTAGATACAGTTAGGCCTATGCTTTCATACATCTGGAATTAGCAAATTAATGTGCTGGGGTTGGGAAAACATATATGTACCCATACTAGAATCTGTCAAAGAAAGCGGTACTCACATATAACAGTCATTCCATCTGTAATCCATACAGTCAAAAGACTGAAAGTATTCCAGTGAGGGAATTTTTTTATTTAAAAAGGCCAAGTTAGTTTATCTGGCGTTCAATATACTAGATACAGTTAGGCCTGCGTTTCATACATCTGGAATTAGCAAACTAATGTGCTGGGGTTGGGAAAACATATATGTACCCATACTAGAATCTGTCAAAGAAAGCGGTACTCACATATAACAGTCATTCCATCTGTAATCCATACAGTCAAAAGACTGAAAGTATTCCAGTGAGGGAATTTTTTTATTTAAAAAAGGCCAAGTTAGTTTATCTGGTGCTCAATATACTAGATACAGTTAGGCCTATGCTTTCATACATCTGGAATTAGCAAACTAATGTGCTGGGGTTGGGAAAACATATATGTACCCATACTAGAATCTGTCAAAGAAAGCGGTACTCACATATAACAGTCATTCCATCTGTAATCCATACAGTCAAAAGACTGAAAGTATTCCAGTGAGGGAATTTTTTTATTTAAAAAGGCCAAGTTAGTTTATCTGGCGTTCAATATACTAGATACAGTTAGGCCTATGTTTCATACATCTGGAATTAGCAAATTAATGTGCTGGGGTTGGGAAAACATATATGTACCCATACTAGAATCTGTCAAAGAAAGCGGTACTCACATATAACAGTCATTCCATCTGTAATCCATACAGTCAAAAGACTGAAAGTATTCCAGTGAGGGAATTTTTTTATTTAAAAAGGCCAAGTTAGTTTATCTGGCGTTCAATATACTAGATACAGTTAGGCCTGCGTTTCATACATCTGGAATTAGCAAACTAATGTGCTGGGGTTGGGAAAACATATATGTACCCATACTAGAATCTGTCAAAGAAAGCGGTACTCACATATAACAGTCATTCCATCTGTAATCCATACAGTCAAAAGACTGAAAGTATTCCAGTGAGGGAATTTTTTTTATTTAAAAAGGCCAAGTTAGTTTATCTGGCGTTCAATATACTAGATACAGTTAGGCCTGCGTTTCATACATCTGGAATTAGCAAACTAATGTGCTGGGGTTGGGAAAACATATATGTACCCATACTAGAATCTGTCAAAGAAAGCGGTACTCACATATAACAGTCATTCCATCTGTAATCCATACAGTCAAAAGACTGAAAGTATTCCAGTGAGGGAATTTTTTTATTTAAAAAGGCCAAGTTAGTTTATCTGGCGTTCAATATACTAGATACAGTTAGGCTCATGCTTTCATACATCTGGAATTAGCAAACTAATGTGCTGGGGTTGGGAAAACATATATGTACCCATACTAGAATCTGTCAAAGAAAGCGGTACTCACATATAACAGTCATTCCATCTGTAATCCATACAGTCAAAAGACTGAAAGTATTCCAGTGAGGGAATTTTTTTATTTAAAAAGGCCAAGTTAGTTTATCTGGTGCTCAATATACTAGATACAGTTAGGCCTGCGTTTCATACATCTGGAATTAGCAAACTAATGTGCTGGGGTTGGGAAAACATATATGTACCCATACTAGAATCTGTCAAAGAAAGCGGTACTCACATATAACAGTCATTCCATCTGTAATCCATACAGTCAAAAGACTGAAAGTATTCCAGTGAGGGAATTTTTTTTATTTAAAAAAGGCCAAGTTAGTTTATCTGGCGCTCAATATACTAGATACAGTTAGGCCTATGTTTCATACATCTGGAATTAGCAAATTAATGTGCTGGGGTTGGGAAAACATATATGTACCCATACTAGAATCTGTCAAAGAAAGCGGTACTCACATATAACAGTCATTCCATCTGTAATCCATACAGTCAAAAGACTGAAAGTATTCCAGTGAGGGGATTTTGCTTATAAAAATAATATATTTCATTGTGGTGCGAGTTGAATCGCAACAATGAAGAAAATACTATTAAGGGACGAGGACGCGGTCGTGGTGGTGTCCGTGGAGCCTCTGTTGCTGGTAGAGGACGTGGCCGTTCGGCCCCAGGCGCACACAGTAGGGAACGAACTCCCTCAACTAGCCGGCAGAATGTACCGCAATATCTCGTGGGGCCCAATGCCGCTCTTAGGATGGTAAGGCCTGAGCAGGTACAGGCATTAATCGATTGGGTGGCCGACAGTGCTTCCAGCACGTTCACCACATGGTCTTCCACCCAGTCTTCTGCGGAAAGCGCACAGGTGGCACCTGAAAACCAAGCCCATCAGTCTGTCACATCACCCCCAAGCATATCAGGGAAACGGTCTGAGCCACAAGTTATGCAGCAGTCTCTTCTTCTGTTTGAAGACTCTGCTTCCAGGGTTTCCCAGGGGCGTCCACCTAGCCCTTCCCCAGTGGAGGAAGACATACCATGCACTGACGCACAACCACTTATGTCTCCAGATGAAGAGGACATGGGAATACCACCTCATCGGAGTCCGCACGTCTCTGATGATGACGAAACACAGGTGCCCACTGCCGCGTCTTTTGCAGTGTGCAGACTGAACAGGAGGAGGTCAGGGAGGGAGACTGGGTGGAAGACGATGCAGAGGACGATGAGGTCTTAGACCCCACATGGACTGAAGGTCGTGGCGATGACTTTCACAGTTCAGAGGAAGAGGTAGTGGTGAGACCGAGACAACAGCGAAGCCAAAGAGGGAGCAGGGGGCCAAAGCAGACGAGCCGCCGCCCCAGAGTTCGCCTGCTACTGGACATCGCCAACAGGGACCCAGCCCCACAAAGGCAGCTTCAAAGAGTTCCCTGGCATGGCACTTCTTAAACAATGTCCTACCGACAAGACCCGAAAGTGACTTGCACGCTCTGCCATCAGAGCCTGAGGCGAGGCATTAACGTTCTGAACCTCAGCACAACCTGCATGACCAGGCATCTACATGCAAAGCATGAACTGCAGTGGGGTACACACCTTAAAAACCAGGCACTCGCTGAGGCTCCCCTGCTCCCTCTACCGCTGCTGCCTCGGCTTCCGCCTCGAGAGGAATGTTGCCACCTGCCGAGCAGCAAACAGAGGATGTGCCACCGACACCACCACCACCGCCACCGTCAACTAGCGCCTCCACTATATCACACAGCAGCGTTCAGCTCTCAATATCTCAAACCTTAGAGAGGAAGCGCAAATTCCCCGAGTCACCCTCGAGCCCTTGGCCTGAACGCCAGCATTTCTAAACTGCTGGCCTTTGAAATGCTGTCATTCCGGCTGGTGGACACAGACAGCTTCAAACAGCTGATGGCCATGGCTGTCCCGCAGTATGTGGTTCCCAGCCGCCACTACTTCTCCAAGACAGCCGTGCCTTCCTGCACATGCAAGTGTCCGATAAAATCAAGTGTGCACTGCGCAACGCCATTTGTGGCAAGGTCCACCTAACCACAGATACGTGGACCAGTAAGCACGGCCAGGGACGCTATATCTCACTAACTGCACACTGGATGAATGTAGTGGCGGCTGGGCCCCCGGCGGACAGTTCCTTGGCGCACGTCCTTCCGCCCCTAGGATCGCAGGGCATCATTCTCTGCCTCCTGTAGCCTCCTCCTCCTACTCGGCTTCCTCCTCCACTGCTTCCACCAGCTCATCCGGTCAGCCACACACCTTCACCACCAACTTCAGCACAGCCCGGGTAAACGCCAGCAGGCCATTCTGAAACTCATATGTTTGGGGACAGGCCCCACACCGCGCAGGAGTTGTGGCGGGGTATTGAACAACAGACCGACGAGTGGTTTCTGCCGGTGGGCCTCAAGCCAGGCCTGGTGGTATGCGATAATGGGCGAAATCTCGTGGCAGCTCTGGGACTAGCCGGTTTGACGCACATCCCTTGCCTGGCGCATGTGCTGAACTTGGTGGTGCAGAGGTTCATTCACCACTACCCCAACATGTCAGAGCTGCTGCATAAAGTGCGGGCCGTCTGTGCGCGCTCCGCCGCTCACATCCTGCCGCTGCTCGCCTGTCTGCGCTTACAGCGGAACTTCGGCCTTCCCGCCACCGCCTCATATGCGACGTGCCCACCCGGTGGAACTCCACCTTGCACATGCTGGAGAGACTGTGCGAGCAGCAGCAGGCCATAGTGGAGTTTCAGCTGCAGCACGCCGTGGCCAGTCGTACTCGCCGAACAGCACCACTTCACCACCAATGATTGGGCCTCCATGCGAGACCTGTGTGCCCTGCTGCGCTGTTTCGAGTACTCCACCAACATGGCCAGTGGCGATGACACTGTTATCAGCGTTACAATACCACTTCTATGTCTCCTTGAGAAAACACTTAGGGCAATGATGTTAGAGGAGGTGGCCCAGGTGGAGGAGGAGGAGGAGGATGAGGGCTCGTTTCTAACACTTTCGGGCCAGTCTGTTCGAATTGGCTCAGAGGGAGGTTTGTTTAAGCAGCAGAGGACAGGTTCACAAGTCGCCAGCCAAGGCACTGTACTGGAGGACGAGGAGGATGAGGAGGAGGAGGTGGAGGGGGACGAGGATGACGCAAGTTCACAGCGGGGTGGCAGCCCAGGCCCATCACTGGTGCGTGGCTGGGGGATACGGTGGACGATGACGATACGCCTCCCACAGAGGACAGCTTGTCCTTACCCATGGGTAGCCTGGCCCACATGAGCGAATATATGCTCCAATGCCTGCGCAACGACAGCAGAGTTGCCCACGCTTTAACGTGTGCAGACTACTGGGTGGCCACCCTGCTGGATCCCCGGTATAAAGACAATGTGCCCACTTTAATTCCTGAACTGGAGCGCGACCGTAAGATGCGCGAGTACAAGCGCACGCTGATAGAGGCGCTCTGAGAGCATTCCCACATGTCACAGGGGAACAGGTGGAAGGTGAAGGCAGAGGAGTGGCAAGAGGTCGCCAACGCAGCTGTGTCACGGCCAGCTCATCTGAGGGCAGGGTTAGCATGGCAGAAATGTGGAAAAGTTTTGTCTCCACGCCACAGCTATCTGCACCGACACCTGATACGGAACGTGTTAGCAGGAGGCAGCATTTCACTAACATGGTTGAACAGTATGTCTGCACACTCTCCACATCCTGACGGATGGTTCGGCCCCATTCAACTACTGGGTTTCAAATTGTCCACGTGGCCAGAGTTAGCATGTTATGCCTTGAGGTGCTTTCCTGCCCGGCGGCCAGCGCTTTATCTGAACGCGTATTCAGCACGGCAGGGGGCGCCATTACTGACAAGCGCAGCCGCCTGTCCACAGCCAACGTGGACAAGCTGACCTTCATAAAGATGAACCAGGCATGGATCCCACAGGACCTGTCCCTCCCTTGTGCAGAGTAGTCCTTATTAACTGCCTAAAACATGTCTTGTTGTGCTACGGGCCACTTCTTTATTTGATACAAATTTTATGAAACCCACAGTTGAATGAAACTCTTCTCTGTCTGGGCGCCGGGCCTAACCAGATGAAAGTGGCCGGTTAAACTAACGGGTGACATGAAGCCATAACCTCTGCCATGCTACCTCTGTCTTCTGTCTGGGTGCTGAGGCCTAAGTCAAATAAAGCGGTCTTCTGCTGTGCTGGGGATATGAAGCTAATCTCTGACCTCTCTCCTCTGTCTGGGTCCAAAGGCCTAAATCACTGAAAGAGGCCTTCTCCTGTGGTGTGTGATATGATGCCAGAATATGTGCTGTGGGGCCTCTCTCTCTTCCTGGGTGCAGGGGTCAAATAAACTAAATTGTGGCCTACTCCTGTGGTGGTTGATATGATGCCTGATTCTCTGATGTGGAACCTCTCTCCTCTGTTTGGGTGAAGGGGTCAAAGTAACTAAATGGTGGCTTCTCCTGTGGTGGCTGATATGATGCCAGAATATGTGCTGTGGGGCCTCTCTCCTCTTCCTGGGTGCAGGGGTCAAAGTAACTCAATGGTGGCTTCTCCTGTGGTGGCTGATATGATGCCAGAATATGTGCTGTGGTGCCTCTCTCCTCTTCCTGGGTGCAGGGGTCAAAGTAACTAAATGGTGGCTTCTCCTGTGGTGGTTGATATGATGCCTGATTCTCTGCTGTGAAACCTCTCTCCTCCATCTGGGTGTAGGGGTCAAAGTCTTTCAAAGTCGCCTTCTCCTGTGCTGATTGATATGAAGCTGATGGTTGTGCCATCTGACATGGTTGCCGGGTCCCATTAAATTGGGGCCTACTCCTGTGGTGGGTGATCTAAATGCCTGATTCTCTGCTGTGTAACCTCTCTCCTCCGTCTGGGTGTAGGGGTCAAAGTAACTAAATGGTGGCCTACTCCTGTGGTGGGTAATATGATGCCTGGTTCTCTGCTGTGGGACCTCTCTCCTCTGTCTGGGTCCAAAGGCCTAAATCACTGAAAGAGGCCTTCTCCTGTGGTGTGTGATATGATGCCAGAATATGTGCTGTGGGGCCTCTCTCCTCTTCCTGGGTGCAGGGGTCAAATAAACTAAATTGTGGCCTACTCCTGTGGTGGTTGATATGATGCCTGATTCTCTGATGTGGAACCTCTCTCCTCTGTTTGGGTGAAGGGGTCAAAGTAACTAAATGGTGGCTTCTCCTGTGGTGGCTGATATGATGCCAGAATATGTGCTGTGGGGCCTCTCTCCTCTTCCTGGGTGCAGGGGTCAAAGTAACTCAATGGTGGCTTCTCCTGTGGTGGCTGATATGATGCCAGAATATGTGCTGTGGTGCCTCTCTCCTCTTCCTGGGTGCAGGGGTCAAAGTAACTAAATGGTGGCTTCTCCTGTGGTGGTTGATATGATGCCTGATTCTCTGCTGTGAAACCTCTCTCCTCCATCTGGGTGTAGGGGTCAAAGTCTTTCAAAGTCGCCTTCTCCTGTGCTGATTGATATGAAGCTGATGGTTGTGCCATCTGACATGGTTGCCGGGGTCCCATTAAATTGGGGCCTACTCCTGTGGTGGGTGATCTAAATGCCTGATTCTCTGCTGTGTAACCTCTCTCCTCCGTCTGGGTGTAGGGGTCAAAGTAACTAAATGGTGGCCTACTCCTGTGGTGGGTAATATGATGCCTGGTTCTCTGCTGTGGGACCTCTCCTCTGTCTGGGTCCAAAGGCCTAAATCACTGAAAGAGGCCTTCTCCTGTGGTGTGTGATATGATGCCAGAATATGTGCTGTGGGCCTCTCCTCTTCCTGGGTGCAGGGGTCAAATAAACTAAATTGTGGCCTACTCCTGTGGTGGTTGATATGATGCCTGATTCTCTGATGTGGAACCTCTCTCCTCTGTTTGGGTGAAGGGGTCAAAGTAACTAAATGGTAGCTTCTCCTGTGGTGGCTGATATGATGCCAGAATATGTGCTGTGGGGCCTCTCTCCTCTTCCTGGGTGCAGGGGTCAAAGTAACTCAATGGTGGCTTCTCCTGTGGTGGCTGATATGATGCCAGAATATGTGCTGTGGTGCCTCTCTCCTCTTCCTGGGTGCGGGGTCAAAAGTAACTCAATGGTGGCTTCTCCTGTGGTGGTTAGTATGATGCCAGAATATGTGCTGTGGGGCCTCTCTCCCTCTTCCTGGGTGCAGGGTCAAAGTAACTCAATGGTGGCTTCTCCTGTGGTGGCTGATATGATGCCAGAATATGTGCTGTGGGGCCCCTCTCCTCTTCCTGGGTGCAGGGGTCAAAGTAACTCAATGGTGGCTTCTCCTGTGGTGGCTGATATGATGCCAGAATATGTGCTGTGGTGCCTCTCTCCTCTGTCTGGGTCCAAAGGCCTAAATCACTGAAAGAGGCCTTCTCCTGTGGTGGTGTGATATGATGCCAGAATATGTGCTGTGGTGCCTCTCTCCCTCTTCCTGGGTGCGGGGGTCAAAGTAACTCAATGGTGGCTTCTCGTGTGGTGGCTGATATGATGCCAGAATATGTGCTGTGGGGCCTCTCTCCTCTTCCTGGGTGCAGGGGTCAAAGTAACTCAATGGTGGCTTCTCCTGTGGTGGCTGATATGATGCCAGAATATGTGCTGTGGGGCCTCTCTCCTCTTCCTGGGTGCAGGGGTCAAAGTAACTCAATGGTGGCTTCTCCTGTGGTGGCTGATATGATGCCAGAATATGTGCTGTGGGGCCTCTCTCCTCTTCCTGGGTGCAGGGGTCAAAGTAACTAAATGGTGGCTTCTCCTGTGGTGGTTGATATGATGCCTGATTCTCTGCTGTGTAACCTCTCTCCTCCGTCTGGGTGTAGGGGTCAAAGTAACTAAATGGTGGCCTACTCCTGTGGTGGGTGATATGATGCCTGGTTCTCTGCTGTGGGACCTCTCTCCTTTGTCTGGGTGCTGTGGTCAAAATAATAGTAAGTGACCTTCTCCATTGGTGGGTGACTTGAAGCCTGATTCTGTGCTATGGGACCTCACTCCAATTAATATTGTTTAATTTTTATTTATTTTATGTTAACTCATCATTTCCCTATCTACATTTGTTTGCAGGGGATTTAACTACATTTTGCTGCCTTTTGCAGCCCTCTAGCCCTTTCCGGGTGTGTTTTACAGCCTTTTTAGTGCCCAAAAGTTCGGGTCCCCATTGACTTCTATGGGGTTCGGGTTCGGGATGAAGTTCGGGTCGAGTTCGGATCACGAACCCGAACATTTTTCGAAAGTTCGGCCGAACTCGTCGAACCCGAACATCCAGGTGTTCGCTCAACTCTAATCACCAAGCATCTCCACCATGTCACACGGAAGCGTTCAGCTCTCCATCTCACAAACTTCGGAGAGAACAAGTAAATTCCCACCTAGCCACCCTCGAGCCCTGGGCCTGAATGCCAGCATTTCTAAACTACTGGCTGTCCCACTGTATGTTGTTCCCAGCCGCCACTACTTCTCCAAGACAGCTGTGCCTTCCCTGCACAACCAAGCATCCGATAAAATCAAGTGTGCATTGCGCAATGCCATCTGTGGTAAGGTCCACCTAACCACAGATACGTGGACCAGTAAGCACAGCCAGGGACGCTATATATCCCTAACTGCACACTGGGTAAATGTAGTGGCGGCTGGGCCCCAGGCAGAGAGTTCTTTGGTGCACGTCCTTCCACCGCCAAGGATCGCAGGGCATCACTCTTTGCCTCCTGTAGCCTCCTCCTCCTACTCGGCTTCCTCCTCCTCTGCTTCCACCTGCTCATCCAGGCAGCCACACACCTTCACCACCAACTTCAGCACAGCCCAGGGTAAACGTCAGCAGGCCGTTCTGAAACTCATATGTTTGGGGGACAGACCCCACACCGCGCAGGAGTTCATGCGGGGTATTGAACAAAAGACCGACCAGTGGTTGCTGCCGGTGGGCCTCAAGGCCATCCTGGTGGTGTGCGATAATGGGCGAAATCGTCGCAGCTCTGGGACTAGCCGGTTTGACGCACATCCCTTGCCTGGCGCATGTGCTGAATTTGGTGGTGCAGAAGTTTATTCACAACTACCCCGACATGTCAGAGCTGCTGCATAAAGTTCGTGCCGTCTGTGCGCGATTCCAAAGTTCACATCCTGCCGCTGCTCTCCTGTCAGAGCTACAGCGTAACTTCGGCCTTCCCGCTCACTGCCTCATATGCGACGTGCTCACCAGGTGGAACGCCACCTTGCACATGCTGGAGAGACTGTGCGAGCAGCAGCAGGCCATAGTGGAGTTTCAGCTGCAGCACGCACGGATCAGTCGCACTGCGGAACAGCACCACTTCACCACCAATGACTGGGCCTCCATGCGAGACCTGTGTGCCCTGTTGCGCTGTTTCGAGTAATCCACCAACATGGCCAGTGGCGATGACGCCGTTATCAGCGTTACAATACCACTTCTATGTCTCCTTGAGAAAACACTTAGGGCGATGATGAAAGAGGAGGTGGCCCAGGAGGAGGAGGAGGAGGAGGAGGAGGATGAGGGGTCATTTTTAGCACTTTCAGGCCAGTCTTTTAGAAGTTCCTCAGAGGGAGTTTTTTGCAACAGCAGAGGCCAGGTACAAATGTGGCCAGTGTGGGGAGTCGCTCTGGTAGATAGCGGTGCGGGTGCAGTACCGAGGCAAAACAGGAGTCCCGAAGGTGCAATAAACAGTGTTTTATTCACACTTGCACAAGATAAACAATAAACAGTCTCTTGGTGTTACTTCACACACATAAGAAATCATGAGAAAAACAAGGCAGTCCTATACAGGCTCCAGTCACCTGGGAGGTTTTAGGTGCAGGTTCGCACCTGGCTGTCAGTCCAGCCGCAAGACAAGCGACGTCAGGTTTCCAGGCCGTCTGCACTCCTCCTTGCTGGGCTCTTGCTTCCAGCCCAGAGAACTCCCAAACTCAAATGATTCCACAGCCTTACAGCAGCTCCAGGACAATCACCTCTCACCTGCTGGTGCTGGCTGTCTTATAAAGGCCCGGGAAAAACCGGCCTGGACCGTGGGGAGTAGGCACCCACCCAACTCTTTGCCTACTCCCAGTAAGAGCCGGCCCGGATTGGCTTTGCAGCACTAGCTGCTGCTGACACGCAAGAAAACCCGGCTCTTACCTCACCGAGGCCAGGAACCTGGGTGACACGTACCTGCCATCGACCACGGTACCTTGCACCTTACCACATACCCCCCCCCCTTTGTTCAACCTTGAGGGGGTGAACACAAGTGAGGCAGTGGACGCGGGACAGGGCATCTGCGTTACCCTGCAAGCGGCCTGCCCTGTGTTCTACCGAAAATTTGAAATTTTGCAAGGACAGGAACCACCTGGTGACCCGAGCATTCCTCTCCTTGGCCTGGCTCATCCACTTGAGAGGGGAATGGTCGGTCACCAGACGGAACCTCCTCCCTAACAGGTAATAGCGGAGAGATTCGAGTGCCCACTTGATAGCCAGGCACTCCCTCTCCACTATACTATACCTAGTCTCGGCGGGGGTGAGTTTCCGGATCAGGAAGACAACGGGATGTTCTTCCCCATTGACTTCCTGAGACAGCACTGCACCGAGACCTACCTCCGAGGCATCCGTCTGAACGACGAACTCCCTGTTGAAGTCGGGTGTCAGCAAAACCGGGGACCCACACAGGGCCGACTTCAACGCGGAGAAAGCCTTCTCCGCCTTCTCACTCCAGCTAACCTTCCCAGACTTTCTCCCTTTCAACAGGTCGGTCAACGGCGCTGCTATTGTGGCAAAGTGGGGCACAAACCGCATGTAGTACCCTACAATTCCTAGGAAGGACTTTACCTGCCTGGTGGTGACCGGTCGGGGCCAGTTACGTATGGCTTCTACTTTAGTTACCTGCGGCTTGATGACTCCCGCCCAATAACATATCCCAGGTATTTGGTCTCTTCCAACCCAATCGCACACTTCTTTGGATTGGCGGTCAGTCCAGCTTTCCTCAGGGCATCCACTACCGCCTGCACTTTGGGCAAATGGCTTTCCCAGTCGGTGCTGTGGATGATTACATCATCTAAGTAGGCCGAAGCGTACCGACGATGAGGTCGCAGTACTATATCCATTAACCTTTGGAAGGTGGCGGGGGCACCATGCAGGCCAAAGGGTAACACCTTGTAATGATACAGGCCCTGCGGGGTAACAAAAGCGTTTTTTTCCTTGGCCGCCTCCGTTAAGGGTACTTGCCAGTATCCTTTAGTGAGGTCTAGCACAGAAAAATAACGGGCTTGCCCTAAATTCTCAACAAGCTCGTCTACCCGGGGCATGGGATACGCATCAAACTTGGACACTTCATTTAATTTGCGAAAATCGTTGCAGAACCGCAACGTCCCATCCGGCTTGGGTATTAGAACTATGGGACTGGCCCACTCACTTTTCGATTCCTCAATGACATCAAGCTTCAACATTAACTGCACTTCCTCCGCGATGGCCCGTCGCCAAGCCTCGGGTACCCGGTATGGTTTTAACCGGATCTTGGCCTGAGGCTCAGTGATGATGTCATGTTGGATGAGAGACGTGCGGCCAGGGAGGTCCGAGAACACATCCGTGTTCCGACTGACAAACTCCCTGACTTCCTGAACTTGTTTGGAAGACAGGCTGTCTGCAATTTTTACCGTGGTTACTGCTTCACAGGCCACGAACTGTGGGGCTGGACCCTTTTCACCTAGAAGCCCTGGCCGGGGGCTGTGGTCATCGGCCGTGTCCCTATCTTTCCACGGCTTTAGTAAATTCACGTGGTACACCTGCTCCGGCTTGCGCCGCCCTGGCTGGTGTACTTTGTAATTTACTTCCCCTACCTTCTCGATCACCTCATAGGGGCCCTGCCACCTAGCTAGGAACTTGCTGTCCAGGGTGGGTACCAGAACCAAAACCCGATCTCCCGGATTGAAGCCCCGTACCCGAGCCTGACGATTGTACACCCTACTCTGGGCTTGTTGCGCTGCCTCCATATGCTCGCGGACCAGCGGCAACACCCTTTCCATCCGTTCCTGCATCTGGGTGACATACTCGATGACACTTTTGTGGGGGACAGGCTGTTGTTCCCACGCTTCCTTGGCGATATCCAACAGACCCCGAGGGTGTCTGCCATAAAGCAGTTCGAAGGGCGAGAACCCAGTAGAGGCCTGGGGCACCTCTCGCACTGCGAACATGAGATAGGGCAGAAGCAGATCCCAGTCCTTCCCATCTCTAGACACCACTCTTTTTAACATATTTTTTAAAGTTTGGTTAAACCTCTCGACAAGACCGTCTGTTTGCGGATGGTAAACGGACGTCCGTAACTGCTTTATACGCAACAATTTACACAGTTCCCTCATAACTTTGGACATAAAAGGGGTCCCTTGGTCTGTCAGAACCTCTTTTGGCAGACCCACACGGGAAAACATTTCCATTAACTCTTTGGCGATGAGCTTAGCTGAGGTATGTCGCAGAGGCACCGCCTCCGGATACCGAGTGGCATAGTCAAGAACTACCAGAATGTGTTGGTGGCCCCTGGCAGACTTTGGTACAGGCCCAATTAGATCCATAGCGATTCGCTCAAACGGGACCTCAATAATTGGAAGAGGTACCAGAGGACTACGGAAATGTGGCTGGGGGCTATTTATCTGACAGGTGGGACAGGACTTACAATAATTTTCTACCTCCTTGAACACACTGGGCCAATAGAACCGCTGCAGTATGCGGTCCTGGGTTTTCTGCCACCCCAAGTGTCCCCCAAGAACATGTTGGTGGGCAAGCTCCATGACCAGCTTGCGATGCGCTGTGGGCACCACCAACTGTTCAACAGGTTCGCCCGGATTTGGTTCACCCGATATAACATTTCTTGGTGAACAACAAAGCGGGAAATATTAACTCAGCCCCTGGTTTCTGGGGTTTACCATCAATTTCCAGCACATTCTCCCAGGCCCTGGTTAGGGTTTGGTCCCGGTGTTGGGCGGTCCCAAAATTATCTCTGGAGACGTGGAGGTCTGCCAACTCAGGTCCGGGTGGCAAGTCCTCCATGTCTCCCACCATTACACTCAGTGGGGGTGTCTCCCCCTCTATCACAGAAGTGGTGGTCACCCCGACCGCAGGCCCTTCGGACTCGGGCTCCCAGGGCTCTGGCCTCCCACAGGAACCAGGCCACTCTGCTAGGGTTATCCCTGTCTCAGGGCTATTAGTCACTTTCACCTCAGGCCATAGTGACGGAAAACCAGGGAAGTCTCTCCCAATTATTAGTTCATAAGGTAGCTTTGCAGAGATCGCCACTTCACAAGTCCATGTGCCGGCCGCCGTGGACAGAGACATTACAGCCGTGGGATAGTCCTTTAAGTCTCCGTGTATGCACACCACACCAACTTTCCGGCCCGTATACTGGGGGGGCTGTACCAGGGCAGCACTTACCAGGGTTACTAGGCTCCCTGAGAGCCACGGCCAGACTATCACCCACTTGCACCTGGCACAGGTGACGATTGTCTATTGTCTCGGGGGTGCCGGTTGCACACAGTCTCCGGGCATACATGGAAGCCCGGTACCCATAATTAGTCTCCATGGGTTCTCCCCGGTGTGGACAGTCGGCCCTTACGTGGCCAGGCTCCTGACACTGGCAGCAGACAACCGGGCCGGGTCCACAGGGGGCACACCCCGAACAGGTCTCTCAGGTATCAGACGTCGGGACTGGATGGGAGACTTCCAGGGTTTGACCGGCCCCCTCCCAACAACACCCCCTTGCAAGTTTTTTGTGGCCTCATAGCGCTCCACCAGATCAACCATTTCAAGGGCATTAGTGGGGGATACATGGCCAATCCAGTGCTGAAGGGGGTAAGGCAGGGCCCTCCAGAAAATGTCGGCCAGCAGACGGTCCAGCATAGCAGTCGAACTTAGAACATCAGGCTGCAGCCACTTTTGCAACCTGTGCAACAACTCATAGTACTGCGGCCTGGCGGGTTCAGCCGTTTTAAAGTCCCACTGGTGGACCCGCTGAGCCCGGACTAACACGTTTACCCCCAGTCTGGCCAGGATCTCCCCCTTCACCGTGGGATAATCAGCAGCCTGGCCATCTGATAAGTCAAAAAAAACTTGCTGGGGTCCAGATGCCAGGAACGGAGCAACCACCTCGGCCCACTGGTCACGGGGTAGCTTTTCCCTCACGGCGACCTTCTCAAAGACCGCCAGATATGTCTCCACGTCGTCTGAGGGGGTCATTTTTGGGATCGCCGCACGGACCGCTTTCCGGGCATCATGGTCGTGGCGGGACGCTCCTGCAGCTTGTAACGTCATCACGTGCTGTAACAGTAGCTGGTTGGTCTCCCGCTGCTGCACGTTAGCCTCTATGAGAGCTTTCACAGCCGCCTCCATTTTGTCAGGGAACACAGGCTGCAACTTTGCTGGCCTAATATAGGACATCCAGTCGTGCCCAGCAAAAACAAAAACTTTCGGCGTTCACGCCAGCCTCACTGCGCATGCCTGCATCCGACACCAAATGTGGGGAGTCGCTCTGGTAGATAGCGGTGCGGGTGCAGTACCGAGGCAAAACAGGAGTCCCGAAGGTGCAATAAACAGTGTTTTATTCACACTTGCACAAGATAAACAGTAAACAGTCTCTTGGTGTTACTTCACACACATAAGAAATCATGAGAAAAACAAGGCAGTCCTATACAGGCTCCAGTCACCTGGGAGGTTTTAGGTGCAGGTTCGCACCTGGCTGTCAGTCCAGCCGCAAGACAAGCGACGTCAGGTTTCCAGGCCGTCTGCACTCCTCCTTGCTGGGCTCTTGCTTCCAGCCCAGAGAACTCCCAAACTCAAATGATTCCACAGCCTTACAGCAGCTCCAGGACAATCACCTCTCACCTGCTGGTGCTGGCTGTCTTATAAAGGCCCGGGAAAAACCGGCCTGGACCGTGGGGAGTAGGCACCCACCCAACTCTTTGCCTACTCCCAGTAAGAGCCGGCCCGGATTGGCTTTGCAGCCAAACTAAATAGAAATGTGTCAAAACAGCACTAGCTGCTGCTGACACGCAAGAAAACTCGGCTCTTACCTCACCGAGGCCAGGAACCTCGGTGACACGTATCTGCCATCGACCACGGTACCTTGCACCTTACCACACCAGCCAGGGCACACTACTGGAAGACGAGGAGGATGAGGTGGAGGAGGATGAAGCAGGTTCATAGCGGGGTGCCACCCAACACAGCTCAGGCCCATCACTGGTGCGTGGCTGGGGGGATACGGAGGACGATGACGATACGCCTCCCACAGAGAACAGCTTGTCCTTACCTCTGGGGAGCCTGGCACACATGAGCGACTACATGCTGCAGTGCGGACTACTGGGTTGCCACCCTGCTGGATCCCTGGTACAAAGACAATGTGCCCATCTTACTTCCTGCACTGGAGCGTGATAGGAAGATGCGCGAGTACAAGCGCACGCTGGTAGACGCGCTCCTGAGAGCATTCCCAAATGTCACAGGGGAACAAGTGGAAGCCCAAGGCGAACGCAGAGGAGGAGCAAGAGGTCGCCAATGCAGCTGTGTCACGGCCAGCTCCTCTGAGGGCAGGGTTAGCATGGCTAACTGCACCACCACCTGGAACGGAACGTGTTAGCAGGAGGCAGCATTCAATTAACATGGTTGAACAGTACGTGTGCACACCCCTCCACGTACTGACTGATGGTTCGGCCCCATTCAACTTCTGGGTCCCCAAATTGTCCACGTGGCCAGAGCTAGCCTTTTATGCCTTGGAGGTGCTGGCATGCCCGGCGTCCAGCGTTTTGTCTGAACGTGTATTCAGCACGGCAGGGGGCAGCATTACTGACAAACGCAGCCGCCTGTCCACAGCCAACTTAGACAAGCGGACGTTCATAAAAATTAACCAGGCATGGATCCCACAGGACCTGTCCATCCCTTGTGCAGAATAGACGTTTATAACTGCCTCCCCCTCAACCATATATTCTTGTACTCTGGGGCACTTCTTTATTGAATCCTCTTTTTTAATTTTACCATTATATTGCGGTGCAACCAAAAGTTGAATGAACCTCTCCTCCGTCTAGGTGCCCGGGGCCTAATTATCTGAAAGTGGCTTTTTCCAGTGGTGGGTGACATGACTCCTGATTCTCTGCTATGTGACCTTTCTCCTCCATCTGGGTGCCAGGATCCTAATTTTCGAAAAGTGGCCTTCTCCATTGGTGGGTGACATGACGCCTGATTCTCTGCTATGCGACCTCTCTCCTCCTTCTGGGTGCCAGGGGCCTAATTATCGAAAAGTGACCTTCTCCATTGGTGGGTGACATGACGTCTGATTCTCTGCTATGAGACCTCTCTCCTCTGTCTGGGTGCCAGGGGCCTAATTATCGAAAAGTGTCCTTCTCCATTGGTGGGTGACATGACCCCTGATTCTCTGCTATGCGACCTCTGTCCTCTGTCTGGGTGCTGGGGCCTAAATAAATGAAAGTGGCCTTCTCCATTGGTGGGTGACATGATGCCTGATTCTCTGCTATGAGACCTCTCTCCTCCGTCTGGGTGCCAGGGGCCTAATTATCGAAAAGTGTCCTTCTCCATTGGTGGGTGACATGACCCCTGATTCTCTGCGATGCGACCTCTGTCTGGCTGCCATGGGCTAAATATCTGGAAGTGGCCCTCTCTATTGCTGGGTGACATGATGCCTGATTCTCTGCTATGAGACCTCTCTCCTCCGTCTGGGTGCCAGGGGCCTAATTATCGAAAAGTGTCCTTCTCCATTGGTGGGTGACATGACTCCTGATTCTCTGCAATGCGACCTCTGTCTGGCTGCCATGGGCTAAATATCTGGAAGTGGCCTTCTCCATTGGTGGGTGACATGATGCCTGATTCTCTGCTATGAGACCTCTCTCCTCTGTCTGGGTGCCAGGGGCCTAATTATCGAAAAGTGGCCTTCTCCATTGGTGGGTGACATGATGCCTGATTCTCTGCTATGCGACCTATGTCCTCTGTCTGGGTGCTGGGGCCTAAATAAATGAAAGTGGACTTCTCCATTGGTGGGTGACATGACACCTGATTCTCTGCTATGCGACCTCTGTCCTCTGTCTGAGTGCTGGGGCCTAAATAAATGAAAGTGTCCTTCTCCATTGGTGGGTGACTTGAAGCCTGATTCTCTGCTATGCGACCTATGTCCTCTGTCTGGGTGCTGGGGCCTAAATAAATGAAAGTGGCCTTCTCCATTGGTGGGTGACTTGAAGCCTGATTCTCTGCTATGGGACCTCTCTCCAATTGATATTTAATAATTTGTATTTATTTTATGTTATTTTAATTCATTTCCCAATCCACATTTGTTTGCGGGGGATTTACCTACATTTTGCTGCCTTTTGCAGCCCCCTGGACTATTTTACAGCCTTTTTAGGTCCCAAAAGTTCGTGTCCCCATTGACATCAATGGGGTTCGGGTTGAGTTTGGATCCCGTAACCAAACATTTTCGGGAAGTTCGGCCAAACTTCCCGAACCCGAATATCCAGGTGTTCGCTCAACTCTAATTTTAGGTCATATTTATGCAGAAATATAGAAAGTTCTGAAGGATTCATAAACTTTGAAGCACTACTGTAATTGACACTGTACTTATTCTTTCATTTCTTCACAGGAAGTTAAAAATAGAAATCAAGATCAAGCACAAAAACAGCTGTATTAAGGTAATTTTTTTTACACATTGTAAGGAGTTATGCAATGTAGAAAATTCCTTTTATATGCCCTATTAGGCAATTCTGAGTTAGGTACGTACTTCTCTGTTGAACAGAGTGGAGAGTGGAGAGTAATGCTATAATCCTGATTTGACCTGTGGAAACTCTGCAGGGAAATTGAAAATTTATTGCCAGATTTTCCCACATATTACAGCTGAAAGCAGGGAGTACCAACAGGAGGACACTTTATTATCAGCATATTCTCAAGTAACCCTTCTATACCTCATCAAGTAGGTATGGTATTAAATTTCATCTTAAAGATAATCTGTCACCAGTTTCACAGGGTCCTATCTGAGGGCAGCATAAACTCGTGACAGATACTCTGAAAAAATACTGGGTCATTTTCTTGAGCTGACCGAGTCATTTTGCGAAAATCTGTATTGAGCTGTGCATTGGAGTCTGTTCAATACAGAGCACAAGCTCATAAGACCTCATATTTGTGATGACCTAGAATCTTTTTCCACTTCTGTCCCACTGATTGACAGTAATATTTAGGAGGGGGAAGGGTGGCTAGGAGAGTTCATGAATATGAGGACGTCCTGATGAATGCACTGTATTGAGTGGACTGTGCTCATATTGGACTGCTCAATACAGATGTTTGTTTGTTGTATGCAGGTAGGTAAACATTTCAATGAGAATATAGCAAATACACAAAGCTCACAATGGTTGAGATATTGTCTGTGGGGATACATTTTTTTCCTTTCACAACATATCCAAGTATAACAATAGTCAAAGTTCCGATAACATTGATTCGCTCATGAAATCGAATGAGGGAAGGATTAGAAATAAAGAAAAAGAGAGAAAGTAAAGAAGAGAGAAGAAGGGGGAAAAAAGGGGAAGGGAAGGAGGGAGACCTACCACGCCACTAAAAAGCTCTATATGTCTTCCAAACATCCCAAGTCTTAGTGAATCTGTCCACCAAGCAGTTTTCCCAAGCCAGCAATTGTTCAAATCTGTAAATCTTCTCACCTTTATGTCTCAATCTTAGTATGGAGGGGGGTTCAGGAGATTTCCAATGACCAGCTATCAATAGGCGGGCCACACCAAGTAGAAAGTGGAGCAATTTGATCTCGAGGTTGGAGAAGGTGTGATTTGCAAAGAGGCCAAGGAGATACGATGTCGGTTCCAGAGGAACTTCTCGACCTATAACTAGGGCTAGTTCGTCATGGATGATGCATTTGCAAAAAGGGGCGATTATAGGGCATTGCCACCATATGTGGAGCATTGTACCTCTCTGCTCACCACATCTCCAACATAGAGGACTACAACCTGGAAAGATCTCTGAGATCTTGACAGGAGTGTAATACCACCTTGTCAGTAATTTATACGGGTTCTCTTGAAGATTCACACATCTGGATACTTTCTGTGGCAGCGATAGTAGCTTCTTAACTTCCATATCAGTGAATGTGCGTCCCAGGTCTTTTTCCCATTTTCTCAAAAAACAATATTCCGATGGTTGGAGGGGAGGTAGAAGAAGTGAATAAAGCCTAGAGATTTTTTGGGACGGTTCCTCTTTTTGCGAGACCATCTTCCCAAAGGGGGAGAGGTCGTGTGAGGAATAGGTGGGGGCAATGTGCTGTTTAATATACATATAAAGATAGTTTATTTGTAGCGTAGTTAAATTTGAGAGGGAAGAATGTGCTTGGGTGGTTATTGGTATATCCCCTGGGCTCCAGATATCTAGAAGTGGAGTGAGGTTTCCTTTGAGTGAATGGTGCAGAGAATATCCAAAGGAGCCAGGGGAGTCTACTACTTTTCCATAAGAACCTGGAAAGGACAGATCTTAGTTTACATAAAAAGGTATTTTGCAATTTAATGGGTAAGACTTGGAGATAGTACAGAACCTTGGGCATGACCACCGTTTTGATCAGAGCCCGTCTCCCAAACCACAATATATAAGGGATGTCCCAGGATTGCACCTCTTAGTCCGGTAGGTTTTGAAAGTTAGCTATATATAAGTTTGAGACATCAGGTGTTATATTCACACCTAGAAATTTTAGGGAGGATGAGGTCCAGATGGAGGAGTGTTTATTTTGCAATGCAATCTTAGTCGCAGTGGGGAGATTTATACTAAGGACGATGGATTTGGTAGAATTAATTTTAAAATTTGACATCGCTCCATATTGCATAAGAACGGTCTCGAAAGCTTTCTCCGCGTCAGTGCTAAGGAGCACCAACGGAGAGGAAGCAAGCTTCGCTTTTTGTATTATGTGAAGCGATCTAACTATTTTCATTTTCCCCTCCCTGCCTGGGATGAAGCCTACCTGTTCGGGATGAACAAGGGAAGAGAGAAGGGGTTAAGCCTATCTGCCATCATGCTCGCAAAAAGCTTTAGATTGTTGTTTAATATGGAGATAGGTCTATATCTAGAGCATTGTGAAAAGTCTTTACCTTATTATGGTATAATAGTAATGTGTGCCAAGAGTATATGTGGCGGGAGTGCAATTCCCTGTAAGGTGTCATTGCAGACCCGTAACAAGTGCGGTAAGAGTATGTCACGGAACTTTATATAGTATAATATAGGAAGCCCATCCGGGCCTGGTGACTTATTCAGAGGAGCACGTTTGAGGGCAGACTCTAGTTCAGTTAGAGTGAAAGTTTTCAGCAGTTGTGAGGATTGGTCTTGAGAAAGAGATGGTAAGTTCAGGGTATTCAGCCATGAATCTATATGAGCGGTCCTAGAAGCGTTCTCCTCTGAGGAAGGGGGAGGTCTCAAATTATATAATTCTGTGTAGTATTCAGAGAATCGTTGAGCTATCAGAGTAGTGGTGCGGAGGTCTGTCGTTTATTTAGATTTAATGTGAGTGATAAAAGATTTGGCTTTTCTTTTTTTTTGATCTGGGCTAACATTAGTTTAGAAGGTTTGTTGCCGTGGGCGTAATATTTGCGTTGCATAGCGAGAAAGGATTTAGCAGTATAGACATTTAATAAATTTTGGAGATCAGATCTAGCTGAGGAGAGTTGTTCAAGAACTAAGTGTGAGGTAGACTTATGTTGAAATTCTAGTTCTTGAATGCGTGAGTGTAGAGATCTAATTCTCTCTTGTCTAATTTTGTTGACATGAGCTCCAGGAGCAATAAAGTGTCCCCGTATAATGCTTTTGTGGGCTTCCCATCGGATCCCATTTGAAATTTCGGGTGAGGAATTTAGGGTGAAGTACTCCGACAAGGAATCAGTTATTTTTTGTACCTGAGAGGTTTTATCCAAGAGGGTGCAGTTCAGACGCCACCTAGTAGCTGATTTGTGAAGACCCCGTAAACTATAGTTCAAAAAGACCGGGGCATGATCGGAGAGAGTTATTGAGCCAATTACCACCGATTTGCATAAGTGTAGTTGGTTGCGTGGAACAAATAGGTAATCTAACCGATGGTATGTTTGATGTAGATTCGAAAAGAAGAAATAATCATTCTCATTGGGGTGAAAGGAGCGCCAAGTGTCAGCTAGGGCAGAGGAATGTAGTTTCTGAGAGATATTACGGGATTTACCTTTCGCAGTCGATCTGCTGGTTGAAGAGGAGTCTCGTGAATGGACTAGAGCCAAGTTAATATCCCGCCTAGGACTATGCATCCTTCAGTGAATGCAAGAGATTTATCAATGGTGTCGGTGAGCCATTCTGCCTGGTGGGTATTGGGGGCATAGATATTCCCGATGGTATACATTTGGGAACCAATAGTCCCTTTGATAAATAGAAATCTGCCCGCAGGGTCTATCTGAGAGGAGCAGAGCGTGAATGGGAGATTTCGGTGGATCGCCACACTTACTCCCTTGGACGCAGAGAAGGTGATGGGCTATGATACCATTAAGAATATATATGATGGGTAAGTCTAGGTACATGATGCATTTTAAAGTGGGTTTCCTGTAGTAAGGCTATCCCCACCCTAATCTTTTGCAAATGGTGACATACCTGGGAACGTTTCTCAGGTGTGTTGAGTCCTTTAACATTAAAGGAACAAATAATCATTTTAGCCATCAGTGTTGACTAGATACTCTTTCCAAGGTTTCGAATAGTGATGGATGGGGACGGCCTCCAGGCGCATGGCTCATCGAACTCCGGGGTCACCCCGCAAACCGGTACTTTTGCTCTGTAGGGGAAGAGGAGGGGAGGGTGGTAGGAACGGGGAGGGAGCGAAGAGAGAGAAAGAAAATAACAAGAAAGAAAAGAAAAAAGAAGACAGCAAACATCTTAGTGGGATACATATTAAGGCACATGTAATAGGAGACTGCATGTGAAGTAAGCAGGTATTGCATAACAAACCACCTAAGAGTAAAGCATTAAGGGTAAAGGAGGAGGGACATTTCCATCAGTAAGGCCGAAAACCCTCATCCAGGCTCTCAAAAAGACCATGAGCTATAGCAAGGTGAATAAAAATTCCAGTAACTGAAAACTAAAAAAAACAAATAATACTGAAGCAGAATATTCAAAGAGATAACCATCTCTAAGGTCTAAACTGCAGTGGAGAGGTCAACGGCTGAGGTGGGGTAATACTCTGCAGGCAGTAGCTTCCAAAAAGGGGGTCAACAGTGCAAAACTGTAAAAAGATATATCATAGGATTGAGATAGAGGGTCAATCGAGTAAAGTTACACTGTTATAAGTTCCATGGTAACAGGGTCAGGACAACTGAGGAGTAGGGCCTCTAGAGCCTTCTCTGCGCATCAGGCAGTAGACAGCTGGTCCATATGGATCCTCTTTTTTGGAGTGAGTCTAGAGAAGGTATTGCAATGTTTCCCCGATTTTGCAGGGCTGACTAGTGTCCATGGCGTGTATGGAGGGAGAGATGGTAAATCCGCAATGTTTTGGGCCGGACACCAGTCATCAATGTCCAAATCCTCAACTCCCAGCGCTTCATAGGCTTTCTTCAGATCTGTGTGTAAACGGACGATAGCTTTTCTGCCAGGAGCATTGGCTAACAAGCCGAAAGGATGGAGCCATCTATAGGTGATATTTTTATTCCGCAGAACATCAAGTAGGGGTTTTAGGTGGCGACGTTTTTTGAGAGCCATTGGCGACAAATCCTGGAAATTGTAATCGCTGCATCTTCAAAGGATCTGTTCCTTCGAACGAAAGCTAGAGAGCTGGCATACCACATCCCGTGGCGGTTCATGATGATGTGGAGGCGGGCCCGGTCCATGGTGAGGTCCCCTGCGTCGGTTCCCAGCAGGTGTGTAAAAATCCTGCTCAGCGTGGACATAATGGCGTCTGGGGTCACAGATTCGGGCAGGCCTTTGATACGTAGATTGTTTAACTGACCGCGGTTGTCCTGGTCTTCAACCAGTGAGTATAGATAATATACATGGGCCTGGCAGTTATCCATATTAGAGACGACACCGGAGCCAATGTCAGCAAGAGCAGACTGGTAGGATTCTAATGCGTCTAATCGACACGTTATGGCGCGTAGGTCCTGTCTTAGATCTTTTATTTAATTACCAAATTGCTATTCTTGCACTGAGATTACAGGATGCATCGAAGGACTGGTGAGCTAATGAACTCTCTGGTTGTTTTAACCATGTATATTGTGTATATATGTGTTTTATACACAAATACTGTTTATGTTTGGGACAGGGGCTGATATGCAGAGTCTGTATGGGAGCACATGAATTTCCTACAGTCGTGTTTATAAACTTATTCTCCCCTATTAGCATTGTTAATTAAAACACAGCAAAAAACATGGGCAGATTTGCTTATCTTTATTTTACCTATTTAAGGGAACCTGTCACCTCAATAAACAGTCCTAAGCCATACATTATCCAGCAGCCTGTGTCTAATCTTACGTTTGTTTCAGCAGTCCGATCCTGCAAAATGGCTGAAAACGATCTTTTATTCCAGCCTCCTTGCTTCAAGCCGCGGTAACCACGCCCCATTCCCTGTGATTGACAGCTGGCTGTTCAGTAAAGCCAGCCAGCTGTCGGGGATAAACACTGTCAGTCACAACGAAGGGGCAGGGAAGGGGGCGTGGTTACCGCTGCTTGAAGCAAGGAGGCTGCTGCCCCCATGACTTCAAGCCTGACTCGAGGAGTGCGCCAGCCTGGAATAAAAGATAGTTTTCAGCCCTAATACAGGATCAGACTGGATACTGTATGGTGCTGCCAGCGGTGACAGGTTTCCTTTAAGTTGCCCTTGTACAGATGCAAGAAATTCTATGGGCCCATATCGATTATGTCTGATGATAATATAAAAAAAAAAAAAGTGATTGTTTTCATCTTTAAGTGTATTTTTTGTATCGTTAATGTCTGACGCTAACCTGTCAAATTAATTTCTTCAGGTTATTATTGTCATGTACATACCTGATAAGTGTATTTTTTAACCACTTCAGCCCCCCCTAGCTTAAACACCCTTAATGACCAGGCTACTTTTTACAATTCTGCACTACACTACTTTCACCGTTTATTGCTCCGTCATGCAACTTACCACCCAAATGAATTTTGCCTCCTTTTCTTCTCACTAATAGAGATTTCATTTGGTGGCATTTCATTGTTGCTGACATTTTTACTTTTTTTTGCTATTAATAAAAATTTAACGACATTTTTGCCAAAAAATGACATTTTTCGCTTTCTGTTGTAAATTTTTTTTTAAAAAACTACATTTCTATATAAATTTTTCTCTAAATTTATTGTTCTACATGTCTTTGATAAAAAAAAAATCCAATAAGTGTATATTTATTGGTTTGGGTAAAAGTTATAGCGTTTACAAACTATGGTGCAAAAAAGTGAATTTCGGCATTTTGAAGCAGCTCTGACTTTCTGAGCACATGTCATGTTTCTTCAGGTGCTAGAATGCCAGGATAGTATAAATACCCCCCAAATGACACCATTTTAGAAAGAAGACACCCCAAAGTATTCGCGGAATGGCATGGTAAGTTCATGTATCATTTCATTTTTTTTCACAAGTTAGCAGAAAATTACACTTTGAGGAAAAAAATATATAATAAAGTTTCCATTTCTGCTAACTTCTGGCAAAAAAAAAAAAATCTCAGACGGACTCACTATGCCCCTCAGTGAATAGCTTGGGGTGTCTACTTTCCGAAATGGGGTCGTTTGTGGGGTGTGTTTACTGTTCTGGCATTTTGGGCGGGGCTAAATTGTGAGCAGCCATGTAAAACCTAAAGGTACTCGTTGGAATTTGGGCCCCTTTGCGCACCCAGGCTGCAAAAAAGTGTCACTCATGTGGTATCGCCGTACTCAGGAGAAGTAGGGCAATGGGTTTTGGGGTGTATTTTTACATATACCCATGTTGGGTGAGAGAAATATCTCTGTAAACTGACAACTTTGTATAAAATTTTTTAAAAAGTTGTCATTTACAGAGATATTTCTCACACAAAGTATGGGTATATATAAAAATACACCCCAAAACACATTGCCCTACTCTCCTGAGTACGGCTGATACCACATGAGTGACACTTTTTGCAGCCTGGTGCGCAAAGGGGCCCTAATTCCAATGAGTACCTTTAGGATTTCACAGGGCATTTTTACGCATTTTTCTTCTCACGCTTTAGGGGCCCCTAAAATGCCAGATCAGTATAAATACCCCACAAGTGACCCCATTTTGGAAAGAAGACACCCCAAGGTATTCCGTGAGTGGTATGGTGAGTTCATGTAACATTTCATTTTTGTCACAAGTTAGTGGAATATGACACTTTGATAAAAAAATATATAATAAAGTTTCCATTTCTGCTAACTTCTGGCAAAAATAAAAAATTCTGTGAACTCACTATGCCCCTCACAGAATACCTTGGGGTGTCTACTTTCCAAAATGGGGTCACTTGTGGGGTATGTTATACTGTTCTGGCATTTTGGGCCTAAGCGAGACTAAATGCGAACAATGCCATGTAAAACCTAAAGGTACTCATTGGATTTGGGCCCTTTGCGCATCTTGGCTGCAAAAAGTGTCACTCATGTGGTATCGCCGTACTCAGGAGAAGTAGGGCAATGGGTTTTGGGGTGTATTTTTACATATACCATGTGTGAGAAATATCTCTGTAAACTGACAACTTTGTATAAAATTTTAAAAGTTGTCATCTACAGAGATATTCTCACACAAAGTATGGGTATATGTAAAAATACACCCCAAAACACATTGCCCTACTTCTCCTGAGTACGGCGATACCACATGTGTGACACTTTTTGCAGCCAAGATGCGCAAAGGGCCCTAATTCCAATGAGTACCTTTAGGATTTCACAGGGCATTTTTACGCATTTTTCTTCTCACGCTTTAGGGGCCCCTAAAATGCCAGAGCAGTATAAATACCCCACATGTGACCCCATTTTGGAAAGAAGACACCTCAAGGTATTCCATGAGGGGTATGGTGAGTTCATGTAAAATTATTTTTGTCACAAGTTAGTGGAATATGAGACTTTGTATAATATTCCTCACAAAAATCACTTTCCGCTAACTTGTGACTAAAAATTTAATATTCTGTGAACTCACTATGCCCCTCAGCAGAATACCTTGGGTGTCTTCTTTCCAAAATGGGGTCACTTGTGGGGTATTTATACTGACCTGGCATTTTATGGGCCCTAAAGCGTGAGAAGTCAAATGCGTAAAAATGCTCTGTAAATCCTAAAGGTACTCATTGGTTTTAGGGCCCCTTTGCGCATCTTGGCTGCAAAAAGTGTCACTCATGTGGTATCGCCGTACTCAGGAGAAGTAGGGCAATGATTTTGGGGTGCATTTTTACATATACCTATACAGTGTGTGAGAAATTTCTCTCACCCAGCATGGGTATATGTAAAAATACACCCAAAACACATTGCCCTACTTCTCCTGAGTACGGCGATACCACATGTGTGACACTTTTGCAGCCAAGATGCAGCAAAGGCCCAAATTCCAATGAGTACCTTTTAGGAAGGGCATTTTTACGCATTTTTCTTCTCACGCTTTAGGGCCCCTAAAATGCCAGGGCAGTATAAATACCCCACATGTGACCCCATTTTGGAAAGAAGACACCCCAAGGTATTCCATGAGGGGCATGGTGAGTTTATAGAAGATTTTTTTTTTGGCACAAGTTAGCGGAAATAGATTTTTTATTTTTTTTTTCCTCACAAAGTCTCCCTTTCCGCTAACTTTTGACTAAAATTTTAATTTTTCATGTACTCACTATGCCCCTCAGCGAATACCTTGGGGTGTCTTCTTTCCAAAATGGGGTGACATGTGGGGTATTTATACTGCCCTGGCATTTTATGGGCCCTAAAGCGTGAGAAGAAAAATGCGTAAAAATGCCCTCCTAAAAGGTACTCATTGGAATTTAGGCCCCTTTGCGCATCTTGGCTGCAAAAAAGTGTCACTCATGTGGTATCGCCGTACTCAGGAGAAGTAGGGCAATGTGTTTTGAGGTGTATTTTTACATATACCCATGCTGGGTGAGAGAAATATCTCTGTAAATTGACAACTTTGAATAAAAAAATGTAAAAAGTTGTCGTTTACAGCGATATTTCTCACACAAAGTATGGGTATATATAAAAATACACCCCAAAACACATTGCCCTACTTCTCCTGAGTTTGGCGATACCACATGTGTGCCACTTTTTTGCAGACAAGATGCGCAAAGGGGCCCTAAAACCAATGAGTACCTTTAGGATTTCACAGGGCATTTTTACGCATTTGAATTCTCACGCTTTAGGACCCCTAAAATGCCAGAGCAGTATAAATACCCCACAAGTGACCCCATTGTAGAAAGAAGACACCCCAAGGTATTCTGTGAGGGGACTGGCGAGTTCACAGAAAAAAAAAAAATTTGGCACAAGTTAGCGGAAATTAATATATATATTTTTTTTTACAAAGTCTTATATTCCACTAACTTGTGACGAAAAATAAAATTTTACATGACCTCACCATACCCCTCACGGAATACCTTGGGGTGTCTTCTTTCTAAAATGGGGTCACAGTGGGCTGGGCGCTAGCTACCTAACAAGTAGCTAACTAACTGGCGGTGATTAGGGACCCTTATGCCCCATTCACACGTCCGCAATTCTGTTTGCGGAACGGAAATGCGGACCCATTCATTTCTATAGGGACAGACTTTGTCCCGCTCGGATCCGGAATTACGGATCCGCACTTCCGGGTCTGCACTTCTGTTCCGCAAAAATATAGAACATGTTCTATTCTTGTCCGCAATTGCGGACAAGAAAAGGCATTTTCTATATAGTTCTGGCAATGTGCGGATCTGCAAAATGCGGAAAGCACATTGCCGGTGTCCGTGTTTTGAGGATCTGCGGATCAGATCCACGGATCCGTGAATCCACGGATCCGCAAAACATATATGGACGTCTGAATGGAGCATTACAAGGGGTTTGATCAGTGACAGGGGGGTGATCAGTGACAGGGGGGTGATCAGTGAATCTAGATGGGGTGATCAAGGGGTTAACAAGGGGTTAATAAGTGAGGGGGGGTGGTGGCGGGGTTAGTGTAGTGTTTGGTACAACTTTACATAGCTACCTGGTCCTCTGGTGGTCGATCCCAGTAAATGGGACCACCAGAGGACCAGGTAGCAGGTATATCAGACGCTGTTAACAAAACAGCGTCTGATATACCTGTTTGATGCGATTTAATTCGCATCTACAGTCTGCCAGCGATGGATCATCGCTGGCAGGCTGTAGTTTACCTCCTGAGACGCGCGGCACTGAACGCGCGCGTTCACAGGAAATCTCGCGTCTCGCGAGATGACGCGCCGATGCGTCAGATCAGAACTACAGGACCGCCCGCCGGACACATCTGTGCGTTAGGCGGTCCTGTAGTGGTTAATGTAATGCTTGCACAAGAAAATGTATTTTATACTGAATCCCCTTTAGTGTCTAGTCTTGAGCGAGCGAACCCGAACTGTAAAGTTCGGGTTCGTAATGGACTTTAGGGTTTTTGGTACCCGGACCCGAACATTTTCGTAAAAGTTAGGGTTCGAGTTCGTTGTTCAGCCATTTAATAAAGCTTGCTGAAAGGCTGCAGGGCTGACTGATGGGTCTGACCCATTCAACTTCTGAGTCTCCAAATTGGGCACATGGCCTGAGCTTGCCCTTTATGCCTTGGAGGTGCTGACTGAACGTGTGTTTAGCATGACAGGGGCCGTTATCGCAGACAGCCAATGTGGACAAGATGACGTTCATTAAAATGAACCAGGCATGGATCCCACAGGACTTGTCCATACCTTGTGCAGAATAGACTTGTATACCGGCCTCACCCAGCCTTTGTTATACTCCAGCGCTCTTTCTCTTTGTTTTCTTTTCTATATTTCCCAATGTTTTGGTCTAAATAAAAAAAAAAAAAAAGTTAAAAAGAAAAAACAGTGTTGTTGGCGAGTCTCCTCCTCCACCACCGCTACCTTTTACACCGCCACGTCCACGGCCTCTTTAACCTTCTACTCCATATGAACCTCCTCCTCCTAGTTCAAGATTATTATTTTTTATTTTTATGTATTTTATGTTATTTTAAGTCATTTCCCTATCCACCCTATTTCACTTTGTTTGCAGGGCAATTGTCCAGCTCTTACCCCCATGTTTCTTCTTTTTGCAGCCTTCTAGCCCTTTCCATTTCTTATTCAGAGCCATTTTAGTGCCCCAAAGTTCGCGTCCCCATTGACTTCAATGGGGTTCGGGTTTGGGGTCAAGTTCGGGTCCCAAACTCGAACTTTGTGACGAAGTTCGGCCGAACCCGGCGAACCCGAACTTCCAGGTGTTCGCTCAACTCTATTAGGCCCCTTGCACACGACCGTATGTATACGGTCCGTGAGTGGGCCATATGTCCTGGAGCGGCATACATTGTGCTCATGGGAGTGCACAGCATCATAGGTTACTATGATGCTATGTGCATCGGGCCAACCAAGGGACTATTCTCCTGCACTCAGAAGATCATATTAGTGTAGTAGAATAGTCCCGTGAGCGGCCCGATGCGCACAGCATCATAGTAACCTATGATGCTGTGTGCTCCCGTGCACATGATGTATGCCGCTCTGGGACATATGGCCCGCTCACGGACCATATGTCTCGGGGGGCATACGGTCGTGAGCAAGGGGCCTTAGTATCCTATTCGTGGCTAAACTGTGAACAGGCACCGGCTTCTGCTGCAAGCGAAGGCTGTCTATACTCTGCGTTACAATGCCGACACACGACCTGCAACATTGCCCCCTATTGAAGTCTATGGAAGCAGACATCATGCACCCTTCAGCGTAATTCAAGTTCTGTCATGTGAACAGTTTTATAAGAAAAGTCACTAATCGACTTTTAGAGTGGTTTTCCAACTTATTGGTGATCTGTGGAACAGGATACTCGAGAAGGCCACAACACAGGGTACGGAGCTGTGGTCTTCAGGCTCCGCATTGTTTACTGCTGGAAGCAGAGCTGTCGGCTGACAGCAGATCGGTGGCGTTGCCTGGTGTCAGATCAGACTGGGAGAAGAAAACCTCCCAGGCTATGAGCTGAGCGCTGCGGTTGGTCAGCGCTACAGCCTGGGAGAAGGAGAAGCCCAGGAGAACAAGGGCAGGCTCCTCCCAGTTGAGACACAGAGCTGAAGTCACCGGAGGACATACCGGGAGAACGGAGCGGCGCCCAGGGATAATAGTAAGTGCAGGGAGATCCCTGGGCGCCGCTCTCCATGTATGTATACTTAGTTTAGATTTGTTAGGGTGATGAAAGGTCCTCTTTAAGCGTGTAGTTTGTAAATGTCCTCGTAGTTCTGACAGGGATAGAGATTGTTCACCTGACCTTTTAATGCCATCAAATTAATTTGCGTGAAACTCTTTATCTAAATCTAGCACACGGGATTTTAGAAAGTTGTGTACTTGGTGGTATGCTAAGTATTGGTTTGATTTAATCCCGGTTTTGGAACATAGCTCCTCAAATCTTACATAACGTCTATCTGACACCTGCCATAGATCGTTTACTGTGTTAATCCCTTTCTCCCTCCATTCCTTGAATTGTAAATTCCGCCCTCCTTCCATAAATTCGGGGTGGCCCCATAAATCCATATGTTTTGATAATGAATACGGTAGTCCTAATTCTTTACGAATTGCTTTCCATGTCGCTACCGTATCCTTTACTATCAGACTCTTCTTCAGTAATGTTGGTAAACTCGTATATTTCGTATGCAATAATGCATTCAGTGACCAAGGGTACGCTAATTGAGATTCTAATTTATAATTTGAGAAGTTGTTGCTACTGGATAGCCAATCTAGACAGTGTCTCAAATTGCTGGCTAGGTTATAGCCCCTTATGTCTGGAAAGTTGACCCCTCCCTTCTCTCTAGGAAGTTGGAGTTTCCCTAATGATATCCTCGGACGCCTGCCTTTCCACAAGAAGAACTGAAATGCTGTCTCAAGTATCTTTATATCGGTGTTTAAGTAGTAATGGAATCGTTTGCATAGGGTATAAAAGGCGTGCAAAACTGATCATTTTCAACAGGTAGCATCTACCCATCAGAGATAAGGGAAGATGAGCCCACCTATCCACATCATCCTGGATTTTCTTGATTAGTGGGGGATAGTTAAGTGTATATATGGATTCTGGGGATTTTCCAATATGTATTCCTAGATATCGAATGGAATGAGCCGCAAATGATACTGGAGTATCTTTCAGAACCAGTTTTCTATCTCTATGTGCACGAGAAAGTAACAGGAGTTCGCACTTAGAAGCATTTATCTTGAAACCCGACGCCTCCCCAAATTCATTTAGCTTTTGTAGTAATCTCTGGGTATCTCTTCCCGGGTTAGATAGGAATACTAATAAGTCATCCGCGTACAGAGCGTGTCTGATTTCCATAGAGACTACTTTTATACCTTCGAACTCTCTGGAAATGTGGAGGTAACGAGACAGGGGTTCCAATGCTATGTTGAAGAGCAGCGGAGAAAGTGGACACCCCTGTCTTGTCCCTTTTTCTATAGGAAAAGCGGGTGATAAGTGTCCTGGGGTATGTATCCTGGCTGCTGGGTTTGCATACAATACCCTTAAGTATGATCTAAAGGCGCCATCTAGTCCTATTTTGTCCAAAACTTTTTCCATCCACCCCCAGCTCACATTATCAAATGCTTTCTCGGCATCTATAGTCAAGAAAGCTGGGGATGGGTGGTGGTCCGGTCTCATCTTAATTTCATCTAGCACAGTTAGGACCTTTCTGATATTTGTAACCGCTGAGCGGCCTTTCACGAAACCCACCTGTGAATTTGATATAAGTTTCGGTAAGATGTTGGCCAATCTATCAGCTAATATTTTAGAGATGATCTTAATGTCTGTGTTGACTAGAGATATGGGTCTGTATGAGGCCGCTAATAAGGGATCCTTTCCAGGTTTCGGTATTAGTTTTATGTGTGCCATATTGGAAGCCTCTGAAAGGGGCGTTCCAGTCATATGGGAATTATACATCTGTGTCAGAATGGGGGAGATCCTTTCTTTCAGGATTTTGTAAAATTCCCCTGAGTACCCATCTGGGCCTGGAGCTTTGCCTAATTTTAAGCCCGAAATTACCTTTTGGACTTCTTGAATTGTTATCGGTGCATTTAAAAGGGTTAGGTCCGCATCTGTTATGTTGGTCATTTTAATTGAATCAAGCCATCTCCGTCCCCTTCACTATTTTCTTGTGTAGCCTTATATAATGCACTATAGTATTCTCTAATTGTGTTATTTATATTCTTTGGGTCATGACTTATTTGCCCTCTGCAATCTTTCAGTGCCAAGATTGGGGTGTTTTGGAAGAAACCTCTTGCCAATTTGGCCAACATCTTGCCCGCTTTGTTACCATACTTATATAGCTGTGCGTCGGTTCTACTTTTAAATATTAGCTCTTTTTGTTGCAACCATTGCTCGTACTCTCGTTTCTCCGTTTTCCACTTCTCCTCTGTTATTTGTGATGGGTATGCTACAAAGGTCGTGTAAGCCTGTCTTAGTTTCTCCCCATGTTGTTCTCTCTCTTTTGCAACCCGTTTTCTGAGGCCTAATACATGAGCTATTAGTCGTCCCCTCAACACCGCCTTTCCAGCTTCCCATGTCAGACGAGTGTTATCAGGTCATTATGACTGAGATACTCATCCCACCATCCCACCAACAGTTGCCGGAGATCAGTATCTTCATACATATCTGACGGGAAGCGCCATATATAATCTGGGCCTCTCGGTGTAAAATCCAATAGATTGACCGATATCGGGGCATGATCTGAAATCACCAGTTCTTCTATATTAGCTGCTTTACATCTCCTAAACAGGTCTCTTGATAACAGAACGTAATCTATGCGAGACCAGGATTTGTGTACTGCTGAATAGTGTGTGAAGTCCCTCCCCTCCGGGTGGAGTATTCTCCATGTGTCCACTAGATTTAGTGTGGTCATCAGGTCACGTAAGGTATGTATATTACGTTGTTGGGAGGGTGGTGCTTCCCTGTTTGATCTCCTATCTTCCTTCCACTCAGCCACTACATTCATATCTCCTCCTATTACCTTGTCCACAATTGGATCTTCTAATATTTGTGCTGCTACTGATTTAAAGAAACTGTCACTGGAATAATTTGGTCCATATATGCAATATACACTAAAGGTACCCCTTGCGGATTGTAATGTCACTTGGGCTATTCTGCCGTTTTCATCATTTGAATGTGATATCACTGTATATTGTGCATTCTTCCTAATCAAAATTAACACTCCTGCTTTCCTATTTCAAGCTTTTGACCCAAAAACCTCTCCGACCCATAATTTTCTCATCCTCGGGAAATCGCTCGCCCCCAGCTGAGTCTCCTGGAGGAGAGCGACATCCGCTTTCGGCCTGTTCAGATGTCGCAGAACCATCATGCGTTTCTGTGGGGACCTGAGTCCCCTCACATTCCATGATATGATGTTAACCATTAGATAACCCTGTGAGGGGTGATTTGTGCGGGGACATACTGGTTTCAGATAATAGTGTAGGTTCGAGACATGATAGATCTTTTGTGAACAGATTACAATTGAAGACATAATCTCTGCTATTCCCCCCCAATTCCCATCCCCATTTAACATTGCAAACAACATTTTTTGACAACTGAAAACCTTTCAACTTGCTCAAATCCCTACGCTTCAGGACTTCACTTCTTCCCAACCTAGTGAAATGCGACTGTGGCATTACTGCCTAGTATTCAAATCAAATATTAGTCCATCACCAACTATGGCTCTCTTGAGATATGACATATTGAGAGTCTTAGATAATATGAAGGATAGGGCCCTCTATAACAGTGAAGCGGTCTGCCTTAATAACTGCTTAACATTACCTAGTGTGAATCTTTTACTTTGGAAGGTGAACAGTTCAGTTAATTGCTGAAACAGAAGAGTTAAACATATGCCCTGTAAATCGGGCTTATATCACACTAAAGGATATTGTACCGAAAGTCTGAAGTAACTCGTTGCTCAGGTCCCACGTCGGGTTTGTTCTGTTCCTCTCTTCTTCTTCGGCGCCGCTGGATCTTGTGTCTCCTCCGGTGGAAGATTTCTGGGTTGCACTTGTTGGTGCCATGCGGATTTGTTGCGTTGATCACCTCCCGGTGTGTTCTGTAACTCTTTGGCTTCTTCTGGGCTGTTGTAGGTGTCTATTTGCCCATCAGCATGGAAGACTTTTACCCTGGGTTCAGACCTGAGCGTTCCAAAAACGCGCGTTTTAGACGCGCGTTTTTTTGCGCGTTTTTGCAAATAGGAAACGCGCGTTCGTACGCGCGTTCTTGTGATTGACTACTGTGGTGTCAATCACAAAACGCGCGTCAAACGCCCCAAAAGAAGCTCAAGTACTTGTTTATGCGTTGGGCGTTTTACAGCGCGTTCAAACGCGCTGTAAAACGCTCAAGTGTGAACCACTCCCATAGGGATGCATTGGTTTTAATCTGTTGAGCGTTTTACAGCGCGTTTGAACGCGCTGTAAAACGCTCAGGTGTGAACCCAGGGTTAAGGTCGCAGGATATATCAATGCAAATTTTCTCTTCTGCTGGAAGAGTAGCGAACATATCTGAGAGAAGGCTCTGCGGCGTTTAGTGACCTCCGCTGAAAAATCGCCAAAGAGCAAAATAGTATGTCCTTGTATCACCAGATCTCTGGACCTGCTTTCATAAGCCCTCAAAATTTCCGACTTTTCATTAAAGTCCAGGTATTTTACAATGACCTGCCTAGATCTTCGCGGTCTATTGTTGTCAGTGTCTTTCCCACCTTCCGCCGCGTCTCTTGCTGGCCCCACTCTGTGTGCTCTTTCCACTCTGCAAGCTGAGTGAAGGCCCAAAGCAGCCGGTAGGTCACGTTCGCATAATAGATGGAGGTCTCTTCCAGAGATTGACTCAGGGAGGCCTACTATTCGAGGTCATCTAGTTTCTCCCAAAGTTTTTTATTATCTTCATTTGCCCTCCGCATCTGGTCTTGCAATGCCTGTATTTCTATTTGTAACGCTCGCACATCGTTGTCTACGCCGTCTATGCGCTCTGTGTTTCGCGCCACTTCTGCCTGCAGTGCTGTAAAAGAGGCTACAACCGTTGTGGTTAGTGACTCTTGTAGATCTGGTAGAATACGGTTAGCCACTTCAAGGGCCAGCCTTTTGTAATCCACCTGTGGAACATTAGTTTCGGCGTCTTCTGTAGGGTCCTCCTGGCTACTTAGTAGGGGTGGAAATTCTCCCGCCTCTGATTGTGTCTGACGGCTCCGCCATCTTCGGCATCTCTGCCGTCTCCGCTTTAGTGCCCTTCGTTTGCGTCTTCGTTTTGGATTTGCTCCCCATCGCACGCAAATATCATTCCATATGATTTCTCACAGTTATATGTGAACTTTAATGCGGTCAGATAGTCTGCAAGTCGGGGATATTCTAGATATTCGAGCAGTTGGTGTCAGAGCAGCGCTTACTCGCTTCTCACCATGTTGGCACCGGAACCGGAAGTCCTGCATGCTTTATTGATTAAGAGCCCTGCGCTTTTTCTGAAACAGCTTTTTTTTTTTTTTTTTTTGTCTAAGGATGGTCTTAATGTGGGGTGGCTGACCAGAGATATATAATTTAACATAATCACTGGCTTAGTGCCAGCTACAGAATTTTATTTGGTCTAATACAGCCCTCTGGTATCTACCCACAATTTTGCCCTATGGAAAAATAGCTCTGTGCTTCTTCTGAAGCAGCTACCCCTATGTCCAAGGATGGTCCTTGTGTAGGATGGCTGAATGACAGATAGATTATTCAATATGATTACTGGCTTTTTGTCAGCCACAGCCATATAATTTATTTTGTATAACACAGCCTTCTGCCATTTATTCACAACTTTGTCCACAATGGGGGTCTCCTATTGTCATTGATCTATGTAAAGAATGTGTCCAATTCAGGATGACTATTACATTGCCATACATTCTATTCATGGTTACTGATTTATTGCCTGCTATATAAGTCAATATAACATCATGTATGGTATAGCCTCGGTGGTCCCATATTCAGGGGCGTAGCTAAAGGCTCATGGGCCCTGGTGCAAGAGTTCAACTTGGGCCCCCTTCCCTCAGTGCTTTGTTGCAAGGGGCAGGGGTGCACATAGCCTTCATGCTGCCTGATCCAAAAATTGAAACACCGATATTGTAAAAAGCTGATTCAGCCAATTTAGTTTTTGCTTTAATCCTGACGATATATACGGAAATTCTGGTGAACGCTAAAATATAGCTTTTATTGGTATGCACTAAAACTACAATGTGCGGGGGGATACAAAAAATGCTAAAAACAAGCATAGAGGAAAAAGGCAAAAGGACATACAGTTTGCGAACAGCTCTAAGGCAGCTCAATCTTACTTTGCCAATATTCCACTAGCTGAATCGCTCCCACCCTCATGACCGCTCACACTGGTTAATTACAGACTACCATTGGGATGAGCGCTGGCAAAGGGGGATGAGAGTTAGAAGCAGAAGGGCGCTTCATGCTGAATACCCCGGTCATGCATCAGAGTACACCGGAACAGCTGTGAATGCAGCGCTAATGCTGGGACAAGACACATGGGGAACAAGAGAATGACTGAGACCGCCGACATCAGTCATCTCTCACAAACATTATTGAGCCCTCCCTGAAGCTGTCTGCCCATAGACTCAGGCTATTTTGCCCTAACCTATCTTCCTAAGCTCTGGCTCTGCTTTAATCCTGACTAATACATTTAGAATTAGACAGATATGACCCCCTGTCACTTGATTGACAGGGACGGATATTTTAGCCATACCAGGACAATTGCACGCCTGCGCTGCTGTTCTCAGTAGTGGCGCATGTGCTTAGAGGTTCTGCCGGAACAGAGACTGTGCATTTCCTGCAACCCAGAAGTAGCATCCCATGTACTCTGCTCTTCTACCATTGGAACAGCAGTGCAGGAGGGAGATTTTCAGGGCCCCACAACTAGTGTTGAGCACGAATATTCGAAAAGCGAATTTTTTTAGCGAATATCGGCACTTCGCTAATTCGCAAATATTTCGAATATAGCGCTATAAATTCGCTATTTCGAATATTCGTTTTTTTTTTTTTTTTTTAGTTATATTTTTTTCTTTCCTACTTCCCAAAAGTAGTTCTTACCTGTCCTGAGGATTCCTGGCTTCCTGGCTGCTCTAGTCAGTGCCCGTTGCCGCTTCTGCCGACTTCCGTGCTCATGTGGAGCGTCCCCATCCATGGGAGAATCTCCATATACTAAAATGTACTGTCGGATTTGAGGAATTACGTTGAAATCGCAATGCGATTAATTCAAGTTATATTAATCGCATTGCGATTACAACTTAGCACTGCTATCTTACATAGGCTAGAATTAACGAATATGGAATATAGCACTAGCAGTGCTAAGTTGAAATCGCAATGCGAATACTTTAAGTTAAATTAATCACATTGCGATTTCAACTTAGCACTGCTGCTATATTCCATATTCGTTAACTTCGTTAATTCTAGCAAGCTGACCCATTATAAACCCAGCTCCAAGTTGAAATCGCAATGCGATTAATATAACTTGAATTAATCGCATTGCGATTTCAACGTAATTCCTCAAATCCGACAGTACATTTTAGTATATGGAGACGTTCCCATGGTGATGGGGACGCTCCATGAGCACAGAAGTTATGGTTGGCTTGGTAGAATTAGCGAATAGCGAATATGACGAATGTATTCGTCATATTCCTCAAAACGAAGATAACGAAGTATTCTACATCTTCGTTTTAGCTACCTATTCGTCAACTTCGCTAATTCTAGCAATCAAATAGGAAGGTTGACTGACTATAGAGACAGCTGTGTTAAATTCGCTATGCGATTTTTTTAATACAATAATTATATTACTTGATAAAATTATTATAAGTATTCTATTTATTTAAAAAAAAAAAAAAAAAAATCGCATAGCGAATTTAACACAGCTGTCTCTATAGTCAACCTTCCTATTTGATTGCTAGAATTAGCGAAGTTGACGAATAGGTAGCTAAAACGAAGATGTAGAATACTTCGTTATCTTCGTTTTGAGGAATAGACGAATACATTCGTCATATTCGTCATCCTCGCTAATTCTAGATATGAAACCAATAGGAAAGTAGCCTTAAGTACAAATCGCAATATGCGATTATTTAAATCGCATGTTAATCGCGATAACTAGAAAAAATGACGAATATTCGATTTCGACGAATATGAAACGAATATTCATTCGAATATTCGCGAATTTCGTCGAAATCGAATATGGCACCTGCCGCTCATCACTACCCACAACATGTTCAGAGACTCCAGCCTCCAGCCCTATCAGTCAAGAGGCAGGGACAGATAAGATTCCTCATCTGCAGCAGGGACAGTCACAGACTGAGGTGGGGGTCCAGTTTATCATGCTGCCAGTGAACACCATCACCGCTCTGGGTCAGCCACCAGGCGGGTCAGGGACAGTCACTCACACACACTTGACCCCTGGAGGCCGGACCCGGTCCAGTTTATCAGGCCGCCAACGCCGCCCTGAGCCGCTCACCTTGGTATCAACAGTGTTCAGCCAGCAGAGCAGAGCTCCTCACAATCCAGCAGGCAGGCAGCAGCAGTCGCATCGCGCTCGCAGCCAAACCCGGTCAGCACACAGCTACTTTCTCTATCGAAAGTCCCGCTCGCTCCTCTTCCTGACCTGAAGCCACTCCCCCTCCTCACTTCGCCTGCCCTGCACAGTGCACGCAGGGCTCGCCTCTCAGCCTCCGCTCTGCCCCTTATGTTATTTTAGCTAGCAATTTGGCTGCGGGGCATGCCGTCCACAGGTACGGCTTTACTTTGTCTCACCTGGCTTGAGGGGGCCCCATGGGCCCCCCTGACCTATGGGTCCGGTCGCAATTGCGACTGCTGCGACCCCTATAGCTACGCCAGTGCCCATATTATTTAACATACTCTGGGGATTCGGTAGGAAGAGAGTGGTCCACACTCTCCTGTCCCCTGCAATTTGAAGCCCCTTACTCTGTTTGATCTGTCCTGGGGTTAGCTATGTAAGCCCCACAACTTCTGCACCAACGGATCTGCTCCCATATATATTATATATATACTTGAAAGGAGCGGCCGCCTGATATCCCCCTATGACTGATGAAACAGAGATTGGGACATAACAGATATATGCAGCGGTAGCAGAGATCTGGGCAGCGCTGCCCTCTGGACATGCCCCCTCTCTCCCATTGGCTGCGAGAAACAGCTCCCCATCTTTCCCCTCCTGCGCGTCCTTATTTATAGAGCGATGGTCGGCGGCATGTGTATGGCCACACTAGCGCCGCTACTGCTGCCAGCACACGTGCAGCATCCTCCTCCGGCCATTGACTCTGCAGTCAGGGGAATGCTCCGAAACTGCCCTGTAGCTCCTGATGACATGTCATCTAAATGGACATAGAAACACATTGAGCGATACCAGGACTGTAGTTCTCCTCTTGAGGAGGTGTGAATGGGAGGCAGGGTGAGAGTATTGACTAGGGGTAGCGGTATGTGATTAAATGGCAGCGGCTAACCACTCACCCCACTACATCCTTCTTTACTTGGGCGAAAGGAGTACCTCAAGCTGCAATATACTCACCAATAGTGAGTGGTACCCTTGCCCAGGAGTGTTTATTGAGACATACCTTACTGTCTTGCACTATAACATTCAAGTGACAGATAGGGTTATACCTCTTAAATTGTTTAGTGTATGGCACCTACCACAGGACCAATCCAGAGCCCTGAGGTTGTAAAGTTTGCCATACTACCTTGTGAGGTACTACCCCTAGTGAAGCTTAGGTTCCATCTAAGGGAACACACACATCCATAAGTGTACCTTCCACTGGGGCAATTTAGTCCCTCTTGCCAAACTGTTTGGGAATTAGGGTTTTAATAAAGGTTTATTATTTTTGTTTAACCATCCGTTCAGGCAGTAAGATACAGCACATGTATCCATTGATTTAAAAGTGTCTATTCACACTTCAGTATTTTTTTACTGACCATGGGGACATGCACTACTTTGAACCATGATGCGGACCAAGCACGCCCATTGAAGTCTATGGGTCAGTGATTATCACTGACACACATCTGTATTGTGTCCATGTTGTGTCCGTTTTTCACTGAAGACTAATAGGAGATTCTTTAGAAATTAATCTTCAGCTGAGCAACGTTAGTGAATTACGGATAACACACGTATAGTAAAAACCGGACACGCGGACCAACCATGGATCTTTCATGCACAGCTTCATGTATGAAACACATACGCTTTTTTTCACGGATGTGACACTGATACGGAAATGTAAACGAGGCCTTATTCTTATTGATAGGTCATCAGTATGTTGATCCTAGATAACACATTAAAACTGATTTATTCCATCACAATCCCTTTCTGGTGTGTACCATTGTCTGTTACATTGCACTGGCAGGGGAGAGCAGAGGAGCCGCATTATGTTCATAAATTAGAGAAGCAAAATGAGCCAACCCTTTTAGGCCCCTTTCACACGGGCATCATGTTTGACGCCTGGATAAGAGGCGGGTGCGTTGCGGGAATATGCGCGTTTTTCACGCGCGGGTGCAAACGTTTGTAATGCGTTTTGCACGCGCGTGAGAAAAAACGCCATGTTTGGTACCCAACCCGAAGCCGGACTTCATTACTGAAGTCCGGTTTCGGGTCTTCTGGAGAATTGTTTATTTCCGCTTATAACATGGTTATAAGGGGAAATAATATCATTCTTAATAAAGAATGCATTGTAAAATGAAGATGAAGGGGTTAAAAATAATAAAAGTTAACTTACCTTAGCCACTTGATCGCGTAGTCGCGATCTCTCCTCTCTTTCCCTGCAGCATCTAAGATCTACAGGACCTGTGATGACGTCACATCACATGGTCCAATCACATGGTCCATCTTACCATGGTGATGGACCATGTGATTGGACCATGTGATGTGACGTCATCACAGGTCCTTTAGATCTTAGATGCTGCAGGGAAAGAGAGGAGAGATCGCGACTACGCGATCAAGTGGCTAAGGTAAGTTAACTTTTATTATTTTTAACCCCCTCCACTTCATTTAACAATGCATTCTTTATTAAGAATGCTATTATTTCCCCTTATAACCATGTTATAAGGGAAAATAATAGAGATTGGGTCCCGTTGCTAAGCAACAATGCAGGAAAATCGCAACGCATCCGCACTTGCTTGCGGATGCTTGCGATTTTCCCGCAGCCCCATTTACTTCTATGGGGCCTGCGTTGTGTGAAAAACGCACAATATAGAACATGCTGCGATTTTCACGCAACGCAGAAGTAATGCGTGAAAATCACCGCTCATGTGCACAGCCCCATAGAAATGAATGGGTCCGGATTCAGTGCGGGTGCAATGCGTCCTCCTCACGCATTGCACCCGTGCGGAAAACTCGCCCGTGTGAAAGGGGCCTTAATGTTTTTATTGTAGAAATTACATTTTATGACGATTTGTGTTCACGTTGTTTTGTATTTTTCTTATTTTCTCTGAGGACGATTGCCAAGGATATGGAACAATATGTACCTTGGAGTATAATCCAGTCTGTGGATCTGATTCTGTTACCTATGGCAACAAATGTAGATTTTGCAATGCTAAGACAAGGTGAGTGCTTCAGAGGTGTAAGGCCTGGTTCACATTTGCGTTTTTTTACACTGATGTGTGCTGTCCGCATTTTCTGCGGACAGAGCGCGTACCCATTGATTTAAATGTATCTGTTCACGTTTCAGTATTTTTTCTACTGACTGTGAGTCAGTAAAAAAAAAATCACGAGAACATGGACTACTTTGATCCGTGATGCGTGAACGAAGCATGCCCATTGAAGTCTATGGCTCTGTGAAAATCACTGACATACATCCAGTGAATTACGGATGACACTCGGATGGTAAAAACTGACACACAGACCAACCATGGATCCTTCATGGACAGCTTCATGGATTAAACACATACGCTTTTTTTCACGGACGTGACACTGACACGGAAATGTGAACCATGACCAAGGGCTCCTTCACACACACATTTGCATTGCCGTTTTTTGCCTATAAGAAAACAATATTTAAATCGTATGCGTTTTTTTGGCATGCCACATGGATTTTTTTTTTTTTAAATGAGTTCACACATGTGAATTGGACTTTTTTCGTCTATAGAGAAGGGGATAGAAAAACACCTAACAAAAATGCTATTGCAACAGCATGCAGCCATAAAAAGTATGGTATAGATACATAGAGCACACAAATGCCACTATCAGAAAAAAAAAAAAATTACATCGAAAGTTGGGAAAAACTTCACAAATGTGTGAATCCAGGCTAAGACTATACCTTTGTCCATACTACAAAGTAGTATTAAAAAATAGAGATCTGGACTTCTTGTCTGCAGTACTACCCATGTATTAGGCCTTATTCACACAGTCAGTGTATGATCAGTGATTTTCCTCAGTGATTGTGAGCCAAAACTATGTGCGGGTCAAAAGCACAGAATAGGTGCAAATCTTTCCCTTATACCTTATCTCTGTGTAGGCTACACTTTATGTTTTGGCTCACAAAAACTGATGGAAATCACTGATCAAACACTGACGTGTGAATACGGCCTTACAGCAGATTGCGAATAATATTCCAAGATCATTGTGTCAGATTCCTTTTAAAGGGGTTTTCTGGGAGATAGGTCATCAGTATCTGATTGGTTGGGGGGGGGGGGGGTCTGACACCCAGGACCCCTACTAATCAGCTGTTTGAGAGGGCAGCAGCGCTAGAGGTAGTGCTGTTGCCTTCTCTCAGCCTTCCTCGGCCAGGGATGGGTAAACTGCGGCTCCCCAGCTGCTGTAAAACTACAACTCCCACCATGCCCTGCTGTAGGCTGATAGCTGTAGCCAGACTGGAGCATGCTGGGAGTTGTTGTTTTGCAACAGCTGGATGGCCGCAGTTTGCCCATCCCTTCCATAGGCCATGTGACATCGGGTTCATTGGTCACATGGCCTAGGCGCAGCTCAGTCACATTGTGCCCAAGTGAATGGGGCTGAGCTGTTATACCATGCACAGCCGCTATACAATGTATGGCGCTGTGATTGGTTTGCAGAGAGAAGGCCGCCCACAGGAGTGCCTGGGGCCTCCTCAAACAGCTGATCGGTGGGGGTCCTGGTGTCGGATCCCCACTAATCAGATACTGATAACCTATTTGAAGCAAACCCCTGTAAGTTAAATCTAAGAATCCTTGGAGCTGCTGTTTAAAATGCCTATATCAAATAAATGTCCACATTTATGTCCATAAATTTTATTTTGGGCTGCTTAGGCTCTGCCCCTCTTATGCCTCTCCCGCTTTTATCAAAAATGGCAAACATGGCAGAGAAAAAGCAAAAAGCACATGTATTTGGCAAAATGGGCTTTCAAAAAAATTTGAGGCATTTGTCACCACAATTCTGGCACAGGGTTTATGATAAATCTCATGACCCCAAACTTGAGGTTAAGACTTGCATTAGAAATGCCAGTATTAATAAATCTCCCAAATGTCTTTCACCCGTAATACAACAGCCGCACAGAAAACAGTGCATACCTTCATTTGATGCAGTTTTAAAGGCACCTTACCTTCAATGTTGGAGTTCATCCTACATCCTTGTGTACCAGGTTCAGGGCAAGCGAAGTACACTAGTGATCAAGATTCAACTTTAGTTAAATAGAAGCACGTTAGTGAATTGCTGCCACCAAACGTATCAAATTCTTAGGCCCATAGGAAAGACCCAAATAGCACTAGAAGTTCAACCATAGGGTGAGCACACTTTAAATTTGGTGTGTGCTGACCGTATACAATGAACTCTAGCAGGCTTTTCCGGAACAGTTTAGCGATAGTGTGAAACTAGCCTAACTGTATAATGGTACACTTACAGCTTTACAGTCGCCTCCATTCCCATCCAGCATTCATCACTATAATCAGTGCAGGGAGGAAAAAGATATTTACAACCAGGACCGCAATGAAGCATGGAGAGGTAAGTAACCACTAGACACTAGGTATGAAGCATTAACACTTCCCCAATCAGGATCCTCACCTTAACCCCTTCACTGTTTCAGAGCACCGGTGATCTTTACATTAACCTGTTCACTGTTGTAGACCACCAGCTATATTGACATTAAACCCATGCACTGCCCTAGACCACCAGTTATATCATACAAACATTAACACCTGCCCTAACCCACCATGGACACTAACATTAAACCACTGCCCAAATCACTAAATTACTACCCAAGTCTACTAGTAATACTGACATTAATATCTTCCCTGTCCTAGACCACCAGTTTTACTGATTTTGAACCCTTTACTGCCGTACATTACCAGGTATATTGGCATTAACCCCTTCACTGCCCTAGACCACCAGGTATATTGACAACTCTTTCATTGTCCTAGAGCAGTGTTCCTCAACACCAGTCCTCAGGACCCACCCAAACGATGCATCAGAACTTACCACATGTATTCATTCTGTGGGATATTCTCAAATCATGAACGAAAGGTGGGCCCTGAGGACTGGAGTCGAGGAACACTGTCCTAGAGTAACAGGTATGCTTACATTAATCCCTGGACCCTAGACCATCAGAGATGCACCACAAGGCATACAGACCAGGGTTGCCAACCAGAATTTCTCTTTTTTTTGGACAACTTATTCCAAAATCACAGACAGCCAACATTACGGACAAATTGGAAAACCATACTGCTAAAGATTACAAGTAATACTATATACTCATTATACTCAATACTATAGCTCATTCTACTGATAAGAACTCACTACCAGCATTTACTGTGAGCTGTAAATTGAGTGTAATTAAGTACCACCAGCCTCACAAAAACAAGGACACATCTACTTTTTTCACAGACACAGGAAAAAAGTTGCCTATTTTTATGAACTGTTCAGAAATTGCTCTGGGCTACCAGCAAAACAAGCATTAGTGCTTTTCACTCCTATACCACCAAGGAAGGTAGAAAAAAAACCTTAGGCCCCTTTCACACGGGTGTGATTTCCACGTGGGTGCAATGCGTAACGTGGACGCATTGCACCCACAATGAATCCGGACCCATTCATTTCTATGGGGCTGCGCACATGAGCGGTGATTTTCACGCATCACTTCTGCGTTGCGTGAAAATCACAGCATGCTCCAGTTTCTGCGTTTTTCACGCAAAGCAGGCCCCATAGAAGTGAATGGGGCTGCGGGAAAATTGCAAGTGCAGATGCAGTGCGATTTTCCCGCATGGTTGCTAAGCGACGGGACCTGATCATTATTTTCCCTTATAACATGGTTATAAGGGAAAATAATAGCATTCTCAATAAAGAATGCTTTATAAAATGTTGATTAAGGGGTTAAAAATAAAAAACTTAACTTACCTTAGCCACTTGATCACGTAGTTGGCGAGCTCTCTTCTCTCTTCAAGCTTTAGCTGTAGTGTAAAGGACCTGTGATGACGTCACATCACATGGTCCATCACGGACCATGTGATGTGACGTCATCACAGGTCATTTACACTACAGTTAAAGCTTAGCCACTTGATTGCGTAGTTGGCGATCTCTCTTCTCTCAAGAGAGATCGCCAACTACGCGATCAAGTGGCTAAGGCAAGTTACGTTTTTTTATTTTTAACCCCTTAATCAACATTCTACGAAGCATTCTTTATTAAGAATGCTATTATTTTCCCTTATAACCATGTTATAAGGGAAATGAATAAAATCTCCAGAATACTCTACCCGAAACTGGACTTCAGTGATGAAGTCCGGCTTCGGGTCTGGGTACCAAACATGGCGATTTTTCCAACGTGCGTGCAAAACGCATTACAGAAGTTTGCACACGCGTGGAAAAATCGCGCATATTCCCGCAACGCACCCGCATCCTATCCGGGCGTCAAGCGTGACGCTTGTGTGAAAGAGGCCTTACTGTACTACATATGGTTGCTTTTTAATAGTATTTACCTGGATAATGTTGGATATACAGGATATATGGCTGTTTTACAGCTAATAATTAGGGTGTTGTGAACAAATTTTTAACTGCTACATTTGTTTAACCCATCTTAGAGTTCACTGCATTCAGGCCTCTAACTGCCCTGCTCACTGTCAATAGACGTTGTGCAGGGAGTGGGGAGAAGCCCAATCTGAACCTCTGCATCAGGTCCATGGGCCTTTCAATTAACATAGTAAGAAACAGTCAATTAGGTCACCTCTTGAACATGAGTCTTGAGCTAAGCCCCTGTTCCAGATAAAGAACGATTACAGTTCCAAATAAGTAGGGCATGCAGCATCCAGATAAATCGGGGCAGTTCTTAGAAAACTGAAGTGAAACGAAATATTGATGTCTTTTTCTTGTTTTTAATTGCAGGAATGCTGACCTACTAATTGTATCCAAAGGAGAATGCAAACCAAAGGTACATTTTTTTCAGTATTTGTTATTTTATCAGATGTTTCTGAATTTCAGTTATCACTGGCCGATCATACAGCAGTCAATGCTATGTGCATGTTGGAAGATTTCTTCAATATTTTTTGCTTGTCGGATGTAAAGGCATTAGCTTCAAAGGGGCTTCAAAAGTGCTGTTCGCATCCCTGTGTCTGCTCCGTGGCCCTGCAAAGAATGAGAACATGTCCCATTTGTGTCCATTTTATGGACAAGGATAGGACAGTTCTATAGAGGGCAGGAGGTTCTGTTCGCAAATTGAGGAATCCAAGTGGCCGGTAGCTGCATTTTGCGGAACGCAAACAACGGCAGCGGTCGTGTGCATGAGCCCTAAGATTAAGATTTTGGGTTACAGATACTGAAACAAAACGCTAATCAAACACTGATCATGTGAGATTGACCTAAATTATAGAGCTTGTGAAGTAGAAAATAAAAATTGACCTGCGAGGGTGTTATTACAGGAATGTTGAAAAAAACGTTCTGCAATTCGATGCCATTAAATATGAATCTCAACATTTTATTTTTGGGGGCAATCTGTGGACGGGACTGTTATTGGGGGCGATCCATGGACGGCGACTGTTATTGGGGGCGATCTGTGGACGGGACTGTTATTGGGGCGATCTGTGGGCGGGACTGTTATTGGGGGCGATCTGTGGACGGGACTGTTATTGGGGGGGGCGATCTGTGGACGGGACTGTTATTGGGGGGGGCGATCTGTGGACGGGACTGTTATTGGGGGGGGGCGATCTGTGGACGGGACTGTTATTGGGGGGGCGATCTGTGGACGGCACTGTTATGGGGGCGATCTGTGGACGGCACTGTTATGGGGGCGATCTGTGGACGGCACTGTTATGGGGGCGATCTGTGGACGGCACTGTTATGGGGGCATCTGTGGACGGCACTGTTATGGGGGCATCTGTGGATGACACTGCTATGGGGGGAGATCTGTGGATGACACATATATAGCATCTTATGCTATGTGCCATCCGCAGATCCCCCCCTCCCATAACAGTGTATGTGCAGTGTGAATGGGGGCCGGCATCTAGATTAGGAATGACAGCGGAGACCGATGCAGTCCCTGTATTCTAATGCACTGGCCCCGCTCACTGTTGTATAATCTTATCTAACCTGTGGGCATTGTTAAGATATAATAATCATGTGTAATCCAGCTGTATTACTTACAGCTAAGTTCCGTAGCAGAGACGAGGAGGAGGCAGGCCGGGAGGGTGGATGACGTGTCACTCACTATGTCACGCGCCTGTGCCCCCTGTTTCATTTATAAAGTGGGCAGCCAGGCGCATGACGTAGTGAGTGACGAGCTGCCCGCCCGCCCTCCCGGCCTGCCTCCTCCCTCGTCTCTGCTACGGAACTTAGCTGTAAGTAATACAGCTGGATTACACATGATTATTATATCTTAACAATGCCCACAGGTTAGATAAGATTATACAACAGTGAGCAGGGCCGGTGCAATAAAATACAGGGACTGCACTGATCCCCGCTGTCATTCCTAATCCAAATGCTGGCCCCCAGCCCCTCCTCCCTCTCAGTTGATACACTCGCCAACCGCGCTGTGCGGCATTGTGCATAATTCGCCCCATTAGATGCACTGTTTTTATACCCACACATTTTTTGGGGGGAAAGTGTGTCTTATAGGGAGAAAAATTCGATAACTTTTTTCCAATTTGGTTTTTAATTTGAGACGTTTCTTTCAAGTGAAGTTTAAAAATGCAAATTAAAATGCCATAAAATATGTTTGAATTCAGCCAGAATGCGGTTTTACCACTTTTTAAGTGTTGAGGGGTTAAATTGAAAAAAAAAAATAAATTAGATTCTTGTAGATAAAAGTAAAAAATCTTCTTAGGCTAGTTTCACACCTGCAGTAAAACTAACAGCCTGCTTGAGTTCACCGTACTCGGCATAGCCAGATATTACCGTTCACCTCCAGAGCCCATTGACTATAATCGGATCTGGCGGTAATCTGTCCGTTTTCGGCTTGAGTGCCAGGTTTCAGCTGGACAAAAAATGGTGCATGTAATGCGGATTTTGACATGGACCAAGATGCCATAAACCTGTTTGCGTCCTATCTATTCAATGGAGCCGAACCACAAGCAGACACCAGCCTCATCTTCAAGCAGCGGCTGTCCACACAATGCACTAAAAAGGGACATGTCTGGGTGGCTTCAAACCACCGGCCCACAAATTGTAGTTTTGCCTCTCATTGAAATCAACGGAAGGCAGGCATCATGTGGCCACCAGCATAATTCAAAAGTTCTGTCATGTGAACGGACCCTTACAGTTTATCTTATAATGACATTTATAAGGAATGTCACCAAAGCACTTTTACAGAGTATTTTCAGGGACCAACATATTGGTGATCTATCTTATGGAACAGGATACTCGGGAAGGCCCCTACACAGCGTATGGAGCTGTGGTCTTCTGGCTCTGCAGTGTTTACTGCTGGAAGCACAGATGTCGGCTAAGAACAGATGGATGGGGGCAGTGTCGGACTGGGGTACCTAGGGCCCACCAGTAACATTTATTTTGGGGGCTCACCGTACAAATACATTTAAATATAATAAATAATCTAACAAGTTTTTTATATGAACATAGGCTAGTTGAGGTGCTGTACATTGAATATATGTATATAGTGCAGTAAATCTAATGTGTTATGTGCCACTTGTGCAGGGGTTGGGAGACTAGGGGCCCATCTTGCTCAGTGGCCCACCGGGGGATTCCCCTGTACCCCTGTGGGCCATTCCGAGCCTGGATGGGGGTGCCTGGTGTCAGACACCCTCTGATTTTATGGTGATAACTTCATGAATTAGAGAAGTAAAAATGATAACCCGGGAAAACCCTTTAATCTTTTTATGGTAGAAATGAAATTTTTTAATGATTTGTGTTCATGTTGTTTTGTACTTCTTTCATCTCTTTGAGGACGATTGCCAAGGAAATGGAACAGTATGTACCAGGGAGTATGATCCAGTCTGTGGATCTGATTCCTTTACCTATAGCAACAAATGTGTCTTTTGCAATGCCAAGACAAGGTGAGTACCTCAGAGTTTTAAGGGCTTCTTCACCCCCAAATTTGTTTGCTTTGCTGCCTTTTGCTTAAACGAAAAAAATATTCAAACCACATGCTTTTTTTGGCATCTTACATGAGTTTTTGGTGTTTTCTTTTTTGATTAGTTTTTATCTTCACACATGTGAATTCGATTTTTTTCCTTATAGCGAAGGGGATTACAAAACGCCTGACAAAAATAGTATTGCAGCAATATGCAGACTTTAACCACTTGCAAACCGGATGTATTATGGCATACAATGTAGTGGGAAGCTGGAGGTTTAAGGGCTTCTTCACCCCCAAATTCGTTTTTTGGCATCTTACATGCATATTTGGTGGGTATTTTTAATGAGTTATTATCTTCACACATGTGAATTAGATTTTTTTCCTTATAGCGAAGGGGATTAAAAAAATGCTTGACAAAAATAGTATTGCAACAATATGCAGCTTTTAACTCCTGTCATACCGGATGTTTTTTCATTTTTGCGTTTTCATTTTTCTTCCCTATCTTCATGGAGCCATAACTTTTTTCCGTTCACATATCCATATGAGGGCTTGGTTTTTGCGGGACAAGTTTTCCTTTCTAATGTTACCATTTGATATGGCATATGATGTAGTGGGAAGCTGGGAAAAAAAAAACAAATAGGGTGGAATTGGAAAAAGAAAAGGCAATTCCTCCACCATTTTATGGGTTTTGTCCCTACGCGTTACTTTGGGGCGAAACTTTGTGTCCTTCATTCTCTGGGTTACTACGATTACAACATATGTAAAGTTTTTTTATGTCCAAATACTGGAAAAATATATTTAAACAGAATTATTTTTTCACATCACCATATTATGACCCCCATAACTATTTTAAAGTTATGTCTATTGAGCTGTGTGGGGGCTAATTTTTTGCAGGATGATCTGTAGTTTTTATTGATAATATTTTGGATTGTGTGTGTCTTTTTGATCACATTTTATAATATTTTGTTGGGTAAGAGAAGCGATGAAATAATGATGAATCATTATGCCATTCGCCGGATTGGAAAAATATTTTATATATTAATAGTACGGGCCATTTTAGACACAGTTATTCCCATGATGTTTCTATTTTTTGTTATTTATTTTTTTATTTTTTTATTCTACGGAAAGGGGGGTGATTAAAATTTATGTATATATTTTTTTACAATTTTTTAAACTTTTAGGACTTTTAAGACCTACTTTTAAGACCTTGTTAATATGTCCTGTCGACAGGACAATTTTTTCCGTCATATATAACGGAACCAAATGGAACCCGTTATTTGTCCCCATAGACATGTACTAGGACGGATCAAATACGGAATGCTTCGGTCTTGCATTTCATCCTAAAATTCTGTTATATTCCATTATAAATCTTTAATAACGGAATTTGTAAGGCCCCTTTCACATGAGCGTGATGGATTAGGTCTGGATGCTGTGGGGAATTGCTCTGGTAGACAGGCTTGCGGACGCAGTATAGAGGCAAGGTATACAGTTCTCTGGGTAAAGCAGAAGTGTTTTATTCACACTCTGCAAAACAGAAACAGTCTTTAGTGCTTGTTCACACAAGGCAAAACACACGGCAAAAACATCAGTCCCACAGCAAGGTCACCTGAGTGGTCGGTGTTAGTTCACACCTGGCAGTTAGCTCAGCCACGCAAAGTTTCCACCAGAGGCTTCCAGGTAGACTGCACGCCTGTTTGCAGACTCTTGCTCTCAGCCCTGAGAGCTCCACAGTAACACCAGCAGCTTCCAGGATAATCACCTCCCACCTGCTGAGGTGGCTGCCTTTTTAAAGGCCCAGAAAGTCCGGCCTGGACCATGGGGAATAGTCTCCCACCCAGCACTTGACTATTCCCAATAAGAGCCGGCCCGGATCGGCTTTGTAGCCATACTAAATATCAATGTGTCAAGCAGCACTAGCTGCTGCTGACACACAAAAAAATCCGGCTCTTATCTCACCGAGGCCAGGAACCTCGGTGACACGTACCTTCCGTCGATGACGGAACCTTGCGCCCTCTTACAATGCGTTTAGGGAAACTCATTATTTTACAAGCAAGTTCAGTCAGTTTTGTCTGCGATTGCATTCAGTTGTTCAGTTTTTTCCGCGTGGGTGCATTGCGTTTTCATGCATTTTTCACGCGCGTGATAAAAAACTGAAGGTTTACAAACAGCATATTCTAGCAACCAGCAGTGAAAAAAGCATTGCATCTTCACTTGCTTCCGGAAGCAATGCATTTTTCACGCAGCCCCATTCACTTCTATGGGGCCAGGGCTGCGTGAAAAAACGCAGAATATAAAACATGCTGTGATTTTCACTCAATGCAGAAGTGATGCGTGAAAAACAACGCTCATGTACACAGACCCATTGAAATGAATGAGTCAGGATTCAGTGCGGGTGCTATGCGTTCACGTCAAGCATTGCACCCGCGTGGAAAACTCGCTCATGTGAAAGGGGCCTAATGGAATTTCGCAATGCAAATGCCAAACCACCCTAATTAGGGCGTACAGTAATGTCCAAATAAATCAGGACATTTCTTAGAAAACTGAAGTAAAACAAAATATTGATGTCTTTTTCTTGTTGTTAATTGCAGGAATGCTAACCTACGAATTGTATCCAAAGGAGAATGCAAACCAAAGGTAAATTTTTTCAGTATTTGTTATTTTATCAGATGTATCTGAATTTCAGTTATCACTGGCCGATCATATAGCAGTCAATGCTATGTGCATTTTATAAGATTTGATTCATTTTACAAGTCCATTTTCACACAGTGGTACAGTACTTTGCATCCGTGATTGTAATCCAAAACCAGGAGTGAAGAACAAACAGAGAGAAGTGAGGGCTCATGGACACAAACGTATTTTTGGTCCGCATCTGATATTTTTTGCTGGTCGGATGTAGACCCATTCACTTCAATGGGGCTGCAAAAGTGCTGTCTGCATCCATGTGTCTGCTCCGTGGCCCTGCAAGAATGTAAACATGTCCCATTCGTGTCTATTTTATGGACAAAGATAGGACAGTTCTATAGAGGGCAGGGGGTTCTGTTTGCAAATTGAGGAAATCACGCGGCCGGTATCTGTGTTTTATAGAACGCAAAACGGCAACGGCCGTGTGCATTAGCCCGAAGATTAAGATTTTGGATTACAGATACTTAAGCAAAATGCTGATCAAACACTGATTATGTAAGATTGACCTAAATTATAGAGCTTGTGAAGTAGAAAATAAAAAATGGCTTGCGAGGGTGTTATTACCTCCATGAATGTTGAAAAAAAAACTTTCTGCAATTCGGTGCCATTGAATGTCAAACTCAATTTTTTTTTTTTGAAGCACACATGTAGTTTTGCCACAGTTTTTGATGTGGTTGCTTTTGCTACATGTGAAATATATGAAATAAGCTTATTTCATCTGTAAAAACTATATAACTTTTTTCCAATTTGGTTTTTAGGCCTCATGCACACGATAGTATTTTGCGGACCGTATACTGTCCATTTTTTCAGTTCAGTATACTGACAGTATACTGAACCATTCACTTCAATGGGACCACAAAAAATACTGAAGTGTCTACGTATGCCTTCTGTTTCCGTTTTTCCGTTCTGTTTAGGCCTTATTCACACGTCCGCATATATGTCCGCATGTATTCCGCAATTCTGCGGAATACATGCGGACCCACTGACTGTGAATGGGGCACGGAACGATGCGGAGATCACACACTGTGCTCTCCGCATCAGTTTTTGCCGAGCGCTCTGCGATCTTAGGGCCGCAGCTCCGCAAAAAAGTAGAGCATGTCCTATTCTTGCCCGCAATTGCGGACAAGAATAGACATTACTATGGGGCTGCCGGCCGGGTGTGCTTATGGATCCGCAATTTGGAGCTGTGGTCTTCTGGTTCCGCAGTGTTTACTGCTGGAAGCACAGATGTCGGCTAAAAACAGATGGGTGGGGGTGCCTGCTGTCAGACACCCACTGAATTGATGGTGATAACTTCATGAATTAGAGAAGTAAAAATGATAACCCGGGAAAACCCTTTAATCTTTTTATGGTAGAAATGAAATTTTTTAATGATTTGTGTTCATGTTGTTTTGTACTTCTTTCATCTCTTTGAGGACGATTGCCAAGGAAATGGAACAGTATGTACCAGGGAGTATGATCCAGTCTGTGGATCTGATTTTTTCACCTATAGCAACAAATGTGTCTTTTGCAATGCTAAGACAAGGTGAGTACCTCAGAGTTTTAAGGGCTTCTTCACCCCCAAATTTGTTTGCTTTGCTGCCTTTTGCTTAAACGAAAAAAATATTCAAACCACATGCTTTTTTTGGCATCTTACATGAGTTTTTGGTGTTTTCTTTTTTGATTAGTTTTTATCTTCACACATGGGAATTCGATTTTTTTCCTTATAGCGAAGGGGATTACAAAACGCCTGACAAAAATAGTATTGCAGCAATATGCAGACTTTAACCACTTGCAAACCGGATGTATTATGGCATACGATGTAGTGGGAAGCTGGAAAAAAAATCCAAATGGAGTGGAATTAGAATAAATAAAGGCAATTCCTCCACCATTTTACGGGTTTTGTCCCTACGCGTTACTTTAGGGCAAAACTTTGTGCTCTTGATTCTCTGGGACAGTATGATTACAATGATACAACATATGTAAAGTTTCTTTATGTCTAAATACAGTAAAAATAAAAATAAACTGAAAAAAAGACTTATTTTTTTACTTCACCATATTATGACCCCTTTAACTTTTTTATAGTTATGTCTACTGAGCTGTGTGGGGGCTCATTTTTTGCAGGACGATCTGTAGTTTTATTGATACCATTTTGGAGTGTGGGTGTCTTTTTGATCACATTTTATAAAGTTTTGTTGTGAAAGAGAAGCGATAAAAAAAACTGCCGAATCAGTTATTTTGATACTTTTATTTCATTACGCCATTCGCCGTATTGAAAAAATATTTTTATATATCAATAGTACGGGCATTTTTGGATGCGGTTATGCCCATAATGTTTCTATTTTTTGCTATTTATGTATTTTTCTACGGAAAGGGGGATGATTAAAATGTTTATATTTTTTAAATTTTTTTATATTTTTTTTACAATCTTTTAAACTTTTAGGACTTTTAAGACCTACTTTTAAGACCTTGTTAATATGTCCTGTTGACAGGACAATTTTTTTTTCCATCATGTATAACGGAACTAAACGGAACCATTATTTGTCCCCATAGACATGTAAGATTAAACATGGAATGCCTCTTAAAGGCTTCCGTCTTGCATTCCATTCTTAAATTCTGTTATATTCCATTATAAATCTGTAATAACGGAATTTGTAAGGCCCCTTTCACACGAGCGTGACGGATTAGGTCTGGATGCGTTCAGGGTTCGTTCAGGGAAACTCGCTGCATTTTACAAGCAAGTTCAGTCACCTTTGTCTGCAATTGCTTTCAGTTGTTCAGATTTTTCCATGTGGGGGCATTGCGTTTTCATGCATTTTTTACAGGGGTGATAAAAAACTGAAGGTTAAGAAACAGCATCTTCTAGCAACCATCAGTGAAATACGCATTGCATCTGCGCTTGCTATAACGCAGACTATAGAACATGCTGCGATTTTCACGCAACGCAGAAGTGATGCATGAAAAACAACGCTCATGTACACAGACCTATTGAAATGAATGGGTCAGGATTCAGTGTGGGTGCTATGCGCTCACGTCACGCATTGCACCCGCATGGAAAACTCGCTCATGTGAAAGCGACCTAACGGAATTCCGTAATGCGAATGCCAATTCACCCTAATTAGGGTGTACAGCATCCAAATAAATCAGGACAGTTCTTAGAAAACTGAAGTTAAACATAATATTGATGTCTTTTTCTTGTTTTTAATTGCAGGAATGCTGACCTACAAATTGTATCCAAAGGAGAATGCAAACTAAAGGTTAATTTTTTCAGTATTTATTATTTTATCAGATGTTTCTGAATTTCAGTTATCATTGGCCGATCATACAGCAGTCAATTAGGGATGAGCGAGCATGATCGGCAGAGTATTGCTTCGGCTCGAGCATTGCTATGCTTGGCGCTTGGCTTTACTCGGCCGAGCACCACGTGTATTCGTCGCATTGCTCGAGTCTCCTCCCTGCACGTTTGCCACCTTCTAAGCAGCGACTCAAGGTCCAGGTAAGTAATTCCCCTCAGTGTAAGGCCATAGCAATGTTAGCTGTAAGCCTTACACTGATTGGCTGGCCGGAACACGTGATACCATTTCATATAGGAGCTGAGGTCCAGCACTCGGCTCATTCAGCGTCAGGGAGAGCAGACAGTAGGCAGAGACAGATAGCATTTTGCTCTAAACTTACTGATTTCACTCCAAAAACCTTATTGAAAGACCTAACAGTCCTTTTATGGACTAGAGTGTGTGTTTGACAGCAGTGCAGCACCTTGTTTTCTTTTTAAGAAGGGGGTTAATTCAGCACTATCAGGGACAGGCGTCACCAGCAAGGGACAGATAAGTGCAGGGCTTGAAATTCGCTTTGATAACTTTAAGACAGAAAGACAGAAATATTTCTGATTAGTGACATCTACAAAACGCCATCATTAAACAGTGTGTTGGGCAGATATTATCAAAAGGGACTTATTCACTACAGTGTTCCTTGGTACTTAGATATACCCAGGGCTGCCATCAGAAATTTTGGGGCCCCTTACACAGCTCAAGGCCTGGCCCCCCCCCCACCCGACACTGCCCCAGTGGCGGATCCAGAGCCTGGTCTTTGGAGGGGCACTTCCCCCAGGAATAGGAGATCATGGGGCCCCTGTGTCCCCGTCCACCCTCAAGCCACACCCACACACAGCCCCACCCATATATCGCGCCCATACCTCTTACATCCAAGGGCGTCTCCCACACGGCCCTCCACACTGCCCCTCACTGAGTAATTTGCCCCCCCAAGTTAATTTTGCCCCCACACAACCCTGCATTATGTAATTTGCCCCCACACGATCCTCTATTATGTAGTTTGCCCACCACACTGACCCCCCACTGACTAATTTTCCCCCCTCACAAGTGAATTTTGCCCCAGACAGCCCTGCATTATGCAAGTTGCCCCCACTAAGTAATTTGCCCCACATGTCCCTCCACTATGTAGTTTGCCCGCCACACTGACCCCCACTGAGTAATTTGCCCCTTCCCCACAAGTTAATTTTACCCCCAGACAGCCCTGCATTATGTAATTTGCCCCCACAGTCCACACTAAGTAATTTTGCCCCCACACGGCCCTCCATGTAGTTTGCCCGCCACACTGACCTCCCACTAAGTAATTTGCCCCCACACAAGTTAATTTTGCCCCTCCATTGTTGCCCCCCCCCCCCGTACTTGTGTCGCTGATTCCGGCCAGCTCGCTCCCCAGCACCGGCTGGAGGTACCCTTTCCTTAAATCCAGTCTCTGTGCATGGGCGTCCGCAGAAATTTTTCCGGGGGGGGGGGAGATAATTTTATTGACATCCATGCTCTGCTTGTTTCTGAGAATGTAATAAAGGGGAGGGGCGACGTGATGGAAAAGCTTAAATGTATATTAGAAGTGCCAGAACAGGAACATATTGAAAATATTTATTTTTTGTGAACAACAGAAAATTGGTCAATTAAATAAAGGCTTTGGATTCGGGGGCTGGGCCGAGAGTAGATGGATGGGGCGTGAATTAATATAAATTAAATTTAAATTTCATAACATTAAAGGTTTAGTTTATTTCAAGATAGAAAAGCATAAAAAGACGCACCTAGGTTTTTGAGGAGAAAAATAAGAAAAAAATTATTTTTAACCAAAGGGAGCATTTGGTGGGATTTGAGCTAATGGTGGCCTGTGGATGGCACTGTTTTTTGTGGGGATCTGTGAATGGCACTGTTTTTTTTTTTTGGGGGCGGTGGTCCGTGGATGGCACTGTTTTGGGGGGATCTGAGGATGGCACTGTTTCTGGGGGATCTGAGCATGGCACTGTTTTTTTGGGGGAGGGATCTGAGGATGGCACTGTTTTAGGGGGGGAGGGATCTGAGGATGGCACTGTTGTGGGGGGGAATGTGGATGGCACTGTTTTTTTTTTGGGGGGGGGATCTGAGGATGGCACTGTTTTAGGGGGGGGGGGATCTGAGGATGGCACTGTTGTGGGGGGGAATGTGGATGACACATATATAGCATAGGATCCCCCCTAAGTGCCATCCACACTGATCCCCCATAAGTGACCCCTAACACTCAGAATTAATAGTGATGTAATAAAGCAAAGACCTTTTTTTTTTTCAGAATCGCGCCACACTCTGGAGCCCAGTGCCGCCTCCTAGTTAATTTATTCACCTCACTTGCGGCTGACATAATCTCGCGCAGTGTGTCTGCGTAAGATTACGGCGCTTCTCTTCAATTATGTCAGCGCCAGTGAGGGGAGTAAATAAGCTAGTTTGCACGTCAGACAGACACACACGCAGGGACAGACAGACAGAGACACACACGCAGGGACAGACAGACAGAGACACACACGCAGGGACAGAATCATATACACCATGGCCCTCAGAATACACCTGGATCTGTGCTATAAACCCCCTTAATTGCACCAGATTCCACTCCACTTGAACCCCACTGCTCCTGAGTGCTCCACCTGCCCCCTCACCTGCTCCCAGGGGCGTAGCTAACGGCTCATGGGCCCTGGTGCAAGAGTTCAGCTTGGGCCCCCCTTCCCTCAATGCTTTGTGTGTCTTCTTATGTGGTACAAGGGTCTTTGGGCCCCCTCAGGCTCCTGGGCCCGGTAGCGACTGCTACCTCTGCACCCCCTATAGCTACGCCACTGCCTGCTCCCCATGAAGCTCTGTGCACTCCAGGACTGCAGCACATCCTCCATCACTGAGCAGCCTGCAGGCACACAGCCCCTCCTCCCTCCACAAGCTGCTGCTGCTGTCGGGGTTTGTCCATGTGACTATGAAGGAGCATGTGACCAGTGATGTCACAGACCTCCTTCTAGCAACTACATTCTACCCATGGATCTGCAGAGACTCCAGCTATCTTGTTCTCAGAACAAGATAGCTGGGGCCCGGGGCCCCGGGAGGTAAGGGACAGGCTGCAGAAGGAAGAGGGGGAGGAGCACTGGGCCCCAGAGCCAGCTGCCACAATAAAAAAAAAAAAATAAAATAAAAAAAAAGTTTCAGGACTGGCCGGGCCCACCCAGGGTCAGGGCCCCTTACTGGAGTATGGGCTGTACCCCCCTGATGGCGGCCCTGGATATACCCTGCACTATCATAAAGCAGTGTGTTGGGGAGACATTATTAAAAGGGGCTTAATAACTACACTGTTCCTTGGTACTGAGATATACACTGCACCACTATAAATCAGTGTGTTGGGCAGACATTATAAAAAGGGGCTTATTCACTTCAGTGTTCCTTGGTACTGATATATACACTGCACCACTATAAAACAGTGTGTTGGGCAGACATTATAAAAAGGGGCCTATTCACTACAGTGTTCCTTGGTACTGAGATATACACTGCACCATCATAAAGCAGTGTGTTGGGCAGACATAATTAAAAGGGGCATATTCACTACAGTGTTTCTTGGCACTGAGATATACACTGCACAATCATAAAGCAGTGTGTTGGGCAGACATTATTAAAAGGGTCTTATTCACTACAGTGTGCCTGGTACTGAGATATACACTGTACCACTATAAAGCAGTGTGTTGGGCAGACAATTATTAAAAGGGGCTTATTCACTACAGTGTTCCTGCTACTGAGATATACACTGTACCATCAGAAAAATTATTTGTTCCGGGGAAATTAACCTAACCGTTATATTAATTACTTCAGCAGACAGTGATTTATATTTTGGCCATAGTTAACAAGTTTTGGGCACATCTGTGTGTACGTTTAGGCTACAAACGTATATACAGTATTCCAGCAGAGAATACATTTTATTTGGGACAAATTTGTATCCAATATAGAAATACATACAAATAAAGTGTGTATTGTCAAATTTACATTATATCTGGCCTAATGTAGTGTCAAAAAATTGTATTTCTCTGTCCCCTGACATTACAAAAAGCAAATACAGTGTGTACTGTAAAAATTACATTATCTCTGGGCTAGTGGGGTGCGGAAAATTGTATTTCTGTCTCCTGTACATTACAGAAAGCGAATACAGTGTGTACTGTAAAAATGACATTATCTGTGGCGTAGTGTGGTGCCGAAAAATTGTATTTCTCTATCTCCTGTACATTACAGAAAGCAAATGCAGTGTACTGTAAAAATTACATTATCTCTGGGCTAGTGGGGTGCCAAAAATTGTATTTCTGTCTCCTGTACAATACAGAAAGCAAATACAGTGTGTACTGTAAAAATTACATTATCTCTGGGCTAGTGTGGTGCTGAAAAATTGTATTTCTGTCTCCTGTACATTACAGAAAGAAAATACAGTGTGTACTATAAAAATGACATTATCTCTGGGCTAGTGGGGTGCCGAAAAATTGTATTTCTGTCTCCTGTACATTACAGAAAGCAAATACAGTGTGTACTCTAAAAATTACATTATCTCTGGGCTAGTGTGGTGCCAACATTTTTTATTTCTCTGTCTCCTGTACATTACAGAAAGCAAATACAGTGTTTGATTTTGGGTGGGATTTTGTCACTATATAAAAGTAGCAGACAACTGGGACAATATGATTCCCAGCTGCAACATCGGAGTCCAAGATGCACCCAGACATGGTCCATATCTATTTCGGTGGTGTTTCTGTCACTTTCTGACCTTTTCCAATGGACCAGGCACCCTCCCCTCATCCAAGCAGGGGTGCCTGGTTGTCACCCATTGACTTCCACTATATTCGGGTGCTCGGCCGTACGCAGGAATAACGCTATGTGTTCGGACCGAGTTTCCGAACACCCGAACACTTTGGTGCTCGTTCATCACTACAGTCAATGCTATGTGCATGTTGGAAGATTTGATCAATATTACAAGCATTTAGTCAATTTTCACACAGTGGTACACTACTTTGCATCTGTGTTTGCAATCCAAATCCAGGAGTGAAAAATAAACAGAGAAAAGTAAGGGCTCATGCACACAAACGTATTTTTCGTCCGCATCCCATTCGCATTTTTTGCTGGTTGGATGTAGACCCGTCCTGTCCGCATCCATGTGTTTTCTCCGTGGCCCTGCAAAGAATGTAAACATGTCCCATTCTTGTCCATTTTATGGACAAGAATATGACAGTTCAATAGAGGGCAGGAGGTTCTGTTGAGGAATTCACGCGGCCAGTATCTGTGTTTTGTGGAACGCAAAAACGGCAACGGCCGTGTGAATGAGCCTTAAAAATAAGATTTTGGGTTACAGATACTGAAGCAAAATGCTAATCAAACACTGACCATGTGAGATTGACCTAAATTATAGAGCTTGTGAAGTAGAAAATAAAAAATGGTCTATGAGGGTGTTATTACCTCCATGAATGTTGAAAAAAAAACTTTCTGCAATTCGGTGCCAATAAATATCAATCTATATCAATCTATTTTTTTTTTTTTGAAACTCACATGTAGTTTTGCCACAGTTTTTGATGTGGTCGCTTTTGTTTCAAGTGAAATATATGAAATAAGCTTATTTCATCTGTAAAAACTATATAACTCTTTTCCAATTTGGTTTTTAATGTGAGACGTTTCTTGCAAGTGAAGTTGCAAATGAAAAAATGCAAATGAAAATGCCACAAAAATATGTTTGAATTCAGCCTGAATGCGGTTTAACCCCTTTTTTAGTGTTGAGGGGTTAAATTGAAAAAAAATAATAATTAGATTCTTGTAGATAAAAACTAAAAAAACTTTTTAGGCTATTTTAATGCCTGGGGTAAAACTAACAGCCTGCTTGAGTTCACCGTACACGCCATAGCCAGATATTACCGTTCACCCCCAAATCTGGCGGTAATCTGTCCGGTTTCCGGCTTGAGTGCTAAGATTCAGCTGGACAAAAAATGGTGCACGTAATGCGGATTTTGACATGGACCAAGATGCCATAAACCTGTTTGCGTCCTATCCATTCAATGAAGCCAAACCAGGAGGAGACACCAGCCTCATCTTCAAGCGGCGGCTGTCCACACAATGCACTAAGAAGGCATATGTCCCTTCTTGGCACCATGGTGGCTTTAAAACACCGGCCCACAAATTGTAGCATTGCCTCTCATTGAAATCAACGGAAAGCAGGCATTATGTGGCCACCAGCATAATTTGAAAGTTCTGTCATGTGAACGGGCCCTTACAGTTTTTCTTATGATGACATTTATAAAAAAAAGTCACCAAATGACTTTTACAGAGTTTTTCCAGGGACCAACATATTGGTGATCTATCTTATGGAACAGGATACTCGGGAAGGCCCCTACGCAGCGTACGGAGCTGTGATCTTCTGGCTCTGCAGTGTTTACTGCTGGAAGCACAGATGTCGGCTAAGAACAGATGGGTGGGGGTGCCTGGTGTCAGACACCCTCTGATTTCATGGTGATAACTTCATGAATGAAGTAAAAATGATAACCCGGGCAAACCCTTTAATCTTTTTATGGTAGAAATGAAATTTTTGATGATTTGTGTTCATGTTGTTTTGTACTTCTTTCATCTCTTTGAGGACGATTGCCAAGGAAATGGAACAGTATGTACCATGGAGTATAATCCAGTCTGTGGATCTGATTCTGTTACCTATAGCAACAAATGTGTCTTTTGCAATGCCAAGACAAGGTTAGTGCTTCAGAGGTTTAAGGGCTTCTTCACCCCCAAATTTGTTTGCTTTGCTGCCTTTTCCTTAAAAGAAAAAAATATTCAAACCACATGCGTTTTTTGGCATATTACATGGGTTTTTGTTGTTTTCTCTTTTAATGAGTTTTTATCTTCACACATGTGAATTAGATTTTTTTCCTTATAGCGAAGGGGATTAAAAAAGCCTGACAAAAATAGTATTGCAGCAATATGCAGACTTTAACTCCTTTTCATTTTCCTTCCCTATTTTCATGGAGCCATAACTTTTTTCCGTTCACATATCCATATGAGGGCTTGTTTTTGTGGGACAAGTTTTACTTTCTAATGCCACCATTTAATATGGGATACCAAGTAGTGGGAGCTGGAAAAAAAAATCTAAATTCCTCCACCATTTTATGGGTTTTGTCCATACGCGTTACTTTGGGGCAAAACTTTATGCCCTTTATTCTCTAGGTCAGTACGATTACAACGATACAACATATGTAAAGGTTTTTTATGTCTAAATACTGTAAAAATAAATTAAAACTTTAAAAAAATTTTTTTTTTACATCATCATATTCTGACTTCCATAACTTTTTTATAGTTATGTCTACTGAGCTGTGTGGGGGCTCATTTTTTGCAAGATGATCTGTAGTTTTTATTGATACCATTTTGGAGTGTGTGTCTTTTTGATCACATTTTATTAAATTTTGTTGGGTGAGAGAAGCGATGAAAAAATGGCGAATCAGTCATTTCGATCCTATTTTTTCATTACGCCATTCGTCGTATTGGAAAAATATTTTAATATATCAATAGTACGGGCGTTTTTAGACGCGGTTATGCCCATGTAGTTCCTATTTTTTTATTAAGAATGTAATTTTTTTTTTATTATTCTACGGAAAGGAGTGTGATTTAAATTTTTGTATTTATATACCTTTTTTTTTACAATTTTTTTAACGTTTAGGACTTTTAAGAACTACTTTTAAGACCTTGGTAATATGTCCTGTCGATAGGACAATTTTTTCCGTCATGTTTAACGGAACCAAACAAAACCATTATTTGTCCCCATACACATGTATTAGGACGGAGCAAACACAGAATGCCTCTTAAAGGCTTCTGTCTTGCATTCCATCCTAAAATTCTGTTATATTCCATTATAAATCTGTAATAACTGAATTTGTAAGGCCCCTTTCACATGACGGATTAGGTCTGGGTGCGTTCAGAGAAACTCGCAGCATTTTACAAGCAAGTTCAGTCAGTTTTGTCTGCGATTGCGTTCAGTTGTTCAGTTTTTTCCGCGTGGGTGCATTGCATTTTCATGCATTTTTCACTCGCGTGATAAAAACTGATTGTTTACAAACAGCATCTCCTAGCAACCATCAGTGAAAAACGCATTGCATCTGCACTTGCTTCCGGATGCAATGCGTTTTTCACGCGTGAGAAATGCAGAATATAGAACCGGCTGCGATTTTCACGCAACGCAGAAGTGATGCGTGAAGAAAAACGCTCACGTACACAGACCCATTGAAATTAATGAGTCAGGATTCAGTGTGGGTGCTATGCGTTCATGTCACTCATTGCACCAGTGCAGAAAACTCGCTCATGTGAAAGGGGTCTAATGGAATTCCGTTATGCCAATACTAACCCACCCAAATTAGGGCGTACAGTAATGTCCAAATAAATCAGGACAGTTCTAAGAAAACTGAAGTAAAACGAAATATTGATGTCTTTTTCTTGTTTTTAATTGCAGGAATGCTGACCTACAAATTGTATCCAAAGGAGAATGCAGACCAAAGGTACATTTTTTTCAGTATTTGTTATTTTATCAGATGTATCTGAATTTCAGTTATCACTGGCCGAACATACAGCAGTCAATGCTATGTGCACGTTGGAAGATTTGATCAATTTTACAAGCATTAAGTCCATTTTCACACAATGGTACAGTACTTTGCACCTGTGATTGCAATTCAAAACCAGGAGTGAAGAATAAACAGAGAAAAGTAAGGGCTCATGGACTCAAATGTATTTTTGGTCCGCATCTGATCCACATTTTTTGCTGGTCAGATGTAGACCCATTCACTTCAATGGGCCTGCAAAAGTGCTGTCCGCATCCATGTGTTTGCTCCGTGGCCATGCAAAGAATGAAAACATGTCCCATTCGTGACCATTTTATGGACAAGGATAGGACATTTCTATAGAGGGCAGGAGGTTTTGTGTATAAGTTTAGGAATTCACGTGACCGGTATCTGTGTTTTTTGAGGAACGCAAAAATGGTAATGGCCATATGCATAAGCCTAAGACCTCATGCACACGACCGTGTGTGTTTTGCGGTGTGCTGTCTGCATCTTTTGCGGCCCCATTGAAGTGAATAGGTCCACTCCCAAGCCACAAAATATGCGGCTCGGACGTGGACCAAACATACCGTCTTGTGCATGAGGCCTTAAGAGTAAGATTTTGGGTTACAGATACTGAAGCAAAATGCTGATCAAACACTGATCATGTCAGATTGACCTAAATTATAGAGCTTGTGAAGTAGAAAATAAAAAATGGCCTGCGAGGGTGAAACAGGAAAGTTGAAAAAAAACAGAAACAGAAACACATGTACTTTTGCCACAGTTTTTGATGTGGTTGCTTTTGCTGCAGGTGAAATATATGAAATAAGCATATTTCATCTTTAAAAACTATATAACTTTTTTCCAATTCGGTTTTTAATATGGAAAATGAGAATTTCTTTCAAGTGAAGTTTAAAAATGCAAATTAAAATGCCACAAAATACGTTTGAATTCAGCCAGAATGCGGTTTTACCACTTTTTAAGTGTTGAGGGGTTAAATTGAAAAATAAAAAAATAATTAGATTCTTGTAGATAAAAGGAAAAAATCTTCTTAGGCTAGTTTCACACCTGCGGTAAAACTAACAGCCTGCTTGAGTTCACCATACGAGGCATAGCCAGATATTATCGCTCACCCGCAGAGCCCATTGACTATAATCGGATCTGGCAGTAATCTGTCCGGTTTACGGCTTGAGTGCTAGGTTTAAGCTGGACTAAAAATGGTGCACGTAATGTGGATTTTGACATGGACCACGATGCCATAAACCTGTTTGCGTCCTATCCATTCAATGGAGCCAAACCACGAGCAGACACCAGCCTCATCAAGCAGCGGCTGTCCACACAATGCACTAAAAAGGGACATGTCTTGGTGGCTTCAAACCACCGGCCCACAAATTGTAGCCTTGCCTCTTATTGAAATCAACGGAAGGCAGGCATCATGCGGCCACCAGCATAATTCGAAAGTTCTGTCATGTGAACGGACCCTTACAGTTTATCTTATAATGACATTTATAATAAATGTCACCAAATGACTTTCAGAGTTTTTCCAGGTACCAACATATTGGTGATCTATCTTATGGAACAGGATACTCGGAAAGGCCCCTACACAGCATACGGAGCTGTGGTCTTCTGGCTCTGCAGTGTTTACTGCTGAAGCACAGATGTCAGCTAAGAACAGATGGATGGGGGTGCCTGGTGTCAGACACCCTCTGATTTGATGGTGATAACTTCATGAATTAGAGAAGGATAACCCTGGCAAACCCTTTAATCTTTTTTTGGTAGAAATTAAATTTTTTGATGATTTGTGTTCATGTTGTTTTGTACTTCTTTCATCTCTTTGAGGACGATTGCCAAGGAAATGGAACAATATGTACCTTGGAGTATAATCCAGTCTGTGGATCTGATTCTGTTACCTATAGCAACAAATGTGTCTTTTGCAATGCTAAGACAAGGTGAGTGCTTCAGACGTTTAAGGGCTTCATCACCCCCAAATGTGTTTGCTTTGCTGCCTTTTGCTTAAAAGAAAAAAAAAATCTAACCACATGTGTTTTTGGCATCTTACATGCATATTTGGTGGGTATTTTTATTGAGTTATTATCTTCACACATGTGAATTAGATTTTTTTCCTTATAGCGAAGGGGATTAAAAATGGCTGACAAAAATAGCAATATGCAGCATTTTCTTTTTCCGTTCACATATCCATATGAGGGCTTGTTTTTTGCAGAACAAGTTTTACTTTCTAATGCCAACATTTTATATGGCATACAATGTTGTGGGAAGTAGGAAAAAAAGTTCAAATGTGGTCGAAGCCCCCCCACCCCCCGTATCGGCGATTGCTGCAAACCGCAGGTCAATTCCGAGCTGCAGTTTGCAGCGCTTTTTGCAGTTTCTGATCCCTGTGACCAGGGGATCAGAAACTTCTAAATGCCTGAATTAGTAGTTTGTAACCCCCCTGCAGCCTGCAATCATATTGTGCTGACGGCTGGTGCAGGAAGGGGGTTGCGGGCGGCGCGGAAGGCAGACGGCACTGCAAGCGGGATCGTGATCCCCCGCCCACCTTCTCTATAATATTCATGGCCCTTGCAGCCACCGATTCTTGAAGGGATGACAGAGGGGGGGGTTCTGGCAGCGGGTGATGGTTACCAGAGCAAGAGGACGCCTTCACAGGCGTCCTGCTTGCCATGGTAATGGCAAGTCTGAAATGACTTCTGCTGAAGGCAGAAGTCTGATCAGACTTTGTAAAGTAAAAAATACAGTACAGTACACTATATAGTTTACTGTACTGTATTATACAGACATCAGACCCAATGGATCTTAAAGAACAAAGTGGGTCTGGGTCAAAAGAGTGAAAGTGAAAATAAAAAAACATTTATCACTGAATAAAAATGAAAAAAAATAAAAATAAACTACACATATTAGGTATTGCCACGTCTGTAAAAACCTTTTCTGTAAAAATATCACATGACCTAACCACTCAGATGAACACCATAAAAAAAAACTAAAAAAATTGTGTAAAAAAGCCATTTTTTGTCACCTTACATCACAAAAAGTGTAATACCAAGCGATCAAAAAGGCGTATGCCTTCCAAACTAGTATCAATCAAACCACCATCTCATCCCGCAAAAAATAAGCCCCTACATAGCACAATCGCCCAAAAAAATAAAAAAATATGGCTCTGAATATGGAGACACTAAAACATGATTTTTTTTTCTAAAATGCTGTGTTATTGTGTTAACCTAAAATAATAAAAAAAAGTATAAATATTATATATTGCCACGTCCGTAAAAACCTGCTCTATAAAAATATCACATGATCTAACCCTTTAAGTAAATAGCGTAATTTTTTTTAAAATAAAAACAGTGTAAAGAAAAAAATTTTGTCACCACACATCACAAAAAGTGTAATAGCAAGCTATCAAAAAGTTATATGCCTCCCAAAATAGTGTCAATCAAACCGGCATCTCATCCCTCAAAAAATGATACCCTACATAGGACAATCACCCAAAAAAATAAAAATAATATGGCTGTCAGACTATGGAGACACTAAAACATGATTTTTTTTTGTTTCAAAAAGGATATTTTTGTGTAAAACTTAAATAAGTAACTAAAAAGTATACATATTATGTATCGCCGCGTCTGTTACAACCTGCTCTATAAAAATAACACATGACCTAACCCCTCAGATGAACGCAGCAAAAAAATAATATAAATACGGTGTCAAAAGCCATTTTTGTCACCTTACATCACAAAAAGTGTAATAGCAAGCGACCAAAATGTCATATGCACCCCAAGATAGTGCCAATCAAACCAACATCTCATCCCGCAAAAAGTGAGCCCCTAAATAAGACAGTCGCCCAAAAAAAAAAAAAAATATGGCTTTCAAAATGTGGAGACACTAAAAAATCCTTTTTTTAAAAAATGCTTTATTATGTAAAACTGAAACAAACCCCCCCAAAAAGTAGTCATATTTGGTATTGTCGCGTCCGTAACTACCTGATCTACAGAAAAAGCACATGATCTAACCTGTCAGATCAATGCTGTAAATAGCAAAAAATAAAAACTGTCCCAAAACAGCTATTTTTTTTTTCTAATTTTCCATTTTAATCCATTTTTCCAGTAACAAAGCAAGGGTTAACAGGCAAACAAAACTCAATATTTATTGCCCTGATTCTGTAGTTTGCAGAAACACCATATATGGTCATAAACTGCTGTATGGCCACACGGCAGGGCGCAGAAAGAATGGAACGCCATATTGTTTTTGGAAGGCAGATTTTGCTGGACTGGTTTTTTGATACCATGTCCCATTTGACCCCTAGAGTAGAAACTCCAAAAAAGTGACTCCATCTAATAAACTACAACCCTCAAGGTATTTAAAACTGATTTTGTAAACTTTGTTAACCCTTTAGGTGTTCCACAAGAGTTATTGGCAAATGGAGATGAAATTTCAGAATTTCTATTTTTTGTTACCTTGCCTCAAAAAAGTGTAATATAGAGCAACCAAAAATCATAGTTACCCTAAAATAGTACCAAACAAAACTGCGACCTTATCCCGTGGTTTCCAAAATGGGTCACTTTTTTGGAGTTTCTACTGTAGGTGTGCATCAGGGGGGCTTCAAATGGGACATGGTGTCTAAAAACCAGTCCAGCAAAATCTGCCTTCCAAAAACCTTATGGCGTTCCCTTCCTTCTATGCCCTGCCGTTTGGCCATACAGTAATTTACGTCCACATATGGGGTGTTTCACAGGGCAATAAATATTGAATTTCGTTTGGCTGTTAACTCTTGCTTTGTTGCTGGAAAAAATTGATAAAAATGGAAAATTTGCCAAAAAATCTAAATTCTAAAATTTAAGCTCCATTTGCCATTAACTCTTGTGGAACACCTAAAGGGTAGAGATGAGCGAACACCTGGATGTTCGGGTTCGAGAGGTTCGGCCGAACTTCCGGAAAATGTCCGGGTTCGTGATCCGAACTCAACCCGAACTTCATCCCGAACCCGAACCCCATAGAAGTCAATGGGGACCCGAACTTTTGGGCACTAAAAAGGCTGTAAAAGACACCCAGAGGGATAATATACCCCAATAAACGCATTGCGATTACAACTTTGAGCTAACGATCACCATGGGAACGCCTCCTCCAGTAGAATGTACTGTCGGATCTGAGAATTAAGTTGAAATCGCAATGCGATTCTTATATATTTGCTTAATCGCATTGCGATTTCAACTTAGCATTGCTAAATAATTCCATCAATATCGTTAACTTAGATAGAAGATACCAGACCGCGTATCATTGCAAAACACATTTTTATTACCATATTAAAAAGTGCATATAGCACATACAGTTAAAATACATAAGGGGGGTGCATAGATGGGCGGCATCCAAGAGACGGAGGGAAAAGGTTCAATAAACAGATCAAATGTACAAGTGCAGGTGCATCAATCAAGGTAATAACATCATATCCATACTGTGTCTCCTCCGGGATGAGCGCCAACGCTGGCTGCGCGGGCACAAGCCTCGCACTCCCAGACGAAGGCTTGTGCCAAACGCTGTCAGGGTCTGGCGCCATCCCGGAGGAGAGACACAGTATGGGTATGATGTTATTACTTCTTTGATTGTATGCACTTGCACTTTGTACATTTGATCTGTTTATTGAACCTTTTCCCCTCCGTCTCTCCTCTTGGATGCCGCCCATCTATGCACCCCCCTTATGTATTTTAATTGTATGTGCTATATGCACTTTTTAATATGGTAATAAAAATGTGTTTTGCAATGATACGCGGTCTGGTATCTTCTATCTAGGTTGTTTTGATTTATATACCACAGGCGTTGTATTATACAATTGTGATACTTGGGCTCATGGTGGCCCAGTACTGGCTATAACCTTTGGTGATTTAATATCGTTAACTTACTGAGTCAGTAAGTTAACGAATATGGATGGAATTATTTAGCAATGCTAAGTTGAAACGGCAATGCGATTAAGCAGATATATAATAATCGCATTGCGATTTCAACTTAATTCTCACATCCGACAGTACATTCTACTGGAGGAGGCGTTCCCATGGTGATCGGTAGCTCAAAGTTGTAATCGCAATGCGATTAAGCAAATACATAAGAATCGCATTGCGATTCCAACTTTTTAGTACTCAACTTTTAAAATCGTACACCACTTTAAGTTCCAAAGTTGCAATCGCGTTCGAATAGAACTTAAAGCTGTCTCTTAGTCAGTTTTAGTATTGGTGTGCTGTAATAGAAGTTACATTCAGATGCTTGAATATAACTTAGAGCAATACAGTCAACTTTACACTGTTAGTTTTATTATCGCGATAATACAACTATTCAAGAATCGTGTACGTGCGTCTGTACGTGTGTGCGTTACCTCGGACACTATTCTATTTTGCCAGCCACAGCTGAAACCACTGATTTATGGTATTGCTATTTTGGCAATTGAATTTAACCCCAGAAAATAATCTATCCTTTGCCAGACAGCAGACAGTATTATACTTGTCTAGCCAAAGCTGGAACACCAGATTTAGGGGATTGGTATTTGGGCAATTGTATTTAACCCCTTAATAAAATATAGAAATTTCTTTCCTGAGTTTCTAGGGGTGACAATTAGCACAGCCAAGCCCCTGATGTAGGATATAGCAAAAAAAAAAAAACTAGTATTGATGGATTGATGGACTTGGTGGCAGCTTCTTCTGGCGCACCACAAGTCACAAAATGGCCGCCGATCAACCCAGAAAATAAGTGACAGAAAAACGCTCTGTGCAGCCTAAAAACCAGCGAGCAAGTAACTAGCAGAAGTTCAATGATTCTCAGCTGTAAATTGATCCGTTCATTAGGTGCTGTTGCTGACTTTAACCTGCCTAATCTCGCCCTGATAGAAGCTGCGTCCTCTCCCTACACTAATCAGAGCAGTGTGACGTGCGGCGCTACGTGACTCCAGCTTAAATAGAGGCTGGGTCACATGCTGCACTTGGCCAATCACAGCCATGCCATTAGTAGGCATGGCTGTGATGGGCTCTTAGGGCAAGAAGTAAAATGCTAACTGATTGGCTGCTGTGCAGCCCTTCAGAAAGCGGGAAGAAATCGACGAACACCGGACCCGAACCCGAACTTTTTTGAAAATGTCCGGGTTCGGGTCCGTGTCACGGACACCCCAAAATTCGGTACGAATCCGAACTATTCTCGAACTGTTCGCTCAACACTACTAAAGGGTTAACGACGTTTGTAAAATCAGTTTTAAATACCTTGAGGGGTGTTGTTTCTAGAATGGGGTCATTTTAGTTTTTTTTTTATTATGTAAGCCTCACAAAGTGACTTCAGAACTGAACTGGCCCTTAAAAAGTGGGTATTGGAACATTTCTGAAAAATTTCAAGATTTGCTTCTAAACTTCTAAGCCTTGTAACGTCCCCCAAAAATAAAATGGCACTCCCAAAATGATCCAAACATGAATTTGACATATGGAGAATGTAAAGTAATAACTATTTTACGCAGGTATTACTATGTTCTATAGAAGTAGAGAAATTGAAACTTGGAAATTTCCTAATTTTTTCAAATTTTTGGCAAATTTTGTATTTTTTTTTATAAATAAAAATGAATTTTTTTGACTCCATTTTACCAGTGTCATGAAGTACAATGTGTGACGAAAAACCAATTTCAGAATGGCCTGGATAAACAAAAGCGTTTTAAAGTTATTCGCACATAAATTGACACTGGTCAGATTTGCAAAAAATGGCCTAGTCCTTAAGGTGAAATATGGCCGTGTCCTCAAGGGGTTAATGAAGGGTTTACCTTCTTGTCCTTTTTATAGGCCAGTATTGGAGCTATTCCAGTATTATGTATTCAGCTATGTTCTAGATCACCGAATAGTGAGCCTTCTGAGATGACAGCATTATGTTTTCATTTAGGACAATTTCCATCTGTGATCATTTACAGGTCCCTGTTGCCTCTATCGCATTCCCTTTGAATATATACACCAGTTTTGTTATTGACTACAGTACGGTTTACAATGATATGAGTAATGACTTGGTTGTCAATTTATTTAATCATAAAATACTACTTCTAATTGTAATTTCTAACTGCCATCCTCTAACACACATTCAGAATATCACTATGAGATAGTGGATAATATAGATGTAACTTTCTCAGTCATTTATTGATAGTTTGCCTTTATAACTTTCAGCATCATACAATGCTATCTCTATTGTCATCTTCATTCATATTCTCTGTGCTGCACTGTATGTCTGTGCAAAGTGTCATTGTAATGCTGCCATGCACAGCAAAGTATGTATGGGCAACCACACGTATATTATGGGGGTGTGCGCCTATTGTGTGTGCAGGAGATGCTCACCAGCCAGCCGTCATATTCACCCACTTCTAAATTGGTGCGCAGGGCCGAGCTGCGCATCAACCCGACCGTGCATGATCTGTTCTCCTGCTTGCTTCTCCGAGCATGCACTATATGTTTGTGCATCTGCTGGCTGCGCAAGACTTGCACATTAGCCGGCTATCTTCTTTGACCATTTTGAAGTCGACGCGCAGAGCAGAGCTGTGCCTCACATGACCGTGATAGTCCCCTTCGCTGAGATTCATCCGGTGGTATGGAGGAGGACTGGTTACGTGGCAGCTGATAGGCTTGTTTCAGCGTTTTGAGTTCTCTCCCACGATTGTGAATAGATGCTTATTCTCTCAATTTAAAAACTTGGTGTCTTAAGCCTTGCATTTGGCTGCCGTCCTCAAGTCTGCTCAACCCGATGAAGCCAGGTTACTGGTGAAAAATGTCGGGGGGGGGGCAGATGCAGCTTTTACCCTCAGTTCACACTTGCGCGTTTTACAGTGCGTTCGAACGCGCTGTAAAACGCATAACCGATGCAAATCAATGCTTCCCTATGGGACTGGTTGACATTTTCGCGTTTTACAGCGCGTTCGAACGTGCTGAAAAACGCCCGACGCACAAACTAGTACTTGATTTTTTTTTGGGGCGTTTGTCGCGCGTTTTGGCCCATAGAATTCAATCGGAACGCGCAACGCTTGTATTTTGCGCGTTTTTGACACTGAAAATTTATGAATTTGCAACAAGCTGGAAAGGCCAAACCCCAGCTCTGATTGGCCAAGCTTCATATAGACAGGGATATTTGGTCATTGGACAACACTGCAGTCAATCACACAAACGCGCGTAAAACGCGCGTTTACTATTGCCAAAAACGCGCACAAAAACGCGCATAAAATGCTCGACAAAAACGCGCGGAGAACGCGCGTCTCAGAAACGATCAGGTCTGAACCCAGCATTAAATGTTTGTTTGTCCACTCCAATGTATTCAGCAATCCTATATAGTCAGCAATCTTATGTAGTCAGTTAGCCAAGCAGTCATCAGAATTCCAAGATAGCGAATATGAATATCAGCCACAGCACTAGCCAGTGAGCCAATTGAAAGAAAATCAACCAGCTAGTTTAGCTTGTGAACATATATTTAAGTCACAGCACCAGCTAGTGAGTTGAGTGTAGCTATAACCCTGGGTTCACACCTGAGCGTTTTACAGCGCATTCCTACGCGCTGTAAAACGCTCAACAGGCGCAAACCCATGTTTCCCTATGGTCATGGTTCTCACCTGAGCGTTTTACAGCGCGTACGAACGAGCTGTAAAATGCCCTACGCCAAAAGAAGTACAGGAGCTTCTTTGGGGCGTATTGTCGTGCGCATTGTGATTGACGCCAGAGTGGTCAATCACACGAACGCGCATACGACGCACGTTTCCTGTTTCAAAAAACGCACTGTAATACGCGCAACAAAAACACGCGTAAAACACGCGTATCAAATACGCTCAAGTGTGAACCCAGCGTAACAGTCAGCTAGTTTAGCTAGCAGCCTTACAAGGGTATGTGTGTAGTGTGATCAAATGTGAATGATTCAGCATCTGACAGCTACTGATAGAGTGTCAAATAAGTTCCAAATGCTGTGAAAGAATAGGAAAAGTTCTATCTTTTAACGGAACGGAAATACAGAAATAGAATGCATATGGAGTACCTTACTTTTTTTTTTTGTTGCGGACCCATTGAAATGAATGGTTCTGTATACGGACCGTATACGGAATGCAAAAAACGGCCCGTACACTCAAAAAAAAAGCTTGTGTGAAAGAGGCCTAAAAGTGATGTTTATATTGATACTTCACCTGGGTCAAGTAAGGTTAAGAGCCATCTATGCTTTGTAAATATTCTGTAATTAATGCACCTGTACCCACTACTTTTTTTCATTACGCCATTCGCTGAATTGTAAAAATATTTTTAGATGTTAATAGTAAAGGCGTTGATAGACACAGTTAAGCCCATAATGTTTCTATTTCTTGTTACTTATTTATGTATTTATTTTTTTATTCTACGGAAAGGGGGGTGATTTAAATTTTTATATTATTTTTTACAATTTTATTAAACTTTTAGGACTTTTAAGACCTTGGTAATATGTCCTGTCGACAGTACTATTTTTTCCGTCATGTATAACGGAACAAAATGGAACCGTTATTTGTCCCCATTTGCATGTATAAGGACGGAGCAAAACGGAATGCCTCTTGAAGGGTTCCGTCTTGCATTCCATCTTAAAATTCTGTTAAATTCCATTACTAGAAGAAGGACCCATCTTCGCACGGGTATGTTTCATCTATTTAATTTAATGTTTGTGTGTGAGATTAAAAGATATCGACAGTATCCCCCATAATAGTGAACTCCTCAGACCCCCACCCCTTAACACTGATAAATGTGACCACCACAGCATCTCAACCCCCCTCCACAGCGGCCTAACCCCTTAACAGTGACCCGCTCACACCCTCCCGCACCTTTAATGGTGACATCCACAGTGACCACCCCTTTAACAGTAACTTCCACAGTGCCCTGCCCCCTTCACAGTAACCTCCACAGTGCTCACTCCTTTAACAGTGAGTTCCACAGTAACCCACTGCCTTAACAGTGACCTCTACAGTGGCCCACCCCCTTAACAGTAACCTCCAAAGCACCCGCCCTTTTAACGGTGTCTTCCACAGTACCCACTGCTTTAACAGTAACCCCCCACAGCGGCCTGCCTACTTAATGGTGACCTCCACAATGCCCTGCCCCTGTAACCGTAACTTCCATAGTGCCCGCTCCTTTAACAGTGATCTCCACAGTACCCCGCTGCTTAACAGCGGCTTGCCTCCTTAAGGCTGGGTTCACACGGGTGTGACAGATTGGGGCCGGATAGGAGGCAGGTGCCTGGCGGGGAAATCATGCGAGTGTGCACCCAATTACAGTCAATATTGACTTCAATTGCGTTGTTCAGTTTTTTCCGTGCGAGTGCAATGCGTTTTGCACGCGCGTGAGAAAAAACTAAATGTGGTACCCAGACCCAAACTTCATCAATGAAGTTTGGGTTAGTTGTAGTGTAGATTGTATTATTTTCCCTTAGAACATGGTTATAAGGGAAAATAATAGCATTCTTGATACAGAATGCTTAGTAAAATGTGGATTGAGGGGATTAAAAAATTAAATTAAAGTAAACTCACCTATTCCACTTGTTCGCGCTGCCCGGCTGGTCTTCTGCCTTTGGTTGAGGACCTGGGAGGCAAAGGACCTTTGGTGACGTCACTGCGCTCGTCACATGGTCCATCAAAAAACGCATTGCACTCGCGCGGAAATAACTGAACCACGCAACGCAATCATAGTCAAACCTGACTGAAATTAGCATCTATTGGCTGATAAGGGACATGTAACTGTGTGTATGGCAGTTGGGATATGAAGAGAAAGACTTGCAGGCTTGTATTGGCTAATGCAGGTAATTTTTTGGAACTATCTCAGGAACGGTACATCATAGACAGCTGTGACCCCCACAAGATTTCTTTCCAGGTAGCAAGGGATGTGTATACCAAGTTTCGTTTAAATCAATGGTTGCATTTTTGAGTGATCGCGGAACATACATACACACATATATACGTCATTATTTATATAGATAAATCTGTTATAATGGAACCTGTAACTGAATTCCGTAATGCCAATGCGAACCTGACCTAATTAGAGCATACACTATCCAAATAAATCAGGACAGTTCTTAGAAAATTGAAGTAGAACTAAATATTGATGTCTTTTTCTTGTTTTTTTATTGCAGGAATGCTAACCTACGAATTGTATCCAAAGGAGAATGCAAACCAAAGGTAAATTTTTTTCAGTATTTATTATTTTATCAGATGTTTCCTAATTTCAATTATCATTGGCTGATGCTTTGTGCATGTTGGGAGATGTGAGTGATCAAATTAACAAGCATTAAGTTCATTTTCACACAAGGGTACAGTACTGTACTTTGCATCTGTATTTGTAAAAACCAGGAGGGAAGAATAAACAGAGAAAGCTAGGATCTTGGGTTACAAATACTGAAGGAAAATGCTGATGAAACACTGATCATGTGAGATTGACCTAAATTATAGAGCTTGTGAATAGTGATGTCACGAACATAAAATGTTCTGTTCGCGAACGGCGAACGCGGACTTCTGAAACTGTTCGCGAACGGGCGAACCGCCATAGACTTTAATAGGCATGCGAATTTTAAAGCCCACAGGGACTCTTTCTGGCCACAGTAGTGATGGAAAAGTTGTTTCAAGGGGGCCAACTCCTGGACTGTGGTATGCCGGAGGGGGATCCATGGCAAAATCGGGTTTTAATCGGGTTTTAATCCATAAAGGGAATAAATCACCTAACATTCCTAAGTTGTTTGGAATAACGTGCTTTAAAACATCCAGTGTGTGTACAGTATACGATCAGGTATGATGTTGTATCGATCAGGTAGTGTAAGGGTTACGCCCGCTTCACAGTGACAGACCTAACTGTGACAGACCAAACTTCCCGTTTAACGCACCGCAAACAACCGCAAACAGTCCATTTGCACAACCGAAACTCTCCATTTGCATAAGGTTGGATAACAAGCTAGCCATGTCCCGTTCCTTGTCCTCACTGACGTCTTTGATTGTCTCTTCCTCGCGCAATGTACTGTGCCACCCTATATGAGTGCTGTGTTCAGTAATCAGTAGTACTATTTTTATCAGTTTGATCCCTGTTACGTCCCCTATCAGGGGACGTGTATCGAATAGATTTTAGGACCGGGAGATGGAAAAAGAAGCTTTGTCGGTCCTCTTACTTCCAATTTGGAGCACTGCGCGTGCGCCGTGCAGTGTACTGTGCAACCCTATATGAGTGGTGTGTTACATAGTACTATTGTTATCAGTTTAATCCCTGTTATGTCCCCTATCAGCACTGGCAGTGGACACACTACAGTCAGTGGAAGTGGGCATGACACACACTGGCAGGCAACTAACCTTAGATTAAAGGGTAAAAATGAAATGCTTTTTTTTATGCAAAGTCCTGTGCCACCCGGTATGAGTGGTGGGCACTGGCAGTCAGCGGAAGTGGGCCTGACACACACTGGCAGCAGGCAGGCAACTGAAATTAGATTAAAGTCTAAAAATTAAATGCCTTATTTATCGGCAAGCTACTGTGCCACACGGTATGAGTGGTGGGCACTGGCAGTGGGCACACTACAGTCAGTGGAAGTGGGTCTGACAGACATTGGCAGGCAACTAACCTTAGATTAAAGGGTAAAAATTAAATGCCTTATTTATCGGCAAGCTACTGTGCCACCCAGTATGAGTGGTGGGCACTGTCAGTGGGCACACTACAGTCAGTGGAAGTGGGCCTGACACACACTGGAAGCAGGCAGGCAACTGAAATTAGATTAAAGTGTAAAAATTAAATGCGTTATTTATCAGCACGCTACTGTGCCACCCTGTATGAGTGGTGGGCACTGGCAGTGGGCACACTACAGTCAGTGTAAGTGGACCTGACACACACTGGCAGCAGGCAGGCAACTGAAATTAGATTAAAGTGTAAAAATTAAATGCCTTTTTTTTATTCAAAGTCCTGTACCACACGGTATGAGTGGTGGGCACTGGCAGTGGGCACACTACAGTCACTGGAAGTGGGCCTGACACACATTGGCAGGCAACTAACCTTAGATTAAAGTGTAAAAAAGAAAAGCCTTTTTTTATGCAAAGTCCTGTGCCACCCGGTATGAGTGGTGGGCACTGGCAGTGGGCACACTACAGTCAGTGGAAGTGGGTCTGACACACACTGGCAGCAGGCAGGCAACTGAAATTAGATTAAAGTGTAAACATTAAATGCCTTTTTTTGATGCAAAGTCCTGTGCCACACGGTATGAGTGGTGTGCACTGGCAATGGGCACACTACAGTCAGTGGAAGTGGGCCTGACACTCACTGGCAGGCAACTAACCTTAGATTAAAGGGTAAAAATGAAATGCCTTTTTTATGCAAAGTCCTGTGCCACCCGGTATGAGTGGTGGGCACTGGCAGTGGGCACACTACAGTCTGTGGGCCTGCAGCTCCTCACACACGGGCAGGCCAGGCAACTGCAATATATATATGGAGAACAAAAAATAAAAGCAGACTAATGTAGCAGCCCTAAAAAGGGCTTTTTGGGGTGCTGTGATGCTGTCCTTACAGCAGATGAGTCTGTGGACACAGAACATTGGCCTAGCTAACGCTTTCCCTATGAATTCAGAATCATCAGCGCAGCAGCAGCTGCAGACTCCCTGCTCTCACTAACATGCAGCTTCAAACTGAATCTAAAATGGCTGCCCTTTTTATAGGAGGTGGGAGGGAGGGTTCTGATTGGCTGGAATGTGTCTGCTGACTGTGAGGTACAGGGTCAAAGTTTGCTCAATGATGATGTATAGGGGGCGGATCGAACATCGCATATGTTCGCCCGCCGCGGCAAACGCGAACAAGCTTTGTTCGCCGGGAACTGTTCGCCGGCGAATAGTTCGGGACATCTCTATTTGTGAAGTAGAAAATAAAAAGCAGCCTGCAAGGGTGTTATTACCTACAGGAATATTGAAAAACACTTCCTGCAATTTGATGCCAATGAATGCCAATCTATAATTTTTTTAGGAAAACACACATTTAGTTCTGCCACGGTTTTTGATGTGATTGCTTTTGTTGCATGTGAAATATATGAAATAAACGTATTTTATCTGTAAAAACCACATAACTTTTTTCCAATGCGGTTTTTAATATAAGATTTTTCTTTTAAGTGGAGTTTGAAGATGCAAATGAAAATGCCACAAAATATGTGAATTTTGCCCAAATACAGTTTTAGTGTTGTGGGGTTAAGTTGAAAAAAAAAATTGATTATTGTAGGTAAATGGAAAAAGTCTAGTTTCCCACTAGTGGTAAAACTATCTGGCAGGCTGTTGTGGCAAAGGGACAGCTTATTGGAGTCACCAGATCTGGTCTAGCTGGATGCTGTCATTCACCACCAGAGTCCATTGACTGTAATTGGATCCACTGAATATTCTGACGGTTTTCAGCATGGGCCTGGTGATTTGGCCGGACAAAAACCGGTGCACACACCTTTTTTTTGTCTGTCCAAAAAACAGCGCTCATGTCCGAAACCATCAAAATGTCCCTGAATCCCTGATATATCCCTTTACAGTCAATGGACTCCGGCAGTGCACAGCCCTATCCGGCTATGCCAGATGTGGTGAACTCTGAAAGGCTGTTCCTCTGCCACAACATGGCTATACAAAGTTGGTTAAAAAATGGCTGCGCAATACATCATAAACTGATAGCAAAAAATTGGAAAAGGGGCTCATTCCAAATAAAATGGAATGAAGGAAGCACTTAGCGCACAGGTTTGATCAAAAGTATGTCGGGCACAAGTACCGCATCAAGGTGGTTACCGCACAAGGGTCCCTAACATTACAGATACTGCCTCTCATAGACTTACCAGTCTCCTTTTATGATCAAAAATGTGCGCTAAGTGCTTCCTTCATTCTATTTTCTTTGGAATGAGCCCCTTTTCCTACTTTTTGCTATCAGTTTATGGTGTATTGTGCAGCCATTTTGTAACCAACTTTGTTTGCCTTATGGTTATGCATTTGTGAGTGTAGATGCATATCTGCTTAGTCTGAACTCTGTCTCATAACATGGCTATACAACATGTTTGAAAGTAGCCTTAGCTTTCTATTGATGTACTTAATTACTCTAACTGTCCCTTCTAAATTTCTCTTCACTTCAGGATGAATGTGAGGGTTACGAAGAGTTCTGTTCCCTCCTTTACTCTCCAGTCTGCGGATCTGATGCTGTTACCTATTACACCAATTGCAACTTTTGCGCTGCCAAGCAAAAGTGAGTACTACCTAGATCAAAAAAAAAGAAAAAGGTTAAAGTATTGCAGCAATATGCAGCCTATAACCCCTTGGATACCGGATGTTTTTTCGTTTTTTTGCGTTTTCATTTTTCTTCCCTACCTTCATGGAACCATAACTTGTTTATTTTTCCGTTCACATATCCATCTAAGGGCTTGATTTTTGCAGGACAAGTTTTCCTTTCTAATGCCACCATTAATTATGGCATACGATGTAGTATGAAGCAGGGTGGAATTGGAAAAAAAAAAGGCAATTTATCTACGATTTTATCCGGATTTGTCCCTATGGCGTTACTTTGCGGCAAAACTGACCAGTGCCCTATATTCTCTGGGTCAGTACGATTACAACGATACAACATATGTAAAGGATTTTTTCTGTCTAACTACTGTAGAAATAAATTTAAACTTTGAAAAAAAAAATTTTTTACATCACCATATTCTGACCTCCATAACTTTTTATAGTTATGTCTACTGAGCTATGTGGGGGCTCATTTTTTGCAGGACGATCTGTAGTTTTAATGATTCCATTTTTGAGTGTGTGTGTCTTTTTGATCACATTATATTAAGTTTTGTTGGGTAAGAGAAGCGATGGAAAAATCAGAATCGGCCATTTTGATACTTTTTTTTATTACGCCATTTGCCGTATTGGAAAAATATTTTTATATTTTAACAGTACGGGTGTTTTTAGACACGGTTTTGCCCATGATGTTTCTATTTTTTGTTATATATGTATTTATTTGTTTTTTCTACGGAGAGGGAGGTGATTTAAATTTTTATATTTTTTAAACTTTTTATATATTTTTTATAATTTTTTTAACTTTTATAACTTTTAAGACCTACTTTTAAGACCATGGTAATATTTCCTGTCGACAGGACTACTTTTTACGTCCTGTATAACGGAACCAAACAGTTACCGTTATTTGTCCCTATAGACATGTATTAGGACAGAGCAAACACGGAATGCCTCTTAGGCCTTTTTCACACGGGTGAGTTTTCCGCGCGGGTGCAATGCGTGGCGTGAATGCATTGCACCCGCACTGAATCCTGACCCATTCACTTCAATGGGGCTGTGTACATGAGCGGTAATTTTCACAGATCACTTGTGCATAGAGTGGCCAGACGTCTGGTTTTAGGCCGGACAGTCCGGTTTTCTGGCTCCCTGTCCTCCGTCCAGCGCAGTGCCTGGACTGACGCAGGGATGTCCTCCTTTTAAGCAGTTCACGCTCAGAGAGCAGCACTGTGCTATCTGAGCGTGAGCTGCAGTAACTGACTGAGGGTATTTTTACACTTACGGCAGGACGGATCCGAAAGGCTGTTCACCCTGTCGGATCCGTCCTGCCGCTATTTCGCCATGCCGCTGGACTGCTGCTCCGTCCCCATTGACTATAATGGGGGCTGAGGCGGAGTTCCGGCACAGCACAGCAGTGCACAGCAGAGGCCACTGGAGTAAAAAGTCGGACATGTCGTAGTTTTAGTCCAGCGTCCTCTCTCTGTGCAATGCAGTGCTGTGCCGGAACTCCACTCCCGCCCCCATTATAGTCAATCGGTAAGGAGCGGCAGCCCGGCGGCACGGCGAAATAGCGGCAGGATGGATTCCACACGGTGAGCAGCCTGTCAGATCCGTACTGCCGCAAGTGTTACCCTAGGTTCACACCTGAGCGTTTCTGAGACGCGCGTTTTAGACGCGCGTATTACAGCGCGTTTTTGCAAATAGGAAACGCGCGTCATACGCACGTTCGTGACTCTGGAGACCAATTGAAAAAGGCCTATCTACACTTTAACGCGTGTCAAACTAGCATTTTACGCGCGTTTTACGCGCGTTCCCATTGAAGTCTATGGGTGCAAACGCGCCACAAAACGCCCCAAAGAAGCTCAAGAACTTCTTTGAGCGTAGGGCGTTTTACAGCGCGTTCAAACGCGCTGTAAAATGCTCAGGTGAGAACCATGCCCATAGGGAAACATGAGTTTTCTCCTGTGGAGCGTTTTACAGCGCGTTCGAACGCGCTGTAAAACGCGCAAGTGTGAACTGAGGGTAAAACTAGCCTGAGGCTTCTCTCACCCTAGGTACACACCTAAGCGTTTTACAGCGCGTTCAAATGCGCTGTAAAATGCACAACATGTGAAAAGCCATGCTTCCCTATGGGCATGGTTCACATTTGGGCATTTTACAGCGCGTTTGAACAATACAAGTACATGAGCTTCTTTGGGGCGTTTTAACGCGCCTATGGACAATGTTGCCATAGGGGAGAATCACTGAATCGCGCGTATGACGCGCGTTTCTTAGTTACAAAAACACGCATCCAAAAACGCGCGTAAAACGCACGTCATACGCGCGATTCAGAAACGCCTAGGTGTGTTCCCAGCCTCACTCTCAATCAGTCACTAGAGCTGCAGACATGACTCCCTGTGGCTGACTGAGGGGGAGAGAAGCGCATCGGCAGCCCCTGCTTACCTTCCTGTGTCATAGTTCTTGTTCTTCCCGGACCTCCCCTGTGTTTTTTTCAGCCGACAGTGGGGGGCATGGCTTCACAGAGGTGTGACTCCACAAAGGTTTATGTAATTGTGGGTGTGGTTTAATGTTTGATGGGCGTAGTTTGTTGCATGATGGGTGTGGTTGAAAAACGCAGAATATAGAACATGCTGCGATTTTCACGCAACGCAGAAGTGATGCGTGAAAAACATCGCTCATGTTCACAGACCCAATTAAATGAATGGGTCAGGATTCAGTGTGGGGGCAATTCGACTCGTGCGTGTGAAAGAGGCCTAATGGAATTCCATAATGCCAATGCGAGCCCGCCCTAATTAGGGCGTACAGTATCCAAATAAATCAGGACAGTTCTTAGAAAACTAAAGTAAAACTAAATATTGTTGTCTTTTTCTTGTTTTTTATTGCAGGAATGCTGACCTACGAATTGTATCCAAAGGAGAATGCAAACCAAAGGTAAAATTTTTTCAGTATTTATTATTTTATCAGATGTTTCTTAATTTCAGTTATCATTGACTGATGCATGTTGGGAGATGTGATCAATTTTACAAGCATTAAGTCCATTTTCACACAGTGGTACAGTATGGTGTTGAGCGAACTTGTATTTTAAGTTCTGTGTCCAAAGTTCAGGTTCAGGTTATTGAATAACCCCATTATAGATTCCGCTACCACAGACCATAACAGAATTTGGAATAAATAACGGGATTCTTCGATAACCCGAACACGAACAAGTTCGCTTAACACTAGTACAGTACTTTGCATCTGTGTTTGTAATCCCAAACCAGGAGTGAAGAATAAACAGAAAGAAGTAAGGGCTCATGGACACGTATTTTTGGTCCGCATCCGATCCGAATTTTTGCTGGTTGGATGTAGACCCATTCACTTCAATGGGGCTGAAAAAGTGCTGTCCGCATCCCTGTGTCTGCTCCGTGGTCCTGCAAAGAATGAAAACATGTCCCATTCGTGTCCATTTTATGGACAAGGATAGGACAGTTTTATAGAGGGCGGGAGGTTCTCTTCACAAATTGAGGAAATCACACGGCCGGTATCTGTGTTTTGCGGAAAGCAAAAACTGCAACGGCCTTGTGCATGAGACCTAAGAGTAAGATTTTGGGTTACAGATACTGAACCAAAATGCTGATCAAACACTAATCATGTGAGATTGACCTAAATTATAGAGCTTGTAAAGTAGAAAATAAAAAATGGCCTGCGAGGGTGTTATTACCTACAGGAAAGTTGAAAAAAAACTTCTGCAATTCGGTGCCATTGATTCTCAATCTCAATATATTTTTTTTTAGAAACACATGTAGTTTTGCCATAGTTTTTGATGTGGTTGCTTTTGTTGCAGGTCAAATATATAAAATAAGCATATTTCATCTGTAAAAGCTATATCACTTTTTTCCAAATCGGTTTTTAATGTGAGATGTTTCTTTCAAGTGAAATTTAAAAATGCAAATGAAAATGCCACATAAATATGTTTGAATTTAGCCTAAATGCGGTTTTACCACTTTTCTAGTGTTGAGGGGTTAAATTAAAAAAAAAAAAATAAAAAATAGATTCTTTTACATAAAAGGAAAAAATCTTCTTTGGCTAGTTTCACACCTGCGGTAAAACTAACAGCCTGCTTGAGCTCATCGTATGTGGCATAGCCAGATATTACTGTTCACCTCCAGAGCCCGTTGACTATAATGGGATCTGGCAGGAATCTGTCCAGTTTACGGCTTGAGTGCTAGGTTTCAGCTGGACAAAAAAATGGTGCACGTATTGCGGATTTTGACATGGACCAAGATGCCATAAACCTGTTTGCAACCTATCTATTTATTGGAGCCAAACCACGAGCAGACACCAGCTTCATCTTCAAGCGGCGGCTGTCAACACAATGCACTAAGAAGGTACATGTCCCTTCTTGGCACCGTGCTGTCTTTAAAACACCGGCCCACAAATTGTAGTTTTGCCTCTCATTGAAATCAACGGAAGGCAGGCATCATGTGGCCACCAGCATACTTTGACCCTAAGTTCACACCTGAGCGTTTTACAGCGCGTTCAAACGCGCTGTAAAACGCTCAACACATGAAGACCAATGCTTTCCTATGGCCCTGGTTCTCACTTGAGCGTTTTACAGCGCGTTTGAACGCGCTCTAAAACGCCCGACGCATAAGCAAGTACTTGAGCTTTTTTGGGGGCGTTTGTCGCGCGTTTTGTGATTGACACCACAGTAGCAAAAACGCGCTGAAATACGCCTGTTTCAAAATGCGCGTTTCAAGAACGCTCAGGTCTGAACCCAGGGTGAAGGTTCTGTCATGTGAACGAGCCCTCACAGTTTTTCTTTTAATTACATTTATAAGAAATGTCACCAAAGGACTTTTACAGAGTTTTTCCAGGGACAAACATATTGGTGATCTATCTTATGGAACAGGATACTCGGGAAGGCCCCTACACAGCGTACGGAGCTGTGGTCTTCTGGCTCTGCAGTGTTTACTGTTGGAAGCAGAGCTGTCGGCTAACAGCAGATCGGTGGCAGTGTCTGGTGTCAGACACCCTCTGATTTGATGGCGATAACTTCATCAATGAAGTAAAAATGAAAACCCAGGCAAACCCTTTAATCTTTTTATGGTAGAAATGAAATTTTATGATGATTTGTGTTCACATTGTTTTGTACTTCTCTCATCTCTTTGAGGACGATTGCGAAAGATATGGAACAGTATGTACCAGGGAGTATGATCCAGTCTGTGGATCTGATTCTGTTACCTATAGCAACAAATGTAACTTTTGCAATGCTAAGAGAAGGTGAGTGCTTCAGAGGCTTAAGGGCTTCTTCACCCCCAAATGTGTTTGCTTTGCTGTCTTTTGCTTCAAAGAAAAAAATATTCAAACTACATGCACTTTTTGTCATCTTACATGCATATTTGGTGTTTGTTTTATGACTTTTTATCTTCACACATGTGAATTAGATTTTTTTCCTTATAGCGAAGGGGATTAAAAAACACCTGACAAAAATATTATTCAAGCAATATGCAGCCTTTAACCCATTGCATACTGGATGTTTTTTTGCTTTTGCATGTTCATTTTGTACCTACGGCGTTACTTTGCGGCGAAACTGACATGTGCCCTTCATTCTCTGCGTCAATACGATTAGTGGGAAGCGGGGGAAAAAATCCAAATGGGGTGGAATTGGGAAAAAAAAAGGCAATTCCTTCACCATTTTATAGGTTTTATTCTTATGGCGTTACTTTGCGGCAAAACTGAGATGTGTCCTTCATTCTCTCGGTCAATACGATTACAACAATATAACATATGTAAAGTTTTTTTTATGTCTAAATACTGTAAAAATTAAAAACTAAATTAAAATTTGAAAAACAAATTTTTGTTTTACATCACCATATTCTGACTTCCATAACTTTTTTATAGTTATGTCTACTGTGTGGGGGCTCATTTTTTGCGGGGCAATCTGTAGTTTTTATTGATTCAATTTTGAAGTGTGTGTGACTTTTTGATCACATTTTATTAAATTTTGCTGGGTGAGAGAAGCGATGAAAAAATGGCGAATAGGCCATTTTTATACCTTTTTCCATTACGCCATTCATTGTATTGGAAAAATATTTTTTTATATTTTAATAGTGCGAGCATTTTTAGACGCGGTTAAGCCCATGATCTTGCTATTTTTTATATTTTTTTTTACAATTTCTTTAACTTTTAGGACTTGTAAGACCCACTTTGAAAACCTTGGTAATATGTCCTGTCAACTGGACTATTTTTCCGTCATGTATAACGGAACCATACGGAACCGTTATTTGTCCCCATAGACATGTATTAGGATGGAGCAAAATGGAATGCCTCTTGAAGGGTTCTGTCTTGCATTCCATCCTAAAATTCTGTTGTATTCTATTACTAGCAGAAGGACCCATCTTCGCACGGGTATATTTCATCTATTTAATTTAATGTTTGTGTGTGAGATTAAAAGATATCGACAGTATCCCCCATAACGGTGAACTCAAGAGACCCCCACCGTTTAACACTGACCCCTCCCAGTGGCGTAACTAGAAATGACTGGGCCCCACAGCAAATTTTTGAATGGGGCCCCCTCCCCCGGTCATTTTTTCACAACACCTTCCTTTCATGCCGCCCCCTTTCCTGTGGCTAGTAAAGATCGCTCTCTCAGACCAGGCCCGGCAGCTGTTCCATCCATTTTCTACACTGTCTATACTGCCACTGTATATAATTTCATTGTGTAATACTGTTGAGGGGCCCTGACAAAATCTTTTAGTACTTCTCCTCCTCCTCTTGGATGGGCCCCTTCTGGGTCAGGGCCCCAAAGCAGCCGCTTCCCCTGCTTCCCCTATAGTTACGCCCCTGACCCCTCCCCACAGTGCTCCACCTTCTTAAAATGTGACCACCACAGCATCTCACCTTCCCCTCCACAGCGGCCTACCCCCTTAACAGCGAATCGCTCACACCTCCCCGCCCCTTTAACGGTGACTTCCACAGCACCCCATCTTCTGAACAGTGACCTCCATAGTGCCCACCCCTTTATCAGTGACTTCCACAGTGCCCTGCCCCCTTAACAGTAACCTCCACTGTGCTCAGTCCTTTAGCAGTGAGTTCCACAGTAACCCCCTGCCTTAACAGTGACCTCCACAGCGGCCCACCCCCTTAACAGTGACCTCCAGAGTGCCCTTCTCCTTTAACAGCAACCTCCAAAGCACCCTCCCCTTTAACAGTGTCTTCCACAGTACCCCACTGCCTTAACAGTGACCCTCCACAGCGGCCTGCCTACTTAAGTGATCTCCACAATGCCCTGCCCCCGTAACATTAACTTCCACAGCGCCCACACCTTTAACAGTGACCTCCACAGTACCCGGCTGCTTAACAGCGGCTTGTCTCCTTAACAGTTACTTCCACTTTATGTGAGTTACATCAGCCTCTACAACAACGTTGGCTAAGCGTCACAATCAAAATCATGTTAACTCACACATAAGCTGTCCTATACTAAGAATGTCCTTTGTTGCCTATAGCAACCAATCAGAGCTTATATTAATGACCTGTAGCAAAATAGAAGCTGAGCTGTGATTGGTTGCTATATACAACCTGATGAATATCCAGGCTAACTGCCACAACAGCCAACAGACAATGGCTCCTGTAGTTTGGTGGTTAGGTTACTAAGCATATTTTTTGGCAAATAATTGGAAAGCGCGGGGTGAAAATTTCCACTCAATACATCCAGTCTATAACATTACCCCAGTCACAGGAGGCGGCTGTGCAAAATATTGTGACTGTAAATGTGACGGTGCAGATTCCTTTAGCGGACATACATACATACACTCAGCTTTATATATTAGACTAGCAGAAGGACCCGGCTTCACAGAAGTATTTTCATCTATTTCATTTAATGCTTGTGTGTGTCATTAAAAGATATTGACAGTATCCCCCATAACAGTGAACTCCACAGTCCCCAACCCCTTAACACTGACCCCCCACAGAGCCCCACTACTTTAAAATGGGACCTCCACAGCAGACCATTCCCTTAACTTTGACTTTCACAGGAGCCCGCCCCTTTAACAGTGAGTTTCACCGCACCCTTCTCCCTTTACAGTGACTTCCTCAGGGGCTCGCCCCTTAACAGTGACCTCCACAGTACCCCACTGCCTTAACAGTGACTTCACAGTACTTTGCTGCCTTAACAGAGAGCTCCACAGCAGTTGCCCCTTTGATAGTGGCCCCTGCCCCTTTAACAGTGACCTCCACAGTGTCTGCCTCTTTAACAGTGACCTCCACAGCGGCCTGCCCCTTAACAGTAACATTCACAGTGAACGCCTCTTTAACAGTGACCTCCATAGTGCCCGCCCCTTTAAGCGCAACAGCAGTGTAATTGTGCCCTATGTGTCGTGAGACTTAATGTCGTGCGAGACGTCATCGCGTAGCCCTAGCCTAAAGCTGACCTACAGCAGTGAAGAAAAATGTCTGGGTTGTCATGGAAACCAGGAGTAAAACTGTGTGTATGTGGAGACTAAGGGCCTTGCGAGCATCTATTGGCTAATAAGGGACATGTGACTGTGTGTATGGCAGTTGGGATATGAAGAGAAAGACTTGCAGGCTTGTATTGGCTAATGCAGGTCCTTTTTTTGGAATATCTCAGGAACGGTATGTTCTAGACAGCTGTGACTCCCACAAGATTTCTTTCCAGGTAGCAAGGGATTTGTATACCAAGTTTTGCTGAAGTCGATGGTTGAGTGATCGCGGAACATACATACACACATGTATACGTCCTTCTTTATATATCTATACTAATAAAATCCGTCTGTGAGTGGCGTCCGTGTGTGTATGCCGATTTATCAAGTGCACATGCGCGACGCTCAGACTAATGGGCACACACTCCACAGACACTAGGCATCCTATTGTAATGGCAGCGGGGCCCTGTGCAGTCACTGTATTGCATCGGGCCCCACTCAGTGTAGTAATACTATGAATAAAACTATAATAATAATAACGATCTTTACTAACTACATGGTGGGGCAGGAAGCCAGGCAGGGGGGCGGCCAGGCACTGGCAGCGTAACTCACTACGTCATGCGCCGCCTGCTTAATTCATGAAGTGGGCGGAGCAGGGTCATCACTTAGTGAGTTACGCTGCCAGCACCCGCCCGCCTGGCCTCCTGCCTCAGAATATAGTTAGTGAAGATCGTAATTATTATTACAGTTATTCATAGGATTACTACACTGAGCGGGGCCCGGTGCAATACAGTGACTGCACCGGGCCCCGCTGCCATTACATTCACACTAAACAGCGACACTGTTATGGGGGGATCTGTGTGTTACACATAGCATAGGATGATATGTGTTATCTGCAGATCCCCCATAACAGTGTCAGCCACAGACCCCCATAACAGTGTCAGCCACAGACCCCCATAACAGTGTCAGCCACAGATCCCCCCACACCCATAGTTGCAAAGAACTGGATGAGAGCAGCACACATAGACCTCTCAGAGCAATGTCAATGGAATGCAGCAGCTGTGCCAAAATACCCCAGATCCCAGGTGGTCAATACATAGATAGTAGAAAGCAAGGGCTACAGCAGCATCTCAAAGATTCCTCTTTATTCAAAACTCCATAGCAATGTGTACAGAAATGCAACGTTTCAGCCGAAACATTGCATTTCTGTACACATTGCTATGGAGTTTTAAATAAAGAAGAATCTTGGAGATGCTGCTGTAGCCCTCGCTTTCTACCCCCCATAACAGTATCAGCCACAGACCCCCCATTACAGTGTCAGCCACAGACCCCCCATAACAGTTTCAGCCACAGACCCCCCATAACAGTATCAGCCACAGACCCCCCATAACAGTGTCAGCCACAGACCCCCCATAACAGTGTCAGCCACAGACCCCGCATAACAGTGTCAGCCACAGACCCCCCATAACAGTGTCAGCCACAGACCCCCCATAACAGTGTCAGCCACAAATCACCCATAACAGTTTCAGCCATAGATCCCCCATAACAGTGTCAGCCATAGATCCCCCATAAGTGTCAGCCAGAGATCCCCCATAAATGTGTTAGCCATCGATCCCCCATAACAGTGTCAGCCACAGATCCCCCATAACAGTGTCAGCCACAGATCCCCCATAACAGTGTGCCATCCACAGATCCCCCATAACAGTGTCAGCCATAGACCCCCATAACAGTCTGTCCTCCACAGATCCCCCATAACAGTGCCATTCACAGATCCCCCCCCCCATAACAGTGCAATTCACAGATCCCCCATAACAGTGTGCCATCCACACATCCCCCATAGTAACATAGTAACATAGTAACATAGTATATAAGGCCGAAAAAAGACATTTGACCATCCAGTTCGACCTGTTTCCTGCAAGTTGATCCAGAGGAAGGCAAAAAACCCCTGTGAGGTAGAGCCAATTTTCCCCACTTAAGGGGAAAAAATTCCTTCCCGACTCCAATCAGGCAGTCAGAATAACTCCCTGGATCAACGACCCATCTTTAGTAGCTATAGCCTGAAATATTATTACGCTCCAGAAATACATCCAGGCCCCTCTTGAATTCCTTTATTGTACTCACCATCACCACCTCCTCAGGCAGAGAGTTCCATAGTCTTACTGCTCTTACCGTGAAGAACCCTTTTCTATGTTTGTGTACAAACCTTCTTTCCTCCAGACACAGAGGATGTCCCCTCGTCACAGTCACAGTCCTGGGGATAAATAAATGATGGGAGAGATCTTTGTACTGACCCCTGATATATTTATACATAGTTATTAGATCTCCCCTCAGTCGTCTTTTTTCTAGAGTGAATAACCCTAATTTTGATACCCTTTCGGGGTACTGTAGTTGCCCCATTCCAGTTATTACTTTAGTTGCCCTCCTCTGAACCCTCTCTAGCTCTGCTATGTCTGCTATGTCCCCATAACAGTGTCTTCCACAGATCCCCTCCATAACAGTGCCATCCACTGATCCCCCATAACAGTGCCATCCACAGATCCCCCCATAACAGTGTCATCCACAGATTCCCCATAACAGTGTCATCCACAGATCCCGTCCATAAAAGTGCCATCCACAGATCCCCCTATAACAGTGTCATCCACAGATCCCCCCATAACAGTGCCATCCACAGATCCCCCATAACAGTGCCATCCACAGATCCCCCCATAACAGTGCCATCCACAGATCCCCTATAATAGTGTGGTATCCACAGATCCCCCATAACAGTGTCATCCTCAGATCCCCTATAACAGTGTCATACACAGATCCCCATAACAGTGTGCCATCCACAGATCCTCCCATAACAGTGCCATACACAGATCCCCCATAACAGTGCCATCCACAGATCCCCCATAACAGTGCCATCCACAGATCCCCCATAACAGTGCCATCCACAGATCCCCCATAACAGTGTCATCCACAGATCCCCCCATAACAGTGCCATCCACAGATCCCCCCATAACAGTGCCATCCACAGATCCCCCCATAACAGTGCCATCTACAGATCCCCTATAACAGTGTGGTATCCACAGAACCCCCATAACAGTGTCAGCCACAGTTCCCGCCATAACAGTGCCATCCACAGATCCCCTATAACAGTGTGGTATCCACAGAACCCCCATAACAGTGTCAGCCACAGTTCCCGCCATAACAGTGCCATCCACAGATCCCCTATAACAGTGTGGTATCCACAGATCCCCCATAACAGTGTCATCCACAGATCCCCCCATAACAGTGTCATCCACAAATCCCCCATAACAGTGCCAGCACTAACGTTCTAGCGCCCGTTATTGTAACGGCCATCATTTCTAGTATGTTGATAAATCTGTTATAACGGAACCTGTAACTGAATTCCGTAATGCTAATGCGAACCCGACCTAATTAGAGCGTACAGTATCCAAATAAATCGGGACAGTTCTTAGAAAACTGAAGTAAAACTAAATACTGATGTGTTTTTCTTGTTTTATTTGCAGGAATTCTGACCTACTAATTGTATCCGATGGAGAATGCAAAACAAAGGTACATTTTTTTCAGTTATTATTTTATCAGATGTTTCATAATTTCAATTATCATTGGCTGATGCTTTGTGCATGTTGGGAGATGTGATCAATTTAACAAGTATTAAGTTCATTTTCACACAGTGGTACAGTACTTTGCATCTGTATTTGTAATCCAAAACCAGGAGTGGAGAATAAACAGAGAAAGCTAGGATCTTGGGTTACAAATACTGAAGCAAAATGCTGATCAAACACTGATCATGTGAGATTGACCTAAATTATACAGCTTGTGAAGTAGAAAATAAAAAGCAGCCTGTAAGCGTGTTATTACCTACCGTAATGTTGAAAAACACTTCCTGCAATTTAATGCCAATAAATGCCAATCTATAATTTCTTTAGGAAAACACACATTTAGTTTTGCCACGGTTTTTGATGTGATTGCTTTTGTTGCATGTGAAATATATGAAATAAACGTATTTTATCTGTAAAAACCACATAACTTTTTTCCAATGCGGTTTTTAAAGATGCAAATGAAAATGCCACAAAATAAGTGAATTCTGCCTAAATACAGTTTAAGTGTTGTGGGGTTAAGTTGAAAAAAATTGATTATTGTAGGTAAATGGAAAAAGTCTAGTTTCCCACTAGTGGTAAAACTATCTGGCAGGCTGTTGTGGCAAAGGGACAGCTTGTTGGAGTCATCAGATTTGGTCTAGCTGGATGCTATCATTCACTGCCAGAGTCCATTGACTGTAATTGGATCCACTTAATATCCTGATGGTTTTCGGCATGGGTGCTGTGTTTTGGCTGGACAAAAACCGTTGCACACACCTTTTTTTTGTCTGGCCAAAAAACAGCGCTCATGTCCGAAAACCTAAAAATGTCAGAATCCCTGATATATCCCTTTACAGTCAATGGACTCCGGCGGTGCACGGCCCTATCCAGCTATGTCAGATATGGTGAACTCTGAAAGTCTGTTCCTCTGCCACAACATGGATATAGATATACAACATGTTTGAAAGTAGCGTTAGCTTTCTATTGATGTATTTAATTACTCTACCTTTCCCTTTTAAATTTCTCTTCACTTCAGGATGAATGTGACGGTTACGAAGAGTTCTGCTCCCTCCTTTACTCTCCAGTCTGCGGATCTGATGCTGTTACCTATAACACTGATTGCAACTTTTGCGCTGCAAAGCAAAAGTGAGTACTACCAAGATCAAAAACAAAGAAAGAGTTTAAAGTATTGCAGCAATATGCAGCCTTCCACCCCTTGGATAACGGATGTTTTTTCGTTTTTGCGTTTTCATTTTTCTTCCCTACCTTCATGGAGCCATAACTTTTTTATTTTTCCGCTCACGTATCCATATAAGGGCTTGATTTTTGCGGGACAAGTTTTACTTTCTAATGCCACTATTTAATATGGCATACAATGTAGTGGGAAGCAGGAAAAAAATCTGAATGGGGTGGAATTGGGAAAAAAAAGGCAATTCATCCACAATTTTACGGGTTTTGTCCCTATGGCGTTACTTTGCGGCAAAACTGAACTGCGCCCTTCATTCTCTGGGTAAGTACGATTACGATACAACATATGTATAGGTTTGTTCCGTCTAACTACTGTAAAAGTAAATTAAAACTTGAAAAAAAATTATATTAGGTTTTGTTGGGTAAGAGACGAGATGGAAAAATCCGAATCGGCCATTTTGATTATTTTTTTTTTTATTACGCCATTTGCCGTATTTGAAAAATATTTTTATATGGTACGTCCCCATAGGACAGAGCAAACACGGAATGCCCCTTTCACACTGTCGAGCTTTCCACGCAGGTGCAATGCATGACGTCAATGCATTGCACCCGCACTGAATCCTGACCCATTCACTTCAATAGGGCTGTGTACATGAGCTGTGATTTTCACGCATCACTTGTGCATAAGGTGGCCAGACGTCTGGTTTTAGGCTGGACAGTCCGGTATTCTGGCTCCCTGTCCTCCGTCCGGCGCAGTGCCTGGACTGACGCAGGGATGTCCTCCTTTTAAGCAGCTCACGCTCAGTGAGCTGCAGTAACTGACTGAGGGTCCTTTTACACTTGCGGCAGGACGTATCCGACAGGTTGTTCACCCTGTCGGATCCGTCCTGCCCCTATTTCGCCGGGCTGCCGGACTACTCTCCGGCTTCTCTCACCCCCAGTCAGTCACTAGAGCTGCAGACATGGCTCCCTGTGGATGACTGAGGGGGAGAAAAGCGCATGGGGCAGCCCCTGCTCACCTTCCTGTGTCATAGTTCTTGTTCTTCCCGGAACCTCCCCTGTGTTTTTTTCGGCTGACAGTGGGGGGTGTGGCTTCACAGAGGCGGGGACGTGGCTCCACAAAGGATTATGTAATTGTGGGTGTGGTTTTATGTTTGATGGGCGTAGTTTGTTGCATGATGGGTGTGGTTTGGGGCGTGGCCGCTGAGGTCCGGCTTTCTAGGGTGTAGCCAGTGTTCAACCTACTTGTGCGTTGCGTAAAAATCGCAGCATGCTCTATTTTCTGCGTTTTTCATGCAACGCAGGTGCCATAGAAGTGAATGGGGCTGCGTGAAAATCACAAGCATCCGCCAGCAAGTGCAGATGTGGTGCGATTTTCCCGCATGATTGCTAGGAGACGATCGGAATGGTGACCCAATCTTTATTATTTTCCCTTATAACACTTTTATAAGGGAAAATAATAGCATTCTTGATACAGAATGCTAACTAAATTAAAGATGGAGGGGTTTAAAAATTTATAATTTAAACTCACCTAATCCACTTGTGATGCACCATGTGATTGGACCATGTGATGAGAGCAGTGACATAACCACAGGTCCTTAAGCCATTTCTACATGTCGGCATCAAGTTCAAGTGGATTAAGATGAGTTTATTAACTGTTTGTTATTTTTTAACTGCTCCATCCCTAATTTACTTTGCATTCTGTATTAAGAATGATATTATTTTCTCTTACAACCATGTTATAGGGGAAAATAATAAAATGAACACTACAACTAACCCAAATCCGAACTTCATTGAAGAAGTTCGGGTCTGGGTACCACATTCAGTTTTTTCTCACGCGCGTGCAAAACGCATTGCACTTGCGCGGAAAAAACTGATCCACGCAACGCAATCGCAGTCAAAACTGACTAAAATTGCGTGCGCACTCAAACGATTTCCCCATCACACACCCGCATCCTATCGGGCCCCATTCCCGTAATGCCCATATGAAGGGGGCCTTAAGGGTGCCGTCTTGCATTCCATCCTAAAATTCTGTTATATTCCATTATAAAACTGTTATAACGGAACCTGTAAGGCCCCTTTCACACGCGCGTGACGGATTAGGTCTGTATACAATCAGGGTACATTCAGGGAAACTCGCACCATTTTGTAAGCAAGTTCAGTCAGTTATGTCTTCGATTGCGTTCAGTTGTTCAGTTTTTAACGCTCGGGTGCAATGCGTTTTGATGCGTTTTTCACCTGCGTGATAAAAAACTGTAGGTTTACAAATAACATATCTTAGCAACCATCAGTAAAAAAAGCTTTGCATCCACACTTGCTTCCGGATGCAATGCATTTTTCTCGCAAGCCCATTCACTTCTAAGGGGCCAGGGCTGTGTGAAAAACGCAGAATATAGAACATGCTGCGATTTTCACGCAACGCAGAAGTGATGCATGAAAAACATCGCTCATGTACACAGACCTATTGAAATGAATGGGTCAGGATTCATTGCAGGTGCAATGCGTTCACGCCACACATTGCACACGCGCGGAAAACTCGTGCGTGTGAAAGGGGCCTAATGGAATTCTATAGTGCCAATGCGAACCCGTCCAAATTAGGGCGTACAGTATCCAAATAAATCAGGACAGTTCTTAGAAAACTGAAGTAAAACTAAATATTGATGTCTTTTTCTTGTTTTTTTATTGCAGGAATGCTAACCTACGAATTGTATCCAAAGGAGAATGCAAAGGAGAATTTATTTCAGTATTTGTTATTTTATCAGATGTTTCTTAATTTCAATTATCATTGGCTGATGCATGTTGGGAGATGTAATTAATTTTACAAGCATTAAGTCCATTTTCACACAGTGGTACAGTATAGTGTTGAGCGAACTTGTGTTTTAAATTCTGCATCCCAAGTACGGGTTCCGGTTATCGAAGAAACCTATTATAGATTCCGCTACCACAGACCATAATGGAATTTGGAATAAATAACGGGGTCTTCGATAACCCGAACTTTGGATGCAGAACTTAAAAAACAAGTTCGCTCAACACTAGTACAGTACTTTGCATCTGTGTTTGTAATGTCAATAAGGGCTCATGGACACAAACTTATTTTTGGTTCGCATCCGATCCGCATTTTTTGCTGGTTGGATGTAGACCCATTCTCTTCAATGGTACTGAAAAAGTGCTGACCGCATCCATGTGTCTGCTCCGTGGCCCTGCAAAGAATGAAAACATGTCCCATTCTTGTCCATTTTATGGACAAGGATAGCACAGTTCTATAGAGGGCAGGAGGTTCTGTTCGCAAATTGAGGAATTCACGCGGTCGGTGTCAGTGTTTTGCGGAAAGCAAAAACTGCAATGGCCTTGTGCATGAGCCCTAAGAGTAAGATTTTGGGTTACAGATACTGAAGCAAAATGCTGATCAAACACTGATCATGTGAGATTGACCTAAATAGAGCTTGTAAAGTAGAAAATAAAAAATGGCCTGCGAGGGTGTTATTACCTACAGGAAAGTTGAAAAAAAACCTTCTGTTATTCGGTGCCATTGAATGTTAATCTCAATATATATATTTTTTTTAAATACACATGTAGTTTTGCCACAGTTTTTGATGTGGTTGTTATTGTTGCAGGTCAAATATATGAAATAAGCACATTTCATCTGTAAAAGCTATATTACTTTTTTCCAATTCGGTTTTTAATTTTGAGATGTTTCTTTCAAGTGAAGTTTAAAGATGCAAATGAAAATGACACATAAATATGTGAATTCTGCCTATATACAGTTTTAGTGTTGTGGGGTACAGTTGAAAAAAAAAAAGATTATTGTAGGTAAATGGGAAAAGAATAGTTTCCCACTAGTGGTAAAACTATCTGACAGGCTGTTGTGGCAAAGGAACAGCTTGTTGGACTCACCAGATTTGGTCTAGCTTTATGCTATCATTCAGCGCCAGAGTCCATTGACTGTAATTGGATCCACTGAAGATCCTGACGGTTTCTGGCATGGGTGCTGTGTTTTGGCTGGACAAAATCCGGTGCACACACTTTTTTTTGTCTGGCCAAAAAACAGTGCTCATGTCCGAAACCCTCAGAATCCCTGATATATCCCATTACATTCAATGGACTCCGGTGGTGACAGCCCTATCCGGCTATGCCAGATGTGTTAAACTCTGAAAGGCTGTTTCTCTGCCACAACATGGCTGTACAACATGTTTGAAAGTAGCCTTAGCTTTCTATAGATTTAGTTAATTACTCTAACTGTCTCTTCTAAATTTCTCTTCACTTTAGGTTGAATGCGAGGGTTACGAAGAGTTCTGCTCTTTCCTTTACTCTCCAGTCTGCGGATCTGATGCTGTTACCTATAACAACAATTGCAACTTTTGTTCTGCCAAGCAAAAGTGCGTACTACATAGATCAAGAGATTTATGAAGATTTATTTCACCTAGATAAGAACTGATTCACAAGACTGTTTGGTTCAGGAAACACAGCCCATGTGTCAGCCGCATCTCCCGGACCAAATGCGATTTCCATAACCTAAACTGTCTGCACCATAGTGATTTATGGTGCATTCCGTTGCTATTGGATAATGTGAGAACAGTACATTAGATATCAGATCAGATAGCAACGGACTGCACCATAACTCATTACAGTGCAGTCATTTCAGGTCAGGGAAGCAGCAGCGGTTGGTCTCGGAGATGTGGTTGCTACATGGGCAGTGTTTCCCAGACTGATCACAGTCATATGAATCAGCCTTAAAGGTGTTGTCTCATCATAGACAATGGGGGCATATCGCTAGGATATTATATGCCCCCATCGTCTTATAGTTGCGGGTCCCACCGCTGAGACCTGCACCTATATCGGTAACAGAGCCCCACAAGGTGGTGGCTGGAGGACTTCGGTCCGGCAACCACCAAGCCAGCTCCCATAGAAGTGAATGGAAGCACCCCGCGCATGACCGGGCACCACTTCCATTCACTTCTATGCGCAGTGCGCCCTCCTTCACTTTTGAGGCTCCGTTTTCTATATAGGTGCGGGTCCCAGCATTGTGACCCACACCTATAAGACAATCATGGGATATATTAGCGATAGGCCCCATTGTCTATGATGAGACAACCCCTTTAAGGCAGCATAGAAATATGATGCATATAAGTAAGACTCAAGCGTGATTTGGTCAGTTTTTTGCGCAATTCCTTTAAAAAATAACCAATGTCCCAGTCACTAAAGAGAATGCCTCATGTTCTTGATCATGTTAATTAAATGAAAGTTAATTAAATTTAAAGGCTATGAACACAACTGCACTGATTTATTTTTCATTAACATTGTAAAGCAATCTTCAATAGTCTATTAAAAAACCCCTACCACTTCTGTAGATTTTCATAGAGGGGAGAGCATCCAGTTTTTAAGGGAGGGCAAATCATACCCATTGTAGATAGAGAGGAAAGCACTTATGGAGGGAGGGTGCATCATATAAGCTGACCGTCAGTGTACAGAGAGGAGGCAACTCTCAGCAGACTGTGTGTTGCGGGGGGGGGGGGGGCGGTTGGAGGTTGGGATACACACTCCTAAGTATCAGTGTTTGTCTGTCCAGTGTTCCGTCATGCAGGGGAGGTGATTTGTAGTTTTTAATTACCGTATTTTTCGCCCTATAAGACGCACCGGCCTATAAGACGCACCTGGGTTTTTGAGGAGAAAAATAAGAAAAAAAAAATTTTTAACCAAAAGGTGTGCTTTTGAAGTAATGGTGGTCTGTGCATGACAGTATTATGGGGGGGGATCTGTGGATGGCACTGTTATGTGGGGGAGATGTGATGTGGATGGCACTGTTATGGGGGGATCTGTGGATGACACTGTGATGGGGGATCTGTGGATAGCACTGTGATGGGGGATCTGTGGATAGCACTGTGATGGGGGGATCTGTGGATAGCACTGTGATGGGGGCATTTATGAATGACACTGTAATGTATTGGATCTGTGGATGACACATATATAGCATCTTATGCTATATGTGTCATCCACAGATCACCCCAATTACAGTGTCATTCATAAATGCCCCCATCAAAGTGCTATCCACAGATCTGGCCCATAGTGACTGCTTAGGGGGCGGAGCCTGGCAACACATGGCGGGCGGCCCGCCGCTAACAGCTTGACTGCTTTCATAACACTTATCATCTTTAATCATGTCCCCTTATTCCCTATAATCCCAGTACAGTAGCGCTCTGCTAACCTGCTATACCGATCCTCTAGCAGGCAGAGCGGTGCGGCGGCAGGCTGCTGTGTAACGTCCTCACTGACGTCATCTGCCTGCTCCTTTCACTTTATGAATGAAGCAGGAGGAGCAGGCAGATGACGTCAGTGAGGACGTTACACAGCAGCCTGCCGCCGCACCGCTCTGCCTGCTAGAGGATCGGTATAGCAGGTTAGCAGAGCGCTACTGTACTGGCATTCGCCATATAAGACGCACTGCCATTTCCCCCCCACTTTTGGGGGAAAAAAAGTGCGTCTTATATGGCGAAAAATACGGTACATTGATTTTAAGGTGTGTATAACTTTTTGATCACTTTTTATTAGACATTTTTTGGGAGTTGAAGAAACAAAAAATGTCAAAATTTGCTGCACGAGATTTGGCGTTACCGTTGATCTTATTTCTTCTGATTTTTGAAATGGGGAAAGCAGGCAAATTAGAATAAATAATAATATAATAATAAGAATATATATAATATAAAAAATAAAGCCTCTAATTAGTTACATTATTTGACATCTTCTGTCAAATTATTTGTCACCTTCTTTGCACTAAAATGTCCCAAACTTAATTGTTTGAATGTATTGGATAATATGATGCTGAAACTTTCCTTTTGGTTTTTTGTTTTGCAGGAATCCTGAGTTGAGAGTTGTATCTAAAGGAGAATGTAAAAAACAGATGTATTAACTGATGCAGCATATTTACATGCTTCGTAAATGCAGGGATCAAAACTGCAATAAATGAAAATGCATAGCATGGTTCCTGGTTCTATTAAATTTTATAATTTACAATCCTTCCAAGAAATCACATTAAAGGGTTATGACATCATTCATGTAAAAGATAAAATCAGAGGTCTCTCCATTCATTTTTATTTCAAGCTGCAGTCCAAGGGTCATGTCCTTTCTGCTGCAGCTGTTTCTGTAATTGCTCACAGCTCAGTTCTTTCTCAGGAGGTACACCCTTTATGAGGCAACTCTCTCCCTGTTAAAGCTCAGGGGTATGTCCTTTCTGCTGCAGCTTTGACCCTTTAACTATCACAAGTTCTAACAGTAGATATGGCTTGTGTCAGTTGAAGAACTGAGCATATGCGACCATGCCCATCCAACTCAGTAGGATTTACACATTACAATACAGACTAAACACAAGGGGGTGACATTATCATGAACTAAGGGGAATACTATCCTTGTAAGAGAAAGTAAATTACAAAAGTAACTTATTTTTCATGGTAAAGTATATTAGAATAACATTTAATGTTGGCACAACCCTTTTAAATGTTAAAATAAGTTGTATTAATCTGAAAATCCTAAAATGACGATGGTGGATTTTTAGTTATACAAAACCTCTAGTTTATTATAGTAGTTATAGTTTCTTATTATTCACCAGAAAAAAAGTGAGGGACCCTGTGCAAGAAGTGTTCTGCCCCTGCCTGCCTTTCATGGGAAAGTTAGACAAATACAAGTTTATACTGTACATACTTGTACAAGTGCACAAGCCGCACACATAGAAGCATATTGTAGAGAAGCCACTCACAAAGGATACATGTCGCACTCCTATGACTCACTCTGCACACACTGATCACATATACTGTAAGTCATGTGTCACACACTCCACAAACACTTAAAATACATGCTACATACAAACTGGTTATACATAAAACACATGCTGTAAATGTCATATACATACCATTTGCACAGTAACATAGGCTGCACACATAGCATTTTACATATACATGTACACACAATAGCAATGACATGTCTACTTAACCCCTGAGTATAGCAAACAAAATCTTTGGCATTGAACCTTCTCACGTGCACCTCTTCCAATTCGGGATTAAAGGAATTGTCCAAATGTAAAAAAAATAAATAAAAAAATGTCTCTTGAATCTGTGTAAAAAAATGAAACAATGTTCACAGACTGCTCCAACATCAATAATCCTATGGTTTCCTGCTGGACACACACACACGCTGAAACCTCTTACCCAGCTACCCAAATTTGCATTAAAAGGTAGGCTTCTAGGAGGTTGGTCTTCTCAAAGAAGATGGCCAGTATGCATAACAAATGGAGGAACTGTTACAGAAAATCGGGTCTGGGGATAAAGAGGTGTTCTATATATGCTTGTATATCTAACGTAGGGGTGCACCTAGCCTTTCTGCTGCCTGAGGCGAAAACTGAAATGGCGCCCCTCCCCAATGCCAATTTCTTAACCTAACCCATTCCATTTAAGCCATGGCCCTTCTGCTGCCCCCCTCTTTTGCCCCTACCCGGTGCTGCCTGTGGCGATCGACTCTCCTGGCCTCATTGGTGGTGCACCCCTGATCTAACGCTATCTTTGTTGCTATTAAGGTGAGTCTAAACATAGTCCAATATATTGCATAACAAACAACTAATAATAGCCAATATTAGCATAAAAAAGGGAACTTGTCACCATAAAAATACTGTCCAGTCTACCAATATGTTATAGAGCAGGAGGAGCTGACCAAATTAGTTATATAGTTTGATGTAAAATTAATAATTAGAACTCAGTTGATTGAAATCTCTTTGCAGTGCCACTAGCTGAGTGACAACCTTCCCTGTGTAAGCATGCATATAGAAATGACTGTCAGTAAGTAATTCAGTAAATGAGTAAGTATAAGAACAGATTTAAAGGACTAAATAGCACATTATACTGAATCTTACCTACAAAACTGTATATTAATTAGTTCAGATCATCCTGCTCTATAACATAATACTGGCAGATCAGACAGCTTGTTCAACATACAGTCCCTTTAAGAAAGCTGTAGATATACACTCATTGACAAAAATTAATAATAAAAAAGCACCCAGATAGAAATTGCTGCAAAGGTCTGCATGTAATCATGCGTCCCGACATATAAATGATTACAGGTGTGGTCTGATTAGACACTGGGTCTTCCACAAGATGGCATAAAAGTTCCTTCCCCTCTGCCCTTTAAAAAGGTCCAAAGAGGCTACTTTTGAGTAGTATACCTCTTGATGAGATATCATAGACTGCTAGACATGTCTCTATGACGCACTTAACATTTTGCCTAGTTGACAGACTGTGAGGGGCAGCATCATTAGACTGAGAGAAGCAGGATGATCGTTTTGATGAATTACCTGCTATCTGGGCCATTCTGACCTATCTGTTAGGAGTTGTTGGGAGCAACGGTTATGTGTGGGCACACACACAAAGTGAACTAGTCCAGATAGACCACCAGAAGAGGATTGTTTGATATACCGACAAGCATGAGCAGCTCCCATGGTTTCATTGTCCACCATCCAGACACAGGTGGCACCTTTATTACACACCCCTATCTCTACCCAGAAGGAAATTTAGTCTCACAGTGCCCATTATGTTCCCTGCCATTGACAGATAGCCCCCATTGCCTTCGTTTGCAGTGGTGTTGTGAGCAAAAAACCTGCACTATAAGAAAGATAAAAGGAGAGGAAGCACCATATGTGTGGTGTTGATATGTATATAGAGCCATAGAGATATATTCTACTTATCGTCATTTGTTGTCAGGAGTCCCAACAACTGTAGTAGGCCTGGCTGGTGTTTGACCCCGACCAGCAGACGGAAGCTTGAATGGCAGCAGCGATCTTATGCCCACACCAGAAGCAGTAGCTGGTAAAAGAGTATATGCACAGTGAAGTAAAAAGATAGATCGTTTGTCTGGCGCTGTCACAGGATATTCAGGTAGCCAACGTGGTAATATCGAGGTTACTTTATTTTCAAACAGTCAATGTGTTTCAAGGGCTGTAGTGCCCTCTTCTTCAGGACAATTAAGAGTTATGCTTCTGCATATTCACAGACCTTTAAAACAATGATTTATTTTTTGGCGTGCAGAGATGCGAGGGCGATATTAGGGAATTTGTACTTTGATTGAGGCATGTCCTTTCATGTCACTATAAATATGGGAGGATGCTAAAGAAGTGAGTGTTGTTTGTATTTCTTATCTTTATGGTGTCTCATTGTCTTGTTTCATTTTTACAGAGAACCTGCAGCAGTTAGTTCACTAGTTACTAGTAGAGTCTTTACTAAACATATGAGCCACACGGCTTGATTCCCAAACTTGACCCAGATATTTTGCTATAAAACATAACTTTTAATGATCACAGTAAAAGTAGCTCAGTGAGCCTCCACAAGGGGTTAAAAAATACTGTCCGTTCACTATATATAGCGTGGATGTATAATACTGAAACTATAGCTGACAGGGACGTGCACAAACCCTACTACACTACTACCATCACCAAGCATCTCCACACTATGCCATGGAAGCGTTTAGCTGTCCATCTCCCAATTAGAAAGAAAAATAGAAAGAGGAAGTACCCCCGTACCCATCAGTGATCCCTGGCCCTGAATGCCAGGATTTCAAAATTCCTGGTCCTTTGAAATGCTGTCATTCTGTCTGGTGGAGATGAATGGAGACTTTTAAAAAACATATGGCGGTGGCTGTCCCACAGTACGTGGTTCCCAGCCACCACTACTTTTCCAGGCGAGCCATCCCTCCCCTGCACAACCAAGTGGCGGACAAAATCAGGTGTGTACTGCGCAACGCCATCTGTGGCAAGGTCCACATAACCACCAATACATGGACCGGTAAGCCCGGGCAGGGAAGTTATATCTCCCTAACAGCACACTGGATAAATGTAGCGGTGGATGGGCCTGAGGCGGATAGCAGTTTAGCGCATGTCCTTTCGCCCCTGAGGATTGCAGGTCATTTCTCTTTGCCTCCTGTTGCCTCCTACTGCTCCGCTTCCTCCTCCTCTACTACCTCCTCACCCGCTCAGCATAACACCTTCACCACCAACATCAGCACAGCCAAGGAGAAATGACAGCAGGCTGTTCTGAAACTCATCTGTTTGGGGGACAAACCCCACACCACGCAGGAGCTGTGGACGGGCATGGAACAACAGACTGATGAGTGGTTGGTGCCACTGAGCCTCAAGCCCGGCCTGGTGGTGTGCGATAATGGGTGAAATCTCATAGCAGCTCTGGGCCTAGCTAGTTTGACACACATCCCTTGCTTGGCGTATGTGCTGAATTTGGTGGTGCAGAAATTCCTGAACACCTGACAGTGAAAATCAATTCAGTTAATCCAGCTCTTAGATTCTGGTGGGACAAATTCATTTTTATTGGTGCTCAAGGACCCCTACGGCCTGAGCCACAGATGTGACAGGCAAATAATTTTATTTAATTTGTCGGTTAGATAGTTGAGTAACATTTCCATGGTTATCAGGACTTTTTTATTATAAATCGTAACAAAAACTATACAAGGAACATTTCAAAAAGAGAAAATTAACCTGACCAGCCTCCCACGCTACACCAGCCCCCCTTCACTCAAACCACTCATTAATGCCCTTTCACAAACTATTTACAAATTTATTTATACGCATATTTAAATAACTATAAGTCAGATAAACTAAATAAACAAACAAAACTATATACATGCCTTACCTTTGACTTATAAGGGCAGTCAAATACAAGTGGCTTGGAGGGAGGGTTCCTGCACCAACATAGGCCAGGTGCACAATTGTCCAGCCAGGGCACAGTTCTGGACGATGAGGAGGCGGAGGAGAAGAAACCGTGTTCACAGCAGGGTGGCACCCAAAGCAGCTCATGGCCATTACTTGAGCGTGGCTGGGGGGACATAGAGGACACAGATGATACACATCCCACAGAGGACAGCTTGTTGTTGCCTCTGGGCAGCCTGGCAAATATGAGCGACTACATGCTGCAGTGCCTGCGCAACGACTGCCGAGTTGCCCACATTCTAACCAGTGCTGATTACTGGGTGGCCATCCTGCTTTATCCCCGTTACAAGGACAACGTGCCATCCTTAATTCCGTCACTGAAGCGTGATCGGAAGAAGCCAATGCTGGTAGACGCGCTGCTGATGACATTCACACCTGACAACGGGGGCTCAGTGGAAGCACAAGGCTAAAGCAGAGGAGGAGGAGGAAGAAGTCGCCAATGCAACTGGGTCACCACCCACACTTCAGAAGGCAGGGTTAACATGGCCGAAATGTGGAAAAGTTTTGTCACCATGCCACAACAACTAGCACCACCAGCAAATATGGAACATCTTAGCAAGAGGCAGCATTTCAGGAAAATGGTATAATAGTATCTGTGCACATGCCTACACCTACTGACTGATGGGTCTGCCCAGGGTCGTAGCTACAGGGAAAGCGGCAGCGTTGGGGTCCTGATCCAGAAGGAGGCTGGGCCTGATCTGAGAGAGCGATCTTTAGTAGCCACAGGAATGGGGGCGGTAGGAAAAGGAAGGGGTTGTGAAAAATGTACTGGGGGAGGGGGGCCCCATTAAAAAATTTGCTGTTGGGCCCAGTCATTTCTAGCTACGCCACTGGGTCTGCCGCATTCAACTTCTGGGTCTCCAAATTGGGGACATGGCCTCAGCTTGACCTTTACGCCTTGGAGGTGCTGGCCTGCCCTGCAGCCACTGTATTGTCTGAACGTGTGTTTAGCATGGCTGGGGGCGTTATCATAGACAAGCACACCCGCCTGGACAATCTCATGTTCATTGAAAAGAACCAGGCATGGATCCCACAGAACTTTTTCGTACCTTATGCAGAATAGACATGTATACCGGCTTCATCCAACCATTGTTATACTACAGTGCACTTACTTTTTGTTTTCTTTTTTATATTTCCCAATGTTTTGGGGTCTACCCCAATTTAAAAAAAAAAACAAACAAAACAAAACACATTGTTGTTGGCGACTACCTTTGGCTTCACAGCCAAAAAAGGCTTTGTCAGGCAACAATGTAACCGCCAATTGTAATGAATTAAGTTCCCTGTCTGACTGTTATGCAGTGCAGGGGTACTTTGAAAGAAAGAAGGGGTACAGATCACCCAACAATATGAAGGCCACTTAATTTACAGAATATATTTCCCAGTCAGGTATGCAGTGCAGGGGTACTTTGGAAGAAAAAAGGGTACAGATCACCTAACAATCTGAAGGTCACCTAATTTACAAAATATATTTCCCAGTCAGGTATGCAGTGCAGGGGTACTTTGAAAGAAAGAAGGGGTACAGATCCCCGAACAATCTGAAGGCCATCTAATTTACTGAATATATTTCCAGGTCAGGTATGCAGTGCAGGGGTACTTTATGGCAAAAAAAATAATAGTTTTTTTTCAACCCCAATATCCCAGTTGTATTTACTGATTTTATTTCAAAATCAGATTTTCAGTACAGGCCCCAAAAGTACTTTATAGGAAAAAAAGATGATTTTTTTCCCGCACAGTGAAACAGATGAATTTACTGATTATATTTCACTATCAGAGTTGCAGTGCAGGCATGAAACAGATGGATTTAAATAATTTTCTTTCACTATCACTAATGCAGTGCAGGGCACAAATGTACTTTGTGCCCAAAATTAAGTGTTTTTTTCATCAATAATGTCACAGAGAAATGCAGCGTAGAATCCTAATGGGCTATCTGGCACAAAAAACTGTGTTTTTTGCAAACAACTATGTAAATGCAGTATGTTACGGTTTTATTGGAATATTAAAAATGCAGCGTAGGATGCTAATGTGCTATCTAGCACAAAAACTGTGTGTTTTGCAGACAACTATGTAAATGCAGTATGTTACGGTTTTAATGGAATATCAGAAATGCATCGTAGGACGCAAATTTGCTATCTAGCACGAAAAGTGTTTTTTTTTTATCGCACCAATGTAAATGCAGTATCTTACGGTTTTAATGGAATATCAGAAATGCAGCGTAGGAAGCAAATTTGCTATCTAGCACAAAAATATTTCCTTTTTTATAGCAGCAATGTAACTGAAGTATGTAACGGTTTAATTGGACTGTCAGAAATGCAGCATAGCCTGTAAATTTACTATCTAGCAAAAAAAGTGTGCTTTTTTATAGCAGAAAGGTATTTAACGGTTTTATTGGACTGTCAGATATTTAGTGCCTGTGGCAGACAGATAAAAAAATCGCTTTAGGTCACAGGTGTGACAGACTAATGTAATTGAATAATTTTCACTGCAAGGCATGCACTGCAAGCCGCAGGGGTACTTGACCGGCCAAAAAAGGGAATTTGTCCTCCACTGAGCTACCAGAACAGAATTAAAGTAATGTCCCTGGCACACATGCAGTTCACATGCAGTTGCAAGTGCACTGCACTTGCAAAAATGTCCGCCGACGCCCATCGAACTAGCAGATGGATTAAAAGTTATTTTTCAATGTCACTGGGCTCAGGGCTGGGTACAATAATGTAGCATAGCACCCTCAATAATCGCTGTAGTTTAAAGATTAAACACCACCAAGTACACCAGAATTCTTCCCTAATCTCTCCCTCACAGTAGCAGCAGCATCCTACCCCTACACTGAGAATGCGGCGCTCCACTCTCCACTCTCTATATAGAAGCTGGGTCACATGCTGCACTTGGCCAATCACAGCCATGCCATTAGTAGGCACGGCTGTGATGTCTTCTAAGGGCAGACTAGTGAAACGCTTGTTGATTGGCTGCCCTGCAACCTTTCAGAAAGCGCCAAGAAATTGCAGAACACCGAACCCGAACTTTTACTGAAATGTCTGGATTCGGGTCCGGGCACCAAAACCCTAAAGTTTGGTATGAACCCTAGATGCCATACACTGGTTACATAATTATTTGAGAGAAATTGTAACACCATAACCTGGTTACAAATGAGCTACAAAAGGATGGACACAGACACTTAAAACCTACTAACTGCCCCCGACATGTTTCACCAGCTACACTGGCTTCCTCAGGGGTTGGGCAGCATTGAAGGAAGAAGGCTGTGGTGCAGGTATAAATGATCAGATACTTTGTATTGACAGCTGGGTGATCCAATGCAATAGCTCACGTAATTCCACATAAGCAAATAGCATTGCAGATATGCAGTAGGAACAACCCGCCACATTTGTTTTCACCTCAAATCAGATTGCACAAGGGGTGTGCTTCAGATGACATCATGCCCAACTTATCTGTGCACACAAACTTCTATCTCTACTCGTATCACAGCCAATCACGGAGGATGCGCTAAAACTTAGAAAAAATAGCGAGTCTGTATTACCAACTGAAAGGGTTCTGTTTCTGTATGCACCCTGATTCCTCCGTCATCCCCAATGACAGGCTCCTGGAGAGCTATGTCAATGACACACACACACAGTATGGTCTCCAAAACAGCTCTAATTTTTATCTCAAGAAGACGGCTTCTTATACATACATACATACAGGAAACATATGGTTCACATATACAATGGTGCTGAGTAGAAACAATTCCTTATATGGCAATAAGGCTAATGTAAATACATTCACCCTCTAGTATGATGTCATCCAAGATTCTGTCCTTCATAGGGATCATATAGCTTATTCTATTTAACCCTTAAATCCCCTCTTAAGTCATGAATATGACTTATCTTCTTTCTCTCATAGAGAGGTAAGTAGCATATGGTTGTCCAGGATCTGTCGGTTTCAGACACATTGCACAAAAAATCTGTATAAGGAAAGGGATACATTGGATACAACAACATATGATAATCAAGGAAGCAATTATAATTATAATACTGATAAATAATGTTCTTAACCAACTCAAATCTGGCAGCCAGCTCAAAAAACAGTCCCACCACGAGGATGAATCAACATCCTTCTTGATATTATTGGCAATCTCATCTAACGCTTGATTATAGGACTGGATTGATCTGGAATGGTCAGATAAGTTAAAGCAACACATTCCTTTAAAATCTTGACATCCTATATTATGTTTAAGTAACAGATAATCCACAGCAAATCTAGTTTCTAGCACTGCTCCTCTTACGCCTTGTAGATCTAAAAGCATGTCTGATAAGGCGATAGAGGTATGATTCAGAGATTTAGCCCAGTTACAGGCAATAGAATTTATAGTACGAGTATTATATATAGCCAGTCCAGGCACTCCTAATATAGAGGCGCCCAAACTTGTATATTCTGCATGGCTAATGTAAGATATGTCAAAAATAGGCACCCCCTAAAAATAAACTAATATCTATATAATTTCTAGCTTCAACAATCCACAAGTATGACTGTATTATTTTAAATTCATGACATTGCTATTAACCACCAGTAGATGGCAGCAGAGAGAAAGCTTAAATAGCAGAGCTACAAACAACAGAGGGGAACTGAATAACTCAGATCTTGGTTTATGGGAGGACAGGATTTACTGCTACATTTTCTGTATCCCCATACTGAAGGTCATGTGTTTGTTCCTTCCAAGTAAGGGAACACAAATTCAGAGCCATAAATAGGCTAAAACACATTCCTATAATCAGCTAAGGCTGCTGGTAATGCAGTGTGAGTATATGAAACATTGCACAAGTGTTAGTGAACTACAATGAGGTGTCACATGGTACTAATATGTAGTTACTATGATTACTATAGCTGATGTCACTCTATGATATAATACTGCACTATTGGTTGACTGTGATGCAGATTAAATAATCAGAGAGCAGCTCTCATGTTAATGGTTTAATATCTCTTATAGGAAAGTTATACCTGTTATTGAGAATGTATTATTGAATATAGAGATGTGTATTAATATGTAAGGACAGGATTTACTGCTACATTTCCTGTATCCCCATACTGAAGGTAATGTGTTTGTTCCTTCCAGAACATGTTCAATAAAATCACTTCTGTCTTCACCCAGCCCGCTCCCTTCGCACATTGGAATTATTGACCATACTTTTAGCATACATGCAACACTAAGAAGAGGTAAAGTAGAGTCACAGTTTTCTGATAAAGTCTTGGTAACCGATCTGTAAGCTCTCCTGATAGGGGGTTGACTGGGAAGGGCCAAAGTCAGCCTGGATAACGCACAGGGACCTCCAATAACATTAGCAGGAATGTAATTGTAAGTGCTGTTACCACAAGACAAAAACCATCCCTTAGGGTGCATTATATTATGGATAAAACTGGGAGTCACAATGGTCTTATTACAACTCATGGAATTATTCAGGGAGCTAGCAAGCCTACTATTCTTTTTAAAGGTGTTGTCAATATAATCATATACACTATTCTTAGGTAATCCACTTTTTATGTCTCTACTATCACAATATAAAGTCATATCCTGGGAAAAGGAAAAAACAGGTCTCTGCTGTAGTCACATTAATAGTAATTATTCTAATAATATTTCTGCTACTTCCTAATTTCTGACACTCCTCCCAGAAGCCATCGACCAGACTTCAAGGAGGGATTCATCGGGTGTAGGCACAGCAATAACACGTTTGTATAAGATCCCGTTGGCTCTGTAAGTCTTTAAGGCACAATGAACTAACATTTAGGGCATTTGCCATCCTGACTATACTATTCTGTTCAGAATACAAGGGGCCGGTAGCAAAGGGATCTTGCTCCTGAGCTCTTTTATATCATAGAAAAAAGGGATCCAGCTCACCCAGTCCTTTGCCGTGCACGGAGATGGCCCAAGTATGCCAACAGAGACAGGATAAATTTGAAGATACTCCAGCAACAGGCGTATTTTCCAATCACAACTTTATTTCAATCCATAAAAACAACTCCAAACAGCAAACACCTTCTTTCACCGCACCAGTGGTTTACATGTTTCGAACCTTGCTGTTCTTAGTTATAACCTTAACTGGTGGTTCACTGTGTTCAGTATATGAGGCCTCTCCCAGACTTAAATTACTGAAACATCTTCACCTGTGTTCAGGGAGAAAACCACCCCCACACACTGAAGACAGGGAACCTGAATTTAACCCCTTATTTAAAAAAAAGAATATTCAAAAAGTGCTAGTTCTCAAAACTCACTATAATCGTAACATTATCTAACATTCTTGTATCGTCCATGAATACGGCTGTAATAGGTATGGAGATATATTGTAGATTACACCAAATTTTGCACAAACGTGGAAACCGCACAATGTGAACATACATCAACTGTTTTTTACAGATATCGGCAAGACCCCTAAATGTTCCATAACAGGTTAAAAACAAGGTACTCCTAGAAACATAAGGGCGAGTTATTAGTAGAAATGTGCTAATTCTTTTCTTAAATTAAGACCTTTAGGGACCCTAGTGTCAAGTTTTATTATCCAGAATGCCTCCCTAGTAAGGATTTTTTTCTTTAAATTACCTCCTCTGGGTGGAATTGACAATTTCTCAAAAGCAAAGGTGCATAAACTTTTGTTTAAAAATAAAGTGGTTTGCAGCATTTGAAACACCGAGCGCTTTGGGGTTCGTGATGTAGTTTAAATGTTCCTGAAACCTTATCTTAAAATGTCTTGAAGTACTGCCCACATAAATTAGATCGCAAATCGTGCACACAATGGCGTAGATTACACCACTCGTGTTGCAATTGATGTGCAACTTAATTTGAAAATTTTCTGTGTGGGCAGAGTTTTCAAAGCATGTGTTTTTTTGCAAAGTAACAAGACTTACAAGAGGAGCCTCCACATTTTGAAAAACCCTTATATTGAAGCCACCTCCTTGTGTTGCCACAACATCACTAGAAAAAAGCGATGGTGACACAACATTCGCAATTGTTTTAGATTTTCTTGGTACTATGCGGCGGCAACCTTCTTTCAGCAAATTATATAAAATGCCATCATCATATAAAATAGGTAACATTTTGTTCACCATTTGTTTAATAGCATCAAATTGGTTGCTGTATGTCAAAATCAAAGTGGGTTTCTGTTTATCCCATGTTTGGGTTCTATTTCTGCATGGCTTGTTTGGGGCATTGGTTATAGTTTTTTTAAAGGTTTTATCCAACTTATTAATTTCCGCATTTGGAAAGAGAGGCCGAATGTTTAATAGTTGTTTTCTGCATTTTTTTCGGGCAATATGAATGCCCCTTTTTAGCTTCCATTGTGGATACCCTCTAGTTGATAACTGGTGCCAAATCTCTTCACATTGTCTAGAAAAAGCTTCCTCTGTACTGCAATTTCTCCTGGCTCTAATGAACTCGCCAACTGGTATCGCTTTAATGGTGCAGGGAGGATGGTGGCTATTGGCTCTAGTCTTAAGATGACATTACCTGCAGTTTCTTTGCGCAAAGTCTCAGTGACAATTTGTCCAGGAGAACCAGTCAATTTCAAATCCAAAAAGGTAATGCCCTCCCCATGAGAATGATGGGTGAATTTCAAACCATATGGATTGTCATTGACTTGTTTGGAGCGGCAGACACCACGCCGCTCCAAACAAGGAGCAGATCGTCGATGTATCTGCGTACCAGACCACGCCACTTCCGAAGGGGCCACCACCAGAAAAAACATATCTTTCCTCCCAGTATGCCATCGTGAGGTTGGCAACTGACGGAGAGTACTTAGCACCCATTGAGACTACACTTATCTGAAGGTAAAATCTACCATCAAAGGAAAAATAATTATGATCCATCAGAAAGTGGAGACCTCAATGATATAATCTATAGGATCAGGGGCGTGGGTACTGTAACGGTGTAAATGGTATTCAATAGCCCACAAGGCAACATTTTGAGGAATGGAAGGGTACAACAAAACTACATCCAAAGTTACCCATATATAGTCAGGTTGTCATTTGAAATCATACAATGCTTTTAAAGCTTCCATTGTATCGCAAATGTAACCAGGCAATCTCCTGACTAAGGGCTGCAAAAATGTATCCAACCATTCCCCAAGTCTTTCCATCAACGAATTTATTCCGGATACTATCGGGCGTAGGGGAGGATTGATATTTTTATGGATCTTGGGTAACGGGTGAAATATTGGAGTCACTGGTGCCTCGACATTGACAAAATCATATGTGCGTTGGCCCAAGAAACCCAAATATTTACCTTTTTCAATAATTTTACTGTATTTCTCTTTAAACTTCACTAGGTGGTTACTATCCAATTTTTTATATGTCAAGGCATCAGATAACATGTCCAACATTTGTTTGCGATATGTCTCCTTCTGCATTACTACTACTGACCCTCCCTTGTCCGCTTGTTTTATTATTAAATCAGGGCTATTGCATAACTTATTCAGGGCTTTTCAGTGGGCAACCGATAGATTGTTATTGCGTTTATCATGTTTTACAAACCTGGATATCTCCGTGAGCTCTTTTTAACAGACCTCATGGAAAATATCCATACTAGAGGTTCGGGAGCCCACTGGATAATAGTCAGGGTTGCTACATTTTAGTGACAATCTGTTTACATTACCTTTTGCATTATCCTGTAGATTTAACATGGAAAAAAGACAAGTCTGCTCCTGGACTGAAAGCCCTTCAAACTCATTCTGTTGACAATAGTCTTCACTATTGTGTGGGCTGTCAATCTCATGAGCAAAATGTCTCCTTAACATCAAATCTCTCACAAATTTATTTATATCCAAAATTGTCTGAAACAGATTAAAAACTCTTGTGGGAGCAAAATTCAAGCCTAATCTACACCATTGTGTGCACAATTTGTGATCTAATTTATGTGGGCAGTACTTCAAGACATTTTAAGATAAAGTTTCGGGAACATTTAAATTACATCACGAACCCCAAAGCGCTTGGTGTTTCAAATGCTGCAAACCACTTTATTTTTAAACATGGTCGGTGCAGCGATAGTTTATGCACCTTTTGTTTTTGCTTTTGAGAAAGTGACAATCCCACCTAGAGGAGGAAATGTAAAGAAAAATATCCTTACTAGGGAGGCATTCTCGATATTAAAACTTGACACTAGGGACCTAAAGGTCTTAATTTAAGAAAAGAATTAGCACATTTCTACTAATAACTCGCCATTATGTTTCTAGGAGTACCTTGTTTTTAAGCTGTTATGGAACATTTAGGGGTCTTGCCGATATCTGTAAAAAAACTGTTGATGTATGTTCACATTGTGCAGTTTCCACGTTTGTGCAAAATTTGGTGTGATCTACAATATATCTCCATACCTATTACAACCGTATTCATGGACGATACAAGAATGTTAGATAATGTTACGATTATAGTGAGTTTTGAGAACTAGCACTTTTTGAATATTCTTTTTTTTTTAAATAAGGGGTTAAATTCAGGTCCCCTGTCTTCAGTGTGTGGGGGTGGTTTTCTCCCTGAACACAGGTGAAGATGTTTCAGTAATTTAAGTCTGGGAGAGGCCTCATATACTGAACACAGCGAACCACCAGTTGAGGTTATGATTAAGAACCGCAAGGTTCGAAACATGTAAACCACTGGCACGGTGAAAGAAGGTGTTTGCTGTTTGGAGCTATTTTTATGGATTGAAATAAAGTTGCGATTGGAAAAGACCCCTATTTCTGGAGTATCTTAGAATTTATCCTGTATCTTTTATAACAGTCTGTTCTGGTGACTGCTACCACTCGGGTAGGTAGTCCAAACTGGAACTTAGTCTGTTTTCATCCTTTTGCCAGGCGCTGGACTATCACCACGTCTCCTGGTTGGAAAGGATGCATAGGTTCCTGTGGAGAGAAAGGAGAGGCACAAGCAACATCTCGTTCAATTTGATCTAAAGTTTCTACAAGTTTCCTCACATATTCTGCCTGTATTACTTCTAGATTCACTTTTCTATCATGGGAGCCTTTGGACCCCAAGGGGTGGTGGAAGGGTTTTCCCATTAGTATCTCAAATGGTGAGTAACCAGTATTCTTATTAGACTGCATCCTAATTTCTGCTAGGGCTGCAGGCAAGAATCTTTTCCAATTAGTGAACGTGCCTCCAGTAATTTTCCTTAGTTTTTATTTAATTGTTCGATTCATCCTTTGTACTACCCCGGAACTCTGTGGGTGATAAAGGAGGTGGAACTTCCAGTCAATCCTAAGGGCTTTGGAAAGCTCCTTACATACCCTGGACACAAAAGCTGGGCCATTATCTGAGTTAATTTGAACAGGACACCCCCATTTGGGGATGATCTCCTGTAACAAAATTTAGAGAACATATCCACAATTACAAGGGGATACTCCTGCTTACTTCCTGTCTTTGGGATATGGGTGAAGTCAATTTGTGAGTGAGTGAATGGTGAAGTCGGGTAATTCAGATGCTGGTGTTGGGCCTTCTTTGAATTATTTGGGTTGTTTCTGAGACATATAATACACCATGAAACATAAGATTGTACGTTTGATCTAAGACTTGGTATAAAAAAATCTCTCCGAATTAGTACAGTGGTTGCCTGTGCTCCCCTATGGCCAAGACCATGATATTGTACAATTAAAATTAGGGCGCTTGCAACTGGAATACATGGTTTCCCGTCTTTGGAGATAAGACCCGTAGCAGGGTCTTGTACTGCACCTACCGACTGCCATTCTATCTTGTCACTACTGGTAGCCAAATCCTGGAGGTTTAGTAATAGATTGACAGTAAGGGTAATTTCTGGAACCAGGGAGGGCATTTGAACTGTTGCTGCCTTTCTAATAGCAGCCTTTTTCACTGCCTGATCAGCTAGGGCATTCCCTTTAGCTATGTACGTTTGGAGATCAGTATGTGCCTTACAATGGATAATAGCAACTTTGATTGATAATTGGATGGCGGCCAGGAGATCATGTACTAGGGTGGAATGTGAGATTTGCTTCCCATCTGCAGCTATGAAGCCTCTTCTCTGCCAGATTACCCCATGATAATGTATAACCCCAAAGGCATATTTGGAATCGGTGTATATATTTACATCTCTTCCCTCAAAAAGATAACAAGCTCTAGGGAGGGCAATCAGTTCAGCTGCTTGGGCTGACTGAAAAGGTATAGAATTTGATTCTAGAATAACATCAGGGAGTTGAACCACAGCGTATCCTGCATGATAAGTGTTGTCATTAGGGCGGGAACATGATCCATCCACAAAAATATCAGGTGCTCCTTCAATGGGTGTGGACTGTAAGTCATCCTGCTCTCCCTTGTATCCAAGTAGGGCATTCAGTATAACCATTGGACCGAATGTGGGTGTATTTGATATGAAGTTGAGGATTAGATAGCAACAAAACTTCATATCCACTCAGTCTTTGTGCTGACATATGTTGTGTATGTATGTTCTTTAATAGGGCCTGAACATTGTGTGAGGTATGCAGAGTGGTGGGTTGACCTAGGGAGATAGGCATGGCCATCTCAGCGACCATAGCACAGGCTGCCAAACTCCTGAGACATGCAGGCATGCCCTGAACCTGTACGGGAACCACCTTTGAGAAAAAGGCAACAGGGTGAAATTTGCCACTATTTTCTTGCACCAGGACTCCGGCCATGGTTTTACAATTGTCCCTGGCAAATAGATGAGGCATCACACCATAGTCGGGTAGGCCCAAACCAGGACTTGAAACCATTGCACATTTCAAATGACTAATAGCGTGTAACATTTCATCAGACCATTTAATGAAGTCAGGCATATCAGTATTAGTGGCTTGTCTCAGAAAATTATCATAGTAGGAACAATCAGCAATCCATTGGCTGCAGTAATCAATCATGCCAAGAAAGGTTAACATGTTTTTCTTGGTTTGTGGGCGGGGCAGACCCAGTATGGTGGTAATTCTGGCATGGCTGATTTTTCTCTCACCTTTACTGAGAAAAGATCCCAAATACTCAACACTTTCCATACACCATTGTAATTTCTTTTTTGTGACCACATTCACATAACCACAGTAATAAACTAACACCGTCTGCCTGGCAGGCCTCCTGAGTAGAACAACATATAAGGAGATCGTCCACATATTGTAGAAGGACAGAACCATAAGGGGCAGTCCAAGGGCACAGTGTAGCTTGGAGGACAATGGATTAGACTATTGGGGAGTTTACATAACCCTGAGGCATTCTACACCAAGTATACTGGCGAAATTTAAATATGAAGGAAAATAGTGGCTGTGTCTCCCTGTCAACTGGGACAGAAAAAAATGGATTCTTTAAATCAACAACAGAGAAAAACTCTGCATGGGCAGGAATAGCTGATAGCAGAGATGGTACGTCTGGAACCACAGGGGCTATGGGTATGATCTGTGCATTTACCGCTCTAAGTTCCTGGACAAACCAAAAGGTATTATCAGCCTTTCTCACTAGGATGATAGGTGTATTATAGGGGGAAAAAAATTCCTCAATAACCCCTGCCTCCAGGAATTCCATCAACATAGACTCAATCCCCTTTTCTTTTTCTGGGGAAAGGGGGTATTGTTTAATATAACTCACAAATTTTTTATTAGAAAATCAGAGCATTCAATATCTTCTTTAGTACAGTACAATAAATTACAATATAAATTGCACATTGCGATACAAATTTTTAAGATAGAAAACATTGAATGGAAAGTTTACATTTATATAAGAAGAGCAAGGCCGCGAAAAGAAAACGGCCAACAAACAGTAATGAGAACCGCGCCACATTTAAAGTCAGGTAATAGAAATGAGGTATATAACTCCTACCGGTAAAGAAGGATAGTGTCTATATACGTAAGCCGACCATTTTTGCCACCTCGTACTAGCACAAAATAACCAGGACATTTTTTTCGCAATCAGTAGTTCCATGCCATAATTATAGTGAACTTTAACAATAATTTCTGGAATGGTTGGGAGATCCCTGCTCCTCCACCTTTTGGCTATGGCAACTCTTGTTACTGTCAGTATATAAAAAGCAACAGTGATATCTGCTATACCCAAACATTCCAGACCTAAGGAGAGCAATGCTACTTCCGGGATTAATGGGAGTGCCAACCCAATTGCAGCATTCACGAGCGACAAAATGTTAGACCAGAAACGGTGAACAGTGGGGCAGGTCCACCAGATATGCATTAAGCTACCAATGGCTGATAAGCACTGCCAACAAACATTCGAGGTGGTTGGGTATATAATGGATAAGCGATAGGGGGTATAGTACCAACTATAAAGGAGTTTCCTCGAGGCTTCCAGGTGATTGACGCATTTCGAAGATTTAGAGCTGAGGGAGAATACAATGGCTCACTGTCCAGGCGTGAAAGTTTGATTTAGGTCTTTTTCCCACCTAGTCTGGAACGGGAATTTTGATACAGTAACCAAAAGTTGTAACCCCCTATAGGCCTGAGAAATGCCTCCTTTCCGTATGAGAGGATTTTGGAAAAACACAGCATACGCAGAGGATGGCGTAGAGCGCGTAATGTTTTTAGAAGCTAAAAGGTGACGTAATTGAAGGTATTTATAAAAGTCAGACCATGGGACCTGATACTGCTCTCTTAAATTCGTAAATGATACAAGGGCTCCATTAGACAAAATCTTGGAGACTGAAAGGATCCCCTTAGATTCCCATTGTGAGAAATCAGTGTCCGGTAAACAGGCACTGAAAGCTGACAACGGAGCATCCATAATCCTAAAAGGAAGAATTTTCGGGATAAGTGGACAATTAGTCCACAAAGACATTCCAGCCTGGCTAGTGACAGATGGAGATTGAGAAGGTGTTTTGGAAAGTATACCTTGCCATAGTAAATGCTGCAATGAGGGTGCACGGGATAAGCTAGCTTCCATTTGTACCCATTTTTTCGCGGTGTCGTTAATCCACCAGCTTTTAAGTTGGTCAATCACAGTGGCTTGGTAATAAGTGAGAAGGCATGGACATCCCAGCCCCCCCAATTTAACAGGCCTCTAAAGGATATCCGCTGCTACTTTTGCCCTCTGCTTTTTCCATATAAATTGTAAGACAAGGGCATGGAGCGAGGCAATATATCTGCGGGGCACATTAACAGGCAGCTTCCTAAATTAGTACAAGATCTTAGGCAAAAGAAACATTTCAGATGCTGCGATCCAGCCTATCCAAGAGAGAGGGTATTGCGAGTAGGCCAAAATGTCAATCTTGATTTGTGCTATGAGAGCATTATAGTTAAGAGACTGAAGGTCACTTAAGGGGAACGTGAGGGTAATACCCAGGTAGGGAATACTTCCCTCAGCCCACTTAAAAGGGACTTTAGCTGAAATGACACTTTTAGTGTCTGCTGAAAGCCACATTCCTAACATAAGAGACTTTTGAGAGTTAACTTCATAATAGCTCACCCGACTAAACTGGTCGATAACATCTGAAATAGCTGTCAAGGAGCATAGGGGGTCTATAACTGAGATAATGACGTCGTCCGCGAAGAGACCAATCTTGTGCTCTGTTCCGCCAATTGAGATACCTTTAATATTCGGGGACAACCTAATGTGATAGGGTAGGGGTTCCATCAATAGAGCAAACAGGAGGGGAGAAAGGGGGCACCTCTGCCTTATGCCATTAGTAATCACAAAGGGCGTAGAGAGAGCTCCTGAGGAATAGACTCTGACCGAAGGTTTGGAATATAGTGCTAAAATTAAAGACAGGAGTCGTTGGGGGAAACCAAATTTGCCCAGGACCACCTCAAGATAGCCCCAGTGGATCCAGTCGAACGCCATCTCGGCGTCCAATGACAGGAGCAGAGAAGGCATTCGACCTTCAGCTACCACTGACAGAATATTCAAGAATCTACGTGTACCATCTACCGTCTGCCGGTCCTTAACAAAACCAACTTGATCAGCGTCAATTAACGTTGGGAGAATCTTAGTTAAGCGGGTCGCAATCACCTTAGCGTAGATTTTTAGGTCCACGTTAAGGAGTGATATTGGCCTAAAGTTAGAGGGAATATCTGGGGACTTCCCAGGCTTTGGCAGGGTGACAATTAATGCATTTAACATTTCTTCGGGTAAAGAACCTGAGGATGCAGCGTCGTTAAATAACCTAGTTAATTAAGGAACCAGTAGGTCTTTGTGGGTTTTGTAAGATTCATTGGTGAGACCATCCAGCCCGAGTGATTTGCCAATTTTTAGGGTTTTAATTGTGGCAGAGACTTCTTCCTGAGAGAACACAGAAGATACTTCTAGTTTCTGGCTATCAGACATTGAGGGCAAATTGAGACAGCTAAGAAATGTTTGTATAGAGGGCAAAGAAGGTTGAGGTGTGGATGCATCAGCTGAGAGGTTGTACAGTGAGGCATACTATTTAGCAAACTCATCAACAATGCCTTGCGGATCAAACACCCTAGACCCGTCAGAGCGGGACAGATAAGAAATTCTAGTTTTGGCACTGCACGATTTCAATTGTTTAGCCAGCAGTGTCCCCCCTTTATTACCTTGCCAATAATGTTGGAGCTTAAGCTTTCTCAGCATTAAGTCATACTAATAAAGATTAAGCTGATGCAGGCGAGACTGAATTAACGTTATTTCTGCTGCTCTAAGGGGTGAATAAGAAGATTTATTCAATCGATGCAGATCCGCCAACCGGGATTGCAATTGCAGTGAAACCGAGCTCTGCATTTCTTATCATAGGAAGATTGCTTAATAAAATGACCCCTGAGAGTCGCTATCATTGCACACCACAAAAAACCATCTGAAACGTCTCCAGTATCATTGTCCTGAAAATAACACTTGATGGTTTGAGGTGAATAACACGGACTCTGCAGTATAAAGTTGTTAAGCCTCCATACAGAGTGATGTGCAGTAGCATGCTGTTCTGTTATTGCAATTGCAATGGATACCCCCCTCTTTTTCCTCCCAACTGCGGGTGCTGAGAATACATGAGGGACATTTTTGTATCTTAATCTAGGTACATCGACGGGCAATAAGTGCGTTTCTTATACGCAGAGTACATCAGCTTGAAGGTGCTTAGCTTCTTTCCACAGTACAGACCATTTAAAGGGGGAGTTTAGCCCCTTAGCATTAAGTGATACAATCTTAAATACCATGACAAGAAACCACTAAAGGCGTGTTTAGCCGCGGTATCTCATATGAGAAGACCCAACATCGTAGACGTACAGGATCAACCATAGGAGATACATATTACATCTGAGAAGAGGTAAATGTGGCGCTTTAAACAGAGAAATTAGTCAAAACAGTAACATAACTGAGTGAACATATGGCGGTAGTAACCGCTCGAGGACAGAGAAGTAGGAACAACATATAAAACTTCAGTAAGAAGGATAATCGCAACATAGGGGCAGCATACAAGAATACTGGTCATATTCACAAGCTGAAATCGGCCCAAACCAGCCAAAGTAGCGCCCTGCAAGGGAAAAAAAAATTTCAGGAGGAAAAACAAAAAAATGAAAAAAGCAGGCACATATTGAATGGCAGTTATGAGTGAGATTTCTCACCCATCCAGAAGTCACACAGTTTTACGTTTGCAACGCTCTACGGTGATCCACTCCTCTTCTACGCGGGATGCTGGCGAATGGTGAGGATGGTCGGCATGGGATCCAGATTCAGATAGGTCCCACTCTTGACAGAATTTCAATGCCGAAGCGGGAGTGGAAGCCACTTGCAGTGTGCCATTGTGGGTGACGAGCAGTTTAACGGGAAACCCCCATCTGTAAGGGATTCCATGTGTGCGCAGTAAAGCAGTGCTGGAAGCTAATTCCCGGCGTCTCGCTAAAGTAGCCACTGATTAGTCGCAAAAATGGAGATGTCCTGAAACCACTCCGGTAAGGCGGGAGGATATCTTGCTGCTTTTAGGATCTGTTCCTTGGCATGAAAGAAGTGGATGCGCGCAATAGTGTCGCGCGATGCTGAAGCTGGCAGAGATTTGGGCTTAGGTAGCCTATGCACCCTATCTATGAGTAAATCTGCAGTTGGAGCCTGAGGTAACAGGCATGTAAAGAAGTCTTTTAGGAAGGCTGCAAGATATTCTCCTTTCACAGTTTCCTGAATTCCGCAGATCCTCCATGTCTGCGATTTTAAGCTTTAACGCTGCTATTTCTTCTTCATGAGAATTAGTAATGTCCACAATTTCGTTATGTGCAGAGGTCAATTCCGTCATTTTAGATTCCACATGCGCGGTTCTAGACCCCAAAGCTGAGATATCATGTTGAATTTGGGTGATAGCGTCCCTGAGGTCCTGCTTTAAGGACTTTTGCAAATCTGCCATGAGAACTTTCATCCTTTTCATCACTTCTTCAGCAATTGGAGCAGGATCTGCTTCCCCTTCTGTCACCTCATGTAAGGCAGCTGGGGTGAGCTGCTTAACTTTCTTATGGGAGGCACTATGGACTGGGTGCAATGGAAGGTCCTGCTGCATTAACAGAGCATGTTTAGGTGATTGTGTGCCCTGCTCTGGGGACATTGATGCAGAGGAGGAGGATGGGGAGCTTCCTGAGGCCAGAGGAGACACAGGCTGCGCTGAGGACGGGGACAATGCCGATCTAAGCGCAGCTGAGGTGCAGGAGTCGCCATCTTGGAGAGCACTCACAGCAGGGAAGAAGCTGGAGAGTTTTGCCGGGCTGCGGCGTCTCTTACCCCTTGACATGGCTGGACTGGGCGCTGTTTATAGCAGGGAGTCAGGGCAACCCTCCAGAGTAGATAGCAGGGGAATTTGCTGGCTTGCAGGGCTGTTTCTTGCCGGTTCTAGGTGCCGATGGCTCGGGAGCTCAGGACTAAGCCGTCTGCTTCCATGCGCCGCTAGCCAGGTATTGTTTAATATAAACAGGTGCAGCGCCGGGCTTAAGCCTTGCCTTATATGGTGTACAAGAGATAAGGCCAACATCTTGGTCAGTATTTGCCCAAACCTCAGGAGGAACCTGATCAAGTAGCAGATCCTGAGGTTGGCATTCCAAATATAAAAAACAATTACCCTTTGGTACATGAATGGGCATAACTGAGGATGTGGCATGTAGGTGTCCCGTCTTGCTAATCCCCAACTGCAACCTTAACAGATCAAACAAATCTCTCCCTAATAAATTCACAGGACAATTTGGAATGATCCTGAAACTGTGTGTGAACATTGACTGGTGGTTGTATGAATGTTGGATCGAAAGAGGAGGAGTTTTATAAGATCTGGTCAATATCCCATTAATTCCCACAGTAGGCTCAGCATTCTCTCTTGGACCACTATAATAATCCTCACATATAGTACTACTAGTAACACCAGAATCTACAAGAAAAGGGAGAGGACGTCCCTCTATGGTTAACACAATCAGTGGTGATTCCTTATAGTGGTTTGTGATGAGAGTGAACGCTGGGATACTATCCCCCGCTCATCCTCATTGTTATGTCTGCTGTCCCAAGGCTACGGGAAAATGAGGGGTATTATTCTGGGGCTGTGGCAGTGGTGGGGGAAGATCTCGGATCTGAGCTTGTGAATATGGTTGGGTGCCTTGGGCTTGGGTATCATTTAGGGCATGTTTCCTGAGTGGGTAAGGGCATTGACTGATCCAGTGGTCAGTCTCATCACAATTAAAGCAACCTGCAGGATGATTTCTATTATTCCCCCCCTCTACCCCTTCTTCTGCCACTTCCCCTATCGGGCTGATTTGAGGGACAAGTCCTATCCTGAGTTTGGTAATGGGCCTCTTTAGGTCTTACCATTTCAAAACAACCACCCGCATCTTTCTCCATTAACCTATTTTGGAATTGATCTTTATTAAGACCAGGCCATTCAGAGATCATTTGTTTAACAGTAAGCTGGAGATGTGACTGTAGTTTGGTAAGGAACGTCTGAATGAGCATAGAATGCATATTATCCTGAATACTCATTCCTGCCTCCAGAGTCCAAACTTCATTAAACCTCTTCCCAAAGTCTATAACGGATTCTCCTGATTTTTGTTTACAGGCTACAGCAGTCAGCAACGAGGACCTAGTCTGAAAACACCTCTCCATTTCACCCTTAATATCTTCCCACATTGTGTCTATGCCTGACTCAGTATTTAATTTATAATTTCCAGCCGGTGTATTCGGGAGCTCTATAGTGCTTATAGAGGGTACCTTACTCCAATCCCAGGGGGAATTGTGCCCAACTATCCCATCTATTATAAGGCGCATATTATCCTGTGTCAGACATCTCCCTTTACAAGCTCTCTTCAAATAATGAAATGTCCCAGATGAAGATGAAGAGGGTTTAGGGAGGTGTTTAAAAATCTTATTAATATCCTCTACTTCAATAGGTTTCTTTAAGAAGGTGTCCCCTACAGTCATAAAAGGGAACTGTTCCTCAGGGGCACTGTCCTCATCAGGATGAGGTATATGTTCAGGTTTGGGAAAAGACTTTTGTGATCTAAGGCGCATGGGAGATATGACATCCCCATTACCAACAGCACCAGACGCTGGATCCTGACCACTCAGGCATAGGTTGCGGAGGTGGCTGCAGGAGCTGGGGAGCTGTAGGTGGTCGGATGTTGGTAGCAGTATATCCAGCCAGTAAATCTAAGTTATCTTTTGAAAGACATGGATATATCTGTGGTATATTTCCTAAATAGGGAGGAGGGGGCTTCTGAAGTGAACCACTTATCAATTCTTTTTCTAACTCATGTTTCTTTTTATATCCCTCCTGGTTCTCTGCCTTCTGTTTCTTAACCCTTTTATTTGGTCTGTCATACCAAAATGGCGCATAATTCATATTATATATTCATTCATATATTATATACTGCATGTCCCACTGGGGGTCTGGACCATAATATGGGTAAGCTTCAGTGTTACCCAAACATAGCCCTTTTACCATGTCCATATGAAGGTGTCATTAGCCCCTTCCCAAGGGAATACATTTATACTCTTCATCCCCTCTGTCCATCCTGCCATATTATCCACCCAGGGAGTAACTAAATAATAATCAGTCCCACAGACCCGGACTATATAAACCTTACATGTTTCTCCTATGTACAGAGGGGGTGGAGAGACCTTTCCTTGCATTACACCCATTTCTTATAATTTTATTGAGACGGAGGCAGAGCAGAACTCTCCTCAGGATTGGCTGTACTGAACCGTAAAGACTCTGACAATTCCTGTCAACTGGGTAGAGAGGACTTATGTCTATGCTCAACTTCCTTCTCAACTGCCTGTTAGTATTATCCCTTAAAACCGTCACTTGCTTTCACCAGTTTCTGGGTTAGCAGGTTTCCCCTCGCCAGAGTGGTGCGGCGTCTTACGATTCTCCAGGACACACACAATAAAGTTAGTACAGTTTTTACAGTATCATTTGCTGCTTACCTTTCACATAAAATAAAATTACTTAATGCTTCATAACATCATAACATAAAAGAGTGCATAAGAAAGAGACAGTTAAGAAGCGGTAGAAATTGGCTGACAAGAGAGACCAGGGTGCAGACTATATTTGAATTTTTTCCAAAAGAATTCCTCTTTTAAATCCTTCCCTAAAGGATTAGTCTTTTAAATTCTTCCATAAATAATTTATCTCTTAGACTTGGCTAGTAGCCTAAGTAAAGTCTATCTTCCCTAAAGATAGATGCTATTCCTTTCAGTGTGTCTGAAGTAGATTCAAGATAGAAACAACAGAGAGTTTTCGGAAAGCATCGAATTTCCCCAGTCCTAAAGGCAGGGATTTTCCGTACTTACCGAATTCCTGTGTGCTTTATCCCGGTACGAGCCCCCAGCTGAAAGGGTTCTGCTTCTGTATGCACCCTGATTCCTCCTTCATCCCCAATGACAGGCACCTGGAGAGCTATGTCAATCACACACACACACAGTATGGTCTCCGAAACAGCTCTACTTGTTATCTTAAGAAGACGGCTTCTTATACATACATACATACAGGACACAGATATGGTTCACATATATAATGGTGCTGAGTAGAAACAATTTCTTATATGGCAATAAGGCTAATGTAAATACATTCCCCCTCTAATATTATGTCATCCAACATCCTGTCTTTTATAGGGATCATATAGCTTATTCTATTTAGCCCTTCACCAACTGCGCATGTCCTGCACGCGAGTTTGATGCACATAGTGCCACACGAGTATCAAGGTGTGTGGGCTGCGCTTTTGATGTATGCACAAAGGCTTGATCATAGAGGGGAGGGAGGAGAAGATTACAGTGGTATACAGAAGGGGATATATGTAATATAGGAGACATAAGAAACATAGCATTGGTGCTTGTTCATATAGTGCTATATAAAATGTGGACCATATAACTACTGGTCCAACTATATCTACCAACAACCATGAAAAAAAATTCTCTCTTTCCCCCACCCTTTTTTCCCTTTCCCCTTCTCCCTTCTCTTCTCCCTCCCTCCTTCCTTCTTCCCTCCCCTTCCCTACTTTCTCTTCTTCTTCTCTTCCTGTTTTTTTTCTCCCCTCCCTTCCTTTCCTTTATTTTTATTTGTCACATGCAGTATCGCAGTTAAAGGGAAACTGCTTAGCATATCAAACTCATACCCACTAGGAAGAACATTAAAGGTGGATGGGAATATAGAAAATTATCCAATGAAATAGGGAACATATACCTGGCCTATATATTTATATTTCGATTTGGGCCATTTTGTATGCATAAGGAATAGTGATAGAGGTAATGTCAGTCTGGCAACTACTATTGTAGATGGAAGAACTCCAAAAAAAACGCTACAGGTGTCAGAACAGATAAACAAATATAATGGCAAGGCACACTCCCAATGCCCATGGGAAATAACAGAGGGTCAGCCCAAGACCTGATAATATCAATCATATGTTGTCGATAGCAACCGTCATATTGCTCACAAAAAGTACACACATTACAAGGTAAATAACGATATGTCAGTGTTCACAAGAAGGAGGAATAAGTGAAACTCTCATTTAGCCCTTTAAGACTCAAACTGTCCAACAGGTAAATCCATCTGGTCTCTTCCTGTAAGAGTATTCTGTCCAAATTGCCTTCCCTCACCCCTAAGGACCTTTTACAGATACCCCAAAATTTAAGGCAACTAGGGTTACCATCATGAAAGTGTCTAACATGTCTTAAAATCGCAGTGTCAGCTTTGGTATTAATGCTGCTAATATGCTGATAAATGCAGCGTCTGAATTCTAGTGTGGTTTTACCCACATATATTTTTAAGTAAAGACACTGGTCAATGTACACAACGCCCATAGACTGGCAGTTGATGAATTCTCGAATGTGGTATTCCCTACTGTCAATTGGGTTTTTAAATGTTTTGCCTTTTTTTTAGGTACGGGCAGAAAGAAAATCTTCCACATGGATATGTAACCACTATCTTAGATTTTAACCATGTGGTGTGAAGAGGCTGTGAACCAGAGAATCTCTCAGGTTTTTACCTGTACGATAGGTAATATACGGGTATGTTGTTATCACCTCCCGCAGGTTAGGGTCTGCCTAGAGGATGTGCCAGTATTTGTTAAGTATCTTATAGACCAGGGATGCCCAACCTGCGGCCCTCCAGCTGTTGCAAAACTACAACTCCCAGCATGCCCGGACAGACTACAGCTATCAGGCTACAGGAAGGCATGATGGGAGTTATAGTTTTGCAACAGCTGGAGGGCCGCAGGTTGAGCATGCCTGTTATAGACTTTTGGATTCTGAGCATCATATGTACCTATACATCTAATGATCTTGGAATTAGCGATATTTCTGTTATTCAGTAAGTCAGTAAGTCAGTAAGTCATACCGGTTCATACTCTTTGCCCGTGCAAATGCCCTATGTAGGACTCTTTTGGGATACCCTCTCCGCCTAAATCGTTGGTACAGGTTCTCACTTTCTCTATTAAACTTGCATTATCCGTACAGTTTCTTTGAGCCCTGATGTACTGCCCAGTAGGGATACCTTTCCTAAGTTGTAAAGGGTGAAAACTTTGCCAATGCAATAAATTATTGGTAGATATTGGTTTGCAATATACTTCCGTTAGGATGCGGCCCCCAAGGTTCACAGAGATCCTTAGATCAAGGAAAGTCAGCATATACGCATCAATTTCTGAGTTAAATTTCATACCAATGTCATTCTGATTGAGGCTGTTAACAAATTCATTAAACAGTGATGTGGTACCTTCCCAAAAAAAAAGCAAAACATCATCTAAATATCTACCCCAAAACAATATGTGACTAGTGTATTTTTGAAAGTGGTCCGTGAAAACAACAGAGTCCTCCCACCACCCCAAAAACAAATTTGCGTAACTTGGTGCACATTTACTCCCCTTTGTGGTTCCATTGATTTGTAAATAATAATGACCATTAAAAATAAAATAGTTATGTGTCAACACAAATGGTAAAAGTGACAAAATAAAATCATTGTGAGCATGAAATTGAGTGCCTTTAGTGTATGAGAAGGAGGAGACTGCTTGGATCCCCAAATCATATTGGATATTAGTATACAGCGCTTCTACAGTTGTATAATCGCTAGCGCTCCCATCAGAATCGCGTGAGCGCAGATCGATATCCAATTCCTTTTCAAAGCCGAAGCACGTAAATAGACTATTACGAAAAATCAGGGTGCAATTTTGGTTTATGAACACCAGGTGGCGCATGGAACAGCAGTCAGTATTGGTGATGGAGCCGCATAGCAGGGATAACAATCTGAATATACATATGTTTATGTGGATACTATCAGCAGCTGTACACACCAGGGTGGGGGGGAGGGGAAAGCTACGACATAATATCTCAATCTATTCTATTATTACGAAAAATCTGCAATGAAATATTCGCATAATGCGAATATTCTAAAACCCGAATATATAGCACTATGGAATATAGTGCTATATATTCTTTTTTTAGAATATTCGTCATTTTTTCCCATCTGAAGTCATGATTCCCCCTACGTAAGTTGCTTTTGGGCCAATGACTGTTCACATTAAATTGTAAAACATGACGAATATTCTAAAAAACAAATATATAGCACTATATTCTATAGTACTATATATTCATGTTTTAGAATATTCGCATTACGAGAATATTACATTGATGATTTTATGCATAAGAAAAAAATTATTTTCTCTTAGGCGAAAACCGGCAATGTAATATACGTGTATTGCGAATATTCTAAAACCTGAATATATAGCAGTGCTATATATTCTTTTTTTAGAATATTCGTCAATTCTTCCAATTTAATGTGAACAGTCATTGGCCCAAAAGCAACTTAAGCAGGGAGGAATCACGACATCAGGTGGAAAAAAATAACGAATATTCTAAAAAACTAAAATATAGCACTATATTCTATAGTGCTATATATTCGGGTGTTAGAATATTCGCATTACGCGGATATTACATATTCCAATTCACGGAGAGGCTTGGCTTCTTTCTTTCTGGGTAGTGCAGGTAAAGCCACTGAAGGATATGTCAAACCTATTGTAATTATAACTAAGATAAATAAATGAACAAAAGAAAGTAGATAAGACTAAATAATTTTATTGATGAAATAAAAAAAAATGCAAAGACAGTACAGTATATTAAAACAAATAAATCGTCAGATATGTAAAGGAATTAATAATACAGTCCTACCATTTCTAAACACTGTCTGAAAACAGTGAACTAATTCCCAAGTACAGTATTTTATATTTATTTTTAGTGCATACTTTTTCATGGTTAAATGGTTAAATAATTGGCACTCTTTCTCCGTAATCACATTGATACATTTTGGAAACAGTTTCAAAATCTATCAAAAATGTGTGTCACTTTGTTCCAATTATCCCTTCAAAATAAAAACAGATACAACATACAGTAAGTATCAAATCACAATAAAATAAGTTTAAATATAAAAATATAAAATGTATACTGCAATAGCCATAAATATCTATCTATCGGTCCCATATACTGTACATGAGCAGTAGTTAGACCACATGGTATACAAATGTTAATCACTAAAGAACATACTGTACTGTACGGATTATATCTCTCTAAAGCATGCGGCTTGATTGGCATTACCAGCAGTGCCCTTGTGAACAAACTTTTATGTGAACACACCACAATATGAAATGCCTATGAAGGAAATGAAGTGCGTGTTTTTGATAGACTGGCTTGTTGGTACTGTACAAATGCCTCTCATATACAGTATACTGTAGTTCCTTATTTAGTAGGTCCGTAGCAAGCAGGTGTTAATAACTGTATTCCTTCCAGTTAGGAAAATTTATTTAAAGTTGCGGGGCGCTCGGTGAATTAGAATATGTAATATTCGCGTAATGCGAATATTCTAACACCCGAATATATAGCACTATAGAATATAGTCCTATGTTTTCATTTTTTAGAATATTCGTTATTTTTTACCATCTGATGTCATGATTCCTCCTTGCTTAAGTTGCTTTTGGGCCAATGACTGTTCACATTAAATTGGAAAAATTGACGAATATTCTAAAAAAAGAATGTATAGCACCATATTCCATAGTGCTATATATTCGGGTTTTAGAATATTCACATCACACGAATATTTCATTGCCGATTTTTCGCAATAATAGAATAAATTGAGATATTATGTCGTAGCTAGAGTTGAGCGAACACCTGGATGTTTGGGTTCGAGAAGTTCGGCCGAACTTCCCGAAAATGTTTGGGTTCAGGATCCGAACTCGACCCGAACTTCACCCTGAACCCGAACCCCAATGAAGTCAATGGGGACCCGAACTTTTGGGCACTAAAAAGGCTGTAAAATAGTCCAGGAAAGGGCTAGAGGGCTGCAAAAGGAAGCAAAATGTAGGTAAATCCCTGCAAACAAATGTGGATAGGGAAATTAATTAAAATAAAATAAATAAAAATGAAGCAATATTAATTGGAGAGAGGTCCCATAGCAGAGAATCAGGCTTTAAGCCACCCACCAATGGAGGAGGCCACTTTTATTTATTTAGGCCCCAGCACCCAGGCAGAGGACAGAGGTCGCATAGCAGAGAATCAGGCATCATGTCACCCACCAATGGAGAAGGCCACTTTTAGATAATTATGCCCCTGGCACCCAGACGAAGGAGAGAGGTCGCATAGCAGAGAATCAGGCGTCATGTCACCCACCAATGGAGAAGGCCACTTTTAGATAATTAGGCCCCTGGCACCCAGACGGAGGAGAGAGGTCGCATAGCAGAGAATTAGGCTTCATGTCACCCAGCAATAGAGAAGGCTACTTCCAGATATTTAGCCCATGGCACCCAGACAGAGGACAGAGGTTGCATAGCAGAGAATCAGGCTTCATGTCACCCACCACTGGAACAGGCCACTTTTAGATAATTAGGCCCCTAGCACCTAGACGGAGGAGAGGTTCATTCAACTTTTGGTTGCACGCAATATAACGGTAAAATTAAAAAAAGAGGATTCAATAAAGAAGTGCCCTGGAGTACAAGAATATATGGTTGAGGGGGAGGCAGTTAAAAATGTCTATTCTGCACAAGGGATGGACAGGTCCTATGGGATCCATGCCTGGTTCATTTTTATGAACGTCCGCTTGTCCACGTTGGCTGTGGACAGGCGGCTACGTTTGTCAGTAATGACACCCCCTGCCATGCAGGCCAGCACCTCCAAGGCATAAAAGGCTAGCTCTGGCCACGTGGACAATTTGGAGACCCAGAAGTTGAATGGGGCCGAACCATCAGTCAGTACGTGGAGGGGTGTGCACACGTACTGTTCAACCATGTTAGTGAAATGCTGCCTCCTGCTAACACGTTCCGTATCAGGTGGTGGTGCAGTTAGCTGTGGCATGGTGACAAAACTTTTCCACATTTCTGCCATGCTAACCCTGCCCTCAGAGGAGCTGGCAGTAACACAGCTGCGTAGGCGACCTCTTGCTCCTCCTCTGCCTTCGCCTTGGTCTTCCACTTGTTCCCCTGTGACATATGGGAATGCCCTCAGGAGCGTGTCTACCAGCGTGCGCTTGTACTTGCACATCTTCCTATAATGCTCCAGTGCAGGAAGTAAGGTGGGCACATTGTCTTTGTTCCAGGGATCCAGCAGGGTGGCAACCCAGTAGTCCGCACACGTTAAAATGTGGGCAACTCTGCTGTCGTTGCACAGGCACTGCAGCATGTAGTCAATCATGTGTGCCAGGCTGCCCAGAGGTAAGGACAAGTTGTCCACTGTGGGAGGCGTATCGTCATCATCCTCCGTATCCCCCCAGCCACGCACCAGTGATGGGCCTGAGCTGTCTTGGGTGCCACCCCGCTGTGAACCTGCTTCATCCTCATCCTCCTCCACCTCATCCTCCTCGTCCTCCAGTAGTGGGCCCTGGCTGGCCACATTTGTACCTGGCCTCTGCTGTTGCAAAAAACCTCCCTCTGAGGCACTTCTAACAGACTGGCCTGAAAGTGGTAAAAATGACCCCTCATCCTCCTCCTTCTCTTGGGCCACCTCCTCTTGAATCATCGCCCTAAGTTTTTTCTCAAGGAGACATAGAAGTGGTATTGTAACGCTGATAACGGCGTCATCGCCACAGGCCATGTTGGTGGAGTACTCGAAACAGCGCAACAGGGCACACAGGTCTTGCATGGAGGCCCAGTCATTGGTGGTGAAGTGGTGCTGTTCTGCAGTGCTACTCACCCGTGCGTGCTGCAGCTGAAACTCCACTATGGCCTGCTGCTGCTTGCACAGTCTCTCCAGCATGTGCAAGGTGGAGTTCCACCTGGTGGGCACGTCGCATATGAGGCGGTGAGCGGGAAGGCCGAAGTTATGCTGTAGCGCAGGCAAAAGAGCAGCGGCAGAATGTGAACGCCGGAAGCGCGCACAGACGGCCCGCACTTTATGCAACACCTGCGCGTTGTGCGGCCTGTCCACCAAACATATGAGTTTCAGAACGGCCTGCTGACGTTTACCCCAGGCTGTGCTGAAGTTGGTGGTGAAGATCTGTGGCTGACTGGATGAGCAGGTGGAAGCAGAGGAGGAGGAAGCCGAGGAGGAGGAGGAGGCTACAGGAGGCAAAGAATGATGCCCTGCGATCATTGGCGGCGGAAGGACGTGCGCCAAAGAACTCTCCGCCTGGGGCCCAGCCCCCACTACATTTACCCAGTGTGCAGTTAGGGAGATATAGTGTCCCTGGCCGTGCTTACTGGTCCATGTAACTGTGGTTAGGTGGACCTTGCTACAGATGGCGTTGCGCAGTGCGCCCTTGATTTTATTGGATACCTGGTTGTGCAGGGAAGGCACGGCTGTTTTGGAGAAGTAGTTGGCGGCTGGGAACAACATACTGTGGGACAGCCATCGCCATCTGCTGTTTGAAGCTGTCTGTGTCCACCAGCCTGAATGACAGCATTTCAAAGGCCAGTAATTTAGAAATGCTGGCATTCAGGCCCAGGGCTCGAGGGTGGCTAGGTGGGAATTTACGCTTTCCCTCCAAGGTTTGTGAGATGGAGAGCTGAACGCTGCTGTGTGACATGGTGGAGATGCTTGGTGACCCAGGTGGTGGTGTCGGTGGCACATTCTCTGTTTGTTGGGCGGCAGTTGCCAACATTCCTCCTGAGGTGGAGGAAGAGGCAGAGGCGGCAGCAGAAGAGGGAGCAGGGGAAGCCTGAGTGAGTTCCTTGTTTTTACGGTGTTTACTCCACTGCAGCTCATGCTTTGCATGTAGATGCCTGGTCATGCAGGTTGTGCTAAGGTTTCGAACGTTAATGCCTCGCTTCAGGCTCTGATGGCACAGCGTGCAAACCACTCGGGTCTTGTTGTCCGCACATTGTTTAAAGAAGTGCCATGCCAGGGAACTCCTTGAAGCTGCCTTTGGGGTGCTCGATCCCTGGTGGCGGTGGCCAGTAGCTGGCGAACTCTCTTGGAGGCGGCTGTTCTGCTTTTGCCCCGTGCTCCCGCTTTTGCTACGCTGTTGGCTCAGTCTCACCACTGCCTCTTCCTCTGAACTATGAAAGTCAGTGGCACGACCTTCATTCCATGTGGGGTCTAGGACCTCATCGTCCCCTGCATCGTCTCCCACACAGTCTTCCTCCCTGACCTGCTGTTCGGTCTGCACACTGCAAAAAGACGCAGCAGTTGCTACCTGTGTTTCGTCATCATCAGAGATGTGCGGACTACGATGAGGTGGTATTCCCATGTCCTCATCATCAGGAAACATCAGTGGTTGTGCATCAGTGCATTCTATGTCTTCCACCACTGGGGAAGGGCTAGGTGGATTCCCTTGGGAAACACTGCCAGCAGAGTCTTCAAACAGCATAAGAGACTTCTGCATAACTTGAGGCTCAATACCTTCACACGCTACCATGCATCTCCAAGTGTATTTCTGTCCGTTAAAGGGTATATTACACAAAGTGTTAAAATACAATTGCTGAAGGCATAATCCTACATATTTTTTCACACGGTACTGTGCATCTCCAAGTGTAAATCTGTCCATAAAAAAATACCTTTCATCCAGGGCCTAAATACTAGGCCTACAATTGATATTCCACTAAATCAGTGGTTACTGCTGTGCCTGGATTAGAGTAATACGGTACATAAATAGATAGCCAGATAGTGTTAGGTGCCTGTAAAAAAATGCCTGAATTTGAAATCAATACATTGGGCCAAATATTTTTTTTTTATTGTGGTGCTTGGTGAACGGTAACAATGAGGAAAACATCTAGTAAGGGACGAGGACGCGGTCGTGGTGGTGTTAGTGGACCCTCTGGTGCTGGGAGAGGACGTGGCCATTCTGCCACAGCCACACGTCCTAGTGAACCAACTACCTCAGGTTCCAGTACCCGCCAGAATTTACAGCGATATTTGGTGGGGCCCAATGGCGTTCTAAGGATGGTAAGGCCTGAGCAAGTACAGGCGCTAGTCAATTGGGTGGCCGACAGTGGATCCAGCACGTTCACAACATTATCTCCCACCCAGTCTTCTGCAGAAAGCACATAGGTGGTGCCTGAAAACCAAGCCCATCAGTCTGTCACATCACCCCCATGCATATAAGGGAAACTGTCTGAGGATGACCCTCTCAGCACTTGTATATACACCTTGAGTGTAATATACCCTTTTACGGACAGAAATACACTATGAGATGCACAATAGTGCGTGCAGATTTACAGGATTATGCTTTCAGCAATTGTAATGTAACACTTTTTGTAATATACCCTATAACGGAAAGAAATATACTTGGAGATGCACGATTAGTGTAATATACAGATTAACACTTGGTCTGCAAAAGCTGGAACACCAGATTCAGGGTATTGGTATTTTGGCAGGTGAATTTCACCCCAGAACAAAATCTATCCTTTGACGGATACTATTAAACTTGTCCAGTCACAGCTGGAACACCAGATTTACGGTATTGCTATTTTGGCAATTGGATTTCACCCCAGAACAAAATATATCCTTTGCTGGACACTATGAAACTTGTCCAGTCACAGCTGGAACACCAGATTCAGGGTATTTCTATTTTAGCAATTGAATTTCACCCCAGTAAAAAAAATAGATCCTTTCCCGGACACTATTAAACTTCTCCAGCCACAGCTGGAACACCAGTTTTAATGTATTTCTATTTTTGCAACTGTATTTCACCCCAGAAAATAATATATCTTTTGACGGACACTAGGGAAATTGTTCAGTCACAGCTGGAACACCAGATTCAGGGTATTGCTATTTTGGCAATTGAATTTCACCCCAGAACAAAATCTATCCTTTGACTGATACTATTAAACTTGTTTAGTCACAGCTAGAACACCAGATTCAGGGAATTGCTTTTTTGGCAATTAAATTTCACCCCAGAAAATAATATATTCTGTGACGGACACTATTAAACTTGGCCAGCCACAGCTAAAACCACTGATTTATGGTATTGCTATTTTGGCAATTGAATTTCACCCCAGAAAATAATATATCCATTGACAGACACTAGGGAAATTGTCCAGTCACAGCTGGAACACCAGATTCAGGGTATTGCTATTTTGGCAATTAAATTTCACCCCAATAAAAAATATACCCTTTTACAGACCGATTTAAACTAGGCCTGCAACAACTGGAACACCAGATTTAGTGTATTTCTATTTTTGCAACTGTATTTCACCCCAGAAAATAATATATCCTTTGACGGACACTAGGGAAATTGTCCAGTCACAGTTTGAACACCAGATTCAGGGAATTGCTATTTGGCAATTGAATTTCACCCCATAATAAAATCTATCCTTTGACGGATACTAATAAACTTGTTCAGTCACAGCTGGAACACCAGATTCAGGGTATATATATACCCCTTTATGGACAGATTTAAATTAGGCCTGCAACAGCTGGAACACCAGATTTACTGGATTTCTATTTTTGCTACTGACTTTCCCCCCCCCCCCAGAAAATAATATATCCTTTGACGGACACTAGGGAAATTGTCCATTCACAGTTGGAATGCCAGATTCAGGGTATTGCTATTTTGGCAATTAAATTTCACCCCAGAAAATAATATATCCTGTGACGGACACTATTAAACTTGGCCAGCCACAGCTGAAACCACTGATTTATGGTATTGCTATTTTGGCAATTGAATTTCACCCCAGTAAAAAAATATATCCTTTGCCGGACACTACTAAACTTCTCCAGCCACAGCTGGAAGACCAGATTTACTGTATTTCTATTTTTGCAACTGTATTTCACCCCAGAAAATAATATATCTTTTGACAGACACTAGGGAAATTGTTCAGTCACAGCTGGAACACTAGATTCAGGGTATTGCTGTTTTGGCAATTGAATTTCACCCCAGAACAAAATCTATCCATTGACGGATACTATTAAACTTGTTTAGTCACAGCTAGAACACCAGATTCAGGGAATTGCTTTTTTGGCAATTAAATTTCACCCCAGAAAATAATATATTCTGTGACGGACACTATTAAACTTGGCCAGCCACAGCTAAAACCACTGATTTATGGTATTGCTATTTTGGCAATTGAATTTCACCCCAGAAAAAAATATATCCTTTGCTGGACACTATTAAACTTGTCCAGCCACAGCTCGAACACCAGTATTACTGTATTTCTACTTTTGCAACTGTATTTCACCCCAGAAAATAATATATTCTTTGATAGACACTAGGGAAATTGTCCAGTCACAGCTGGAACACCAGATTCAGGGTATTGCTATTTTAGCAATTGAATTTCACCCCAGAACAAAATCTATCCTTTCACGGATACTATTAAACTTGTTCAGTCACAGCTGGAACACCAGATTCAGGGTATTGCTATTTTGGCAATTAGATTTCACCCCAGAAAAAAATATACCCTTATACGGACAGATTTAAACTAGGCCTGCAACAGCTCGAACACCAGATTTACTGGATTTCTATTTTTGCTACTGACTTTCATCCCAGAATATAATGTATCCTGTGACGGACACTATTAAACATCTGGAACACCAGATTCAGGGTATTGCTATTTTGGCAATTAAATTTCACCCCAGAAAATAATATATCCTGTGACGGACACTATTAAACTTGGCCAGCCACAGCTGAAACTACTGATTTATGGTATTGCTATTTGGGCAATTGAATTTAACCCCAGAACAAAATCTATCCTTTGCCGGACACTATTAAACTAGTCCATCCACAGCTGGAACACCAGATTTACTGTATTTCTATTTTTGCTACTGACTTTAACCCCAGAAAATAATCTATCCTTTGACGGACACTAGGGAAATTGTCCAGTCACAGCTGGAACACCAGATTCAGGGTATTGCTATTTTGGCAATTAAATTTCACCCCAGAAAATAATTTATTCTGTGATGGACACTATTAAACTTGGCCAAACACAGCTGAAACCACTGATTTATGGAATTGCTATTTGGGCAATTGAATTGACCCCAGAACAAAATCTATCCTTTGCCGGACACTATTAAACTTGGCCAGCCACAGCTGGAAAACCAGATTTACTGTATTTCTATTTTTGCAACTGTATTTCACCCCAGAAAATAATATATCCATCGACAGACACTAGGGAAATTGTCCAGAGACAGCTGGAACACCAGATTCAGGGTATTGCTATTTTGGCAATTGAATTTAACCCCAGAGCAAAATCTATCCTTTGACGGATACTATTTAACTTGTTCAGTCACAGCTAGAACACCAGATTCAGGGAATTGCTTTTTTGGCAATTAAATTTCACCCCAGAAAATAATATATTCTGTGACTGACACTATTAAACTTGGCCAGCCACAGCTAAAACCACTGATTTATGGTATTGCTATTTTGGCAATTGAATTTCACCCTAGAAAAAAATATATCCTTTGCTGGACACTATTAACCACTTCAGCCCACCTAGCTTAAACACCCTTAATGACCAGGCCACTTTTTACAATTCTTCATTACGCTACTTTCACCGCCTATTGCTCTGTCATACAACTTACCACCCAAATGAATTTTACCTCCTTTTCTTCTCACTAATAGAGCTTTCATTTGGTGGTATTTCATTGCTGCTGACATTTTTACTTTTTTTGCTATCAATCAAAAATTACCGAAATTTTTGCAAAAAAATGACATTTTTCACTTTCTGTTGTAATTTTTTTTTTTTTAAAACTACATTTCTATATAAATTTTTCGCAAAATTTATTGTTCTACATGTCTTTGATAAAAAAAAATCCAATAACTGTATATTTATTGGTTTGGGTAAAAGTTATAGCGTTTACAAACTATGGTGCAAAAAAGTGAATTTCGGCATTTTGAAGCAGCTCTGACTTTCTGAGCACCTGTCATGTTTCTTCAGGTGCTAGAATGCCAGGAAAGTATAAATACCCCCCAAATGACACCATTTTAGAAAGAAGACACATCAAAGTATTCGCGGAGGGGCATGGTGAGTTCATGTATCATTTCATTTTTTTTCACAAGTTAGCGAAAAATGACACTTTCTGAGGAAAAAAATAAAAATAATAAAGTTTCCATTTCTGCTAACTTCTGGCAAAAAAAAGTAAATCTCCCACGGACTCACTATGCCCCTCAGTGAATACCTTGGGGTGTCTACTTTCCTAATTTTTACGCATTTGGATTCCAGACCAGACTTCTTCTCACGCTTTAGGGGCCCCTAAAATGCCAGGACAGTATAAATACCCCACATGTGACCCCATTTTAGAAAGAAGACACCCCAAGGTATTCTGTGAGGGGTATGGTGAGTTCATGTAAAATTTTATTTTTTGACACAAGTTAGTGAAATATGAGACTTTGGAAAAAAAAAAATAAAAAAATATCAATTTCCGCTAACTTGTGCCAAAAAAAAAAAATATTCTGTGAACTTGCCATGCCCCTCACAGAATAGAAATAAATCTTCTTTCCAAAATGGGGTCACATGTGGGGTATTTATACTGCCCTGGCATTTTAGGGGCCCTAAAGCGTGAGAATCCAAAATGCGTAAAAATGCCCTGTGAAATCCTAAAGGTACTCATTGGTTTTAGGGCCCCTTTGCGCATCTTGGCTGCAAAAAAGTGTCACTCATGTGGTATCGCCGTACTCAGGAGAAGTAGGGCAATGTGTTTTGGGGTGTATTTTTACATATACCCCTGCTGGGTGTGAGAAATATCTCTGTAAATGACAACTTTAAAAAAAAAATTATACAAAGTTGTCAATTTACAGAGATATTTGATACAAAGTCTCATATTCCACTAACTTGTGACAAAAAATAAAATTTTACATGAACTCACCATACCCCTCACGGAGTACCTTGGGGTGTCTTCTTTCTAAAATGGGGTCACATGTGAGGTTTTTGTACTGCCCTGGCATTTGAGGGTCTCCGCAATCATTACACGTATGGCCAGTATTAGGAGTTTCTGCGATTCTCCTTATATTGAGCATACGGGTAATAAGATTTTTTTTTCCGTTCAGCCTCTGGGCTGAAAAAAGAAAAAAAATGAACTGCACAGATTTCTTCATTCGCATCGATCAATGTGGATGAAAAAATCTCTGCCAAAATCAGTGACTGCGGTGCGGTGGGCTGGGCGCTAACTACCTAACAAGTAGCTAGCTAACTGGCGGTGATAACGGACCCTTATGCCCCATTCACACGTCTGAAATTCTGTTTGCGGAACGGAATTTCAGACCCATTCATTTCTATGGGGACCGACTTTGTCTCGCTCGGATCCGGAATTGTGGATCCGCACTTACGGGTCTGCAATTCCGTTCCGCAAAAATATAGAACATGCTCTTTTCTTGTCCGCAATTGCGGACAAGAAAAAGCATTTTCTATATAGTTCTGGCAATGTGGGGATCTGCAAAATGTGGAAAGCACATTGACGGTGTCCGTGTTTTGCGGATCCGCGCCGCGGATTCATGGCACGGATCTGTGGATCCGTGGATCCGCGGATCCGCTAAAACACATATGGACATGTGAATAGAGCCTTACAGGGGGGTGATCAGTGACAGGGGGGTGATCAGGGAGTCTATATGGGGTAATCAGGGGTTATCAAGGGGTTAATAGTGGTTATAAAGTGAGGGGGTGGGGTGGCGGGGGGTTAGTGTAGTGTTTGGTGCAACTTTACAGAGTTACCTGGTCCTCTGGTGGTCGATCCCAGTAAATGGGACCACCAGAGGACCAGGTAGCAGGTATATCAGACGCTGTTAACAAAACAGCGTCTGATATACCTCTTTGATCTAATTTATTTTACATTTACAGCCTGCCAGCGATTGATCATCGCTGGCAGGCTGTAGTATAACTGCAGAGCCGCGCTCTGCTGTGAACGCGCGCGCGTGCGCGCGTTCACAGCAGATCTTGCCTCTCGCGAGATGACGCACGGATACGTCCAGGAGGAATAAACTTGCCGCCGCCTGGACGCATCCGTGCGTTCAGCGGTTGGCAAGCGGTTAAACTTGTCCAGCCACAGCTCGAACACCAGTATTACTGTATTTCTTCTTTTGCAACTGTATTTAACCCCAGAAAATAATATATTCTTTGATGGACACTTGGGAAATTGTTCAGTCACAGCTGGAACACCAGATTCAGGGTATTGCTATTTTAGCAATTGAATTTCACCCCATAATAAAATCTATCCTTTGACGGATACTATTAAACTTGTTCAGTCACAGCTGGAACACCAGATTCAGGGTATTGCTATTTTGGCAATTCAATTTCACCCCAGACAAAAATATACCCCTTTATGGACAGATTTAAATTAGGCCTGCAACAGCTGGAACACCAGATTTACTGGATTTCTATTTTTGCTACTGACTTTCATCCCAGAATATAATGTATCCTGTGACGGACACTATTAAACATCTGGAACACCAGATTCAGGGTATTGCTATTTTGCCAATTAAATTTCACCCCAGAAAATAATATATCCTGTGACGGACACTATTAAACTTGGCCAGCCACAGCTGAAACCACTGATTTATGGTATTGCTATTTGGGCAATTGAATTTAACCCCAGAACAAAATCTATCCTTTGCCGGACACTATTAAACTTGTCCATCCACAGCTGGAACACCAGATTTACTGTATTTCTATTTTTACTACTGACTTTCACCCCAGAAAATAATCTATCCTTTGACGGACACTAGGGAAATTGTCCAGTCACAGCTGGAACACCAGATTCAGGGTATTGCTATTTTGGCAATTAAATTTCACCCCAGAAAATAATTTATTCTGTGATGGACACTATTAAACCTGGCCAGCCACAGCTGAAACCACTGATTTATGGTATTGCTATTTTGGCAATTAAATTTCACCCCAGAAAATAATTTATTCTGTGATGGACACTATTAAACTTGGCCAAACACAGCTGAACCACTGATTTATGGAATTGCTATTTGGGCAATTGAATTGACCCCAGAACAAAATCTATCCTTTGCCGGACAGTATTAAACTTTGCCAGCCACTGCTGGAACATCAGATTTACGGTATTGCTATTTTGGCAATTGAATTTCACCCAAGTAAAAAATATATCCTTTGCCGGACACTATTAAACTTGTTCAGTCACAGCTGGAACACCAGATTTACGGTATTTCTGTTTTTGAAACTGAATTTCACAGCAGAAAATAATATATCCTATGACGGACACTATTAAACTTGTCCAGTCACAGCTGGAACACCAGATTTACTGTATTTCTATTTTGGCAACTGAATTTCACCCCAGAAAATAATAAATCCTTTGCCGGACACTATTAACTTGTCCAGTCACAGCTGGAACACCAGATTTACGGTATTGCTATTTTTGCAACAGAATTTCACCGCAAAAAATAATATATACTATGACGGACACTATGAAACTTGTCCAGTCACAGCTGGAACACCAGATTTAGGGTATTGATATTTTGGCAATTGAATTTCACCCCAGAAAATTATCTATCCTTTGCCGGACACTATTAAACTTGGCCAGCCACTGCTGGGACACCAGATTTAGGGGATTGCTATTTTGGTAGCTGAATTTAACCCCTTAATAAAATATAGAAATATCTATCCTGAGTAGATATGGCCCGAACTATTCGCCGGCGAACAGTTTCCGGCGAACATAGCTTGTTCGCGTCTGCCGCGGCGGGCGAACATATTCGATGTTCGCGTTTGCCCCTATACTTTATGATTGAGCAAACTTTGACCCTGTACCTCACAGTCAGCAGACACATTCCAGCCAATCAGCATACCCTCCCTCCCAGACCCTCCCATCTCATGGACAGCATCCATTTTAGATTCATTCGGAAGCTGCAGTCTTAGTGAGAGGAGGGAGAGTGTAGTTGCTGCTGATTTAATAGAGAAATCGATAGCTAGGCTAGTGTATTCAGTGTCCACTCCAGTCCTGAAAGACTCATCAGATCTCTGCTGTAAGGACAGCATCCTGACAGCACCCCAAAAAGCCCTTTTCAGGGCTAGGACATCAGTCTCCCTCCCAGACCCTCCCACCTCCTATCAAAAAGCAAGGACGGCATCCATCTTAGATTCATTCTGAAGCTGCAGTGTTAGTAGTTGTAATTGCAATGCAATTAATATAACCTGTATTAATCGCATTGGGATTACAACTTAGATCTGTTCCTAATGGTTGTATTGCTAGAATATAACGAAGATTGCGAATATAGCGCTATATTCTCAATCTTCGTTATATTCTAGCAATACAACCATTAGGAATAGATCTAAGTTGTAATCCCAATGCGATTAATACAGGTTATATTAATCGCATTGCGAATTCAACTTAGAGCTAGGTTCCTAATGGTTGTATTGCTAGAATTTCTAGCAATACAACCATTAGGAACCCAGCTCTAAGTTGAATTTGTAATGCGATTAATTTAACCTGTATTAATCGCATTGCGATTACAACTACCACACTCTGCGTCAACTAGGTATTTTTCCATGGGAGTTTTGCCATGGATCCCCCTCCGGCATGCCACAGTCCAGGTGTTAGTCCTCTTGAAACAACTTTTCCATCACTATTGTGGCCAGAAGGAGTCCCTTTGGTTTTTAAAATTCGCCTGTCTATTGAAGTCTATGGCGGTTCGCCCTGTTCGCACGTTGATGAAGTTCACGTTCGCTGTTCGCGAACGGAAAATTTTATGTTCGCGACATCACTAATCCTGAGTTTCTAGGGGTGACAATAAGCACAGCCAAGCCTCTGATGTAGGATATAGCAAAAAAAAAAAACTAGGATTGATGGACTTGGTGGCAGCTTGTGCTGGTGCACATAAGACACAAAATGGCCGCCGATCAAAGTGACAGAAAAACGCTCTGTGCAGCCTAAAAGCCAGTGAGCAATTAACTAGCAGAAGTTGAATGATTCACAGCTGTAGATCGATCACTTCATTAGGTGTTTTTGCTGACTTTTCCCTGACTAATCTCGCCCTCACAGAAACTGCGTCCTCTCCCTACACTAATCAGAGCAGAGTGACGTGCGGCACTACGTGACTCCAGCTTAAATAGAGGCTGGGTCACATGCTGCACTTGGCCAATCACAGCCATGCCATTAGTAGGCATGGCTGTGATGGCTTCTTAGGGCAAGAAGTAAAACGCTAGCTGATTGGCTGTTGTGCAGCCCTTCAGAAAGCGGGAAGAAATCGCCGAACAACTGACCCAAACCCGAACTTTTTTGATAATGTTCGGGTCCGGGTCACAAACACCCCAAAATTCGGTAAGAACCCGAACTATCCAGTTCGGGTTCGCTCTTCCCTAGTCGTAGGTCTTCACACCCCACATATTAACCACACAATATAAGATTAACAGTGTAGGGATGAGGGTAGCCGTTAAGGTTGCAGAGGAGAATCAGGTATAGTGTATTGTGTAGTATAATTACCTACTTTAGGTTAGCACTGCCATCTACTGGCTGTGTTGTGTATTGCAGTTACAGTGGTTGTTTCGTTCATAGCGAAGGATGAGAACTCTCGCTTCAGTAATAAGTTAGTAACGTTATGTGAAAAAAAGGAGCGTTAGCGATGATACAACTGTGTATATATGTATATATATATATATACAGTCATGTGAAAAAATTAGGACACCCTTTGAAAGCATGTGGTTTTTTGTAACATTTTTAATAAATGGTTATTTCATCTCCGTTTCAACAATACAGAGAGATTAAAGTAATCCGACTAAACAAAGAAAACTGAAGAAAAGTCTTTTCAAGATCTTCTGTAAATGTCATACTACAAAAATGCCTATTCTAACTGAGGAAAAAGATAGGACACCCTTGCCCCTAATAGCGAGTGTTACCTCCTTTGGCTGAAATAACTGCAGTGAGACGGTTCTTGTAGCCATCTACCAGTCTTCGACATCGGTCTGAGGAAATTTTACCCCACTCCTCAATGCAGAACTTTTTCAGCTGTGAGATGTTTGAGGGGTTTCTTGCACGTACAGCCCTTTTCAAGTCACCCCACAGCATCTCAATGGGATTCAAATCTGGACTTTGACTTGGCCATTCCAGGACTCTCCATTTCTTCTTTTTCAGCCAATCTTTGGTTGATTTACTAGTATGTTTTGGGTCATTGTCATGTTGCATGGTCCAGTTCCGCTTCAGCTTTAATTTTCTAACTGATGGTCTCACATGTTCTTCAAGCACCTTCTGATACACAGTAGAATTCATCGTGGATTCTATGATGGTGAGCTGACCAGGTCCTGCTGCAGCAAAGCAGCCCCAAACCATGACACTTCCACCTCCATGCTTCACAGTTGGTATGAGGTTCTTTTCTTGGAATGCTGTGTTTGGTTTACGCCAAACATGTCCTCTGCTGTTGTGTCCAAATAATTCAATTTTGGACTCATCTGTCCAAAGAACATTATTCCAGAAGTCCTGGTCTTTGTCAACTTTATCTCTGGCAAATGTCAGTCTGGCCTCGATGTTTCTCTTGAAAGCAAAGGTTTCCTCCTTGCACACCTCCCATGCAAGTTAAACTTGTACAGTCTCTTTCTGATTGTAGAGGCATGTACTTCTACATCAACAGTAGCCAGAGCCTGCTGTAGTTCTCGAGATGACACTTTAGGGTTTTTGGAGACCTCTTTTAGCATCTTGCGGTCTGCTCTTGGGGTGAACTTGCTGGGGCGACCAGTCCTGGGCATGTTGGCAGTTGTTTTGAAAGCCCTCCACTTGTAGACTATCTTCCGGACAGTGGAATGGCTGATTTCAAAATCTTTTGAGATCTTTTTAAATCCCTTCCCAGACTCATAGGCTGCTACAATCTTTTTTCTGAAGTCCTCTGACAGCTCTTTGCTCTCACCATGGTGCTCACTCTCACTTCAACAGTCAGGAGCACACCAAACTAAATGTCTGAGGTTTAAATAGGGCAAGCCTCATTCAACATGCAGAGTAACGATCTACTAATTATGTGCACCTGGTGTGATATACCTGTGTGAGATCTGAGCCAATTTAAGAGGGAATACATGTGAGGGTGTCCTATCTTTTTCCTCAGTTAGAATAGGCATTTTTGTAGAATGACATTTACAGAAGATCTTGAAAAGACTTTTCTTCAGTTTTCTTTGTTTAGTTGGATTACTTTAATCTCTCTGTATTGTTGAAACGGAGATGAAATAACCATTTATTAAAAATGTTACAAAAAACCACATGCTTTCAAAGGGTGTCCTAATTTTTTCACATGACTGTATATATATATATATATATATATGTATTATTTCAGTTTTAAGTTTCTTTTAATTACATACATTGATTTAGCTATTTGGGTTTCTACATTTTCTTCAGATAAAGTTTCCTGTTGAAGATGTTTGGATATGTCCTGTGAACGTAGGAGGGCACTGGATTTTGTTGGAATTTCTAATTTTTCTAATTGTATTTATATTTTTATGGTGTACTCCCGTACTATTTTAGGTAATGTAATTAAGATAGATATATTGATGTATCTAAGTACAACCCAATGACACTGCTGTTATAATTTTTGGTCGACACAGTTTTGCAAAAGAAGGTATACCGTTTATTCTATTACAATGATGCATAATCCACGGTTTCCGTCCAAACTGCACTAATCTTTCTAAATGGCCCACTAATTTTTAAATACATAGATTAAAAATGACACTTTCTTGTGTTGTGAAGTGAATTGATTACAATGTATGGCTACTTTTGCTACCAGTGTTATATTTCTAAAAAATATGAATGTCATCAAACTAACTTTGTATATTTCTTAATTTCTTTATTAGGTTGTTATCGTATCCCAGAAGGTCCTTGCATTGATGGATCACATGGGTAACGAAAGCAGCTATGTTTTGAAAGTGCAGCGGAACTTGAAGTACGCTTTTTTCTTTAAACACTTAAACATAGCTTAAGCTACTATTTAAAACTTCTTTCATTTTGTGTCGTTACTTATCAATTTAAAATTATTTTTTTTATAGTATTTTCCTGAGGATGTACAAGACGGATGAACTAGCAGCACAATGGAGCACGTGGTTCATGTTTCATAGAAACCAGCAGGATTCTAGTAGCTGTGGTGTTTTAATTTTGATGGTGAGAAGTTTTCAAACACAATAAAAAAGCCAGTGCTAACAAATGTAACTGGTGTTACTAATGTTCAATCTTATCTTACAATTTGCAAAGGAGTTCCTCCATACACGAACAATCTCTGAAGTCAAGACATCTCAGGAATATACTGTATAAGGGCTGCACGAATGGAAATAGCTTGTGCCCTACTAGAGTACACAGGTATGGTATATCACACCATGGTTCAAAGCTTTGTTGTGAAAATTTTTATTCCAAGTCAATGTTCACAAATATAACAGTTCTAGTATTAATTCTCTGCAAGAACACTACATGTGGAAATAACCTTATTACAGGACAATTTAACAGGCAGCACCCTAACCATTATGTTGTGAAATTTTTGTAGGTGGGGCCTGAGTCGCACAACCTGTAAGCTCCTTTTACAGCAATTTATTCTGTGTGAATACAAGTAGCCACCGGATTCTCTAACAGTGTGTTTTTTTTTCTTTTTGGGTCAACGGTGACGAGCATTGCGTCCTGCGGTGGAGGAGGGAGATGAAGGGTCCCATGCAAGATACTTATGCAAAAGGTAGAGTATTGATTGTTAACGTGCTTTTCACAAACTGTAAGCTCCTTTTACAGCAATTGATTCCGTGTGAATACAAGTAGCTACCGGATTCTCTGTGTTTTTTTTTCTTTTTGGGTCAACGGTGACGAGCATGTCCTGCGGCGGAGGAGGGAGATGAAGGGGTACATGTAATATATTCACATATATATTATAGTATAGATTTTGTATTTAATGGTCCTATCGTCTAGTATCCCTTTGCAACTTTTTTTTATGTATTTTTTTTCTGAAGTTCAAATACTTTGGTACTGGTCAAGGGTGACTGTTACGGTATTCTTATTTTTTTCCATGGCCTGTGGATTGTACACTTGGCTGAAAATTCAGAGGCTTCAGACAGGTAATTAAAGTGGTTAGCTGCCTTAATTCCTGGAGGGGTTATTAAAAATTTATTTTTATACTTACCTATAAAAGGCGTTTCTTGTAGGATGCTTCGGGGGAGACAGCACCATGGAACGACAAAAAGCAGTCCACGAGGGAGGGAAGAAACAGCCACGTGACGCATCTACCGCACAGCAGCTTGCAGAATCCTGCCACTGAGAGTGTTATTGGAAGAGGCTAGGGAGTGGGTATTCTCTAACTTCAAAAAATTGACAACTGAGTCCCATTTGGCTAACTGATGAACTGAAACATATGAACCCTTCTTGGGTTTTGCCTTTAAGCACTTTAAATACAGAAACATCTTTTTTTTTAAAAGTTGACAAACGGGGCTCCTCCTTGTTGATAACTGGGACAAGAAGCCTCTTTGTTAGGGAATAAAGATTTTTATGTATGGAGTATTCCATATTCTTTTTACCAAATGTAACATGTTTAACATATTTTTAATGTATTAATAAACATCATTTGAACAACAATTGCATTGGTTTATTGTTTATACATTTGAAATGGTAGCTGTAAAACTTTGGTTATTACTCTGGGGTACCAACCAGATTGCGGCCAAATCCCGCCCCCTTCCCTGCGTCCCTCCCCTCCCTTGGCTCCTTCACAAAATGTGCACGTTAAACTATGGTAGCCCAGGGGGAATAACTAATCGGATTGCGGCCAAACCTCGCCCCACTCCCTGCATCCCTCCCCTCCCTCGGCTCCTTCACATAATGTTCATGTTAAACTTTGGTACCACTGGGAATAACCAATCAGATTGTGTTTAAACCCCGTCCCCCTCCCTGCGTCCCTCCCTCAGAACCTTTACATAATGTGCACGTTAAACTTTGGTACCGGGGGAATAACAAATCAGATTGCGGCCAACCCCTGCCCCCCTCCCTGCGTCCCTCCCCTCCCTCAGTACCTTCATATAATGTGCACGTTAAACTATGGTACCAGGGGGAATAACCAACCAGATTGAGGCCAAACCCAGCCCACCTCCCTGTGTCCCTCCCCTCCCTCAAGTCCTAAAACAAACGTTTACATTACGGCCAAACCTCCCTCCCTGCATCCCTCCCCTCCCTCGGCTCCTTCACAGTGCGTTCCCAAGGCGCGCATGCACCTTGTGCGGGAAGTAGATAGTGGCCGCCCTCCGTCCGTGCGTTCACAGGGCAATGCGCATTGGCCCTAAATCAAAGGTACCCTCCCTCCGTGCTCGTTCACATGCGCTGAGAGTAAAATTATGGTACCCAGGTTGGCAGTGCGCAGGCGACAACTCGCCTTCTTTTAAGCCAATCGGGTGACTTCAGCGATCACACCTCGTTTTCATGCGGCGGAAGTGACGCGATGCAAGCCGGAAGTGACGAGGGTACCAAGATTTTACAGGTACCATATTTTAACAGAACACTGGCCCCATTAACAATGAATGGGTCCGCATCTATTCCGCAGAATTTCGGAATAGATGCGGACTAAAATGCGGACGTGTGAATGGGCCCTAAGCCCTGCCTGTAACATAGAACTACTGTGCTGTAAGCCCTGACCAAGAGAAAAGCAGCAATATATGGCTAAAGAGAAAAAGGCGCTCATAGGGTAAATAAGTTAGGCTGTGCTCCTCACAGGAGGATAGAATCAGCTAACCTGTTTGAGTTGTGCTGTCCTGGGCACAGTGCCAGTAAGAGCAAAAGAAGGAAAAGTTGCTGGTCGTCACAGCCAGAACTATCGAGAACCTTTGGGACAGGAGCCAAACTGCCGGTGGGTGAGATATAATATTGTAAGTTGGCTAGACTGGAATTGTTGAGCCGATCGTAGATAGTAAGAGGCGCAGTACACAACTAGATGTAGGTATCACATAAAATCCGTTTTATTTTTATTCAAGACAACGCATTTCATGGTACTTTAGACCCCTTTGTCCAGTCTAAAACATAAGACATTGTAGGGTGGGGAGGAAAAGAAACTGGCATTTCATATATAATATAATAATAATAAAAAGTCATAATCAACAGATATAGAAAAGCAATAAATTAAGATATGGATATAGGCCACAGAAGATTGGAGGGGACCCTATGGATTTTCTTGGGGGAAGAGTGAAATAACCCTTACATAGGACAATTTTTGGGAGCAAGCGTTCACATGAACGTTCCTTCCTCATAAATGGCCTGATGAGTGTCCTTAAAAAGGGCAATTATTACAAAATGACCATCTCAAGGCGCTATTACCCAGGACACTCATCAGGACATTTATGAGGAAGGATCACTATGTGGTTCAAATTAGTAAAAAATACACGTCATATTACATATTACCTTTAAGACAATTATATAAAAACACATTAAAAAGATCATTAAGATTTTGAAAGCATTTTAATTTGGGTAGAGTAGAGTTGCCAAAATAGTCTACCTAGTCGTGGTGGCAGGCTTAAAAAATCTTTTGGCCAAAACAAACTCAAATGGTAATGTATGTGATATGGTTTAGGGTGGGAACCTTTAGTGTGTGAATGATCGAGGATGCGGGGTGAGTATGGAATTGGGTGTTAGAGTGTGGGTGGATCTGTGGGTTGAGGGGTGGAGCCTGGGCTGGGCCATGGGGGATGGGAGGGGCCCATACAATTTGCCTGTTTGGGGCCCTGAAATTCCTGATTGCAGCCCTGCTTATACTTATTGGTGGTTGGTTTTAAAAATGTGTTTTTACACGTGTTTTATGCGTAATAGGGTATGTACTCACCTTGAATGAAACTCCAACGTTTATTTAGACGGCACAAGTCCTAGGCTGACCCTCGAATTTTGACAGTGGATTTGCAGTTTAAACTGCCATAGATCTGCAAAAAGATCTTTATTATTCTTGCATTGTACTCATTTTGAGCTAAAAATCATTTTTTAAATTGATCTTTATTACAAACATGGAACTCTTTTTCTGTACAGGTCTGAAATTCTCTAATAGAGGGATCTGAATTTTCTCTCTCTGCCGTCAGCCAGCTAATCTGACGGGCTCCTGATCTCTGCTCTCTGACATTATAAACACTTATTGTAGCTCAGTTCTTATCTTACTGCTAAGAATGTGGCTTAAAAATGTGTTTATGACCTCTTAGGGCTGCATTACTCCAACAGAATATCTGACATATTTTCTGGCCAATCATTGGTCATATGGCCTGTTACACACAGAGATATTTTGTTATACACACCAACTATTGGTCTGATTGGACAGATATTGGTCAGATTATCTGTTGGTGTAATACAGCCCTTAGTAAATTACAGATAAAGGTTATTAGATGAGCGGCACAAAGTGAAAGTAAAAAGTATGTTTCACACAGCTAGACAAACAGTTAACCCTTTGTGACAGAACGGCTCACTAATTTTAATAAAGACCAATTGAAAAAATAATTTTTAGCCTTTAAATTGGATGATTCCTCTGCTTTTCTGTGAGGAATCTGCCAGAAATACATAGCATGTGACAAACAAGGTTGCTAAAACTTATCTGCTTATCTGTATGCATAGGATGCCAATTACTGTCACTGAAATCTGTGTCAAATCTTACATATGTGTACATGGGGGGATACAGTCTAGAGGCTCCGGCCTTTAGATAACTTTGGCGTATCCACCACCAGTCTAAATGTAAGTCATCTTCATTGCTGGTTTAAATTTAGACCATTTTCTATGCCTAAAACAGGCATAGAAAATGATGAATAAGACAGGCCTGCAGGCCCTTCGCCACCTACGCCACCCACAGTTTTTTAGACCCGGAGTGAGAAAAGTCTTGGAAAAGTTGCAGATTGCGATGCAAATAACCTTTGCACCACAATCTGTGCCAGAAATACATCTAATATAGGCGTATTTTTGATAATATATAATCCCCTAAGATTACAGACAGTAAAAACATTAAGTGTACTATAGTCTCATACTATATGTTTTAAATACTGTATGTACAGTTTTACATTAATATTACAAATTTGTTTAAAAATTCACACACATTAACCCCTTCACGACATCTGCCGTACATGTATGGCGAATGTCGGGTCTTTAAAGATTGGGCGCTCTCTGGAGTGAGCGCTATAGCTGTCAGGTACCTGCTGTTTCATACAACAGACACCTGCAGCTAATGTCCGCAATTGACAGTAATGCCTCAGATGCAGTGGTCAAATTTGACCATGGCGTCTGAGACCTCCAAAAGCCAGAAGCAGACGTTAAACCCAGAAGTTAAAGAAAAAAAGTTCCGCTGGCAGAGATCAGAGAAGACATTCCTTTAAACTAATGAGCCTAAGCCTGTACTAGGCTTCCAGGATCATTACTTGTATATTACAGTTCAGGCCAGGAGGTGATAGTACTGAACTGTAATATGGTGATTTCTGTATAGAATAATTTCAACAAATTCCATCATTCTATAAAAATTGCAATCTGATCATTGCAAGTTGGTGTCCAATTGGGAACCTAACAAAAAAAAAAATATATATATATATATATATAAAAAATTTAAATCACCCCCTTTTCCCAAAATAAAAATAAAGAATAAAAAAAAAATAACATGATGGACATCGCCACGTGCAAAAACTCCTGTACTATTAAAATATAAAAAAACATCCCATATAGTGAATGGCTTAATGGAAAAAAATGTCCAATTCGACATTTTTTCATCACTATCCAGAAAGTTGAGAAAAACGTGATCAAAAAGTCATACATGACAAAATGGTATTAGCACAAACTACAGATTGTCCCGCAAAAAAGGAGCCTTCACAAATCTACATAGACATAACTATTAGGCCCCTTGCAGACGAGGGTGCTGGATTCAGTCCAGATGCGTTGCGGGCGGGTTCAGGGAAGTTCGCACACAATTTGTCTGAGATTTCATTGTGTTGTTCAGTTTTTTCCGTGCGAGTGCAAATCTTTTAATGCATTTTGCACGAGCGTGATAAAAAACTGAATGTTGGTACCCAGACCCGGACTTCTTCACTGAAGTTCGGGTTTGGGTTCTGTGTTCTGTAGAATAAAAAAATTACTCAACTCATCCACTTGATCGCGCAACCATTATCGTCTTCTTTCTTCTTCTTGCAGGACCTGCAAAAGGACCTGCGCTGACGTCTTCGTGCTCACCACGTGGTGAGTGCGGTGATATCAGCGCAGGTCCTGCTAAATGAACATAGAAAAACCTACCTTAATTCAGCAGGACCTGCGCTGACGTCACCACGTGGGGAGCACGCATAGTGAACGCCATAAAAAAAAGCCATAAAACTGTGGCAGAATGGAATTTTTTTTCCAATTCCACCCCATTTGGAATTTTTTCCAGTTTTCCTCTATATTGCATGCCATATTAAATGAAGGCCCCCATATGGCTATGTGAATGAAAAAATAGAAAAGTTATGACTCCGGGAAGGAAGGGAGCGAAAAACAAAGGGGCACTTTTATTATGACCAGCGTTTTAGACGCCAGTCTTAATAAGGCCCTATAGCTGGCAGTGGATCACCAATGTTATGAAGAGGTGTCGGCCTCTTCATAACTTTGGCAGATCCGCTGCCGCTTCTAAATGTAAACTTCCTTGCTGTCTTACATTTAGACCTTTTTTCTTGTCAATTTTGTTTTTATTAACAAGCATAACAAAAGCGATAAAAGCTTACAATAGTATGAAATGAGGTAACAATCACCATTACAAATGCATGTATATGAGCAATATATCTTGTTACAACAGCAAAAAACATATTATTTCCTAGTTCCAAACAAAAAAAAAGTTAAATCACAAGTGAAAAAACATTTCTAATGATTATCATCTAGTGTATCATCTATTCAAGATTTATACCAAGGAGAGCATTTATTGAATATGAGAACAATTTGAATAAACCAATATGAGTCAGTCAAAGAAGGACTCGTAGAATGGTGAAGGGAAAGGAAGGAAAGGGGGAGGGGAGGAGAACAAAACAAGGGGTCAAACGGTGGGGAACAAAAAATTGTCACATGTTCTTAGTGAGTAATCTAAGAAAGAGAAGAAAGAAAAAAAAATCAATTGTTAAAGATATATTTCAGTCAAAATATTTGGAGATCCTGTTTGTAGAAACATAGTCGCTCCACTTGGTCCAGATCCCGAGGTACTTTTTGGGGTTGCCGGCAATAGTCCATCTAAGTTTCTCGAACCGGCTAATAGTTAAGACTTCCGTTAGCCAATCCTGTATAGTGGGTATTTCTACACTCAAACAGTGTCTAGGTATGATGGTCTTTAACGCCACAAGTAAGAAGGGAAATAGTCGATCTTTATGGATATTATGTGTTTGTTATACAGTTGTGTTCAAAATTATTGAACCCCCAATGCTGTAAAGGGTTTTAGGGAATTAAGTGTACATTTGTAATTGTGTACAGAATGAAATCTTACAAGGACTTTTTAAAGAACCAAATGCAACTAAAATGACATCAATTGTTTTTGTAATACAGTATTAAATGTTTTTTTTTTGTGATTTCTTCATTGACACAATTATTCAACCCATTAAAGACTACCACTCTTAAGAACAGAGGTTCATTCAAGTGTTTTCGATCAGGTTTTGAAAACACCTGTGGATGTCAAGGAGCAGCAATCAAGCATAATAAGCACCAATTAGGCAGATTTAAAATGACTGTGATACTCAGCTCCTTCTAGACATTTACTGATGTGTTTACAAACATGGTGAAGTCAAGAGAATGGTCCAGGAAGACAAGAGAAGAGGTGATTTCTCTTCACAGGAAGGGCAATGGCTATAAGAAGATTGCAAAGATGTTAAACATACCAAGAGACACCATAGGAAGCATCATTCGCAAATTCAAGGCAAAGGGCACTGTTGAAACGCTACCTGGTCGTGGCAGAAAGAAGATGCTGACTTCGACTGCTGTGCGCTACCTGAAGTGCAAAGTGGAGAAAAGTCCCCGTGTGACTGCTGAGGAACTGAAAAAAGATTTGTCAGATGCGGGTACTGAAGTTTCAGCTCAGACAATAAGGCGCACACTGCGTAATGAAGTCCTCCATGCCAGAACTCCCAGGCGCACCCCCTTGCTGTCTCCAAAGAATAAGAAGAGTCGACTGCAGTATGCCAAAAGTCTTGTGGACAAACCACATTTGTGTTCTGTGGACTGATGAAACAAAATTAGAACTGTTTGGGCCAATGGATCAATGCTATGTTTGGAGGAGGAAGAACATGGCGGGGGGGGGGGGGTCAATCATGCTTTGGAGCTGTTTTGCTTCTACAGGTACAGGGAAGCTTCAGCGTGTGCAAGGTACCATGAATTCTCTTCAGTACCAGGAGATATTGGATGAAAATGTGATGCAGTCCGTCACACACCTGAGGCTTGGGAGACGTTGGACCTTTCAACAGGACAATGATCCCAAGCATACCTCCAAGTCCACTAGAGCATGGTTGCAGATTAAAGGCTGGAACATTTTGAAGTGGCCATCGCAGTCACCAGACTTAAATCCGATTCAGAACCTCTGGTGGGACTTAAAGAAAGCAGTTGCAGCGCGCAAGCCTAAGAATGTGACTGAACTGGAGGCTTTTGCCCATGAAGAATGGGCAAAGATACCCGTAGATCGCTGCAAGACCCTTGTGTCAAGCTATGCTTCATGTTTAAAAGCTGTTATAAATGGAAAAGGATGTTGTACTAAGTACTAAGATTGAATGTCACTTGGGGGTTGAATAAAACTGATAATGATGTGATCAAAGAAAAGACATTTGTGGTTATTTCATTATAAATGTTATGTTATATTTGTCTGACTTACAAGTGCCTCTTTGATTTAATTGTAAACAAGATGACTGAAATGATTAAAATCAATGTCAAACTGGCCAAAACACTCAATTTCAGTGGGGGTTGAATAATTTTGAACACAACTGTAGAGTCCCAGCAGAACAAGTTATTCGTCTACTTCTACACGTGTCCCATATATATCAGAGAGTATCTGATTAAATTTCTGCCACAGAGGGGCAATTTTAGAGCATGAAAGCCAGATGTGTGTAATGGAACCAACCCCACCACCACATCTCCAGCAGAGCGTGGAAATCTCTGGGTTGATTTTGTTTAAAAGAACAGGAGTTCTGTACCATCTAGAGATTAACTTATAGTGCGACTCTTGAACCCTTGTTGATGTGATTTTCGGTATAGATGATTGCAAAATTGACATCGTTTTCTGCTCATTAAATGACTTTTGAAGCTCAGTTGACCAGCTATATAGATACGGTGGAGGGGATATGGTCCAGTTGATAATAGAATAAAACCTGGATATGCCATGGCATATGGGAGTCCTTTTCAGCATCAATTTAGAGAGGTCATGATGATCATTCTCTTGAGTCGTGAACTGAGGGTTCAATGCTGAGATATGCTTTAAGATCTGGTCGTACTCCTTTTTAGAGAATTGGGGGAGATCTCTATTTTCCAAATATTTAGTATGTTCCATTGGGGAAGCAGCTGAGTATAAAGCTCTCAGAGGCAATGGGTAGCCGTCAGGGTATGAAACAATCCTATTCCTGACTAATCTCAAATTGTTTGGATTAAACCTTTTTTCTAGGCCTGAAACAGCCATAGAAAATGGTAAATTAGACGGGCTTAACGGCCTGTCCCCTTCCCCGCCCACACCACACCCACTTTTTTAGACCTGGCGTGAGCAGGAAGAAGACTCAGATTGCAGCAGAGCTAACTGTTGCGCTGTAATCTGCACCAGAAATATTCCTAATTTAGGCATATTTCAGCATGATAAATGACCACCAAATAAAACTGCAAAAACGGAAAATCGCTGCATCAGGACATGGTTAAACACTACAGTTAGAAGTCTTCCTCCCCTGCATGACCTTTGACAATTTTAGAGCATGAAAACCAGATGTGTGTAATGGAACCAACCCCACCACCGCATCTCCAGCAGAGCGTGGAAATCTCTGGGTTGATTTTGTTTAAAAGAACAGGAGTTCTGTACCATCTAGAGATTAACTTTTAGTGCGACTCTTGAAGCCTTGTTGATGTGATTTTGGGTATAGATGATTGCAAAATTGACATAGTTTTCTGCTCATTAAATTACTTTTGAAGCTCAGTTGACCAGCTAGATAGATACGGTGGAGGGGATACGGTCCAGTTGATAATAGAATAAAACCTGGATATGCCATGGCATATGGGAGTCCTTTTCAGCATCAATTTAGAGAGGTCATGATCATTCTCTTGAGTCGTGAATTTAGGGTTCAATGCTGAGATATGCTTTAAGATCTGTTCGTACTCCTTTTTAGAGAATTGGGGGAGATCTCTATTTTCCAAATATTTTGTATGTTCCATTGGGGAAACAGCTGAGTATAAAGCTCTCAGAGACAATGTGTAGCCGTCAGGGTGTGAAACAGTCCTATTCCTGACTAATCTCAAGTTGTTTGGATTAGACCTTTTTCTAGGTCTGACAGCCATAGAAAATGGTAAATTAGACGGGCTTAACGGCCTATCCCCTTCCCTGCCCACACCATACCCACTTTTTTAGACCTGGCGTGAGCAGGGAGAAGACTCAGATTGCAGCAGAACTAACTGTTGCGCTGAAATCTGCACCAGAAATATTCCTAATTTAGGCATCTTTCAGCATGATAAATGACCACCAAATAAAACTGCAAAAACGGAAAATCGCTGCATCAGGAAATGGTTAAACACTACAGTTAGCAGTCTTTCTCCCCTGCATGACCTTTGACATGTGATTATGATTTGCGTGAAAACGCATTAAAAACACCACATTATTGTTCTCATTTAAATGGAACCATTTCAGAAATGATTCAGTACTATGCAAGTTGCAGCAACACCCCAGAGAATATCTGTTTAAAAGACTCCCCTGTGAAGAGGGGAAGAGCGGTGCTTGAGGTCAGAGGCTCAATTTGCCACGTGGAAGGTGTTTCCTTGGACAAACTGTTAAAAGGATAATCCACCAGATGGTATATATCCTGGATTTCTGTTAAATAAGGCCAACCCATATTTGTAATACTTATTAGACTTAATGTTGACACATACTGCAAAATCATGCCAAGACTGTTTAAAGGCATGGGATGATCTGCAATAGCAAGGTCTGTCACTGCAATAGATTTGGAACTAATTAAATCTGGAACTAAAAAATAAAAATAGAGGCAATGCTGAATATAGGTAAATCATGCAGAAGCTTATGAGGACCCAAAAGCTCTATTTACTAGTGTTGTTTTTTTCTGGATGGTTATGTGTTCTGTTTATCATCTGAATTTACCGTGAATATACTGATGGCATAGATCCAAATATATTAGTTGGCAGATCCCTCACTCCACAAAAAACACCCAACTCTGTACCCTTACAGTCTTTCCTCATAGTTAAAAGGGCATTCTTATCTTAGACATTTGGGACATATTCGCAATATACGTCTCTCTCCATTCATCTCTATGAAAGCAAGCATGCACAGCTGTTTCCATAACTCCAATAGACATGAAGGAGAGACCACACACATGGAGAGCCATCTGTCCAACCATACCCTGCCTAGAGATGGGAACTGTATGTATTAGGCTACATGCAGGCAGCTGAAGTGAGGGACAGTGTTAGGAATCTCATCTGGCTATTTGTTCTGTTGGTGACCTATAGTGAATTCTTTGTAGGTGCTATATAGTGTTGAGCGTAAATATACTAATTGCGAATTTTTATCACGATTATCAGCATTTCGAGAATTCGTGAAAATCTAGAATATAGTGCTATATCTTCGTAATTATAATGACGAATATTCTAGATTTTTTTTCATCACTATATAAACCTATTATCTTTTCTCACCTATTGTATGTAGCTTTTCTTTATCTGTATTATGCTATCTATCAGCCATACTTCTTTTTTATAGTTATTATTTTACCTATAATTGGGGTCAGTACAGAGATCTTTCCCATCATCTATTTATCCCCAGGACTGTGACTGTGACGAGGGGACATCCTCTGCGTATGGAGGAAAGAAGGTTTGTACACAAACATAGAAAAGGATTCTTCACTAGAGATGTCCCAACTATTCGCCGGCGAACATCGCTTGTTCTCGTTCTCCACAGCGGGCGAACATATGAGATGTTTGGTCCGCCCCTTTACATCATCATTGAGCAAACTTTGGCCCTGTACCTCACAGTCAGCAGACACATTCCAGCCAATCAGCATACCCTCCCTCCCAGACCCTCCCACCTCCTATCAAAAAGCAAGGACAGCATCCATCTTAAATTTATTCTGAAGCTGCAGTTTTAGTAAGAGCAGGGAGAGTGCTGCTGCTGCTGAATTAATATAGGGAAAGCGTAAGCTAGGCCAGTGTTCTGTGTCCACTCCAGTCCTTAATGACTCATATGCTGTAAGGACAGCGTCCAGACAGCACCCCAAAAAGCCCTTTTTAGGGCTGGTACATCAGTCTGCTTTTTTTCCCCCCTATATATATATATATTGCAGTTGCCTGCCCGTGTGTGAGAGGCCGCAGGCCCACAGACTGTACTATGTGCACACCTCTCATATAGGGGGGCACAGTACCTTGCAGATAAAAAAGTAATTTAATTTTTACCCTTTAATATAAGTGCAGTTGTCTGCCAGTGTGTGTAAGGCCCACTGATTGTACTGTGCCCACTGCCAGTGCCCACCACTTATATCGTACAATCAATCGATGTGGAACCGCACTCGCCAGATCATATGGTCCACCGGAATGCAACAGCCAACCTGGAGCCCCAGATCCATACAGGCTCCTATGTAGACGATTCAGGAAGAGATGATGGAGGCAGCATGTCCGGTTGAAAAATCCCTTTATTTGGGAACTGCTCACATGAGATACGCGAATATAAAAAGTTGCTACGTTTCGGCTATCACATAGCCTTTGTCAAGCACAATGTGAATTATACATACAAGAGTTTATAAAGTGAAGACTTCACCTCCACATGGAGATGTGTCCAATCATTGTTTCTCATTGTTAATCATTCACATACAGGGTTAACATTACACATCCGATCCGTGTCCCGCTCAGCAGCTGCTTTATATAAAACTTAAGGTCAATCATACATAGTGTTCTCACCTGATCAAATATAAATGTAGAGGGAAAATACGGTGTCATGATGCACACTCATCCGCGCATCTGGTAATCACCAGTGCGCATGTCAGAGAAGGGAGAGGGAGGGTCGCGACCACGTGATCACAATGATCACATGATCACACATAGCAACGCGTCCTGCATCCAAGGGGCGTGATAGAGACAGGCAACACCCATACACAAATGGTCAATCACATGATCACGGACATACTCGTCCTTGCGATCATGTGACTTAAACAACATAGTGCAGTGTTTAAATGCGTTAAATAAATCACAGGGTTGTCTAAACTCTTAGTCATCTGCCCCTATATATAATATGGGGCCAAACAGCCCCACAATCATGAAAAAACAAAAGTGTCAGCATATATGGACCTCATCAACATAAGCTGCTGTTCACACTAATGCATCCTAGAATCGCATTGCTGAAAAGGTAAATTAAACCCCATCTCAAATTATCGCATATAGAGAGTGCATCATGGGACCGCAGCACCCACCACAACCTAAAGTGCTGATTGTGCGAGTAATAATATATCCCAATCCGTACAAAAACATGATAATAATGCATGAAAACACATCACTGAGTACAATTCAGCAGATTACATCATAAATAAATTATATTGACCCCACACTGAATTCAATGTTAAACCCATATGGTTGAAGGGCTTTCAGCTCAAATATCCATCTGAGTTCTTTTTTCCTTAGGAGACGTTTCCTATCTCCTGCTGCCTCCATCATCTCTTCCTGAATCACCACTTATATCGGGTGGCACAGTACCTTGCAGATAAAAAAGTCATTACATTTTTACCCTTAAATATAATTGCAGTTGCCTGCCAGTGTGTGTCAGGCCCACTGACTGTACTGTGCCCACTGCCCACCACTCATATAGGGTGGCACAGTACATTGCAGATAAAAAAGTCATTTAATTTTTACCCTTTAATATAATTGCAGTTGCCTGCCAGTGAGTGTCAGGCCCACAGACTGTACTGTGCCCACTGCCAGTGCCCACCACTAATATCGGGTGGCACAGTACCTTGCAGATAAAAAAGTCATTACATTTTTATCCTTTAATATAATTGCAGTTGCCTGCCAGTGAGTGTCAGGCCCACAGACTATACTGTGCCCACTGCCCACCACTCATATAGGGTGGCACAGTACCTTGCTCGCATAGTACCCCTAATCAAAAAAAAAATGACAGGCAGAGGCAGGCCATCCCGCAGGGGCCGTCGTGGTCGAGGTGCTGTGAATTCCGCTGGCCCTAGAATAATGCCCAGTGTTCAAAGGCCACATAGCCTGAACTCGAAAAATTCTGAGGACATAGTTGACTGGCTAACAAAGGAAACCCAATCTTCTACAGCTTCCGCTCGGAACCTTGACGCACCATCCTCCTCCAGCTAAGCTTCAGGCATCTCTCAAGTTACCACTCGCCCGCCCGCAGCCACCACAAACACTACCACCATAGCCGCTTCACTTGATCAGTCAGAGGAGTTATTTAAACATCAGTTGGAAGAAATGAGTGATGCGCAACCATTATTGCCAGAGGATGTAGATAACAGGGATATGTCTCAGTCAGGCAGCATTACACACATGGACATATGGTGTGATGATGATGATGTTGTACCCGCTGCTGCTTCCTTTGCTGAGTTGTCAGATACAAGTGAAGCGGTTGATGATGATTATGTGTCCGTGGATGTCACGTGGGTGTCCGTTCGAAGAGAAGAAGAACAGGGGGAAAGTTCAGATGGGGAGACAGAGAGGAGGAGGAGACGAGTTGGGCAGGGGGAGGTCTTTTCAAAGAGCTAGTGGCACAGTCAGACAGCATGTATCGGCACCCAGGGTCAGCCAGACAGCACGCCAATCAATGCTTACTGTTGCCACCACCAGAATGCCGCAATTGCAAAGCTCATCAGTGTGGCATTTCTTTTGTGTGTCTGCCTCTCATAACAGCGATGCCATTTGCAACCTGTGCCAAAAGAAACTGAGTCGTGGGAAGTCCAACACCCACCTAGGTACAACTGCTTTGCGAAGGCACATGATCTCACATTACAAACGCCTATGGGATCAACACATGAGTACAAGCAGCACACAAACTCAAAGCCACCATCTTCCTCCTGTTCCAGCATCTTCAGCCACGTCAACCACTGCTGTCCTCCTTGCCCCCTCTCAACCACCCGCCACTCCGCCTCTCACCTTCATCAGTTCGTGCTCATCTGCCCACAGTCAGGTGACTGTCAAGGAAATGTTTGAGTGTGAGAAGCCAATGTCACAGAGTCACACCCTTGCCCGGAGTCTGACAGCTGGCTCGTCGGAACTCTTAGCCCGCCAGCTTTTACCATACAAGCTGGTGGAGTCTGAGGCTTTCTAAAAATTTGTAGCTATTTGTAGCTATTTGTAGCTATATATGGTCAGGGCAGGTATATCATGTACACTGCGTATTGGGTAAACCTGCTGACAGCTGCCAAGCATGGAATGCGTGGCTATGCAGCGGACTTGGTAACACCGCCACGACTTTCAGGCAGGCCTGCTGTCACCTCCTCTACTCCTCCTACTCCATCCTCTTCTCTAACCTCCTCGGCTTAGTCCTCTTCTGCTGCTGCGTCTTGCTCCACATCAACTGCACCCCCAGCTCCCCGGGGGCTATTCCACGTCCCAGATATGACAGTGTCAAGCTGTCTTGGGGTTGACTTGCCTGAAAGCAGAGAGTCACACTGGACCAGCACTCCTGTCCGCCCTGAACGCACAGGTGGCTGACCCCGCACCAACTGGAGATCGGCAAAGTGGTGTGTGATAACGGAAGCAATCTGTTGGCGGCATTGAATTTGGGCAAGTTGACACATGTGCCGTGCATGGCACATGTGTTAAATCTGATCATACAACGCTTTGTGTATAAGTACCCAGGCTTACAGGACGTCCTCAAGCAGGCCAGGAAGGTGTGTGGCCATTTCAGGCGTTCCTACACGGCCATGACGCACTTTTCCAATATTTAGCAGCGAAACAACATGCCAGTGAGGCGCTTGATTTGCGACAACCCGACACGTTGGAATTCAATACTCCTAATGTTCGACCGCCTGTTCCAACAAGAAAAAGGCGTCAACGAGTATTTGTATGACCGGGGTGCTAGGACAGCCTCTGCGGAGCTGGGTACTTTTTTGCAACGTTACTGGATGCTCATGCGCAATGCCTGTAGGCTCATGCATCCTTTTAAGTAGGTGACAAACCTTGTCAGTCGCACCGAAGGCACCATCAGCGACCTCATCCCATTTGTTTTCTTCATGAAGCATGCCCTGTGAAGAGTACTGGATCAGGCCGTAGATGAGCGTGAAGAGGAAGAGTTGCGGTCACCATCACCACCGGAAACAGCCTTATCATCATCGCTTGCTGGACCTGCGGCAATGCTGGAAGAGGAGTCTAAGGAAGAGGAGTCAGAGGAGGAATGTGGCTTTGAGGAGGAGGAAGACCAACCACAGCAGGCATCCCAGGGTGCTCGTTGTCACCTATCTGGGACCCGTGGTGTTGTATGTGGCTGGGGAAGGAACAGATCAGTGAGGCCGAGGAACGGGACATGAGTAGCTCGGCATCCAACCTTGTGCAAATTGGGTCTTCCATGCTGTCATGTCTGTTGAGCGACCCTCGTATAAAAAGGCTGAAGGAGAACGACCTGTACTGAGTGGCCAGACTACTAGACCCCCGGTATAAGCAGAAACTGGCTGAAATTCCGAATTACAGGAAGTCGGAAAGGATGCATCAGTTCCAAAACAAGTTAAAAAGTATGCTTTACACAGCGTATAAGGGTGATGTCACAGCACAACGGGAATCTAACAGGGGAAGAGGTGAAAGTAATCCTCCTCCTACCAAGACCACGCCTGCAAGGACAGTACGCTTTACAGACGTGTTGTTGAAAATGAAAAATGAAGGAGAAGGACCTCAGTTAGGGAGGAAGACTAATGAATCCTTTGATGCATGTGTCTTTACAGAGGAAGAGGTTATAAGTCAGCTGTCTAAAATTAATACAAATAAATCACAGGGGCCTGATGGGATACACCCAAAGCTATTAAAAGAGCTTAGAGGTGTACTAGCAAAACCATTAACAGATTTATTTAACCAATCACTGGTAACAGGTGTCGTCCCAGAAGATTGGAAATTAGCAAACGTTGTGCCAATTCACAAGAAAGGTAGTAGAGAGGAATCGGGCAACTATAGGCCAGTAAGCCTGACATCAATAGTGGGGAAATTAATGGAAACCATACTCAAGGAGAGGATTGTGGAACATCTAAAAACCCATGGGTTTATTGATAAAAAAAACAGCATGGGTTTACTTCAGGGAGATTATGTCAAACTAATCTTATTGACTTTTACGATTGGGTAACTAAAATAATAGATGGCGGAGGTGCAGTAGACATTGCTTATCCGGACTTTAGTAAGGCATTTGATACTGTCCCACATAGAAGGCTTATCAATAAACTGCAGTCTTTGAGCTTGAGCTCACATATTGTTGAATGGATTAGGCAGTGGCTAAAGGACAGAAAACAGAGGGTTGTAGTCAATGGAGTATATTCAGACCATGGTATTGTTACCAGTGGGGTACCTCAGGGATCTGTTCTGGGACCCATATTGTTTAATATCTTTATCAGCGAAATTGCAGAAGGCCTCAATGGTAAGGTGTGTCTTTTTGCTGATGACACAAAGATTTGTAACAGGGTTGATGTTCCTGGAGGGATACACCAAATGGAAAAGGATTTAGGAAAACTAGAGGAATGGTCAAAAATCTGGCAACTAAAATATGTCGATAAGTGCAAGATAATGCACCTGGGGCGTAAAAACCCAAGAGCAGAATATAAAATCAGTGATACAGTACTAACCTCAGTATCTGAGGAAAGGGATTTAGGGGTCATTATATCAGACGACCTAAAGGTGGGCAGACAATGTCATAGAGCAGCAGGTAATGCCAGCAGAATGCTTGGGTGTATAGGGAGAGGCATTAACAGTAGAAAGAGGGAGGTGCTCGTGCCGCTCTACAGAGCACTAGTGAAACCTCATTTGGAGTATTGTGTGCAGTACTGGAGATCATATCTGCAGAAGGATATTTAAACTTTGGAGAGAGTTCAGAGAAGAGCTACAAAACTAGTACATGGATTGAGGGATAAAACTTACCAGGAAAGGTTAAAGGACCTTAACATGTATAGCTTGGAAGTAAGAAGAGACAGAGGGGATATGATAGAAACTTTTAAATACATAAAGGGAATCATCATGGTAAAAGAGGAGAGAATATTTAAAAGAAGAAAAATTGCTACAAGAGGACATAGTTTTAAATTAGAGGGCCAAAGGTTTAAAAGTAATATCAGGAAGAATTACTTTACTGAGAGAGTAGTGGACGCATGGAATAGCCTTCCTGCAGAAGTGGTAGCTGCAAATACAGTGAAGGAGTTTAAGCATGCATGGGATAGGCATAAGGCCATCCTTCATATAAGATAGGGCCTGGGGCTATTCATAGTATTCAGCATATTGGGCAGACTAGATGGGCCAAATGGTTCTTATCTGCCAACACATTCTATGTTTCTATGATGGAGGACATGCAGAGCTTTTTAAGTCCTACGCATTGCCACAGCCCTTTGGGGTCCACCCTCAGAGAATGACTCAACCGACAGGTAACAGACTACTTCGCCTTAACTGCAGATATCGACACTCTGAGGGGCAATGAACCCCTTGACTACTGGGTGTGCAGCCTGAGCTATCCCAATTTGCGATAGAACTTCTGGCCTGCCCTGCTTTAAGTGTCCTGTCAGAAAGGACATTCAGTGCAGCAGGAGGTATTGTCATTGACAAGAGAAGTCGCCTAGGTCAAAAAAGTCTAGATTACCTCACCTTTATTAAGATGAATGAGGCGTGGATACCGAAGGGACTGACAGTGGGGGATACATTTGACTAAAAAAGGCCTGATGAGATGCCTTGGGCTAAAAATGGTCCCCACGATGCTGTATTTCATCTCTGCATGCCGGATGACTTGCGTGACTTCTTCGCCACCAACTAGGGTTCAAGCCGCAATGTTTTAGTACACTTTCTGCCTGGATAACATCAATCAGCGGCTGCAACAATACCTAATTTTTCAGGCATGTGTACATGCCTAATTTTTCTGCCCTCTGGTGCTGCACTGTGGCTGCAAAAACAAAACATAAAAAAGGCACATACATGTGTCAATTCCCCTTCGTGATCGTTACCTTGTTATGGTGAAGGGGCTTGCGTATCACAATGAAGCGATCACCTCTATGAGTGTGTTGGCAATGTTGGCACACCCCAGATGATAAGGTCGTTGCTTCATTGTGAACATACCAAAATCGATCGGCTGGATAATTTTTCATAGAAAAATCATTAATTTTTCATCTAAGGTGATCATTTAAGCCTACTAGGCAACAATGGGCCCACACTGCAGAATCATTGTTTTCTGGGTTACTTAACTGTCACTGAACTACCTCAGCACGACCATAGGCTTTAAAAACCGTCATCGCCTGCACTTCACTACACCAAGATTGACACATAGAGGAATAAAATTTATGTCACGAGTGTGTCAACTATTGTCAACTCTTTGCGGTTGTCTAAAATCTATTCGATACATGTCCCCTAACTGGGGACGTAACAGGGATTAAACTGATAAGAATGGTACTACTTAACACACCACTCAGGTGTCACAAAGCAAATTGCACAGCGCACGCGCAGTGACCTAAATTCAAACGAAGCGGACCGAGCATGGGTCTTTTTCCATCTCCCGGTTCCAAAAATCTATACACTACACCTGCCCTGGCCCTGATAAGGGATAAAACAGAGATTAAAGTGATAGGAGTAGTACCTAGTTAACACTAGTTGCATTGGTGGCAAATTCCATGCAAGTGCCCAAAATTAAAAGGAAGCGGACAGAGCAAGCTTTTTTCTCTATCTCCCCATGCAAGGATTCAATTCAATATAAGTCCCCTGATAAGGGACTTAACAAAGATTAAAATGGTAAGAATAGTAGTTCACACTATTTGTATTGGTGGCACAGTACATTGCGTGGCGCACGCGCAGTGCCCCAAATTGGAAGTAAGAGGACCAACCAATCATCTTTTTACATCTCCCGGTTCCTAAAATCTATTCGATACACGTCCCCTGATAGGTGACGTAACAGGGATTAAACTGATAAGAATAGTACTACTTAACACACCACTCATATAGGGTGGCACAGTACATTGCACTGCACACGCCAGTGCCCCAAAGAGGAAGAGTTGTGGTCACCATCACCACCAGAAGCAGCCTTGTCGTCGCTGATTGCTTGACCTGCGGCAACGCAGAGAGAGGAGTCTGAAGAAGAGGAGTCAGAGGAGGAAGGTGGCTTTGAGGAGGTGGAAGACCAACCACAGCAAGCGTCCCAGGGGGCTTGATGTCACCTTTTGGGGACCCTTGGTGTTGTACGTGGCTGGGTATAGGAAGAGACCTTCAATGACGTCAGTGAGGACAAGGAACGGGACATGGCTAGCTTGGCATCCAACCTTGTGCGAATGGGGAGTTTGCGGTTGTGCAAATGGACTGTTTGCGGTTGTTTGTGGTGCGTTAATCGGGGTGTTTGGTCACTGTGAAGCGGGCGTAACCCTTACACTACCTGATCGTATACACACACTGGATGTTTTAAAGCACGTTATTCCAAACAATTTTGGAATGTTAGGTGATTTATGCCCTTTATGGATTAAAACCCGACTCTGCGTCAACTACGTAATTTTCCATGGGAGTTTTGCCATGGATCCCCCTCCGGCATGCCACAGTCCAGGTGTTAGTCCCCATGAAAAAACTTTTCCATCACTATTGTGGCCAGAAAGAGTCCCTGTGGGTTTTAAAATTCACCTGCCTATTGAAGTCTATGGCGGTTCGCTTGGTTCGCCCATTCGCGAACCTTTGCGGAAATTCACGTTCGCCGTTCACAAATGGAAAATTTTATGTTTGCGACATATCTATTCTTCACGGTAAGAGCAGTGAGACTATGGAACTCTCTGCCTGAGGAGGTGGTGATGGTGAGTACAATAAAGGAATTCAAAAGGGGCCTGGATGTATTTCTGGAGTGTAATAATATTACAGACTATAGCTACTAGTGAAGGGTCGTTGATCCAGGGAGTTATTCTGATTGCCTGATTGGAGTCGGGAAGGAATTTTTTTCCCCTTAAGTGGGGAAAATTGGCTTCTCCCTCACAGGGGTTTTTTGCCTTCCTCTGGATCAATTTGTAGGAAACAGGCCAAACTGGATGCACAAATGTCTTTTTTTGGTCTTATATATGTTACTATAATTAATATATTCTTTGTATAAATATTTTCTTACCTATTATTTTAAATTTCTTTTTATAGATGCTATGTTACTTAATTTTTAAATAAATCATTACCTATAACATACAATAGACAACATACAGTATAACAGATGTTGAGTAAGGGTTGAAATATATATATATATATATATATATATATATATACACATGCGAACACATGCATGCATATATAATATATATGCATATATAAATAGGCACATTATAGGATGATGTGCACAGATGTGCCCAGCATCTGCGCACATCTGCCCTTAGTATTCCCCAGGGGCTCATTGTTGCCCTTGTGGGAATGTAGCCCCTTATGTGCCCCTTGTTGGCCCCCTTTTAATGTATGTCCCTTTTATATATATATTCCCCCTGAAATATATATATATATATATAATCCTATAAATCCGCAGGTCAATAGGCCGCTTTCAATGTCCCTTGAGTGACCTGAAATCAGTGTGAATGTGCCCCAAGCATTTACACTGATGCAATCTGGTTAAGGGCACCAGACAAGGGTCCGGTCATCCTGGTGACTACAAAGCACTCAGATTCAATAGAATCTGAGTCCTTTGTTTTAATTATCTTCAGCGCTGCTGGAGATAATTATGCATAATAGACATATTACAAAAAAGAGAAAAAAAAGAGAAAAAAAATGGGTAGAATTGTACATGCACAAGCTCAGCTTCTGATCTTTGACTGCTTCTCAGCAAAATTAATATTGCCTCTCGGCGCAATATTTAATGTTCTGCCCCCTATACCGCATGCTATACAAGAGGCATTAGTTACATGTTGATCAAAAGGCATAAGCCTACTCACCGCGCCTAGGTTGCCTCTTAGAGTGGGTCCTTCTCTAAATTTGGCTAATTAAAAACACCTCTACTTGATGGGAGGAGTGCTGATCCTGGACAGACCTATTTATACATATTACAAAAAAGAGAAAAAAAATGGGTAGAATCGCACATCCACAAGCTCAGCTTCTGATCTTTGACTGCTTCTCAGCAAAATTAATATTGCCTCACGGCGGTGGTGCGGTGCTGCGGTGGCGGCGGTCCAGCACCAAATTTAGAGAAGGACCCACTCTAAGAGGCAACCTAGGCGCGGTGAGTAGGCTTATGCCTTTTGATCAAAATGTAACTAATGCCTCTTGTATAGCAAGCAGTATAGGGGGCAGTACATTAAATATTGCACCGAGAGGCGATATTAATTTTGCTGAGAAGCAGTCAAAAGATCAGAAGCTGAGCTTGTGGATGTGCGATTCTACCCATTTTTTCCCTCTTTTTTGTAATATGTAATTATGCATAATAGAAAGAGGGCAGAAACCTCCCCTCCTTCTATTATGTGCATTCCGGCAGCGCGATTACTATCGTGCTGCCTGGAATGCAAAGTGCTACAGGCGGGAGATCAAAGACTTCTTCCGCCTGCCAGCGAGCGGCGCGGCCCTGCTGGGCGCGTGCAGAGATGTACGGGCTGGTGCGGTGATATCATATCACCGTGCCGGCCCATGTGTTTTTGCTAGTGGCGTGCGCACGCGCGCCACAGCGCGGGCGGCTTGGGAGTGCAGGCCGCTGGATACAAAAGAGTTAAAAAAGAAGAGCCGAGCTGCCCATAAGAAGAAACCCCTTGGCAACGAGCATATAACCCTGAAGGGTTAAGTATCAACCCCCCCTATACCACCAACGAACCCCTGCTGTCACTATATATCCCCACTATCCCACCAACGATCATCCCCTGCAGTTTACCACCCCTGCATTTACCCCTTCCTGCTGAATTTAACCCCTACCTGCCCATAAACTCCCCTGCTCCCTTATTGCTGCCCTAAGCCAGCAACAGACCACTACCCCCACCTGCCCAGCATTAACCCCTGCTCAGTATCCCTATATTAAAACCTTGCTGCCCTACCCTGCTGGCAACACCTTCATTACCCTTTATTCCTGCTGCCTACATACTGCCCCAATAGCAGTGTATTAACCCTTTAACTGTACAGCAGGACCAACCTCTGTTACTTTTGTCCGTACTGCTGCTGCTCAACTTTGGTCAGCAGTACGAACCCCTTTACTGCTCCTTTTGTTCCCCCTAGGGACAGTCCAGAGCCAGGTTTGGGGGGCGGCTATTATTGTGTGTGTAATTTGTATTAGCTAGTGTTGTGGGTGTAATTTGGGATTGTGTAGTGTAGTTAGTACTGTACTTTTACTGCTGTGTATGTAGTGTATTGTATGCGTCATTACTGTACCATAATTATTAATAAATATCATGTGTTATTTGTACCTACTATGTAGTGTGTTTTACTAGCGGCAGCTAGTTCAGTAAGGTGCCCGCAAATAGCCAGTGACCAGTGGCCAGTGACTAGGCGATATATAGTGTAATTTTAAGGTATAAATAGGCGGAGTCAGCAGTAGACGACTACACCTATTTATTAATATTAATTATGGATATTTGCATAAATATTAATAATTAATATTCCCCCTTTAAAACAGACAATCAAACAAAGGCTGTAAGCCAAAAGCTGGGTATGTGCAAGCAAGCAAACAAACAACCTATCCATGAAACAGGTACAGTCAGAATACTTTACAATGGCAGCCTTGTGTACTATGAAACACTGAAAATTGACTCTCATCTGACTGAGAGCCAGTAATCCTCAAAGTTGCTTGATTAAAGGTGCATGGCTTGGGGGGACCTGCGCACCTAGGTCATATTATTAGGGTGACAAAAATTGTACATTTTTTTTTGGATGACAGCTAACTCCTCTCTCACTGATTAGGAGGGCTGCATAAAAAATTTCAGTTTTCTAATAGTCCTAATATTATATTCAATAACCTTTCTATACTGTTTTGTCATATAAACTCATTTGCATAATCTTGAATATGGGAAAGACATGCAAATAGTGTTTCAGCTGAAAAACAAGGCAGATTCTGCTAATTTGCATGTCTTTCCCATATTCATGTTTATGAAAATGAGTTTACATGACAAAAATGTGTAGAAAGGTAACATAATATTAGGACAATTAGAAAACTGAACATTTTTATGCAGCCCTCCTAAGCAGTGAGAGAGGAGTTAGCTGTCATCCAAAAAAAAAAGAAAGTACAATTTTTGTCACCCTAATAATAATCTAGGTGCGCAGGTCCCCCCAAGCCATCCGACTTAAATCAAGTAACTTTGAGGCTTACTTGCTCTCAGTCAGATGACACCTGGTTTTGAATGTCTCGTAGTACACAAAGCTGCCATTATAAGGTAGTCTGACTGTACCTGTCTCATGGATAGGTTGTTGATTTGTATATACTCGGCTTTTGGCATACAGCCTTTGTGTGATTGGATTATATTACATTACCGATTTTTGCAATCACAAATTCTTGAATTTGCAATTATTTGGCAAAAAATTTGTGAAATATCGCGAATTTGAATATTGTCTTTGTCACTTATCACTAGTGCTATACACTAGCTTTGCACCCCTGTCAAAGAAATATAATAATTAATCTAGCTGTTATTTCTGTGGGTGCAATCCACCATCTTTGCACCCCAGACACAGAAATATAATAATTAATCTGGCTGTTAATTCTGTGGGTGACCTATAGCGATTTTTTTTGTTGGTGAAATCCACCATCTTTGTACCCCTGACACGAAAATATAACACTTAATCCGTCTGTTAGTTCGGTAGGTGACATATTCCCATTTTGTGTGTAAGGTAAACCTGCACTGCATACGTGACAGGGAAATTGATATAGTTAATCCGTATATAACTATAACAGGAATCTCCCGACTCCATGGCTGCTGCCAGATGCCGAAAGCCACTCCATGGACTGCCATTCGCAGGATCCTCTATTAAAGCTTTTGGGCTGACCTGCACTTTGAGACTTACTGGACAGCAAAGTTTCTTTGCTCACTGTTTTATTTATATTAATTCTAATGTTACTGACTTAAACCTGGTAACATTATCTGTATATTGGTTCCCTGATGATTTGGCGTGAGCCAAGGAAACGCGTCTGGACATTCCTGTTATAGTGTTTGGCATCTCTTCCTTTCCCTTTACTTATACATCTTGACAAAGCTGGGCAGTCACTGTCCCGTCTGGAGAAGGGTGAGATAGGGATATTGCTTGATGAGGGGAGGAGGGATTGTGGGATTGCTTACAGGGAGATACAGGGCCGTAGACCCAGTGTCTTTGTCTCATCTATATTCTAACCTTATCCCACTACACCCCAGGCCCCCTGTTTTTTGTGGCATATATTTTGATTTGTCTATTACAGTGGGCAATCTCAAAGATGTACCGGGCAGACTGTAGACTATATTAGATATTTACCATTTTAATCTTGGACTTATACTTTTAAAGTGATACATTAAAGGCTAAGTTTAAGGTCGGTTGTCCATTCTAATTATGTTACAATTGTTCATATAGTGGGACTCCTACACCCATAAAGCCTATGGACAAAGTGAAAGGGCTGAGAAAAATTTCTAGGAGTCGGCACTCCAATAAACCTTTTGTTACACATAAAAGAGGGCATCATACACACCCTTGAAAAATTATTATTGATGGCCTGCTGGTGACCCTCAAAAACATTTGGAGCAAGGGCCTGCTGATCTAACCATCTGAAACATTAGGGGCGACGGCCTGCTGCTGAGCTGACCATCTAAAACATTATATGTGAGGGCCTACAGGTAAGCTGACCCTGTAAAAGATTGTAGGCCAGGGCCTGCAGGTGAGCTGACCCTCTAAAAAATTATATGCGAGGTCCTGCAGGTGAGCTGACCCTCTAAACAATTATATGCGAGGGCCTGTAGGTGAGATGACTCTGTAAAACATTATGTGAGAGGCATATATGCAAGGGCATTATATACGAGGAATAAGCATGTTGATATGATGGAGGAGGAGAAGAAAGAGAAGATTCAACCATATACACTTTTTTTTGTGGTGGAAGGGGTGAATGGAAATACAGTGTATTCAGTACATTATAAACAACAAATTTAAAGTGCTTTTATGTTCATCAGCTTTCCTCTGGTGGAGTCGAGAAGTCAGGGGCAATCCAGGCCTTGTTTATTTTTATAAGAGCCAACCTGTCAGCATTTTCAGTTGATAGGCGGACACGCTTATCTGTTATAATGCCACCAGCAGCACTAAAGCAGCCACGTTGTCAGATGGAAAATTTTGGAGCAATCTCTCTACAAGTGCCTTATGGTGTTGCATCGTTTTACTCATCCTCTCCACCACAGGGATGAGAGATAAGAACAAGTTCTCTTTGTAGCGGGGGTTAGAAGGGTGGTCACCCAGTAATCTGTGTTATCTAAAATGCGTATAACGTAAGGTTGTGGGAAAGGCAGCCTAACATGAAGTCAGCCATGTGTGCCAGAGTACCAACAGGCAAGACTTCGCTGTCGTCATCAGGAGGATGACTGTCAATCTACTCATCCTCTTCTGCCCACTCACGCTGAACAGATGGAATTAAACTGCCATGGGTACTACCCTCTGTAGCGGAGGCAATTGTCTCCTGCTCCTCCTCCTTATAGTCTAATTCGCGCTGAGAATACAAACTGAGGGTGGTCTGGCTATCACCCTGTGTAATGTCTTCCCCCATTTCCACCTCTTCCACATGGAAATTGTTGTCCTTAATTGTGAGCAGCAAGAGTTTGAGTAGACACAGAAGTGGATGGTTACGCTGATAATAGCATTATCGCCGCTCACCATCTGTATTGATTTCTCAAAGTTTCTTAAAACCTCACAGAGGTCTGACATCCATGCCCACTCCTCGCTTGTGAATAACGGAAGCTGACTGGAATGGTGACATGTTGCAGCTGGTATTCCACTACCGCCCTCTGCTGATCACAAAGCCTGGCCAACATGTGGAATGTCGAGTTCCAGCTCATGCTCACGTTGTACAACAGCCGGTGAGCTGGCAATTTCAAACGCTGCTGCAGCATTGATAGACCGGCTGAAACTGTCAATTACTTGCGGAAATGTGCACACACGCGGCACACCTTCACCAGTAGCTCAGGCAAATTCGGTAGGTTTTGAGAAACTGCTGAACCACTAAGTTTAAGACGTGGGCGAGGCATGGGATGTGTGTGAGCTTGCCGAGCTCCAAAGCCGCCACCAAGTTACGGCCATTATCAGACACAACCATGTCTGGTTGTAGGTGAGGTGACGAGAGCCACATCTCAGTCTGGTCTCTTATCCCCTGCCATAGCTCTGCAACGGTGTGTTGTTTGCCCCCTAAGCATATCAGCTTCAGCACGGCCTGTTCCCGTTTCCCCACTGCAGTGCTACGCTGCTTCCAGCTATCGACTGATGGCTGACTGGTGCTGCACGCGAATAATTCGGAGGTGGAAACAGAGAAGAAGAAGTAGGGTTTGGAGCCACTAACGTAGGTGCTGGCGGAAACCCTGATCGACGTACAGTTGGGCCCGCAATCCTTGGTGTCGGTAGCACTTGAGCCATCCCAGGATACGACTTTCTCCCTGCCTCCACAACATTCACCCAGTGTGCTGTCAGGAAATGTAGCATCCCTGGCCAAATGCACTTGTCCATGTGTCCATGGTTGAGTGGACCTTCCCAGTAACTGCGTTGGTCAGAGCACACGTGATGTTACGGGACACATGTTGGTGAAAGGTGGGCATGGCACACCTTAAAAAATAGTGGCCGCCAACATCAGGCTGCGGAAGGCCTCAGTGTCCTCAAGCCTAAATGGCAACATTTACAGGGCCAGTAATTTGGAAAACTGCTCATTTAGTGATATGGCCTGTGGGTGGGTTGCTGGGTATTTGCGCTTGCATTCAAAGATCTGGGGTAAGAACATTTGGATTCTGCGCTGGGACACGGAAGTGGATGTGGTCGATGATGGTGCTTGCAAAGGTCCAGGTGCAGGGCAGGAGGCATTCGGGCCTGTTCCTTCGACAGGGGATTGGCCAGCACGTAACATAGGGGAAGAGGAGGCAGTGGTGTGACTAGCAGACACAGATTGTGTACCCAGGCATTCGTCCCACTTATTATAGTGCTTGGATGCCATGTGGATCATGCTGGTGGTGGTGAGGTTGCTAGTGTTCACGCCCTGACTCATTTGGGTACTGCACACGTTGCAAACTACTATTCTTTTGTCGTCCGCACTTTCCTAAAAAAAGCGCCATACTGCAGAACACCTACCCCTTAGCAAGGTAAATTTCGGCAAGGGGGTGCTCCGTGGAACAGTTGCGGGCCTGTTTGGTGTGGCCTGCCTTTTCCCTTTTGCCTCCCCACTGCCTCTTCCAGCCTGTTGTGGTGCTGCAGATCCCTCCCCCTCTGTACTGCTGTCCTCGCTCGGCTTTACACCTTCCCAGGTTGGGTCAGTGACTTCATTATCCACCACCTCCTTTTCCACTTCCTCTGCTTATCCTCCTGACTTTTTGACCTAACCACAACCTCAGTGATTGACAACTGTGTCTCATCCTCTTCATCAACCACTTGAGACAGTAATTGCTGTTGACTTATTGGCAACTGTGTCTCATCATCATCCATCTCTTTAAACAGTAATTTCCATTTTCCACCACCATCTTCTTGTGACTGTGGATTCTCAAGAGTTTGGGAATCAGGGCACAAGATCTGTCCCTCTTCAAGCGTGCTTGGCTAGAGGGCCAAATCAAGAAATTGCGATGAAAAGAGGTCCTCGGAATATCCGAGTGGGGGATCACTTGTTTGCCCAGACTCTCCATTGTGGGAGAAAGGAGGATCAGGGTGAGAATTGTGTTGACCATACTCTTGGCTACTGAGACTGGACTTGGTAGAAGACAGGGTGGTGCTTAACCGACTGGAAGCATTATTTGCTGCAATCCAACTGACCGCCCTCCATACTGGGACATTAAACTAGGTAACGTGGATGATTGTTTTTCTTGTGCTCTGGCAGCAGGCATATTTTCAACGCGCCCAGGGCCACGGCCTCTGCGTTCACTATCAGCATCACGGCCACTTCACTGTCCCTTACTGCTCGCCTTCCTCATTTTAAATGTTATATATGCTTGAAAGTATGTCACACGTACAGTAGTGTTTGGATTAAGGATCAAGGATGTGAAGGACTTGTTGATATGTGGATTAAAGTAGCACGTGAAACAGAGACAGAGGGATGGAGAGGGGAAGTGATCAAAGGAAGACCATTACATAAATTAAATCAGGAGACTGACTATATGGACAAAAAAAATTGACGGCGACCATAGACCCCCCACCCCCTTACCCAAACACCTCCGTCAACATGCAGACAGCAATATGTTTGGTCCACAAGGGTGGACATATAGTGCCTGTGGAATACAGAACCCTGACTCGACAGAGATATGTAGGGTCTGTGGAGCACCCAGACTTAGACCAGCAGGAATATATCTCGTTTTAAAAAGTAGTCAATACCAAAGGCAGCAGGTGGCTCCCGCCACTGCTGCGGTTTGGGCTGCTCCAAATCAGGAACAAGCTGCCTGGGACAATGGACAGCCTGTTGTACAACCGCCGGTTCTCCAGGGACTAGATGTCATGACTGAGTATCGTCCTTGGAGTCCCAAAGACCAATTGGGACTTTTAACCAGACTGAATAAATGGAACCGCAAAGAAAGCAATAAATGACAAAAAGAAAGCATATAAATCATTAACAGGAGGGGAGCCAGAAAGCCCTGATAAACTATAAGGAAAAAATAGAATATGTAAAAAACTAATAAAAATTGCCAAACTAGAGACCGAGAGATTAATTGCCAAAGAGAGTAAAACTAACCCTAAAATATAGGCAAAAAATATAAATCTGAAGGAGTCATCCCTCTACATAGCAATGAGGGGGGTGTTGCAGAGAGTGACGAGGATAAAGGAAAACTATTAAATATTTTTTTCTCCACTATATTCACTGTGGAAAATAAACTGTCAGAAGAAATGCAGAATGTAAAAGTAAATTCCCCATTAAAAGTGCCCTGTCTAACCCAGGTAGAAGTACAACAGTGACTTAAAAAGATTAAAATAGACAACCGGATGGCATACACCCATGTATTCTAAGGGAATTAAGTGATGTCATAGCAAGACCTTTATTTCTGATATTTATGGACTCTATACTGACAGGGATTGTTCCACAGAATTGCGCATAGCAAATGTGATGCCAATATTCAAAAAGGGTCCAAAAACAGAGCCTGGAAATTATAGGCCGGTAAGTTTAACATCTAAGTAAGTTTTAGCCATCAGCATGGCTTGATGAGGGATCGGTCATGTCAAATGAATTTAATCAGTTTCTATGAGGAGTAGAGATGTCGCGAACATAAAATTTTCCGTTCACGAATGGTGAACTTCCGCATATGTTCGCAAACGGGAGAACTGGGCGAACCGCCATAGACTTCAATAGGCAGGCGAATTTTAACACCCACAGGGACTCTTTCTGGTCACAGTAGTGATGGAAAAGTTGTTTCTAGGGGACTAACACCTGGACTGTGGCATTCCAGAGGGGAATCCATGGCAAAACTCCCATGGAAAGTCGCGTTTTAATCCATAAAGGCAAAAATCACCTAACATTCTTAAATTGTTTGGAATAATGTGCTTTAAAACATCCAGTGTATCAGGTATGATGTTGTATCGATTAGGTAGTGTAAGGGTTACGCACGCTTCACAGTGACATACCTAACTGTGACAGACCAAACTCCCCGTTTAACGCACCACAAACAGTCCATTTGCACAACCGCAAACTCCCTATTTGCACAAGGTTGGATACCAAGCTGTCCCGTTCCTTGTCCTCACTGACGTCATTGAAGGTCTCTTCCTCGTGCAATGTACTGTGCTACCCTATATGAGTGGTGTGTTCAGTAATCAGTAGCACTATTTTTATCAGTATAATCCCTGTTACATCCCCTATTAGGGGACGTGTATCAAATAGATTTTAGGACCCAGGAGATGGAAAATGAAGCTTGGTCAGCCTCTTACTTCCAATTCGGGGCACGTCGCGTGCGCCGTGCAATGTACTGTGCCAGCATATATTAGTGGTATGTTAAGTAGTACTATTCCTATCAGTTTAATCCCTGTTACGTCACCTATCAGGGGACGTGTATCGAATAGATTTTAGGAACCGGGATATGGAAAAAGAAGCTTGGTCGGTCCTCTTACTTCCAATTTGGGGCACTGCGCGTGCGCCGTGCAATGTACTGTGCCACCCTATATGAGAGGTGTGTTAAGTAGTACTATTCCTATCAGTTTAATCCCTGTTACATCCCCTATCAGGGGACGTGAATAGATTTTAGGAACCGGGAGATGGAAAAAGATGATTGGTCGGTCCTCTTACTTCCAATTTGGGGCACTGCGCGTGCGCCTTGCAATGTACTGTGACACCCTATATGAATGGTGTGTTAAGTAGTACTATTCTTATCAGTTTAATCCCTGTTACGTCCCCTATCAGGGGACGTGTATTGAATAGATTTTAGACAACCGCAAAGAATTGTCAATAGTTGACACACTCATGACATAAATTTTATTCCTCTATGTGTCAATTTTGGTGTAGTGATGACTGTGCTCGTGCGCACGTTTGGGAGATTGCAGGCGATGGCGGTTTTCCAAAGCTATGGTCATGATGAGGTAGTTCAGTGAGAGTTAAGTAACCCAGAAAACAATGATTCTGCAGTGTGGGCCCATTATTGGTCCAGTAGGCTTTAATGATCACCTTAGATGATCACAAAGAAAATTAATGTTTTTTTTATGAAAAATTATCCAGCCAATCGCTTTTGTTCTGTTCACAATGAAGCAACAACCTTATCATCTGGGGTGTGCCAACATCGCCAACACACTCATAGAGGTGATCGCTTCATTGTGATACGCAAGCCCCTTCACCACATCAAGGTAATGGTCACGAAGGTGTATTGACACATGTATGTGTCTTTTTTTTTGTTTTGTTTTTGCAGCCACAGTGCAGCACCAGATGCCAGAAAAATTAGGCATGTACACATGGCTGAAAAATTAGGTATTGTTGCAGCCGCTGCCAGGCAGAAAGTGTACTAAAACATTGTGGCTTCAATCCTAGTTGGTGGCGGAGAAGTCACGCAAGTCATCTGGCATGTAGAGATGAAATACAGCAGCGTGGGGACAATTTTTAGCCCAAGGCATCTCATCAGGCCTTTTTTCAGTCAAATTTATCCCCCACTGTCAGTCCCTTCGGTATCCATGCCTCATTCATCTTAATAAAGTTGAGGTAATCTAGACTTTTTTGACCTAGGCGACTTCTCTTGTCAGTAACAATACCTCCTGCTGCGCTGAAGGTCCTTTCTGACAGGACACATGAAGCGGGGCAGGCCAGGAGTTCTATCGCAAATTGGAATAGCTCAGGCCATAGGTCAGCCTGCACACCCAGTAGTCAAGGGATTCATCGCTCCTCAGAGTGTTGATATCTGCAGTTAAGGCGAGGTAATCTGCTGCCTGTCGGTCAAGTTGTTTGCTGAGGGTGGACCCCGAAGGTCTGTGGCGATGCGTGGGACTTAAAAAGCTCTGCATGTCCAGGAGGAGGATTACTTTCACTTCTTCCCCTGTTAGATTCCCGTTGTGCTGTGACATCACCCTTATACGCTGTGAAAAGCATACTTTTTAACTTGTTTTGGAACTGCTGCATCATTTCCGACTTCCGGTAATTCGGTAACATTTCAGCCACTTTGTGCTTATACCGGGGGTCTAGTAGTGTGGCCCAGTACAGGTCGTTCTCCTTCAGCCTTTTTATACGAGGGTCCCTCAACAGGCATGACAGCATGAAAGACCCCATTTGCACAAGGTTGGATGCCGAGCTACTCATCTCCCATTCCTCGTCCTCACTGATCTCATTGAAGGTCTGTTCTTCCCCCCAGCCACGTACAACACCACGGGTCCCACACAACAATAAGCACCCTGGGATGCCTGCTGTGGTTGGTCTTCCTCCTCCTCAAAGCCACATTCCTCCTCTGACTCCTCTTCCTCAGACTCCTCTTCCAGCGTTGCCGCAGGTCCAGCAAGCGATGATGATAAGGCTGTTTCCGGTGGTGATGGTGACCACAACTCTTCCTCTTCACGCTCATCTACGGCCTGATCCAGCACTCTTCGCAGGGCACGCTCCAGGAAGAAAACAAATGGGATGAGGTCGCTGATGGTGCCTTCGGTGCGACTGACTAGGTTTGTCACCTCCTCAAAAGGACGCATGAGCCTACAGGCATTGCGCATGAGCATCCAGTAAATGTGGCAAAGAAATACCCAGCTCCGCAGAGGCTTCCCTAGCACCCCGGTCATACAAATACTCATTGACGGCTTTTTCTTGTTGGAGCAGGCGGTCGTAAATTAGGAGTGTTGAATTCCAACGTGTCGGGCTGTCGCAAATCAAGCTGGCATGTTACTGGCATGTTGTTTCGCCGCTGAATGTCGGAAAAGTGCGCCATGGCCGTGTAGGAACAGCTGAAATGGCCACACACCTTCCTGTAAGCTTGGGTACTGACACACAAAGCGTTGTACAATCAGATTCAACACATCTGCCATGCACGGCACATGTGTCAACTTGCCCAAATTCAATGCTGCCAACAGATTGCTTCCATTGTCACACAACACTTTAACAATCTCCAATTGGTGCGGTGCCAGCCATTGATTCACCTGTGCGTTCAGGGCGGAAAAGAGTGCTGGTCCGGTGTGACTCTCTGCTTTCAGGCAAGTCAACCCCAAAACGGCGTGACACTGTCGTATCCGGGATGTGGAATAGCCCCTGGGGAGCTGGGGGGTGCAGTTGATAATGTGGAGCAAGACGCAGTAGCAGAAGAGGACTCAGCCAAGGAGGTTAGCGAAGAGGATGAAGTAGGAGGAGTAGAGGAGGTGACAGCAGACCTGCCTGCATATCGTGGTGGTGTCACCAACTCCGCTGCAGAGCCACGCATTCCATGCTTGGCAGCCGTCAGCAGGTTTATCCAATGCGCAGTGTACGTGATATACCTGCCATGACCGTGCTTTGCAGACCAGGAATCAGTGGTCAGATGGACCTTTGCCCCAACACTGTGTGCCAGACATGCCATGACTTCCTTTTCCACAATAGAGTACAGGTTGGGGATTGCCCAAGGGGGTGACTCTGTGACATTGGCTTCATACGCTCAAACATTTCCTTGACAGACACCTGACTGTGGGCAAATGAGCAGGAACTGCTGAAGGTGAGAGGCGGATTGGCGGGTGGTTGAGAGGGGGCAGGGAGGACAGCAGTGGTTGACGTGGCTGAAGATGCTGGACCAGGAGGAGCATGGTGGCTTTGAGTTTGTGTGCTGCTTGTACTCATATGTTGATCTCATATGTGTTTGTGATGTAAGATCATGTGCCTTAGCAAAGCAGTTGTACCTAGGTGGGTGTTGGACTGCCCACGACTCAGTTTCTTTTGGCACAGGTTGCAAATGGCATCGCTGTTATCAGAGGCAGACACACAAAAAAAAAGCCACACTGCTGAGCTTTGCAATGACGGCATTCTGGTGGTGGCAACAGTATGTGTTGATTGGAGTGCTGTCTAGCTGACCCTGGGTGCCGATACATGCTGTCTTACTGTGCCACTAGCTCCTTGCGATGACCTCTCCCTGCTTCCAACTCGTCTCCTCCTCCTCTCTGTCTCCCCATCTGAACTTTCCCCCTGTTCTTCTTCTCTTCGAGCGGGCACCCACGTGTCATCCACGGACAGATCGTCATCATCAACCGCTTCACTTGTATCTGACAACTCAGCAAAGAAAGCAGCAGCGGGTACAACATCATCATCATCACAACGTACGTCCATGTGTGTAATGCTGCCTGACTGAAACATATCCCTGTTATCTACATCCTCTGGCAATAATGGTTGCACATCACTCATTTCTTCCAACTGATGTGTAAATAAATCTTCTGACAGATCAAATGAAGCGGCTGTGGTGCTAGTGTTGGTGGTGGAGGCAATCGGGCGAGTGGTAACTTGAGAGGTGCCCAAAGCTGAGCTGGAGGAGGATGGTGCGTCAAGGTTCCGAGCGGAAGATGTAGAAGTTTGGGTGTCCTGTGTAAGCCAGTCAACTATGTCCTCAGAATTTTTCGAGTTCACGGTATGTGGCCTCTGAACACCGGGCACTATTCTAGGGACAAAGGAAATCATAGCACCACGACAGCCCCTGCGGGGTGGCCTGCCTCTGCCGGTCATTTTTTTTTTTGATTAGTGGTACTATGCCACCCGGTATGAGTGGTGGGCACTCTACAGTCAGTGGAAGTGGGCCTGACACACTGGCAGCAGACAGTCAACTGAAATTTGGTTAAAGTCTAAAAACTTAAATGCCTTTTTTTATGCAAAGTCCTGTGCCACACGGTATGACTGGTGGGCACTGGCAGTGGGCACACTACAGTCAGTGGAAGTGGGGCTGACACACACTGGCAACAAGCAGGCAACTGAAATTAGATTAAAGTCTTAAAATTAAATGCTTTTTTTATGCAAAGTCCTGTGCCACACGGTATGAGTGGTGGGCACTGGCAGTGGGCACACTACAGTCTGTAGAAGTGGGCCTGATACACACTGGCAGGCAACTAACCTTAGATTAAAGGGTAAAAATGTAATGCCTTATTTATCGGCAAGCTATTATGCCACCCAGTATGAGTGGTGGGCACTGGCAGTGGGCACACTACAGTCAGAGGAAGTGGGCCTGACACACACTAGCAGGCTACTAACCTTAGATTAACCACCTCAGCCCCCCTAGCTTAAACACCCTTAATGACCAGGCCACTTTTTACAATTCTGCACTACGCTACTTTCACTGTTTATTGCTCCGTCATACAACTTACCACCCAAATGAATTTTACCTCCTTTTCTTCTCACTAATAGAGCTTTCATTTGGTGCTATTTCTTTCTTGCTGACATTTTTACTTTTTTTGATATTTTACTTTTTTTGATTAAATTTTTGCAAAAAAATGATATTTTTCACTTTATGTTGGAAAATGTATCAAATAAAACTACATTTCTCTATACATTTTTCTCTAAATTTATTGTTCTACATGTCTTTGATAAAAAAAAAATGCAATAAGTGTATATTTATTGGTTTGGGTAAAAGTTATAGCGTTTACAAACTATGGTGCAAAAAAGTGAATTTCCGCAATTTTACTTTCTGAGCACCTGTCCTGTTTCCAGAGGTACTACAATGCCCAGACAGTAGAAACACCCCATAAATGACCCCATTTCCGAAAGTAGACACCCTAAGGTATTCACTGAGGGGCATAGTGAGTTCATGGAAGTTTTTATTTTTTGTCACAAGTTAGGGGAAATGGATTTTTTTTTTTTTTTTTTTACAAAGTCTCATATTCCACTAACTTGTGCCAAAAAATACAATTTTACATGAACTCACCATACCTCTCACAGAATACCTTAGGGTGTCAGAGATATTTTTCACACCCAGTATGGGTATATGTAAAAGTACACCCCAAAACACATTGCCCTACTTCTCCTGAGTACAGCGATACAACATGTGTGCCGCTTTTTTTAAGCCAAGTTGCGCAAATCGGCCCTAAATCCAATAAGTACCTTTTAGGACGGTATTTTTACGCATTTTTCTTCTCACGCTTCAGGGCCCCTAAAATGCCAGGGCAGTATAAATGCTTCACATGTGACCCCATTTTAGAAAGAAGACACCCCAAGGTACTCTGTGAGGGGCATGGCGAGTTCATAGAAGATTTTTTTTTTTTGCACAAGTTAGCGGAATTTGATTTTCTTAGTTTTTTTTCACAAAGTCTCCCTTTCCGCTAACTTGTGACAAAAAGTTCAATCTTTCATGGACTCAATATGCCCATCAGCGAATACCTTGGGGTGTCTTCTTTCCAAAATGGGGTCACATGTGGGGTTTTTGTACTGCCATGGCATTTAAGGGTCACTGCAATCATTACATGTATGGCCAGCATTAGGAGTTTCTGCTATTCTCCTTATATGGAGCATACGGGTAATGAGATTTTTTTTTCCGTTCAGCCTCTGGGCTGAAAGAAAAAATGAACGGCACAGATTTCCTCATTCGCATCGATCGATGTGGATGAAAAAATCTCTGCCAAAAAATATGCAAGAAAAAAAAGAGGGGCCTGGCGATTGCCAGGACATAGGAGCTCCGCCCAAACATCCATACCCACTCAGCTCCTATGTCCTGGCAAACGTGATTTCTCCATTCACATCGATCAATCGATCGGTGTGGAGGAAGACATCTTTGCCAGATTTTTTGATACAAAGTGTTTGCCAAAGCATATGAACTCCAACACCTCTCCTCAGCTCATATGCCTGGGCAAACGTACCTGTCCTGCAGAGGAGAAATCTCGTCTTGCAGCGCCGCATACACCGACTTCACGTGTCTTCTGACAGCAGCGCAATGCTTCTCTCAGAATTCACATCAGTGCTGCGGCATTTTCGTCGGTTGGTCCGTTGGTCTACCTGGAAAATAAAGGGTGGTTATGGGGAAAAAAAAAAAAAAAAAGTAGAAAAAACAGGCAGCAGGCTCATAAACTTGAACGTTGCAAACTTTATAAAACCAGAACATTGTAAAACATGAACATAAAAACCTGAACTAACTCAAGATTTTTTTTTCTTGCTACCTGTTTAATTTTTTTTTTTTTTAACCATCTCACTCTTTATTTTCCTAGCAGAAACCTCTCCTTTCCCATGGGACAATGTGTAAAGTGTAAATCACACAGAGATGGTGCGAAGTACATTATACACGTTATCCCAAGTGAAAGGAGAGGTTTCTACCGCTTCAAACTTCTGCTGTAGCACACCAGCACCGTTCCCTATGTGTTAGGGTCTCTCAAAACCTAGTATTCTGAGAGACCCTAGAGCCTGAGTGGAAAAAAAACTACCTGTGTAGTGCTGTCCCTACGTCCCTAAGTGTACCTGGGTGTGGTACTTCCGGAAACACTCTCCAAGGCATAGGGCAGGGTGGTCAGGACAGTCAGGACAGAAATAACGGGTGTCACGCCTTATTCCACTCCTGCTACAGACACGACATCTTTTTCGGGGTGGCGGTTGGGTTGAGGTACCAGGCACAACGCTGGGGAAGTGCCGCTCGTGTAGACGGATAACTACACTGGTGGTTGGGGCCACGGAACCTCCTGGATACAGGAGGTTCTCGATGATCTCTTCCTGGAATTTGAGGAAGGATCCCGTTCTCCCAGCCTTACTGTAGAGAACGTAACTGTTATATAGAGCCAATTGAAATAAATATACAGACACCTTTTTATACCAGCGTCTGGTCTTTCAGGAAATCAAATACTGGGCCAACATCTGGTCGTTGAAGTCCACCCCTCCCATGTGGAGGTTATAGTCGTGGACTGAGAGGGGCTTTTCAACGACACTGGTTGCCTGTTCAATTTGGACTGTCGTGTCTGCGTGAATGGAGGAGAGCATGTAAACGTCACGCTTGTCTCTCCATTTCACCGCGAGCAGTTCTTCATTACACAATGCTGCCCTCTGCCCCCTTGTAAGTCTGGTGGTAATGAGCCGTTGGGGGAAGCCCCAGCGACTAGGTCGCACGGTCCCGCAGCAGCCAATCTGTTCTAGGAACAAATGCTTGAAGAGGGCCACACTTGTGTAAAAGTTGTTCACATAAAGATGGTACCCCTTGCCGAATAAGGGTGACACCAAGTCCCAGACTATCTTCCCACTGCTCCCCAGGTAGTCAGGGCAACCGACCGGCTCCAGAGTCTGATCTTTTCCCTCATAGATCCGAAATTTGTGCGTATAGCCTGTGGCCCTTTCACAGAGCTTATACAATTTGACCCCATACCGGGCGCGCTTGCTTGGGATGTACTGCTTGAAGCCAAGGCGCCCGGTAAAATGTATTAGGGACTCGTCTATGAAGATGTTTTGTGCGGGGGTATACAAATCTGCAAATTTCTGGTTGAAATGGTCTATGAGGGGCGGAATTAAGCTAAACCTAACAGTCAATCCTAGTGAAAAAAAAAAGTGACAGTTTACACTGATCACTATTTTCCCTTTCACTAGATGATTGACAGGTGATGAAAGGGGTGATCAAGGGGTTAATTTGGGTGATGGGGGGCTGATCAGGGGGCTAATGTGTGGTGATTGTGTGTACTCACAGTAAGGTGTGCTCTCTCCTGGGTCCAACCGACGAAAAGGACCCAGGAGAGGGCACAGAAGCCATTTAACACATCATATTTACTAATATAATGGGTTAAATGGCTTCTCATTCGTTTTTTTAAAAGTCATCAGCCCGCCAGCGCTGCCGATTGACTGGCAGGCTGATGACCAACTCACCCTGCGCCTTTTGCCGTGCGCGATCTGCGCATGCGCGGGCGCATATACGCGAAATCTCGCGTCTCGCGAGATCACGCGTAGATGCGTCCGAACAGAAGATCCCGGCTGCCCGCATGACGCGATCCTTCGTGCGGCGGTCCGGGAGCGGTTAAAGGGTAAAAATAAAATGCCTTTTTTAATGCTAAGTCCTGTGCAACACGTTATGAGTGGTGGGCACTCACAGTGGGCACACTACAGTCAGTGGAAGTGGGCCTGACACACACTGGCAGCAGGCAGGCAACTGAAATTAGATTAAACTGTAAAAATATAATGGCCTTTTTTCATGCAAAGTCCTGTGCCACACGGTATGAGTGGTGGGCACTGGCAGTGGGCACACTACAGTCAGTGGAAGTGGGCCTGACACACACTGGCAGGCAACTAACCTTGGATTAAAGGGTAAAAATTAAATGCCTTATTTATCGGCAAGCTACTGTGCCACCCGATATGAGTGGTGGGCACTGGCAGTGGGCACACTACAGTCAGTGGAAGTCGGCCTGACACACACTAGCAGCAGGCAGGCAACTGAAATTAGATTTAAGTGTAGAAATGAAATGTCTTTTTTTTTTATGCAAAGTATTGTGCAACACGTTATGAGTGGTGGGCACTCGCAGTGGGCCCACTACAGTCAGTGGAAGTTGGCCTGACACACACTGGCAGCAGGCAGGCAACTGAAATTAGATTTAAGTGTAGAAATGAAATGTCTTTTTTTTAATGCAAAGTATTGTGCAACACGTTATGAGTGGTGGGCACTCGCAGTGGGCCCACTACAGTCAGTGGAAGTGGGCCTGACACACACTGGCAGCAGGCAGGCAACTGAAATTAGATTAAAGTGTAAAAATGAAATGCCTTTTTTTTTAATGCAAAGTCCTGTGCAACACGTTATGAGTGGTGGGCACTCGCAGTGGGCACACTACAGTCAGTGGAAGAGGGGCTGACACACACTGGCAGCAGGAAGGTAATTGAAATTACAAATCAGAAGCTGAGCTTGTGGATGTTGCGATTCTACCCATTTTCTTTCTTTTTTGTAATATGTATATATAGGTCTGTCTAGGATCAGCACTCCTCCCACACAGTGCCAGTGTTTTTTTTAATTAGCCTGAGCAAGTATATATGAGTGAAAGGGTTCTACCAGCTCTCAGACTTAGCTCCTGAGAGCATGTGATAGGTGAGCTTTACCAACTGTTCACATGGTGCAGTACTGCATGGCGGCCATTGTTTGCTGTGGCGCGGTGCTGGGGGGTTGGCGGGACCCGGTGCCATGGTGGCATTGCCGGACAGCAGGGGTGCTGTTTGGCGGCTGGGTCCCGCCGCCCGCTGGTGCGGTGCTGCGGCGGTCGCCGGGCGGTGCTGCGCCAAACTTAGAGTAGGACCCACTCTGAGAGGCAACCTTGGTGCGGTGAGTGGGCTTATGCCTTTTGATCAAAATGTACACTAATGCCTCTTTCATAGTATAGGGGGCAGTACAGTAAATATTGCGCCGAGAGGCGATATTAATTTTGCTGAGAAGCAGTTACAAATCAGAAGCTGAGCTTGTGGATTTGCGATTCTACCCATTTTTCTCTTTCTCCGTTTTTTTCATAGGTAACTGAAATTAGATTAAAGTGTAAAAATTAAATGCCTTTTTTTAATGCTAAGTCCTGTGCAACACGTTATGAGTGGTGGGCACTCGCAGTGGGCACAATACAGTAAGTGGAAGTGGGCCTGACACACACTGGCAGCAGGCAGGCAACTGAAATTTGATTAAAGTGTAAAAATATAATGGCCTTTTTTTCATGCAAAGTCCTGTGCCACACTGAATGAGTGGTGGGCACTGGCAGTGGGCACTCTATAGTCAGTGGAAGTGGGCCTGACACACACTGGCAGGCAACTAACCTTAGATAGAAGGGTAAAAATTAAATGCCTTATTTATCGGCAAGCTACTTGCCATCCGGTATGAGTGGTGGGCACTGGCAGTGGGCACACTACAGTCAGTGGAAGTCAGCTTGACACACAATGGCAGGCAACTAACCTTAGATTAAAGGGTAAAAATGTAATGCCTTATTTATCGGCAAGCTACTGTGCAACCGGGTATGAGTAGTGGGCACTGGCAGTAGGCACACTACAGTCAGTGGAAGTGGGCCTGACACACACTGGCAGGCAACTAACCTTAGATTAAAGGGTAAAAATTAAATGCCTTATTTATCGGCAAGCTACTGTGCCACACGGTATGAGAGGTGGGCACTGGCAGTGGGCACACTACAGTCAGTGGAAGTTGGCCTGACACACACTGGCAGCAGGCAGGTAACTGAAATTAGATTAAAGTCTAAAAATTAAAAGCCTTATTTATCGGCAAGCTACTGTGCCACCCGTTATGAGTGGTGGGGATTGGCAGTGGGCACACTACAGTCAAAGGAAGTGATTCTGACACAAACTGGCAGGCAACTAACCTTAGATTAAAGGGCAAAATTAAATGCCTTATTTATCGGCAAGCTACTGTGCCCACCGAGTGGTGAGCACTGGCAGTGGGCACACTACAGTCAGTGGAAGTGGGCCTGACACAAACTGGCAGCAGGCAGGCAACTGAAATTAGATTAACCACTTCAGCCCCCCTAGTTTAAACACCCTTAATGACCAGGCCACTTTTTACAAATCCGCACTACACTACTTTCACCGTTTATTGCTCCGTCATACAAATTACCACCCGAATGAATTCTACCTCCTTTTCTTCTCACTAATACAGCTTTCATTTGGTGCTATTTCATTCTTGCTGACATTTTTACTTTTTTTGATATTTTACTTTTTTTGATGAAACACTATATCTCAATTTAAATTTTTCTCTAAATTTATTGTTCTACATGTCTTTGATAAAAAAAAATGCAATAAGTGTATATTTATTGGTTTCGGTAAAAGTTATAGCGTTTACAAACTATGGTGCAAAAAAGTGAGTTTCCGCACTTTGATTTTCTGAGCACCTGTCCTGTTTCCTGGCGTACTACAATGCTCAAACAGTAGAAACACCCCATAAGTGACCCCATTTCGGAAAGTAGACACCCTAAGGTATTCACTAAGAGGCATAGTGAGTTCATGGAATTTTTTATTTTTTGTCACAAGTTAGCGGAAATGGAATATTTTTTTTTTCAAAAAATTTCATTTTCCGCTAGCTTGTGTCAAAAAATAAAAACTTCCATGAACTCACTATGCCCCTCAGCGAATACCTTGGGGTGTCTACTTTCTAAAATGGGGTCCCTTATGAGGTTTTTCCACTGCCCTGGCGTTTGAGGGTCTCCGCAATCATTACACGTATGGCCAAAATTAGGAGTTTTTGCTATTCTCCTTATATTGAGCATACGGGTAATGAGAATTTTTTTTTTCGTTCGGCCAAAGAAAAAAATGAACGTCACAGATTTCTTCATTCGCATTGATCAATGTGGATGAAAAAATCTCTAAAAAATGTGCAAAAAAAAAAAAAGAGGGGAAAGCTGTAAAGCTGCGATCGCTAAGAAACCCTTAGGCCTCATTCACACGTCAGCAATTCTGTTCCGCAAACTTTTGTGCACGCCGGATCCGGCACAACGCATCAGTCTTCAAAATGCTTTCATTGTTACTATGGCAGCCAGGACGCTACTAGCGTCCTGGTTGCCATAGTAGCAGTGGGGAGCGGGGAGCGGCATACTTACATTCCGTGCGGCTCCCGGGGCGCTCCTGAATGACGTCAGAGCGCCCTGCGCGCATGGATCACGTGATCCATGCGATCACGTGATCTATGCACTGGGGCGCCCTGACGTCATCCTAGAGCGTCCTGGGAGCCGCACGGAATGTAAGTATGCCGCTCCCCCTACTCTTTACTATGGCAACCAGGACTTTAGCGTCCTGGCTGCCATAGTAACCATTGACAAAAAGCTAAACGTCAGATCCGGCGATGCGCAGAAACAACATTTAGCTAAAGGCCGGATCCGGACCAATGCCTTTCAATGGGCATTAATTCCGGATCCGTCCTTCCGGCATGCTTTCAGGATTTTTGGCCAAAAAACGTGTCAGTACTGAACTGAACTGAGGACATCCTGATGCATCCTGAACGGATTTCTCTCCATTCAGGATGCATGGGGATAATCCTGATAAGTAGCTTTCCGTCCTAGAGACCCGAGGACGGATCTCTAGGACGGAAAGCTAAAACGCTAGTGTGAAAGAAGCCTTAGCCTCTTGGGCAGACTTAAAAGATCTTATGTTACTAAAGTTAGGGGAATGACAACTTCAGTTAGTCAAAAAAGTTTAAATGGTCGGCACTGCTTTAGAATCGCAGTGGTGCACATGTCGGCGGGCGGGCGGACGTCCCAGACTTCTACAGGAAAATAGAAAAGATCGGCACTCGCTTGTAGTTTTTCTGATGCTGGTTTTCTGACGCGTTTCTGCACTGTGCGTGCTTTCCTCAGATTGAGGAAAGCACGCACAGTGCAGAAACGCGTCACTATGCTTTATAATATGTGACATTAAACTAGAATCAGAAAAACTACAAGCGAGTGCCGGTCTTTTCTATTTTCCTAAACTTCAGTTAGTCTACACTTTCTTAACAGAACATGCACGACGACCTGGTGACCAGACGCAAGACGAATGGGAATTGACTTTACTGTTAGGAACTATGGATGAGCGAACTCGAACTGTATAGTTTGGGTTCGTACCGAAGTTTGGGGTGTTCGTGACACGGACCCGAACATTTACGTAAAAGTTTGGGTTTGGGTTTGTTGTTCCGCGATTTCTTCCCGCTTTCTGAATGGCTGCATAGCAGCCAATCAGCTAGCGTTTTACTTCTTGCCCTAAGAAGCCATCACAGCCATGCCTACTAATGGCATGGCTGTGATTGGCCAAGTGCAGCATGGGACCCAGGCTCTATTTAAGCTGGAGTCACGTCGCGCTGCACGTCACTCTACTCTGATTAGTGTAGGGATAGGATACAGCTGCTGTTAGGGCGAGATTAGGCAGGGATTAACTCAGCACAAAACACTTAATGAAGTGATCGATCTACAGCTCTGAATCATACAACTTCTGCTAGTTAATTGCTCACTGTTTTCAGGCTGCCCAGAGCGTTTTTCTGTAACTTTTTTCTGGGGTGATCAGCGGCCATCTTGTGTCTTGTGGTGCGCCAGCACAAGCTGCCACCAAGTCCATTAATCCATCAATAGTAGGTTTTTTTCTTCTTCTATATCCTACATGAGGGGATTGGCTGTGGTTATTGTCACCCATAGAAACTCAGGATAGAATTTTCTATATTTTATTGGGAGGTGAAATTCACTTCAAAAAATAGCAATCCCCTAAATCTGGTGTTCCAGCTGTGGCTAGCCAAGTGTAATACTGTCTGGCAAAGAATATTTTTTTTTTATGGGGTGAAATTCAATTTCCAAAATAGCAACACCCTAAATCAGTGGTTTCTGCTGTGGCAGGACAAGTTTTATAGTGTCCGTCAAAGGATAGCTTTTGTTCTGGGGTGAAATTCAATTACCAAAATAGCAATACCGTAAATCTGGTGTTCCAGCTGTGACTGGACAAGTTTCATAGTGTCCGTCAAAGGATATATTATTTTCTGGTTTGAAATTTAGTTGCAAAAATAGCAATACCGTAAATCTGGTGTTCCATCTGTTACTGGACAAGTTTCATAGTGTCCGTCAAAGGATATATTATTTTCTGGGGTGAAATTCTGTTGCAAAAATAGAAATACCGTAAATCTGGTGTTCCATCTGTGACTGGACAAGTTTCATAGTGTCCGTCAAAGGATATATTATTTTCTGGGGTGAACTTCAGTTGCAAAAATAGCAATATCGTAAATGTGGTGTTCCAGCTGTGACTGGACAAGTTTCATAGTGTCCGTCAAAGGATATATTTTTTTCCAGGGTGAAATTCAGTTGCAAAAATAGCAATACCGTAAATCTGGTGTTCCAGCTGTAAATGGACAAGTTTCATAGTGTCTGTCAAAGGATATATTATTTTCTGGATTGAAATTCAGTTGCAAAAATAGCAATACCGTAAATCTGGTGTTCCATCTGTTACTGGACAAGTTTCATAGTGTCTGTCAAAGGATATATTATTTTCTGGGGTGAAATTCTGTTGCAAAAATAGAAATACCGTAAATCTGGTGTTCCATCTGTGACTGGACAAGTTTCATAGTGTCCGTCAAAGGATAAATTATTTTCTGGGGTGAAATTCAGTTGCAAAAATAGCAATATCGTAAATCTGGTGTTCCAGCTGTGACTGGACAAGTTTCATAGTGTCCGTCAAAGGATATATTATTTTCCGGGGTGAAATTCAGTTGCAAAAATAGAAATACCGTAAATCTGGTGTTCCAGCTGTGACTGGACAAGTTTCATAGTGTCCGTCAAAGGATATATTATTTTCTGGGGTTAAATTCAGTAGCAAAAATAGCAAAACCGTAAATCTGATTTTTCAGCTGTGACTGGACACGTTTCATAGTGTCCGTCAAAGGATAAATTATTTTCTGGATTGAAATTCAGTTGCAAAAATAGCAATACCGTAAATCTGGTGTTCCATCTGTTACTGGACTTGGTGGCAGCTTCTTCTGGTGCACCACAAGTCACAAAATGGCCACCGATCACCCCAGAAAATAAGTGACAGAAAAACGCTCTGTGCAGCCTAAAAACCAGTGAGCAAGTAACTAGCAGAAGTTCAATCATTCACAGCTGTAGATCGATAAGCTCATTAGGTGCTGTTGCTGACTTTTCCCTGCCTAATCTCGCCCTCACAGAAGCTTCGTCCTCTCCCTACACTAATCAGAGCAGTGTGACGTGCGGCGCTACGTGACTCCAGCTTAAATAGATGCTGGGTCACATGCTGCACTTGGCCAATCACAGCCATGCCATTAGTAGGCATGGCTGTGATGGGTTCTTAAGGCAAGAAGTAAAACGCTAGCTGATTGGCTGCTGTGCAGCCCTTCAAAAAGCGGGAAGTAATCGCTGAACAACGAACCCGAACCCAAACTTTTTTGAAAATGTGTATACTATGTTCAAACTGTTCGCTCAACACTAATCATAGGTCCAAATCTGTACTAAGTGAAGAAGCAGACTCCTACTTTCCTCTATACACCCAGATGAATGGAAGGAAATCTCCATCATTTAGTGAGGAAATAAGTCATTATCCTTCCATCCCTGTTCAGAGAGACCTAGTCCAGTATTAGGAAAAAGGCGTGTGAATTTACCCTCTATCTCTACTGGAAAAGATGAAGAAAGGGACTCGCCTAATTCAGAACTAAGTGAGAAAATCGAACCGGGGGATTTTTTCCCTAGATGTCACTGCAACAGTCAAGAAAATGTTATAACTATTGTCCCAGAAAGACAATAGAGAACCGTCCTTGCTGGACTTCCTGTTCCTGAACCCACCGTATTTTCAGGAGACGTATTGATGTTCATAGAATGGAAGGCAAGTTTTGAAATGATCATTGAGCATCATTGCTTCAGTACAGTCGACAAGTTATTCTACCTTTAGAGATATGTTGGTGGAGAAACAAAGAAAGTCCTTGAAGATAACTTCTATAGAAAAGACGAAGCCTACAAGCAAGCTTTGGAAAAATTGAATGCAAGATATGGTCATCTGTCACGAGTTGGAGGTCCCGCAAAAGACCTCCGCGTCGTATCACAATAAACGAGATACAAAGGTACGGTCTAAATAGTGATTAATGTACAAATGGAAAACAATGTAGAAACATAAGCTCTACGTGCCGTCAATGCAGTGGGAGGAACCCCCACTGTGCCACTGTCTAGAAATACTCCAGAGGGGCGTGACTAAGCAACTCCTGGTGTTCACTAGGGCCCCAGATGGTAGGGATAGTCTTTGCCGCAGGAAGTTGCCAGGGTCCACTCTGGAGCGTGAACTAGACAGTGACCACAGGAGTGAGTGACAACTGGTACAAGAATGTACCGACGGTACAGAGCAACGTGACATACACAGGGAACACGAGCGGGAGTTCAGGCAAGGACACAGGAGTGGCAATGGACAGAGAAGGTCTTGCTCCACCAGTGGGAACTGCTTGGCCTTGCCCAAGCACTCTGCAGCAAGGAAGCTGCAAGAGCTTGCTGAACAGAGAACATGGACAGAGACGAATGCTCCCCCTCCGAGGAACGACAGACCCCCTTTCGGAGGAGACAGGAAACATAGCAAGGCAAGACATAACAGAACAGGCGAACTCAAAGCAGAGACACAGGAGAACGGACAACATAGCCAGAGACAACCAACAATGGACAACAGGCAGAGCAACAACAAGCAGTGTACAACAATGAACAAGTAGGGGAACCTACAGAGAACAGACAAACACGGATCCCATGGGTCAGCAGCATGGGAGACAGTACACACCAGGAGCAGGACAGGACAAACACACACCAGGAGAGCTGACCCAGAACTGAGGCAAAGTCAGCCATATATACAGGTTCCATGGGTGCAGCAAAGAGGCCACACCCATGGACCAGACAGAGAGGATAACTCCAGATACACACACAGGGGAGTTAACCCAAACAGAATCACAGACACACATGGGAGTTAACCCATACAATACCACATACAAAACACATTGGAACGAAGCTGCAGCGCGGAGCTACAGCACACGAATGAACGGAAGGTCACGGCTGGAAACAGCGGCCGTGACACTCCCACCCCTCAAAGCCCCCCCTCTCCTCCTAAACAGAAAGGGAAAGACATGGGGCAACAAACTGAAAGGAACAAGGCAAGGGAACGAGAATCTAAGGGGTGACGAGGTACATGAGCAGGAACACAAAAGACGACCGAAGCAAGCCCAAGCCCCTGAAAACCAGCCTGCACGGAGGATTTGCAGCCAGTACGCCAGGGGAAGATAGCTAGCAAATACGGCATACACGTCAGTGAACCGCACCATGATGTAACCTCCCCCTCCACTCTCCCTCCGGAGAATGACATGTCTGCCAAGAACTGATTGGTCAGACATGCAGACACCCCCTTCCGGGGGATCGGGACTGGGAATGGGAACCAAATACAAATACAAACTAAATCGAAGTCAAAGTGGTACTGAGGTACACAAGCAGAACAATACGACTACCGCAGCCAGCACGCAGCCCCTAGCAACCAGCCTACACGGAAAACGCAGCCAGTACGCCAAGGGTGATGCAGCCAGCCTGCACGGCAACACTAGTCGAGGTGAACTGTAAAGTGCAAAACCTCCCCCTCCACTCTCCCTCCGGAGAATGACATATCTGCCAAGCACTAATTGGACAGACATGCTGACACCCCCTTCCGGAGGCCCGAGCACGAAAGTAGATACCTGCGCCGAACACAGACAACACGGCCGTAGGCAGAGCTGCAAGCTAAAAAGGTAACACCGGACGTCGTCCCTGGCAACCAGCATACACGGAGGACACCGCAGCCAGTACACCAGGGCAACAAATCCGATACCTCAGCACAAAGAGGAGGGACACAAAAACGGAATGCACACACCCAGGACAAGCAGCAAACACGAACAAACTAAAATGGTGAGGCAAAAGAACAGAACCCTCTATCCGGACAGACAAACAACAAGCACAAGCACTCTGAAGGTAGGACTTGTTCATTCTGTCACGAGTTGGAGGTCCCGCGAAAGACCTCCGCGTCGTATCACAATAAACGAGATACAAAGGTACAGTCTAAATAGTGATTAATGTACAAATGGAAAACAATGGAGAAACATAAGCTCTACGTACCGTCAATGCAGTGGGAGGAACCCCCACTGTGCCACTGTCTAGTAATACTCCAGAGGGGCGTGACTAAGCAACTCCTGGTGTTCACTAGGGCCCCAGATGGTAGGGATAGGCTTTGCCGCAGGAAGTTGCCAGGGTCCACTCTGGAGCGTGAACTAGACAGTGACCACAGGAGCGAGTGACAACTGGTACAAGAATGTACCGACGGTACAGAGCAACATGACATACACAGGGAACACGAGCAGGAGTTCAGGCAAGGACACAGGAGTGGCAATGGACAGAGAAGGTCTTGCTCCACCAGTGGGAACTGCGTGGCCTTGCCCAAGCACTCTGCAGCAAGGAAGCTGCAAGAGCTTGCTGAACAGAGAACATGGACAGAGACGAATGCTCCCCCTCCGAGGAACGACAGACCCCCTTTCGGAGGAGACAGGAAACATAGCAAGGCAAGACATAACAGAACAGGCGAACTCAAAGCAGAGACACAGGAGAACGGACAACATAGCCAGAGACAACCAACAATGGACAACAGGCAGAGCAACAACAAGCAGTGTACAACAACAATGAACAAGTAGGGGAACCTACAGAGAACAGACAAACACGGATCCCATGGGTCAGCAGCATGGGAGACAGTACACACCAGGAGCAGGACAGGACAAACACACACCAGGAGAACTGACCCAGAACTGAGGCAAAGTCAGCCATATATACAGGTTCCATGGGTGCAGCAAAGAGGCCACACCCATGGACCAGACAGAGAGGATAACTCCAGATACACACACAGGGGAGTTAACCCAAACAGAATCACAGACACACATGGGAGTTAACCCATACAATACCACATACAAAACACATTGGAACGAAGCTGCAGCGAGGAGCTGCAGCACACGAATGAACGTAAGGTCACGGCTGGAAACAGCGGCCGTGACAGTCATCCTTTCTTAGTACAAAGAGCTTTTAGAGAGAAATTGAAAAACTGGTCTAAAATTGGTCCTAAAGAACACTTCAGACTCCAAGAGTATGGTGACTTTCTGCAAGCATGCAGCAATGCACATGTACGAGGAATAGAAGTACTAAACCACTATCTAGAAAATAACAGGATGCTAGCTAAGCTACCTGAAGAAGTGGCTTCTAGATGGAATTGCTATGTGACTGAACAGTTATATCTAAGTAAGGACTTCCCAAGTTTTAAAGAGTTCTCTGAGTTCGTCAATACAGAAGCACAGATAGCATGTCATCCAGTAACAGCATCTTACGTCTTAAAATCCCTAGAAAAAATGCCTGCAAGAGAGATAAGACGCGCAAGATCAACTAGCTTTGCAACCAACACAGCAGCTAAAGATCTAGACGCCTACGAGAGAAAGTTCAAAGTCACTACTGGGATCAGTAGAGAGACAGAACCGACAAATGTTCAGACTACCTTCAAGTGTATGTTTTGTGGAGAGAACCACTCCATACACAAGTGCCAACAATTGAAGGAGAAGTCCCCAGATGAAAAGTAAAGGTTTGTACTTGATAACCATCTGTGTTTTAGATGTCTAAGAAAAGGCCATGTTACTAAGGAGTGTAAGAAAAAGGCCACATGCAGCATTTGCAAAGGACGCCATCCTACACCACTACATAAATAACGTCCAAACGATAAATCCTCAATACCTAAAGATACTGAGGAAGAAAAGAAAGTATCGGAATTCTCTTGCAGAGTGAGAGAAGGAGAAATCAAAGGCACATCAATGGTTGTACCAGTGTGTTTTTCAAATCCTAAAAGGAGGAACAAGAAGGTATGCGACTATGCGCTACTGGATGCCCAGACTGACGTCACGTTCATTGATCAAGAAATCTGCAAGAAAATTAGACATCTTTTAGCTGCTGCTCGTATTCCGGTACCCACGTTGTGGAAAGCAACTCATCCGCCCACGCTTTCTATGTGGTTCGACAAGGTAGACTCACTATACCGATTAGAGGAACTCGCTTGCTGGGAATCGAAAACACACATAACCTTTGAACAGGTTTGGGCTCCCTGGGCGTCTTTTCGACATTTCTCTACTTGACTATATTATGCACTAGAAGCTGGTTCTGACTAACCCCCCCCCCTTCCCCTGCCTTCCCTCCCCTCCTACTGTTTCTGTCATCCACTACTGTATGCATATTATATTTAATAGCCGAACACGGCTCGGAGGTTCGTCCTCTTTGTTTTCCATAGACTTGAATATCACTGAAACGTATTGTTAATCTTTGATTGCTTCAGCTGTGACCACTTGCTGACTTCCTCTGAAATTGTGCGAAAATGTATACCACTATACTGTTTTTTTGGAAAAGTTACTTTATTATAAAATTAATAAAAAGAATTTGAAAAGAAAAGAAATCTGCAAGAAATTACAAGTGGCTACAGAACCAGTGAAGCTCAAACTCACCACGATGATGGGGAGAGACACATTAGTGAACAGTCAAAAAGTCAAAGGACTGAGAGTTAGAGGAATTCATTTAAACTGCATACTAAATCTACCTCCAGCTAATACAAAAGATGATATACCTCTAGATCGAGATCGCATACCTACCAGTGAAACAGCCAATAAGTGGGAGCACCTATCTGTCATATCTCATGAAATGTCCCCTCTGAAGGAGTTTAGTGTTGGACTGTTGATAGGTTACAATTGTCCTGAAGCTTTGGTACCATGAAAGGAAATCACAGGAGGAAAGGGTGAACCTTACACAGTTCAAACTGATCTAGGATGGGGTGTTGTTTGAGGAAAATGGCAGATTGCAAGCTCAAGACAGGTGAGAGGATTGTGTCATCGAATATCTGTCCAAGAGTTACCAACTGAAAGTCCAGCGAAAGTAATCAAGATCCTTGAATGCGACTTTGCAGACATAAGTTGTAAAGAACAGAGTGCATCCCAAGAAGACATAAAGTTTGCACACACTCTAGAAGAAAGTATTCAACAGAATCAACAAGGTCATTTTGAAATGCCCTTACCTTTTAGAGAACAACCTCATCTGCCAAATAACAAAAATCTTGCCCTAGCAAGATTGAAATGTTTGAAGAAAAAGATGGGAAGAGATCCCAAATTCAAGCGGGATTATTTGAAATTCATGTGAGGCATCCTTGAAGAAGGGCATGCAGAGAAAGTTATTAACCAACCTAAAGAAGGAGAAGTGTGGTACATCCCACATCAAGGTGTTTACCACTCAAAGAAACCAGATAAGATTAGAGTAGTATTTGATTGCTCAGCAAAGTACGATGGTGTTGCATTGAATGATCATCTACTAAAAGGACCAGATCTTACAAACTCTCTGCCTGGAGTACTCTGTAGATTCAGAAAGTATCCCATAGCAGTCATGTGTGACATTGAAAAGATGTTCCACCAGTTTTATGTGAAGAATGAAGATAGAGACTTCCCGAGGTTCACTTGTTTGGAGCAGCATCATCTCCAAGTTGCGCCAAATATGGTATGAAGTACCTGGCCAATCAGAATGAAAAGGATTGCCCATCAGCAGCAATTTTCTTGAGAAAAACTTTTATGTAGATGATGGTCTTATAAGTCTAGAGTCCACAGAATCTGCAATCAAACTAGTGAATGAAAGCCATGAGTTGTGCGCAAGAGGAAACCTGCACCTTCATAAATTAATCTCAAAGAGGTACTGGAATCCATCAATGACTCTGAACGTGCATCAACAATGAAGAATGTAGATCTCAATTATGATCATCTTCCAGTTCAGAACATTCTTGGATTGGGATGGAATGTAGAGAATGACAAGTTCTTTTTTGAAGTATCTATTGAAGAGAAAGTTGCCACTAGACGTACCATTCTTTCTGCAGTGGCTTCTATATATGATCCATTGAAATTCTTTGCCCCAGTGATCCTCAAAGCAAGATAAATACTACAAGAATTATGCAGACAGAAATTAGGATGGGATAAACCCATATCTGAAAATTTGAGGCCAAGGTGGGAGAGTTGGATCAGAGACTTGCAAAATTTGAGAGAAGTTCGGATACCCAGATGTTTTCTACCTCGTGATTTGGAAAAGTACAAGAAAATAGAACTTCATCACTTTTCAGATGCCAGTAGTTATGGTTATGGTCAGTACTCCTACATCAGAGTAGTGTTGAGCGCGAATATTCGAAAAGTGAATTTTTTTAGCGAATATCGGCACTTCGCTAATTCGCGAATATTTCGAATATAGCGCTATAAATTCGCTATTTCGAATATTCGTTTTTTTTTTTGTTTTTTTTTAGTTATATTTTTTTCTTTCCCACTTCCCAAAAGTAGTTCTTACCTGTCCTGAGGATTCCTGGCTTCCTGGCTGCTCCAGTCAGTGCCCGTTGCCGCTTCTGCCGACTTCCGTGCTCATGGAGCGTCCCCATCCATGGGAAAATCTCCATATACTAAAATGTACTGTCGGATTTGAGGAATTACGTTGAAATCGCAATGCGATTAATTCAAGTTATATTAATCGCATTGCGATTACAACTTAGCACTGCTATCTTACATAGGCTAGAATTAACGAATATGGAATATAGCATTAGCTATGCACTAGCAGTGCTAAGTTGAAATCGCAATGCGAATACTTTAAGTTAAATTAATCGCATTGCGATTTCAACTTAGCACTGCTGCTATATTCTATATTCGTTAACTTCGTTAATTCTAGCAAGCTGACCCATTATAAACCCAGCTCTAAGTTGAAATCGCAATGCGATTAATATAACTTGAATTAATCGCATTGCGATTTCAACGTAATTCCTCAAATCCGACAGTACATTTTAGTATATGGAGACTTTCCATGGTGATGGGGACGCTCCATGAGCACAGAAGTTATGGTTGGCTTGGTAGAATTAGCGAGGATGACGAATATGACGAATGTATTCGTTATATTCCTCAAAACGAAGATAACGAAGTATTCTACATCTTCGTTTTAGCTACCTATTCGTCAACTTCGCTAATTCTAGCAATCAAATAGGAAGGTTGACTTACCAGACAGCTGTGTTAAATTCGCTATGCGATTTTTTTTTTTTTTTTTTAATAAATAGAATACTTATAATAATTTTATCAAGTAATATAATTATTGTATTAAAAAAAAATCGCATAGCGATTTTAACACAGCTGTCTGGTAAGTCAACCTTCCTATTTGATTGCTAGAATTAGCGAAGTTGACGAATAGGTAGCTAAAACGAAGATGTAGAATACTTCGTTATCTTCGTTTTGAGGAATATGACGAATACATTCGTCATATTCGTCATCCTCGCTAATTCTAGATATGAAACCAATAGGAAAGTAGCCTTAAGTACAAATCGCAATATGCGATTATTTAAATCGCATGTTAATCGCGATAACTAGAAAAAATGACGAATATTCGATTTCGACGAATATGAAACGAATATTCATTCGAATATTCGCGAATTTCGTCGAAATCGAATATGGCACCTGCCGCTCATTACTACATCAGAGTGATAGGAGAAGAGAAGATAAACTGTGCCCTTGTTATGATAAAGGCCAGAGTTCCTCCTACTAGTATTCAGACAATACCAAGACTTGAACTGACAGCAGCTGTTGTTTCAGCACCAGTAAGCAAGTTTCTGAGAGAGGAATTGGAGTTAAAATTAGATGAAGAATATTTTTGGACAGACTCACAAGTTGTCCTAGGATACATAAACAACGAAGCCCGAAGATTCCATGTCTTTGTCGCCAACAGAGTTCAGAAAATTCAGGAAATAATAAATACGGAACGTTGGCATCACATTGACACAACATATAACCCAGCAGATCATGCTTCAAGAGGCCTGAATGTAACAGAATTGAAGAATTCAAACTAGTTCACCATTCCAGAGTTCCTTCGGGAAAAGGAAATCATACCCATTAAAGCTCATACCGAATTGTCTATGGGTGATATCCAGAAGTAAAGGTTGTTCAAACATTGGGCACTGCTGCCAAGTGTCAAGATTACATACTTGAAAGACTAGCCAGATGTTCAAAATGGAATACAGAGAAACCAATATAATGTCCCAATAGTTCAAGCAACCCACACATGCAAATACAAACAAAACCAATAGAGTTGTATGGGTCATATCATAACAATAACTCTAGACAAGGGTTATCTGTGATAATTAGTGTTGAGCGAACAGTTCGAGCATAGTTCGGGTTCGTACCGAATTTTGGGGTGTCCGGGACATGGACCCGAACCCGAACATTTTACCTCCCGCTTTCTGAAGGGCTGCATAGCATCCAATCAGCTAGCGTTTTACTTCTTGCCCTAAGAGCCCATCACAGCCATGCCTACTAATGGCATGGCTGTGATTGGCCAAGTGCAGCATGTGACCCAGCCTCTATTTAAGCTGGAGTCACGTAGCGCCGCACGTCACACTGCTCTGATTAGTGTAGGGAGAGGACGCAGCTTCTGTGAGGGCGAGATTAGGCAGGGAAAAGTCATCAACAGCACCTAATGAACTGATCGATCTACAGCTGTGAATGATTGAACTTCTGCTAGTTACTTGCTCACTGGTTTTTAGGCTGCACAGAGCGTTTTTCTGTCACTTATTTTCTGGGGTGATCGGCGGCCATTTTGTGACTTTTGGTGCACCAGAACAAGCTGCTACCAAGTCCATCAATCCATCAATACAATTTTTTTTTTTTGCTATATCCTACATCAGGGGCTTGGCTGTGCTAATTGTCACCCCTAGAAACTCAGGATAGCAATTTCAATATTTTATTAAGGGGCTAAATACAATTGCCCAAATACCAATCCTCTAAATCTGGTGTTCGAGCTTTGGCTTGCCAAGTATAATACTGTCTGCTGTCTGGCAAAGGATAGATTATTTTCTGTGGTGAAATTCAATTGCCAAAATAGCAATACCATAAATACCATAAATCAGCCAAGATTCATAGTGTCCGGCAAAGGATATCTTTTGTTCTGGGGTGAAATTCAATTGCCAAAATAGCAATACCCTGAATCTGGTGTACCAGCTGTTCCAGGCCAAGTTTCATAGTGTCCGCAAAAACATATATTTTGTTGTGGGTTGAAATTCAATTGCCAAAATGGCAATACCCTAAATCTGGTGTCCCAGCTGTTGCAGGCCAAGTTTCATAGTGTCCGCAAAAACATATATTTTGTTCTGGGGTGAAATTCAATTACCAAAATAGCAATACCATAAATCAGTGGTTTCAGCTGTGGCTGGCCAAGTTTCATAGTGTCCGCAAACACATATATTTTGTTCTGGGGTGAAATTCAATTGCCAAAATAGCAATACCATAAATACCATAAATCAGCCAAGATTCATAGTGTCCGGCAAAAACATATATTTTGTTCTGGGGTGAAATTCAATTGCCAAAATAGCAATACCATAAATCAGTGGTTTCAGCTGTGGCTGGTGTGGTAAGGTGCAAGGTGTCATATGTGATGGCAGGTACGTGTCACCGAGGTTGCTGGCCTCGGTGAGGTGAGAGCCGGGTTTTTGTCTGCAGCAGCTAGTGCTGTTTTGTCTTTGTTAAATAGCATGGCTGCAAAGCCGATCCGGGCCGGCTCTTACTGGGAGCAGCTAAAGAGTAGGGTGGGTGGCTGCTCCCCACGGTCCAGTCCATGTTTTGGGCTGGATATAAAACGCAGCCAGCAGCTGTGTCTGGGGGTGTGTGATTATCCTGGAGCTGCTAACAGGGCTGGGAGTTCTCTGTCCTGGAGGGAAGAGCTCAGTAAGGAGGTGTTGTGTTCCTGGCTACCTGAAGCTGGATTCTCCTGCGGCTGGGCCGACAGCGTGGTGCGAACCTGCACCTACACCTCCCAGGTGACTGAACCTGTGTTGGACTGTTTTTGTTTGGCTACGTTATTTCCGTTGTGTGTGAACTGTCACCAAGAGACTGTTTTTCGTTTTGTGTGCAAGTGTGAATAAAACACTGTTTGTTGCACAATCTGGACTCCTTGTTTTGCCTCTAAACTGCACCCGCACCGCTGTCTACCAGAGCGACTCCCCACACTGGCAAAATACAATAGTGTCTGACAAAACATATATTTTGTTCTGGGGTGTAATTCACTTGCCAAAATAGCAATACCCAGAATCTGGTGTCCCAGCAGTTGCAGGCCAGGATTCATAGTGTCCGCCAAAACATATATTTTGTTCTGGGGTGAAATTCAATTGCCAAAATAGAAATACCATAAATCAGTGGGTTCAGCTGTGGCTGGCAAAATAGAATAGTGTCTGCCAAAACATATATTTTGCTCTGGGGTGTAATTCACTTGCCAAAATAGCAATACCCAGAATCTGGTGTCCCAGCAGTTGCAGGCCAGGATTCATAGTGTCCGCCAAAACATATATTTTGTTCTGGGGTGAAATTCAATTGCCAAAATAGCAATACCCTGAATCTGGTGTTCGAGGTGTTGCGGGTACTGGAACCTGAGGTAGTTGGTTCACTAGGACGTGTGGTTTTCTGCCACAGCCACACGTCCTAGTGAACCAACTACCTCAGGTTCCAGTACCCGCCAGAATTTACAGCGATATTTGGTGGGGCCCAATGCCGTTCTAAGGATGGTAAGGCCCGAGCAGGTACAGGCGCTAGTCAATTGGGTGGCCGACAGTGGATCCAGCATGTTCACAACATTATCTCCCACCCAGTCTTCTGCAGAAAGCGCACAGGTGGCACCTGAAAACCAAGCCCATCAGTCTGTCACATCACCCCCATGCATATCAGGGAAACTGTCAGAGCCTCAAGTTATGCAGCAGTCTCTTATGCTGTTTGAAGACTCTGCTGGCAGGGTTTCCCAAGGGAATCCACCTAGCCCTTCCCCAGTGGTGGAAGACATAGAATGCACTGATGCACAACCACTGATGTTTCCTGATGATGAGGACATGGGAATACCACCTCATCGGAGACCGCACGTCCCTGATGATGACGAAACACAGGTGGCAACTGCTGCGTCTTTCTGCAGTGTGCAGACCGAACAGGAGGTCAGGGAGGAAGACTGTGTGGAAGACAATGCAGGGGACGATGAGGTCCTAGACCCTACATGGAATGAAGGTCGTGCCACTGACTTTCATAGTTCAGAGGAAGAGGCAGTGGTGAGACCGAGCCAACAGCGTAGCAAAAGAGAGAGCAGGGGGCAAAAGCAGAACAGCCGCCTCCAAAAGAGTTCGCCTGCTACTGGCCACCGCCACCAGGGACCGAGCACCCCAAAGGCAGCTTCAAGGAGTTCCCTGGCATGGCACTTCTTTAAACAATGTGCTGACGACAAGACCCGAGTGGTTTGCACGCTGTGCAATCAGAGCCTGAAGCGAGGCATTAACGTTCTGAACCTTAGCACAACCTGCATGACCAGGCATCTACATGCAAAGCATGAACTGCAGTGGAGTAAACACCTTAAAAGCAAGGAACTCACTCTGGCTCCCCCTGCTCCCTCTTCTGCTGCTGCCTCGGCCTCATCCTCCGCCTCAGGAGGAATGTTGGAACCTGCCGCCCACCAAACAGAGGATGTGCCACCGACAACACCACCTGCGTCACCAAGCATCTCCACCATGTCACACGGCAGCGTTCAGCTCTCTATCTCACAAACCTTGGAGAGAAAGCGTAAATTCCCACCTAGCCACCCTCGAGCCCTGGGCATAAATGCCAGCATTTCTAAACTACTGGCCTTTGAAATGTTGTCATTCAGGCTGGTGGACACAGACAGCTTCAAACAGCTGATATCCATGGCTGTCCCATAGTATGTTTTTCCCAGCCGCCACTACTTCTCCAAGACAGCCGTGCCTTCCCTGCACAACCAAGTATCCGATAAAATCAAGTGTGCACTGAGCAACGCCATCTGTGGCAAGGTCCACCTAACCACAGATACGTGGACCCTAACTGCACACTGGGTAAATGTAGTGGCGGCTGGGCCGCAGGCGGAGAGTTCCTTGGCGCACGTCCTTCCGCCGCCAAGGATCGCAGGGCATCATTCTTTGCCTCCTGTAGCCTCCTCCTCCTATTTGGCTTCCTCCTCCTCTGCTTCCACCAGCTCATCCAGTCAGCCACATACCTTCACCACCAACTTCAGCACAGCCCGGGATAAACGTCAGCAGGCCATTCTGAAACTCATATGTTTGGGGGACAGGCCCCACACCGCGCAGGAGTTGTGGCGGGGTATTGAACAACAGACCGACGAGTGGTTTCTGCCGGTGGGCCTCAAGCCCGGCCTGGTGGTGTGCGATAATGGGCGAAATCTCATCGCAGCTCTGGGACTAGCCGGATAGACGCACATCCCTTGCCTGGCGCATGTGTTGAATTTGGTGGTGTAGAAGTTCATTCACAACTACCCCAACATGTCAGAGCTGCTGCATAAAGTGCGGGCCGTCTGTGCGCACTTCCGGCGTTCACATCCTGCCGCTGCTCGCCTGTCTGCGCTACAGCGTAACTTCGACCTTCCTGCTTACCGCCTCATATGCGACGTGCCCACCAGGTGGAACTCCACCTTGCACATGCTGGAGAGACTGTGCGAGCAGCAGCAGGCCATAGTGGAGTTTCAGCTGCAGCACGCACGGGTGAGTCGCAGTGCAGAACAGCACCACTTGACCACCAATGATTGGGCCTCCATGCGAGACCTGTGTGCCCTGTTGCGCTGTTTCGAGTACTACACCAACATGGCCAGTGGCGATGACATCGTTATCAGCGTTACAATACCACTTCTATATCTCCTTGAGAAAATGCTTAGGGCGATGATTGAAGAGGAGGTGGCCCAGGAGGAGGATGAGGGGTCATTTTTACCACTTTCAGGCCAGTCTGTTAGAAGTGGGTCAGAGGGAGGATTTTTGCAACAGCAGAGGCCAGGTACAAATGTGGCCAGCCAGGGCCCACTACTGGAGGACGAGGAGGATGAGGAGGAGGTGGAGGAGGATGAGGATGAAGCAGGTTCACAACAGGGTGGCACCTGACACAGCTCAGGCCCATCACTGGTGCGTGGCTGGGGGGATATGGAGGACGATGACGATACGCCTCCCACAGAGGACAGCTTGACCTTACCTCTGGGGAGCCTGGCACACATGAGCGACTACATGCTGCCGTGCCTGCGCAACGACAGCAGAGTTGCCCACATTTTAACGTGTGCGGACTACTGGGTTGCCACCCTGCTGGATCCCCGGTACAAAGACAATGTGCCCACCTTACTTCCTGCCCTGGAGCGTAATAGGAAGATGCGCGAGTACAAGCGCACGCTGGTATACACGCTCCTGAGAGCATTCCCAAATGTCACAGGGGAACAGGTGGAAGCCCAAGGCGAAGGCAGAGGAGCAAGAGGTCGCCAACGCAGCTGTGTCACGGCCAGCTCCTCTGAGGGCAGGGTTAGCATGGCAGAAATGTGGAAAAGTTTTGTCTCCACGCCACAGCTAACTGGACCACCACCTGATACGGAACGTGTTAGCAGGAGGCAGCATTTCACTAACATGGTTGAACAGTACGTCTGCACACCCCTCCATGTACTGACTGATGGTTTGGCCCCATTCAACTTCTGGGTCTCCAAATTGTCCACGTGGCCAGAGTTAGCATTTTATGCCTTGGAGGTGCTGGCCTGCCCAGCGGCCAGTGTTTTGTCTGAACGTGTATTCAGCACGGCAGGGGGCGTCATTACTGACAAATGCAGCCACCTGTCCACAGCCAACGTGGACAAGCTGACGTTCATAAAAATGAACCAGGCATGGATCCCACAGGACCTGTGCCTCCCTTGTGCAAAATAGACATTTATAACTGCCTCCATCTCAACCATGTATTCTTGTACTCCGGGGCACTTCTTTATTGAATCCTCATTTTTTTAAGTTTACCATGATCTTGCGGTGCAACCCAAAGTTGAATTAACCTCTCCTCTGTCTGGGTTGTGGGGCCGAAATAACTGAAAGTGGCCTTCTCCAGTGGTGGGTGAAATGACGCATGATTCCTTGCTGTGGGACCTCTCTCCTCTGTCTGGGTGCTGGGCCGAAATAACTGAAAGTGGCCTTCTCCATAGGTGGGTGATATGACGCATGATTCCTTGCTGTGGGACCTCTCTCCTCTGTCTGGGTGCTGGGTCGAAATAACTGAAAGTGGCCTTTTCCAGTGGTGGGTGATATGACGCATGATTCCTTGCTGTGGGACCTCTCTCATCTGTCTGGGTGCTGGGTCCGAAATAACTGAAAGTGGCCTTCTCCAGTGGTGGGTGATATGACGCCTTATTCCTTGCTGTGGGACCTCTCTCCTCTGTCTGGGTGCTGGGCCGAAATAACTGAAAGTGGCCTTCTCCATAGGTGGGTGATATGACGCATGATTCCTTGCTGTGGGACCTCTCTCCTCTGTCTGGGTGCTGGGCCGAAATAACTGAAAGTGGCCTTCTCCAGTGGTGGGTGATATGACGCATGATTCCTTGCTGTGGGACCTCTCTTCTCTGTCTGGGTGCTGGGTCCGAAATAACTGAAAGTGGCCTTCTCTAGTGGTGGGTGAAATGACGCATGATTCCTTGCTTTGTGACCTCTCTCCTCTATCTGGGTGCTGGGCCGAAATAACTGAAAGTGGCCTTCTTAAGTGGTGGGTGATATGACGCATGATTCCTTGCTGTGGGACCTCTCTCCTCTGTCTGGGTGCTGGGGCCAAAATAACTGAAAGTGGCCTTCTCCAGTGTTGGGTGATATGACGCATGATTCCTTGCAGTGGGACCTCTCTCCAATTGATATTGGTTAAATTTTATTTATTTTATTTTAATTCATTTCCCTATCCACATTTGTTTGCAGGGGATTTACTTACATTTTGCTGCCTTTGACAGCCCTCTAGCCCGTTCCTGGACTATTTTACAGCCTTTTTAGTGCCTAAAAGTTCGGGTCCCCATTGACTTCAATTGGGTTCGGGATAAAGTTCGGGTCGAGTTCGGATCCGGAACCCGAACATTAACACTGAAGAGGACAGTTTTCTGCTACAGAGGGATCTGGATAGATTGGGGGCTTGGGCAGAGAAATGGCAGATGAGGTTTAACACTGACAAATGTAAAGTTATGCACATGGGAAGGAATAATGCAAGTCACCAGTACATACTAAATGGTAAAAACACTCAGTAACACTGACATCGAAAAGGATCTAGGAATTTTAATAAATAACAAACTAAGCTGTAAAAACCAGTGTCAGGCAGCTGCTGCTAAGGCCAATAAGATAATGGGTTGCATCAAAAGGGGCATAGATGCCCGTGATGAAAATATAGTCTTACCACTTTATGAATCACTAGTCAGACCACACATGGAGTACTGTGTACAGTTCTGGGCTTCTGTGAACAAGGCAGACATAGCAGAGCTAGAGAGGGTTCAGAGGAGGGCAACTAAAGTAATAACTGGAATGGGGCAACTACAGTACCCTGAAAGGGTATCAAAATTAGGGTTATTCACTTTAGAAAAAAGACGACTGAGGGGAGATCTAATAACTATGTATAAATATATCAGGGGTCAGTACAGAGATCTCTCCCATCATCTGTTTATCCCCAGGACTGTGACTGTGATGAGGGGACATCCTCTGCGTCTAGAGGAAAGAAGGTTTGTACACATATATAGAAAAGGGTTCTAGAGATAGGTCGTTGATCCAGGGAGTTGTTCTGACTGCCTGATTGGAGTCGGGAAGGAATTTTTTCCCCTTAAGTGGGGAAAATTGGCTCTACCTCACAGGGGTTTTTTGCCTTCCTCTGGATCAACTTGCAGGAAACAGGTCGAACTGGATGGACAAATGTCTTTTTTCCGCCTAATATACTATGTTACTATGTTACCTCAGCCCCCTAGCTTAAACACCATTAATGACCAGGCCACTTTTTACAATTCTGCGCTACACTACTTTCACCGTTTATTGCTCGGTCATGCAACTTACCACCCAAATGAATTTTACCTCCTTTTCTTCTCACTAATAGAGCTTTCATTTGGTGGTATTTCATTTCTGCTGAAATTTTTACTTTTTTTGCTATTAATCAAAAATTACCGAAATTTTTGCAAAAAAATGACATTTTTCACTTTCTGTTATAATTATTTTTTTTTTAACTACATTTCTATATAAATTTTTCTCTAACTTTATTGTTCTACATGTCTTTGATAAAAAAAAATCCAATAAGTGTATATTTATTGGTTTGGGTAAAAGTTATAGCGTTTACAAACTATGGTGCAAAAAAGTGAATTTCACAATTTTGAAGCAGCTCTGACTAAATACCCCCAAAATGACACCATTTTAGAAAGAAGACACCCCAAAGTATTCGCGGAGGGGCATGGTGAGTTCATGTATCATTTCATTTTTTTCTCGCAATTTTTTTTTCGCAATTTAGCGGAAAATGACACTTTCTGAGAAAAAAAATAATAATAAAGTTTCCATTTCTGCTAACTTCTGGCAAAAAAAAAAAAAATCTCCCACAGACTCACTATGCCCCTCAGTGAATACCTTGGGGTGTCTACTTTCCGAAATAGGGTCATTTGTGGGGTTTGTTTACTGTTCTGGCATTTTGGGCAGGGCTAAATTGTGAGCATCCCTTTAAAACCTAAAGGTACACGTTGGAATTTGGGCCCCTTTGCGCACCCAGGCTGAAAAAAGTGTCACTCAGGTGGTATCGCCATACAACTTTGTATAAAATTTTATAAAAAGTTGTCATTTACAAAGATATTTCTCACACCCAGCATGGGTATATGTAAAAAATACACCCAAAAACACATTGCCCTACTTCTCCTGAGTACGGCGATACCACATGTGTGACTGCAGTATAACTGCCGAGCCGCGCGCCACTGTGAACGCGCGTTCACAGCAAATCTCGCGTCTCGCGAGATGACGCACGGATGCGTCCAGCCAGAGCAACAGGCCTAAACTACTGGCCTTTGAAATGCTGTCATTCAGGCAGGTGGACACGGACAGCTTCAAACAGGTGATGGAGGTGGCTGTCCCAAGCGTCTCCACTATTTCACACAGCAGCGTTCAGCTCTCCATCTCTCAAACCTTTGAGAGGAAGCGCAAATTCCCACCTAGTCACCCTCGAGCCCTTGGCCTGAATGCCAGCATTTCTAAACTACTGGCCTTTGAAATGCTGTCATTCCGGCTGGTGGACACAGACAGCTTCAAACAGCTGATGGCCATGGCTGTCCCACAGTATGTGGTTCCCAGCCGCCACTGCTTCTCCAAGAGAGCCGTACCTTCCCTGCACAGCTAAGTATCGGATAAAATCAAGTGTGCACTGCGCAACGCCATCTGTGGCAAGGTCCACCTAACCACAGATACGTGGACCAGTAAGCAAGGCCAGGGACGCTATATCTCTCTAACTGCACACTGGGTAAATGTAGTGGCGGCTGGGCCCCAGGCGGAGAGCTGTTTGCCTCATGTTTCCTCCTCCTCCTCCTCTTCTTCCACCTGCTCATCCGGTCAGCCACAGACCTTCTCCACCAACTTCAGCACAGCCAGGGGTAAACATCAGCAGGCCGTTCTGAAACTCATGTGTTTGGGGGACAGGCCCCACACCGCGCAGGAGTTGTGGCGGGATATAGAACAACAGACTGGCGTTCTCATCCTGCCGCTGCTTGCCTGTCTGCGCTACAGCATAACTTTCGCCTTCCTGCTCGCAGCCTCATATGCGACGTGCCCACCAGGGGGAACTCCTCCTTGCACGTGCTGGACAGACTGTGCGAGCAGCAGCAGGCCATAGTGGAGTTTCAGCTGCAGCACGCACGGGTGAGTCGCACTGAGGAACAGCACCACTTCACCACCAATGACTGGGCCTCCATGCGAGACCTGTGTGCCCTGTTGAGCTGTTTCAAGTACTCCATCAACATGGCCAGTGGCGATGACGCTGTTATCAGCTTTACAATACCACTTCTATGTCTCCTTGAGAAAACACTGAGGGCGATGATGGAAAAGGATGTAGCCCAGGAGGAGGAGGAGGAGGAAGAGGGGTAATTTCTAACACTTTCAGGCCAGTCTTTTAGAAGTGGCTCAGAGGGAGGTTTTTTGCAACAGCAGAGACCAGGTACAAATTTGGCCAGCTGGGGCCCACTACTGGAGGACGAGGAGGATGCAGAGGAGGATGAGGATGGAGCATGTCCACAGCGGGGTGGCACCCAATGCAGTTCGGACCCATTACTGGTGCGTGGCTGGGGGGAAAAGGAGGACCATGACGATACGCCTCCCACAGAGGACAGCTTGTCCTTACCTCTGGGCAGCCTGGCACACATGAGCGACTACATGCTGCAGTGCATGCACATTGACAGCAGAGTTGCCCACATTTAACGTGTGCTGACTACTGGGTGGCCACCCTGCTGGATCCCCGGTACAAAAACAACGTGCCCAGCTTAATTCCCGCACTGGAGTGTGATCGGAAGATGCGCCTCAGAGAGCATTCCCAAATTACATGGGGGGACAAGTGGAATCACAAGGCGAAGGCAAAGGAGGAGCAAGAGGTCGCCAACGCAGCTGTGTCAGCGCCAGCACCTCAGAAGGCAGGGTTAGCATGGACAACATGTTCAACAACTTTGTCACCTCGCCGCAACAACCAGCCCCAACTGCTGATATAGAGCGTGTTAGCAGGAGGCAGCATTTGAACAACATGGTCGAACAGTACGTGTGCACATGCCTACACTTACTGACTGATGGTCCTGCCCCATTCAACTTCTGGGTCTCCAAATTATCCACATGGCCAGAGCTTGCCCTGTATGCCTTGGAGGTGCTGGCCTGCCCTGCAGTCAGTGTACTCTCTGAGCGTGTATTTAGCACGGCAGGAGACGTCAATACAGGCAGACGCTGCCGCCTGTCCACAGCCAACGTGGACAAGCTCACGTTCATTAAAATGAACCATGCCTGGATCCCACAAGACTTGTCTGTACCTTGTGCAGAATAGACAGTTCTAACTGACTCAAACATCCATCCATGTACTCAAGTGCACTTATTCCTTCTTTTTTTTTTTATATGTCCCAATATTTTGGGGGATACCCCTATGTAAAAATGCAAAATAACAGACATCTGTGTTGGTTGTGTATTCCTCCTTTGCAGCTGCTTCCACCTAGTCCGCCACGTGAGTCTACACCGCCACATCCATCCATTCACCGCCTCCTCAACCTCTTCCTCCTACATCATTCCTATTTTCTTTTTAAGGTCTTTAAGGTCTTTTATGTTTTTTTTATTCATTTCCCTATCCACATTTGTTTGCAGAGCGTTTGCCATGCTCTTAAGCACATTTTGCTGCCTTTTGCAGCCCTCTAGCTCTTTCCAGGGCTATTTTAGTGGCCAAAAGTTTGGGTCCCCATTGACTGCCGAACCTGCTGAACCCAAACATCCAAGTGTTCACTCAACTCTAATCACCGATGCCCAACCACTTATGTTTCAGGATGAGGACATGTGAAGATCACCGCAGCACGTCTCTTATGATGACGAAACACAGATGCCAACTGCTGTGGCTTTCTGCAGTGTGCAGACCGACAAGGAGGGCAGGGATGAAGAGTGGGTGGAAGATGATATGGAGGATGATGAGGTCCTAGACCCCACATGGATTCAAGGTCATGCGAGTGACGTGTGCACTTCGGAGGAAGAGGTGGTGGTCGCACAGAGCCACCAGCACAGCAAAAGAGGGATCAGGGTGCAAAAGCAGAGTAGCCGTCCCCTAGACAGTATGCCTGCTACTGCCCACCACACCCAGGAACCGAGCACACCAAAGCCAGCTCCAAGGAGATCCTTGGCGTGGCAGTTCTTCAAACAATGTGCTGACGACAAGACACTATTGTTTTGCACGCTGTTCCATTAGAGCCTGAAGCCAGGCATAAATGTTCTAAACCTGAGCACAACCTGCATGACCAGGCATCTACATGCAAAGCACGAGCTGCAGTGGAGTACACACCTCCAACGCCAAGAAAGGTCTCAGGCTCCTCCTGCCCCCTCTTCTGCTGCAGTCTCGGCCTCTTCCGCCACCTCTGGAGTGACAGTGGCATCTGTCACCCCGCAAACAGGCGATGTGGCAGCAACACCACCACCTCCATCACCAATCATCTCCACAATGTCCCATGGAAGCGTTCAGCTGTCCATCTCCCAAACACTCGAGAGAAAGAGGAAGTACCTCCCTACCCACCTGTGATCTCTGGTCCTAAATGCCAGCATTTCAAAAATCCTGGCCTTTGAAATGCTGTCATTCCGTCTGGTGGAGACGGACACTCTTAAAAACCTTATGGTGGTTGCTGTCCCACAGTATGTGGTTCCCAACTGCCACTACTTTTCTAGGTGCGCCATCACTTCCCTGCACAACCAAGTGGCGGGAAAAATCAGGTGCGTACTGTGCAACACCATCTGTGGCAAGGTGCACATAACAACCGATACGTGGACCGGTAAGCACGGTCAGGGACGTTATATCTCCCTAACAGCACATTGGGTAAATGCAGTGGCGGCTAGGCCTGAGGCAGATAGCAGTTTGGCACATGTCCTTCCGCCACCGAGGATTGCAGGGCATTTCTTTTTGCCTCCTGCTGCCTCCTCCTCCTACTCCGCTTCCTTCTCTATCACCTCGTCATCCACTCAGCGTAGCACCTTCACCAGCAACTTTAGCACAGCCAGGGAGAAACGACAGCAGGTTGTTTTGAAACTTATCTGTTTGGGGGGAAAAACCCACACTGCGCTGATGCTGTGCACAGGCAAGGAACAACAGACCAATGAGTGGTTGGTGCCACTGAGCCTCAAGCACCGCCTTGCACTTGTAAATCGTTTTTTTAGGACAAATATCATTTTTTTTAACACTGTCCCTAATGTCTGCAGACGTCTCTATCTGCACTAAGTACACTAGTAAATGTCAGAATCTAAGATGGCTGCCGCTATTTATAGGGCTGTGACATAGGGCTGGCTGGCTGCTGATTGGCTTCATGCATTACATTATGCATTCCCAGAGTTCCTTTCTCCATGTCCTCACACGTGCAGCAGCCATGTTAGGAAAAAATGTGATTCGTTACCACGAGTCACAAGGAAATTCGGATTCGGTTTGAATCTAATTTTTCCTGAAATTCATATCGAATTCCACTTTGTCAGCTTCGATTCGCTGACAAATACTTTTTTTATTTATTTAAATTTTACACAATAAAGCATTTTTTAAACAAAAAAATCATGTTTTAGTGTCTCTGTATTCTGAGAGCCATAGTTTTTTTTATTTTTTGGGCGATTGTCTAATTTAGGGTCTTTCCTTTTTTTGCGGGATGAGATGACGGTTTGATTGGTACGATTTTGTGGTGTGTATGACTTTTTGATCGATTGGTATTACACTTTTTGTGATGTAAGGTGACAAAAAATTGCTTTTTTGACACCGTTTTAATTTTATTTATTTTTTAAAGCATTTTTTAAACAAAAAAATCATGTTTTTGCCTGATTGTTTTATGTAGGGGCTCATTTTTTGCAGGAAGAGGTGATGGTTTGATTGGTATTATTTTGGGGGCAAATGCCTTTTTGATCGCTTGGTGTTGCACTTTTTGTGATGTAAGGTGCAAAAAAAATGATTGTTTTAGCACAGTTTTTTTTTTCTACGGCGTTCAGGTGAGGGGTTGGATCATGTGATATTTTTATAGAGCCGGTCGTTACGGGAGCTGCAATATCCAATGTGTCTGGTTTTATTTATTTTTTTTATTTTTTTTTACAATTTTATGTGTTTTATTTTGGGAAATTTATTTATTTAGGACAGCCTGACACATGCACTGTATTGAACAGACTCCAGTGTGGCTTGCTCTGCTCAGTACAGATTTTAACAAAACAAATAGGCCAATGCAAGAAAGTGAACCAGCATTTTGCACGGGGACTCTATCACCAGTTTATGTTACCCGCAGATAGGGCAGCATATGGTAAGATATTCCCTGTAGCCTGTATACACTGATGCACACTGTACATAATTTAAAATAAGATATTCCAGCACTTATTGGGAAGTATTATATATCTTAGTATATAATACTTTAGGTATTATATACCTTAGAAAAATTGCTAAAGTTTTTTTACAAAAAAATACAGACCTAATTGGACATCCCTGCCTGCGACCAAACTATACACTGCTGTTAAACTTAATTATGCACCCATAACAGGCTTTTTGGAGGAAAAAAAGGCCTAATTGGACACCTGCAACCGAACTACTACTTTTGATGCACTAAATATGCGTAAGGAACCTCTGTCAGCATGATCAACCCAGATTAAATGTAGATAAAAATTATACCTTTCTCTAGTCTACATGCTCTAGAGCTGCAGAGATGTCTGTGTTTTCATTCATATTTTTATATAATGATCTCCCCCGTAGTATAGGGCCCCATATACAGTGGCATGCAAAAGTGTGGGCATCCCTTGACAAAATTCCTAGTACTGTGAACAGTTAAGCAAGTTGAAGATAGCAAAGCAATTTCAGGTTGCCATTTTCTCAGTTCGATACGTCATTAATAAATGTCAGTTAACATAAACAGTGAAGGTCAAGAGAAGGTCTGGAAGACCAACAAAAATGTCAGAGTCAGTCGCTCGTAGTATTGCCAGAAAGGCAAATCAGAACCCTGGCTTGACTGCAAAAGACCGTCAGAAATGTTTCATAAATTCTGGAGTTCTACAGTTCAGCGACACCTGCACAAATATGGACAGGTATGTTTGGAGAAAAAAGGGCACTGAATTTCATGAAATGAACACCTCTCCAACCGTTTAGCATGGGGTGGATCAATCATGCTTTGGGGTTATGTTACAGCCAATGGCACCAGGAATATTTCACAGGTAGAGGGAAGAATGGATTCAATGAAATTCCAGCAAATTCTGGAAGCTAACATAACACCAGCAGCAGCAAAGATCACTGGCAGCTCCATTCCCTTTGATTACTACAGCTGGGGGTATCAAAGTACTCGATAGTCATTAAATTGTTGAATGTCTCGGTAATTACTATATCCCGTCAGATTCCCCTAGTGCCTTCTGCCTGATATACCTGGCTACCTGGGTTTCAGTTGCCTCCTCTTTTTTTATTAATATGTCAATTAAAAAAAATTGTTTTGTTTTAAACGTCCTTACAGGCGGTGATTACATATTTTGATTCAATAGGGACATAAACCTCTCTATTTTTCTTCAGTGATTTAGTCAAACATAACAACTGTAAAAAAGCTGATGTTGAAAAGAGGATGGCTTCTACAAATGGATAATGATCCTAAACATACCTCAAAATACACAATAGACTACCTCAAAAGGCACAAGCTGAAGGTTTTATCATGGTCCTCATATTCCCCTTATCTGAACACCAAAATCTGTGGGTACAACAGTAGTGCATGCAAGATGGTTCAGGAATCTAACAGAAATGTAAGACTTTTGCAAGGAAGAATGGATACAAATCCCTCAAACAAGAATTGAAAAACTCTTGGCTGGCTACAAAAAGCATTTAGAAACTGTGATACTTGCCAAAGGGAGTGCTGCTACAGTAAGTACTATGACAATTACACCACTGCGACCTCCAGTGGCGTACCGCCAATATAGGCAGGGTACGCCACTGCTATGGGGCCCGCGGAACAGGGGGTCCAGAGCGCACGGAAGGCCACGCCCCCACTGACGGCACTCACAGCAGCTAGTGCTATTAGTGCAGAGCCGCACAGCAGCAGAGGCTGAGAGGCAGTCTCCTCCCAGCGCCGCAGATGTCCTCCCCCTCCTCCTGTCTGGCTTGTCCCGGGCCCGGCTGAGCGGAGGACCCAGGCTGCATGCGTCTGCTGCCTGCACTGACAACACACACACTGGGCCAATCAGCCTTTAGCAGTGCAAAGATCCTGCTGCTGATTGGCCAGTGTATTCTGGCAGGCAGCAGGCGCGCACCCAGCCTGGCAGTTGTGCTGCCCGCCTCACCACCTCAGCTGCCCAGCTGTGACCCCAGAAGTGAAGAATGGCAGCCTGACCGAACCCAGGATCCAGCCCAGGACCCGGACCCAGAACAAACCCAGCAGCTGCCAGCCTGCCTACAGTATGTGGATAATGAAATGTGCACCTATATTCTTGATGGGGGGGTAGCAGCAAGCAGAATTCCTGTGCTGGTGGGGGGGGCACTGTAGGCTCATAGAGGACTCAGAACACCCCCCCTCCCCCATGAACTCTGCTTGCTGTTAAGGCTTCATGCACACAAACGTGCGCCTGCTGTTCAGTGCATTGGGAACAATTTGTGGTCCCCAATACACGAGCACAACCATAGGGCGGCCGGGACAGATCGAGGACCCATTCAACTTGAATGGGTCCGTGGTCTGTCCGCACCGCAAAAAGGTAGTGCTTTTGTGGTGTTCCGTCCTGTGTCTCCACATCTTTGTGATTGCGGGGTTGGGGGTGTGGCATGGGGAGGAGCCATGGCAGGAGGTGGGATGGGCCAGTGTAGTGGGCGGGGTTAGGGGGCCCAATTCAGATTTTTGCTATGGGGCCCAATGATTTCTATGTACGCCCCTGGCGACCTCCTACACTATTCTACTGCCTTATAGGCTTTAGGCTTATTGGCATGAGGCCTTTAAGGCTGAACAGCGAGGACAGGAGGCTCCTGTACTCTGTGGAAAACTGCCATCCCCCTAAGAGGCTGGTCGTCTGTTATTGCTCGTCATGGCAGAAGCATGCCTGTCCATAAAAAATAGTTCTTCGCACACAGACCCAGCGATTCACTAATAAATATAACTTATGTATGCCCCCCTCAAAAAAAAAAAAAATTAAATAAATAAATTTCCTTCTCCGCTATCTAAGATATAGCTAGGATAGACAATCCTAGGATATCTAGGATAGACTATCTAGGATAGACAATTGGGATATAGCTATAGATTCCTTTAAATTTAGAAGCAGGGATATATCAATCAAGCAAGACAATTTATTAGATACAAATGCCTCTATGGGAGGGATATTAATAGTAACTCTGGGATCATTCAGGATGGGCATTGACACTGGACTAGCTGACTATGCCCCTTTCTCTCTCTCCCAGATTGGCAATTCTCTCAGGCTTGTTATATGCTTTGCAGCTCTAAAAAACTCATGGAAAAGGCTAGCTGGCTGAAAAGGGAATCAAAATGGGGATAAAAACAGGTCAACAGGACAATTGCCCTGCAAACAAATGTGGAGAGGGAAATTACTTAAAATATCATACAATACATACAAATTAAAAATAAGAATCTTGAACTAGGAGGAGGAGGAGGTCCATATGGAGTAGGAGGTTGAGGAGGCAGTGGAAGTAATGGTGTAGGTGGAAGCGGTGGTGGACGAGATAGTCGCCAACACTGTGTTTTGGTTTTGTTTTGTTTTTTTTGTTTTTTATTTTTATTTGGGTAGACCCCAAAACATTGGGAAATATAGAAAAGAAAACAAAGAGAAAGTGCGCTGGAGTATAACAAAGGCTGGGTGAGGCCGGTATACATGTCTATTCTGCACAAGGTATGGAAAAGTCCTGTGGGATCGATGCCAGGTTCATTTTAATGAATGTGAGCTTGTCCACATTGGCTGTGGACACGCAGCTGCGTTTGTCTGTGATAACGCCCCCTGCCTAAGTTCAGACAATACACTGGCTGTAGGGCAGGCCAGCACCTCAAATGCGTAAAGGACAACCTCAGGCCATGTGCCCAATTTGGAGACCTAGAAGTTGAATGGGGTAGACCCATCAGTCAGTATGTGTAGGCGTGTGCACACATACTGTTCCACCATGTTGCTGAAATGCTACCTCCTGCTAAGACGTTCCATATAAACTGGTGGTGCTGGTACTTGTGGCGTGCTGACAAAGCTTTTACACATTTCGGCCATGCTAACCCTGCCTTCTGAGGTGCTGGCGGTGCCCCAGCTGCGTTGGCGACTTTGTCCTCCTCTTCTGGCTTCGCCTTGTGCTTCCACTGAGGCCCCGGTGTCAGGTGGGAATGCCATCAACAGCGCGTCTACAAGCGTGCGCTTGTAGTCGCGCATCTTCCGATCGCGCTCCAGTGACGGAATTAAGGATAGCACATTGTCCTTGTAATGGGGAACCAGCAGGGTGGCCACCCAATAATCAGCACTGGTTAGAATGTGGGCAACTCGGCGGTTGTTGCGCAGGCAGTGCAGCATGTAGTCGCTCATGTGTGCCAGGCCGCCCAAAGGCAACGACAAGCTGTGTGGAAGGTGTATTGTCTGTGTCCTCAGTATCCCCCCAGCCATGCTGTAGTGATGGCCCTGAGCTGCTTTGGGTGCCAACCTGCTGTGAACACAGTTCTTCCTCATCCTCCTCCTCATCCTCCAGAACTGTGCCCTGGCTGCACAATTGTGTACCTGGTCTATGTTGGTGCAGGAACCCTCCCTCTGAGCCACTTGTGAATGACTGGCCTGATAACCATGGAAATGATCCCTCTTCCTCCTCCTCTTCCTCTTGTGCCTCATCCTTATCCATCATCGCCCGAAGCGTTTTTTCAAGGAGACATAGAAGTTGGATAGTAACGCTAATTACGGCAAAACAGAGCAACAAGGCACACAGGTCTTGCATTGAGGCTCACTCATTGGTGGTGAAGTGGTGCAATTCCGCACAGTGACTTACCACTGTGAGCTGCAACTGAAACTCCACTATTGCCTGCTGCTGCTCGCACAGTCTCTCCAGCATGTGCAAGGTGGAGTTCCACCTTGTGGGCACGTCGCATATGAGGCGATGAGCAAGAAGGCCCAAGTTATGTTGCAGCTCAGACAGGCGAGCAGCAGCAGGGTGAGAACGCCGAAAGCGCACACAGACGGCCTGCACTTTCTGCAGCAGCTCTGAAATATCGGGGTAGTTTTTCATGAATTTCTGCCCCACCAAATTAAGCACATTCGCTAGGCAAGGGATGTGCGTCAAACCGGCTAGGCCCAGGGCTGCTACGAGATTTTGCCCATTATCGCACACCACCAGGCCGGGCTTCAGGCTCAGTGGCACCAACCATTCATCGGTCTGTTGTTCCATGCCCGTCCACAGCTTCTGCGCGGTGTGGGTTTTTTCCCCCAGATGAGTTTCAAAACAGCCTGCTTTCGTCTCCCCCTGGCTGTGCTGAAGTTGGTGGTGAAGGTGTTATGCTGAGCGGATGAGGAGGCGGTAGAGGAGGAAGCGGAGTAGTAGGCAACAGGAGGCAAAGAGAAATGCCCTGCAATCCTCGGTGGCCGAAGGACATGCGCCAAACTGCTATCCGCCTCAGGCCTATCCACCACAGCATTTACCCAGTGTGCTGTTAGGGAGATAAAATGTCCCTGAAAGTGCTTACTGGTCCACGTATCGGTTGTTATGTGTAACTTGCCACAGGTACGTCATGTGTACTACCAATCACCGCCGCGCAACGTGGGGTGATCGGAACAGAGTGCTGTGGAACTCATTCGGCAGGCACTCTGTCACAATGCCTAGGGGGGTCCTGTGACTCCCCCCCCCCCACCCCGCAGCGGCGATCGCAGCAAACCGCATGTCAATTCAGCTGTTTGCTGTGTTCCAGATTATTCGGATATCTGGTGACCCGATAACCCGCAATAAGATGCTATCGGTGGTGTGATAACACACCACCAATCACCATCCTTAGATCCTGGTGACATCACCTCACAGGATCAAATGCGATTTGTTGCACGGGCGGGGGTTAACTCCCCCCTGCTCTCCTCTCCTGCTCCATTTTCCATCGGTGGAGCGAGGAGAGAGCAGCCTGCAGCGGAGCCCGGCACCTTCAGATCCTCCAAAGTGCCACCTGGCACTAAAAGATAGGTTAGGGACAGGTTAGGGAAAGTCTTAGTTCAGGCAGGGAGACTTTATTGGGAGTTTAGATTTTTTAACTTTTGCATCACCCTCTTAGGGTGTCTGGGGTCCACAGCACAGCTGTGTGACCCTAGATCCCCCCAGGGGTGCTACAGCTTCCCCCCCACACACACATTTTGGGTGGCGCAAGCATTTTCTTTTTTTGCGTACGCTGACAGTGGCCAGCACTCTTTAGTGTCCGTCCACTATTAGCGCATCACCCACCCCACCGCTGATCAGCTTCGGACGGCTGATCAGCGAGTTTGATTTTTATTTTTTTATTTTAATTTTTTTACATTTTTTTGCTCTTTTTTTTTAGTTAGTTTTTGTTTTCCCTGCCCCCACACACATGCACACTGAATAAAGGTTTACACGCACAAACACACGCACACACACACTCCCCTATGGCTCGCCAGACGTTCATGGCCGAGGAGGCATCCGCCCAGCTTGCCTCCGAGTCCGAGAGCCTCAGTGAGGACAAGGATTACACAACGTTCCTTTTGTCATCCGTGTCCTCCTCATCATCTAGCGATGATGATGAGCCCCCAAGGCGGCAGAGCAAGGGGACCGCCATGCTAGGGATCCTGTGGCCCACCCTAGTACGAGCAGCTCTGGGGCTAGTACTAGTTTCCCGGACCACCAGATAAGTTCACCTGAGCCGCCTACCGATGAACTTGGATGGTGTACCCTAGAGAATTTTCAGCCTGCGATTCCTGATTTTGTTGGTCAACCAAGAATCCAGATTCCCACAGTGGGATTCAATGAATATGGCTATTTTAGTATTTTTTTCAGTGACCCCTTTGTGAATCTGATGGTGGAGAAAACTAATTTGTACGCCCAACAGTTCATTGCTCAACACCCGTGCTCTTTTTTGGATAGGTCCGGTGGCTGGACGCCAGTCAGTGCAGCCGAGATGAGGACGTTTTGGGGCCTCGTGCTTCACATGGGCCTAGTCAAAAAACCTAGTGCCAGGCTGTACTGGAGTTGGGACTTTCTCTATCAGACCCCACTTTACAGTACGGCCATAACACGTTCCCGATTTGAGGCCATGCAGAAATGCCTGGGGCCAAATTTTTGGAGGCCTATGTACCTGGAAGGGAGGTCGCGGTTGATGAGTCTCTCATTGCTTTCGATCGGAGACTCATTTTCCGCCAGTATGTTCCCTCAAAGAGGGCAAGGTATGGCGTGACGCTCTACAAACTTTATGAGAGTACCTCAGGGTACACTTACAAGTTTCGTGTGTACGAGGGGCGAGATTCCCGTATTGAACCCCCAGAATGTCCACCCACTCTGAGTGTTAGCGGGAAACGTGTGTGGGACCTTATGCACGCACTGCTAGATAAGGGTTACCACTTGTATGTGGATAACTTTTATACTGGTATCCCCTTGTTCAAGTCCTTCGCCGCCAGATCCGTGTCCGCTTGTGGAACTGTGCAGAAAAATCAACACAGCCTCCCTACCCCCCCCCCTCCAGGTACCTATCCCCAGGGGTGAGCCCAGTGCCCTTACCAGTGTAAACCTGTTGCTGGTCAGATATAAGGACAATAGGGATGTCCTTGTACTGACCACAATTCACGGTAACGGCATCACCCCTGTCCCTGTGCGAGGTACCGCGACAACGGTCCTCAAGCACGATTGTATCGTCGACTACAATCGGTATATGCGAGGAGTTGATCTTTCTGATCAAGTCCTCAAGCCATATGACGCCATGCGCAAAACCCGGACATGGTACAAAAAAGTTGCTGTCTACTTGGTGCAGGTTGCCATGTACAACTCTTTTGTACTGTTCCAGTGCGCTGGCAACAGAGGGACATTCCTGCAGTTCTATGAGGCAGCCCTCAAGACCCTGATCTTTTCTGACCAGGAAAGAGCAGGCTGGAGTACCTCGGGAACTGGAGGTGCCCGGATCGTCCCTGGCCAACACTTTCCAGGTGTGGTCCCCCATATTGGAAAGAAGGGACGAACCCAAAAAAGGTGCAGAGTGTGTCACAGGAGGGGGATACGGAAGGACACCACCACTCAGTGTGACAACTGCCCCGATAATCAGGCCCTCTGCGTTATTGGTTGTTTCCTGGAGTACCACACTTCAATGGAGTACTAAATTTATTATCCCCTTTTCCATTTAGCCACTGACAATCGGATAAAAACTATGGTTCTCAGACTTGAGACACCCCAAAAAATGATAGTTTGTAAAACTAAAATAATTTTAAAAAAGTAGACAAACTATGCATCGCCGTGTCCGTAATAATCTGCTCTATAAAAATACCCCATGACCTAACCCCTCAGATTAACACGGTCAAAAAAATAAAATAAAACCAGTGCCAAAACAGCTACTTTTTGTCAAATTTTCTATTTTTTCCAGTAACAAAGCAAGGGTTAACAGCCAAATAAAACTTAAAATTTATTGCCCCAATTCTGCAGTTTACAGAAACACCCCATATGTGGTGTTAAACTGCTGTACGGGCACACGGCAGAACGCAGAAGGAAAGGAACGCCATATGGTTCCCTTGGTAACCTTGCGTCACAAGAATGTAATACAGAGCAACTTTAAATCATATGTACCCAGCCACCCAATCTACTATCGCCTGTACGTGTTCTGGCCTCACCATTTGTAGAGCTGCATTCCACCCTGCAAATTTACGCTGAACGTTCTGTCACCTACTCGCACCTCAGGAAGGTGTCTCATTTGTGCGTGTAGCTGGCACAGATCGACTACGTACTCTCCTTGCAACAGGAGCTCCACCACCAGCAGCAGCACCATGATCAGGGCCACATCCTTTATTTGACGCTCTCCTCATTCTTTGCTTTCACTCACCAAACTAACAGATGGATTTACAAAATTTATTTCCCAGTCAGGTATGCAGTGCAGGGGTACTTTGGAAGAAAAAAGGGGTACAGATCACCCAGCATTCTAAATACCCTGTCAGGTATGCAGTGCAGCAGGAACACACCCTCCAAGCCACTTGTGAATGACTGGCCTAATAACCGTGGAAATGTCCACCCACAATCTAAGAGCTGGATTTACTGATTTTCTGATCAGAAATGCAGTCCTGGCAACAAAGGTAATTTCAAGCCAAAAAAAGTGATTTTTTTCAAACAAAATGTCACAATTGTATTTAATCAGAAATGCAGTGCAGGCTGCAAAAGTTCTTTATGACAAAAACAAAGTGATTTTTTTCAACCACAATGTCACAGATGGATTTAATGATTATATTTCACTATCACAAATGCAGCATAGACCGCAAAATAAAAAAGATGATTTTTTTCACTCGCAATAAAACAGATGGCTTTACTGATTTTCTTTCTCTATCACAAATGCATTGCAGGACGCAAAGGTACTTTATGGCAAAAAGAAGTGATTTTTTTTACTCACAAAGTCCCAGTTGTATTTACTGATTATATTTCACTATCACAAGAGCAGTGCAGGCAGCAAAGGTACATTCTAGCAAAAAAAGGTGATATTTTCACCCACATAGAATCAGATGGATTTACTGATTTTCTTTCTCTATTACAAATGCAGTACAGGCTGCAAAGGTACTTTATGGCACAAAAAAGGGATTTTTTTTTCACCCACAATTAGAGTTGAGCGAACACCTGGATGTTCGGGTTCGACGAGTTCGGCCGAACTTTCGAAAAATGTTCGGGTTCGGGATCATCCCGAACCCGAACCCCATAGAAGTCAATGGGGACCCGAACTTTTGGGCACTAAAAAGGCTGTAAAACACACCCGGAAAGGGCTAGAGGGCTGCAAAAGGCAGCAAAATGTAGTTAAATCCCCTGCAAACAAATGTAGATAGGGAAATGATGAGTTAACATAAAATAAATAAAAATTAAACAATATTAATTGGAGTGAGGTCCCATAGCACAGAATCAGGCTTCAAGTCACCCACCAATGGAGAAGGTCACTTACTATTATTTTGACCACAACACCCAGACAAAGGAGAGAGGTCCCACAGCAGAGAACCAGGCATCATATCACCCACCACAGGAGTAGGCCACCATTTAGTTACTTTGACCCCTACACCCAGACGGAGGAGAGAGGTTACACAGCAGAGAATCAGGCATTTAGATCACCCACCACAGGAGTAGGCCACCATTGAATCAGACCCCGGCAACCATGTCAGATGGCACAAGCATAAGCTTTATATCAATCAGCACAGGAGAAGGCGACTTTGACAGACTTTGACCCCTACACCCGGACGGAGGAGAGAGGTTTCAAAGCAGAGAATCAGGCATTTAGATCACCCACCACAGGAGTAGGCCCCAATTTAATGGGACCCCGGCAACCATGTCAGATGGCACAACCATCAGCTTCATATCAATCAGCACAGGAGAAGGCGACTTTGAAAGACTTTGACCCCTACACCCAGACGGAGGAGAGAGGTTTCACAGCAGAGAATCAGGCATTTAGATCACCCACCACAGGAGTAGGCCCCCATTGAATCAGACCCTGGCAACCATGTCAGATGGCACAACCATCAGCTTTATATCAATCAGCACAGGAGAAGGCGACTTTGAAAGACTTTGACCCCTACACCCAGATGGAGGAGAGAGGTTTCACAGCAGAGAATCAGGCATCATATCAACCACCACAGGAGAAGCCACCATTTAGTTACTTTGACCCCTGCACCCAGGAAGAGGAGAGAGGCACCACAGCACATATTCTGGCATCATATCAGCCACCACAGGAGAAGCCACCATTGAGTTACTTTGACCCCTGCACCCAGGAAGAGGAGAGAGGCCCCACAGCACATATTCTGGCATCATACTAACCACCACAGGAGAAGCCACCATTGAGTTACTTTGACCCCTGCACCCAGGAAGAGGAGAGAGGCCCCACAGCACATATTCTGGCATCATATCAGCCACCACAGGAGAAGCCACCATTGAGTTACTTTGACCCCGCACCCAGGAAGAGGAGAGAGGCACCACAGCACATATTCTGGCATCATATCAGCCACCACAGGAGAAGCCACCATTGAGTTACTTTGACCCCCGCACTCCAGGAAGAGGAGAGAGGCACCACAGCACATATTCTGGCATCATATCAGCCACCACAGGAGAAGCCACCATTGAGTTACTTTGACCCCTGCACCCAGGAAGAGGAGAGAGGCCCCACAGCACATATTCTGGCATCATATCAGCCACCACAGGAGAAGCCACCATTTAGTTACTTTGACCCCTTCACCCAAACAGAGGAGAGAGGTTCCACATCAGAGAATCAGGCATCATATCAACCACCACAGGAGTAGGCCACAATTTAGTTTATTTGACCCCTGCACCCAGGAAGAGGAGAGAGGCCCCACAGCACATATTCTGGCATCATATCACACACCACAGGAGAAGGCCTCTTTCAGTGATTTAGGCCTTTGGACCCAGACAGAGGAGAGAGGTCAGAGATTAGCTTCATATCCCCCAGCACAGCAGAAGACCGCTTTATTTGACTTAGGCCTCAGCACCCAGACAGAAGACAGAGGTAGCATGGCAGAGGTTATGGCTTCATGTCACCCGTTAGTTTAACCGGCCACTTTCATCTGGTTAGGCCCCGGCGCCCAGACAGAGAAGAGTTTCATTCAACTGTGGGTTTCATAAAATTTGTATCAAATAAAGAAGTGGCCCGTAGCACAACAAGACATGTTTTAGGCAGTTAATAAGGACTACTCTGCACAAGGGAGGGACAGGTCCTGTGGGATCCATGCCTGGTTCATCTTTATGAAGGTCAGCTTGTCCACGTTGGCTGTGGACAGGCGGCTGCGCTTGTCAGTAATGACGCCCTGCCGTGCTGAATACGCGTTCAGATAAAACGCTGGCCGCCGGGCAGGAAAGCACCTCCAAGGCATAACATGCTAACTCTGGCCACGTGGACAATTTCGAAACCCAGTAGTTGAATGGGGCCGAACCATCCGTCAGGATGTGGAGGGGTGTGCAGACATACTGTTCAACCATGTTAGTGAAATGCTGCCTCCTGCTAACACGTCCGTATCAGGTGTCGGTGCAGATAGCTGTGGCGTGGAGACAAAACTTTTCCACATTTCTGCCATGCTAACCCTGCCCTCAGATGAGCTGGCCGTGACACAGCTGCGTTGGCGACCTCTTGCCACTCCTCTGCCTTCACCTTCCACCTGTTCCCCTGTGACATGTGGGAATGCTCTCAAGAGCGCTCTATCAGCGCAGCGCTTGTACTCGCAGCATCTTACGGTCGCGCTCCAGTTCAGGAATTAAAGTGGGCACATTGTCTTTATACCGGGATCCAGCAGGGTGGCCACCCAGTAGTCTGCACACGTTAAAACGTGGGCAACTCTGCTGTCGCTGCGCAGGCATTGGAGCATATATTCGCTCATGTGGGCCAGGCTACCCATGGGTAAGGACAAGCTGTCCTCTGTGGGAGGCGATCATCATCGTCCACCGTATCCCCCAGCCACGCACCAGTGATGGGCCTGGGCTGCCACCCCGCTGTGAACTTGCGTCATCCTCGTCCCCTCCACCTCCTCCTCCTCATCCTCCTCGTCCTCCAGTACAGTGCCTTGGCTGGCGACTCTGTGAACCTGTCCTCTGCTGCTTAAACAAACCTCCCTCTGAGCCACTTCGAACAGACTGGCCCGAAAGTGTTAGAAACGAGCCCTCATCCTCCTCCTCCTCCTCCACCTGGGCCACCTCCTCTAACATCATTGCCCTAAGTGTTTTCTCAAGGAGACATAGAAGTGGTATTGTAACGCTGATAACAGTGTCATCGCCACTGGCCATGTTGGTGGAGTACTCGAAACAGCGCAGCAGGGCACACAGGTCTCGCATGGAGGCCCAATCATTGGTGGTGAAGTGGTGCTGTTCGGCAGTACGACTGACGCGAGCGTGCTGCAGCTGAAACTCCACTATGGCCTGCTGCTGCTCGCACAGTCTCTCCAGCATGTGCAAGGTGGAGTTCCACCGGGTGGGCACGCCGCATATGAGGCGGTGAGCGGGAAGGCCGAAGTTCCGCTGTAGCGCAGACAGGCGAGCAGCGGCAGGATGTGAACGGCGGAAGCGCGCACAGACGGCCCGCACTTTATGCAGCAGCTCTGACATGTTGGGGTAGTGGTGAATGAACCTCTGCACCACCAAGTTCAGCACATGCGCCAGGCAAGGGATGTGCGCCAAACCGGCTAGTCCCAGAGCTGCCACGAGATTTCGCCCATTATCGCATACCACCAGGCCTGGCTTGAGGCCCACCGGCAGAAACCACTCGCCGGTCTGTTGTTCAATACCCCGCCACAACTCCTTTGCGCTGTGGGGCCTGTCCCCCAAACATATGAGTTTCAGAATGGCCTGCTGACGTTTACCCCGGCTGTGCTGAAGTTGGTGGTGAAGGTGTGTGGCTGACCGGATGAGCTGGTGGAAGCAGTGGAGGAGGAAGCCGAGTAGGAGGAGGAGGCTACAGGAGGCAGAGAATGATGCCCTGCGATCCTAGGGGGCGGAAGGACGTGCGCCAAGGAACTGTCCGCCGGGGCCCAGCCGCCACTACATTCATCCAGTGTGCAGTTAGTGAGATATAGCGTCCCTGGCCGTGCTTACTGGTCCACGTATCTGTGGTTAGGTGGACCTTGCCACAAATGGCGCTGCGCAGTGCACACTTGATTTTATCGGACACTTGCATGTGCAGGGAAGGCACGGCTGTCTTGGAGAAGTAGTGGCGGCTGGGAACCACATACTGCGGGACAGCCATGGCCATCAGCTGTTTGAAGCTGTCTGTGTCCACCAGCCGGAATGACAGCATTTCAAAGGCCAGCAGTTTAGAAATGCTGGCGTTCAGGCCAAGGGCTCGAGGGTGACTCGGGGAATTTGCGCTTCCTCTCTAAGGTTTGAGATATTGAGAGCTGAACGCTGCTGTGTGATATAGTGGAGACGCTAGTTGACGGTGGCGGTGGTGGTGGTGTCGGTGGCACATCCTCTGTTTGCTGCTCGGGCAGGTGGCAACATTCCTCTCGAGGCGGAAGCCGAGGCAGCAGCGGTAGAGGGAGCAGGGGGAGCCTCAGCGAGTGCCTGGTTTTTAAGGTGTACCCCACTGCAGTTCATGCTTTGCATGTAGATGCCTGGTCATGCAGGTTGTGCTGAGGTTCAGAACGCAACGCCTCGCCTCAGGCTCTGATGGCAGAGCGTGCAAGTCACTCGGGTCTTGTCGGTAGGACATTGTTTAAAGAAGTGCCATGCCAGGGAACTCTTTGAAGCTGCCTTTGTGGGGCTGGGTCCCTGTTGGCGATGTCCAGTAGCAGGCGAACTCTGGGGCGGCGGCTCGCCTGCTTTGGCCCCCTGCTCCCTCTTTGGCTTCGCTGTTGTCTCGGTCTCACCACTACCTCTTCCTCTGAACTGTGAAAGTCATCGCCACGACCTTCAGTCCATGTGGGGTCTAAGACCTCATCGTCCTCTGCATCGTCTTCCACCCAGTCTCCCTCCCTGACCTCCTCCTGTTCAGTCTGCACACTGCAAAAAGACGCGGCAGTGGGCACCTGTGTTTCGATCATCATCAGAGAGTCGGTGACTCTGCTGTGGTGGTATTCCCATGTCCTCTTCATCTGGAGACATAAGTGGTTGTGCGGCCAGTGCATGGTATGTCTTCCTCCACTGGGGAAGGGCTAGGTGGACGCCCCTGGGAAACCCTGGAAGCAGAGTCTTCAAACAGAAGAAGAGACTGCTGCATAACTTGTGGCTCAGACCGTTTCCCTGATATGCTTGGGGGTGATGTGACAGACTGATGGGCTTGGTTTTCAGGTGCCACCTGTGCGCTTCCGCAGAAGACTGGGTGGAAGACCATGTGGTGAACGTGCTGGAAGCACTGTCGGCCACCCAATCGATTAATGCCTGTACCTGCTCAGGCCTTACCATCCTAAGAGCGGCATTGGGCCCCACGAGATATTGCGGTACATTCTGCCGGCTAGTTGAGGGAGTTCGCTCCCTACTGTGTGCGCCTGGAGCCGAACGGCCACGTCCTCTACCAGCAACAGAGGCTCCACGGACACCACCACGACCGCGCCCTCGTCCCTTAATAGTATTTTTCTTCATTGTTGCGATTCAACTCGCACCACAATGAAATATATTATTTTTTATAAGCAAAATCCCCTCACTGGAATACTTTCAGTCTTTTGACTGTATGGATTACAGATGGAATGACTGTTATATGTGAGTACCGCTTTCTTTGACAGATTCTAGTATGGGTACATATATGTTTTCCCAACCCCAGCACATTAGTTTGCTAATTCCAGATGTATGAAACGCAGGCCTAACTGTATCTAGTATATTGAACGCCAGATAAACTAACTTGGCCTTTTTAAATAAAAAATTCCCTCACTGGAATACTTTCAGTCTTTTGACTGTATGGATTACAGATGGAATGACTGTTATATGTGAGTACCGCTTTCTTTGACAGATTCTAGTATGGGTACATATATGTTTTCCCAACCCCAGCACATTAGTTTGCTAATTCCAGATGTATGAAACGCAGGCCTAACTGTATCTAGTATATTGAACGCCAGATAAACTAACTTGGCCTTTTTAAATAAAAAAATTCCCTCACTGGAATACTTTCAGTCTTTTGACTGTATGGATTACAGATGGAATGACTGTTATATGTGAGTACCGCTTTCTTTGACAGATTCTAGTATGGGTACATATATGTTTTCCCAACCCCAGCACATTAGTTTGCTAATTCCAGATGTATGAAACGCAGGCCTAACTGTATCTAGTATATTGAACGCCAGATAAACTAACTTGGCCTTTTTAAATAAAAAATTCCCTCACTGGAATACTTTCAGTCTTTTGACTGTATGGATTACAGATGGAATGACTGTTATATGTGAGTACCGCTTTCTTTGACAGATTCTAGTATGGGTACATATATGTTTTCCCAACCCCAGCACATTAGTTTGCTAATTCCAGATGTATGAAACGCAGGCCTAACTGTATCTAGTATATTGAACGCCAGATAAACTAACTTGGCCTTTTTAAATAAAAGAATTCCCTCACTGGAATACTTTCAGTCTTTTGACTGTATGGATTACAGATGGAATGACTGTTATATGTGAGTACCGCTTTCTTTGACAGATTCTAGTATGGGTACATATATGTTTTCCCAACCCCAGCACATTAGTTTGCTAATTCCAGATGTATGAAACGCAGGCCTAACTGTATCTAGTATATTGAACGCCAGATAAACTAACTTGGCCTTTTTAAATAAAAAAATTCCCTCACTGGAATACTTTCAGTCTTTTGACTGTATGGATTACAGATGGAATGACTGTTATATGTGAGTACCGCTTTCTTTGACAGATTCTAGTATGGGTACATATATGTTTTCCCAACCCCAGCACATTAGTTTGCTAATTCCAGATGTATGAAACGCAGGCCTAACTGTATCTAGTATATTGAACGCCAGATAAACTAATCTTGGCCTTTTTAAATAAAAAATTCCCTCACTGGAATACTTTCAGTCTTTTGACTGTATGGATTACAGATGGAATGACTGTTATATGTGAGTACCGCTTTCTTTGACAGATTCTAGTATGGGTACATATATGTTTTCCCAACCCCAGCACATTAGTTTGCTAATTCCAGATGTATGAAACGCAGGCCTAACTGTATCTAGTATATTGAACGCCAGATAAACTAACTTGGCCTTTTTTAAATAAAAATTCCCTCACTGGAATACTTTCAGTCTTTTGACTGTATGGATTACAGATGGAATGACTGTTATATGTGAGTACCGCTTTCTTTGACAGATTCTAGTATGGGTACATATATGTTTTCCCAACCCCAGCACATTAGTTTGCTAATTCCAGATGTATGAAACGCAGGCCTAACTGTATCTAGTATATTGAACGCCAGATAAACTAACTTGGCCTTTTTAAATAAAAAATTCCCTCACTGGAATACTTTCAGTCTTTTGACTGTATGGATTACAGATGGAATGACTGTTATATGTGAGTACCGCTTTCTTTGACAGATTCTAGTATGGGTACATATATGTTTTCCCAACCCCAGCACATTAGTTTGCTAATTCCAGATGTATGAAACGCAGGCCTAACTGTATCTAGTATATTGAACGCCAGATAAACTAACTTGGCCTTTTTAAATAAAAAAATTCCCTCACTGGAATACTTTCATGTCTTTTGACTGTATGGATTACAGATGGAATGACTGTTATATGTGAGTACCGCTTTCTTGACAGATTCTAGTATGGGTACATATATGTTTTCCCAACCCCAGCACATTAGTTTGCTAATTCCAGATGTATGAAACGCAGGCCTAACTGTATCTAGTATATTGAACGCCAGATAAACTAACTTGGCCTTTTTAAATAAAAAAATTCCCTCACTGGAATACTTTCAGTCTTTTGACTGTATGGATTACAGATGGAATGACTGTTATATGTGAGTACCGCTTTCTTTGACAGATTCTAGTATGGGTACATATATGTTTTCCCAACCCCAGCACATTAGTTTGCTAATTCCAGATGTATGAAACGCAGGCCTAACTGTATCTAGTATATTGAACGCCAGATAAACTAACTTGGCCTTTTTAAATAAAAAAATTCCCTCACTGGAATACTTTCAGTCTTTTGACTGTATGGATTACAGATGGAATGACTGTTATATGTGAGTACCGCTTTCTTTGACAGATTCTAGTATGGGTACATATATGTTTTCCCAACCCCAGCACATTAGTTTGCTAATTCCAGATGTATGAAACGCAGGCCTAACTGTATCTAGTATATTGAACGCCAGATAAACTAACTTGGCCTTTTTTAAATAAAAAATTCCCTCACTGGAATACTTTCAGTCTTTTGACTGTATGGATTACAGATGGAATGACTGTTATATGTGAGTACCGCTTTCTTTGACAGATTCTAGTATGGGTACATATATGTTTTCCCAACCCCAGCACATTAGTTTGCTAATTCCAGATGTATGAAACGCAGGCCTAACTGTATCTAGTATATTGAACGCCAGATAAACTAACTTGGCCTTTTTAAATAAAAAAAATTCCCTCACTGGAATACTTTATGGCTTTTCACTGTATGGATTACAGGTGGACTGGTATTAGTAGGGGTGACACAAGCACACCCAAGTCCCTGATGTAGGATTTCTATGGCACAGACCACTATTACAAGTGATTAATGGACGTTGGGAGAGATTGTGCTGCAGCACTAGTCCCAAGATGGCCGCCGCCTATCAGCCCAGTAACATGTGCCACAAAATGGTCTGCACAACCTTTAAAAAAATAGCCTTGGACTGTGCTGCTAAATCGCTATTGGTCTGAATCCCAGGTGTAGATGTCTGACTTGTTTGGAGCTTTGGAATGCACACTGTGGCAGCTTCTGCTGCAGCACTACAAGTCGCAAAATGGCGGCCGGCGGTCAGCCCAGGTACATGTGGATGGAAAAATCACTCTGGCCACTCTAAAAATAGCCAATCCCTATCAAAAAAGCAGCTCAGCTGCAGTTGTTCAGATGAATCACAGGTGGAGGAGAGAAATTTGCTTCCAGTTATTCAATTATCCCTGCCTATTCTCGCCCTAGCATCAGCTGCGTCTATCCCTGTTCTATTCACATCGGGAGTGAGCACGTCCCGACGTGCGCACAAGCTTATAAAGAGGCTGAGTCACATGCTGCACTTGGCCAATCACAGCCTTGCCAATAGTAGGCATGGCTGCGATGGCATCTTAGGGCAAGTAGTACGATGCATGTTGATTGGCTGCTTTGCAGCCTTTCAAAATGCGCCAAAATACATGCCGAACGACGAACCCGAACCCGAACTTTTACGAAAAAGTTTGGGTTCGGGTCCGTGTCACGAACACCCCAAAATTCGGTACGGACCCGAACTATGCTCGAACTGTTCGCTCAACACTACCCACAATGTCCCAGTTGTATAAACTGAGTATATTTAACTATCAGAAATGCAGTGCAGGCCGTAAAGGTACTTTCTAGTAAAAAAAAAAAAAAAAAAGGTCATTTTTTCAACCACAATGTCACAGATGGATTTAATGATTATATTTCATTATCACAAATGCAGCAGATGCCGCAAAGGTACTTTCTGGCAAATAGAAAGATTATTTTTTCACCTACAATGTCATAGATGGATTCAATGATTATATTTCACTATCACAAATAGGCCACAAAGCTACTTTCTGGCAAAAAAAAAGATGATTTTTTTCCCCCACAATGAAACAGATGTATTTACTGATTTTCTTTCACTATCACAAATGCATTGCAGGCAGGAAAGGTACTTCCTAGCAAAAAAAAGGTGATTTACTTTTTCACCCTCAATGTCACAGATGTGTTTACTAATTATATTTCACTATCAGAAATGCAGTGCAGGCCGCATAGGTACTTTCTAGTAAAAAAAAAGGTAAATTTTTTCAACCACAATGTCACAGATGGATTCAATGATTATATTTCACTATCACAAATACAGCACAGGCCGCAAAGGTACTTTCTGTCAAAAAAAGATGATTTTTTCACCCACAATGAAACAGGTGGATTTACTGATTTTTTTTTCACTATCACAAATGCAGTGCAGGCAGCAAAGGTACTTTCTAGCAAAAAAAAGTGATTTTTTTCACCCACAATATCACATATGGACTTAATGATTATATTTCACTATCACAAATGCAGCACAGGCAACAAAGGTACTTTATGGCAAAAAAGGGTGCTTTTTTCACCCAAAAAGTCACAGTTGTATTTACTAATTATATTTCACTATCAAAAATGCAGTGCAGGCCACAAAGGTACTTTCTAGTAAAAAAAAAAAAGGTGATTTTTATGAACCACAATGTCATAGATGGATTTAATGATTATATCACAAATCCAGCAGATGCCGCAAAGGTACTGTACTTTCTGGCAAAAAAAAGATGATTTTTTCACCCACAATGAATTAGATGAATTTACCGATTTTCTTTCACTATCACAAATGCAGTGCAGGCAGAAAAGATATTGATTTTTTTTTTTTCACCCACAATGTCACAGATAGACTTAATGATTATATTTCACTATCACAAATGCAGAACAGGCCGCAAAGGTACTTCTGGCAATAAAAAAAGATGATTTCTTAACCCACAGTAAAACAGATGGATTTACTGATTTTCTTTCTCTATCACAAATGCATTGCAGGCCGCAAAGGTACTTTATGGCAAAAAAAAAAAAAAGATGATTTTTTTCATCCACAATGAAACAGATAGATTTACTGATTTTCTTTCACTATCACAAATGCAATGCAGGCCACAAAGGTACTTTTTTTAGCAAAAAAAATGGTGATTTTTTTCACCCACAAAGTCACAGTTGTACTTACTGATTATATTTCACTATCAGAAATGCAGTGCAAGCCGCAAATGTACTTTATTGCAAAAAAACATAAGTGATTTTTTTTCACCCACAATGTCCCAGTTGTATTTACTGATTATATTTCACTATCAGAAATGCAGTGCAGGCCGCCAAGGTACTTTCTAGTAAAAAAAAAAAGGTGATTTCTTAAACCACAATGTCACAGATGGATTTAATGATTTTATTTCACTATCACAAATGCAGCACAGGGCGCAAAGGTACAGTCTGGCAAAAAAAAATTATGATTTTTTCACCCACAATGAAACAGGTGGATTTATTGATTTTCTTTCACTATCACAAATGCAATGCAGGCAGCAAAGGTACTTTCTAGCAAAAAAAAAAGGTGATTTTTTTCGCCCACAATGTCACATATGGACTTAATAATTATATTTCACTATCACAAATGCAGCACAGGCCGCAAAGGTACTTTATGACAAAAAAAGGGTGATTTTTTCACCCACAATGTCACAGTTTTATTTACTGATTATATTTCACTATCAGAAATGCAGTGCAGGTCGCAAAGGTACTTTCTAGTTTAAAAAAAGGTGATTTTTTAAACCACAATGTCACAGATGGATTTAATGACTATATTTCACTATCACAAATGCATCACAGGCCGAAAAGGTACTTTCTGGCAAAAAAAAAAAGAAAGAAAAGATTTTTTTCACCCACAATGAAACACATGGATTTACTGATTTTCTTTCACTATTACAAATGCAGCACAGTCTGCAAACATACTTTTTAGCCAAAAAAAATTAATTTAAATCCAACAGATGGATTTACTGAACTGATTACACTGTCACATATGCAGCACAAGGATACTTTACAGAAAAAAATATGAATATGTCCCTGAACTCATGCAGTTCATGAGTGCACTTAAAAAATGGGTATGTCACCCACTGAACTACAAGAACAGGATTCAATTATTGTCCCTGGCACATATGCAGGTGCAAGTGCAGACGTATTTTTTAAAAAATTGTGTCACTGGGCTCAGGGCAATTTTACAAAATGTTGCATTGCACCCATAAAAAAAATCGCTTTAGACCACAGACTTAACAACAAGCTCTGATATCAGATTATTTCCTAATCTCTCCCTCACAGCAGCATCATCCTATCCCTACACTAGTAAGAGCTGACGTGACATGCGGTGCTATGTGACTCCAGCTTATATAGAGGCTGGGTCACATGCTGCACTGGCCAATCACAGCCATGCCATTAGTTCGCCACTTCATTGGAATGAACCCAGAGGTACTATTAATATCCCTCCCATAGAGGCATTTGTATCTGATAAATTGTCTTGCTTGATTCATATATTCCTGCTTCTAAATTTAGAGGAATCTATAGCTATATTTCTCTAGACAGTGGAGAAGGAATTGGGAGTGAGGAGGGGCAATACAATAGTGATATTTATTAGTGATAGCAAACGTAAGGAGTGGTTGGATTGATTGATGCATCAGCAGTGATCCTGGTGCAGTTAGTGAGATTGCAGTGTGAAACCTACACACTCAGACTACCATGAACCAGCTCTGTGATTGGTCGAACAGCCTCTGCTAAGTGCTGCTCGTGTCCGCTAATTATTTTGTAAATGGTCAGTGCCAGACTTATGTTTGTCCCTCCTCATCCTCTTAAAAAGACACTGCCTTTTTGGAAGGCAGGGAGTGGGTGGATAATAAAAGAAAAACTGTTTTCTGCTCCTGCCCCCCAAAAGGTGCAAGCCTCCAGTAAGGGGTCACTCTAGGCACTGGACCTCCTATGCCTAGTGACAATAATGGCCCTGCTGCTTTCTATCTACTGTACAATCCAACATCCTTGGGATATTTAATGTGTCAGATTTTGAGAGGTTTTGGCTATGAATATTATTAAACATAATCACAAACACTGTATCCAGTTTGAACTGCTACTGCAAATATTTGACCTTTAATAACCATTTTAGAGTACAGACCATTTTTCATTTTTTATGGGACTGTATAAATTAAAGGGGGTTTGCCAATATAGAAATGTATCCCCTATCCAATGGTTAGGAATAATGATATGATAGGTGGGGGTCGGACTGCTAGAATCCCATACCCTCCTTTGAATGGAGCGGCAGGTCAGACATGGAAACTACTGCTCCCTTCATTCTTTGTGGGATTGCAGGAAAAAGCTATGTACTGTGTACATGTTTAATCTGAGACTACATTCATATGGGAGCACAGGACCCCTTTCTTGTTATCATGGAGTTCCTAGTGATTAGAGTCCCCACTAGTCAGATACTTAACACCTTTCCTGTGGATTGGGCATACGTTTCTATCTTGACAACTCATTAAAGGGAGTAATCCTGCTGCCTTTATACCACCGTCTGAGCAGCTTCTACCCTCACCTACAGCTTCTACCCTCAGTTTCATATTGCAGGTTTATTTCTGTGTAAAGCCTCATTTTCACATCTGTTCTCAAATTCGTGAAAAGGTGGTCAGTGATACCTCCGTGAAGGATCCGTGTTTGGTCCGTGTGTCTGTGTGTCATCTGTGTTTTACTGACACTGAACAGCTGAAAAATAATTTTCAGAGCATCTCTTCCTAATGATCCGTGAAACATGGATGAAACACGGATGGCATTTGTGTTGCATCTGTGGTTATCACTGACCCATAGACTATAATGGACATGATGGATCCCACGTTAAAAAAACAAATGAATGGGTACGTGTGCTGTCCCTGGAGAAGACGTATAGCACACATACATGGAACACTGGCAAGTGAATGTGGCTTAACTCATGTCCTGTTTTTTAGTAGTGGGATCAAATTACTTACAAGTAAAACCAAGGCTGGAAGTTTTGCTTTGCTATCTCGTTATTCAAATAAAAGCAAATATTTGCAAATGTCACTACTTTACAATTGAATTCCAGGTCTAAGCTGCTGATGACATGACTTGAATGTTATGTTTGATTAGCCCAATATTGAGGGTGTACTCCTTTTAGCCCTGCCTTAAGTAAACAACTTCAGGATACAAAAAAGGACATCGACTGTGTAGAATCTATTAGTTGGGTTCAAAGTAACTGATCATCACCATGAGGTCCATGAGAATCATTGTCTTTGCTGTTGTGGCATTTGGCAGTTTCACAGGTTTAACTCCTTTAGCTTTCTATTTCATTTCTTTATATTTTTTTGTATTGTTGTTGTCATTATTTCCATTATTATATTAGTCATTGTGTGCTTTATTTTTGCATTTATTATTTTTCAGTGTTTTTGCTCTATGCACTGTTTATTATGTTGTATCAATTATTGTTCAGTAATAATGTTATAATATTGAAATATTAAAATGTGGTCTAACTGCACTGTCAGTTCTCAAACCATACCATATTATAGTATATTTCTATTATTCAACCTGCATTATATCTCATTCTATCTTTTTTTTTTACATTTGATTTTTTTAGGTATTTTCTGTAATCCGGTTGATAGAGAGACAGAGATTGAGGTACACTTTTTAATTTTATTTAAATGATGTAAATGAAAGTAAGCATCATATAACCTCTACATTACAGAGCTTTAATCATCAAAAAATAATTCCTTGGTGGGAAACCAGGGACCCCCCTCCTACTGTGAGGATTGAAGGCGTCCCAACATTTTAACCACCACATTTCACACATTTATGGCATATCTAGTGTAAAATCTCTGGAAAACCTCTTAAATACTTTCTATGCTGGCCAGTGTACAGGATAAGATATATCCATACAATATTCCATAACTGAAGGGATGTGTTCTAATTAACAGAATGTTGCTACCGTGAAATCAGGCAAAAGTAAGACAAAAGCACACTAACCCTAAGTTCACACTTGTGCGTTTTACAGCGTGTTCGAACGCGCTGTAAAACGCTCAACACATGCAAACCAATGCTTCCTTATGGGACTGGTTTACATTTTCGCGTTTTACAGCGCGTTCAAACGCGCTGTAAAACGCCCTACGCATAAACAAGTACTTGAGCTTTTTTTGGGGCGTTTGTCGCGCGTATTGTGATTGACACCACAGTAGTCAATCACAAGAACTCGCGTACGACGCTCGTTTCCTATTTTCAAAAACGTGCTGTAATACGCGCTACACAAATGAGCGTAAAACGCGCGTTTCAAGAACGCTCAGGTCTGAACCCAGGGTAAAACTTTTAGAAGTCACACTTTTGCCTGTGTTCAGGGCAGCAATAAGGAATACGTGACCCCATTCCATGGTCCAAATGGACAGACCATCTTTCCCAATCAGGTATTTAGAAATATCCTGCATATAACCCATACACATTTGTTGCTGGATTACTCCTTTCAAAGATAACAATAAACAGCTTATTGCACACGACCGTATGGTTTTGCGGTCTGTTTTTTACGGATCCGTTGTTCCGTTTTTGTGATCCGTTGTGTTTCCGTTTCGGTTCCGTTTTTTCCGTATGGCATATACAGTATACAGTAATTACATAGAAAAAATTGGGCTGGGCTTAAAATTTTCAATAGATGGTTCTGCAAAAAGGGAATGGATGCGGAAGACATACGGATGCATTTCCGTATGCGTTCCGTTTTTTCTGCGAACCTATTGACTTAAATGGAGCCACGGACCGTGATTTGCGGACAATAATAGGACATATTCTATCTTTGCACGGAACGGAAAAACGGAAATACGGAAACGGAATGCACACGGAAACACTTCAGTTTTTTTTGCGGACTCATTGAAATGAATGGTTCGGTATACGGACTGTATACGAAACTCATAAAACCGGCCCGTACACCCGCAAAAAAACGTTCGTGTACATGAGGCCTAACTGCCACAGCTTCTAACAGACCACATGGCTGGAGGCAATTAAAGATTTAAGGCTCGTTCACACAAACGTTTTTTGCGTTCCGTATACCTGCCTTTTTTTGTGTTCAGTATACCCTCCGTATACGGAATCATTCATTTCGAAAGAGTCCACAAAATAAACAGAATGTACTCCGTATGCATTCCGTTTCCGTATTTCCGTTTTTCCATTCTGCTACATTTTGAGTCATATCCTATTATTGCCCATAAATCATGTTCTGTGGCTCTATTCAACTCAATAGGGCTGTAAAAAAATGGAATGCATACGGAATGCATACGTATGTCTTCTGTATCAGTTCAGTTTTTGCAGAAGCACCTATTGAAAATTTTATACCCAGCTGTTACTGTTAAAACATTATTATATGCTTCCGTTTCCGTTTGCGTTCCGGAAAAAACATCACAAACGGAAACCATACAGAAACGAAATTGAATGGAAGTGGAATCGAAACGGAAACACTACTGAAACCAAAAACGGACCGTTTAAAAAAGGACCGCAAAACCATACGGTCATGTGAACAAGCCCTTAGGCCTCTTTCACACGGGTGTCATGTTTGATGCCCGGATAAGAGGCGGGTGCGTTGCGGGAAAATGAGCAATTTTTCCACGCGAGTGCAAAGCGTTTTTATGCGCTTTGCACGCGCGTGGGAAAAATCTACATGTTTGGTACCGCACCCGAACCCGGACTTCATCACTGAAGTCCGGTTTTGGGTTAAGTATTCCGTATATTTTATTATTTTCCATTATAACATGGTTATAAGGGGAAATAATAGCATTCTCAATACAGAATGCTTAGTAAAATGTGGATGGAGGGGTTACAAATAAAAAAAAATTAACTCACCATATCCTCTTGATCGGGTATTTGCGATCTCTTCTTCAATCATTAGCTGCCAGCTAAAGGACCTGTGCTGACGTCACCGAGCTCATCACATGGTCCAATCACATGGTACATCACCATGGTGTTGGACCATGGGATGTGACGTCACCACAGGTCCTTTAGACAGCAGCTAATGCTTGAAGAAGAGAGAAGAGATCAACAACTTCACGATCAAGTGGATAAGGTGAGTTAATTTTTTTTATTTTTAACCTCTTAATCCACATTTTACTAAGCATTCTGTATTGAGAATGCTATTATTTTCCCTTATAACCATGTTATAAGGGAAAATAATAAAGATCGGGTCCCGTCTCTTAGCAACCTTACGGGAAAATCGCACTGCATCCACACTTGCCTGCGGATGCTTGCGATTTTCCCGCAGCCCCATTCACTTCTATGGGGCCTGCGTTGCGTGAAAAATGCACAATATAGAGCATGCTGCGATTTTCACGCAACGCAGAAGTGATGCGTGAAAATTACTGCTCATGTGCATAGCCCCAGAGAAATGAATGGGTCAGAATTCAGTGCGAGTGCAATGCGTTCACCTCACACATTGCACCCGCGCGGAAATCACGCCAGTGTGAAAGGGGCCTTAAACTTAGGATGTTCGACCAGCTCAGAGAGAAAGACAAAAAGTAAGAAAAAGGTGGCACTGTAACGATACATTTTATTGAATAGCTCACAGGCTATACTAAATTTATAATTTATAACATGCAATTACAAAAGTATTAAGATCTAGGTGGTGCTTTAGAAAATGTAGAATATGTTTTGTGACAAAACCCCTTTAAATAGACGGGGAATCTGTGTGCATTTCATATTTTTGTTGTTGCTACTTCCTAGTTGAGACAATTAGCTGAACATAGTAACATAGTAACATAGTATAAAAGACCGAAAAAGACATTTGTCCATCCAGTTCGGCCTGTTTCCCACAAGTTGATCCAGAGGAAGGCAAAAAACCCCTGTGAGGCAGAAGCCAATTTTCCCCACTTGAGGGGAAAAAAATTCCTTCCCGACTCCAATCAGGCAATCAGAATAACTCCCTGGATCAACGACCCCTCTCTAGTAGCTGTAGCTTGTAATATTATTACACTCCAAAAATAAATCCAGTCCCCTCTTGAATTCCTTTATTGTACTCACCATCACCACCTCCTCAGGCAGAGAGTTCCATAGTCTCACTGCTCTTACAGTGAAGAATCCTTTTCTATGTTTGTGAACATTTTTGTTTTATTTTTTATTTTTTGACCAAGTGGTACACTTTAGATTCAAAGTGCTGCAGAAATGGTTTATGTTGCACTAGTTAGCTGTTTTAGAGCTGTAATTTCTTCTTAATTATTTGTTTTATGGAGTGATTTTTGGAACGTGTCATACAGAAGTTATACAGCAGCCTACACTAAAAAATCATCTAGTAAAACAGATTATACATAAAACATGCTAGCAAAATAAGCCACACTTCAGATATTTTGATCAGTTATTGTGAGCCAAAACCAGGTGAGGGTCAAACACAGAACAAGAGCAATTCTTTCTATTATATCTTATCTCTGTTTAGGCTTGAATAGGGGTTTTGGCTCACAATTAAGCCTCATGCACACGACTATATGTATTTTGCGGTCCGCAAATTGTGGATCCACAAACAAAACGGATGACATTCTGTATGGCATCCGTTTTTTTGGTTGATCCTTTATTTTTGCTGATCCATTGTAATAATGCCTTTCCTTGTCCGCAAACTAGAAAAAAATAGAACATACTCTATTTTTTTGCGGAACGGAAAAATGGACATAAGGAAACTGAATGCACACGGAGTACCTTCAGTTTTTTTTTGTGGAACCATTGAAATGAATGGTTCCGCATATGGTCCGCAAAAAAAAAAGGAAAACGGACACGGAAAGAAAGTACGTTCGTGTGCATGAGGCCTAACTGATGGAAATAACTGATCGACTAACTGAAGTATGAACGTAGCCATACTGATGTACTAGCTGTAAGCAAAATCCAAACTACTGAGCAGAAAAACCGACCTTGATGCCCATAGCCATTTTGATTAGAATCAATAGGAAACATGAACAGTTTTTTCTGTTAGATGATTTTGATAAATGAGGCCCAAAGAGTTTTGATCATAGTATCTCGACAGAAAACATGACACGTAACATCTGATTGGTTGCTATACATACATTTCCTTTGCAAAATATTAAAGTAATAAGTTGTCACACAATTGAACCTTAATTTTGATACAATTGCATTCTGTGTTTTTTTTTTTGCACAGCCTAATTGTGATTTGTACAGTCCCATACCAGGAATTGGGCTGGCCTGCAACCGAATGTTTAAACCAGTGTGTGGCACAAATGGTCAGACCTACACAAACGAATGTGAGCTATGTTCTGACAAATTGTAAGTCACATTTACACATTAGGATATGTACCATTATTTTATGTGACAATCAAGATTTCTTTTTATTGGTGCTTGCAGCGGTTTTTATCTTGCCAAATCCCTGCTGGGTCTTATTACAGTCAATATGCTCAGGCAGGAAAAGGTAGCATCCGGCAAGGCTGGATACGATGGACTCCAGCAAACTGTTCCTCTACTGGAACATCCTGCTGTAAAATATTAGCATTAGTGTGCAACTAATCATAGCCTATTATTCTGCAAAGTTGCTCCAAAGGAAGGCAAAAGACTATTATTAGGTACAAACTCAACTTCTTTCATTTTAAGGGCTCATTGACCCTTCTCCAGAAATCTAATAACTATAACTTGTAATATTATTACACTCCAGAAATACTCCAGTCCCCTCTTGAACTCTTTTAGTGAACTCACCATCACCACCTCCTCAGGCAGTGAGTTCCATAGTCTCACTGCTCTCTTCTGTCCTCCAAACGCAGAGGATGTCCCCTCATCATAGTCACAGTCCTAGGGATAAATAGATGATGGGAGAGATCTCTGTACTCTCCCCTGATATATTTATACATAGTTATTAGATCTCCCCTTAGTTGTCTTTTTTCTAAAGCAAATAACCCTAATTTTGATCATCTTTTTGGGTACTGTAGTCCACCCTTTCCTGTTATTATTTTAGTTCTCTTTCTCTGAACCCTCTCCAGCTCTGCTATGTCTGCCTTGTTCACAGGAGCCCAGAACTGTACACAGTACTCCATGTGTAGTCTGACTAGTAGGGTTGAGCGAACCCGAACTGTATAGTTCGGGTTCGTACCGAATTTTGGGGTGTTGGGCTGTGATTGGCCAGAGCAGCATGTTACCCAGGCTCTATATAAGCTTGAGTCACATAGCGCTATACGTAACTCTACTGTTACAAGTGTAGGGAGAGGATGCTGCTGGACTTGTGATTTCAGGGAGAGAATAGGAGAGAATCTAACTCAGCGATCTACCTAAAAATAGTTGTGTGGGTGCAGGGCATTATCCTTTTACCCTGCGCTGAGCTCATTGATCAAAAAATACTAACTTTTAGAATTCTTTTAGTTAGATGGGTGGGGGTAGCAGCGGCGGCCATTTTATGCATGCTCAGTACACCAGCACTGCATCTGAGCTTTTGGGACATTGCAAGTCACCTTTTTTGGGGGGAAAACTACAACATCTGTATTAGTCAGTGTGCAATTTAAGCTAGAAATACACCCATCATTTTCTGGGGTTTGAAAAACACACATTTTTTTCTTCAAAAAACAGTATTTTCCAGATCTGCAAGTGTTAAGTTCAAATTTAATATATACAGCATTCATATTCTGTTAGCAAAAAAAGACTTGTTTGGCAATATACAACATCTGTATTAGGCTCCATTCATACGACCGTATGTTGTCCCATTCACTTTTCTTCCATTGCACAGCTCAGCAAAAAAAATGAAACATGTCCTATACTTGTCAGTGAAAATCAGGACATGGCCCTATTGAAGTCTATGGATCAGCAAAAAAACGGAATGCAATCCGTTTTTTTGCGGACACGGATCAGTTTTTTTGCGGACAACATACGGTCGTGTGAATGGAGCCTGAGGGTCCATACACACGTCCGTGTGTGTTTTGCGGATCCACGGCAAAACACGGACATCGGCGATGTGCGTTCCGCAATTTGCGGACCGCACATCGCCGGCACTCTCATAGAAAATGCCTTTTCTTGTCCGCAATTGCGGACAAGAATAGGACATGTTCTATTTTTTTCGAGAACGCAATTGCGGACCCGGAAGTGCGGATCCGCAATTGCGGACCCGGCCGGGACATCGTCTGTCCCCATTTAAACTAATGGGTCCGCAATTCCGTTCCGCAAAATGCGGAATGGAATTGCGGACGTGTGAATGGACCCTAAGTCAGTGTGCAATTTAAGCTAGAAATACAGCCATCATTTTCTGGGGTTTGAAAAACACACTTTTTTTTCTCCAAAAAACAGTATTTTCCAGATCTGCAAGTGTTAAATTCAAGTTTAATATATACAAATAAATACACCGATCATTTTCTGGGGTTTAAAAAACACAAGTTTTTGCCAAAAAAACACTATTTTCAGGCCTTGCAGCATCAGCACGTAGGAAATTACAGGCTTATATACTGCTGTCAACTTTAATTGTTAAACAAACAGTCGTTTGGGTACAAAAAATTTAGTTGGCAGCCTTTGATGCAGATGTCATTGTGAGATACACCCTTAATACATTTGGGTTAAATTCAGAGATTTTAAATACCGCACCAATATTGGTGCACCAATATGGAATTCAGGCCTACAGAGGTTCAGGCCCTGTGAGATCCCCCTTATACATACAGGGGTTTGAATTAGGCATTTGAAATACAGCCATTTGAAATACAGCCTTTTTGTGCAAAGATATATTTACTTCAAGCCTACAGTGGTTCAGACCGTGTGAGATACTCCCTCTACATACAGGGGTTTGAATCAAGCATTTGAAATACAGCCAATTGAAATACAGCCTTTTTGTGCAAAGATATATTTACTTCAGGCCTACACTGATTCAGGGCGTATGTGATCCCCCCTATACATACAGGGGTTTGAATTAGGCATTTGAAATACAGCGATTTTGTGCAAAGATATATTTACTTAAGGCCTACACTGATTCAGGGCGTGTGTGATCCCCCTGTACATACAGGGGTTTGAATTAGGCATTTGAAATACAGCCACTTGAAATACAGCCATTTTGTGCAAAGAAATATTTACTTCAGGCCTACACTGATTCAGGGCGTGTGCGATTCCCCCCTATACATACAGGGGTTTGAATTAGGCATTTGAAATACAGCCATTTTGTGCAAAGATATATTTATTTCAGGCCTACACTGATTCAGGGCGTGTGTGATCCCCCCTATACATACAGGGGTTTGAATTAGGCATTTGAAATACAGCCATTTGAAATACAGCCATTTTGTGCAAAGATATATTTACTTCAGGCCTACACTGATTCAGGGCATGTGTGATCAACCATATACATACAGGGGTTTGAATTAGGCATTTGAAATACAGTCATTTTGTGCAAAGATATATTTACTTCAGGCCTACACTGATTCAGGGCATGTGTGATCCCCCCTATACATAAAGGGGTTTGAATTAGGCATTTGAAATACAGCCATTTGAAATACAGCCTTTTTGTGCAAAGATATATTTACTTCAGGCCTACAGTGGTTCAGACCGTGTGAGATACTCCCTCTACATACAGGGGTTTGAGTCAAGCATTTGAAATACAGCCATTTGAAATACAGCCATTTTGTGCAAAGATATATTTACTTCAGGCCTACACTGATTCAGAGCATGTGTGATCCACCCTATACCTACAGGGGTTTGAAATAGGCATTTGAAATACAGCCATTTGAAATACAGCCTTTTTGTGCAAAGATATATTTACTTCAGGCCTACAGTGGTTCAGACCGTGTGAGATACTCCCTCTACATACAGGGGTTTGAATCAAGCATCTGAAACACAGCCATTTGAAATACAGCCATTTTGTGCAGAGATATATTTACTTCAGGCCTACACTGATTCAGGGCGTGTGTGATCCACCCTATACCTACAGGGGTTTGAATTAGGCATTTGAAATACAGCCATTTGAAATACAGCCTTTTTGTGCAAAGATATACAGTATTTACTTCAGGCCTACACTGATTCAGGGCATGTGTGATCCCCCCTATACATACTGGGGTTTGAATTATGCATTTGAATTACAGCCATTTGAAATAAAGCCATTTAGTGCAAAGATATATTTACTTCAGACCTACACTGATTCAGAGTGTGTGTGATCCCCCTCTACATACTGGGGTTTGACTCAAGCATTTGAAATACAGCCATTTGAAATACAGCCTTTTTGTGCAAAGATATATTTACTTCAGGCCTACACTGATTCAGGGCGTGTGTGATCCCCCCTATACTTACAGGGGTTTGAATTAGGAATTTGAAATACAGCCATTTGAAATACAGCCTTTTTGTGCAAAGATATATTTACTTCAGGCCTACACTGATTCAGGGCGTGTGTGATCCCCCCTATACTTACAGGGGTTTGAATTAGGAATTTGAAATACAGCCATTTGAAATACAGCCTTTTTGTGCAAAGATATATTTACTTCAGGTTTACAGTGGTTCAGACCGTGTGAGATACCCCCTATACATACAGGGGTTTGATTCAGCCATTTGAAATACAGCCATTTTGTGCAAAGAAATCTTTAATTGAGGCCTAGTCTGGTTCAGGCTGTGTGAGATACACCCTTTACATACTGTCGTTCTTTTCTACTATTAATTAAACACCCATTTAGGGCAAGATCCTGAATTAAAAAAATATGAGGAGAGAGTCAAATAAGGGACGTGACTCAGGTCGTGGTGCTGCTGGTGGAGCTCCTGTTGCAGGGAGAGGACGTGGTCGATCTGTTCCAGCTACACGCACAAGTGAAATCCCTTCCTTAGGTGCGAGTAGGCGACAAAATCTGCAGCGGTATTTGGTGGGGCCTAATGCTGCTCTATGAATGGTGAGGCCTGAACAAGTACAGGCAATAGTAGATTGGGTTGCTGACAGTGGATCCAGTTCCTTCACATTGTCTCCCTCCTGTTCTCCTGCTGAAAGACCACAGTTGGCACCTGCAGCCAATGTCCATTGGCCGAGCACACCAAAGCCCGCTTCACGGAGTTCCCTGGCGTGGCAGTTCTTCAGACAATGTGCTGACGACAAGACACGAGTGGTTTGCATGCTGTGCAATCAGAGCCTGAAGCGAGGCATAAACGTTCTGAACCTGAGCACAACCTGCATGACCAGGCATTTAAGTGCAAAGCACGAGCTGCAGTGGGGTAGACACCTCAAAAACCAAGAAAGGTCTCTGGCTGCTCCTGCTTCCTCTTCGGCTGCAGTCGCTGCCTCTTTATCCACCTCTGGAGTGACAGTGCCACCTGGCACCCTACAAAGAGATGATCTGCCAGAAACTCCAACACCTGGGTCACCAAGCATCTCCACAATGTCCCACAGAAGCATTCAGCTCTCCATATCCCAAATGCTGGAGAAGAAGAGGAAGTACCCCCCTACCCACCCACAATCCCTAGCCCTGAATGCCCGCATTCACTCCATCTGGTGGAGACGGATAGTTTTAAAGGCCTTATGGCGGTGGCTGTCCCACAGTACGTCGTGCCCAGCCGCCACTACTTTTCAAAGCAAGCCATCCCTTCCCTTCACAACCAAGTAGGGGACAAAATCAGGTGTGCACTGCGCAATGCCATCTGTGGCAAGGTGCACCTGACTGCAGATACTTGGACCAGTAAGCATGGTCAGGGCCGTTATATCTCCATAACAGCACACTGGGTAAATGCAGTGGCGGCTGGGCCTGAGGCGGATAGAAGATTGGCGCATGTTCTTCCACCACTGAGGATTGCAGGGCTCTTCAGTTTGCCTCCTGTTTCTTCCTCCCCCTACTCTGCTTCCTCATCCTCTACCAGCTTGCCTACACAAACTGACTGACAAGAGTCAGCCCATGCAACTTCTGGAAAAGGGGTTAGGTGGTCACTTGGACCAAGCGTAACCTTTGCAACCTCTCTGACTAGTAATAGGTAAAATGTAATCTTTATTAATCACTCTATTAAAAATACATTAACTACCTGGGAACATGCAACTTCTGAGTCTCCAAATTGGGCACATGGCCTGAGCTTGCCCTTTACCCCTTGGAGGTGCTGGCCTGCCCTGCAGCCAGTGTATTGTCTGAAAGTGTGTTTAGCATGAGTGGAGGTGGTTATCACAGGTTAAATTTCCCAATGTTTTGGGGTGTACCCTAATTTTAAAAATAAAATTTAAAACCAAAAAGCAGTGTAGGCTACCTCCTCCTCTTCCACCGCCGCTTCCACCTACACCACCACATCCACCGCCTCCTCAACCTCCTACTCCATATGGACCTTGTCCTCCTAGATCAAGATTATTATTATATTTTTTTTACCTATTTTATGTGATTTAAAGTCACTTCCCTATCCACATTTGTTTGCAGAGCCCTTGCCATGCTCTTATCAACATTTTGCTGGCATTTGCAGCCCTCTAGCCCTTTCCATGACATTTTTACAACCATTTTAGGGCTCAAAAGTTCGGGTCCCCATTGACTTCAATGGAGTTCAGGTTCGGGGTCAAGTTCGGGATAAGTTAGGGTCCCGAATAGAGATGAGCGAACTTTAAAAAAAAGTCCGGTGTTCGGCGTTCGGGTTGTGGTAAGTCGCGCATCCCGTTATGGATTCCACTATAGCGGCATATGGAATCCATATGGGGCGGCTGCCACCAACCCGAACTGTTGAACAGCTGAAGGACCTGGGGTGACATCACCGTCATGTGATCAGTGCAGGGCGTGGCTCAGCACGGGATCAAATCCAGTGCTGAGCCACGCCCCCTGCACTGATCACATGACAGTGACGTCACCCCAGGTCCTTCGGCTGTTCAACAGTTCGGGTTGGTGGCAGCCGCCCCTTATGGATTCCATATGCAGCTATAGTGGAATCCATAATGGGAAGTGCGACTTACCACAAACCGACTGCCGAACACCGGACTTTTTTTTAAAGTTCGCTCATCTCTAGTCCCGAACTCAAACTTTTTTCAGACGTTCGGCCGAACCCGTCGAACCCGAACATCCAGGTGTCCGCTCAACTCTACTGACTAGTGATTTAAAATAAATTGGCAGAATTATGTTCTTGTCATGTGCATCCATGCCCCTTTTGGTGCAACCCATAAACTTATTGGCCTTCGCAACAGCTGCCTGACACTAGTTGCTAGAGTTAAGTGTATTGTAAACTAAAATTCCTAAGTCCTTTTCCATGTCAGTTTTACCCAATGTATTACCATTAAGTATACACTACTCACAAAAAGTCAGGGAGATTTGGCTTACATGAAAGTAGGGCATTTTAGTAGAAGCAAACTTATTGTCTGCCGAGGCATGGCATCCCAGTCTTCTTGAAGGGCGGCCCTCAGGTCATTGAGGTTCTGGGTTACAGAGTTAAAAGCCTCTACATGGCTACTCATCTGATCCTATTTGTTTTCAATGGGATTCTGGACTGAAGAAAGTGTAGGCCACTCCATTTGAGGTACCCCAGTCTCCAGCAGCCGTTGCCTACTGATGTGACCTCGACGAGCTGGTACATTGTCATCTATGAAGATGAAATTACACCTGTGTTGTTCATGCAGAGGCACAATGACTGGATTAATGATGTTATTCAAGTAGTATGGGCTTGTCACTGTACCAATCACAAAGTGTAGGGCAGTTCTGTATTGACTAGACACACTTGCCCACACTGTAACACCACCACCAAATTCAAACAGTGGCTGATGCACAGCGCTCTGTTTGACATCTCCAACATTGTGGGCAGTCATAATTTCTGCTCAGAGTGAATCGACTTTCATCAGTGAACAGCACTGAGGCCCACTGGTTCCTTGTCCTGCGTAGATGTCTCCTGGCCAATGCAAGACGATAACGCCTATGGTCAGGTACCCTTGCAAGTCATCTAGCACGCAGACCACGCTGATGTAATTGGTTTCAAATTGTCTGACATGACACTTGGGTGCCTCTCACCTCCCTTAAATGTGCCTGGAGTTGTGTGACATTCATCATCTGGTTCCGCAGTGCATGGTTCACAATGAAGCCATCATCAGTGTGGGATGTGGCCAAAGGACGTCCACTTCTATGCCTTTCTGTGACTCTTCCAGTCTCTCTGTATCTCTGTTGAAACCTGCGGATGACATTTTGTGACAATCTAAGCTCAGTGACCACTTCTGTCCTGGGAAGATCCTGCTTGAAGCCTTGGAATGGAGAATTACTGTTGATCAGTTGTTAGATGTCTCTTGGTCTCATGATGTCAAAATGTGAACAGCATGATGAGGAGGACTGATTAAATACCAATTCTAATTGAAACAGGGAAGTTATTGGGCGATTCATGGATCAATCACCTGTTGTGAATTTTGCAGTTAAGCTCCTTGTTAGGGCCCTTGCAAACAACCCTATACCCTCCGAGATATATGGTCTGTGAGCGGGTCAGATGTCCCGGAGTGGCATTGATCGTATGCACGGGAGCACACAGCATCATAGATTACAATGATGCTATGCGCGTCGGGCCACCCACGGGACTATTGTCCCGTACTTATAAGATCATATAAGTGCGGGACAATAGGCTCGCGGGCGACCCGACATGCACAGTATCATTGTAATCTATGATGCTGTGTGCTCCCGTGAGCACGATCAATGCCTCTCCGGGAGATATGTCCCACTCATGGACCATATATTTTGTAGGGCATACAGTCGTGTGCAAGGGCCCTTAGAGAACCGTAAGTTGCGCAAAAAGTACTGAAACATTGAACAGGTCACATTAAGTTCACCTGTAAAGGTTAGAGTGCAGTTTAGGTCCATCCTGAAATTGCATCCACAATCCAAATATCTCTATAACTTTTTGTGAGTAGTGTATATTGATAACTCATATTTTCCTTTCCCATGTGCATAACCTTACATGTATCAGTGAAAAAACTTCATCTGCTAATTCTCTGCTCAAACCTTCAATCTATCCATCTGTAGTAGTATACTGTCTGCTTTTGTGTTAATTATTTTATTTAAGTTTATTTAAAGTTTAGTATAGTCTGCAATAATTCACATTTTTCTGTGCAATATATTGAAGAGGATAGGGCCCCATACTCACCCATGTGGTACCCCACTGGTGAGGGCGACCCAATCTGAGTGTGTACCATTAATAACCACCCTCTATTTTCCATCACTGAGCCAGTTACTTACCCACATACACACATTTTCTCCCAAAGCATTCTTATTTTACATACTAACCTTTTATGTGACACAGTATGAAATGCTTTGGAGAAGTCAAGATATATGACATGCATTGACTCACCCCATTGCAATTAAAAACTTACCTCCTAACCTGATTAAATTAGTTTAACAATTGCTATACACGACAACCAGAATGGCGTAAGGCCTGGACATATAGAGGCTCAGCAATCAGCATCTCTACTCTAAGAACCAGGCACAGCTAGGTAATGATTAAACCTTTATTCAGATGCAAGGCACAATGAGCCGCTAAGCCCAAAACCCAAGGGATCTTATTCACACTGACTTTAGCATCTTGAATTTTTCTCTGAGCAATAAGTTGTCAAAACCCTCACTACCAGTACATGAAGATGCTTCTGATGAGTCCATAATTAAACATATTGACCTTGTCTTAAAAGTACAGTGCATTGTCAGGTTTTTAAAGATGTTGCCTGCTTCGAAGTGGAGCAAGAGCCATATCCGCTGGGTGCCTGCTGTTTCACACATTAGACACCCAGGGCTAATGCCTGTGATCGTGATAATGCCAACGACATACATTTAAACCCCTCAGATGCCATGTTCAAATGTTACCACAGAATCCAAATGGTAAAAAACTCTGAAGTGCACACTTCCCAGGCAGGAATGCATTCCCCTGGCTGAGATCAGGGATTGCGTACCTTAGTAGTAATAGATCAGAGCCTGTACAAAACAAAAATTATTATTATTTTTTTTTTTATATAAAAAATACAAAAATTCTGACCACCCAGCTTTCTCCAAAATAAAAATAAAAATAAACACCATGGGTATTACCATGTCCAAAAATGCCTGTACTATTAAAATGTAAAAACATTTATCCCACACTGTGAATGGCATAATGGAAAAAAATATATATTGCTGATTCAACATTTTTTCGTTGCTTCATCTTCTCCATAAAATTAAATAAAAAGTGATCAAGGAAAGTCATACACACCCCAAAGTAGTATTAATAAAAACTACAGATTGTCCCACAAAAAAATAGATTCACACAGTTCTGTAGACACAGCTATAAGAAAAGTTATTAAATGTTTTAACCCCTATACATGGATCTGGACACTGCTGAAGGAGAAACACCAGGCTTACCCATGGGGTTTGAGAGACAGTAGTGGGAAGAATCAAGCGATCACACAAAACAATAGTAATGCGGGAGGAAAAGGTATTGATTATGTATGTGTCTCACCAAGGCCTCTAGCTTTGGTGATGTAGGTCATAGAAAAGGTATGCACCAGTAACATTAGTTTACTGAGTAATTGTTCATCAGGAGATCGTGTCTTTTGGCAGGCACCTAAAATCATAATTTCTGTGCAGTAGAGTGACCTGTGTGAACAGGAATCTGCTGCCCAGGAGCAATGATTTTCTATGGGGACAAACGATTGCAGTAAAGATCACCCCAAACCATCCGTCCGTGTTAAAAAATAGTGTTGAGCGCAAATATTCGAATTGCGAATTTTTATCGCGAATATTGGCACTTTGAGAATTTGCGAATATTTTGACTATAGTGATGTATATTCGTAAAAACGAATATTCGTTTTTTTTTTGTTTTTTGTTTTCATCTGAACCCATTACCTAGTATACCTTGCTAGTGGGATAATGTGAGAAGGCTGCAATATTGTAGTCTGTAGTGAATTAGAATATTCTTCATTATTTCATTTATTTTATCTTATATGAAAAATCGGCAATGTAATATTTGCATAATGCGAAATTTTTTAAATGCAAATATATAGCACTATAAAATATCGTGCTATATATTAGTTTTTTAGAATATTAGTAATTTTTTCTAATTTAATGTGAGCAGTCATTGGCCAAAAGCAACTTAAGCAAGGAGGAATCATGACTTCAGATGGAAAAAAATGACGAATATTCTAAAAAAATTATAAATAGCACTATATTCAATATAGTGCTATATATTCGTTTTTTAGAATATTCATTTTTTAGAATATTCGTCATTTTTTTCCATCTGAAGTCATGATTCCTCCCTGATTAAGTTGCTTTTGGCCAATGACTGTTCACATTAAATTGGAAAAAATTACGAATATTCTAAAAAACTAATATATAGCACTATATTCTATATAATGCGATATGTTCATTTTTAAGAATATTCATCTTTTTTTTTAATCTGAAGTCATGATTCCTCCCTGCTTAAGTTGATTTTGGGCCAATGACTATTCACATTAAATTGGAAAACATGACGAATATTCTAAAAAACAAATATATAGCACTATATTCTATAGTGCTATATATTCATGTTTTAGAATGTTCGCATTACACGAATATTACATTGCCGATTTTTCGCAATCAATAGAATAATCACGAATACGAATATTCGCGAATAGGAAGAATATCCTAACGAATATTCGTGAAATATCGCAAATTCGAATATTGCCCCTGCCACTCATCACTGTTAAAAGACAGGAAACCTTTCTCTGTGTGGTGATTGGTGCACTTATAAAAGTTTCCTTTGGTGGTCCCAAGCTTGGACCACCAAAGGAACGATCAGCAAGCATATCAGACGCTGTTAACAAAACAGCGTCTGATATGCCATTTTTTTTAACTTCTACAGCCTGCCAGTGCACGATCAGCGCTGGCAGGCTGTAGTTTACCTTCTCCCCGACGTTATCCTGTGAACGCGCGCACGCGCGTGCGCGCGTTCACAGGAAATCTCGCCTCTTGCGAGATGACGCGCCCGCGCATCAGAGAGGAATAGACCGACCGCTTGCAGGACGCAATCCTGCGTTAGGCGGTCGGTAAGAAGTTAAAAGGGTTGTGTCACTTCAGCAAGTGGCATTTATCATGTACAGAAAGTTAATAAAAGACACTTACTAATATATTGTGATTGTCCATATTGCCTCCTTTGCTGGCTTGATTCAATTTTCCATCACGTTATACACTGCTCGTTTCCATGTTTACAACCATCCTGCAGTCCATCAGTAGTGGTCATGCTTGCACATTATAGGAAAAAGTGCTGGCATCTCTGGTGGCCAGGACTGTGGAAGTGCACATGGGCTGGTGCCTTTTTTTTTATAATGTGCAAGCCTGACCACCACTACTGGATTGCAGGGTGGTCTGTAACCATGGAAACGAGCCGTGTATAATGAGATGGAAAAATGAATCTAGCCAGTAATGGAGGCAATATGGACAATTACAATACTTTAGTAAGCGCCTTGTATTAACTTTCTCTACATGATACATGCTATTTGCTGAAGTGACACAACCCCTTTAAATGAGAAGCATGCTGTTTGAAGAAAGGAAAACACTGCAGTCTAGCATAAAAACCTCATCCCATCTGTGAAACACAATGATGGTTGTATTATTGTTTGGTTCTGTTTTGCTGCATCTGGGCCAGGGCGGTTTTCCATCATTGATGGAACAATCAATTCTGAATTATACCAGAAGTTTCTGGAAAAGGAAAATGCCAGGGCATCTGTCAGTGAGCTGAATCTCAAGAAAAGGTGGCTCATGCATCAAGACAATGACCCTAAGCATATCCACCAAAAAATGGATAAAGGGGTTGGCCACATTTTGGCTATTTGTGACCAATGTGACAACAGTGTATGTAAGATTATATATTTCATTAACAAGTATAGCCTTTGTTAATATTTTGTACTGTTTGCTATATTTAAGATATTAGACCATGTCCCCTTGTTAAGTTAATCTTGTGTACTGTTCACACAGAGGTCCTGTCAATAAAATGGCTGCTGATAGAGAGTCATGTGACCAGGCTAATCATCTCCATCTGATGTCTCCTCTATTCAAACACTTCACCTGCACTAAACTCCCAACAGTGCAAGTGCAGATGGAGGAGCCATCACATGGAGGTGATTTGCCTGGTCACTTGACTCTATCAGCATCCATTTTATGGACAGGACCTATGTGTGGACAGCGCAAAAGATTTGAGAGGGAGCATAACTCATGGAATATATAAAATGGTGCAGATTCTTTTTTAATATAGACTATATTAGTAAGTATCACACAGAAAGTAGAAAGTGGTCAACCCCTTTAAGGAAAAATAAAGTTAAAGTTTTGGAATGGCAAAGTCAAACTCCTGACTAAAACATCCAAAGTCGATTCGCATAAAACTTAGTTCTAATTCGGTATGGAGCAGGAGCTCTGTACAGTATTAGAATGTATTGGCTCCGATGAGCTGAAGGTATTGCTTCGCGAAGTCTCGCGAGACTTCACGCAAAAACTTCATAAATTAATTTGTACTGTAAAAAACTATTTCCCGAATTTAGGTTTCGTTCCAAGTGGTACTTGTAGACTTCGCGAAGCAATAACTTCAGCTCATCGGAGCCAATACTTTCTAATACTGTACCGTACTCCTGCTCCGTACAGTATTAGAACAAAGCTTTATGCGAATCGACTTCGGATGTTTCATCTGAAGTCTATTCACTCATCCCTACTCCCGACCTTAATCCTATAGAAATGTTGTGGAAGGACCTGAAGCAATCAGTTCATGGGAGGAAACCTACCAACAGAAGAAAGTTGAAGTTGTTTTGTACGGAGAAATGGTCTTAAATTCCTCTGAACCGATGTGCAGGACTAATCACCAGAAATGTTTAGCTCCAGTTTTTGTTGTACAAGGAAGTCATACCACAAACTGGAAGCAACGTTCTCATACTTTTGCCACTCACAGACGGGTGATATTGGATCATTTTTTTCACTCAATAAATAAATGACTAATATTTTGACTAATTTGTTTGAATTGGTTATATGTATCTACTTTTAGTACTTGTGTAACATAGTAACATAGTTTATAAGGCTGAAAAAAGACATCTGTCCATCAAGTTCAGCCTGTAAGGCTCCATTCACACGTCCGCAAAATGGATCCGCATCCGTTCCACAATTTTGAACAACAGGTGCGGACCCATTCATTTCCAATGGGGATGGAAAAGATGCGGACAGCACACTATGTGCTGTCCGCATCCTCATTTCCGGATCCGTACTTCAGCATCCGCACTCCCATTTCCGCAAAAAATAGAACATGTCCTATTCTTGTCCGCAATTGTGGACAAGATTTGGCATTTTCTATTATAGTGCCGGCGATGTGAGGTCCGCAAATTGCGGAACACACATTGCCGTTGTCTGTGTTTTGCGGATCCGCAAAACACTTACGGACGTATAAATGTTGCCTTATCCTGCTATGTCTGCCTTGTTCACAGGAGACCAGAACTATACACAGTACTTCATGTGTGGTCTGACTAGTGATTTGTAAAGTGGCAGGGCTATGTTCTCATCACAGGCCCCGTTTGATGCAACCCTTTATCTTATTGGCCTTGGTAGCAGCTGCCTGACACTGGTTTCTACAGTTTAGTTTGCGGCTGACTAAAATTACTAGGCCCTTTTCCATGTCAGTGTTTGGGTGAGTTCACACTTCAGTTATTTGATCAGTTATTTCCATCAGTTATTGTGAGCCAAAACCAGTGATGAAGCCAACTCAGAGATCAGGTATAAGGGAAAGATCTGCACCTGTTCTGTTTTTTGACCTGCACCTGGTTTTGGCTCTCAATAACTGATAGAAATAACTAATCAAATAACTGAAGTGTGAACTCACCTTAAGGCCTCATGCACACGAACGTATTTTCTTTCCGTGTCCGTTCCGTTTTTTTTGCGGACCATATGCGGAACCATTCATTTCAATGAGTTTGCAAAAAAACCGGAAGGTACTCCGTGTGCATTCCGTTTCCGTATGTCCGTTTTTCCGTTCCGAAAAAAAATAGAGCATGTCCTATTTTTTCTAGTTTGCGGACAAGGCATTATTACAATGGATCCGCAAAAATAACGGATCCGCAAAAAAAACGGATGCCATACGGAACGTCATCCTTTTTTTTGCGGATCCGCAATTTGCGGACCGCAAAACACATACGGTCATGTGCATGAGGCCTTACCCAGTGTTTTGCCATTTTGCATGTACTGGTGACTTGCATTATTCCTTCCCACGTGCATAACCTTACATTTGTCAGTGTTAAACCTCATCTGCCACTTATCCGCCCAATCTATCCAGATCCATCTGTAGCAGTATACTGTCCACTTCCATATTAATTGCTTAACACAGTTTAGTGTCATCTGCAACAATTTATATTTAACGGTGCAAGTCTTCTACAAGATCATTAATAAATATATTGAAGAGAATAGGGCCCAATACTGACCCCTGAGGTACCCCACTAGTGACAGTGACAGTGAACCATTAATAACCACCCTCTGTTTTCTGTCACTTAGCCAGTTACTTACACACATTCAGACATTTTCCCTCAGTCCAAGCATTCTCATTTTATATGCTAACCTTTTATGTGGTACAGTGTCAAATGCTTTGGAGAAGTCGGGATATACGACACCAATTGCTTCACTGCGGTCAAGTCTAGAACTTACCTACTCATAGAAACTGATTAAATTAGTTTGACATGACCAATCCCTTATGAAGCCATGCTGATATGGCATTATTTGCTTATTTTCATTGAGGTACTCCAAGATAGCATCTCTTAGAAAACCTTCAAACTGTTTACCCACGACAGATGTTAAACTTACCGGCCTATAGTTTCCAGGCTCTGTTTTTGGACCCTTTTCGAATATTGGCACCACATTTGCTATGTGCCAATCCTGTGGAACACTCCCTGTCAGTATAGAGTCCTTAAATATCAGAAATAATGGTTTGGCTATGACATTACTTAATTATCTTAGGATACGGAGGTGTATGCCATCTCGTCCCATCGATTTGTATATTTTAATCTTTTTAAGACGCCACTGTACTTCTTCCTGGGGAATTTACTTTTGCATTCTGCATTTCATCTGACAGTTTTTTCCTTTAGTGAATACATTGGAGGAAAAAAAATATTTAATAGCTTTGCTTTCTTATTATCGCTCTCTGCAACTCCCCCCTCATTACTCTGTAAAGGGACGACCCCCTCAGATTTATACTTTTTACCATTTATATAATTGAAGAACATTTTAGGATTAGCTTTACTCTCTTTGGCAATTAATCTCTCGGGTTTTGAGTTTGGCTGCTTTTATTTGTCTTTTACATGTTCTATTTTTTTCCTTATAGCTTTTCAATGTTTCCTCGCTCCCCTCCTGTTTTAGTGATTTAAATGCTTTCTATTTGTCATTTATTGCTTTCATTACAATTCTATTTATCCACATTGGTTTACTTTTTGTTCCTTAACCGTTTATTCAATAAGGTATGTACCTTTCACAATTAGACTTTAGGATGCTTTTAAAAATATCCCATTTTGTGGCTGTATTTTTATTTTTGAGGACTTTGTCCCAGTTAGTTAGGCCTATAGGCTCTATAAGTTGGCTAAATTTTGCTTTTTTGAAGTTTGGTATTTTTTTCCTCCCTGAAGAAAAACTCTTTTGAATGACAATTGGAAGGTTATTGCTTTATGGTCACTATTTCCCAGGTGTCCCCCGACCTGCACGTCTGTTGTTCTGTCATATTGGGTAATACTAAGTCTAGTGTGTCCGTCCCTCTAGTCGGTTCCTGAACCAGTTGGGAAAGGTAATTGTCTTTGCTTACTGCCAAAAACCTGTTCCTTTATGAGATGTACAGGTTTCATTTTCCCAACCTATATCTGGTTTTTATGATGTGAAAACCAGATGTAATTTTAAGTCAAATCTATGCAGAAAGATAGAAAGTTCTGAAGGATTCATAAACTTTGAAGCACTTCTGTAATTAACACTGTACTTATTCTTTCATTTTTTCACAGGAAGTTAAAAAGAGAAATCAAGATCAAGCACAAAAACAGCTGTGTTAAGGTAATTTTTTTTACACATTGTTAGGGGTTATGCAATGTAGAAAATTCCTTTTATATGCCCCATTAGGCAAGTCTGAGTTAGGTACGTACTTCTCTGTTGAAGACTGTCATCTATTGGACAGAGTGGAGAGTAATGCTATAATCCTGATTTGACCTGTGGAAGCTCTGCAGGGAAATTGAAAATGTATTGCCAGATTTTCCTACATATTACAACTGAAAGCAGGGAATACCAACAGGAGGACACCTAATTATCAGCATATTGTCAAGTAACCCTTCTATACCTCATCAAGTAGGTATGGTATTAAATTTCATCTTAAAGATAATCTGTCACCAGCTTCCAGGGTCCTATCTGAGGGCAGCATAAACTGGTCACAGTTACTCTGAAAAAATACTAGGTCATTTTCTTTTGCTAAAATCTGCATTAAGCTGAGCATTGGAGTAAGTTCAATACAGAGCACAAGTTCATAAGACCTCATATTCATGATAACCCATCCCACTATCTCTTTCCACCCCTGTGCCATTAATTGACAGAAATATTTAGGAGGAGGAAGGGGGGCTAGGAGAGTTCATGAATATGAGGAATCCCTGATGAATGCACTGTATTGAGTGGACTGTGCTCGAGTTGGACTGCTTAATACAGATGTTATCAAAATGATTGCTCATAGTCTCTGTCTCTGGTGACAGATTCCCTTTAACTCACTATGCATAAACTAACATAATATGGAACTCATTGGGAAGGCTGTAAAACATGCTCTTTATTGGCTAAACACTGTAATATCCAAGGATATTTTAGGAGATTCTCATCAAGTGCAGGATTATGTTTTTTTAATTGATCTACAAAATTACCAAATTGCTAGTCTTGCACTGAGATTACAGGATGCATCAAAGGACTGGTGAGCTGATGAACTCTCTGGTTGTTTTAACTGTATATTGTGTATATACGTATGTGTTTTATACACAAATACTGTTTATGTTTGGGACAGAGGCTGATATACACTTATTCTCCCCTATTATCATTGTTAATTAAAACACAACATAATACAGGGGCAGATTTGCTAATCTTATTTTACCTATTAAGTTGCCCTTGTACAGATGCGAGAAGAAATTCTATGGTTCCATATGAATATGTCTGATGATAATATAGAATAAAGTGATTTTTGCATCCTTAAGTGTATTTTTTGTATCGTTAATGTTTGACGCTAACCTGTCAAATTAATTTCTTCAGGTATTTATCGTCATGTACATACCTGATAAGTGTATTTTTTTAATGTAATAGTTGCGCAAGAAAATGTATTTTATACTGAATCACCTTTAGTATCCTATTTTTAATTCCGCTTGTGTTTTCAACTACATTCTTCAAAATAAATGTTGCTTTTCACTTTACAATTTAAGGGCCCGCTCAGATGGCGGATTTTGATATGGACCCAGATGCCGTAGACCTGCTCACGTTTAAACTGCGAACAGGCACTAGCTGCGTCTGCAAGAGGCGCTGTCTATACTCTGCGTTACAATGCTGACCCGCAAACTGCAACAATGCCCCCTATTGAAATCTATGGAAGCCAGACATCATGCGGCCTTCAGCGTAATTTGAGTTCTGTCATGTGAATGGTTTTAAAAGAAAAGTCACTAATGGACTTTTAGAGAGGTTTTCCAGGGACCAACTTATTGGTGATCTGTGGAACAGGATACTCAAGAAGGCCCCTACACAGGGGCTGTGGTGTTCTGGCTCCGCATTTTTTATTGCAGAGCTGTCGGCTAACAGAGCTGTCGGCTAACAGCAGATCGGTGGCGGTGCCTGGTGTCAGACATCCTCTGATCTGATACTGATATCCTTAGGACTCGTTAACATTTCCGTTTTTCACTTTTGTGTGCTGTCTGCATTTTCTGCGTACAGCACATGTACCCATTGATTTAAAAGTGTCTGTTCATATTTCAGTTTTTTATTACTGAAACTTCTTTGATCCGTGATGCGGACCAAGCACGCTCATTGAAGCCTACGGGTCCGTAAAAATCCCTGGCACACATCTGTATTGTGTCCATGTTGTGTTCGTTTTTTACCGAAGACTAATAGGAGATTCTTTGGAAATTAATTTTCAGCCGATCAACGTTAGTAAATTACTGATAACACACGTATAGTAAAAACGGACACACGGACCAACCATGGATCTTTCATGCACAGCTTCATGTATGAAACACATACGCTTTTTTTCACGGATGTGACACTGATACGGAAATGTAAACGAGGCCTTATTCTTATTGATAGGTCATCAGTATGTTGATCCTAGATAATACATTTAAACTGATTTATTCCATCACAATCCCTTTTTGGTGTGTACCATTGTCTGTTACATTGCACTGGCAGGGGAGAGCAGAGGAGCCGCATTATGTTCATGAGTTAGAGAAGCAAAATGAGCCAACTCTTTTAATGTTTTTATGGCAGAAATGACATTTTATAATTATTTGTGTTTACGTTGTTTTGTATTTTTCTTATTTTCTCTGAGGACGATTGCCAAGGATATGGAACAATATGTACCTTGGAGCATAATCCAGTCTGTGGATCTGATTCTGTTACCTATGGCAACAAATGTAGCTTTTGCAATGCTAAGACAAGGTGAGTGCTTCAGAGGTGTAAGGCCTGGTTCACATTTGCGTTTTTCACTGATGTGCGCTGTCCGTATTTTCTGCGGACAGCGCGCGTACCCATTGATTTAAATGTATCTGTTCACGTTTAGTATTTTTTTACTGACTGTGGGTCAGTAAAAAAATCACAGGGACATACACTACTCTGATCCGTGAAGCGACCGAAACACGCCCATTGAAGTCTATGGGTCCGTGAAAATCACTGACACACATCCAGTGAATTACAGATGACACACGGATGGTAAAAACTGACACACGGACCAACCACGGATTCTTCATGGACAGCTTCATGGCTGAAACACTTCTTTTTTTTTTCACGGACATGACACTGACACAGAAATGTGAACCAGGCCTAAGGGCTCCTTCACACACACATTTGCATTGCCGTTTTTTGCCTATAAGAAAACAATATTCAATTCGCATGTGTTTTTTTGGCATGCCGCATGCATTTTTTTGTGTTTTTTTTTAAATGAGTTCACACATGTGAATTTGACTCAGTTACACTCAGTGTTAACAGTAACCCCGATAGTAATTATGTTCCTATTATGCCCCTATAGTGCTCCAACTAGTAATCATGTTCCCCATAGTCCCCGAGTAGTAATAATTCTCTTTACAATGTGTGCCAGTAGAAAAATGCCCCCTTATAATGTGCACTAGTTGAAAATACCCCCATAATGTGTGACAGTACAAAAAATATCCCCCTTCCTATGAGATCAGACCCGCATATCCCACCTCAAATCAGATCCTCAAATCAAACCAAAATGGAGACCACTGACCCATTGAAAACAATGCAGGTGATTTATCAAACTGGTGTAAAGTAGAAATTGTTTATTTGCCCATAGCAACCAATTAGATCCCACTTTAAATTTTTCACAGCTCCTTTGGAAAACGAAAGGTGGAATCTGATTGGTTGCTATTGGCAACTAAGTCAGTTCTAATTGACACCAGTTTGATAAATCTCCTCCATAGTCTATATTGTTGTGGTATGAACATATAGATTTGGAAAGCACATAGATGATCCGTGTGCTTTCTGCATCCATATGTTCTTTCAACAAAAATATAGAACTGGACTGGGGTATTTTGCTCTTGGAGGGTATAATGTGCCCCGTCTTCCATCAATTTGGACCCGACTACAAAACCTTAAGGTCCCTTGCACACAACTGTATGCCTTCTGAGACATACGGTCTGTGATCAGGCTATATGTCCCGTAGCGGCATTGATCGTGGGCACGGATGCACACAGTATTATACATTACAATTAGGATGGCCACCGGACCTTACCGGCCATGCCACAGACCACGCCCACAATGTCCAAAGCCACACCCACTACACTGCAAACCCTGTGAAGCCACACCCCCGGATCAATGTAGCTCCACCCCCACCGTCGACCTGAAAACCACAGGGGAGGAGACAGAAGATTTTTCAGCCCAGAAGGTGAGCGGGGGGCAGCCTGATGCGCTTCTCTCCCTCTCAGTCAGCCACAGGGAGCCATGTCTGCGACTCTAGTAACTGAATGAGGTTAAGAGAGAGGCCCCAGTCGGTTGCTGCACTTCATGTTCAGACAGCGCAGTGCTGCTCTCTGACCGTGAGCTACTGAGAGGGAGGGCATACCTGTGTCCGCCCAGGCACTGCGTCGGACAGAGGAGAGGGAGCCTGAAAACTGGACTGTCTGGCCTAAAACTGGATGTCTGACCACCCTAATTACAATGATGCTGTGCACGTTGGGCCGCCCGCAGGGATATTGTCTTGCACTCATAAGAGACAATAGTGCCGCTGCCCTCTGTTTGAGATGGCAGCAGTGCTAGAGGTGGTGCTGTGGCCTTCTCTCAGCTTTCCCTAGGCCATATGACATTGGGTTCATTGGTCACATGGCCTAGGCGCAGCTCAGTCACATTGTGCCCCAAGTGAATGGGGCTAAGCTGTTATACCATGCACAGCCGCTATACAATGTATGGCACTGTAAATGGTTTGCAGAGAGAAGGCCGCCCACAGGAGCACCCGGGGCCTCCTCAAAAAGCTGATCGGTGGGTGTCCTGGGTGTCGGATCCCCACTGCTCAGATACTGATAACCTATCTGGAGCATAGGTCATCAGTATAAAACTCCTGGAAAACCCCTTTAAGTTAAATCTAAGAATCTTTGGAGCTGCTGTTTAAAATGCCTATATCAAATAAATGCCCACATTTATGTTCATAAATCTTATTTCAAATGTGTCGGGCCACTTAGGCTCTGCCCCTCCTATGTCTCTCCCACTTTTAGCAACATGGCAAGCATGGCAGAGAAAAAGGCAAAAAGTTAGATATTTTTGGCCAAATAGGCTTGCAAAAAATTTGAGGCATTTGGTGCCACAATTCTGGCACAGGGATTATGATAAATCTCATGACCCCAAACTTGAGGTTAAGACTTGCATTAGAAATGCCACTATTAATAAATATCCCAAATGTCTTTTACCCGTAATACAACAGCTGCACAGAAAACAGTAGTAAACTGCAGTACAACTGCATACATTCATTTAATGCAGTTTTAAAGGCACCTTACCTTCAATGTTGGAGTTCATCGTGTACCAGGTTCAGGGCAAGCAAAGTACACTAGTGATTAAGATTCAACCTTAGTCAAATAGAAGCATGTAAGTGGATTGCTGCCACCAAACGGATCAATTTCTTAGGAACGTAGGAAAGACCCAAATAGTACTAGAGGTTCAACCATAGGGTGAGCACACTTTAAATTTGGTGTGTGCTGACCGTATACAATGAACTCTAGCAGGCTTTTCCGGAACAGTTTAGTGATAGTGTGAAACTAGCCTAACTGTATAATGGTACAGTTACAGCTTTACAGTCGCCTCCATTCCCATCCAGCATTCATCACTATAATCAGTGCAGGGAGGAAAAAGATATTTACAGCCAGGACCGCAATGAAGCATGGAGAGGTAAGTAACCACTAGACACTAGGTATGAAGCATTAACACTTCCACTTCCCCAATCAGGAGCCTTATATTAATCCCTTCACTGCCTCAGAGAACTGGTGATCTTTACATTAACCCATTGACTGTTCTAGACCAGCAGCTATATTGAAATTAACCCCATATACTGCCCTAGTCCACCAGTTGTATCGTACTAACATTAACACCTGCCCTAACCCACCATGAATGCTAACATTAAACCACTGCCCAAATCACTAAATCACTGCCCAAGTCTCCTAGTTATACTGACATTAGCATCTTCCTTGTCCTAGACCACCAGTTATGCTGATATTGAACCCTTCACTGCCATACATTACCAGGTAAATTGGCATTAACCCCTTCATTGCCCTAGACCACCAGGTATATTGATAACTCTTTCATTGTCCTAGAACAGTGTTTCTCACTTCAACCACCATCTGGCCATGTTTTCAGTATTGAGCAGGTGATATAAGTAGTAGCGATGCATCAGAACTTACCACATGTATTCATTCTGTGGGATATTCCCAAATCATGAACGAAAGGTGGGCCCTGAGGACTGGAGTTGAGGAACACTGTTCTAGAGTAACAGGTATGTTATCATTAATCCCTGGACCCTAGACCATCAGAGATGCACCACAAGGCATACAGACCAGGGTTGCCAACCAGAATGTTTCTTTTTTCTGGACAACTTATCCCAAAATCACAGACAGCCAACATTTTTTTACGGACAAATTGGAAAACCATACTGCTAAAGATTACAAGTAATACTATATACTCATTATACTCAATACTATAGCTCATTCTACTGATAAGAACTCACTCTTAGCATTTATTGTGGCCTGTAAATTGATTGTAATTAAGTACCACCAGCCTCACAAAAACAAGGACACATCTACTTTTTTCACTGACACAGGAAAAAAGTTGCCTATTTTTATGAACTGTTCAGAAATTGCTCTGGGCTACCAGCAAAACAAACATTAATGCTTTTCACTCCTATACCACCAAGGTGGAACCCCTTAGGCCCCTTTCACATGGGCATTGAGGAATGCGGCTGGATAGGATGCGGGTGCGTTGTGGGAAAATGCGCGATTCTTCTGAGTGAGTGCAAAGCGTTTTAATGCGTTTTGCACGCGTGTGGGAGAAATCGGCATGTTTGGTACCACACCCAAACCCGGACTTCATCACTGAAGATTGGGTTTGGGTTGAGTATTCTGTAAATTTTATTATTTTTCCTTATAACATGGGTATCAGGGAAAATAATAGAATTCTCAATACAGAATGCTTAGTAAAATGTGGATGCAGGGGTTAAAAATATAAAAATTAACTCACCTTATCCACTTGATCGCGTAGTTGCGATCTCTTCTTCAATCATTAGCTGTGGCTAAAGAACCTGTGATGACGTCACTGCGCTCACCACATGGTCCCTCACCATGGTGATGGACCATGTGATGTGACCATGTGATGTCAAGTCACCACAGGTCCTTTAGGCGGCTGCTAATGATTGAAGAAGAGAGAAGAGATCGGCAACTACGCGATCAAGTGGATAAGGTGAGTTAATATTTTTATTTTCAACCCCTAATCCACATTTTACTAAGCATTCTGTAGTGAGAATGCTATTATTTTTGAAAATAATAAATATCGGGTCCCCATCCCGATCGTGTCTTAGCAACCTTGAGGGACAATTGCACTGCATCCGCACTTGATTGCGAATACTTGCGATTTTCACGCAACCCCATTCACTTCTATGGGGCCTGCGTTGCGTGAAAAACTAACAATATAGAGCATGCTGCGATTTTCACGCAACGCACAAGTGATGCATGAAAATCACCGCTAATGTGCATAGCCCCATAGAAATGAACGGTCCAGGATTCAGTGCGGGTGCAATGCGTTCACGTCACGCATAGCACCCTCGTGGAAAACTCGCCTGTGTGAAAGGGGCCTTACTGTACTACTCATGGTTGCTTTTTAATAGTGTTTACCTGGATGATGTTGGATATACAGGATATATGGCTGTTTTACAGCTAATAATTAGGGTGTTGTGAGTTAAAATTTTACTGTTAAGTTTCTGTATAACCCATCTTAGAGTTAACTGCATTCAGGCCTCTAACTGCCCTGCTCACTGTCAATAGACGTTGTGCAGGGAGTGGGGAGAAGCCCAAGCTGAACCTCTGCATCAGGTCCATGGGCCCTTCATTCAACATAGTAAGAAACAGTCAATTAGGTCACCTCTGTGTGAAAATAAAAAAACATGAGTCTTGAGCTAAGCCCCTGTTCCAGATAAAGAAAGATTACAGTTCCAAATAAGTAGGGCATGCAGCATCCAGATAAATCGGGGCAGTTCTTAGAAAACTGAAGTGAAACGAAATATTGATGTCTTTTTCTTGTTTTTAATTGCAGGAATGCTGACCTACTAATTGTATCCAAAGGGGAATGCAAACCAAAGGTACATTTTTTTTCAGTATTTGTTATTTTATCAGATGTTTCTTAATTGCAATTATCATTGGCTGATGCTTTGTGCATGTTGGGAGATGAGATCAATTTAACAAGCATTACGTTCATTTTCACACAAGGGTACAGTACTTTGCATCTGTATTTGTAATCCAAAACCAGGAGTGGAGAATAAACAGAGAAAGCTAGGATCTTGGGTTACAAATACTGAAGCAAAATGCTGATCAAACAGTGATCACATGAGATTGACCTAACCTATAGAGCTTGTGAAGTAGAAAATAAAAAGCAGCCTACAAAGTTGTTATAACCTACAGTAATGTTGAAAAAAACGTTTTGCGAGTTGATGCCATTAAATGCCATTCTATATTTTCTTTTGGAAAACACACATGTAGTTTTGCCACGGTTTTTGATGTGGTTGCTTTTGTTGTAGGTGAAATATATGAAATAAACGTATTTCAACTGTAAAAACCTCATGACTTTTTTCCAATGCGGTTTTTAATGTAATATTTTTATTTTAAGTGGAGTTAAAAGCTGCAAATGAAAATGCCACACAAATATGTGAATTCAGCCTAAATACAGTTTTAGTGTTGTGGGGTTAAGTTGAAAAAAATAGATTATTGTAGGTAAATGGAAAAAGTCTAGTTTCACACTAGTGGTAAAACTATCTGGCAGGCTGTTGTGGCAAAGGAATCCACTGAATATCCTGACGGTTTTCGGCATGGGCGCTGTGTTTTGGCTGGACAAAAACCTCTGCACACACCTTTTTTTTGTCTTGCCAAAAATCAGCGCTCATGTCTGAAACCCTCAAAATGTCAGAATTCCTGATATATCCCATTATAGTCAATGGACTCCGGTGGTGCAGGCCCTATCCGGCTATGCCAGATGTGGTGAACTCTGAAAGGCTGTTCCTCTGCCACAACATGGCTGTACAACATGTTTGAAAGTAGCCTTAGCTTTCTATTGATGTACTTAATTATTCTAACTGTCCCTTCCAAATTTCTCTTCACTTTAGGATGAATGCGAGGGTTTCCAAGAGTTCTGCACCTTCATTTACTCTCCAGTCTGTGGATCTGATGCTGTTACCTATGGAAACATGTGCATCTTTTGTGGTGCCAAGCGAAAGTGAGTACTACCTAGATAAAAAACAAATAAAAAGCTTAACCCCTTCCCGAGACATGAGGTACTATTACGTAATGGAAGGCACTTACTTCTCACATTTGGACGCAATAGTACGTCATGGTGATTGGGCGTTCACCGGAGCGGTGTGTGCCCGATCACTGCAGGGGTATCGCCTGACTGCGACATAGAAGGGGTTTGTGTTGGGTGAGGGAGTGCATCGGGTCACCGTGCTGCTGTGACGGGGACCCAATGTGTGAGAAGGCAGCCGGATGCCCTGCAGAGGCTGCCCAATGCCTTGCATGGCATCGGGACGGGACCTTCCTCAGGTTGGGTCTCCTAGGCAACCTGTTAGTGTACTGCTTAGTGTAGTATACTAACAGGCAATGCTTTACAATAGAGAAGTATTGTAAAGCATTGCAGAGGGGATGAGACCCCCAAAAGTGAGAGTCAAAAATAAAGTAAAGAAAAAAAGTTTAAAAGTGTTTTTAATAAAATTTATAAAGTTTTAAAGTAAAAAAAAAAAAAGCCCCTTTTCCCTTATTTTATAATAAAAAACTGAAAAAAAACCCACACATATTAGGCTTTATAAATATATCACATGATCCACACTGTCCGATAAACCCCATTAAAAAAAAAAAAACGTTAAAAAAAAAGCCATTTTTGTCACCTTACATCACAAAAAGTGCAAAACCAAGCGATCAAAAAGACAATCGCCCCCTCCCCCCCCCAAAAAAAAGCTATAGCTCTCAGAACATGGAGACACTAAGGCCCCTTTCACACGAGCGAGTTTTCCGCGTGGGTGCAATGCGTGACGTGAATGCATAGCACCCACACTGAATCCTGACCCATTCATTTCAATGGGTTTGTGCACATGAGCATTTTTTTTTTCACGCATCCCTTCTGCGTTGAGTGAAAAACACAACATGTTCTATATTCTGCGTTTTTCACGCCGCTCTGGCCCCATAGAAGTGAATGGGGCTGCGTCAAAAACGCATTGCATCCACAAAATGCGTTTTTTACTGATGGTTGCTAGAAGATGTTGTTTGTAAACCTTCAGTTTTTTATCACACGCGTGAAAAACGCATCAAAACGCATTGCACCCGAGCGGTAAAAACTGAACAACTGAACGCAATCGAAGGCAAAACTGAATCGCTTTGCCTGCGAAATCACACAGTTTTCACTGAACGCATCCGCAATGCATCCGGACCTAATCCGGACATGCTTGTGTGAAAGAGGTCTAAGACATAATTTTTCTTTGTTTCAAAACTTCTGGTGTTGTGCTAAAGTGAAATAAAAAAAAAAAAAAATACACATATTAGGTATTTCCTGACCTAACCCCTCAGTTGAACACCGTAAAAAAAAAAAAACTGTGTTCGCACTAGACGATCAGCAGAAAAAATAAATAAATAGGGCGTTCAGAAAATGGAGACACAAAAACATAATTTATTTATGCTTTATTATGTAAAACTGAAACAAACAAACATAGAAAGTAGACATATTTGATATCATTACGTTCGTAAGAATCTGCTCTATAAAAATAGCACATGATCTACCCTCTCAGATGAATGTTTTAAAAACTAAAATCGGTGCCAAAACATCTATTTTTTTGTTACCTTGCCTCACAGAACACTTAATATAGAGCAATTAAAAATCATATGTACCCCAAAATAGTATCAATAAAACTGGCAACTTATCCCATAGTTTAAAAAATGTGGTAACTTTTTTGAGTTTCTACTGTAGGGGTGCATTAGGGGGGTTTCAAATGGGACATGGCATCTAAAAACCAGTTCAGCTGAATCTGCCTTCCAAAAATCATATGGCGTTCATTTCCTTCTGCACCCTGCCGTGTGGCCATACAGCAGTGTACGACCACAGGTGGGTTGTCTCTGTAAACTGCAAAATCAGGGTAATAAATTTAGAGTTTTGTTTGGCTGTTAGCCCTTGCTTTGATACTTGAAAAAATTGATTAACCCATTCAGGACACATGACGTACCGGTACAGCATATTTCCTGAATCCTTAAGGACACATGACGTACCGATACGTCATGAGTATTTTTGATCACTGCTGCTCAGCCGGCAGTGATCAGAATAAGGTACCTGCTGAAATCATTCAGCAGGTACCTTGTTGCAATGCCCAGGGGGGTCCTGTGACCCCCCTGTATCGGCGATCGCTGCAAACCACAGGTTAATGCAGACCTGCAGTTTGCAGAGCTATTCGCGATCTCTGCGGCAGGGATCAGAGTCTAAGTGCCCCCAAAGTGGTAAATTTTGACCCCACCTGCAGCCCCCGATCATATTGTGGCTGCAGGGGTGCAGGGGGGGTGGTTGCGGGAGGCTGGAGATGGTGCGGGATAGTGGATCTATCAGAGTGTCAGCACATTGCTGACACTCTGATAGAAACGTCTGGCATCTGTGCTGCAAATGCCAGCCGTTTAACCCCTTTCATATCGCGGTCCATATGGACTGCTGTATGGAAGGGGTTAACAGGTAGGGAGCTCCCTCCCTCTCCCATGAGTTTACGACCACATATGGGGTGTTTCTGCAAACTACAGAATTGGAGCAATAAATATTGAGTTTTGTTTGGCTGTTAACCCTTGCTTTGTTAGTAGAAAAAATTGATTAAAATGGAAAATTTTCCTAAAAATTTAAATTCTGACATTTTATCTACATTTACCATTAACTCTTGTAGAAAACCTAAAGGGTTAATGACGTTTGTAAAATCAGTTTTGAATACCTTGAGGGTAGAAGTTTCTAGAATTGGGTCATTTTTGGGTGGTTTCTATTATGTAAGCCTCACAAAGTGACTTCAGACCTGAACTGGTTCCTAAAAAGTGGATTTTTGAAAATTTCAGAAAAATTTCAAGATTTGCTTCTAAACTTCTAAGCCTTGTAACGTCCCCAAAAAATGAAATGGCATTCCCAAAATGATCAATACATGAAGTAGACGTATGGGGAATGTAAATCAATAACTTTTTTTTGGCGGTATTACTATGTATTATAGAAGTAGAGAAATTAAAACTTGGAAAATTGCAAATTTTTCCAAATTTTTTGTAAATTTGGTATTTTTTTATAAATAAAAATTAAATTTTTCATTTTACCACTGTCCCAAGTTACAATATGTGATGAAAAAACAATCTCAGAATGGCCTGGATAAGAAAAAGCGTTTTAAAGTTATCACTACATAAAGTGACACTGGTCAGATTTTAAAATGGCCTGGTCCTTAAGGTGAAATAGGGCTGTGTCTTTAAAGGATTAAAATTTAAGATCTGCCAAAAAAGTAAAAAATTCTGAAATTTCATCTACACTTTCTACTAATTCTTGTGGAACACCTAAGGCCTCATGCACACAAACATATTTTGGGTCCACGTCTGAGCCGCATATTTTGCGGCTCGGGCGTGGACCCATTCACTTCAATGGGGCTGCCAAAGATGCGCACAGCACTCCGTGTGCTGTCCGCGTCCTTTGCTCTGTTCCATGGCCCCGCAAAAAAAATATAGCATGTCCTATTCTTGTCCGTTTTGCGGACAATAATAGGCATTTCTACAATGGGGAGTGTTCCTACGGTCATGTGTGTGAGCCCTAAAGGGTTAATGAAGTTTGTAAAATCAGTTTTGAATACCTTGAGGGGTGTACTTTCTAAAATGGGGCCATTTATGGGTGGTTTTTATTATGTAAGCCAAACAAAGTGACTCCGAAAAATTTCAAAATTTACTAAACTTCTAAGCCTTCTAACGTCCCCAAAAATAATATTTCATTTTCAAAATGATCCACATGAAGTAGACATATGGGAAATGTAAAGCAATAACTATTATATGAGGTTTCACTATCTATTATAAAATTGAGAAATTAAAATTTGAAAATTTGGGAATTTTTCTAAATTTTTGGTAAATTTGGGATTTTTTCACAAATAAAGGTGAAATATATTGACTCAAACTTATGATTATCACGAAGTACAATGTGTCACGAGAAAACAATCTCAGAATGGCCTGGATAAGTAAAAGTGTTCCAAAGCCATTACCAGATAAAGTGAAATATGTCAGATTTGCAAAAATGGCCTGGGCAGGTGGGCAGGAAGGTGAAAACTGGCCTGGGATAGAAGGGGGTTAAAGAGAATATGTATAATATGTATAAAACATATGCAAATCAGGTTGCTATTAAACACACTAGTATTTCTTTTGCATTTTTTTGTTTTTCATTTTTCCATGTTAAAAATCATAAAAACTTTAGTTCTCACAGTGGCCACTAGATTAGCTTTCTTGTAAGCTTTAGGCCTCTTGCACACGAACGTATTTTTTTTTTCAGTGTTTTGCTGTCCGTTTATAACGGATCCGTTTTTCCGTTTTTTGCTTCCGTTTTCTGTTTTGGTTCCGTTGTTCCGTTCCGTTTTTCCATTTGGCATATACAGTATACATTAATTCCATAATGAAAATTGGGCTGGTCTTAAAATTTTCAATAGATTGTTCAGCAAAAACGGAACGGATACGGAAGACATACGGATGCCTTTCCGTATGCTTTCCGTTTTTTTTGTGGACCCATTGACTTGAATGGAGCCACTGAACATGATTTGCGGACAAGAATAGGACATGGTCTATATTTAAACGGAACAGAAAAAATGGAAAAACGGAAACGGAAGGCATACGGAGACACTTCAGTATTTTTTGCAGACCCATTGAAGTGAATGGTTCAGTATACTGTCAGTATACTGAACTGAAAAAACTGCCAGTATACGGTCCGCAAAATACTGTCGTGTGCAAGGGGCCTTACTTTGTCAACCGGGGTATAACAGCAGAGAGCAAGAGATTTATGAAAATTTATTTCACCTAGATAAGAACTCATTAACAAGACTGTGTTTGGTCTAGGAAACACGGCCCATGTGTCAGCCGCATCTCCCGGACTAAGGCCTCTTTCACATGGGTGTCACGTTTGACGCCCGGATAGAATGCGGATGCGTTAAGGGAAAATGCACGATTTTCCCGCGTGAGTGCAAAGCGTTTTATTGCGTTTTGCACGCGCGTGGGAAAAATCGGCATGTTTGGTACCCAGACCCGAACCCGGACTTCATCACTGAAGTTTGGGTTTGGGTTGAGTATTCTGTAGATTTTATTTTTCCTTATAACATGGTTATAAGGGAAAATAATAGCATTCTCAATACAGAATGCTTTGTAAAATGTGGATTAAGGGGTTAAAAATTAAAAAATTAACTCACCTTATCCACTTGATCACGTAGTTGCGATTTCTTCTGTCTTCTTCAAGCATTAGCTGCCGGCTAAAGGACCTGTGATGACGTCACTGAGCTCATCACATGGTCCAATCACATTATCCATCACCATGGTAATGGACCATGTGATTGGACCATGTGATATGACGTCACCACAGGTCCTTTAGATGGCAGCTAATGCTTGAAGAAGACAGAAGAGATCTGCAAACTACGTGATCAAGTGGATAAGGTGAGTTAATTTTTTTATTTTTGACCCCTTAATCCACATTTTTACAAAGCATTCTGTATTGAGAATGCTATTATTTTCCCTGATAACCATGTTATGGGAAAATAATAAAAACCGGGTCCCGTCTCTTAGCAACCTTGTGGGAAAATCGCACTGCATCCACACTTGCTTGCGGATGCTTGCGATTTTCCTGCAGCCCCATTCACTTCTATAGGGCCTGCGTTGCATGAAAAACGCACAATATAGAGCATGCTGCGATTTTCACGCAACGCAGAAGTGATGCGTGAAAATCACCGCTCATGTGCATAGCGCCATATAAATGAATGGGTCCGGATTCAGTGCTGGTGCAATGCGTTCACCTCACGCATTGCACTCGCGCGGAAATCACGCCCATGTGAAAGGGGCCTAAATGCGATTTCCATGACCTAAACTGCCTGCACCATAGTGATTTATGGTGCAGTCAGATGCTATTAGATAATGTGAGAACAGTACATTAGATCTCAGATCAGATAGCAACAGACTGCACCATAACTCATTACAATTGCAGCCTGTATATCTACTTCATTTAAAGGCTATGAACACAACTGCACTGATTTATTTTTCATTAGCATTGTAAAGAAATCTTCAATAATCTATTAAAAACCCCTACCACTTCTGTAGATTTTGTGCTTCTCCTTCATATAGCTAGCTGTGCTGCTGTATGTGACATTGATCTGACACTACTGTTGCCTCTACTTGCTCTTTTCTTTTTCTCTCAGTATTAGTGATTGCAGCAGGAGACGGAGGATGTTGTATACAGCAGTTCATAGAGGGGAGAGCATCCAGTTTTTAAGGGAGGGCAAATCATACACATTGTAGATAGAGAGGAAATCACTAAGGGAGGGAGGGTGCATCATATAAGCTGTCTATCAGTGTACAGAGAGGAGACAACTCTCAGCAGACTGTGTGTTGCAGGGGTTGGGGGGCTGGAACACATTCCTAAGCATCAGTGTCTGTCTGTCCAGAGTTCACTCAACTTTGGAAGAGGAAATCAATACAGGAAGTTGTGCTGTGACACAGGAGAGCTAGTAAAGACAACAGCATCCTGGACATACAAGATTTGTGACTGTGCAAATCAGGATACATAGAAAGTTCATAGCCTGTAGGTTTATAGAAGATACATAGGTAGATGGGAAAATAAATGGTAAATAGATTGGTTTGTTCCGTTTTTTTTTTTGTTTTCCTGAGGGTGACCATAATATAAATGTATAACTGAAAAACCTGTATATCTACTTCATAATGGTCTGTATAGAATGTGCAACTTTTCATGTTGCAAGAAGTAAGGTCTCATACATTTGTATTGTTCGAAAAATGAAAACAACAATCTGTCAATTCTTAACCTTTTCCTAACAGTTATTTTCTGTGTTTCTTTCTACTCCCCTCCTTTATGGAGCCATACCACTTTTTGAGCACTTGTTTTTTGTAGGACAAGTTGTTGGCACCATTGAAATGTTCAAATGTAGTGAGAAGCCAGAAAAAAATATTCCGAATGGGTTAGAATTTAAACAAAACAAAATTCCAGTTTTATGAGTTTTATTTTTATGACATTCCCTAAGCGTTAAATATGACATGTTAACTTCATTCGGTGGAGCCGTATGATTACAGCGATTCCTTTTTTATATTTAAGTCTACTGAACTGTGTATGAACTCATTTTTTGCAGGGTGATTTGAAGTTTAAAATTATATTGATTTTGAGTGTCTATAACTTTTTGATCACTTTTTATTAGACATTTTTTGGGAGTTGAAAAACCAAAAAATGTTGAAATTTGCCATATGGCATTTGGCGATACCATTGATCTTAAAAATTTATTTTATTTATTCTTATTTTTGAAATAGGGAAACGAGGCAAATTAGAATAAGTAATAATATAATATAATAATAGGTATATACAGTGTGTATATATATATATATATATATATATATATATATATCTATATTAATAAATAAAGCCTCTATTAAGTCTTTGTCAGAGAATGAGCATCAGTTAGATTATTTGACACCTTCTGTCAAATTATTTGTCACCTTCTTTGCACTAAAATGTCCCAAACTTAATTGTTTTAATGTATTAAATAATATGATGCTGAAACTTTCCTTTTGGTTTTTTGTTTTGCAGCAATCCTGAGTTGAGAGTTGTATCTAATGGAGATTGTGAAAAACAGACTTAACTGATGCAGCATATTTACATGCTTCGTAAATGCAGGGATCAAAACTGCAATAAATGGAAATGCATAGCATGGTTCCTGGTTCTATTAAATTTTATAATTTACAATCCTTTCAAGAAATCACATTAAAGGGTTATGACATCATTCATGTAAAAGATAAAATCAGAGGTCTCTCCATTCATTGCTATGCTAGATTTATTTCAAGCCGCAGTCCAGGGGGCATGTCCTTTCTGCTGCAGCTGTTTCTGTAATTGATCACAGCTCAGTTCTTTCTCAGGAGGTGCATCCTTTCTGCAGCAACTCTCTCCCTGTTAAGGATAGGTCTACACGGCGACATTTGTTGTGCGACATGTTGTTGCATTAATGTCGCGCTACAATTTTTATAATGGTAGTCTATGGTGTCGCATTGCGACATGCTGCGACTGCGACATGACAGTCGCAACAAATTCATTCAATATACAGTGTAGTTGTATCGCATGTGTCGCGCGACTTATTGTTGCGCGACACATGTCGTCGCGTAGACCTAGCCTAACAGTAGATATGGCTTGTGTCAGTTGAAGAACTGAGCATGTGCGACCATGCCCATCCAGCTCAGTAAAATTTACACATTACAATAAAGACTAAACACAAGGGGGTGACATTATCATGAACTAAGGGGAATATCTCACAATTCTTGTAAGGGAAAGTAAATAACAAAAGTAGCTTAGTTTTCATGGTAAAGTATATTAGAATAACATTTAATGTTGGCACAACCCTTTTAAATGTTAAAATAAGTTGTATTAATCTGAAAATCCTAAAATGAATTTTTAGTCATACAAAACCTCTAGTTTATTAATTAAAGTAGGTAAAGTTTCTTATTATTCACCAGAAAAAAGTGAGGGACCCTGTGCAAGAAGTGTTCTGCCCCTGCCTGCCTTTCATGGGAAAGTTAGACAAATACAAGTTTATACTGTACATACTCGTACAAGTGCACAAGCCGCACACATAGAAGCATATTGTAGAGAAGCCGCTCACAAAGGATACATGTCGCACTCCTATGACTCACTCTGCACACACTGATCACATATACTGTAAGTCATGTGTCACACACTCCGCTAACACATAAAATACATGCTACATACAAACTGGTTATACATAAAACACATGCTGTAAATGTCATATGCATACCATTTGCACAGTAACATAGGCTGCACACATAGCATTTTACATATACATGTACATGTAAATGACATGTCTACTTAACCCCTGAGTATAGCAAACAAAAGCTCTGGCAGTGAACCTTCTCACGTGCATCTCTTCCAATTCGGGATTAAAGGGATTGTCCAAATGTTAAAAAAAAAATGTCTCTAGAATCTGTGTAAAAAAATTGAACAATGTTCACTGGCTGCTCCAACATCAATAATCCTATGGTTTCCTGCTGGACACACACATGGTAAACCTCTTACCTAGCTACCCAAATTTGCATTAAAAGCTAGGCTTCTAGGAGGTTGGTCTTCTCAAAGAAGATGGCCAGTATGCATAACAAATGGAGGCACTGTTACAGAAAATTGGGTCTGGGGACAAAGGGGTGTTATATATATAACAAACGTGTATAAGTGTCTCAACCCAGTTTTTAAGAGGACGATTGGTGCTCACTTCTCAGCCCCCCCCATGGCTGTGGCAGAAGAAAAAGATGAATGAGAGCTGTAGATGGAGGGCACTCAATAGCTGGCAGTAAACAGATATGCTTTGGTGCAAATAATTGGCGCAACTTTTTATTACTTGAAATATTTAAACAAATACTTTCTATTAGCAAACAAATATACAACAATAGGAACAATGGGATATATAAAAAGCGGGTCTAATAAACCTAACTATAAAATAATGTGCACAATAAAATAAACAGCAACAGAAATAAACAAATAAAATCTCTGCAATAAATGACTACAAAAAGCCAGAATAAAATCATAAAAGTTCCAGTGGAGTATCACATAGAAGATATTGCCTGTGATAATAGCTCTGGTGTTTATATTTGTAGAGAGATCCACTTATATGAGAGTCACTTTGAATCAGTGTATCCTTGAATAAATGAACATTCTCATCATGTATCTTCAATAACAGTAAATTAAGTTGTTATAGAGGATCAATAAACATTGTTCTTAATGGTCCCCTTTCCAGCGTCAGGCAAAATGTTGTGTTATATATATGCTTATATATCAAACGCAGGGGTGCACCTAGCCTTTCTGCTGCCTACGGCAAAAACTAAAATGGCGCCCCTCCCTCCCCAATGCCAATTTCTTAGGCCAGATTCACACATCCGTTTAACATGGACGTGAACTGTACGTGGTAACCTGGGCTGGATTCCTGCTTAGAGCAGGAGCGCACGGCATCATTGGTTGCTATAAAGCCGTGCTCTCTCTGCCGCCACTGAAGTACAGTAATACAGTAACACTGGTATGATCTATATGAGTGTATTACTATACTGCAGCCCTTCCCTTTAGCTCATGGTCCTTCTGCTGCCCCTCTCTTGCCCCTACCTGGTGCTACCTGAGGCGATCTCCTCACCTGGCCTCATTGGTGGTGCACCCCTGATCTAACGCTATCTTTATTGATATTAAGGTGAGTCTAAACATAGTCCAATATACTGCATAACAAACAACTAATAATAGCCAATATTAGCATTAAAAAAATCCCAGTTTTCTTAAAGGGAACTTGTCACCATAAAAATACTGTCCAGTCAACCAATATGTTATAGAGCAGGAGGAGCTGAACAAATTGTTATATAGTTTTTTTTTTTTTATAAATTCTTTATTTTTCAATTTTTCAATAGTTATAGTAAACACAATATCAGTTATGCAACACAAGCAAGTAATCAAGCAAGCAGCATTTACAGAGCTGATACAGGAAAAAGACATGAATATCATTCAAGGTTTATACATATGAAAATCGTCATTGTTGACTTAAGCCTATTGTTCCCTGAGGGAGGAAAATATCGCCAAAGGAATATATATATAAGCAAAATTCTATCCCTTGAAGCAGTTATGTGGATACTTAAAGGGAGCTAGGGTGAGCATACGGAAGAAGTGGAAAGTAGAAGTAGAAGAAGAAGGGGAAGGAGAAGAAGAAAAAGAAGAAGAAGAAGAAAAGGGTGAGAAGAAGGAGGGAAGAAGGAAGGGAGGGGAGAGGGAGAACCAGGGTAGGGGGGGGGGGAGATGGAGGGGACACAGGAAGACTTAGCTAGTGGCATTCTTCATCTATACAACCACCTTGCAGTCAGCCAGAGGTTGCCTCCGCCAGAGTTCGCCAGGGGCACCATAGATAAGAAATTATCATGTGTCCGGGTAATCCAACTTGTCATTTCTTCAAATCTACAGATTAGGTTTACCTTGGCCTTCCATTCTTGTAAGGAAGGGGGGTTAGTATCAAGCTAGTGCAAGAGAATAAGCAGTTTAGCTGCTGCTATAAGATGTGATATTAGATTCCGTTTTGAAGGTGAATAATGTGGGGTAGGTACGGCCAGGGCCACCATTTCTAGCGAGAGCTTAAAACCTGAGGGTGTAAATTTCTGTATCACTTCCTCTATCCCTTTCCAATAATTCTGAATCAGTGGGCAATGCCACCATATATACGATAAGGAGCCTATTCCGCCACCACACCTCCAACAATCTCCAGAGGTAGACAAGCCTCTTTTGTGTAGAAAATCAGGAGTTTTATGCCACCTGGAGAGTAATTTGAAGTGGTTCTCTTGTAACCGTATACAGGTAGAGAAACCGTGTGAGCTTGCCAAGACCCGTTTGACCTCTTAGTCATCTAGGATCCTACTCAACTCCTTTTCCCATTCTCTGAGGTACAAGGGTTTCAGGGGTTCACCCTGGCTTCCCACCAGTGAGTAGAGCTGTGACACTTTCCTGGAGGCTGCAGATGGCGAAGCAATCAGTTTTTCAAATTCGGTTAAGGGCCTTTGGAGGGAGTACTGCACTTTCAACTCCCTGCACACAGCTTTGATATGTGTTTTCATGAGGAAAAACCCGGGAGAGTTAACAATAGCACTAGGAAGCTTCTCTAGTATGGAGGACTCGACATTAGGGGTGACCTCCCCTATTCTAACCGATGTAAGGGAGGACCAGAGCTGTGGTTTATCTATGTTGCTCTGTTTCAGGAGATCTGGAATAAGACTTACCGGCATCAGAGGGGATGAAGTGGGGGCCAATGTTGTGCTCATATCTCTCCAGACCTCTCCTAACCCCCTAAGCATTGGGTCTGTAGTCATGTCGCTGTGCATATCTTTATTCGGGAGCTATAAGTGTTTCTATAGACCGGGACCTGCGCTATGCCTGCAAATGGCGTGGACATCCGGCTGCCTTTTGGGATCAACCAACTCCATCCATCTATTGAGTTGAATCGCCTTATAATATCTGGATGCATCAGGAACTCCTAATCCACCTTTGCTTTTACTTCTAGCCAAAACGTCATGAGAAATCCTGGGTTTCCTGCCATTTCAGAGGAATTTAGAGAACATACTACGCAAACTTGCAAAAAAGGATTTAGGAAGCCATATTGGTACTAGTTGCATAACGTATAGGATTCTAGGCATCACGTAAGCCTTTAGGATGTTTTTCCGTCCCATCCAGGAAAGATAAGGTAGATTATAAGATTGGAGCAGACGTTGTATCGCTCCTAGTAGATTTAATTGTGTAAGTATAAATCATTAATGTCCCCGGGGATCAGAATTCCTAAATATTTTAGCGGTCCCTTTGACCAGCTGAATGGGAGGCGAGTGCGTAGAGCAGCTATTGTAGATTCCGCCAAGGAGATATTCGAGAGTTCAGACTTGGCGTGATTTACCTTAAAGTCTGAAAGCAAGCTATATTCACTTATTTTATTAATCAGGGGTTCTAACCCTTTCTCTGGGTCAACCACTAAAAATAGCAAGTCGTCTGCAAAGGCAGTACATTTCAATTCTCTTTGGCCGCATTTTATTCCTGATATGTCTGATGACTGCCTAACTAATTGCAAAAGCGTCTGTACTATTAAAATAAACAGAGAGGGGGACAGGGGGCAATTGTGATGTCAAAAGTAGGTGAGAGCATGCCATTGTGTCGGGAATCGAACCTGTGACCAGTCATGTCCCAGGCGGTAGCTCTAGCCACTAGACTACCAGCCCTTCTGGACTTTTCCTCCTGCTGAACTCTTTGATCTATCTTGCTCCAGCCTACTCTTGTTCATCAGTCTTGATTCCGTGCACCTGTTACTTCCCCTTTATAAGCCCAGCCTCTAGCACCAGACCTCTGCTGGTTATTGTGCCTCCAAGCCTGTAGCAAGCTTCCTCTCTTCTCCTCCACGACTACTGCTGTTTACCTTTGTTGCCGACCCGGACCTTTTGACCTCGCTGAACTGCCGTCTGCATTGACCCTTTGCCTTCCACCGACCACGCCTCTGTCTACTCCTGCTGTTACCTCGCTGCCATCTCTACTGCCGACCCGGACTAATCGACCACGCTACCTGCCTCCTGCTTCTGTGGGTCTTTGCCACTGGACTCCAACCACCAGCCGGCTTTCCTCTGACTCAGGTGAGCCAAGGACCGTTACACATTGACTTTCAGCCTAGTGTGAGGGTGCTGATAAAGGGTAAAGATTGCCTGTATGAAGGCATCAGGGAAAGCAAAGCATTGAAGGGTCAACTTCATAAAAAGCCAGTTGACCCTATCGAACGCCTTTTCGGCATCGATACTAAGTAAGGCTAGTGGGATATTCTTATTGTGTGCTATATGTATGGCATGAAAAATCCTGTGGGTGTGATCCTTCCCCTCCCACCCCCGGACAAACCCCGACTGCTCAGGTCCAATAAAGTTTGGCAGAAGTCCACCTAATCTGCAGGCTAGAATTTTGGCCCATAGCTTTAAGTCCAGGTTCAGGAGGGAAATCGGGTTATAACTCCCACAGTTTTGGGGGTCTTTACCTTCCTTGGGAATCAATGTGACAAAGGATTCTAAAGTCTGCTTGGGAAGAGATGCTCCCTGTAGTAAGGTATTACAGACTTCTGTGAATCTGGGGACCAGAATATCCTGAAGCTTTATTTAATATAGCAGTGGTAAGCCGTCTGGCCCAGGACTCTTGCCTGGGGGAAAGCTCATGAGTACATTTTCTACTTCTTCTATAGTTATTGGTCTAGTAAGATGTGAGGAGTCTTCTGGTGTGATGGTAGGGAGATGGAGGGAGCTCAGGAAAAAACTGATTCTATGTTCCCTCTGGTGTTCCCAATCTGACGTTTCCGTCTGATGGAGACTATATAGTGCGGAGTAAAACTCCATGAAAGCCCTGGCTATCTAGGGTGTTTCATGTGTCAGACTGCCAGTTGATTGTTTAATAGAGGGGATATACGTTATGTTCCTAGCTTTCTTGAGAAGGGAGGACATCAGTTTTCCTCCTTTATTGCCATGGGCATATAACTTATGTTGGAAGTTTAGCAATTGTTTCGTCACCCTTTGGTTTAAGACATCACAAAGTTGTGTCCTAAGCTCAGTCAGTTGTGTCTGGTGTTCATTACGCAGAGAGGCTTTATGAAGTTTTTCTACCATTGCTATTTTCGCTAAGAGTGTGTCTACCGCTTTTTGTTGTTCCTTCTTGACCTTAGTGCCCAATGAGATGAAACAACCCCTTATGAAGGCCTTGTGGGCTTCCCATACAATGGGTTGCAAGCTGTGTGCGGTGGAGTTAAGCGCAAAGTACTCTGTTAATTGGGTCCTGACCTGATCCAAGTGAAGTTGATTGTAGAGCAAAGCTTCATTTAGTCTCCAACTCCAGTCTCTTCTCGGTAGGGAAGCCAGGGTGAAAGTCGCAGAGCAAGGTGCATGGTCTGATAAGGTGATGGATCCGATCTCAGCTGACCTGAAAGAAGGGAGTAGAGGAGCAGAGGTCAAGATATGGTCTAGTCGCTGATAGGAACCGTGTGGTACAGAATAGAAGGAGAAATACTTGTCTGCAGGGTGGAGACTACGCCATATATCTATTAAGTGTAGCTCATTAAGTTTTTTATGTAGTCTGCTGAGAAGCTTTTGAGATATATGAGACAGGACATGATCCAGTACCAAGTTCAAGTCAGTTCCTAGTATTATGTGGCCTTCAGCAAAAAGTTTAAGCATGTCAAGGGCTTGCAGGAGCCCTTGACCAGCAACAGTCTACCATCTGCATCTGAATGTTGCTGGAGAAAGGTAAACGGGACCGATTGATGGAGTGCTATTGCAACTCCTTTAGAGGCTGATACTGGCTAAACGCTGTGATACCAAAGCGCAAATGGGCATTTCGGCAGTTTGGGCATATTCCTCTGGCGGAGGTGAGTCTCTTGTAGGAAGACAATTTGGGACCGCAATTTCTTGAGGGCATAACTTGGCCTCACTTTTGCGGGGAATTAAGGCCTTTTACATTAAACGTGGAGACCACTAGGTCAGTCATCATACAGGAGTAATGTAATCTAGTTCAAGATGAAGAGTCTTTCCGTGAGGACCCTCAAAGGGCAGGGTCTAAAGACAATATAGTGGTCACATACAGGTGGAGTAGGGGAGGGAGAGAATAAGAAGAGGAGGGATAAAGAGAAGAAAAAGCAGAGAAAATAGAGAGAGTTAGATAGTGAATCAAATGATTAAGTTTAGATTTAGAGGAACCTCCACAGGATGACACAGAGCCCCGAAGGTCAGATTATAATAGGCAGCATGCTGACAGCAGGGATCAAGTACCCACCGCCGTCTAGCTTAAAGAACTCTGCGTCCCCGAGCGGGGGTCAATGTAAAGCTGCACCCGGAGGGGAGCACCAATATAGCTAATCTCTAGGTGCCGCTTCTATAGAAGAGGTTTAAGGGATACTGGGCTAGCCAGTAACCAAAAGCTGTCTTGAGGTTGCTATCAGTGCAGTATGAAGACAGCGGTAAGGGGGTAAACACAAGTAAAACTTTTAGCCTGAGCGTGTTTTCCAGGCTTCACAACCTTCAACTCAAGAGCATTCTTTTTAGTGACCAGCTAATCTAACAACCGCCTGGGCCTCATGTAGGGAGATGTAGGCGAAAAAAGGGGGGGGTCAGAAGGTGAAAGGAAATAGGAATAGGAAGTGGGGGGGGGGGTGGAATCAGGGGGAGGATATACATAGAGCCTAAAAAGGTGAGGGTCTACATAAGTAGGTGAGTGCCGAGTGCAATAAGTATAAGTATAAGCAGGTTGGTAGCTACATAACAATGGCCAAACTGTCAGGTTACTGAGTACATTTAAATCAGAAATCAGAGCCTATTACCTATTAAATAACACGAGTAAGAGGTCTGCAGGCAGAGAGATGTACAGAACATTAAACAAAGGTGTGTCTGTGCCTAACAATAAGAAAAATCATACAAATAAGCGACCCCACATAACGTCTAAGATAAAGGACGTCAGGGACATATTGAAGAACAGATATCGCAACAAGTGAACATCGGATAAAGAGGTGGTGGCACCGTAAGAGATAACCGACTGGTGTCCACATTACACACACAGATGTAGAGTGCTAGAAGGTAAAATGTAAAGTATAGAAAACGAACATGTTCATAATCGAGCTCACAAATAACTGAATATGTAAGTAAGTAACCGAGGAGCATAGTAATATCAAAAGGCACCAGAGCACCAGGTGGGGGGACACCCCCTCCTATAGACTCTTGGGGCAAACAGTGGTCTAGTATAGAATCACAATGTGCGCTAGAAAAATAAGGACTAATACAGGTCCAGATGACATGAATATGCTAACGCGATGTCTGTCCCGTAGAAGAGCCTTCCTAGTGCCGTCTCAACTCCCCATTATACTAAACCAGATCTGGACGTAGCGGTGTTTCAGGCTGGCTGGTCTCCCATCCCCGACAGGCATCTGGCAGCCCTGTTGGCCTTTATACGTTGGACTTTCCTCCAGGGTTCCTGCTGTGGCAGAGTCGGGAGTGTCACCGGGCATGCAACCGGGAGCCATGTAGGGATATCTATTACCAGAATACCGATGTGCTCCCAAGCTTTGTCCAGGTCCTCTGGGGTGTGGATAGAAATGCGCTTTCCGTTCCTAAGGATGGATAGTCCAAAGGGAAACATCCAGGTATATGACATCTTTTGTGCTCGCAGGGCATCAAGTAGGGGCTTCAATATGCGACGTTTTGCGAGTGTCGAAGGTGCAATATCCTGGTATATCGATATGTCTGCGTCACCGTATGTGAGTCTGCCCCTGTTTCGGGCCACTTCCATGACACGTGCTGTGTCTACGAAAGACAGTAGGCTGGAAATTACATCTCTCGGCCTCTCGTTTGGGTGCTGCTGAGGCCTCAGTGCTCAATGTATCCGCTCGATAGTAATTGTCGCAGCAGAGTCCAGATCCAACAGATCTGCGAAAATTTCCATCGCTACTTTGCGCAATGATTCGGCGGCCCAGGATTCCGGTAAACCCTTAATACGGATGTTGCGCCGCCTGCTGCGATTCTCTTGATCTTCCAAAAGTAAAAACGCTCTATTGAGCTCAGCAGCGTGACCATTAAGGCAGTCGGCCATTCCTGTAGCGTGTGAGCACAGATCTCGTGCTGCATGTTCCAGAGCTTCAACTCTGTGGCCCACTTGGGAGATTTCAGTCTTAATATCAGCTAATTCAGTCAGGACCGGTCTAAGTGCTTTATCTAGTGCCTGGCCGAGTACCTTGGTGAGGAAGGACTTAGAAACAGGCGCCGGGTCTTGATCTGCTGCGGCGCATCTCTCGCTGTCGGCTTCTGAATCTTCAACTTCTGCTTCTGATATACGCGCCACCGCCATCTTGGCGTGTGCTCCCGGTGAGTGCGAGGTCCTCTTCTTGAGGAATTTCTGCATGTCTTGCTGTCCTTTGTGGGATCGAGGTGTATCTGGTGGGTCCAGATCCTTGTCCCTGCCATACTTGACCATGTCTGATTGGGCCACTGCTCTTTAGAAGGCTGTTAATGCCAGGACGTGGAGGAGCTGGTCTTTCACACAGCCATCCACGCCAACGGCCCAAACTATTATATAGTTTGATGTTCAATTACCGTAATAATTACAACTCAGTTGATTGAAATCCCTGCTCTTTGCAGTGGGCAGTGCCACTAGCTGAGTGACATCCTTCCCTGTGTAAGCATGCATATATAAATGACTGTCAGTAAGTAATTCAGTAAATGATTAAGTATAAGAACATATTTAAAGGACTAAATAGCACATTATACTGAATCTTACTCACAAAACTGTATATTAACTAGTTCACATACGCTTGCTCTATAACATGATACTGGCAAATCAGACAGCTTGTTCAACATACCGTCCCTTTAACCCCTTAAGGACCATCGACGTACATGTATGGCGAGCTGATCGGCAGCAGGGGTTCGGCAGTCACTGATAGCCGGACCCCTGCTATATGAGCCGGCATCGGTCAAAATACCGATGCCGGCGCATTAACCCTCGTACAGCCACGGTCAGCGCTGACAGTTGCACCCCGCTGGGTCCACTGCGGACATCGGGTCCCCGCGCTGCTGTGACGGGGACCCAATGGCATGGATAGCAGCCCGATGCCTTCCTTAGGAATCGTGGCTGCCTTCTGTGACAGCCTCTGAGATCCAGCCCCCTGTATCTCACAGGCAGGAAGGCTGTAAGTGCATTACACAGTGTAATACACTTACAGCCAATGCATTACAATGCAGAAATATTGTAATGCATTGTAAATGGGATCAGACCCCCCAAAAGTTGAAGTTCCAGAGTGGACCAAATAATAAAGTGAAAAAAAGTTAAAAAAAATAAAGTTTGATAAAAAATTAAAAGTGTCAAGCAAAAAAAAGTGTCCTTTTCTCAAAATAAAGTAAAAAAAAAAAGGGAAAAAAATAAAACTAGACATTAGGTATCGCCGCGTCCGTATCGACTGGATCTATACAAATGTCACATGATCTAACCCCTCAGGTGAACCCCATCTAAAAAATAAAATAAAAACTGTGCTAAAAAAGATATTTTTTGTCACCTTACATCACTAAAACTGCAACACCAAGGGATCAAAAAGGCATATGCACCCCAAGATGGTACCAATCTAACCGTCACCTCATATTGAGCCCCTACCTAAGACAATCGCCCAAAAAAAAAAAAACTATGGCTCTCAGACTATGGAGACACTAAAATATGATATTTTTTTTGTTTCATAAATGCTTTTATTGTGTTAGATGTAAAAATAAATAAAAAAGTAGACATATTAGGTGTCGCTGCGTCCGTAACAAATTGCTCTATAAAAATACCACATGACCTAACCCCTCAGGTGAACACCGTAAAAAATATAAAATAAAAATTGTGCCATTTTTTGTCATTATGCACTCCCAAATAGTGCCAATCAAACTGTCGCCTCTTGCAAAATAATACCTTACCTCAGACAATCGCCCAAACACTAAAAAAAATATGGCTCTCAAACAATGGAGACACTAAAACATGATTTTTTTAGTTTCAAAAATATTATTGTGTAAAACTTGAATAAATAAAAAAGTATGCATATTAGGTATTGCCACGTCCGTAACGACGTGCTCTATAAAATATTGCATCACCCAACCACTCAGATGAACACCGTAAAAAAATAAATTAAAAACTGTGTCGAAAAGCCATTTTTTGTCGCCTTCATTGCAATAAGTGTAATAGCAAGCAATCAAAAAGACATATGCACCCCAAAATAGTGCCAATCAAACTGTCATCTCATCAAGCAAAAAATGAGACCCTACCTAGGACAATCGCCCCCTAAAAACCCAACTATGGCTATCCGAATATGGACAAAATATGTTCATTATTTGGGATCCTTAACCTGGATTACCATCTGCTGGCACCAACATCGGACCACCAACTGGGTACCGTATTGTTTTGATTTTTCTCCAAAAATTATGTAGTGCTGCTTAAATTTTTTTTTGTACTATCAGAATATGGAGACACTAAAACATGATTTTTATTGTTTCAAAAATGCTGTTATTAAATATCAAGTTATTAAATTAAATATCAAGTTATTTAAGCATTTTATAATCACTCTGAGAGGAATATCTAAGGTTTAACCAATAGTTCTATTTGTGCAGTTTGTGCGTAGTTTAGTTGCAGTTTGGTCGCAGTTTGGTCGCAGTTTTGTGGTACTGTAAACAAACATATACAACTGGTCTCAGTATATAGTTTTGATCACAGCAGTAACAGTTTGAACATTATATACCCATTCTAAATACCTATTTGGCCTCTTGTTCCCATAAAACACAGCTCTGACTGGAAATGTCTGTCCAGCTCCTCTTCTGTGGTCTATCCTGATTCCAGCAGCTTCTGCTAGGGGATTTCCCACACATACTCAGTGTGAGGTTGGCTGTGATTGGTTAAGACTCCTGGGTAGAGTTGAGCGAACACCTGGAAGTTCAGGTTCGATGGGTTCGGCCGAACTTTTCAAAAAAGTTCGGGTTCGAGATCCGAACTTAACCTAAACTTAACTCAGAATCCGAACCTCATTGAAGTCAATGGGGACCTGAACTTTTGGGCACTAAAATGGCCCTACAAATGAAATGGAAGGGGCTAGAGAGCTAAAAAAAAAAGGCAGCAAAATGGGCTTAAGAGCATGGCAAGTGCTCTGCAAACAAATATGGATAGGGAAATAAAACAAATAAAAATTATTAACCTGCAACTCGGAGGAGGAGGTGGATGTGGAGTCGGAGGTTGAGGAGGTGGTGAATTTGGTATTGTAGGTGGAAGCGGCGATGGAGGAGGAGGTAGCCAGCTAACAATGTTTTTTTTTTTTTTTTTTTTTTTTTTTTTGGGGTAGCCCCCAAAATAATAGGACAAATAAAAAAAAGAAATAAAAGAATAAGTGCACTTGAGTACAAGAATGTATGGTTGAGGCGGGTATAAATGTCTATTCTGCAAGGGTACAGACAAGTCTTGTGGGATCCAAGGGCAGGCCAGCACCTCTAAGGCAAAAAGGGCAAGCTCAGGCCATGTGGAGAATTTGGAGACCCAGAAGTTGAATGGGGCAGAACCATCAGTCAGTACATGTAGGCGTGTGCACACGTACTGTTCCACCATGTTGTTCAAATGCTGCCTCCTGCATAGATGTTTCATATCAGCTGGGGGTGCCAGTTGCTGTGGCATGGTGACAAAGCTTTTCCACATGTCGGCCATGCTAACCCTGCCTTCTGAGGTGCTGGCCGTGACCCAGCTGCGTTGGCGACCTCTTCCGCCTCCACCTCTACATTCGCCTTGTGCTTCCACTTGTTCCCGGATGTAAGTTGGGAATGTCCTCAGGAGAGCGTCTACCAGCATGCGCTTGTAGTCGCTCATCTTCCTATCATGCTCCAGTGAAGGAATTAAGGATGGCACATTGTCTTTGTAACAGGGATCTAGCAGGGTGGCAACCAAGTAGTCAGCACAAGTTAAAATGTGGGCAACTCTGCGGTCGTTGCGCAGGCACTGCAGGATGTAGTCGCTCATGTGTGCCAGGCTGCCCAGAGGTAAGTTTAACTGTCCTCTGTAGGTGGTGCATCGTCTGTGTCCTCTGTATCCCCCCAGCCATGCTCCAGTGATGGCCATGAGCTGTGTTGGGTGCCACCCTGCTGTGGACCCAGTTCCTCCCCCTCTACCTCCTCCTCCTCCTCTTTGTCCTCCAGAACTGTGCCCTGGTTGGCCACATGTGCACCTGGCCTTTGCTGGTGCAGGAACCCACCTTCTGAGCCACTTCTGAATGACCAGCATGAAACCCTGTGAATGCCCCCTCTTCCTCCTCCTCCTTTGCCAAATCCTCTTCCATCATCGCCCTAAGTGTTTTTTCAAGGAGACATAGAAGTGGTATTGTAACGCTAAGAACGGCGTCAACGGCACTGGCCATGTTGGTTGAGTACTCGAAACACCGCAACAAGGCACACAGGTTTGGCATGGAGGCCCACACATTGGTGGTGAAGTGATGCTGTTCCACAGAGCGACTGACCAGTGCATGCATGCAGCTGAAACTCCACTATCGCCTGCTGCTGATCGCACAGTCTCTCCAGCATATGCAAGGTGGAGTTCCACCTGGTGGGCACGTCGCATATGAGGCAGTGAGCGGGAAGGCCGAAGTTACACTGCAGCGCAGACAGGCGAGCAGCAGCAGGGTGAGAACGCCAAAAGTGAGCACAGATAGACCGCACTTTCTGCAGCAGCTCTGACATGTCTGGGTAGTTTTTAAGGAATTTCAGCACCACCAAATTCAGCACATGCGCCAGGCAAGGGATGTGCGTTAAAATGGCTAGTCCCAGAGCTACTACGAGATTTCGCCCATTATCGCACACCACCAGGCCGGGTTTGAGGCTCACTGGCAGCAACCACTCGTCAGTCTGTTCTTCTATGTCCCTCCACAGCTCCTGTGCGGTGTGGGCTTTGTCCCCCCAACACATGAGTTTTAAAACCGCCTGCTGACGTTTACCGCTGGCTGTGCTGAAGTTGGTGGTGAAGGTCTTTCTCTGACCGGATGAAGAGGTGGTAGAAGAGGAGGAGGAGGAAGCGGAGTAGGAGGAGGAGGCAAAAGGAGGCAAAGAATAATGCCCTGCGATCCTCGGTGGTGGAAGGACGTGCGCCAAACCGCTCTCCGCCCAGCCACCACTACATTTAGCCAGTGTGTAGTTAGGAAGATATAGCATCCCAGCCCGTGCTTACTGGTCCATGTATCTGTGGTTATGTGGACCTTGCCACAGATGGCGTTGCGCAGTGCACACTTGATTTTATCCTCCACTAGGTTGTGCAGGGAAGGGACGGCTCGCCTGGAAAAGTAGTGGCCGCTGGGAACGACGTACTGTAGGACAGCCACCACCATCAGCTAAATAATAAAGTCTGTCTCCACCGGATGGAATGACAGCATTTCAAAGTCCAGTAATTTTGAAATGCTGGCATTCAGGACCAGGGATGAAGGGTGGGTAGGTGGGTTTTGATGATGACAGAGGTGGTGGTGTTGGCACATCCTCTGTTTGCTGGGTGGCAGGTGCCACTGTGACTCCAGAGGTGGAGGAAGAGGCAAAGACAGCAGTAGAAGAATAAGCAGGAGGAGCCTGAGACATTTCTTGGTTTTTAAGGTGTTTACTTCACTGCAGTTAGTGCTTTGCATGTAGATGCCTGGTCATGCAGGTTGTGCTCAGGTTTAGAATGTTTATGCCTTGCTTCAGACTCTGATGGCACAACGTGCAAACCACTCGTGTCTTGTCATCTGGACATTGTCTGAAGAACTGCCACGCCAATGAACTCCTTGGAGCTGGCTTTGGTGTGCTAAGTCTCTGGGTGCGGTGGGCAGTAGCAGGCATTCTGTCTCGGGGACGGCTGCTCCACTTTTGCAGCCTGCTCTCTCTTTTGCTGTGCTGTTGCCTCTGTGTGACCACCGCCTCTTCCTCAGAACTGCACATGTCACTAGCATGAACTTGAGTCCAGTCTGGGTCTAGGACCTCATCGTCCTCCACATCATCTTCCACCCATTCTTTACCCCTGCCCTCCTTGTCTGTCTGCACACTGCATTCCCATCTCTTCATCCTGCAACATAAATTGTTGGGCATCAGTGCATTCAATGCATTCAATGTCTTCCACTTCTGGGGCAGGGCTATGTGGATGGCCCGGGAAACTCTGCCAGCACAGTCATCAAAAAGCATAGGAGTCTGCTGCATGACTTGGAGCTCAGGCTACTTGGCTGCTTTGCAAGGCGGTGAGGTGAAAGACTGATTGGCATGGGCTGAAGGTGCCAACTATGAGCTTTCTGCAAAGAACTGGGAGGAAAATACCTTGAAGGAACTGGCGCCACTGTAAGCCACCAAATCAACTATCGCTTGTACTTGTTCTGGCCTCACCATCCGTAGAGCGGCATTCGGGCCTACCAAATAATGCTGCAGGTTCTGCTGCCTACTCGCACCTCAGGAAGGTGTTTCACTTAAACCTGTAGCTGGTGCAGAAACAGCCACGTCCTCTCCCAGCAACAGGAGCTCCACTAACACCACCACGACCATGTCCACATCCCTTATTTGATGTTCTCCTCATTATTTGTGTTCACCCACCAAACTAACAGATGGTTTTTCTCAGGTGTCAATTTAACTGCCAAAAATAAACAATTAAGTTCACTAACAGTAAGGCAGTGCTCATGTCATAAACAGAATACATTTCTTTAGGTCACACAACAGTGTAACACAGCAATTCAATACAATTACTTCACTGGCAACAAAAATTAGATTTTTCAAACCAACAGTGTAACAGCAGAGGTTAACGGTTTAATTTGACTGTCAGAAATGCAGCGTACACCGCAAATGTGCTATCTACCACAAAACCGGTGTTTTTGCAACCAACTATTTAAGTGCGGAGTTCCACAGGTTACTTAAAATGACTGAAATACAGGGTAGGCCTCAGATCTGCTATGTAGCACAAAACCCGTGTTTATTGCAACAAACTACAGAAATGCAGTATGTCACCCCAAAAATTATAAAACAGGTTTTTCAGCGTTGTATGCAAACGTGCTCTGTGGCACAACAGTACGGGTTTATTAACCCAACTACAGAAATGCAGTTTATCGCCATAAAATTTGAAAACAGTTTTTTCTGCATTGTATGCAAACATGCCCTGTGGCACAACAGTACAGGTTTATTAACCCAACAACAGAAATGCAATATGTGACCGACAAAATTATAAAACAGGTTTTTCAACATTGTATGCAAAAGTGCTCTGTGGCACAACAGTACAGGTTTATTAACCCAACTACAGAAATGCAGTATGTAACCCCAAAAATTATAAAACAGGTTTTTCAGCGTTGTATGCAAACGTGCTCTGTGGCACAACAGTACAGGTTTATTAACCCAACTACAGAAATGCAGTTTTTGAGCGTAAAATTTTTAAACAGTTTTTTCAGCGTTGTATGCAAACGTGCTCTGTGGCACAACAGTACGTGTTTATTAACTGAACTACAGAAATGCAGTTTTTCACCGTAACATTTTTAAACAGTTTTTTTCTGCATTGTAAGCATTCGTGCTCTGTGGCACAACAGTACTGGTTTATTAAACCAACCTCAGAAATGCACTTTTTCACTGTAAAATTTTAAAACCGTTTTTTCTGCGTTGTATGCAAGCTTGCTCTGTGGCACAACAGTACGGGTTTATTTACCCAACTACAGAAATGCAGTTTTTCACTGCAAAATTTCAAAACGGTGGCACAACAGTAAGGCCTCTTTCACACGGGCGTCATGTTTGACGCCCGAATAAGAGGCGGGTGTGTTGCGGGAATATGCGCGATTTTTCTGCGCTAGTGCAAACGTTTGTAATGCGTTTTGCACGCGCGTGTGAAAAATCGCAATGTTTGGTACCCAGACCCGAAGCCGGACTTAATCACTGAAGTCCGGTTTCGGGTAGAGTATTCTGGAGAATTTATTATTTTCCCTTATAACATGGTTATAAGGGAAAATATTAGCATTCTTAATAAAGAATGCTTAGTAAAATGAAGATGAAGGGGTTAAAAATAATAAAACTTAACTTACCTTAGCCACTTGATCGCGTAGTTGCGATCTGTCTTCTCTCTTTAAGCTTCAGCTAACAGATAAAGGACCTGTGATGATGTCACATCACATGGTCCAATCACATGGTCCATCACCATGGTAAGATGGACCATGTGATTGGACCATGTGATGTGACATCATCACAGGTCCTTTAGCTGTTAGCTGAAGCTTAAAGAAAGAAGACAGATCGCAACTACGCGATCAAGTGGCTAAGGTAAGTTAAGTTTTATTATTTTTAACCCCTTCATCTTCATTTTACTAAGCATTCTTTATTAAGAATGCTAATATTTTCCCTTATAACCATGTTATAAGGGAAAATAATAAAGATCTGGTCGCGTTGCTAAGCAACCATGCGGGAAAATCGCACTGCATCTGAACTTGCTTGCGATTTTCCCGCAGCCCCATTCACTTCTATGGGGCCTGCGTTGCGCAAAAAACGCACAATATAGAGCCTGCTGCGATTTTCACGCAACGCAGAAGTGATGCGTGAAAATCACCGCTCATGTGCATAGCCCCATAGAAATGAATGGGTCCGGATTCAGTGCGGGTGCAATGCGTCCACTCACGCATTGCACCCATGCGGAAAACTCGCCCGTGTGAAAGGGGCCTAAGGGTTTATTAACCCAACTAAAGAAATGCAGTTTTTCACAAAATTTTAAAACAGTTTTTTCTGCATTGTATGCAAACGTGCTCTGTGGCAAAACAGTACGCGTTTATTAACTGAACTACAGTAATGCAGTTTTTTACCGTAAAGTTTTTAAACAGTTTTTTCTGCATTGTATGCATTCGTGCTCTGTGGCACAACAGTATGGGTTTATAAACTCATCAACAGAAATGCAGTTTTTCACCGTAAAATTTTAAAACAGTTTTTTCTGCGTTGTATGAAAACTTGCTCTGTGGCACAATAGTACGGATTTATAAACCCAACTATAGAAATGCAGTTTTTCACTGCGAAATTTTAAAACTGTTTTTTCTGTGTTGTATGCAAACGTGCTGTGTGCCACAACAGTACTGGTTTATTAACTGAACTAAAGTAATGCAGTTTTTCACCGTAAGTTTTTTAAACTGTTTTTTCTGCATTGTATGCATTCGTGCTCTGTGGCACAACAGTACGGGTTTATTAACCCAACTACAGAAATGCAGTATGTGACCGCAAAAATTATAAAACAGGATTTTCAGCGTTGTATGCAAAGTGCTCTCTGCCACAACAGTGCAGGTTTATTAATCCAACTACAGAAATGCAGTATGCGACCCCAAAAATTATAAAACAGGTTTTTCAGTGTTGTATGCAAACCATGGCACAACAGTACAGGTTCATTAACTGAACTACAGAAATGCACTTTTTCACTGTAAAATTTTTAAACAGTTTTTTCTGCATTGTAGGCATTCTTGCTCTGTGGCACCACAACAGTACAGGTTTTTTAACCCAAATACAGAAATGCCGTTTTTCACCGTAAAATTTTAAAACAGTTTTTTCTGCATTATATGCAAACTTGCCCTGTGGCACAACAGTACAGGTTTATTAACCCAACTACAGAAATGCAATATGTGACCCACAAAATTATAAAACAGGTTATTCAGCGTTGTATGCAAACGTGCTCTGTGGCACAACAGTACAGGTTTATTAACCCAACTATAAAAATGCAGTATGTGACCCCAAAAATTATAAAACCGGTTTTTCAGCGTTGTATGCAAACGTCCTCTGTGGCACAACAGTACAAGTTTATTAACCCAACTACAGTAATGCAGTTTTTCACAGCAAAATTTTTAAATAGGTTTTTCAGCGGTGTATGCAAACGTGCTCTGTGGTACGACAGTATGGGTTTATTATAGCAACTACAGAAATGCAGTATCTGACCTCAAAAATGATAAATGTTTTTTTCAGTGTTGTATGAAAACGTGCTCTGTGGCACAACAGTACAGGTTTATTAACCCAACTACAGAATTGCAGTATGTGACCCCAAAAATTATAAAACAGGTTTTTCAGTGCTGTATGCAAACGTGCTCTGTGGCACAACATTATAAGTTTATTAACCCAACTACAGAAATGCAGTTTTTCACTGTAAAATTTTAAAACAGTTCTTTCTGCGTTGTATGCAAACTTTCTCTGTGGCACAACAGTACGGGTTTATAAACCCAACTACAGAAATGCAGTTTTTCACCGTAAAATTTTAAAAAATTTTCTGCAGTGAATGCAAACGTGCTCTGTGGCTCAATAGTACAGGTTTATAAATCCAACTACAGAAATGCAGTTTTTCACTGCTAAATTTTAAAACAGTTTTTCAGCGTTTTATGCAAACGTGCTCTGTGGCACAACAGTACGGGTTTATTAACCCAACTACAGAAATGCAGTTTTTCACTGTAAAATTTTAAAACAGTTTTTTCATGCGTTGTATGCAAAGTGTTCTGTGGCACAACAGTACAGGTTTATTAACCCAACTACAGAAGTGCAGTATGTGACCCCAAAAATTTTAAAACAGTTTTTTCAGTGCTGTATGCAAACGTGTTCTGTGGAACAACAGTACAGGTTTATTAACCCAACTACAGAAGTGCAGTAGGTCACCTAAAAAATGATAAAACAGGTTTTTCAGCGTTGTATGCAAACGTGCTCTGTGGCACAATAGTACGGGTTTATTAACCCAACTACAGAAATGCAGTTTTTCAGCGTAAAATTCTAAAACAGTTTTTTCTACGTTGTATGCAAACGTGTTCTGTGGAACAGTACAGGTTTATTAACCCAACTACAAAAGTGAAGTAGGTCACCTAAAAAATGATAAAACAGGTTTTTCAGCATTGTATGCAAACGTGCTCTGTTGCACAACAGTACAGGTTTATTAATTCAACTATAAAAATGCAGTATGTGACCCCAAAAATTATAAAACAGGTTTTTCAACGTTGTATGCAAACGTGCTCTGTGGCACAACAGTACAAGTTTATTATTGCACTCACCATGGCTCATTTTCTTTTTCTTTATTGCATCATGATGTGCACATACAAACGGCTGGGTGGCAATATTAGCCCAATTCACACACAGCGGCGACGGCCGTTTCGCGCACCAAACTTTGCGCTTCCTCAGGCCACTACGTCAGCACGTATCCCCGTGCTTACCTCTTATACCTTTTGCGTGATTGTCATGGAAACCCCAAACAAATCCATGCACCAGTATAAGGGTTATATAAAAACAGTGAACAAACAAAGATATATTCTCTGCAATTATAAAAACACATTTAAATCATTCTGTTCATTCAAACCTACCTGGCCAAGTTCTCCTGTATGCATTATCCATTTTGCTTCCTGTTGCAGGAGGCGTTGATGTCTATCTTCCCCATTAGGTGGGGGAGGGACAACTTCAAACCCCGCAAAACGAAGTGTTTCAACATTGCCTGCATGTGTCTACTTCACATGTTCAATCAGTCTCCGACAGCCCTTGCCTGTTCGTACAGAGTTAAAGTGTTCGCTCACCCTTTGAAACAGACACTTAATGGTTTTGCCTATGTAAAAGCGGCCACAACCACATGTTAACACATAAACTACATATGTTGTCCTGTTGTTCAGACTTTAACTTTCAAGGTAGAGAACGCTGTACATACTCTCTGATGAACTGCGTTGTCTTTTGTATAATATGGCTTCAGAGGAGTTGGTATCGTCCTTAAAGCAAACCTGTCACCTGGAATTCACATTATAAACCAATAAAAGTACCTTATAGCTGATGACCAGTGTGTTGTCCTCATGTTTTTTTCCGCTTTTCTGCACCTATAATTCATGAAAAAAACGTCTTTTAAACTGCTCTTTTTCTACAGACAAAGTCATGATAGAAATCAAGGAGGCAGACACTCCTTGACTCCAGGATGTGCCTCCCCCGCCCTAACCCCGCCTCTCAGCAGTTTAATTGACACTCGGCTCCCTGGCCGGGACCGCGCATGTACAGGCGGCGCATGTGCCGTCGCCCTCCTTTACAACGCGGAGTCAAGCGCGATCCTTTCGCTTATGGACGCATGTTGCCTGAGGATCCGGGCGTGCGCGCGTGAGTGACAGAAGACTAGCCGGCGTCGGGGGACGGCGCATGCGCGAATAAGCGAAAGGATCGCGCTGCAAAGGAGGGCGACGGCGCATGCGCCGCCTGTACAAACGCGGTCCCGGCCAGGGAGCCGAGTGTCAATTAAACTGCTCAGAGGCGGGGTTAGGGCGGGGGAGGCACATCCTGGAGTCAAGGAGTGTCTGCCTCCTTGACTTCTATCATGACTTTGTCTGTAGAAAAAGAGCAGTTTAAAAGACGTTTTTTTCATGAATTATAGGTGCAGAAAAGCAGAAAAAAACATGAGGACAACACACTGGTCATCAGCTATAAGGTACTTTTATTGGTTTATAATGTGAATTCCAGGTGACAGGTTCGCTTTAAACGATGGCAGAGAAGGTGCCGATGTCTTTTTCACTCCATATAACAGCAAAGACGCCTTACAAAATCTCAGCACTAGAACACTGGAAGTAAAAATAACTCAACTAGCAGACCGTGAAGTGCGCCTTTAATGGACAGTTAATTCGTTCAAGTCCTATAAGGAGAGTAACAGAGTCCCGAGGGGGTTAAGAGTGTATAAAGACCCAATGCAGTATAATAATGATGAAGAGTTTATGAAGGAGTGGCAAGACCTACATGCTCAGTTTTCTTTACAAATAATGGAGTTGGTTCTGAGGCCCAAGAAATTAATTGTGACACAAGCTGAAGTGAAGGAACGAAAAAAAGACAAGTTTTTACGTGATAAGCAGGATTATGATTCTGGGAGAATATTTGATTGGGGCATGAAACATAAGAGATTCAATAGAAGAAGATTCAACCATCAACAACAACATAGAAATGGGGGATGGACAACTGACTCAGACTAGTGTTTACGATGAATTAAGTCAAGGAGTGGCAGGTGAACTGAGAAGTCAGCTGAACACCCTTTAGACGAGCCACTCGCAGGGGTCGCAGGAAAAATAAAATATGTTAGAAAGTCCTCTCGTTTCTTTGGAGAGGAAGTTCCACCTAATGAAGATGGAAATGTAGTCATAAATCTAACGGGGTACGAATTGACACCGGACTGTATCTCAGTCCTGAAGTGGGGACTGGGGTACAGTCTAGTGGAACAATTTGACCCGTCATGTTTGAAGTTGATATGTATAAAGGTATCCATAAATTGTATTTACATAAGATGTGTCATGATAAAACCCAGTCAGAACTCCAAAAAAGAGAAGGAGAGATACCATTACAACCTAATTCTTTGGTCTTTAACATTGATACTCAATTTACTGATAAGGAATTGTCTTTTCTAGAACTCCTTACAGAAATTGATTTTGAAATTCCCGTAGCCACAGAGATGAATCATTTCACGGGAGGCTTAGGATCCACATTTTGTCCCCCCATGCCGGCCGGCAGCAATATTGACATTTTTTTCCAGCAAGTTTTACAAGAGATTAAAGCTATTATGTATCCGCAGATACAAATGAATATTACAAATGGGGAGAAAGTAGTCCTGGATTGGATCAAGTCACATGATGACATTATTATAAGGCCGGCTGACAAGGGGCGCAACGTGGTCCTTATGACCAGGGAATATTATATTACTGAGGCCTTAAGGCAATTACAGGATGAAGAAACGTATGAGGTGTTAAAGCATGACCCAGTGGAAAGTGTTCAGATGTCCTTGAAGGACTTGGTGTTTAAGTATGTGGCTGCGGGTTTTCTTCCAAATAAATTGTTGGAGAAGTTGGTGCAAGTTCATCCTATGAAACCTTCTTGGTATTTTATCCCAAAGGTTCACAAGTCGCTGAGCCAACTCCCAGGCCACCCTATTGTGGCAGGGATTGGCTCAGTTACAGAACCTTTATCTAAATATGTAGACTGGTTATTGAGGCCAGTACTAAGTAGTGCTCCTGCCTACATCAGGGACACCAATGACTTCCTCCTGTCTTTGAAACATTTTCACTGGCAGGAGGGATATCAGTTGGTGTCTCTTGATGTAGAGAGCCTTTATATATGTATACCGCATCTTGGGGGAGGGACAGCCATTGGTGAAGTTATTAAACATTCAGGGAAAAGTCCGATGTTTTGTGATTTTGTGCAAGAGGCACATATGTTCATTTTGGAGAATAATGTCTTCAGGTTCGGAATAAACTGGTATAGACAAAAAGTGGGTACAGCCATGGGGACCCCGGTCTCCTGTACCTTTGCCAACATGTACTTGGCTAGGTTGGAAGACAAGCATGTGTTTAGTATGAGCAATCCGTACCTGAAAAACATTAAGTTATATCTCCGATTTGTGGACAATATTTTTATCATTATGCAAGGAATTTGTGCGACACCTGAATGACACCAATGGTATGGCTATGAGGTTTACCATGAAATTTGGTGGCACGCGCCTAGAATTTTTTGATGTTTCTGTTATTGTGGGTGGTTGGTCACAGAGGGCTATTGCAAGCCCATGGCGACCAACTCCCTACTACACCATGACAGTTTTCATCCGTATGCGGTCAAAAGATAAGTGCCTCCACACAGCAGCAGGCTTTTCTGCTTTTCTCCCTTGCGCCCACGATCTATACAGCCCTCAGAGCGGCACCAGTCTGATGAAGACCGTATTGTGGCTGAAATGTGAGACATGTTTATTTGCCGCACTTGGAAACAAAAATCTATTTTGCACTATACAAGCTGGATTTTTCATTTGCATTACCTGTACGTCAGGCAGAACCCCATGTCAAACTGCCTGACAGATTTTCTAGGGACAGCAAGTGCTTTTTGATCTTCAAGGAGAGTTGTAAATTATACTTCCGCCTGCGGCCCATTTCGTCTGGGTCCGATCAGCAAAGGGTGGTAATTGTTATATCCCTCTTACAGGGGGACCCTCAAGAGTGGGCGTTTTCTTTGCCTTCCGACTCTCAGTGTCTTAGGTTGGTTGATGCATTTTTTCAGATGATGAACCTGACAGAGCATCTGTAGCTGAGTCCCAACTTCAGGCCCTAGTCCAGCGTGATTGGCCGTTTCGTAAATGGTGCGTTCCTTCTGGCTGGAATAAACCGGCGCTCAAAAGCCAGTTCAGGTCTGGACTCTCTGAGAGACTTAAGGATATGCTGGTGTGTTATCCCTGTTCCGAGTCCTTAGAGGACACTATGATCCTGGCTATTAGATTAGACAGACGTGTTAGGGAGAGATAGCGGGAACATTTATTTCTTTCACAGACTGTCCCTATCCATTCCAGTGGGACTCGGGGTGGAAGCGCCAACTGAAGAACCTATGCAATTAGGTATGACCAGAAGGGAACAACGGCTACAACAAGGTATCTGTTTCTACTGTGGTGGCACTGATCATTCGGTCTGTCAATGTCCTAAGATCCCTCCCTCCGAAAGGTCATCCATTCCTGAGGGATCCAAAGACAAGGTACTTCCTGTGGTGGTAAGGAAAAAGTTGCTGGTTCCCATTACTGTTGTTTTTGGGCCTAATAAGGGTTCAGGTAATGCTTTTATTGATTCCGGTTCTTCCGCTAGCTTTCTAGATCTAGGGTTCGCCCTACAAGTGGGAATACTGGTGTTAACCTTGTCCACTCCTATAAGTCTTGTAGCCATTGACTCTACTCCTTTGGTTAGGGGGACTGTCAGATATTGCACCCCAGAGATAACCATGTCTGTGGGAGTGTGTCATACTGAGAAATGCTCTCTATTCATACTGGAGAATTTGCCCATCGACGTGGTCTTAGGAATGCCGTGTCTCCAAGTTCACAACCAAACCATCAACTCGGCTATGGGGGAATTAGAAAGGTGGGGTCCTAACTGTTCCTCTTGTGTATCCATAGTGGTAGCGGGGGTTGCTTCTAGCCCTATCGCCATTCCTCCATATATTAAAGACTTCAGCAATGTTTTTTCTACCTATGAGATCGAGGAACTTCCACCCCATAGGTCTTACGATTGTGCTATTGAGTTGGTGCCGGGATCCAGGTTCGTATTTTTAACTTGTCTGGGCTGGAACGTGGTGCCATGAAAGATTATATCAAAGAGAGCCTTAGTAAGGGGCATATTAGGCCATCCACTTCTCCTATGGGGGCTGGTTTCTTTTTTGTAAAAAAGGACGGTGGCCCCAGACCCTGTATTGATTACAGACAATTGAACAAGATCACCATTAAAAATCAATACTCCCTTCCTTTGATTCCTGACTTCGGGGAGCATCATGGTTTTCTAAACTTGATTTAAGAGGGGCATATAACCTGATTCGTATCAAGGAGGGAGACAAGTGGAAAAATGCCTTCAATACTCCGGAGGGACATTTTCAGTACCTGGTAATGCCATTTGGACTCAGTAATGCCCCAGCAGTTTTTCAGAATTTTATGAATGACATCTTCAGGGAATTTATCGGCAGGTTTATGATTGTTTATCTGGATGACATCCTTATTTTCTCTGCAGATTGGGATTCCCATATGTCCCATGTTAAACTTGTGCTCGAAGTTCTCAGAGAAAATAAGCTGTCCGCCAAGTTAGAAAAATGTGTGTATGGAGTACAAGAAATATTGTATCTGGGTTATGTTCTTACCCCTCATTCATTTAAGATGGATCCGGGGAAGGTGCAGGCTATTCTGGAGTGGGTGAGACCATCTTCCCTAAAGGCATTACAGCATTTTCTGGGGTTCTCTAACTATTATAGAAAATTTATTAAAAAAAAATCTTTTATTGCCAAGCCGCTAACTGACCGAGCCAAAAAGGGGGCAGATCTGGTTAATTGGCCGGCTGAGCCCATCAAACCCTTTGAAACCCTTAAGAAGTGCTTCTAAGATGCCCCAATCTTGGTTCAGCTGGATCAGAAAAGACCTTTTGTGGATGAAGTTGATGCTTCTGAGGATGGAGTGGGGGCTGTTCTTTCTTAGGGATCGCCTAAGCTCAACAATCTAAGACCCTGTGCTTTTTTCCCCGTAAATTTTCTTCTTCGGAAGAAGGGAATTATCACATTGGAAATCGTGAATTACTGGCCATTAAGTGGGGAGAGAAGGAGAGAGGAGAGAAGACACTTTTTGGAGGGGGCCAAACACTGTGTCACGGTTCTCACTGATCATAAAAATCTATTGTTCCTTGAGTCCGCTAAACGTCTCAATCCTAGGCAAGCCAGGTGGGCTTTGTTCTTTACTCGGTTTAACTTCTCTATCACTTTCAGACCAGGAAGTAAGAATGTTAAGGCTGATGCCTTATCTCGAAGTTTTTGTGCCTTCCAACCTCCTGACACGCCCCCTGAACCCATCTTACCGGCTAACACCATCATAGCATCGTTGTCTGCTGACCTCTCTTCGAAGATCAAATCTGCACAACATCTCGCTCCTGCACGAACACCCACAGATAAGTTATTTGTTCCTGGCCGTTTCCGTCTCCGACTTTTGGGTGAGTGCCATGATTCTGTGCTGTGTGGTCATCCTGGTGTTGAAGCCGAATTGGTATCTAGAATTTTCTACATTAATTAGGGACATCAGTTCGTAGGTGTCTGCCTGCAAGATATGTGCAAGGTCCGAAACTCCTAGAACCTGTCCTGCGGGTGAGTTACTACCACTACCTATTCCGAGTAGACCTTGGTCACACATCTCTATGGATTTCAACACCGACTTGCCACCCTCCAAAGGAAAGTCAGTGATCTGGGTAGTGGTAGACAGATTCAGCAAAATGGTACGTTTTGTTCCTCTAAGTAAACTCCCTAGTGCCAATACTTTGGCTTACTTGTATATCGATCACATTGTTCGGTATCATGGAATTCCTGAGAATATTGTCTCTGACAGTGGTGTCCAATTCGTTTCCAGTTTCTGGAAAGCCTTTTGCCAGAGATGCAAATTTTGATTGTCCTTTTTGTCTGCCTTTCATCCCGAGACTAATGGGCAGATGGAATGCTCGAATCAGGTTGTCGAACAATTCTTTAGGTGCTATATCTCTGACAACCAGCGTCTGTGGGTGAAATACCTTTCCATTGGCGGAGTTTGCCATTAACAACTGGTTGAACTCATGCACGGGGGTATCTGCTTTTGCAATTGCAATTTAGTGTTTCATCCTCATTTTGGTTATTGCTCTTCCGTGGCTTCGCCTTATCCTGAGGCGGATGTGGTTACTTCAGAACTGTGCACAGTCTAGGCCCAGTTTCAGTCGAACCTGGAGAAAGCACAGGAGGTTCAGAAAAAGCAAATTAATAGGAAAAGCACTAAGGGAGCTAATTTTGAGGTCGGTGAGAAGGTGTGGCTATCCACCAAAAATCTGTCCTTAAAAGGGGTGTCTGTCATTGTTAACCCGGTATCTTTTAAGCTGAAACTACCAGACAAGTTTCAAATTCATGATGTGTTCCATAAATCCTTACTCAAAAAGTATGTTTCGCCTGTTGTTCCTCCACAGGATGTGGAACAGATGAGTTCGTTGTTTCTAGGATCAATGATGTTAGGAAGGTCCGAAACTCACTGCAATACCTAAGGTTCATTGGTTCATTGGAAGGGTTTTGGACCTGAAGAAAGGTCCTGGGTACCTGCTCATAGAACACATGCTGATAGGTTGATTAAGAGGTTCCATCTCGAAAACCCTGGGAAGCCGTCTCCACTGTCCTTGGGTCCGGAGGCTCCTCGTGAAGGGAGGGGGGTACTGTCACAGGGCACCGGCGATGCAATCTTCCTGCGCTGTGCTGCCGGTGTCCTGCCTCTCTCCCTGAGCGGGGATGTACGCGGTGTCCCCGTCTCCCAGGTAACAGGTGGCAGAGTGGACCCAACCGCGCTCCTGCTGTCTGTGCGGTCGGTGTCCTCTGTTCCCTTGGAAACAGTATCAGGCTGAGCACCGAGCACGCCATTCGGTGCTCGGTTTCTGTGTCTGAGCGGGACATTTATTTTGTTATGTAGTAGTTATTCAACAGGCCATGCCATTATTTTACTGCCACTGTTGTATGTTATGTTTGTATTTTATAGTAATGTGTAAGTTTTGGATGAGGTTTTAGCGAATACAGTGTACAGGCCAGCCCCTCAAAGACATAGAGTGCAAGTTTGAGCCACGTGTCCAGCTTGGACACCCAATAGTTAGCACAGTGAGGGATCACTAACGACGCTGAAACAGCTTGCTATGTACTCCTTCACCATCTTCCAAAATGTTTCCCTCCTTGTGACACTAAGCCACGCATCAGGGTGAGTGTGCTGGCAGGGTCATGGAACTGTCCCAGGCCTTGTAGAGTGTTGTCCTGCCTCTGTCTGTCGGAACTACGTTGTCCCCCCCTCATCTCCCCTCCTGAGTTGCCCAAGGAACTACGTACTCTGCCTCCAGTGTTGTCATATGGAAATTTTCTAAGCAATTTTTAAACAAGGACATTCTGTTATTGCATCGTTTTGCTCGTACTTTCCACCACAGGAATGAGAGATGACAAGTTCTTTTTGTAGGAGGGGTCGATAAGGGTGAACAACCAGTAATCCATGTTGTCTAACATGCGTGTAACGCACGGTTCGCGGGAAAGGCAGCCTAACATGAAGTCAGCCATGTGTGCCAGATTCCCAAAAGGCAAAACTTTGCTTTTGTCTACGCTACAGAGGGTAGTAACAATAGCAGGTTTATTCCATCTGTTCTGCATAGATGGGCAGGAGAGGAGGAAGAGGATAAGGAGAATGAGAGTCATCCTCCTTATCCTCTTCCTCCTCTCCTGCCCATCTATGCAGAACAGATGGAATAAACCTGCTATTGTTACTACCCTCTGTAGCGTAGGCAACTGTCTCTTGCTTCTCCTCCTCCTCCTCATCGTCATCATCCAATTTACACTGAGAAGCTGAACTGATGGTGTTCTGGCTATCACCCTGTGAAACGTGTTTCACCTCTTCCACATGTGAAGCGTTCCCCTTCATCGTTAGCAGACAGCTTTTGAGGTGAGATGGCAACTATAGATGACTTTCGGAAATGGGCACACACACAGTGCACCTTCACCAGTAGCTCAGGCAAAATGGGGTTGGTTGGGAGAAAATTGAGAACACGTGGCCTAGGCATGGTATGGCCGGATCCCGGACATTAAGGTGGGATCCACATGGCCACATAAGCATTTGTCCCATGTACAAATTTTCCCTTCTTCACTGGGCAGAGGTTGCTTTCTGCCCCTGTGATGGCGCTGATTCACTGAGGGCTGGGCTTGTTATGTTCCAGGGTTTGATTTTTTATTGTTTTGAGTTTGAGTTTCTGACTAGACTGTAAAATAAAAAATGTTATGGTTATTTCGTTATTTATGAGTTATTAAAAAGTTCATGCCATTAGTTTAACTCCACTATTGTGTGGTTTTTAGTTATATTAATGTATAAGTTTGGGATGTTTGTTGTGCATGGTACATATATGCTGTATAATTGGCATGCATGTGAGCTTGCCGAGCTACAAAGCTGCCAAAGAGTTATGACCATTAACAGACACAGCCAACCTGGTCCCTTATACCCTGCCACAGCTCTGCGGCTGTGTGCTGTTTGTCACCCAAGCAAATTAATTTTTAGCAAGGCCTGTTGCTGCTTCCCCATGAGAATTCAGAGTTTGCAGTGGAGGAAGAGGTGGAGGCGGAGGAGAAGGAGGGGGGTGCTACCACTAATGTAAGTGGTGGCAGAAATCATGATGGAAGTAGTGCCCACAATCCTTGGCATCGGTGGCACCTTTGCCATCCCAGGGTACGATTCGCTACCGGCCTGCACAAGTTTCACCTAGTGTGCCGTAACGGAAATGTAGCATCCGTGGCCAAAAGCACTTGTCCGTGTGTCCGTCGTTAAGTGGACCTTCACAATAACTTCATTGTTCAGGGCACTGGTATTGTTACTAGACACAATGTAATGCGGGGATTGCACACCGAGAAAAATAGTGATGGCTGGGGACTGAGTGACGAAGCCTCATTGACCCAAGGCCTAAATCGCAACATTTCCATGGCTCCAAATTTTGAAAGGTGCGCATTTAGTTCTATGGGCGTTTTTTGGTCAGTCTGTAAAAGTGGCGTACAACTCAGACAACATGGTTCCCAGCAGAGACATTGGAGTCGAAGATAACATCCAGACATGGTCCCCCTGCTGTTCCTGATTGATTTCAGAGGTGTTTCCATCACTTTCAGACCTTTTCCTATCATGTAGGCACCCTCCTCTCATCCAAGCAGGGGGTGTCTGGTTGTCTCCCATTGACTTCCATTATACTCGGGTGCTCGGCCGAGCGCACGAATATCGCTATGTGTTCGGACCAAGAGAGTGGGCGTGGCGTGGGCGGGGAGGGGATGGCCTGATAGGCCCGTCTCATTCATTATTTTCTACTTGTTTTAGGCGTAGAAAACGGTCTAAATGTAAGACAGCTCAGAGTCTTACATTTAGACCGGCTCAGGATATGCCAAAGTTTTGTAGAGGCTGGCACCTCTTCATAACTTTGGCAGATCCAGCACTGGGGTATTAAGACCGTCGTCTAAAATAAAATAAATGAACCCCATAGTTTCCAAAATGGGTCACATAAAGGAAGAGACCACTGTGGTACTCAGCAGAAGTGGCCAAAATTATTAAAAACAAAAAGATGGCATTTAGTAAGTATAAAAACACCCAAAACGAGGATGACCGGAAAATCTATAAGATGAGGCAGAGAGAGGCCAAGCAAGTTATAAGAGCTTCTAAAGCTCAGGCAGAAGAGAAATTAGCTCAGTCAGTGAAAAAAGGTGATAAGTCATTCTTCAGATACATAAATGAAAAAAGGAAATTAAATAAAGGAATTACCAAATTAAAAACAAAAGAATTAAGGTATATGGAAGAGGATAAAGAACTAGCTGACTGCCTCAATGAATACTTCTGTTCAGTTTTTACAAAGGAAAATGAAGGAGAAGGACCTCAGTTAGGGAGGAAGACTAATGAATCCTTTGATGCATGTGTCTTTACAGAGGAAGAGGTTCTAAGTCGGCTGTCTAAAATTAATACAAATAAATCACAGGGGCCTGATGGGATACACCCAAAGCTATTAAAAGAGCTTAGAGGTGTACAAGCAGAACCATTAACAGATTTATTTAACCAATCACTGGTAACAGGTGTCATCCCAGAAGATTGGAAATTAGCAAACGTTGTGCCAATTCACAAGTAAGGTAGTAGAGAGGAATCGGGCAACTATAGGCCGGTAAGCCTGACATCAATAGTGGGGAAATTAATGGAAACCATACTCAAGGAGAGGATTGTGGAACATCTAAAAACCCATGGGTTGATTGATAAAAAACAGCATGGGTTTACTTCAGGGAGATCATGTCAAACTAATCTTATTGACTTTTTGATTGGGTGACTAAAATAATAGATGGCGGAGGTGCAGTAGACATCGCTTATCTGGACTTTAGTAAGGCTTTTGATACTGTCCCACATAGAAGGCTTATCAATAAACTGCAGTCTTTGAGCTTGGGCTCACATATTGTTGAATGGATTAGGCAGTGGCTGAAGGACAGAAAACAGAGGGTTGTAGTCAATGGAGTATATTCAGACCATGGTATTGTTACCAGTGGAGTACCTCAGGGATCTGTTCTGGGACCCATATTGTTTAATATCTTTATCAGCGAAATTGCAGAAGGCCTCAATGGTAAGGTGTGTCTTTTTGCTGATGACACAAAGATTTGTAACAGGGTTGATGTTCCTGGAGGGATACACCAAATGGAAAAGGATTTGGGAAAACTAGAGGAATGGACAAAAATCTGGCAACTAAAATTTAATGTTGATAAGTGCAAGATAATGCACCTGGGGCGTAAAAACCCAAGAGCAGAATATAAAATCAGTGATACAGTACTAACCTCAGTATCTGAGGAAAGGGATTTAGGGGTCATTATTTCAGACGACCTAAAGGTGGGCAGACAATGTCATAGAGCAGCAGGTAATGCCAGCAGAATGCTTGGGTGTATAGGGAGAGGCATTAACAGTAGAAAGAGGGAGGTGCTCATGCCGCTCTACAGAGCACTAGTGAGACCTCATTTGGAGTATGTGTGCAGTACTGGAGACCATATCTGCAGAAGGATATTGAAACTTTGGAGAGAGTTCAGAGAAGAGCTACTAAACTAGTACATGGATTGCAGGACAAAACTTACCAGGAAAGGTTAAAGGACCTTAACATGTATAGCTTGGAAGTAAGAAGAGACAGAGGGGATATGATAGAAACTTTTAAATACATAAAGGGAAGCATCACGGTAAAAGAGGAGAGAATATTTAAAAGAAGAAAAAATGCTACAAGAGGACATAGTTTTAAATTAGAGGGGCAAAGGTTTAAAAGTAACATCAGGAAGAATTACTTTACTGAGAGAGTAGTGGACGCATGGAATAGCCTTCCTGCAGAAGTGGTAGCTGCAAATACAGTGAAGGAGTTTAAGCATGCATGGGATAGGCATAAGGCCATCCTTCATATAAGATAGGGCCTGGGGCTATTCATAGTATTCAGTATATTGGGCAGACTAGATGGGCCAAATGGTTCTTATCTGCCGACACATTCTATGTTTCTATGTTTCTATAGGGGATTTCCTCAGTATGAGTATGTCAGGGGCTCTGCAAATGTGATGTAGCACCTGAAAAGCAGCAAAATTCACGTTCCAAAAGCCAAATGGAGCTGCTTCCATCTGACCCCTGCTGTGTGCTTATACTGCAGTTTGCATCCACATATATAATTGTTTGGAGGTGTATAAACTCCCATGTAAATGTAGCCTGTTTTCCATCCACAGGCTATATTCAGGTGCACCTGTGAGGCCTGGGCCATATCAGCCAGTCTTGGGTGGGGCTCACAGCCTTCTCCCTCCTCCCATTGCAGGCATGGCTACATGCTGGAGGTACCTGAGGAGTCTGCTGCAAGTCAGCCTAATACATTCCTGTAATTTTGCCCACTGGCCCCTGGTATTGCCCATATGGCACAGGTAGGTGAGTGTTAGGTCCCGAGCTACTTGAGAAACCTTGGCGTGGTGCTCAGGCTTAAGACATGTCCTCCACTGCAGGACATGTTGACTAATCTCTCAATTTTAACATCAGTTTGAGGGCTTAATAAGACCGCAGTGTGCACCTGTTTTGTCATTTGGTTTTGATGGGTAGGGAGGCCGCGCTGATTTTTACGCACGGTCCCACAAGCGGACGTGGATCTGGTGGCAAAGGACTAGAACAAGGGGATACTAGTATAAAAGTTATCCACATGCAGGTAGTAACCCTTATCTAACAGTGGGTGCATAAGGTCCCACACAAGTTTCCCGCTAACACCCAGAGTGGGGGGACATTCTGGGGGTTCAATACGGGAATCTTGCCCCTCGTAGATACGAAACTTGTAAGTGTACCCTGAGGTACTCTCCCAAAGTTTGTACAGCTTCACGCCATATCTCGCCTGCTTTGAGGGAACATATTGGCGGAAAATGAGTCTCCCCTTGAAATCAAGGAGAGACTCATCAACCGCGACCTCCCTTCCAGGTACATAGGCCTGCACAAATTTGGCCCTAAAGTGATCGATGACCTTCCTGATTTTGTACAGGCGGTCATAGGCAGGATCACTTCGGGGGAGACATCCTGCATTATCTGCATAATGCAGGCATTTCCAGATGGCCTCAAACCAGGAACGTGTCATGGCCGTACTGTAAAGTGGGATCTGGTAGAGGACGTCCCCACTCCAGTAATGCCTGACACTGGGTTTCTTGACTAGGCTCATGTGCAGCACGAGGCCCCAAAACGTCCTCATCTCGGCTGCACTGACCGGCGTCCAGCCACCGGGCCTAGCCAAAAAGGAGCCCGGGTGTTGAGCAACAAACTGTTGGCCGTACTCGTTTGTTTGCTCCACCATCAGATTCACAAGGGGTGTCACTGAAAAAAAGACTGAAATAGTCGTATTCAGTAAATCCCACTGTGGGAATCTGGATTCCTGGTTGGCCTACAAAATCAGGAATCACAGGCTCAAAACGCTCTGGGGTACACCATCCAAGTTCACCAGTAGGGGGCTCATGTGAACTTATCTGGTGGGCCGGAAAACTAGTATGAGCCCCAGAGCTGCTCGTACTAGTGTGGGCCACAGGGTCCCTAGCATGGCGTTCACCTTGCGCTGCCTGGCGGCGTCTCTGCCGCCTTGGGTGCTCATCATCACTAGATGACTGGGAGGCAAGCTGGGCGTATGCCTCCTCGGCCAAGAACGTCCGGCGGGCCATAGGGGAGTGTGTGTGTGTGTGTGTGCGTGATAAACTTCATTTGGTGTGCGTGTGTGAGGGGGCACGGGTGTTCGCGAACTTACCCTAAACCTAACAGACAAAAAAAAATAAAAAAATGTGAAAAAATAAAAATTCAAACTCGCTGATCAACTGTCCAAAGTTGATCAGCGGTGGGGTATGCGATGCGCTAACAGTGGCTGGACGCTAAGAGCGCTTGCCAAAATTAGCATACGCAGAAAAAAAACTGCCTGCCTCAAAAAAAAGTGGGGGGGGGGGGGCAGGGGGGAAAGTTTCAGCACCCGTGGGGGGGGGGGCGGGGGGGAAAGTTTCAGCACCCCTGGGGGGGTCTAGGGTCACACTAACTTTCCCTATATATTCCTGCCTAACCTGTCCCTAACCTTTCTCTAAATACCTGGGTGGTGGTGGTGGTGGTGCTGGGGCACAGATGGGGGTGCTGGCTGATGATCCCTGCATCTCTGGACATGCAGCAGGACACAAAAAGAGGAGGAGAGGAGCGCTGCAGGATTTGAATCGCTTGCCTACCCAGCCGACCAATGAGAGCCTATCCTGAGAGGTGATGAGAGGGATCGCAGGATGGTGATTGGTGGTGTATTATCACCCCACTGATAACCATCCTGTTCCAGGTTATCGGGTCCCCAGAGACCCGAATAACCCCGAAACGCAGCAAACCGCGGCGGTTATCGGAACTATACATGACGTACCGATACGTCATGTGTCTGGAATAGGTTAAGAACCAGGCTGGAATTTTTTATTTTTTTTTGGGGGAAATTTTACATGTGTCACTTTATGTGGCAATAACTTTGGAACGCTTTTACTTATTCAAACGATTCTGAGAATGTTTTCTCATGTCACATTGCACTTCATGATAGTGGTAAATTTCTGTCAATATTTTTCATTTTTATTCATTCTTAAAAAATACTAAATTTACCAAAAAATTTGAAAAATTAGCAACTGTCCAAATTTCCATTTCTCTGCTTTTAAAACAGATAGTTATTACTTTACATTTCCCATATGTGTACTTTATGTTTGGATCATTTTGTGAATGTCATTTTATTTTTGGGGACGTTAGAAGGCTTAAAGGTTTAGAAGCAAATCTTGAAATTTTTCAGAAAATTTCCAAAACCCACTTTTTAAGGACCAGTTCAGGTCTGAAGTCACTTTGTGAGGCTTACATAATAGAAACCACCCATAAATGGCCCCATTTTAGAAACTACACCCCTCAAGGTATTCAAAACTGATTTTAGAGACTTTGTTAACCTTTTAGGTGTTCCACAAGAATTAAAGGAAAATGTAGATGAAATTTCAGAATTTCACTTTTTGGGCAGATTTTCCATTTTAATCCATTTTTGTCCAGTAACAAAGCAAGAGTTAACAGCCTAAGAAAATGCTATATTTATTGCCCTGATTCTGTAGTTTACAGAAACACCCCATATGTGATCGTAAACTGCTGTACGGACACACGGCAGGGCGCAGAATTGCCATGTCATATTTGAAGTCCCCCTGATGCACCCCTAAAGTAGAAACTCCAAAAAAAGTGACCCCATTTTGGAAAATACAAGATAAGGTGGCAGTTTTGTTGGTACTATTTTAGGATACATATGAATTTTAGTTCTCTAGGTAGCAAGGTAAGGTAACAAAAAATAACTGTTTTGGCTCCGTCATATATATTTTTTTATTTACAATGTTCATCTGACAGGTTAGATCATGTGCTATTTTTATAGAGCAGGTTGTTATAGACGCGACAATACCAAATATATCACTATGACTTTTTGATTGCTTGGTATTACACTTTCTGCGATGTAAGGTGACTAAAATAGATCTGGTTATTATGGACATGGTGATACCTAATATGTCTGCTTTCTTATATTTATTTTCACTTTTAACACAATAAAAGCATTTTTTAAATTAAAAAAAATCATGTTTTAGTGTCTCCACATTATGAGAGCCATTTTTTTTTGCCCTATTGTTTTATGTAGGGTCTAATTTTTTGCGGGATGAGGTGATGGTTTGATTGGTCCTATTTTGGGGGGCATATGCCTTTTTGATTGTTTGGTGTTGCACTTTTGTAAGGTGACAAAAATTTTTTGTTTTTACACCATTTTTATTTTAGATTTTCTATGGCATTCAGGTGAGGGGTTGGATCTTGTAATATTTTTACAGCTAGAGCTAGTCGTTACGGACGCGGGAATAGGCTCCTGTAGAAGGGAAGCCCTGATGCCTATGGAAGGCATCGGGCTGCCATCTCTGTCATAGCTTCCCTGTCACTGCAGCGCAGGTACCTGATGGAGATGCGGAGGACACCCGTACCCTCCGCAAACCCTCTGTATGCCGTGGTCAGCTTTGACCGAAGCATAAAAGGGGTTAATACGCCAGCATTAGTTTTTTTACCGATGCCGGCGTATTCAGCAGGATCCCGGCTGTCAGTGACTGCTGGGTCCGTGCCGCTGATTTGGCAGCCTCAGCTTTTGCACCCTGCCCAATCAGCCCGCCGTACATGTACGGCACTGGTCTTTAAGTCACATCCACCAGAGCCGTGACTGTACGGCGAGGGTCCTCTATGGGTTAATAAATACCTTGAGGGGTGTAGTTTACAAAATCAGGGTACCTTCTCTGGGTTTTGATTTATTATTTCACCCCAGAGCCTCTACAATTATCAGCAAAAGATGTGTAAATCACCACATTGGATCTCAAATACGCATGAGCCCTATTGTACATTCAGGCAAAAGATTAGTGCCACATGTAAGGTGTTTCTAAAGCCAGAAAGCACAACATAATAATAACAGGGGTGCATTTTCACACTGGCACACAATGGGCACAACATATTGGGCACTGAATTAGCATATCTGTGTAAAAATGTAAATTTTCCTTTTGCTTCTTCTGCTGTGAATTAATTTCTGCAATACACCTGTTGGGTCAAAATTCTCACTACACCCCTAGGTAAATACTGTGAGGGGTGTAGTTTCTTCACTTTTGGAGAATTTTTATTTATTCTCAGATCCTCTGCAGTAAATAAATAAACTATGCCTCAAATGTATATGATGCCTTTCTAAATAAATTCCACGATTGGTGTAGTTTTAAGTAGTTTAAAATGGGGTCACTTAAAGGGGGTTTCTATTATAGGGGTACCTCAGGGTCTCTTCAAATGACATGGCACCCAAACACCATGGGATAAAAGGTCATACCCCTACTTATAATATCATTAAGAATATCAAATAAAAGCACTGAAACCAATCACTTTTATAAATTGGCCACAGCCTTTATTAATTAATAAATAACATTCATAACTCAATTTAAACATATTCATTATAAAACACTGATAAAAACAATACACAAGCTCAGCCATAAGCTCAAGCTCAAATTGAGATTTATCAATAATTGTTTCCCCCATTACTTCAAACAAGCCATGACCAGAAAAACAAAACAACATGTTGGGAGGGCAGTGACAATCTTCTTATCTTCTCAGATAAGGTAGCGTCCCAGCTTCTGCTGTACATGCTGTAGGAAGGCGCAAGGGACCATTGTGGATGGAAGGTACATGTCATCGAGGTTCCTGGCATTGGTGAAGTGGGAGTTGTTGTTTTTTCTGGTGTCAGCAGCAATAGCTGTTGCACACATTGCTATTTAGTATAGCTATTATGGGAGTAGTCAAAGTGCTGGGTGGGTGACTGCTCCCCATGTTCCAGGCGGGGTCTTAGCTGGGTTAAATAGCACAGGCAGCACTATCCACTATGTGGATTACCTCCCTCTGACAGGGGAGCTCAGGACTCTGTGTGCTGGGAGCTGAGGGCTGTGGTTTGGGACCTGCGGCCGGAGCCGAGCTGAGGGCTGTGGTTTGGGACCTGCGGCTGGAGCCGAGCTGGAGGGCTCAAACCCCTGTGAAAGTGAACAGGCTGCCTAAAAAAAGCCTGCCTATGGACTTGCTAACACCCAGGAGCTAAGCTGACTCTTCCGTTTATAAACTTTTATGTGTGTGAACAAACACCAAGCCACCTGTTTTTGTGTGATGCTCCTTTTTGTGTGAATAAAACACGGACATTTGATTTACCTTAGGGCTGAAAAGTTTTTTTGTTTTTGTGTTTTTCCCAGGCACGGGTACATGTCCTATATCCAGCCAGCAAAGTTAAGTCCCATTAGTCCCATACCCTCTGACAAAATGGAGGCAGTTGTAAAAGCCCTCATGGAGGCCAACTTGCAGCAGCGGGAGGCTAACAAGCAGCAGCAAGAAACCAACCAGTTGTTATTACAGTATGTGATGGCGTTACAAGTGACAGGAGCGTCCCAGAACGTCCACGATGCCCGGAAAGCTGTCCGCACGGCAATCCCTAAGATGACCCCCACGGACAACGTTGAGACCTATCTGGCGATGTGTTAAAAAGGTGGCTGTGAGGGAGAAGCTACCCCCAGGCCAATGGGCTGAGGTTGTAGCTCTGTTCCTGGCGTTTGGTCCCCAGCAGGTGTTTTTTGACTTACCAGGTGATCAAGCGGCCGATTACCTGACCGTAAAGGGTTAGGTTCTGGCAAGACTGGGAGTGAATGTATTGGTCCGGGCTCAGCGGGTGCATCAGTGGGAGTTTAACCCAGCTGAACCCGCCAGACCGCAGTATTATGATCTGCTACACCGGTTGCAAAAATGGCTGCAGCCTGACGTACTGAGTCCCACTGCTATGCTGGACCGACTGTTGGCTGATGTGTTCTGGAGGGCTTTGCCATACCCTCTCCACCACTGGATCGGCCAGGTGTCTCCTGGTAAGGCCCTAGAGATGGTCGACCTGGTGGAGCGCTATGAAACCACCAGAAATCTGCAGCTGGGTTCTGTTGGGAGGGGGCCAGTTAAACCCCAGAAATCTCCACCCTCGACCAGGCGGCTGGTGTCAGCAAGACCCGCTCGGGATGTACTCCCTGCAGACCCAGCTCCGATGGTCTGTTGGCAGTGTCAAGAACCTGGGCACATAAGTGCCGACTGTCCAGGTCGGGGGGGGAACCCATGGACACTAACTATGGCTACCGGCCCTCAATGTATGCCAGAAGGCTGTGTGCAACCAGTGCCCCCCAGACCATAGACAATAGTCACCTGTGCCAAGTGCAAGTGGGAGATATCCTGGCGGTGGTGCTGTTGGACTCAGGGAGCCTGGTGTCCCTGGTAAGAGCTGCCCTGGTGCGGCCTGCCGAGTATATGGGCCAAAATGTCAGCGTCGTGTGCATCCATGGAGACTTAAAGGACTATCCCACCCGTGGCTCGGCGACAAGCCATCTCGGAGGAAGTGCAGCTAATGCTGCAACTCAATATCATTGAGGAGTCTAAAAGTGAATGGTCCAGTCCAGATGGGACGTTACGATTCTGTAACGATTTTCGCAAGCTAAACGAAGTCTCCAAGTTTGATGCGTATCCCATGCCCCAGGTAGATGAGCTTATCAAGAGGTTAGGACAAGCCCGATACTTTTCTGTTTTGGACCTCACGAAGGGCTACTGGCAAGTGCCCTTAAAGGAGGCTGGCAAAGAGAAAACTGCCTTTGTCACCCCTGAGGGCTGTATCAGTATAAGGGGTTACCCTTTGGTCTGCATGGTGCCCCCGCCACGTTCCAACGACTCATGGACATTGTTCTTCGTCCACATCGCCGGTACGCGTCGGCCGTCCAGTTAGGCCTGTTTCCTACAAGTTGATCCAGAGGAAGGCAAAAAAACCCTGTGAGGCAGAAGCCAATTTTCCCCACTTAAGGGGAAAGAAATTCCTTCCCGACTCCAATCAGGCAATCAGTACTACCACTTTACAAATCACTAGTCAGACCACACATGGAGTACAGTGTACAGTTCTTCTATGTTCTCATCACGGGCGTCTATGCCCCTTTTGATGCAACCCATTATCTTATTGGCCTTGGCAGTAGCTGCCTGACACTGGTTTTTGCAGCTTAATTTGCTGCACGAGTGACTTGCATTATTCCTTCCCATGTGCATAACTTTACATTTGTCAGTGTTAAACCTCATCTGCCATTTTTCTGCCCAAGCCTCCAATCTATCCAGATCCCTCTGTAGCAGAAAACTGTCCTCTTCAGTGTTAATTACTGATAGGATGATAATAAAAGATGACTAGATGCATCAGCTTGGATTAAGTCTTTTCTGGCACCAGGAGAGTGAATATGACCATATCAGACACGACACATATGATGATCAAAATCACTGTTTATTAATAATAAGGTTCAAGCCTTTATAGGACATTATACGCCCTTTCATTATTCAATCATCTTTTTCCAAACAATATAGCCTCCAATCATAATGAGACACATACCGTCATACAACATACTTTCCCCAGTTACATCCTGGCCTTCATGCTCCACGTACTAGCTGACGCGGACAAGATAAGGAATTTCGGTTAGATACTCGTTTGCCCAAAACATTATGGTTATGACAGAATGTTCTTAAACAAAGTTCAAGACAGCATATTCCTTCAATCCCCTCTTAGAACCTTATATTCATATTATATGGTTCTCCTTGCCCCTCTTTTGCCTATAAGTTCTTAAGTATTCCATATAAGCCTCTGGGGTATGTTCTTCAGGCCTTGGTGGGGTATTGTTCATCTCACCTGTGAGCACTGGAATGTAATAAGACGTCGAGCGCACCCTCTTTTCAGTGAAACTTTGACATGTGGAAAGAAGCGAGGGTACGCATTGTACACAGCAACATAAGCATATCATTATAGCGATGATAGCAAATACCACTCCTAATACATATCGGATTTGACCAAAGTCAGGTATCCAGCTAAAAAGCCAATCCCATCATCCTTGATTAGCGTCTTGTTTTATGTGTTTTATCATTTCTTCTAATTGGCCCATCTTATCCTTTATCCCTTGGGAATGATCTGACAAATTAAAACAGCACATACCTGAAAAAGCAGAGCACCCTATACCATGTTGTAATAGCAGATAATCAATGGTTGCCCTATTCTGTAGAATTGCCTTCTTATATGACTATATCTAGCAATGTGTCCTGCAAGATTGCGCTAGTGACATTTATTTCTTTTACCATAAAGCGAGTGAGCCTTGAGATTGTCTTGTGGTTCTATGCAGCTAACCCTGGTACTCCTACCATCGATATTGCCAGGCTTAAGTACTCTGTTTCTGAGAGAAGGTTCACTTTATAATTACAATCTTCCGGTAACTGCACAGAAGATTCTTGTGTATAACGTGTTCGTGTTGCAGTAAGTAATGGTATCATGGCTAATGTTAACCTAGCTATCGTGCAGGGTCCATCTGTAATGTTTGCTGGTATATACGTGTAACTAAAGTTTCCGCATGCTAACACCCATCCTGTTGGAAGGGGGACATGTTTGTCTAAGGATGGCACTATCTTTGTGATATTACATTGCATATTTCTTCCTGATATCATCTTTTTGCAACTACTTACGCCCCGTTGGCAAATATCTGGTTTGGTCTTATTTTGTTGCTTTGCTTGTATGCAGGGAGGTAGTAATTTTTCATCACAAGTGAAACTATAGCATACTTCTGCAGCTGTGACTAGACCTGTAATTATTCTGATCATATTACCTTGTAGATATCTATGTGTAGAGCAAATATAGCAGACATAATAAGGATTCACATGTCCATATCTAACATCATGTTCTTCTAAATCAATGTCAATGGGAACACAGGAGCCCTGTCCATATAGACACTGGAGTGGGCACTGCTACCAAGCAGGTTTCTAGAATATCGGATGCAGACAAGGTGGTTCGAAGACAGAAATCAGTTAGGTTCAGGGTCTTGGCCAGGTACAGCCACAGATTCTCCTTTGTCTTCCACAGATTGTCCTCCCCTCTGCATCCTGTTGTTAGGTATGTCTGTCTGTCCCATGATCGAAGAACAGTTATTAGGATGCATAAGGCTGCAATTGTCAGAACTGCACGTCTCAGCCATTTTAAGGAATTCTCCGAATGTGTAATCTTGTTGGGGGTCAAGGCTGTCTGCCTCCGTTAGTACCCCTTCTTGACGTTCCTTCTCGGTTGCCTTGTTCCTCTCTACCAATTTTATTTGCGTAGCGTGGATCCACGTGGGCGATTTGCTCTGTCAGCACTGCTGTCCTGGTTACTGCCACGATGGTGGCGGGGGCGCTGTAGGCAAATTCACCCGGTCTTTTCCCCTTTTTCAGTATCTTCACCAGCACAATATCACCAGACCTGAAAGGGTGCGTGGGTTCCTGTGGAAGAGAGGGAGATTTACAAGCAACTTTTTTCTCAGTTTTGCAAAGGATTCAGATAAGATGAGTAACGTATTCCTCCCTAATCTGGTCAATGTCTCCTTTCTGTGAAGGCTGGGCCTAGGTCAGACTCAATTACCAAGGGGCAACCCCACCTAGGGATAATTTGTTGGGTGAGTATTTTTGCTGTTGTTTTTGCATCCTCTGCCCTGGTGGGGAATACTTCTGGCCATCTTGAGAACATGTCTACTATTACCAATGCATATTCTTGTTTACCTTTTGTCTTGGGGATATGTGTGTAGTCTACCTGCAGATGGGTGAAAGGTGTAGTAGGGTAGTCCAGGCACTGATGTGGGAATTTAAGAGGGTTGTTTGGATTGTTTCTCAAACATGTAAGACATCTCCCTACATAATCAGCTACCAGTTTATTCATGTTGGTGATGTAAAAGTTTTGACCAAGGAGTAAACCTGTAGTTTGTATGCTGTTGTGTCCTACACCATGAAAATGAGCAATGAAGAGGGCAGCGCTATGTTGTGGTATACAGGGTTTCCCCTCTTTGCAGATCAATCCAGTTTGTGGATTTTTCTGCAACACAGGGTACACCCAATCTTTCTCTTCTTCCTGTGATGCATATCGTTGCAGGTCAGTGATCATTTGGACCGTGTCCAAAGAGGGTGGTTTGAGGCATGCCATTTCCCATGAATCTTTGTGAATGTAAGTGGGGTTTTCTTTCGCAACTTGTTTTGCTATCTTGTCAGCTAAAGCATTGCCCTGGGACACTCTATCCTTGCCCTGTGTGTGTGCCTTGCAATGTACTATGGCCAGACTAGAGGGTAGTTTAAGGGCAGCTAAAAGATTATCAATCAGGAGTGAATGAGAGATCTTCTTCCCATCTGCAGCAGTGAACCTCCGCCTTTGCCATATTACTCCATGATCCCACACTACCCCCTGTGCATATCTACTGTCTGTGTAGATTGTGACTGATTTGTCTGTATGTAGGGTACATGCTCTGGTGAGTGCAATTAGTTCGGCAGCCTGGGCTGATTGGACATGTATTGGTCTTGCTTCTAACACTATGTCGGGTAACATGACTATGGCATAGGCATAGACTATGTGAGCATGAGCTGTCAACAAATACCTCAGGTGCCCCTGTCACAGGCGTCGCTGACAAATCCATTCTGGGGGAAGTCTCATACTCTAACACTTTGGGGCAGTCATGTGCGTCGGGCAGGGCGTCTTCTTCTCTTTTTTAGCCCTATGAGTGCATTCAATATCGGTGCTGGCCCTGCTGAATGTGGGGCATATTTGATTTGTAAGGAAGGGTCACTTAACAAGAGTATCTCATATCCTGACAGTCGCTGGGCTGACATGTGTTGGGTGTGTATGCCTCGTAGTAACCCCACTACATCATGAGTTGTGTGTAGGATGGTGGGGTACCCCAGTGTGAGGGGAGTCGTGAGCTCCACCATAATTGCACAAGCCGCAAGAGTACGCAGACATGCCGGCATACCTTGTACGGATACCGGCATTATCTTTGAGAAAAAAGCACAAGGACGCAACTTGCCTCCATGTTCTTGTGTCAGCACCCCCGCCATGGTTTTACAATTTTGGCGCATAAACATGTGGAACGGCAGCTTATAGTCAGGGAGGCCTAATCCTGGGCTACACATCAGAGAACATTTTAACATATCAAAAGCATTCAACATTTCCTCAGACCATCTTATGAGCTCTGGTTTGTCTTCCAGAGTGGCTTGCCTCAGGATATTATCATAGTAGGAACAGTCAGGGATCCATTGTCTGCAATAATTTATCATACCAAGGAAGGACAACATTTCCTTCTTGATGTGTGGGGTGACCAGTCCCGCTACAGACTGGCCTCGCTCCAGACTGATCCGCCTTTCCCCTTCTGTGAGGACAAAGCCCAAGTACTCAACTTGCTTTTTACACCATTGCATTTTCTTGCGTGACACCTTGTGTCCACATTCTGATAACCATTTTAACAAAGATACACCATCAGTAACATTGGCCTCCTCTGACATACTGCACAGTAACAAATCGTCCACGTATTGTATCAACACCGAACCTAGGGGGGGGGGTGCCATGGTTTCAAAGTGGCTTGGAGGACAATGCTGTACACAACTGGTGAATCAGCATATCCCTGTGGCATCCGGCCCCAGGTTAGCTGCCGTCCCTCAAAGAAAAAAAACAAAAAGTAGTCTGGTACTCTTATTAACTGGGATTGAGAAGAAGGCATTCTTCAAATCAATAACACTAAACCAGGCGGCTTCTGCGGGGATGGAGGATAAGAGGGCGGTGATGTCTGGAACTAGGGGTGCAATGGGTACAATGAGATTGTTGATTGCCCTCAAATCCTGTACAAAGCGGGTAGTACCATCTGCCTTTGTCACAGGATTGATAGGGGTACTGTAGGGTGAAATCACTTCCTCCAGAATTTCTTTTTTTAAAAATTCTTCAATCCTTGGCTGTAAGCCCTCAATTTTGTGTTTTGGGAGCGGGTATTGTTTCTGGTAGACAGGTGTGGCCCCTTCCTTGAGAGTTGCCTCATATGGTGTACAGTCTATCAGTCCTGTGTCATAATCACCTTGTGACCATAGGTTAGGGTCTATGTCCTTTAATTCTGGGCAGTCCTGAAGATTCACAAATGTGTAAGAGACTGGGGCTATTATTGGCATCGTTGTTGATTGAATGCTGAGCCCATCATTTTCTACTGTCACCCTTAAGTCAAGTTTCACAAAGAGGTCTCTTCCTAATAGGCTGACCGGACAATCTGGAATGATGCTGAACGTGTGGTCCGTGATGTACTCACCGTCCACTGTCTCTATCGGGAGTGCTTTTGTTTTATATGTCTTAGTTAATACCCCGTTGATTCCCATAGAGGGGTCCGACTCTCTCTCAAAGGTCCCTTGTACAAATCTTTGTTTAACACACTAGAGGTGGCACCGCTGTCTACCATAAACCCTGTTTTTCTTCCTGCTACTTTAACTTTAAGTAAGATGATAGGCGTGTCTTTCCAGTGTGATGTGACCTGTGTGAAAGTTGGGGTGACTCCCTCCGGGCCCCGTCAGTAGGCTTGCTGGTTGTTCCAGTCAATAGGGAATCTGGGCTGGTTCTGTGTGCTCTGTGTCGGCTGTTGTTGGTTATGTGCTACCTGCACTGATGTGTTTCTACGTGGTGCCGTGCACTGCCTTGCCCAGTGTCCTTCCTGCCCACAATTATAACAGCTGGTGTTTGAATATGGGTTTACGATCTGTTCTCTGTCTCCCTGCCTGTAGTAACCACCTCTCCCCCTGTGTCTGCCTCTCCCCCTCCCTCTTGTGCCTGCATACAAGTGTGTAGCTGGGAGTTTCCTCACATCAAAACATCCCGCTGCTTGCTTTTCAAAAAGATGTTTCTCAAAGTCCTTCGTGTTATCGGATGTCCATGATGAAACATTTTTGTTTTACAGTGAGGATCAGTTTATCTGACAGGTTGTTAATGAATGTGGAAATGATTAAGCTGTCATTCTGGTGCATTGGTAAACCTGCCTCCAGTTTCCAGCAATCCATGAATCGTTTCCAGAATTCAGTGACAGTCTCGGCAGATTTTTGTTTACATGCCACTGCTACAGGGAGTGAGGACTTCTGTTTGAACACTTCACTCATGTGTTCCTGTACCTGTGTCCATATCTCTTTTATGCCATCGGGTGTGTTACAGATGTAATTATCTGCCTCTGTGTTTGGTTGGATTTCTGAGATGGTTTTCACCTTTTTCCAATCCCATTCTGTGTGTGCACCTATAATTCTATCAGCAGCCTCCATTGTCTCAGTCCACCCTGCTAAGTTGCCTACCCATGGGTTTACTAAATAGTAGTTGGTAGGACTAACTCTTGACACATAAATTTTACATGTTTCACCTGGTTCAGGTTTGGGGTAATCAGTCTTGGATCCCCGCCCTCCCATTGTTGTATTCAGAGAATGTTTGGAACAATATCTGCCCAGGGCTGGCTGTGCTGAATATGAGGAATATTCCTCTGAATCCCTAACGACTAGCGCTGTTTTGAATCGCCACTTGCATTCGGTATTTCTGGGTTATAACAGATTTCTCCTCGCCAGAGTACCGGGGCGTCTAACGATTCTCAAAACGCATACAAATTTACTCAACACAATTTCACAAAGTATTAATAACAATGAAGAGCGACTGTGCACTTACCACCCAGTCTGCAGTTCATACAAACAGATAATCTTATACTTCTACAAGATCTTATAACATCTATGCATATTTGACATGTAAGAGTTAATCCAAGCTTTGACTTCCCTGTTCCCTGAACAGCGGTATTTTGGAGTGCACTCCCCTCTTAGTATCTATGCACAACTCCCTGAGTTGTGTTACGTGTGTCCCTGACACAGCTTCTGTAGCTCTCTAGTCTAAAATAAGGTTCATCCGTACTTACTATTGTAGATCGAGACGTGGCCGGTGCCCTCGGATCGGGCAGGGGACAAAAAATCGATGTCACTTCTCACCAGACCCGAGGACGACCTCTCGATCCCAGATTCGAGCCCCCAAATTGATAGGATGATAATAAAAGATGACTAGATGCATCAGCTTGGATTAAGTCTTTTCTGGCACCAGGAGAGTAAATATGACCATATCAGACACGACACATATGATGATCAAAATCACTCTGTTTATTAATAATAAGGTTCAAGCCTTTATAGGACATTATACGCCCTTTCATTATTCAATCATCTTTTTCCAAACAATATAGCCTCCAATCATAATGAGACACATACCGTCATACAACATACTTTCCCCAGTTACATCCTGGCCTTCATGCTCCACGTACTAGCTGACGCGGACAAGATAAGGAATTCCGGTTAGATACTCGTTTGCCCAAAACATTCTGGTTATGACAGAATTTTCTTAAACAAAGTTCAAGACAGCATATTCCTTCAATTACTTTACACAGTTTAGTGTCATCTGCAAAAATAGATATTTTACTGTGCAGGCCTTATACAAGATCATTAATAAATATATAGAAGAGAATAGGGCCCAATACTGACCCCTGAGGTACCCCACTAGTTACAGTGACCCAATCTGAGTATCTACCGTTAATAACCACCCTCTGTTTTCTGTCACTTAGACAGTTACTCACCCACATACAGACATTTTCTCCCAGTCCGAGCATCCTCATTTTATATACTAACCTTTTATGAGATACGGTGTCAAATGCTTTGGAGAAGTCCAGATATACAACATCCATTGATTCGCCGCTGTCAAGTCTAGAACTTGCCTCCTCATAGAAGCTGATTAAATTTGTTTGGCATGACCGATCCCTCATGAAGCCATGCTGATATGGCATTATTTGCTTATTTTCATTGAGATACTCCAAAATAGCATCTCTTAGAAACCCTTCAAACAGTTTACCAACAATAGATGTTAAACTTACCGGCCTATAATTTCCAGGCTCTGTTTTTGGACCCTTTTTGAATATTGGCACCACATTTGCTATGCGCAAATCCTGTGGAACATTCCCTGTCAGTATAAAGTCCGTAAATATCAGAAATAATGGTCTGGCTATGACATCACTTAATTCCCTTAGGATACGGGGGTGTAGGCCATCCGGTCCTGGCGATTTGTCTATTTTAATCTTTTTAAGTCGCTGTTGTACTTCTTCCTGGGTCAGACAGGGCACTTTTAATGGGGGATTTACATTTACATTCTGCATTTCATCTGACAGTTTATTTTCCTCAGTGAATATAGTGGAGAAAAAAATATTTAATAGTTTTGCTTTATCCTCGTCGCTCTCTGCAACATCCCCCTCATTGCTATGTAGAGGGCCGACTCCTTCAAATTTATATTTTTTACTATTTATATAATTGAAGAACATTTTAGGATTAGTTTTGCTCTCCTTGGCAATTAATCTCTCGGTCTCTAGCTTGGCAAATTTTTATTAGTTTTTTTTCTTATAGTTTATCAGTGCTTCCTGACTCCCCTCCTGTTTTAGTGATTTATATGCTTTCTTTTTGTCATTTATTGCCTTCTTTACGGTTCCATTTATCCACATTGGTTTCTTATTGTTCCTTAGCCTTTTATTCCTATAAGGTATGTACCTCTCACAATTAGATGTTACAATGCTTTTAAAAATCTCCCATTTTATGGTTGTATTTTTATTTTTGAGGACTTTGTCCAAGTTAGTTAGGCCTATGGCCTCGCTTAGTTGGCTAAATTTAGCTTTTTTGAAGTTTGGTATTTTTTTCCTCCCTTTAGAGCTCTCGTTTGAAGGATAATTGGAAGGTTATAACTTTATGGTCACTATTTCCCAGGTGTCCCCCAACCTGCACATCTGTTGTTCTATCAGGTCTATTGGTTAATACTAAGTCCAGTATGGCCGTCCCTCTAGTGGGGTCCTGAACCAGTTGGCTATTGCCAAGAACCAGTTTCCTTTTTGGGATGTACAGCTTTCAGTTTCCCAGTCTATATCTGGGTAGTTGAAGTCCCCCATGATAACGACTTCATTATGATTTGCCGCCTCGTCTATCTCGTTTAGTAATAGATTTTCTGTGGACTCTGGTATATTAGGTGGTTTATAATACACTCCTATTAGTATTTTATTATTGTTTTTGCTCCATGTATTTCTACCCACAGTGACTCCACATGTTCATGTCCCTCAGAGATGTATTCTCGAATTATGGGATTTAGACACGACTTCACATAGAGGCAGACCCCTCCACCTCTCCGGTTTTGATGATCCTTTCTAAACAGATTGTAACCTTTTATATTAACTGCCCAGTCACAGCTATCATCCAGCCATGTCTCAGTTATTCCCACTATGTCATAGTCCTCCTCACACATCACTAATTCCAGTTCACCAGTCTTGTTAGTCAGGCTTCTGCCATTAGTATACATACATTTGACAGGTTTATGTGTATTTTTTACCCTACATCTTTCATTCTGAGCTGTTCTAGTCCCCCTTCTATTCCTCCCCCAGACACACTACCTCGCCCCTGGTCTCTATCTGCACTATCTTCCCCTCCTATAACGTAATTACCCTCCCCCCCCAGGCCCTAGTTTAAACACTCCTCCAACCTTCTAGACATCTTTCTCCCCAACACAGCTGCCCCTTCCCCATTGAGGTGCCGCCCGTCCCTACGATAGAGCCTGAGGCAAGTAAAGTCGTTCCTGGGAATTGTGGGACATTATAGGAGGTTCGTTCCCCATTTTGCCACTTTAGCGGCTCCATTGACAGGGCTCGTGAAGGGACGGAAGTCCGTGATGGTCCTTTGGAATGACCAGGCGGAAGAGGCTTTTTCCGCGTTGAAGTCGGCCCTGTGCGTGTCACCGGTTTTGGTGACGCCAACTTCAAGAGGGAGTTTGTGGTACATACTGATGACTCTGAAGTAGGCCTCGGAGCTGTACTTTCTCAGGAAATCAATGGGGAGGAACATCCAGTGGATGAGCCAGACCAAGGAGAGGAATGCTCGGGTCACCAGATGGTTCTTGTCCTTGCAGAATTTCAAGTTCTCAGTAGAACACAGGGCAGGCCGCTTGCAGGGAAACGTGGATGCCCTGTCTAGGGTACACTGTTTGGCAAGTGTTCACCCCATTAGGGTTGAATAAAGGGGGGAGGGTTATAGGAAGGTGCAAGGGACCTTTTGTGGATGAAAGGTACGTGTCACTGAGGTTCCTGGCCTTGGTAAAGTAAGAGTCGGGTTTTCTTTGGTGTCAGCAGCAATAGCTGTTGCACACATTGCTATTTAATATAGCTATTATAGCTGATCCGGGCCGGCTCTTAATGGGAGTAGTCAAAGTGCTAGGTGGGTGACTGCTCCCCATGTTCCAGGCTGGGTCTTAGCTGGGTTAAATAGCACAGACAGCACTATCAACTGTGTGGATTACCTCCTTCTGACAGGGGAGCTCAGGACTCTGTGTGCTCGGAGCTGAGGGCTGTGGTTTGGGACCTGCGGCTGGAGCGAGCTGAGGGCTGTGGTTTGGGACCTGCGGCTGGAGCCGAGCTGAAGGGCTCAGACCCCTATGAAAGTGAACAGGCTGCCTAAAAAAGCCTGCCTATGGACTTGATAACACCTAGGAGCTAAGGTGACTCTTCCGTTTATGAACTTTTATGGGTGTGAACAAAGACCAAGCCACCTGTTTTTGTGTGATGCTCCTTTTTGTGTGAATAAAACACGGACATTTGATTTACAAGCTTGTACGTTGCCTCTGTACTGCACCTGCTGGTCCTATCTACCAGAGCGAATCCCCACACCGCATATTTATTTCCTAAAGCCCCTATGCCATAACCAATCACAGCCTTGTCACCAAGGCAAGAGAATAAGAATATCCAGCTCTGTCATTGGCCAAACTTTATTCTATTGGTTAAAAGGTTGCCACACCAGGGCAAAATTGCCCAAGCGGTGGCACCCCAAATTAGAACCATGTTGCCATCCAAGGCAATCTGCCCGGAGATGGCAACACTAAAAAATAGTGGGAAATATTCCCGACAAAACTATCAAGGGAACCAACATAGGCATGACCTTTATCCCACGTGGATCCCTTCTTAATGTCTGGGATCCTACCATGGGATAAAAGGTCATACCTCTACTTACAATATCATTAAGAATAAAAAATAAAAGCACTGAAACCAATCACTTTTGTTTGGAAATTATTTTATTTATAAATTGGTGACAGCCTTTATTAATTAATAAATAAGATTCATAACTCAATTTAAACATATTCATTATAAACTCTAATAAAAACAATACATGAGCTCAGCCATAAGCTAAAGCTCAAATTGAGGTTTATCAACAACTCATACCCCACCAGCCTGCAGCCTATAAAGGCACTGCAGGCCCCACCCCACAGAAACTTAGCTTAACAATGGCTTGCAAGTCCAAATTAATTATATCCAAGCCAATGTCATATAAATGTACAGCATCAGAGAAATAAAGGCTGGGCACCACCTTCCAAATCTATATGCCTAAAAGTAAAACATAGGAAGGAATTTTTTATTTTTTTCCATTTTTTTTTATTTAGCATAATGTAAAATTACAGACAATCATAAAGCAAAGAGTCTCAAGGATGGCTCATGAGTTGAAGCATAAAGCTGCAGCGGTAGTGATCTAAAAGATTCTACTGTCCGTTCTACTGGGTAGTCCGATTAAGATAGTATATAGTAGTAGAACATCTTTTGTGTACCTTTGTATACTATGATTGTCACAAGAGCGCAATGATTAAATGAACAGTAACCGTTTAGGTAACAGTGAAACAGGAAAACAGTAATATTGGGTCATCCAGTAGGCCAAGGCAGTAGAATCAAAGATCCATATGGGTCAGGTATGTAAAAAAGAAGGAAGAAAATTAACGCAAAGCATAAAAATTGAACCCAAGGAACCCTCTCCGTCTCAATTCTCATCTCAATTCTCATATCCCCTGAAGGCTTTCCACTTGATCCAGATCTTTCTGAATTTGTCTATAGATCGTTTTCCAAGGCAGACATCTCTTCCATTCTGTGTATCTGATCTATCTTCAACAGCCATTGTTCAGTAGAGGGCAGGTCAGTTTAAAGCCAGTGTATAGGAATAAGAAGCCTGGCTGCGACAATCAGGTGTCTAAACAACCCAGTGTTCGAAAACTTGGAGGATTTTGGAAAGAGCCCTAGAAGGGCAGGTTGGGTGACTGGGAAGGAAGTGTCGTAAATTTTATTGCTCAACTTAAAGATCTCCTCCCACCATCGAAGAATAGTGGGGCAGGTCCACGATATATTATATTAGGATTCTCTGGTTGTTTGGTATCTCCAGCATCAGTCCGAGGCCGATGCAGAGAATAGACATGTTTTGTCTGGTGTTTTGTACCACCTAGTGATAATTTTATAGCTGTTTTCCTGGATCCTCACACATCTGGAGACTGAATGAGGGGCCAAGAGAATACTGTCTACTTCTCCACTATTAAAAGTTTTATCGAGATCTTTCTCCCACAATCTGATGAATGCCGGGGTAGACTTAATAAAGGGACATCTCAATCTGTTATGGAGTTGAGAAATAATCTTATTCGGCTGTTTTGGAGTGCATATGAGGCTTTCAAACCATGACAGTGGCCTAATTAAGTGAGCAAGATGGCCTTGCAGGGTCACGTACGGGTGAATATAATGGATTGCGTTCATAAAAGAGTGGGGTATGCCCAATAGGTTAGACATCTCCGCAACAGGGATAAGTTTATCTTCTCTGTAAAGGGTAGAAATATTTAGGATCAACTTGATAATTGACTGTGGTGAGCTGTCTTTTAGCTCCTTCAGGGCCAGGCTGGGCACATCACCTACTGTTAACACAGGGGATGGGCATGGGAAGCCACAATTTGAGTTTTGGAATTTACCCCAAGCATGTAAGGTTGCTTTAAGAGTAGGTGAGATATTGGGGCTAGGAGAAAACGGGTTTTGTTTGTTTAATAGAGAGGCCCTAAGTGAGAAGCCAAGTATTTCCTGTTCCATCGGGACCCATGATTTGTGTGGAGGGGATCTCAACCAATCTAATGCTCTAAATATCAGGACTGCTAGAACATATGTCTCTGGGTCCGGAAGGGCAACCCTTTTCTTTTAGGTAAGACAGGGATTTATAGGAGATTCTAGCTTTCTTTTGTTCGAATGAAAGCCCTGAATAAGGAACGCAGTGATGTATAGTAGGTTGATGGGATCAGGATTGGGAGGGCCTGCTGTAAGTAGGTTAATTTGGGGAGCACTAATGATAGCTGGATATTTTTTTTCCAAACCAGGATAGAATTGGAACATCTAACTTGGTTAGGTCTGTTTCTATTTTTTTTAACAAGGGGATGTAGTTAATTTTATTTTTATTATAAATTTTTATTTTAGTCATCTCAAAAAATACAATCTATAAAAAGACAGAATTACAAAATCATCCCCGACCCTGCAGGCAAAGAGAAAAAAAGAAGAAAAAAAAGGGGCTATAATTTAAATTGAAAAGTTGACTTGGATCAGCACTAAATTTTACCCCTAGGTATGTCAGATAGGGGGATGTCCAGTTAAAAGGGGAGTTTTTTTCTAGATGGATTTTACGGGAGAAGGGGATACCCATAGACAAGATTAGGGATTTAGTTTGGTTGATTTTAAAATTGGAGAGAAAGCCATATGATTCTAAATGTTTATAAAATTTAGTGAGTGCTGTGTCAGGGTTTGTCACAATGAGCAGCATGTCATCCGCGAATGCGGCTACCTTATGTTCTTGATCTCCTAGAGTTAAACCCCTAATATCTGGGTCTTCCCTGATGACATGTAGTAGGTCTAAAACAAAAAGGAGGGGGGATAGGGAGCACCCTTGCCGGGTACCATTATTTATTTTAAATGGAGGCTGAGGCATTAAAGTACAAGAAAGGGGTCTGGGAGGTTACATGATTTGAGAGCGGAAAACATGAAGTACCATGAGACTCTGTCAAATGCCTCTGTCAAAGAGGTAGAGATTTTCTTTTGGCTACATGTAAGATGTTGAGCACTCTCGCTGTGTAACAGTATCTTTTCCCTCTCTATTTTTAACAAAACCAACTTAGTCTCTGTGTATTAATATGGCTAGCTTCAAATCTATATTAAGGACAGAGATGGGCCTAAAGTTAGCGCATAAAGAGTGATCTTTTCCCTCCTTAGGGATTAGAGTTATGTGGGTGGCCGTCATATCCATGGAGAGAGGGGTACCTTGGAGAGTGCTGTTGAAAATTGGAAGTAGATGGGGGATTAGGATATCATGGAATTGGCTATAATAACGTATTGGAAGCCCATGCGGACCCAGGCTTTTCCCTTTAGGGGAATTCCGAATAGCCTCCAGTAATTCTCCTGGGCTGAATGGGGATGTGAGTTGGGATTTGTCGTTTTCTGACAGGCCTGTGAGATTCAAGTTTTTTAGGAAGTCATAACATAAGGCAGATTGGTTTGTAGTTTGGGAGGCTGGTTGAGGTGCCTCAAGGTTGTGTACATTTTCATAAAAATCTCTGAAAAGGGAAGCTATCTTTCCTGAATCGAAGGTGAGTGAACCCTCCAGAGTTTTTAATTTATGAACGAAATTATTTAATTTCCTTTTCTTTAGTCTTTGGATTACAAATTTAGAGGCTCTGTTGCCATGGGCAAAGATCTTTGGCTGGAAATGGAGATAATATTTGGCAGAGGCTGTATTTAAAAGGTTTTTAAGGGACGCGCTATAAAGGTTCAGTTTTGTAGATGGGATTGAGGCGATGATCGCTTGTGAGCACTCAAGTCTTTTATTCTTGTCTAGTCTTTCCTTTTTTGCATGAGCTCCTATATTGATACATTGGCCTCTGATGAAGGCCTTGTGAGCATCCCATACAGTTCGGGGGGAGAAATCTGGAGTGCAATTAGTGGAGAAATAAGACAGTAAGGATTGTTGTAATCTAGTCCTGGAGTTGGAGTTGCCCAGTAGTTCTTCATTCAAACGCCATTTCATAAAAGGTTTGTGGGGTTTGAGAGCTGCAAGTTTAAAGAATATAGGGGCATGGTCCGATAGGACAATGGAGCCCACGTCAGACCTCGAACACAGCTGGAGATGATTTTTAGATATGAACAAATAGTCCAGGCACTGGTAAGAACCATGAGCCTAGGAGAAAAAAGTATACTCCTGGGAATCAGGGTGTATTGTGCCCCAAATATCTATAAGGTGGACCTGGGCTAAGTCGAGGATGAGGTAAGCGGAGAGCTTTTTGGGATTGCACCAATTTTTTTGAGGAGGAATTTAGGAGAGGGTTCAACACAAGGTTAAAATCGCCCCCAAGTACAGTAATTCCTTCCATAAAGGTGTCCACAATTTTTAAGGTGTTTTTTAGCCATCTTATTTGGTTGGTATTTGGGGTGTAAATGTTGATAAATGTGTAAAATTGTCCCAATGTCCCCTTAATTATTATATACCTTCCCTTTATATCACAAAGCTGATCTGTTAAGAGAAATGGACAGTTCTTGTGGAAGCCAATGCTGACTCCTCTGGAATTAGAAGAGGGGGCACCACTATGAAACCACTGAGAGTAGTATGTAAAGGAGAGATTAGGGAAGTTGGAGACTCTAAAATGTGTTTCTTGAAGGAAAAGAACTGAGGCTTTGTTCCTCTTCAACTCCCCAAATAGGCTTCGCTTAGAAGGTGAATTAAAACCTCTAACATTACATGAGACTATTTTAAGAGCCATCATGAGGGGTATGGAGAGGTACAAAGAGCTGATTCCTCATTGTACTCAGTTTTGTTCGTAGATAAAACTATAAACGGGTACTTAGCCTTCAGAGGATTCAGACGAGAGCTGAAACGCATAAGGATAAGGGTTCCTAAAGACAATTTGGCAGACTGGATTGACCTGTTGAACAGATAATAAACATAACAGATGAAAAAGGCAGTAGTATTGAATATCAAGCAAACATAAGATCACATAAGAAGGGGGGTAGTTTGATGTATAATCATCACATTTGGAACTATGCTTTAAGTGTGCTCTGTATACAGTCAATAGGTTTATAATATTTTATATCCCATTGCAGGAAAGAAACAAGTGGCAGTTTGAGAAGTATATAGCCGGGTACTTTTGAGAGAAAGAGTAGAGGGAAAAGAAGTAGAGTAGAGGGAAAGATAACAGAGTTTAGTATAAGGCAGCTTGCATAATATTGGGATCGCAGAGAAGCTGCGGAAAGAGACAGCATCTAAAGGACAAGTATCTCGGATTGACCCGAGGAGGAAGTTTTATAAGAAAGAGAAGGTATACAGGGAGTGCAGAATTATTAGACAAATGAGTATTTTGACCACATCATCCTCTATATGCATGTTGTCTTACTCCAAGCTGTATAGGCTCGAAAGGATACTACCAATTAAGCATATTAGGTGATGTGCATCTCTGTAATGAGAAGGGGTGTGGTCTAATGACATCAACACCCTATATCAGGTGTGCATAATTATTAGGCAACTTCCTTTCCTTTGGCAAAATGGGTCAAAAGAAGGACTTGACAGGCTCAGAAAAGTCAAAAATAGTGAGATATCTTGCAGATGGATGCAGCACTCTTAAAATTGCAAAGCTTCTGAAGCGTGATCATCGAACAATCAAGCGTTTCATTCAAAATAGTCAACAGGGTCGTAAGAAGCATGTGGAAAAACCAAGGCGCAAATTAACTGCCCATGAACTGAGAAAAGTCAAGCGTGCAGCTGCCAAGATGCCACTTGCCACCAGTTTGGCCATATTTCAGAGCTGCAACATCACTGGAGTGCCCAAAAGCACAAGGTGTGCAATACTCAGAGACATGGCCAAGGTAAGAAAGGCTGAAAGACGACCACCACTGAACAAGACACACAAGCTGAAACGTCAAGACTGGGCCAAGAAATATCTCAAGACTGATTTTTCTAAGGTTTTATGGACTGATGAAATGAGAGTGAGTCTTGATGGGCCAGATGGATGGGCCCGTGGCTGGATTGGTAAAGGGCAGAGAGCTCCAGTCCGACTCAGACGCCAGCAAGGTGGAGGTGGAGTACTGGTTTGGGCTGGTATCATCAAAGATGAGCTTGTGGGGCCTTTTCGGGTTGAGGATGGAGTCAAGCTCAACTCCCAGTCCTACTGCCAGTTTCTGGAAAACACCTTCTTCAAGCAGTGGTACAGGAAGAAGTCTGCATCCTTCAAGAAAAACATGATTTTCATGCAGGACAATGCTCCATCACACGCGTCCAAGTACTCCACAGCGTGGCTGGCAAGAAAGGGTATAAAAGAAGAAAATCTAATGACATGGCCTCCTTGTTCACCTGATCTGAACCCCATTGAGAACCTGTGGTACATCATCAAATGTGAGATTTACAAGGAGGGAAAACAGTACACCTCTCTGAACAGTGTCTGGGAGGCTGTGGTTGCTGCTGCTGCACGCAATGTTGATGGTGAACAGATCAAAACACTAACAGAATCCATAGATGGCAGGCTTTTGAGTGTCCTTGCAAAGAAAGGTGGCTATATTGGTCACTTATTTGTTTTTGTTTTGTTTTTGAATGTCAGAAATGTATATTTGTGAATGTTGAGATGTTATATTGGTTTCACTGGTAAAAATAAATAATTGAAATGGGTATATATTTGTTTTTTGTTAAGTTGCCTAATAATTATGCACAGTAATAGTCACCTGCACACACAGATATCCCCCTAAAATAGCTAAAACTAAAAACTACTTCCAAAAATATTCAGCTTTGATATTAATGAGTTTTTTGGGTTCATTGAGAACATGGTTGTTGTTCAATAATAAAATGAATCCTCAAAAATACAACTTGTCTAATAATTCTGCACTCCCTGTAGTAGAGACATTAAAAGAAATAGCCATAAACCAGACGTTAATAGAGTCCCCTGTACGATACTTAGAGAGCGTCTGAAGCAATACGTCTGGGAGTAAGGAGATGGTTCTTTTTCTTTGTTTGGGTTTTTGAAGTGCCTCGGGTTTCGAATGGAACATTCCTGGGTAGTTCCGGTAGCAGAGTAAGGTCTTGGATGAAGTCCCAGTCCTCTATATCCATTGGAGGGATGTCCAGTAAATCAAAAATCGGCCCAGATCTGCATGGTTCCTGATGGTAGTTGGTTTCCCTTTAAAGGCGAAGGTGAGAGCGAAAGGAAAGCTCCATATATATTATCTTATGGCTTCTGAGCCATTCCGCAAGGGGTTTTAAGGCTCTTCTCTTCCTAAGAGTAATGGGTGCCAGGTAGAGATGAGCGAACACCTGGAAGTTCGGGTTCGGGAAGTTCGGCTGAACTTCCCGAAAATGTTAGGGTTCGGGATCCGAACTCGACCCGAACTTTATCCCGAACCCCATTGAAGTCAATGGGGACCCGAACTTTTAGGCACTAAAAAGGCTGTAAAATAGTCCAGGAAAGGGCTAAAGGGCTGCCAAAGGCAGCAAAATGTAGGTAAATCCCCTGCAAACAAATGTGGATAGGGAAATGAATTAAAATAAAATAAAATAAATAAAAATTAACCAATATCAATTGGAGAGAGGTCCCACAGCAAGGAATCATGCGTCATATCACCCACCACTGGAGAAGGCCACTTTCAGTTATTTCGGCCCCAGCACCCAGACAGAGGAGAGAGGTCCCACAGCAAGGAATCATGCGTCATATCACCCACCACTGGAGAAGGCCACTTTCAGTTATTTCGGCTCCAACACCCAGACAGAGGATACAGGTCACACAGCAAGAAATCATGCGTCATATCACCCACCACTGGAGAAGGCCACTTTCAGTTATTTCGGCCCCAGCACCCAGACAGAGGAGAGAGGTCCCACAGCAAGGAATCATGCGTCATATCACCCACCACTGGAGAAGGCCACTTTCAGTTATTTCGACCCAGCACCCAGACAGAGGAGAGAGGTCCCACAGCATGGAATACGTCGTCATATCACCCACAACTGGAGAAGGCCACTTTCAGTTATTTCGGCCCCAGAACCCAGACCGAGGATACAGGTCCCACAGCAAGGAATCATGCATCATATCACCAACCACTGGAGAAGGCCACTTTCAGTTATTTCGGCCCCAGCACCCAGACCGAGGATACAGGTCCCACAGCAAGGAATCATGCGTCATATCACCCACCACTGGTGAAGGCCACTTTCAGTTATTTCGGCCCCAGCACCCAGACAGAGGAGAGAGGTCCCACAACAAGGAATCATGCGTCATATCACCCACCACTGGAGAAGGCCACTTTCAGTTATTTCGGAACCAGCACCCAGACAGAGGAGAGAGGTCCCACAGCATGGAATACGTCGTCATATCACCCACCACTGGAGAAGGCCACTTTCAGTTATTTCGGCCCCAGCACCCAGACAGAGGAGAGGTTCATTCAACTTTGGGTTGCACCGCAATATAATGGTAAAGTTAAAAAAATGAGGATTCAATAAAAAAAATGCCCCAGAGTACAAGAATACATGGTTGAGGGGGAGGCAGTTATAAATGTCTATTCTGCACAAGGGAGGCACAGGTCCTGTGGGATCCATGGCTGGTTCATTTTTATGAACGTCAGCTTGTTCACGTTGGCTGTGGACAGGTGGCTGCGTTTGTCAGTAATGACGCCCCCTGCCGTGCTGCATACATGTTCAGACAAAGCGCTGGCCGCCGGGCAGGCCAGCACCTCCAAGGCATAAAATGCTAACTGGCCATGTGGACAATTTGGAGACCCAGAAGTTGAATGGGGCCGAACCATCAGTCAGTACGTGGAGGGGTGTGCAGACGTACTGTTCAACGATGTTAGTGAAATTCTGCCTCCTGCTAACACATTCCGTATCAGGTGATGGTGCAGTTAGCTGTGGCATGGAGACAAAACTTTTCCACATTTCTGCCATGCTAACCCTGCCCTCAGAGGAGCTGGCCATGACACAGCTGTGTTGGCGACCTCTTGCTCCTCCTCTGCCTTCGCCTTGGGCTTCCACCTGTTCCCCTGTGACATTTGGGAATGCTCTCAGGAGCGCGTCTACCAGCATGCGCTTGTACTCGCGCATCTTCCTATCATGCTCCAGTGTAGGAAGTAAGGTGGGCACATTGTCTTTGTACCGGGGATCCAGCAGGGTGGCAACCCAGTAGTCAGCACACGTTAAAATGTGGGCAACTCTGCTGTCGTTGCGCAGGCACTGCAGCATGTAGTCGCTCATGTGTGCCAGGCTCCCCAGAGGTAAGGACAAGCTGTCCTCTGTGGGAGGCGTATCGTCATCATCCTCCGTATCCCCCCAGCCACGCACCAGTCATGGTCCTGAGCTGTGTCGGGTGCCACCCCGCGGTGAACATGCTTCATCCTCACCCTCCTCCACCTCCTCCTCATCCTCCTCCAGTAGTGGGCCCTGGCTGGCCACATTTGTACCTGGCCTCTGCTGTTGCAAAAAACCTCCCTCTGAGCCACTTCTAACAGACTGGCCTCAGAGGGCTCAAAATGACCCCTCATCCTCCTCCTCCTCCTGGGCAACCTCCTTTTCCATCATCGCCCTAAGCGTTTTCTCAAGGAGACATAGAAGTGGTATTGCAACGCTGATAACGGTGTCATCGCCACTGGCCATGTTGGTGGAGTACTCGAAACAGCGCAACAGGGCATACAGGTCTCGCATGGAGGCCCAATCATTGGTGGTGAATTGGTGCTGTTCCACAGTGCGACTGACGCGTGCGTGCTGCAGCTGAAACTCCACTATGGCCTGCTGCTGCTCGCACAGTCTCTCCAGCATGTGCAAGGTGGAGTTCCACCTGGTGGGCACGTCGCATATGAGGCGGTGAGCGGGAAGGCTGAAGTTCCGCTGTAGCGCTGACAGGCGAGCAGCGGTAGGAAGGGAACGCCGGATGCGTGCACAGATGGCCCGCACTTTATGCAGCAGCTCTGACATGTCGGGGTAGTTGTGAATGAACTTCTGCACCACCAAATTCAGCACATGCGCCAGGCAAGGGATGTGCGTCAAACCGGCTAGTCCCAGAGCTGCGACGAGATTTCACCCATTATCGCACACCACCAGGCCGGGCTTGAGGCCCACCGGCAGAAACCACTCGTCGGTCTGTTGTTCAATACCCCGCCACAACTCCTGCGCGGTGTGGGGCCTGTCCCCCAAACATATGAGTTTCAGAATGGCCTGCTGACGTTTACCCGGGCTGTGCTGAAGTTGATGGTGAAGGTGTGTGGCTGACTGGATGAGCTGGTGGAAGCAGAGGAGGAGGAAGCTGAGTAGGAGGAGGAGGCTACAGGAGGCAAAGAATGATGCCCTGCGATCCTTGGCGGTGGAAGGACGTGCGCCAAGGAACTCTCCGCCTGGGGCCCAGCCGCCACTACATTTACCCAGTGTGCAGTTAGAGAGATATAGCGTCCCTGGCCGTGCTTACTGGTCCACGTATCTGTGGTTAGGTGGACCTTTCCCCAGATGGTGTTGCGCAGTGCACACTTGATTTTATCGGATACTTGGTTGTGCTGGGAAGGCACGGCTCTCTTGGAGAAGTAGTGGCGGCTGGGAACAACATACTGTGGGACAGCCATGGACATCAGCTGTTTGAAGCTGTCTGTGTCCACTAGCCTGAATGACAGCATTTCAAAGGCCAGTAGTTTAGAAATGCTGGCATTCAGGCCCAAGGCTCAAGGGTGGCTAGGTGGGAATTTACGCTTTCTCTCCAAGGTTTGTGAGATGGAGAGCTGAACGCTGCCGTGTGACATGGTGGAGATGCTTGGTGACGCAGGTGGTAGTGTCGGTGGCACATCCTCTGTTTGGTGGGTGGCAGGTGCCAACGTTCCCCCCCGACCGAAGGAACAGGCCGAGGCAGCAGCAGAAGAGGGAGCAGGGGGAGCCAGAGTGAGTTCCTTGTTTTTAAGGTGTTTACTCCACTGCAGTTCATGCTTTGCATGTAGATGCCTGGTCATGCAGGTTGTGCTAAGGTTCAGAACGTTAATGCCTCGCTTCAGGATCTGATGGCACAGCGTTCAAACCACTCGGCTCTTGTCGTCAGCACATTGTTTAAAGAAGTGCCATGCCAGGGAACCCCTTGAAGCTGCCTTTGGGGTGCTCGGTCCCTGGTGGCGGTGGCCAGTAGCAGGTGAACTCTCTTGGCGGCTGCTGTTCTGCTTTTGCCCCCTGCTCCCTCTTTTGCTACGCTGTTAGCTCGGTCTCACCACTGCCTCGTCCTCTGAACTATGAAAGTCAGTGGCACGACCTTCATTCCATGTGGGGTCTAGGACCTCAACTTCCCCTGCATTGTCTTCCACACAGTCTTCCTCCCTGACCTCCTGTTTGGTCTGCACACTACAGAAAGACACAGCAGTTGGCACCTGTGTTTCGTCATCATCAGAGACGTGCGGACTCCGATAAGGTGGTATTCCCATGTCCTCATCATCAGGAAACATCAGTAGTTGTGCATCAGTGCATTCTATGTCTTCCACCACTGGGGAAGGGCTAGGTGGATTCCCTTGGGAAACCCTGCCAGCAGAGTCTTTAAACAGCATAAGAGACTGCTGCATAACTTGAGGCTCAGACAGTTTCCCTGATATGCATGGGGGTGATGTGACAGTCTGATGGGCTTGGTTTTTAGGCGCCACCTGTGCGCTTTCTGCATAAGACTGGGTGGGAGATAATGTTGTGAACGTGCTGGATCCACTGTCGGCCACCCAATTGACTAGCGCCTGTACCTGCTCAGGCCTTACTATCCTTAGAACGGCATTGGGCCCCACCAAATATCGCTGTAAATTCTGGCGGGTACTGGAACCTGAGGTAGTTGGTTCACTAGGACGTGTGGCTGTAGCAGAATGGCCACGTCCTCTCCCAGCACCAGAGGGTACACTAACACCACCACGACCGCATCCGCGTCCCTTACTAGATGTTTTCCTTATTGTTACCGTTCACCAAGCACCACAATAAGAAAAAAATATTTGGCCCAATGTATGGATTTCAAATTCAGGCCTTTTTTTACAGGCACCTAACACTATCTGCCTATTTATTTATGTAGCGTATTACACTAATCCAGGCACAGCAGTAACCACTGATTTAGGGGAATATTTCTTTTAGGGCTAGTATTTAGGCCCTGGATGAAAGGTATCCTTTATGGACAGATTTACACTTGGCCTGCAACAGCTCGAACACCAGATTCAGGGTATTGCTATTTTGGCAATTGAATTTCATCCCAGAAAAAAATATACCCTTTTACGGACAGATTAACACTTGGCCTGCAACAGCTGGGACACCAGATTCAGGGTATTGCTATTTTGGCAATTGAATTTCACCCCAGAACAAAATATACCCTTTTACGGACAGATTAACACTTGGCCTGCAACAGCTGGGACACCAGATTCAGGGTATTGCTATTTTGGCAATTTTATTTCACCCCAGAACAAAATATATGTTTTTGCGACACTATTATACTTTGCATAAAGAACCAACTGACGAAATCTGCAAGACTGAAAGCGAGATAACGCATTAGCGACCTCGTTCGTTCTCCCTGGAATATGCACTGCCCTAAGCAAGATATTCTTGCACTTCTACACTTAGACAACAGACAATTCACAGTGAAAACAACACCCTTATTATCTGTGTTAAGAATTATGTACCTTCCTATTTTTAAACTGAGATCCCCAGAGTGTAATAGAAGCAACAACCGGGAACAGCTCCAGCAATACCAAATTTTTTACTATTCCTCTGTCAAACCACAATTGCGGCAAACGCTCAGCACACCACTTACCCTGAAAGAAGGCACCAAATCCGACTGAACCTGAAGCATCCGTAAAAAGCTGCAGATCATCAGGACAAACAAAATCAGTCTGCCAAATCAAACGACCATTACAAACCCTGAAAAAATCCTAACCAGACTAATAAATCCTCCTGAACCTCCCTTATAACTCGGACATGAAGAGCAAATAACTTTTTTTAAATTATATTTACAGAGCTGTATGGGGGCTCATTTTTTGCGTCATAATCTTATCTCTTTATTGATACCATTCTGGGGTGGTTAGGACTTTTTGATCACCTTTTATGTAATTTTTGTGGAAAATTAAGCAACCCAAAATGGCGAATCAGCCATTTGGACGCTTTTTTACATTTTGCTGTTGGACGTATGGAGAATATTTTTTTATATTTTTATAGTATGGGCGTTTTCGCACATTGCGACACCCATGATGTGTATTTTTTTAGTTTCTTTAGTTTTATTATAGCAAAAGGGGGGTGATTTGAACTTTTATGTTTTTTAAAAATGTATTTTTTCTAACTTTTTTTTTCTTTTACACTTTTATATAGTTCCCATAGGGAACTATAACTTACACTCATTTGATAGCGATTATCATACATTCCAATGCAATAGTATTGGAATGTATGAAAAAATTGCATATTTCACTAGAAAATATACAAAATGCTTGTAGCTAGCCAGTTATTGAATGACCGCACAACAGGCTGCTTGCGGGCATGCAAACCCAACTTTTCTTCTCCTTTTTCCAGCTTAAAAACAAAATCCTTTGAAGCCAGCAAAAGGGACAAAATATTGATGAATTCATTATTATAAATTTTCTTTTACCAATGTAGCTAAATGAAAACCTAGCGGTGACAAAGTACATGTCACTGCTTCCTTGTAACAAGTCTCAGAGGCACCCTTAGCCCTAAGAGGTGGAATGGGATAGACTTGTCCGTCCTTGAACCACCCTATCCCTGTCCACCTGGACCTGCTTGACGCCATGCCGCAGATGCAGTGCCTTGACTTTTTCGTATTTTGTTAAATTTCAGCCCTAAGTTCAATGTTTTGTTAATCTGAATTTTATGTGATGGGTCAGAACACAATTGAAGTGAAATGAGAAAAATATTTAAATAAAACTATTGTTTAGAAATAGAAAACAGAAAATTGGCATGTGCGTATGTATTCACCCTCTGGTGCAACCAATTACCTTCAGAAGTCACATACGGTAATTAGTGAAATTATGTCCACCTGTGTGCAATCTAAGTGTCACATGATCTGTCATTGCATATACACACCATTTTTAAAAGGCCCCAGAGTCTGCAACACGTAAGCAAAAGGCATCACTAACCAAACACTGCCATGAAGACCAAGGAATTATCCAAACAAGTAAGGGACAATGTTGTTTAGAAGTATATCCAAATCTTTGATGATCCCCAGGAGCACCATCAAATCTATCATAACCAAATGGAAAGAAAGTGGTACAACAGCAAACCTGCCAAGAGTCGGCCGCCCGGCGCCCACCAAAACTCACGGACCGGGCAAGGAGGGCATTAATCCGAGAGGCAGCACAGAGAGGTAACCCTGGAGATGCTCCAGAGTTCCACAGCAGAGACTGTGGTATCTGTACATAGGACGACAAGAAGCCATACGCTCCATAGAGTTGGGCTTTATGGCAGAGTGGCCAGAAGAAAGCAATTACTTTCAGCTAACAACAAAAAGGCATGTTGTAAGTTTGCAAAAAAACCTATTGGAGACTCCCAAAATGTATGGAGGAATGTGCTCTGGTCTGATGCGACTAAAATTTAACTTTTCGGCCATCAAACACTGTCTCGCTTAAACCCAACACATAACATCACCCAAATAACACCATTCCCACAGTGAAACATGGTGGTGGCAGTATCATGCTGTTGGGATGTTTTTCAGCAGCGGGGACTGGGGAACTGGTCAGAGTTGAGGGAAAGATGGATGGTGCTAAATACAGGGATATTCTTGATCCAAACCTGTACCACTCTGCGCGTGATTTGAGGCTAGGACGGAGATTCACCATCCAGCAGGACAATGACCCCAAACACACTGCTAAAGCAACACTTGAGTGGTTTAAGGGGAAACATATAAATGTGTTGGAATGGCCTAGTCAAAGCCCAGATCTCAATCCAATAGAAAATCTGTGGTCAGACTTAAAGATTGCTGTTCACAAGCGCAAACCATCCAACTTGAAGGAGCTGGAGCAGTTTTGCAAGGAGGAATGGGCAAAAATCCCAGTGGTAAGATGTAGCAAGCTCATAGAGACTTACCCAAAGCGACTTTTAGCTGTGATTGCCGCAAAAGGTGGCTCTACAAAGTATCGACTTTAGGGGGGTGAATAGTTATGCACATTGACTTTTTCTGTTATAGTTATGCACATTGACTGCTTCACAATTAAAAAAAAATAATCTTCAAAGTTGTGGGCATGTTCTGTAAATTAAATGAAGCAAATCCTCAAACAATCCATGTTAATTTCAGTTTGTGAGGCACCAAAATACAAAAAAAGTCAAAAGGGGTGAATACTTTTGCAGGGCACTGTACATCAATCGGTCGCAGAAACAAAGCAGTATCGGTGAGAGGGAAAGAGGCAGAATCTGATTAAGGAACCATTGGCATGCATTTCAAAGCATTTAAAACCTGCGACAGCAAAGGAACAAGCAAAGAAGCAGCTAGCAACTCACCCTGCTGCAATGGTGCTGACCCACCTGATGAAGTGGATGCAGCCGCAGAAGATGAACCAGCCGGTGATCCTGTTGATATAGGGTCCACCACTGCAGCAGCTTCCGACTGACTTAAGGAAGGCATTCTTGAGCATACATCCGCAATAACATCTGCAGCATCCGCAGTAGAGACCAGCACAGGGGCTAGAGACATGGGAACAACATGAATAGCATCATTATTCGCCCTTACCCCCGCAGAAGATCTCTCACCGGACCTGATGACTGCTCCACATTCAGAGGCTCCTCCTAAAGAAATTCCAGGACCTGAGGACAAGTGCAAGCAGCTAAAGAGTTAAAAATAAGAGCCGATGCTGCACCATGATCCACTGACAGAAAATCTTCTTACGGACGTTGTTGCTCCTTCCAACCACCAGAGGGCGCTGAAGACACAGCCTGTGACGATGAAGCCAGCACAGGAAGTCTAGCAGCGTCGCGATCCAGACAGATGAAGAGGAGCTGAAGAGGACCGGATACTAACACCAGCAGCCGCATCTGGTAAGTGAAACATCGCGTCCTGCCCGTGCACCAGCTCCTGGCAAGCCACTTCCTGATGTCCCTCACATCCGGTAGCCTAGAAGGTGAAGTCCCACGCCGCTCCACTGAACGCCCGATGCCTAGGAGGGAAGGAGAAACGACCTGGCGACATTTCACCTAATGTAGATGCCGCAGTCCTCATAACAACATTTTCCATTACAGGCAGCGCTAGACCCGATGCAGACAGCTCCCGCAAACAGGACTCCAACCATTCGCCCTCTGCAACGCCCGCTCTTCTCCTTTATTTCCTCAAGCCCCTATGCCATAACCAATCACAGCCTTGTCACCAAGGCAAAATAATAAGAATATCCAGCACTATCATTTGCCAAACTTTTAACCAATAGAATAAAGGTTGCCAGACCAGGGCAAAATTTCCTTGCGGTGGCAAGCCCAATCAAAACCATGTTGCCATCCTAGGCATTCTGCCTCGATATGGCAACACTAAAAATGATGAAAAATATTCCCGCCAAAACTATCAAGGGAACCAACATAGGGATGACCCTAAGCCTATGTGGATCCCTCTTTAATGTCTGGGATCCTACCATTCCAGCAAAATCTGCCCTCCAAAAACCATATGGAGCTCTTTTCTTTCTAGCATGGGGTGTGACTGTATGCAGAATCATTTATTTCAATGGGTCTGCAAAAAAATAAAGAAGTTACTCCATGTGCATTCCGTTTCCGTATGTCAGTATTTCCGTTCCGCAAAAAAATAGAACATGTCCTATTATTGTCCACTTTATGGACAAGGATAGTACTGTTTTAGGGTACTTTCACACTTGTGTTTTTCTTTTCAGGCATAGAGTTCCGTCATAGGGGCTCTATACCGGAAAAGAACTGATCAGTTCTATCCCCATGCATTCTGAATGGAGAGAAATCCGTTCAGCATGCATTAGGATGTCTTCAGTTCAGGCTTTTTGACATTTCAGGATGGAGACAATACCGCAGCATGCTGCGGTTTTATCTCTGGTCAAAATTCCATAACACTTGCCGGAATGCCGGACTCGGCATTTTTCCCACTGGAATGTATTTGTGCCGGATCCATCCTTCCGGTCTTTGCATGCGCAGACCGGTAACAATGTTAAAAAAATATATAACGGAACCGTCTCTCTGCATGCCGGATCACTCTGCCGCAAGTGTGAAAGTTTCCTTATTAGGGGCCAACTGTTACATTTCACAAAATACGGAATGCACACAGACGTCATACATATTTTTTGCTGATCAGTTTTTTGCGGACCGCAAACTACATATGGTCGTGTGCATGAGCCCTAACACTGACAGCATTATGTCAATGGAAAAAGTGGGCTACAGCAGCACGTCCAAAATTAATCTTCTTTTATTCAAAACTCCATAGAAAGCTTGACAAAGGCTATACCTAGCCGAAACGTTGCATTTTCTGTACACTTTGCTATGGAGTTTTGAATAAAAGAAGATTCGTTTTGGACATGCTGCTGTAGCCCACTTTTTCCATTGTCTTCGTTTTAACCGCCTTGGATCTGGGGTCTTTTTGCTCGGCTGCTGCATTCCATCGCTACAGCTCTGCGAGGCCTATCGTGTGCTGCTCTTGCCCTTTGTTTTTGCGCTAGCATTATGTAAATGTCATCTAACACATTTCAGAACTGTAAGGGTTACATAGCATCATAAATAGTGATGAGCGGGAGGTGCCATATTCGATTTTGCGATATTTCGCGATAATTCGATTGAATATTCGCCATATATTCGTCGAAATCAAATATTAGTCATTATTCTATTTATGGCTAATAATATGCGATTTATTATTTGCCTATTGCGAATTTAACTTTGAACGGGGTATAAAGGCAACTTTCCTATTGGTTGGCTATCTAGAATTAACGAAGATAACAAATATAGCACTATATTCTCTATATTCGTTAATTCGAGCAAGCTAACCAATAGGAAACCTGACTGTACCCAACTCTAAGTTGGATGCGCAAAGCGAGAATATTACTTTGCCTATTTTTTGCAATAAATAGAATAATGACTCAGTATTCTATTTATTGCAAAAAATAGGTAAAGTAATATTTTTGCATTGCGCATCCAACTTAGATCTGTATAAGAAACTCTCCTCTCCTATTGGCTTGCTAGATTTAGCGAATATAGAGAATATAGCCCTATATTCGTACTTGTCATATTCATTAATTTTTCCCAGCCAAACAATAGTAAAGTAAGTTGCACATACCCCGCTTTAAGTTGGATGCGCAATGCAAGTAATATTACTTAATATTCTATGTATTGGCAACTTTCCTATTGGCTAGCTACAATTAGCGAAGATAACAAATACGAATATAGTGCTATATTCTCTATCTTCATTAATTCGAGCAAGCCAACCAATAGGAAAGTAACACCCTATTCAAAGTTTCATTCGTAGTACGCAAATATTACATTACTTAATTTTTGCGTACTGCGAATGAAACTTTGAATGGGGTATAACTTTCCTATTGGTTGGCTTACTAGAATTATCGAAGATAGAGAACATTGCGCGATATTCTCTATCATCAATGGTATCTTGGGTTCAGATTGAAAAAACAAAACAAAAATAAAGATTAGTTTTTTACGAATATATATCACTATATTCTAAATATTTGCGAATTAGCGAAGTACAGACATTTGTAAAAAATATTCGCTATTCGAAAATTTGCGCTCAACACTAATCATAAATCAATATAATGTTAGGCGACCCCAACAGTGCTGGAAGTTCAGGCCGGGAGCTGCTCTACATGTCTGCAGCGAGACAATCGCTTGTCTGCAAGGGGCTTTAATACTAGACATAAGAATCAATTCATTCATCAGAGTTCTTGACCTGCTCAGGACTCCTCCATCATCCAGCTTGATTGACAGGGCCAGAGATCTAGCCCAGTCCTGTTCATCTTGTATGGGCACTGCTGCTCTGAGTAGTGACGCATGCGCAGAGGTTACTGGAGCAGCTACACTACTGTTCCCTTATGTGGATTCACTGTTATAATAGTATAGTATATAATATCTATACTAATAAAATCCCTCTGTGCCTGCGGTGTCCGTGCGTGTGTGCCATGTGTTAAATGCGCATGCGCCGTGCGCCGGCCAATGGGATCCCAGCACAGCCACTGGCCGATAGAAACACTGCGCACCCCACACACCCAAGGTAACGCCTACAATTGCTCCGACCGCCCGGACCACCCACATCAGCGCGCCGGTGGCCAAAAAAACACGGTGCACCTCAGGCCTGCTCAACTACCTACAGCAACAGCACGTCACTGGCACCGCCCCCAATTGCGGCGGCCAATAGGGGTGCACAACTTACAGTTTGGATGCACAGTTTGAGAGCCAATTAAATGAAATAGAAGCGCCGCCATTACAGTCCTGTCAGACACAGATACAGCAGCTGCTGCTGCTATCGGTATTAGCCACTAGTTGCTGCCAGTGGTCTCAGCACCACCAGTCAGTGCCCGCAGTCTAAGCCATCATTCAGTGACAGCTATATCAGCTATCAGTGATTGCCACCATTCACAGTACCAGCAGTCTCAGCACCACAGTCAGTGCCCACAGTCTCAGCCACCAGTCACAGTGCCAGCAGTCTCAGCACCACCAGTCAGTGCACGCCGTCTCAGCCACCAGTCACAGTGCCTGCAGTCTCAGCCACCAGTCAGTGTCAGTTGACTCAGCCACCAGTCACAGTGCCAGAAGTCTCAGCAACACCAGTCAGTGCCAGCCGTCTCAGCCACCAATCACAGTGCCCGCAGTATCAGCCACCAGTCAGTGTCAGTCGTCTCAGCCATCAGTCAGTGGCAGCAGTCTCAGCACCGCCAGTTAATGCCAGCCATCTTAGACACCAGTCACAGTGCCCGCAGTCTAAGCCATCAGTCAGTGTCAGCCATATTAGCCATCAGTGATTGCCACCAGTCACAGTGCCAGGAGTCTCAGCCACCAGTCACAGTGCCTGAAGTCTTAGCCACCAGTCAGTGTCAGTCGTCTCAGCCACCAGTCACAGTGGCAGCAGTGTCAGCACCAACAGTCAGTGCCAGCCGTCTCAGCCACCAATCACAGTGCCAGCAGTATCAGCCGCAAGTCAGTGTCAGTCTTTTCAGCCATCAGTCAGTGGCAGCAGTCTCAGCACCGCCAGTTAGTGCCCGCCCTCTTAGACACCAGTCACAGTGCCTGGAGTCTAAGCCACCAATCAATGTCAGTCTTCTCAGCCACCAGTCAGTGCCAGCCTTTTTAGCAATTAGCCGCAATTAACTGTCTCAGGCACAGCCACAGTCTCAGTACCACCATTCAGTGCCAGCTGTCTGTCACCAGTCACAGTGCCCGCCGTCTCAGCCACCAGTCAATGCCAGCCATCTCAGCCGCCAGTCAGTGCCAGCCATCTCAGCCACCAGTCAGTGCCAGTCATCTCAGCCACCAGTTAGTGCCAGCTGTGTCAGCCATCAGTCAGTGCCACCAGCCACAGCCACCAGTCATAGTGACAAGTCTCAGCAATTAGCCACACACAGTCTCAGCTGCAGTCTCAGCACCACCAGTCAGTGCCAGCCTTCTCAGCCACTAATCACAGTGCCCGCAGTCTAAGCCATCATTCAGTGACAGCTATATCAGCCATCAGTCACAGTGCCCGCAGTCTCAGTCACCAGTCGGCGCCAGCAGTCTCTGCACAAATAGTGAGTGCCAACCATCTGAGCCACCAGTCACAGTGCCCGCAGTCTCAGCCACCAGTCAGTGCCAGCCGTCTTAGCCACCAGTCACAGTGCCTGCAGTCTCAGCCATCAGTTAGTGCCACAAGCAACAGCCACCAGTCAGTGCCAGTCATCTCAGCCACCAGTCAGTGCCAGCTGTGTCAGCCATCAGTCAGTGCCACCAGCCACAGCCACCAGTCATAGTTACAAGTCTCAGCAATTAGCCACACACAGTCTCAGCTGCAGTCTCAGCCACCATTCAGTTTCAATCATCTCAGCCACCAATCAGTGCCAGCCGTCTCAGCCACCAGTCAGTGCTATCCGTCTTAACCGCCAGTCACAGTGCCCACAGTCTCAGCCACCAGTCGGTGCCAGCAGTCCTTGCACAACCAGTGAGCGCCAACCATCTGAGCCACCAGTCACAGTGCCCGCAGTCTCAGCCACCAGTCAGTGCCAGCCGTCTTAGCCACCAGTCACAGTGCCTGCAGTCTCAGCCATCAGTCAGTGCCATAAGCAACAGCCACCAGTCAGTGCCAGTCATTTCTCCCATCAGTCAGTGCCACCAGCCACCAGTCACAGTGCTAGCAGTCTCAGCACCATCAGTCAGTGCCAGTGACACATATTACAGCCACATATAAGCCAGTGTTACAGTAAATGAAAATATAAAAAAGTACAAGCCTATATTACTGGGACTATCTACTAACAACATGCCACCCAAACAAAAGGACACGTCAAGTAGGACAAAAGACACAGGCAATGAAATCCTACATAAGCAATTTCTCCTGGAGAAATGGTCAGCTCAGCAAGTAAACATAAAAAGGAAATGATGAAAAACACAGAAAAAAACAAGCAAATAGATCAATTCAAGAAAAAGAAAAGAGCATCACAAAAACGCTAAAAGAGAGACTCAGAAGAGCAAATAGATCTATACAGGAACTGGAAAATCAGCGTAAAAAACAATCTCTAAGAGAAAGACAAAGACGATCAAATAGATCAATTGAAGAAAAGGAAAATAAGCGTCAGAAAAATGCCAAAAGACACAGAGTTAGGAGAGCAAGTCTTACTGCAGATGAACGAAAAACTCTATGTCAGCAACAAGCTAAAATTAAAAGAGGCAGGATAACAGATCTTCAGACAGACACAACAAAACTATGAACAGCCACACAGGAGAGGATAAATGATATAAGAGAGAGACAAAAATGTAAGAGACATGCTGAAAGAGTAAAAACTAGAAGAGCAAGACTTACACCATAAGAACGACAATTACAATGTTTGCGACATACACAATTACATAGACTGGGCCGGAGTAAACGACTGTAAATCTAGGGCCACAATAGAAAGAATGGCACTGATAAATGATATAGTTAATATTAATGAGAGTAACATTATACCCCACACGTGAAGATTTAAATCAGATATGCAATTTTTGTCAAGCAATTTTTGAAGGAGAAAGACCATTTGATCAAAAATTTACACAGTGTTGCTCAAAAGGAAAAGTTAACCTTCAACCAATTTGAAAAAATCCTTTTATACAACAGCTCATGACGGGTCAGCATCATTACAGCAAAAATTTCATGCAAAATATAAGGTCAATAATTAGTGCTCTAGCATTTGCATCTATGGGAGCTAACATTACTCCGCCTCCTGGCTATTGACCTTACTGTTTTCAAATCCATGGTTCGATTTGTCACAGAGCAGGAACACTGCATCCTCAACAGGGTAAAAACAGGCAGTTTGTACAATTATACATTTTAGATCCATCTGAACCTGCAGAGCAAAGAATGCAAAATTCTGCCAACTCAGGAATAAATACAGAGCTTATGCAAACATTAAGTACATTTATGGCACAATTCAATCCATTTGCCGAGGCCTGCAAAATATTGTACCAAGTTGAAAAAGAATATGAAGACAATGCCGCAAAAAATGGCAATGTTATTAAGGAAGTGTCTATGACAATAGTACAAGATTGCAAAAATGACCAAGGGCGCTATAACGCACCAAAATATAATGAGCTTGCTTTTATTTTTCAAAATGATGATGGAGAACCACCACTTGAAAGAGATCTTCTTATACACTGCAAACCAAGGGAAGATTATACAAATAAAAATGAAAAACACAAAAAATTTGTGTCCTTGATCCTAATTTGGAACCCATGGTTTATGCATTGGTATTCCTCTATGGGGATCAAAGCTGGGGAATTGATATTTCATTGCAAAACAGACCACAAGCTTTATTAAATTTACCAAACCAGTCACACAATCCTAGAGTTAGAGTCATTCAAATGCAATACTACAGTTACGGTCTTTCCATTAGAGAGGATTTTAACCCATTCTTAAATGCAGACCACTTTACACAGCAATATATAGTTGATGAATATGTAAAAACAGAAGCCAACAGACTCAATTATATACGTCAAAATCAGCCTAAAATGTGTGTTGAAAAATACTCTGGATAGGGATGAGCGAACCCGAACTGTATAGTTCGGGTTCGTATCGAATTTTGGGGTATTCGGGACACGGACCGGGACCCGAACTTTTTCACAAAAGTTTGGGTTCGTGTTCGTTGCTCGGCGATTTCTTCCCGCTTTCTGATGGCATGGCTGTGATTGGCCAACTGCAGCATGTGACCCAGCTAAATTGATCTATTTAAGCTGGAGTCACGTAGTGCCGCACATCACTCTGCTCTGATTAGTGTAGGGATAGGACGCAGCTGCTGTGAGGGCGAGATTAGGCATGGAAAACTCCTACAGCAAAAACACCTAATGAAGTGATCGATATACAGCTGTGAATCATTCATCTTCTGCTAGTTAATTGCTCACTGGTTTTTAGGCTGCACAGAGCGTTTTTCTGTCACTTTTTTCTGGGGTGATCGGCGGCCATCGTGTGACTTGTAGTGCACCAGCACAAGCTGCCGCCAAGTCCATCCATCCATCAATACTAGATTTTTTTTTGCTATATTCTACATCAGGGGCTTGGCTGTGCTTATTGTCACCCCTAGAAACTAAGGATAGCAATTTCTATATTTTATTAAGGGGTTAAATACAATTGCCAAAATACCAATCCCCTAAATCTGGTGTTCCATCTGTGGCTAGACAAGTGAAATACTGTCTGCTGTCCGGAAAAGGATAGATAATTTTCTGGGGTGAAATTCAATTGCCAAAATAGCAATCCCCTGAATCTGGTGTCCCAGCAGTGGCTGGCCAAGTTTAATAGTGTCCGGCAAAGGATATATTTTTTTCTGGGGTGAAATTCAATTGCCAAAATAGCAATACCAGAAATCAGTGGTTTCAGCTGTGGCTGGCCAAGTTTAATAGTGTCCGGGAAAGGATATATTTTGTTCTGGGGTGAAATTCAATTGCCAAAATAGAAATACCGTAAATCTGGTGTCCTGGCAGTGGCTGGCCAAGTTTAATATTGTCCGGCAAAGAATACATTTTGTTCTGGGGTGAAATTCAATTGCCAAAATAGCAATCCCATAAATCTGGAGTCCCAGCAGTGGCTGGCCAAGTTTAATAGTGTCCGGCAAAGGATATATTTTTTTCTGGGGTGAAATTCAATTGTCAAAATAGCAATACCAGTAAATTTGGTGTCCCAGCAGTGGCTGGCCAAGTTTAATAGTGTCCGTCAAAGGATTTATTATTTTCTGGGGTGAAATTCAGTTGACAAAATAGAAATACAGTAAATCTGGTGTTCTAGCTGTGGCTGGCCAAGTTTAATAGTGTCCGGCAAAGTATATATTTTTTCTGGGGTGAAATTCAATTGCCAAAATAGCAATACCTTAAATCTGGTGTCCCAGCAGTGACATGCCAAGTTTAATAGTATTCGTCAAAGGATTTATTATTTTCTGGGGTGAAATTCAGTTGCCAAAATAGAAATACAGTAAATCTGGTGTTCCAGCTGTGACTGGACACGTTTCATAGTGTCCGTCAAAGGATATATCATTTTCTGGGGTGAAATTCAATTGCCAAAATAGCAATACCCAAAATCTAATGTTCCAGCTGTTGCAGGCCAAGTGTAAATCTGTCCGTAAAGGGTACATCACACTCAGCGTGCATCTCCAAGTGTATTTCTTACCGTTAAAGGGTATATTACAGTAGGTGTTAAAATGCAGCATAATCCTCTACATTTGCACACACTGGTTTTCATCTCTAAGTGTATTTCTTCTCGGTAAAGGGTATTTTACACAAAGTACTATAATACAAATGCTGAAAGCATAATCCTGTATCTTTTTTCACCCGCTACTGTGCATCTCAAAGTGTAAATCTGTCCGTAAAGGATACCTTTCATCGAGGGCCTAAATACAAGGCCTACAATTGATATTCCCTAAATCTGTGGTTACTGCTGTGCCTGGATTAGTGTAATACGGTACATAAATAGATAGCCAGATAGCGTTAGGTGCCTGTAAAAAAGGCCTGAATTTGAATTCAATACATTGGGCCAAATAATTTTTTTCTTATTGTGGTGAACGGTAACAATGAGGAAAACATGCAGTAGGCAGTGTTTCCCAACCGGTGTGCCTCCAGCTGTTGCAAAACTACAACTCCCAGCATGCCCGCACAGCCAAAAGCTGTCCGGGGATGCTGGAAGTTGTAGTTTTGCAACATCTGGAGGCATAGTGGTTGGGAAACACTGTAGTAAGGGACGTGGACGCGGACATGGTGTTGTTAGTGATCCCTCTGGTGCTGGGAGAGTACGTTGCCGTTCTGCCACAGCCACACGTTCTAGTGAACCAACTACCTCAGGTTTCAGTACCCGCCAGAATTTACAGCGATATTTGGTGGGGCCCAATGCCGTTCTAAGGATGGTAAGGCCTGAGCAAGTACAGACGCTAGTCAATTGGGTGGCCGAAAGTGGATCCAGCACGTTCACAACATTATCTCCCACCCAGTCTTCTGCAGAAAGCACACAGGTGGCGCCTGAAAACCAAGCCCATCAGTCTGTCACATCACCCCCATGCATATAAGGGAAACTGTCTGAGCCTCAAGTTATGCAGCAGTCTCTTATGCTGTTTGAAGACTCTGCTGGCAGGGTTTCCCAAGGGAAGTGGTGGAAGACATAGAATGCACTGATGCACAACCACTGATGTTTCCTGATGATCAGGACATGAGAATACCACCTCATCGGAGTCCGCACGTCTCTGATGATGACAAAACACAGGTAGCAACTGCTGCGTCTTTTTGCAGTGTGCAGACCGAACAGGAGGTCAGGCAGGAAAACTGTGTGGGAGACCATGCAGGGGAAGATGAGGTCCTAGACCCCACATGGAATGAACGTTGTGCCACTGACTTTCATAGATCAGAGGACGAGGCAGTGGTGATACCGAGCCAACAGCGTAGCAAAGAGGGAGCAGGGGGCAAAAGCAGAACAGCCGCCGCCAAGAGAGTTCGCCTGCTACTGGCCACCAGCACCAGGGACCAAGCACCCCAAAGGCAGCTTCAAGGAGTTCCCTGGCACGGCACTTCTTTAAATGTGCTGACGACAAGACCCGAGTGGTTTGCACGCTGTGCCATCAGAGCCTGAAGCGAGGCATTAACGTTCTGAACCTTAGCACAACCTGCATGACCAGGCATCTACATGCAAAGCATGAACTGCAGTGGAGTAAACACCTTAAAAACTCTCTCTGGCTCCCCCTGCTCCCTCTTCTGCTGCTGCCTCGACCTCTTCCTCTGCCTCGGGAGAAATGTTGGCACCTGCCGCCCAACAAGCAGAGGATGTGCCACCAACACCACCACCTCCGTCACCAAGCATCTCCACCATGTCACACGGCAGCGTTCAGCTCTCCATCTCACAAACCTTGGAGAGAAAGCGTAAATTCACACCTAGCCACCCTCGAGTCCTGGGCCTGAATGCCAGCATTTCTAAACTACTGGCCTTTGAAATGCTGTCATTCAGGCTGGTGGACACAGACAGCTTCAAACAACTGATGGCGAAGGCTGTCCCACAGTATGTTGTTCCCAGCCGCCACTACTTCTCCAAGAGAGCCGTGCCTTCCCTGCACAACCAAGTATAAATCAAGTGTGCCCTGCGCAACACCATCTGTGGCAAGGTCCACCTAACCACAGATACGTGGACCAGTAAGCCCGGCCAGGGACACTATATCTCCCTAACTGCACACGCAGGAGTTGTGGCGGGTATTGAACAACAGACCGACGAGTGGTTGCTGCCGGGGCCTCAAGCCCGGCCTGTGGTGTGCGATAATGGGCGAAATCTCCTTGCAGCTCTGGGACTAGCCGGTTTGACGCACATTCCTTGCCTGCCGCATGTGCTAAATTTGGTGGTGCAGAAGTTCCTTCACAACTACCCCGACATGTCAGAGCTGCTGCATAAAGTGCGGGCCGTCTTTGCGCGCTTCCGGCGTTCACATCCTGCCGCTGCTCGCCTGTCTGCGCTACAGCGTAACCCGGCCTTCCCGCTCACCGCCTCATATGCGACGTGCCTACCAGGTTGAACTCCACCTTGCACATGCTGGAGAGACTGTGCGAGCAGCAGCAGGCCATAGTGGAGTTTCAGCTGCAGCACACATGGGTAAGTCGCTCGGCGGAACAGCACCACTTCACCACCAATGACTGTGCCTCCATGCGAGACCTGTGTGCCCTGTTGCGCTGTTTTGAGTACTCCACCAACATGGCCAGTGGCGATGACGCTGTTATCAGCGTTACAATACCACTTCTATGTCTCCTTGAGAAAACACTTAGGGCGATGATGGAAGAGGAGGTGGCCCAGGAGGAGGAGGAGGAGGGGTAATTTTTAGCACTTTCAGGCCAGTCTCTTAGAAGTGGTTCAGAGGGAGGTTTTTTGCAAAAGCAGAGGCCAGGTACTAATGTGGCCAGCCAGGGCCCACTACTGGAGGACGAGGAGGACGAGGATTAGGAGGTGGAGGAGGATGAGGATGAAGCATGTTCATAGCGGGGTGGCACCCAACGCAGCTCGGGCCCATCACTGGTTCGTGGTTGGGGGAAACGGAGGATGATGACGATACGCCTCCTACAGAGGACAGCATGTCCTTACCTCTGGGCAGCCTGGCACACATGAGTGACTACATTCTGCAGTGCCTGCGCAACGACAGCAGAGTTGCCCACATTTTAACGTGTGCGGACTATTGGGTTGCCACCCTGCTGGATCCCCGGTACAAAGACAATGTGCCCACCTTACTTACTGCACTTGAGCGTGATAGGAAGATGCGCGAGTTCAAGTGCGCGCTTGTAGACCCGCTACTCAGAGCATTCCCAAATTTCACAGGGAAACAAGTGGAAGCCCAAGGTGAAGGCAGAGGAGGAGCAAGAGGTCGCCAACGCAGCTGTGTCATGGCCAGCTCCTCTGAGGGCAGGGTTAGCATGGCAGAGATGTGGAAAAGTTTTGTCCCCACGCCACAGCTAACTGCACCACCACCTGATACGGAATGTGTTAGCAGGAGGCAGCATTTCACTAACATGGTGGAACAGTACGTGTGCACACCCCTCCACGCATTTCTTACTGATGGTTCGGCCCCATTCAAATTCTGGGTCTCCAAATTGTCCACGTGGCCAGAGCTAGCCTTTTATGCCTTGGAGGTGCTGGCCTCCCCGTTGGCCAGCGTTTTGTCTGAACGTGTATTCAGCATGGCAGGTGGCGTCATTGTTGACAAACACAGCCGTCTGTCCACAGCCAACGTGGACAAGCTGACGTTCATAAAAATGAACCAGGCATGGATCCCACAGGACCATTTTGGAAGGAAATACTGTGACATTCCTTAGCTCAAACTCAATTGATGACTCAACTGAGGAAGATATGCAGAACTATCCTATAGAGCTTCTTAATGAGCTAACTCCAACAAACAGGAATTAGAGATGTCCCAAACTATTCGCCGGCGAACAGTCAGCAGACACATTCCAGCCAATCAGCATGCCCTCCCTCCCTGACCCTCCCACATCCTATCAAAAAGCAAGGACAGCATCCATCTAAGGCCCCATTCACACGTCCGCAATTTTGTCCACATTCATTCTGCAATTCTGCGGAATGCATGCGGACTTATTCATTGTGAATGGGCCGGACGTGATGCAGAGAGCACACTATGTGCTCTCCGCTTTCGCATTTCCGGAGCCACAGCCCCGAACTTCCGGGTTTCGGCCCTGAAACATCCAGCCGCGGCTCCGCAAAAGATATTAAATTTTTATCCTTTAATATAATTGCAGTTGAATGCCAGTGAGTGTCAGGTCCACAGACTATACTGTGCCCACTGCCCACCACTCATATAGGGTGGCACAGTACCTTGCTCGCATAGTACCCCTAATCAAAAAAAAAATGACAGGCAGAGGCAGGCCATCCCACAGGGGCCATCGTGGTCGTGGTGCTGTGAATTCCGTTGGCCCCAGCATAATGCCCAGTGTTCAAAGGCCACATAGCCTGAACTCGAAAAATTCTGAGGACATAGTTGACTGGCTTACAAAGGACACCCAATCTTCTACAGCTTCCGCTCGGAACCTTGACGCACCATCCTCCTCCAGCTAAGCTTCAGGCATCTCTCAAGTTACCACTCGCCCGCCCACCGCCACCACAAACACTAGCACCATAGCTGCTTCACTTGATCAGTCAGAGGAGTTATTTAAGCATCAGTTGGAAGAAATGAGTGATGCACAACCATTATTGCCAGAGGATGTAGAGAACAGGGATATGTCTCAGTCAGGCAGCATTACACACATGGACATACGGTGTGATGATGATGATGTTGTACCCGCTGCTGCTTCCTTTGCTGAGTTGTCAGATACAAGTGAAGCGGTTGATGATGAAGATGTGTCCGTGGATGTCACGTGGCTGCCCGTTCGAAGAGAAGAAGAACAGGGGAAAGTTCAGATGGGGAGACAGAGAGGAGGAGGAGACGAGTTGGAAGCAGGGGGAGGTCTTTTCAAAGAGCTAGTGGCACAGTCAGACAGCATGTATCGGCACCCGGGGACAGCCAGACAGCACGCCAATCAACGCTTACTGTTGCCACCACCAGAATGCCGCAATTGCAAAGCTCATCAGTGTGGCATTTTATTTGTGTGTCTGTCTCTCATAACAGCGATTCCATTTGCAACCTGTGCCAAAAGAAACTGAGTCGTGGGAAGTTCAACACCCACCTAGGTACAACTGCTTTGCAAAGGCACATGATCTCACATCACAAACGCCTATGGGATCAACACATGAGTACAAGCAGCACACAAACGCAAAGCCACCATCTTCCTCCTGTTCCAGCATCTTCAGCCACGTCAACCACTGCTGTCCTCCTTGCCCCCTCTCAACCACCCGCGACTCCGCCTCTCACCTTCAGCAGTTCCTGCTCATCTGCCCACAGTCAGGTGACTGTCAAGGAAATGTTTGAGTGTGAGAAGCCAATGTCACAGAGTCACCCCTTGCCCGGAGTCTGACAGCTGGCTCGTCGGAACTTTACCATACAAGCTGGTGGAGTCTGAGGCTATCAAAAATTTGTAGCTATTGGAACACCACAAGGGAAGGTACCCGGCCGAATTTTTTTCCACAAGAGGCAATCCCCAACCTGCACTCTATTGTGGAACAGGAAGTCATGGCATGTCTGGCACACAGTGTTGGGGCAAGGGTCCACCTGACCACTGAGACCTAGTCTGCAAAGCATGGTCAGGGCAGGTATATCATGTACACTGCATATTGGGTAAACCTGCTGACAGCTGCCAAGCATGGAATGCGTGGCTCTGCAGCAGACTTGGTAACACCGCCACGACTTTCAGGCAGGCCTGCTGTCACCTCCTCTACTCCTCCTACTCCATCCTCTTCGCTAACCTCCTCGGCTGAGTCCTCTTCTGCTGCTGCGTCTTGCTCCACATCAACTGCACCCCCAGCTCCCGGGGGCTATTCCACATCCCAGATACGACAGTGTCACGCTGTCTTGGGGTTGACGTGCCTGAAAGCAGAGAGTCACACTGGACCAGCACTCCTGTCCGCACTGAACGCACAGGTGGATTAGTGGCTGACCCCGCACCAACTGGAGATCGGCAAAGTGGTGTGTGACAACGGAAACAATCTGTTGGCGGCATTGAATTTGGGCAAGTTGACACATGTGCCGTGCATGGCACATGTGTTGAATCTGATCATACAACGCTCCTGTACCCAGGCTTACAGGACGTCCTCAAGCAGGCCAGGAAGATGTGTGGCCATTTCAGGCGTTCCTACTCGGCCATGACGCACTTTTCCGATATTTAGCAGCGAAACAACATGCCAGTAAGGCGCTTGATTTGCGACAGCCGTCACGTTGGTATTCAACACTCCTAATGTTCGACCGCTTGCTCCAACAAGAAAAAGGCGTCAATGAGTATTTGTATGACCGGGGTGCTAGGACAGCCTCTGCGGAGCTGGGTACTTTTTGCAACGTTACTGGATGCTCATGCGCAATGCCTGTAGGCTCATGCATCCTTTTAAGGAGGTGACAAACCTTGTCAGTCGCACCGAAGGCACCATCAGCGACCTCATCCCATTTGTTTTCTTCATGAAGCGTGCCCTGCGAAGAGTACTGGATTAGGCCGTAGATGAGCGTGAAGAGGAAGAGTTGTGGTCACCATCACCACCCGAAACAGCCTTATCATCATCGCTTGCTGGACCTGCAGCAACGCTGGAAGAGGAGTCTAAGGAAGAGGAGTCAGAGGAGGAATGTGGCTTTGAGGAGGAGGAAGACCAACCACAGTAGGCATCCCAGGGTGCTCGTTGTCACCTATCTGGGACCCGTGGTGTTGTATGTGGCTGGGGGAAGAACAGATCAGTGAGGCCGAGGAACGGGACATGAGTAGCTCGGCATCCAACCTTGTGCAAATGGGGTCTTTCATGCTGTCATGTCTGTTGAGGGACCCTCGTATAAAAAGGCTGAAGGAGAATGACCTGTATTGAGTGGCCAGACTACTAGACCCCCGGTATAAGCAGAAACTGGCTGAAATTCCGAATTACCGGAAGTCGGAAAGGATGCATCAGTACCAAAACAAGTTAAAAGGTATGCTTTACACAGCGTATAAGGGTGATGTCACAGCACAACGGGAATCTAACAGGGGAAGAGGTGAAAGTAATCCTTCTCCTACCAAGACCACGCCGGCAAGGACAGTACGCTTTACAGACGTGTTGTTGATGGAGGACATGCGGAGCTTTTTAAGTCCTATGCATTGCCACAGCCCTTCGGGGTCCACCCTCAGAGAATGACTCAACCGACAGGTAACAGACTACTTCGCCTTAACTGCAGATATTGACACTCTGAGGAGCAATGAACCCCTTGACTACTGGGTGTGCAGGCTTGACCTGTGGCCTGAGCTATCCCAATTTGCGATAGAACTTCTGGCCTGCCCTGCTTTAAGTGTCCTGTCAGAAAGGACATTCAGTGCAGCAGGAGGTATTGTCATTGACAAGAGAAGTCGCCTAGGTCAAAAAAGTCTAGATTACCTCACCTTTATTAAGATGAATGAGGCGTGGATACCGAAGGGACTGACAGTGGGGGATACTTTTGACTAAAAAAGGCCTGATGAGATGCCTTGGGCTAAAAATGGTCCCCACGATGCTGTATTTCATCTCTGCATGCCGGATGACTTGCGTGACTTCTTCACCACTAACTAGGGTTCAAGCCGCAATCTTTTAGTACACTTTCTGCCTGGATAACATCAATTCTTCCGGCCGCTGATACAGCAGCGGCTGCAACAATACCTAATTTTTCAGGCATGTGTACATGCCTAATTTTTCTGGCCTCTGGTGCTGCACTGTAGCTGCAAAAACAAAACACAAAAAAGGCACATACATGTGTCAATTCCCCTTCGTGATCGTTACCTTGTTATGGTGAAGGGGCTTGCGTATCACAATGAAGCGATCACCTCTATGAGTGTGTTGGCAATGTTGGCACACCCCAGATGATAAGGTCGTTGCTTCATTGTGAACAGACCAAAAGCGATCGGCTGGATAATTTTTTATAGAAAAATCATTCATTTTTCATCTAAGGTGATCATTTAAGCCTACTAGGCCAACAATGGGCCCACACTGCAGAATCATTGTTTTCTGGGTCACTTAACTGTCACTGAACTACCTCAGCACGACCATAGGCTTTAAAAACCGTCATCGCCTGCACTTCACTACACCAAGATTCACGCATAGAGGAATAAAATTTATGTCACGAGTGTGTCAACTATTGACAACTCTTTGCGGTCAAAATCTATTCGATACACGTCCCCTAACTGGGGACGTAACAGGGATTAAACTGATAAGAATAGTACTACTTAAGACACCATTCATATCGGGTGTCACAAAGCAAATTGCACAGCGCACGCGCAGTGACCTAAATTCAAACGAAGCGGACCGAGCATGGGTCTTTTTACATCTCCTGGTTCCAAAAATCTATACACTACACCTGCCCTGGCCCTGATAAGGGACAAAACAGAGATTAAACTGATAGGAATAGTACTTAGTTAACACTAGTTGCATTCGTGGCAAATTCCATTGCAAGTGCCCAAAATCAGGAAGAAAGCTGACAGAGCTAGCTTTTTTCTCTATCTCTCCATGCAAGGATTCCATTCAATACACGTCCCCTGATAGGGGACTTAACAAAGATTAAAATGGTATGAATAGTAGTTTACACTATTTGTGGCACAGTACATTGCGCGGCGCATGCGCAGTGCCCCAAATTGGCACGAAGAGGACCGACCAACCATCTTTTTCCATCTCCCGGTTCTTAAAATCTATTCCATACACCGGCACCTGTTAGGAGACAAAACAGAGATTAAACTGGTAAGAACAGATTTTTATTTAAAACAAAGAGGACAGCCTCTGCGGAGCTGGGTATTTTTTGGCCGCGTTACTGAACGCTCATGCACAATGGCTGTAGGCTTATGCATCCTTTTGCGGAGGTGACAAACCTGGTCAGTCAAACCCAAGGCAACATCATCGACCTCATCCCATATGCGTTTTATCTGGAGCGTGCCCTGCAAAGAGTGCTGGATCAGGCCGTAGATGAGCATGAAGAGGAAAAGTTGTGGTCACCATCACCACCAGAAGCAGCCTGGTTGTCGTCGATTGCTGGACCTGCGGCAATGCAGAGAGAGGAGTCTGAAGAAGAGGAGTCAGAGGAGGAAGGTGGCTTTGAGGAGGTGGAAGACCAACCACAGCAGGCGTCCCAGGGGATTGTTGTCACCTTTCGGGGACCCTTGGTGTTGTACGTGGCTGGGTGGAGGAAGAGACCTTCAATGACATCAGTGAGGACAAGGAACGGGACATTGCTAGCTTGGTATTCAACCTTGTGCAAATGCGGAGTTTATGGTTGTGCAAATGTACTGTTTGCGGTTGTTTGCAGTGCATTAAATGGGGAGTTTGGTCTGTCACTGTGAAGCGGGCGTAACCCTTACACTACCTGATCGATACAACATCATATCTGATCGTATACACACACTGGATGTTTTAAAGCACGTTATTCCAAACAATTTAGTAATATTAGGCGATTTATGCCCTTTATGGATTAAAACCCGACTCTGCATCAACTACGTAATTTTCCATGGGAGGTTTGCCATGGATCCCCCTCCGGCATGCCACAGTCCAGGTGTTAGTCCCCTTGAAACAACTTTTCCATCACTATTGTAGCCAGAAAAAGTCCCTGTGGGTTTTAAAATTTGCCTGCCTATTGAAGTCTATGGCGGCTCGCCCGTTCGCGAACATTTGCGGAAATTCGCGTTCGCCGCTCGCAAACGGAAAATTTTATGTTCGCGACATATCTAACAGGAATGCCGAGGCATAAGCTGAACCTTAAAAAGGGAGCAATAATTATGCTCCTTAGGAATATAAACACTAAAAGAAGATTGTGCAATGGAACCCGCCTTTTTGTTAAAGACTTGAAAAGAAACCTCATTATTGCTCAAGTAATAACAGGTTCAGCTTAAGGGGACATGGTATTTATTCCCTGTATTGATTTAACTCCATCCTCTACTAATTTACCATTTACCTTAAGAAGCCGACAATTTCCAGTTACATTAGCCTTTGCCATGACAATTAATAAAGCTCAGGGGCAAACCTTAGAAAAAGTTGGCATTTACTTGCCAGAACCAGTATTCAGCCATGGTCAGTTATATGTTGCATTGCATTATCAAGAGTTGGAACTTTTTCAGATGTCGTTGTAAAGGTTGTAGATGGTTCTGAACAATGCAAACTGATAAATTTCTCCTGATTATGGCAATAATAATTATACTTACTGTATTGTGATATATACGTTTCCATTTTATTTTTATTATTATTTTAATTTTGACTTCTTTGCAAAATATTGTTGACAAAAAAAAATACAACAAGAAATACAAAGTGGTCAAATTCCCCTGCTATTTAATATAGACTGTGCCTACTAATGTTTACTACCACTACTGTTCTAGCGCCCATTATTGTAACGGGCTTAATGTCTAGTAGATGAATAAAAGACTACTGGGTCGTTTTCAAACTAGTGTAAAGTAGAACTAGCTTAGTTGCCCATAGCAACCAATTAGCTTTAACCTTTCATTTTTGACAAGGTGGAATTTGATTGGTTGCTTTGGTCAACTAAGCCAGTTCTACTTTACACCAGATAAATGACCACATAAATCTTTGACACTACATTTATGAAGTTATTTGTAGATTTTTTCCAATAAATGTTAGTCATATTTTTCCTCCCATACTAAATTTTTGTGTCTTACTTCACCTTCATTCTCCCGTCTGATTTTAAACTGGACATAGGGAAACACAGTACACTGGGCAGTACAGTTCAGCTGCTCACAGGAATCTTCGGCATTGTCCTTACTGCACTACCTGTTTCTCATAAAGGGGTTGTCCAGCAAATTAATCATCTTAATTATTTTAATTATATATCAACTCAAAAGCTGCTGCTCTCCAGTGTAATTTTTACCCTGTATAACATCTCTACTCACTCTGCTGCAGCTCTTGTTTCTTCCCTTTTTGTCGGTGGGCAGAAGCACATCACATATATTTATTTTACTCACTTATATAGCTTACATACAATATGGTACGTGTTCCCCTTCCCCAACTCAATTTCCTTCTCCATTTATTGTCTAGCTATAGATTTCTATACATTTATAAATAGGGATAAATGAGATCACTGTTAGGCCTCTTTCACACAAGCGAGTTTTCTGCGAGGGTGCAATGCTTGACGTGAACGCATAGCACCCGCACTGAATCCTGACCCATTCGTTTCAATCGGTCTGTGTACATGAGCAGTTTTTTTCATGCATCATTTCTGCGTCACGTGAGAATCACAGCATGTTCCATATTCTGCGTTTTTTACGCAGCACTGACCCCATAGAAGTGAATGGGGCTTGTGTGAAAAATGCTTTGCATCTGGAAGCAAGTGCGGATGAAATGCGTTTTTCACTGGTTGCTAAGAGGTGATGTCCTGAAGAAAATCGATGGTATCCATCTAGATGACAATATGACATAGATTTATACAGCGACTTAACGTCGCAAGTGACCAATCCGCCATCATGATGGACTGGAGGCAGTGAGGCTTTTTATCTCCACTTCACAGTGGAAAGGTGAGTTCGGTGACCTCATTTTGGAATTACTGGAGTTTGTCCTTTGTCACAATTTTTTCACCTTTAAGGAGACCTTCCACCTACAGCTCCAGGGGACAGCTATGGGGGTGTCTTATGCGCCCTTGTATGCTAATTTGTTCCTGGGGCTGTGGGAGAGGAGTATCTTCCTTACAGACTCTGTCAGACTGAGTGAACAGGTACAGTTTTGGTACCGTTATATTGATAACATCCTCTTTGTCTGGCAGGGATCCGGTGAGGAATTGAAGCTATTCATGGACACTCTAAACATCAACAAACAAGACCAGAAAAACAGATATGGACTTCCTGGACCTACTTTTGAGGGTTGACGCGGAGGGATGTATATAGACCGACTTATTCCGTAAAAAAAACCTCAGTCAATAGCCTGATCATGGCCAATTCTGCGCACCCCAAAAAACTGATCTCGGGAATCCCCTATAGGCCAGTTCCTCCGTATCAGAAGAATCTGTTCCAAGGAGGACGATTTTCTTAGACAAGCAGGCGAATTGGGACATAGATTTAGAAGTAGGGGGTATGATGAACAATCTATAAGGCGGGGCCTCTGGCGGGCCAAAAGAGCAGAACGTAACAAATGAATATACAATGTCAACAAACACCCTCAAAAAGATGGGATGGATCCGGTATGGTTTGTCACCCCCTTTTCCCATGGGCACCAGAGGATTAGGGATGCTCTAAATAAATATTGGACCGTATTACATACTGATACAGCCCTCCGGGACCACCTACACATGCAAGCCCTAATAACATTTAGGAAGAACAAGAATCTAAAAGAACCTGACCAGCAGTCATTATGTGGGCACAAGGCCTGAAAAGGCTTTTGGGTCAAAGGGACCAAAATGGGGAAGTCGTCCCTGTGGAGGCTGTGTGGCATGTCCAAATGTACTGCGAACAACTACTTTTACTAATTCCTCGGGTGACAGACTATACCAAATCACCCAAACAATTACATGCAATACTGTGGGGGTGATTTATCTAGCAAATTGCCCCTGCAGATTATTGTATGTAGGCCTGACCAATAAAGAAAAAAAAGAGGATAAGGGAGTATGTTCTGGGTATTGAGGCAGCCAGGGTCAAACAGGACATCACCAAGCTAAAAACTATCCCCAGACAATTTAAGCAATATCATGCGTGCAATGGTTCCCTATTACGAGTAAGGGGGATCAACAGAGTACACTTTGGCTTAAGCGGAGGAGACTGAAAACGCCTCTTGGCACAACTAGAGGCACGATGGATATTTACATTGAACAATGTGGTCCCTCAGGGACTGAATGAAGGATTGAGTTTTGCCTCATTCATCTAACTGGTATGACACTTGCTCCATGGTAGGCTCAATCCATGTCAGGCTTGATTACTCTTTTGCTCTGGTTTAAAGCACATACAGGATATGTGGCTCTTGTTTTAATCGACATTTGTTTGTAATTTTAACAAATATGTATTCTGTGAGATTTCTGATTGCTTTGTCTCCAGTGCACTTATTTTGATGATCTATCTGGGACGGTCATCAATCCACTCATTATTTCATTATTTGTTTTATCTTTTTGTGATTGTCTTTTCTTATTTTTACACGATATATTTGTAGTAATCATATAATTGTACAACTATGTAATCATATAATTGGAATTATGTATGGGATACACTAGACGATCTCACACTTGGTATATATAAATCAAATTATTGTAGCATGTAGGTTATTTTTATGTGATCACTGGCACTTGCACTTTATCACTTGATTTGGCACTTTATTATTTTTAAGTATTTAATTATTCTTATTCACGATCAACTTATTCTTTTCACCTTATTTATGTATAGTAATGTACTTATTATGGTTTGATTGGTAGATAGGGCAATGACTACTATGCACTTTACTGTAGTTTAGGGGACACTGTTGTCAACATGACGTTCAGGATGGGGATGGTTCTGCTGCGAACATGCGGATCCAGCAAAAATGCTAGTGTGAAAGTAGCCGAAGAAGTCATTTTTCTCCAGTCAAAAATAACTAATTTCTGACGGAAGTGACACAAACTAATGCAAACTGATGATAACTGATGCTCAAAAAAGACGGATCAGTTATTTTTAGTGCAAACTGATGCTAACTGAGCACAACTGATGCTTAAAGAAGAACTCCCACAAAAAAGATGTATTCTCTGACCTGCTAGTATGGTACATGATGTAATCTGTAGTGAAGGTAATTTTCTTACCAGTGCCTGTATTTGTGAGTCATAACCTCCCTTCTGATCCTAAGCTATGTCATGTGACCAATGATCTGACTTTCCAAATAACACTGCATCTTATGTGTGGACAGGAAGTCAGTTTCTCTATTTATTCTTATGGGAGCATCAATGTCAGTCTCATAGGAATGAATAGAGAAGTAACTGACTTCCTGTCCTGTGTCAGTTGGAGATCAGAGAGTTGGTCACATGACACAGCTGAGGATCAGAAGGGAGGTTATAACTCACAAATGCAGTCACTGGTGAGAAGATTACATTCACTACAGATTATATCATGCAGCTTTCTAACAGGTTAGAAAATAAAAAAATTGTGGGAGTTTTACTTTAATGAATCATTTTTTCCCCTGTTCTTCTGATGGATCAGAAGAACAGAAAGCTAAGGTTGGGTCCACATATGTTCTGTGAACTCACTGTATCTGACATATATGCCGGATTTCGGCCAGGCAAAAATACTACACACTACGTGCAATGCCGGAATCTGACTATGGCGGATACAGTGAACTCTTGCAGTCTGTTTCTTCACCAGAAAAGACTACAGGAGTTCAAAGCACATATGTGAACCCAACCAAAAGGGTGATGTGATCTCAGCCTTACAGTCATTCAGCAGTAACTTTCATGAATTACTTCAGGGGATAAAAATCTGTCATTTAGTGTTCACATAGGTGTGCAGTTCTTTATAAGAACAATACATGGTGTTCTGTTTCAGTATCTTGCATTGTGTATTGGTATGCTCCTCTCTTCTCCTCCTTCCTCTGTTTCAGCTTCTAGTTAGTTCAGCCTAGTCACTCCCTGTTTTCCCAATCATGCATTGCTTTTAGTGTTTGCTCAGCTTTCTGAGGAGAATTTCCATCTTCTTAGCAAGGAGATATTGTTGGCATAATTCTTTTGCCATCTGGATTCCCTGCAACATCTTGTAATACAATCTCTAGATTAAAAAGCTACTTGACTAACTTCTGGGTGTCTGATGCGTAAACTGTAAGTGGAGAATGTCTGATTCAACAAGTCATCTCAGTGCGCATAGAGGCTGCTCTCTCACAGATGCGTGATTGCATAAAGCTGCAGGGCCGGTGCAAGGATTTTTGTCACCCTAGGAAAAAAGAAAAGTTTGCCCCCCCCCCCATATGATCTGCCATATTAACTAACGCCAGTGCCGCCGTTTTTACATTAAAAAGCCTCCAGGGACAGGCTATAAAGACCAGAGACATTACATTAAGCTGCAGTGGTTCTGGGGACTATAGTGTCCCTTTAATAAGAGGTAAATTGGAGACTAGTGCCACGTATAATATACTAGATTGCCGACTAACAACCAGATGAGGATGATGATCGACTGTAGCTGCAGTCTGGCTCTACTGCTCTTGTGTAGAACAAGCACTCCCTCCCTTATCACTCTCTTTCAGGCCCCTCCCTTGACACTCTCTTTCTCAGCCCCACCCCTCTCATTCCATCCCCCTCCCTCCCTTGTCACTCTCATTCCCCCTCCCTAGTCACTCTCTTTCTCAGCACCCACCCCCTCCCCTTCCCCTCTAGTGTAGCGTGGCCGAGCTCTGTCCAGTCCGCAGTACAGGAGCATTTGTTTCCTGTACCCAGCCAGACTGAAAGGAAGTGAACACTAAGTGCACACCCGCGGACCCGGACAGAGCTCGGCCACGCTACACCAGAGGGACTATCAGTCCCTCTCTTCATGCTGCACCTGGGCGGTGCGCCCTCATGGACGAGCCAGCCCGGGCAGTGCTGCAGCCGCCTGAGGCTCTCTAGAGAGCGCTCGGGCAGCTGCAGCATGAGGGGGCTGGCTCTTCTGGCAGCGCCCCTTCCCAAGAGGCGCCCTAGGCGGCTGTCTAGTCCACCTATAGGACGCACCGGCCCTGTAAAGCTGACATTTAAAACTGACAATGCCACACATGGAGTATACTGTTTCTGTACTCATTTCTGCCCCTATGCGATTATTTTAAATCTAGAACCAGTATTTATAAGCAGAAAAGCTGTAATGGATAGACTGGTACCTCTTCTGTCTTTTGGACCATTTCCTGATTTTGCTTCACAAATAATGCTAAATAATAAACCAAATATTCAAATGTCAGTGAGACTATATTGCTCATATATGAACCTGTGTGACCTTTACTCCATTTTCAGGAATTCACTTTCCTTGTGTGCCTATCCTCAGTGGAGCAGGTAATGCAAAGCTAAATATTTACAGTGGATCAGGTATTCAGCAGTGTGCTGTCCATTATTGTAGAGCGTTGTCTATGTTACATCTTCCAGGAACATAGCTCCATATCTGTAATAACTTTTCTGACACATTTGGTCATATGATGAACATACACGTTGGCTGAATCATGATATTTGGCATTAAAGGAGTTGGCAACTCTGATGAAATTTCCTTAATGGCCTCATCCAATTGACATATGAAACTGTTAAACGGGTCATGCAGGAGACTATGCTCCCTGTATCTGCACATTCGCTTGAAGGTAGTCATGTCGGTAAAGCATGTGACCATTACCATCTTGGACCAAAGATGCAGTGGGAAGATTGGGGGCGGGGTTGGGGTGGAGGGAGATAGTGATGAGAGCTCCCCATACAGCCGACAATACAGTAATGTGTATGGTGGTCTTTACTGTTAGCGCTGATCACTGGCAGCCAACTCCCCTCCATCTTCCCAGCGCTTACTAACTAACCAGGGATGCACCTCACAGATAGACTGGCAGTGATCAGTGCTGACAGCGGATCAACTTGGTAGGGGCACTTTAAAATAGGCAGGGTTTCCACAAAAATTCATAGTAAAACACTTAGTAAAGCTGGAGACAGAGAGGCAGTGGCATGGGTTGCCAGCCAGAGAAGGACAAGAAGCCTTCCTCTGCATCTTACAGTTATTGGTCTTAGGCTGGGTTGGGTTCGTATCAGATTTTTCTCCCATGTTTAACGTATACTTGTGGGGGGAGGGAGGATGCTAAAGCATTGTATACTACAAGGGACACTTTAACGTATATTCTTTTTATTAGAGTAGAACGCTATGGTGATGGATGCCACTGTATGACATCAATTTAATGCAGGGATGCCAAACCTGCAGCCCTCCAGCTCTTGCAAAACTACAACTGCAACATGCCGGACCACAGGGGCAACACGTGAGGTGACGGTGGTGCCGATGGGGGCAGTAGTTCATTAGTACTTATGGTTAGCAGAGGCTCCCTGGGTCGGCAGTGCAGTGGATGGGAAGACAGCATGAAATCCTCCAGGGCACTCTCGGTTTCAGGGAACACCAGCCAGATGTTGGTGGAGGTGCCCTTGATGGTATAGATGTTTAAGGTGCTTTTTTGGCTGGGCCCCTGTGTCCGTGACGCCAGCACCATTAGGTGCAAATGATAACTGCAGTAGTAGAAATGATGAGGAGTCAGTTGTTATCAAACAGTTGAATATTTACTAAATCACTTGTCTCCAGGCAGTCAATACAGATGCAGTTCATGGCATAAGTGATGACTCAGAAATAGGTTCAATGTATTCCTTTTATCAGGTTTAGACAATTGTCAGTTAACGAGTTCACTTTAGGTCGACACTTTACAGGCAAGACTTTTGTAATTATTCTAAGTCCAAACTATAGCACTCTGGTACTAAATATGCTGGTTTCTACTGACTTTGAGCTATCCTATAAGGGCGATCTCCCTTATGGCAGGCATCAGTCTTCTGCTTCATTATTTGCAGGAGGCTCTCCTAAAAGATCTAGGTTTTCCACTATGTCCTGGAAGGCTTGTGTAGTGGATAAAGGACAATTCTGCGCACTAATTATCCATACATGTCCCGGCACTTCTAGAAAAACTCTCAAGCATGCTGATGAGGTCCATAGGCTGGGTTCATCTCTAATCCTCACTAGGCTTACTGCATATTTTTACATAGACTCACTGTCTGGTGCTTGGTGGATGTATTGGTCTTCTCCAGGCTTGATCAGGGCCCAGAGGAAAGAAAACATCTACATGTTGGTTTGGGCCTGTTTCTCTCCTCCATCAACTCTCCTCTGACACACACACTAACTGAACTGAATTCACTTATTTCTGCTTCCTGTTCTAGCACACCCCAAGCTATATAAATGAGTGGCCACCTAGGGGTGAATGGGTGAAAGAACATTGCCAGCCTGATAATAGGAAATACCATACTTTCAGTATATTAGATGAATACAGAGATTTAAAGTGTCCCTTTCACACAAATGTGGGACGCTGCATAACTTCCAGCCTTCCTGGACAGCCTACAACTATTAGGGCATGCTGGGAGTTGTACTTTGCAACAGCTGGAGGGCCGCAGGTTAAGCATCCCTGATTTAATGTATAGTTTTTGTGTATGTTAAATGTGGGACAAAATCATGATGTGAATCTAGCCTTAAGTGTTTAGAAGAATATTGAAGATAGATTCTCCTTAGGGTGCTTTCACACTTGCGTTTTTACTTTCGGCGTAGAAATCCGTCGTCGGGTCTCTACGCCGAAAAGAAACTGATCAGGATTATCCCCATGCATTCTGAATGGAGATAAGTACGTTCAGGATGCATCAGGATGTCTTCTGTTCAGTATGTGAAAGTTTTTTGGACAGAGACAAAACCGCAGCATGCTGCGGATTTGTCTCAGTCCAAAGATCTGGAAGACTTTCCGGAATGACGGATCCGGCATTAATGTCCATTGAAATGCATTAATCCGGATCCGTCTCAAATAGATGTGTATTTTCGCTGCAACGCCGGATACAGAAGGATATAGGATATAGGAGGAGCTGCAAAAGCAACTTCCTCTTTCACTTTTGGCCTGGATCCACGCCTGCGAAGGAGGAAGAGCCTGTAGCTGGTGAGTATAAAGTTTTTTTTTCTTTCTATAAATTAAAGGAAAAAATAATAAGCAGCTCCCGTGTTATTATACATGGGGGCTGTATATTGGATGCAGGGAGTAGTAGTCCTGGCTACTGCTACTCCCATCATCCACCATGCTTTCAACCCACTTGCAGGCCCTGTGTACCTTGGCATAGGGCCTGCAGGTGGGGAGAGCACATGGGGGATGCTGGGAGTAGCAGTACCCAGGACTGCTACTCCCAGCATTCACCATGCGCTCAGCCCACTTGCAGGCCCTGTGTACCTTGGCATGGGGCCTGCAGGTGGGGAGAGTGCATGTTGGATGCTGGGAGTAGCAATCCTGGTACTGCTACTCCCAGCATCCACCATGCACTTTCCCCACCTGCAGGCCCTATGTACCTTGGCATGGGGCCTTCAGGTCGGCTGAGCGCATGGTGGATGCTGGGAGTAGCAGTCCTGGGTACTGCTACTCCTAGCATCCACCATGCACTCAGCCCACTTGCAGGCCCTGTGTACATTGGCATGGGGCCTACAGGTGGGGAGAGCGCAGGGTGGATGCTGGGAGTAATTTTTTTTTTTTTTTTATCCAATAGAAAAAGAAAAATACCTTCCAAAAAAAAATAAATTGGACCTGCCCGTGCCTGCCCAGAGAAAGCCTTCCTACCAGCCAGCCTCTAGCTGGTGAGTCAAAATTTAATTTTTTTTTTGTTGAATTCAAGGAATATATGATAAGCAGCTCCCGTGTATTTTGGATGCAGGGAGTAGTAGTCCTAGGTACTTCTGCTCCAGCAGCCACACCATCTCTCGCACCTGCAGACCCTATGTACCTTGGCATAGGGCCTGCAGGTCAGGGAAAGCACATGAGATGCTGAGTAGCAATACCAGGACCTACCGCCACCTGCAGACCCTATGTACCTTGGCATAGGGCCTGCAGGTCGGGAGAGCACATGGGGATGCTGGGAGTAGCATACCTAGGACTGCTACCCAGCATTCACCATGCGCTCAGCCCACTTGCAGGCCCTGTGTACCTTGGCATGGGGCCTGCAGGTGGGAGAGTGCATGGTGGATGCTGGGAGTAGCAGTCCTGGGTAATGCTACTTCCAGCATCCACCATGTGCTCTCCCCACCTGCAGGCCCTGTGTACCTTGGCATGGGGCCTTCAGGTTGGCTGAGTGCATGTTGGATGCTGGGAGTAGCAATCCTGGGTACTGCTACTCCCAGCATCCACCATGCACTTCCCCACCTGCAGGCCCTATGTACCTTGGCATGGGGCCTTCAGGTCGGCTGAGCGCATGGTGGATGCTGGGAGTAGCAGTCCTGGGTACTGCTACTCCTAGCATCCACCATGCACTCAGCCCACTTGCAGGCCCTGTGTACCTTGGCATGGGGCCTGCAGGTGGGAGAGCGCAGGGTGGATGCTGGGAGTAATTTTTTTTTTTTTATCCAATAGAAAAGAAAAATACCTTCCAAAAAAAAAAAATTTGGACCTGCCCGTGCCTGCCCAGAGAAAGCCTTCCTACCAGCCAGCCTCTAGCTGGTGAGTCAAAATTTAAATTTTTTTTGTTGAATTCAAGGAATATATGATAAGCAGCTCCCGTGTATTTTGGATGTTGGGAGTAGTAGTCCTGGGTACTTCTGCTCCCAGCATCCACCATGCGCCTCGCCACCTGCAGACCCTATGTACTTTGGCTTGGGGCCTGCTGTTGGGATGAGAGCATGTTGGATGCTGAGAGCAGCAGTACCAGGACTACTACTCCCAGCATTCACCATGCGCTATCCCCATCTGCAGGCCCTGTGTACTTTGGCTTGGGGCATGCTGGTGGGGTGAGCGATGGTGGATGATGGGAGTAGAATACAATTGCAATATTTTTTCTATGTAGCCCAAATAAGGAAAACAGGCTACCCGCCCGCGAAAAGCAGCCTGCTTTAAAAGAAAAGAAGCCTGCCCCTAGACAGCCAATCCGCTAGCCTGAGTCTGCCTGAAGCAAGCCACGTTTGCCAGCCCGGCAACAGATAATAGAATGTCCAGTAAGTATTTTTTTGCGGTTTTATTTATTAATAACTTAATGTTCAAATATAATGTTTTTATCTTTTTGTTTCCACAGGCACTTCTTCAAGTGAGGCCGGGACATCTCCTAGGCGATGTCCGCGACATGACACAGTATGTAAATATCTGAAGCCGAACTAATTGTAATTTTGTGGCATTAGTTAAATAATTTTTATATGTACTTTTCCAGCCATCTTCGGAGAAGACTGTTCCCGGCCAAGGAGCATCAGGAGAGGAGGAAGTCGGTGTTGGAGGCCAGCAAGCGGTAAATATATTGCATATTCTCCTTTTCTCTTACATACTTTTCTCCTAGAATTTATTTCAACATTGTATATTTGTGTATTGCAGTCAGCTCCTCCCGTTGCCACAATAAGAGGTCGTCAACCAGCAACCATTGGCCCATAAAAGAGTTCTTGAATACCATCGAATCGTTAGTGCATCCGTATGCCCCAACGTCCACAGCTACGAAACGATACTGTGTAACCGCAATTGCCATCAGTACTATAGAGAAATATTTTTGTAATTGTAGAACTCAGATCCACTTCTTTGAGGCTTTAGAATGAGGACATGCTTCCCATCAACCGATCCAATGCAGTGTGGAAATTGCCACACCTCTCAGAATTTTTCCTCAATTTCTAACCACTTTTGGCGATTAGGGTGTGGAATAAATTCTTCGTGCAGTTCTGTCCAAATAGCATTGCATGTGTCCCGCTCGATCATCGAGATAGTTGAGATGCCCAGACAGAACTGATAATGAAGTGAACTGTAGCTCTCTCCAGTGGCCAGAAACCTAGTGGAAGATAAAAATAATTTTATTTAAATAAATATTTCTTCATATTCTTAAAATGTAGATATAAAACCAGACATGTACGGTTGGCGAAAATGTAAAATTTTTGTGTCTTTATTTTTTTAAAATCCTAACTAAATTTATATAAAAAAAACAAAAACGACTGCTACGTATATACACTGGTACTTTAAGCAATTAAACAATTAATGCAAACCTTTAACTAGTTAAAAAGTAAAAACATTAAATCTATATTTGTTGTATGAGTCATGAATAGCCATAACAGTAGTGCAGGGGGCGCCCAGGTTGCCACAATACCCACAGATAGAGGTATTAAATAAAAAAAATAATAAAGAATAGAATTAACATGAAATACTCTCTCAGATCAGCCATGCTCAACCTGCGGCATTCCAGCCGTTTCATAACTGCAACTCCCATAATTCCCTCACAGCTTATAACAATCGTCCTACCGCAGGGCATAGTGGGGTTTTTACTTTAACAACAGATGGAGGGCCGCACATTGAGCAACCTCTACCAAAGCATTCTTGCACCAAAAACACACAAGTATCAGTAGAGGATAAACACAATACCTATTTCAAATTTACATGTGTCCCAAATGTCAAGTTTTAGCAAAAGAAAAAAGGAAAAAAGGCAATCTAAAAAATTAATACATTGAATTTACCTTATGGTCACCATTAACCGTTCTGCTGGCTATACACTGCGCCGGAAGGTTGTGTCCCGTCTTTTTATTCTTGGGGATAGCCGTTGTAAAAGGGTATCAAAGCTCTCAGCGGTCATCCTGAAATAAATGTAGAATTTTTCAGGATAGTTCTGCAATTCCATGTACAGAACTTCAAAAGTTCCCTCGATTACTCTAGAACAGTGATGGGCAACGTGCGGCTCTCCAGCTGTTGCAGAACTACAACTCCCAGCATGCAAAGCCTGTCTATAGCTATCAGCCTACTGCAGGGCATGGTGGGAGTTGTAGTTTAGCAACAGCTGGAGAGCCGCACGTTGCCCATCACTGCTCTAGAAGACTCACGGCGACATTTGGTTCTGAGGCGTCTTCTCCACCGTGAGACAAGGATCAAAGCTTGAAATCGAAGTGGATGTGGTCCGACATCATCTTCCAAATGTTCAGAAGCAGGATCTGGTAGTAAGTGACCTTTCTTTGCCTTTTATAGCCCATGTAAAATTTGTATAATTGATTGAAAATGTATGATGTTTTGTCTATTTTTATTTTTACATAACGGATCTGTATTTCTGGATGACAATGGAAAGGACAGATCCGCTGTTTCAAATGATTCGCATAACGGATCCGTCTCTAAAACGTATGCCTATGCAAACTTATGCATACTGAACGCCGGATCCGCATTCCGTGTCAACGACGGAAAGACGGATTGGTGTGTTTTTCAACATGTTTTAATGCGCTTCGACTGATCCGGATTCCGGCGACGGAAATGCATGCCAGATCTTAGAAACTCAAGTGTGAAAGCACCCTTATTTTTATTTTTTTCTCTTATGCGAAAAATCGTCAATATAATATTCAGATAATGCGAATATTCTAACACCAGAATATATAGCACTATAGAATATAGTGCAATATATTCGTTTTTAGAATATTCGTTATTTTTTCCCATCTAAAGTCATGATTTCTCGCTACTTAAGTTACTTTTGGGCCAATGACCACATTAGATAGAAAATGACGAAAAATATTCTATAGTGCTATATATTCGTGTTTCTGAATATTCTCATTACACAAATATTGTATTGCCGATCTTTCGCATAAGAGAAAATACAGGTCTTATATAATCAGGGACGTGCACACATAGGGCTAAAGGGGCTTGAGCCCCTGCCCCTTCTGCCCCTGTCCCTTTAATGCCCTTTTTTTGTCCCCAAGCCAGGCAAGCAGCGGCAGCCTTTCACAGACAGTTTGCACTTTTTTTTAAATGCACTGCCGTGCAGCACATCCACACAGTAGTCACTCACAGCAGCAAGTCACGTGGTGCGGCGTGCATCGCGCAGGCAGTCTTCTAGAGCAGAGAAGAGCTGCCTGCAGTGCGAGTGTCGGGACTGCTGCTGCTGCGTCATCAGACTTCAATCATCACCGCCGGCCTCCGGGCAATCTATCCAGTTGTCCAGGCCGGTGTGCAGAGCAACCTGCACTTCACCGCACCGCCTGTCAGTTTTATTCCGTTATCCTGGCTGTGGCTGTTATAAAGTAAAGTGAGTGAGTGAGTGCCTGGGTCTGTCAGCTATATTAATCACTGCCATCATGCAGGTGGTAGTAGTGGCAGGAAAAACGTACCATGGGGGGAATGTTCTCCTGCCAGACCAGGCCCATGGCGGTGGAAAATGTGCCCCTGCTTGATGCATCAAGCAGGGGCACATTTTCTACCTCCATGGGCCTGGGCTGGCAGCAGAACATCTCCCCCCCATGGTACGTTTTTCCCGCCACTCCCTGGCCCTCCATGGTGGCAGTCATTACTAGCTGTGGCAGACAGACGCTGAAGTGGCACTGACTCAGTAATATATTAAGATAGGCTAGCCTAATGTATTACTGACTCAGTGTGCACCACTTCTGCATCTGTCTGCCCCAGCTAGTAATGACTGCCATCATGGAGAGGGTAGTGGCGGGAAAAACGTACCATGGGGGGGAGAAAATGTTCCCAGCACCTCTGCTTGATGCCTATCCTATGAATTTTAGAGTAAAGTAAAGTTAGTGAGTGCCACTACCGCCTGCGTCTGTCAGTCACAGCTAACAGTTAGTAATGACTGCCATCATGGAGGTGGTAGATGCATCAAGCAGGGGCACATTTTCTACCTCCATGGGCCTGGGCTGGCAGCAGAACATCTCCCCCCCCCCCCCATGGTACGTTTTTCCTGCCACTCCCTGGCTCTCCATGATGGCCTCCATGATCATTACTAGCTGTGGCAGACAGACACTGAAGTGGCACTCACTGACTCAGTAATATATTAAGATGTATTACCTAATGTATTACTGATGTATTACTGAGTCAGTGTGCACCACTTCTGCATCTGTCTGCCCCAGCTAGTAATGACTGCCATCATGTGGCAGATGTGCTGCTGCCAGGCCCAGGCCCATGGAGGTGGAGAATCTGACATTATTGTGCCCTGCGGGGGGGGGGGGGGGGGTCGGGCGTTCAAAGATGTGCTGCTGCCCTGCCAGGCCTATGGAGGGGGAGAAATGTAATATGAAGGGGGTGATGTAAAAAGGAGGTGGAGTAATGTGACATTAAGGCCGCCATTTTTTACTGGCACATTATTGGTGGGCACTATAGGGGCATCTACTGAGGCCACAAAAAAGGGGTATGTTATATGGAGGGCTCTGTACAGTGGCATTTTATACTGGGACACTGTCATGATGTCACAATGCCTGCTGAGATCCCTCTGTCCCTTCTCCAAATTCTTATCATGTAATCTTTCTCAATAAGATCAAACACATCAGCTGCTCCATCGACCCCGCAGGAAAAGTGGTGTCCGTCCGAGATCCCCAACGGCCAAGCCAAGTAATTGTAAGTTTTCATCTGAAATATGTCTGTTATACACATAGCGTACACTGAGCCGCACAATATACAGTATACTGCCACACAGTGTAATCTGTTCACATTCTTTCCTGTCCACTGCCACAAAAGTTAGATCAGCAGATCCTGATAATATTGTTACTTTGCTCGGATCTTGATATTTGCATACTTGGCTCAATTGTATTGGACTGAACATTGTGATTTCATATCTGTATGTACCTTTGCTTCTTGCATATACAAAACAAATAAAAAGAGAATTGACAAAAAAATAAAGGAATATACATTACTGTATCTACAAATTAATGGAGAACAAGGAAAGACTTTTAGAAAACTAAGCTTCGTGGTACAAACATTTTTTCAAATTATGTCAAGTGCCCTTTTTTTTTTAAGCCCCTGCCCTTCAAAATGTCTGTGCACGTCCCTGTCTATAATGATATATAAGTTAAATATTTTCGTTACCTATACATGACTATGTACATATAGTACACCTTCTCTCTGCAGATTTAGTGTAGATATCCCCGCATCTATGTACCAGCAGCAGGGTGGCGGAGAAGGGTTAGCATTGTAGCTCCATGCAAAATCTGGTGTTCACAAACCTAAATTGCACCCTGAATTTTTGCACTCTATTTACGTGCTTCGGGTTTGTTAATGAAATTGGATATCGCTATGCGCTCACGCGAGTCTGAAGGGAGCATTAGTGATGGTATATCTGTATATGCGGTAAAATCTTTTTTGAAATATTTAGGTGGAAAAAACCTTGTATTAGGCGTTAAGCGCTGCACTTATATGCAGGGAAATCTTTTGTGAATTATTTCGGTGGACTTCCAGTTATATATGTAAGTGGTGCCAGCACCACCTAGGAGCGAATAAAGGTAAATTACACTGCCAGCCTGTTAAAGGGAATTACACCATTATACCACAATACATTTAATATGACATTTAGCAAGAGTTTAAAGTGCCCACATATAGCACATAGTAGGACACTGCATCAAGATGAATCAGGCGTGGATCAGCCAGGATTTCCACACACCAATGCCTGATGCATCAGACTAGATCATCCATGGTGCTACACCAACATTTTGACAGCAGAGACCGGTTTCTTATGGCTACCACCACAGCTACTTTTCTGATGCTGTTACCCACCTGATGTCATATATCTGATGCCAAGTGCTCCTTCTTTCAACCACCATCTTCAGCGGGAACTGGTATTGCCACCCACCTCCACAGTATGTCACCTTGCCACTCTGTGGACTCCTGATGTTGCCGCCACCTCAAGACTGTCATTATGCCACTCTGTGGCCTCTGCTTGATGCTGCCACCTCCAGACTCTGTCATGGTGCTGCTCTGTGGTTTCCTTATGCTGCTGCCAACTACATACTTTGCAATTGTGTCACTCTGTGGTCTCCTCATGCTGCTGCCACCTCCATACTCTGTCATTGTGCCGCTGTGTGGTCTCCTCATGCTGCTGCCATCTCCAGATTGTGTCATTTTGCCACTCTGTGGCATCCTCCTGATGCTGCTGCTGCCATCCTCTCCAGACTCTATCATTGTGCCGCTCTGTGGTCTCCTCATGCTGCTGCCACCTCCAGACTCTTTCATTGTGCCGCTCTGTGGTCTCCTCATGCTGATGCCACCTCAAGACTCTGTCATTGTGCCGCTCTGTGGTCTCCTCCTGCTGCTGCCACCTCTAGACTCTGTCATTGTGCCGCTTTGTGGTCTCCTCATGCTGACGCCACCTGCAAATTCGGTCATTGTGCGCACTGCGTGGCCTCCTCATACTGCTGCCAACTCCAGATTCTGTCATTGTGCCACTCTGTGGTCTCCTCATGCTTCTTCCACCTCACCACTATGTCATAGGGTCACTCTGTGGATTTCTCAAGCGGAAGTGGGTAGAAAACACAGAAGACATGCAAATGGCCAGGCAGCTACTGCCAAGGCCAATAAGATAATGGGTTGCATCGAAAGGGGCATAGATGCCCGTGATGAGAACATAGTCCCAGCACTTTACAAATCACTAGTCAGACCACACATGGAGTACTGTGTACAGTTCTGGGCTCCTGTGAACAAGGCAGACATAGCAGAGCTGGAGAGGGTTCAGAGGAGGGCAACTAAAGTAATAACTGAAATGGGGCAACTATAGTACCCTGAAAGGTTATCAAAATTAGGTTATTCACTTTAGAAAAAAGACGACTGAGTGGAGATCTAATAACTATGTATAAATATATCAGGGGTCAGTACAGAGATCTCTCCCATCATCTATTTATCCCCAGGACTGTGACTGTGACAAGGGGACATCCTCTGCGTCTGGAGGAAAGAAGGTTTGTACACAAACATAGAAAATAATTCTTCACTGTAAGAGCAGTGAGACTATGGAACTCTCTGCCTGAGGAGGTGGTGATGGTGAGTACAATAAAGGAATCTAAGAGGGGACTGGATGTATTTCTGGAGTGTAATAATATTACAGGCTACAGCTACTAGAGATGGGTCGTTGATCCAGGGAATTGGCAAACAACCTAAAAGCATTTTGGATCCCCAATAAAAGCAGCAAGGTGTAAAAGAATCAATCCAATTGCACCCTGTTCTCCTTTTATAGCATAGATAATGGCTCCCCATCCTTTCCCTACACCTTGACTAATCTTTCCCTGAGCTTGTAAATCATTTCAGCACAATCTAGTTTTTCCTAGCACTGTCCCTAGCGCCTGCTGACGTCTCTCCTGCACTAAGCACACTGAAAAATGGCAGAATCCAAAATGGCTGAGGCTATTTATAGTGACATCACAGGCTGCTGATTGGCTGCATGCATGGAACTATGATCCTGCCTTCCCAGAGTTCCTTGCTCCATGTCCTAACACATGCAGCAGCCATTTTAGGAAAAATGTGATTCGTTGCCACAAAACGTGAGGAAATTCGGATTAGGTGCAAATAAAATTTTTCCTAAAATTCGGATCAAATTCCACTTCATCAACTTCGATTGGATCATCTCTACTGACGTTCAACATAGATTTAATTTTCCCGTTTCTCGTCATTTTTCCTACTTCTGTTACTGACTGCATATAGGTAATTCAGTAAGTAATTGTTGTATTTGGCATTCTGTCCCTGGTAGTTACAGTCACCATAAAAGTATGAGAGTAAAAAAGACATCCAGTAAGTATGTGTTTGACATTCCCAAGCAGTTCTCTTGATATTTCAACATGTTTTATGCAAATAGGATATTATGTGCCCTTTCAAAGAAAATGATGTGCAGTAGCCAAGTTACACTATAAATATGTACCTAAGGATAAACTGAGTTGTTTAGTGCAGAGGGCACACAAAGTCAAGGTTGTTGCCTGCTTTTTAGTGAATTACACAGATATGATCCAGTAGTACTACAATACCTGCTATATTTGAACAGTAAATGACAGTGCAGATTTATCTCACTAGAACCAGCACAGTCCTGCCTGTAACATCTAATACATTAGCTGGGCTGTTTCCCCCCATAACTGCGGCTCCTCATTTATACTTTGGGGAACACATTGTGAAAACCTGTAAATAACCCAAATAATAAAGAAAGTAATATGACTATAGTTGTAGAAGTAAGTATAACTTCTATTTAGATTGGAAATTCTGTTTAAAGCGGATTTCCAGTACCTGAATATTCATAGCTTATCCTTAGGATGGGCTATCAATTTTTGATCGGAGAGTGTCTGACTGCTGACACTTCCCTCAATTATCTAAATGTGGGGCTGTATTAGGAGTTCATGCACCCCTAGGCACCTCTCCCCTATTGATGTGGGTCTGTGCGTACTGTAACACACCAGGATTGAACTCTCCTGCAGACAGACAGTGCCCCTGTTCCCCATAACACACTCAGTCAGCAGGACATGCTGCTAATGTCCCATTTACACTGTTCGATGAAGCACATGATTGTCTAGAAGGAAGTGTTCCTTCCCAACAATCACCTGCCTGTCAGTGAAGTTAATGGCTGCAATTTCATAGAGCGATCTCCCCCACATTATAGGGAGGAGTGATCACTGATGCCATTTGCTCATCCCGATACAGAGTACTGTTTAGGATGCACAATCTGCTGCCCACAAACAATATTTTAGGTGATTGCACCAATGATCAATTATCCATTCGGTTGATTATTGCTAACAAGCATTCATACATATGGCCCTGGTAGCACACCTACACATTGGCATCAGTTTGAATTTAAAGGGGTTTTCCAAGATTATTTAACTGATTAGTGGCGGTCCAACACCCAGAACCCTGCCAATCAGCTGTTTTAAAAAGGTATAGGTGCTCACATTAGCTCATTTATCAGTCACATGGCCTGGGCGCAGCTCAGCCCCATTGAACTGCGATACCAAGCACAGCCGCTAGACAATATATGGTGTTGTGCTTGGTGAGCAAAGAGAAGGGCGAGGAGCTGCTGCAAACAGCTGATTGGTGGGGATTCTGGGTTTCAGACCCCCACCACTCGGCGATGATGTATTCAGAGGATACTAGAATAATTGAAACTGATATTTGTGGACTCTATACTGACAGGGAATGTTCCACAGGATTGGCGCATAGCAGATGTGGTGCCAATATTCAAAAAGGGTCCAAAAACAGAGCCCGGAAACTATAGGATGGTAAGTTTAACATCTGTTGTGGGGAAACTGTTTGAAGGTTTTCTGAGAGATGCTATCTTAGAGGATCTCAACGGAAATAAGCAAATAACGCCATATCAGCTTGGCTTCATGAGGGATCAGGCATGCCAAACGAATTTAATCAGTTTCTATGAGGAGGTAAGTTCTAGACTTGACAGCGGCGAATCAATGGATGTCGTATATCTGGAATTCTCCAAAGCATTTGACACTTTACCACATAAAAGGTTAGTATATAAAATGAGGATGCTCAGACTGGGAGAAAATGTCTGTAAATGGGTAAGTAACTGGCTGAGTGACAGAAAAGAGAGGGTGGTTATTAATGGTACAAACTCAGATTGGGTCACTGTCACTAGTGGGGTACCTCAGGGGTCAGTTTTGGGCCCTATTCTTTTTAATATATTTATTAATGATCTTGTAGAAGGCTTGCATAGTAAAATATTAATTTTTGCAGATGACACTAAACTGTGTAAAGTAATTGACACTGAAGAGGACAATATACTGCTACAGAGGGATCTGGATAGATTGGAGGCTTGGACAGATAAGTGGCAGATGAGGTTTAACACTGACAAATGTAAAGTTATGCACATGGGAAGGAATAATGCAAGTCACCCGTACATCCTAAATGGCAAAACACTCAGTAACAATGACATGGAAAAGGATCTAGGAATTTTAATAAATAGCAAACTAAGCTGCAAAAACCAGTATCAGGCAGCTGCCGCCAAGGCCAATAAGGTAATGGGTTGCATCAAAGGGGCATAGACGCCCGTGGTGAGAACATTGTCCTACCACTTTACAAATCACTGGTCAGACCACACATGGAGTACTTTGTACAGTTCTGGGCTCCTGTGAACAAGGCAGACATAGCAGAGCTAAAGAGGGTTCAGAGGAGGGCAACTGAAGTAATAACTGGAATGGGGCAACTACAGTACCCTGAAAGATTATCAAAATTAGGGTTATTTACTTTAGAAAAAAGATAACTGAGGGGAGATCTAATAACTATGTATAAATATATCAGGGTTCAGTACAGAGATCTCTCCCATCATCTATTTATCCCCAGGACTGTGACTGTGACGAGGGGACATCCTATGCGTCTGGAGGAAAGAAGGTTTGCACACAAACATAGAAGAGGATTCTTCACTGTAAGAGCAGTGAGACTATGGAACTCTCTGCCTGAGGAGGTGGTGATGGTGAGTACAATAAAGGAATTCAAGAGGTGCCTGGATGTATTTCTGGAGTATAATAATATTATAGGCTATAGTTACTAGAGATGGGTCGTTGATCCAGGGAGTTATTCTGATGGGGGAAAATTGGCTTCTACCTCACAGGTTTTTTTTTTTCCTTCCTCTGGATCAACTAGCAGGATGACAGGCCGAACTGGATGGACAGATGTCTTTTTTCGGCCTTATTTACTATGTTACTATGTTACTATGTAATTGCCGTGGCAGTCAGGTCCAGTTTCTTTGGGTGCCTCTGTTTTGGGTTCCCAACCCTTATTACAATTCAATAAAATCTTCAGCACTCTTTTGATATGGTGAATTCAGTGCAGTTTCTTTTTATTTGTTTTTCTTGCAGGCAATTCAAATAATGCATGTGACGTTTTGGTCAGAATTGACCTTTATAAAACATTTTAATAAATAAAAGAACCAATTGAGCATAAGTTTATAGATGGATTACGATTAAGAGTAAATAGTTTTACATCAGCAATACAGTTGGGCGAACACCTTGATGTTCGGGTTCGTGGAACTCGACCCGAACTTGACCCCGAATCCGAACCCTATTGAAGTCAATGGGGACCCGAACTTTTAGACACTAAAAGGCTGTAAAATAGCCCTGGAAATGGCTAGAGGGCTGCAAAAGGCATCACAAGTGTAGGTAAATACCCTGCAAACAAATGTGGATAGGGAAATGACTTAAAATAAAAGAAATAAAAATTAACCAATATCAATTGGCAACTTGGAGGAGGAGGTGGAGTATCAGGTTGGGGTGACGTCAGGTGGGAATGCTATGGAAGTTCAAGTTCTCATCACAGCCAAAAGGATTCATGTCTGCCTGCAGTGCCACAGGCCTCATTCACAGACTCAGAGCCATGGCAACCATACATGGGAGTTAAAGTTGTCATCACAGCCAAGAAAGAGTCATGTCTGCCTGTAGGGCCACAGGCCTCGTTCAAACATTCTGGCGCACGGGACCCACAAAGAGGAGAGTTAAAATCACGCCAAGACAGTATTTATTTCACCCAGCAATGCCACAGGCCTCATTCTCAGATTCAGACCCATGGCACCCACAAAGAGGAGAGTTACAATCATGCCAAATCAGTATTGACTTCACCTAGCAGTGCCACAGGCCTCATTTACTAATTCAGGAGGACCATGGCACCCGCAAAGAGGAGAGTGGTCCCGTAACAGCAACACAGGCCTTAGGTCAACCTGCAATGGAACAGGCCATTATCATTTATGTAGGCCCCTGACACCCAGACAGAGGAGAGGTCATTTGACAGTATAAAGAGTTTTATATCTCCCACAAATGCAGCAAGCGATGAAACAAAATATAGGCCCCTGACAACCAGACAATGTAGAGGTCATTTGACAGTATAAATAGGATAATGTCACCCACTAAAGCAACAAATGATTAAACGACATATAGGCCCCTGACACCCACACAATGGGGTGGTCCTTTGACAGTAAAACAACTTTAATATCTGCCTCCAAGACAACAAATGATTAAATGACATGTAGGCCCCTGACACCCCAAAAGAGTAGAGGTCATTCGACATCAAAAAGAGGATAATGTCACCCACCAAAGCAACAGGTGATTATCAGAAATGTTGGCCGCTGGCACCCAGACAGAGGAGAAAGATCCCATAGCAGCAAAACAGGCATCATGTTACGCACCAATGGAGAGGGCCCCTTTCAGTTATTTAGGCCCCAGCACCCAGACAAAGGAGAGAGGTCCCATAGCAGAAAATCAGGCTTCATGTCACGCACCAAAGGAGAAGACGATTAGCTGAAATGTAGGCCCTGGCACCCAGACAGAGGAGAGGTTCATTCAACTTGGTGTTGCCCCCAAAATAATGGTACAATTAAAAAAAAAGATTCAATAAAGAAGTGCCCTGGAGTACAAGAATTTATGGTTGAGGGCGAGGCAGTTATAAATGTCTATTCTGCACAAGGGATGGACAGGTCCTGTGGGATCCATGCCTGGTTCATTTTGTTAACGTCAGCTTGTCCACGTTGGCTGTGGACAGGCGGCTGCGTTTGTCTGTAATGACGCCCCTGCCGTGCTAAATACACGTTCAGACAATACAATGGCCACATGGCAGGCCAGCACCTCCAAGGCATAAAAGGCTAGCTCTGGCCATGTGGACAATTTGGAGACCCAGAAGTTGAATGGGGCCGAACCATCAGTCAGTACATGGAGGCATGTGCACACGTTCTGTTCCACCATGTTGTTGAAATGCTGCCTCCTGCTAACACGTTCCCTATCAGCTGGTGGTGCAGTTAGTTGTGGCGCTGTGACAAAACTTTTCCACATCTCGGCCATGCTAACCCTGCCTTCAGAGGAGCTGGCCATGACACAGCTGCGTTGGTGACCTCTCGCTCCTCCTCTGCCTTCGCCTTAGGCTTCCACTTGTTCCCCTGTGACATTTGGGAATGCTCTCAGTAGCGTGTCTACCAACGTGCGCTTGTACTCGCGCATTTTCCTATCACGCTCTAGTGCGGGTAAAAGGTGGGCACGTTGTCTTTGTACCGGGGATCAAGCAGGGTGGCCACCCAGTAGTCAGCAGTAGCACACGTTAAAATATGGGCAACTCTGCAGTCGTTGCGCAGGCACTGCAGCATGTAGTCACTCATGTGTGCCAGGCTGCCCAGAGGTAAGGACAAGCTGTCCTCTGGGGGAGTCGTATCGCTATTGTTCTCCGTTTCCCCCCAGCCATGCACCAGTGATGGGCCCGAGCTGCGTTGGATGCCACCCCGCTGTGAACATGCTTCATCCTCATCCTCATCCACCTCCTCCTTCCTCATCCTCCTCGTCCTCCAGTAGTGGGCCCTGACCGGCCAAATTTGTACCTGGCCTCTGCTGTTGCAAAAGACCTCCCTCAGAGCCACTTCTAAAAGAATGGCCTAAAAGTGTTAGAAATGACCCCTCTTCCTCCTCCTCCTCCTCCTGGGCCACATCCTCTTCCATCATCGCCCTAAGTGTTTTCTCAAGAGACATAGAAGTGATATTGTAACGCTGATAACAGCGTCATCGCCACTGGCCATGTTGGTGGAGTACTCGCAACAGGGCACACAGGTCTCACATGGAGGCCAGTCATTGGTGGTGAAGTGGTGCTGTTCCGCAGTGCGACTCACCAGTGTGTGCTGCAGCTGAAACTCCACTATGGCCTGCTGCTGCTCGCACAGTCTCTCCAGCATGTGCAAGGTGAAATTCCACCTGGTGGGCACGTCACTTATGAGGCGGTGAGCGGGAAGGCCGAGTTACGCTGTAGCGCAGACAGGCGAGCAGCGGCAGGATGAGAACGCTGGAAGCACGCACAGATCGCCCATTATCTCACACCACTAGACTGGGCTTGAGGCTTACCGGCAGCAACCACTCATCGGTCTGTTGTTCTATACCCCACCACAACTCCTGCGCGGTGAGTAGTTGGCCTGCTGACGTTTACCCCAGGCTTTTCTGAAGTTCGTGGTGATGGTCTGTGGCTGACCGTATGAGCAGGTGGAAGAAGAGGAGGAGGAAGCCGAGTAGGAGGAGGAGGCAAAGAATGATGCCCAGCGATCCTTGGCGACGGAAGGACGTGCGCCAAACAACTCTCCGCCTAGGGCCCAGCCGCCACTTCATTTACCCAGTGTGCAGTTAGGGAGATATAGCGTCCCTGGCCATGCTTACCGGTCCACGTATCTGTGGTTAGATGGCGTTGCGCACTGCACACTTGATTTTATCCGATACTTGGTTGTGCAGGGAAGGCACGGTTCTCTTGGAGAAGTAGTGGTGGCTGGGAACGACGTACTGTGGGACAGCCACCGCCATCAGCTGTAGAAATGCTGGCATTCAGGCCCCGGGCTCGCGGGTGGCTAGGTGGGAATTTACACTTTCTCTCCAAGGTTTGTGAGATGGAGAGCTGAATGCTGCCGTGTGACATGGTGGAGATGCTTAGTGACGGAGGTGGTGGAGGTGATGGTGTTGGGGGCATATCCTTTGTTTGCTGGGCGGCAGGTGCCAACGTTCCTCCAGAGGCGAAGGAAGAGGCCGAGGCAGCAGCAGAAGAGGGAGCAAGAGGGGCCTGAGCCCTTTCTTGGTTTTGAAGGTGCTTACTCCACTGCAGCCCGTGTCTCGCATGTAGATGCCTGGTCATGCAGGTTGTGCTAAGGTTCAGAATATTAATGCCTCGCTTCAGGCTCTGATGGCACAGCGTGCAAAATACTCGGGTCTTGTTTTCAGCACATTGTGTGAAGAAGTGCCATGCCAGGGAACTCCTTAAAGCTGCCTTTGGTGTGCTTGGTCCCTGGTGGTGGTGGCCAGTAGCAGGCAAACTCTCTTGGTGATGGCTGTTCTTCTTTTGTACCCTGCTCCCTCTTTTCTACGCTGTTGGCTCGGTCCCACCACTGCCTCTTCCTCTGAACTCTGAAAGTCATTGGCAGTCCATGTGGGGTCTAGGACCTCATCGTCCCCTGCATTGTCTTCCACACAGTCTTCCTCCCTGACCTCCTGTTCGGTCTGCACACTGCAGAAAGATGCAGCAGTTGGCACCTGCATTTCGTCATCATCAGAGACGTGCTGACTCTGCTGAGGTGGTATTCCCATGTCCTCATCAGGAAACACAAGTGGTTGTGCGTCACTGCATTCTATGTCTTCCACCGCTGGGGTAGGACTAGGTGGATGCCCTTGGGAAACCCTGCCATCAGATTCAAACAGCATAAGAGACTGCTTCATAACTTGAGGCTCAGACAGTTTCCCTGATATGCATGGGGGTGATAGGACAGACTGATGGGCTTGGTTTTCAGGCACCACCTGTGCGTTTTCTGCAGAAGACTGGGTGGGAAATAATGTGAACCTGCTGGATCCACTGTCGGCCACCCAATCGACTAGTGCCTGTACTTGCTCAGGCCTTACCATCCTTATAACGGCATTAGCCCCGACCAAATATCGCTGTAGATTCTGGCGGCTACTGGGACCTGAGTTAGTTGGTTGACTAGGACGTGTAGCTGTGGCAGAACAGCCCCGTCCTCTCCCAGCACCAGAGGGTCCACTAACACCACCACGACCATGTCCACGTCCCTTATTAGATGTTTTCCTCATTGTGACCATTCACCACAATAAGGAAAAACTTATTTGGCCCAATGTATACAGCTCAAATTAAGGCCTTTATTTACAGGCACCTAACACTATCTTGCTATCTATTTATGTACCGTATTACACTAATACAGGCACAGCAGAAACCACAGATTTAGGGAATATCAATTTTAGGCCTAGAATTTAGAAAATTTTAGGCCTAGAAAATATCCTTTACGGACAAAATTACACTTGGAGATGCACAATAGCGAGTGCAAATATAGAGGATTACGCTTTCAGCCCTTGTATTTCGACACTTAGTGTAATATAACCTTTTAGGAACAGAAATACACTTGGAGATGCATAATAGTGTGTGCAAATATAGAGGATTACGCTTTCAGCCCTTGTATTTAGACACTTAGTGTAATATATCCTTTACGGACAGAAATACACTTGGAGATGCATAGTAGCATGTGCAAATATAGAGGATTTATTTTTCAGGTCTTGTATTTAGATGCTGAATGTAATATACCCTATTGCAGACCGAATAACGCTTGGAGAGGAACAGCAGAAAGCACAGATGTTTAGGATTTCTATTTCAGGGATTTTATTTAACCACAGAAAAAATTTATCCTTTGACAGAAAGTATTACACTTGGACAGCCACAGCTGGAACCCCAAATTTAGGGGATTAGTATTTTGGCAATTAAATTTCACCCCAGAAATAAAATCTATCCTTTTACGGACATTATTACACTTGGCCAGCAACAGCTAAAAGCACTGATTTAGGGGATTGTTATTTTGGCATTTGAATTTTAGCCCAGAAAAAATCTATCCTTTGACAGACAGTATTACACTTGGACAGCCACAGCGGAACCCCAGATTTAGGGGATTGGTATTTTGGCAATTGAATTTCACCCCAGAAAAAAAATCTATCCTTTGACGTACAGTATTAAACTTAGCCAGCCACAGCTGGAACACCGGATTTAGGGGATTGTTATTTTGGCAATTGAATTTCACCCCAGAAAAAAATCTATCCTTTAAAGTACAGTATTAGACTTAGCCAGCCACAGCTGAAACCCATATTTAGGGTATTGGTATTTTGGCAATTGAATTTCACCCCTCAATAAAATATAGCAATTTCTATACTGTGTTTCAAGGTGTGACAGTAAGCACAACCTCTGATTTAGTATATTGCAAAAAAAAAGCATACTATTGAACCCAAAAATGTATGTTGAACTTGGTAGTAGTTCAAAACATGTGCTGGTGCACCAAAAGATCACAAAATGGCCGCCGATCACCCCAGAAAAAGTGACAGAAAAACGCTCTGGGCAGCCTAAAAACCAGTGAGCAATGAACTATCAGAAGTTGAATGATTCACAGGTGTAAATCGATCACTTCATTAAGTGGTTTTGCTAAGTCTTCCCTGCCTAATCTCGCCCTCACAGCAGCTGCATCCTATTCCTACACTAATCAGAGCAGAGTGACAGGCGGTGCTACGTGACTTTAGCTTAAATAGAGGCTGGGTCACATGCTGCACTTGGCCATCAATAGGCATGGTTGTGATGGCTTCTTAGGGCAAGAAGTAAAACACTAGCCAATTGGCTGCTGTGCAGCCCTTCAGAAAAGCGGGAAGAAATCGCAGAACAACTGACCTGAACCCAAACTTTTTGAAAATGTTCGGGTCCGGGTCCGTATCCCGAACCCCCAAAATTAGGTTCAAACCTGAAGTATACAGTTCGGGTTAGCTCAACTCTAATCAGCAAAAGTCTAACCCTGTACACAATAATAAGATGTTCAGATAATCTGCCTCCCACTAATCAATACATGAATATCTCAAGACGACCTGACATTGTTACAATAAAACATAACTTTTACTTAGGGTACATGTCATAGTTTTATTCCGGCTTCCTCTCGGAATGTTTGCCGTGCTATTGCTGGAACTCTGCCCCTCCCCTCCATTATAGTCAATGTGGCCGGAGCGGACCTCCGACCCCACCCGTGCACTAGTGGCAGCACGGATCTTGCAGGCTGTTCTCGCACTGGAACAGCCTGCTAGAGCTCCTTGCCGCTAGTGTGAAACTAGCCTCATTAAGAATAAAAATGCAGAAAAATACAAAAAAGTGCTGAAATAATGAGGTGGAAAAAAATATATATATACAGAATAATCTTGTATACACCTGGATAACAAAGACTCCTGGATAATAAATGGAAAAATCTTACCAGACCCAGTAATACAATTTGTCATTTATATCTGCCAGGTGCCCGTCCTTCAGTATGGTATCCACTAAATCAGGGCAGCGGGAGCTCATGATAAAGCTGGTCTTCTGGGGACAGTAACTAGCAGGCCCTAAAACGATGACCCTGCCTTAGTGAGGGTAGGGGCTAGTAGTCCTTGCCTAGCAAACACGGAGCACCTGTACCTACTTGGGGCCTAATTCCTAAAAATGTCCCTCACTAATGTCCCAAAGAGACATTTTTAGGGATTAGGCCCCAAAATAGTTATAGGTTCCTGATGGGGTTGCCCCTATCAGGGCGGGTGCTCAGTGTTTGCTATGCAGGGACTACTAGCCCCTACCCTCATTAAGGCAGGGTCATCGCTTTAGGGCCTGCTAGTTTCTGTCCCCAGAAGATCAGCTTTATCACGAGCTCCCGCTCCCTGATTCTATGGATACCATACTGAAGGACGGCACCTGGCAGATTTTTCCATTTATTATCCAGGAGTCTTTGTTATCCAGGTGTATATGAGATTATTATGTATATTTTATATATATTTTTCTCACTTCATTATTTGAGCACTTTTTTTGTATTTTTCAGCTTTTTTTCTTAACAAGTCAAAGTTAAGTTTTATTGTAACAATGTCCAGGTCTTCTTGAGATATTTAGATAGTTTTACTTTCTCAAGGTATGCAATATTGAAATATCAGGTTTGGTTAGAATGCACCTCTGAGATGAGTGTGGATGGATCCAAACTCAGGTATGTACTGTATTGGTAGCACAGTGGTAGAAAATGATATCGGTTGTCAAAGCATGATTTAAAGATTCTGGCGACATAGGTATGGTTAAATGATTTTTAATAAAATACAGTAATAGGAAAAACATAATTGCTATATTATAAACTCATTGGTAATATTGATAATATGTTCCGTAATCCAGTGTCTGGCCCATAGATGGACTACACAGACAATAGTCATGATGTATTCCACAGTGGAACGCATTGGAACGTCACATGGATTTCATATGGATGAACATCACATGGATACTGAAACACTTTGAGTCACAGACCATCTATACTCACCTGAGAAGTACTGTACGTTCTAATTAAACCTGATACTTCAATGTTAAATACCTTGATTATGTTAAACTATCTACTCTTGTAAATCATTTATGAACTTATACTCAATTGATTCTTTTATTTATTATAGTGTATCATATCTACATCTAAAGAATAGAATACTAAAGTTTGAGATGCTAAATGGGTTCGAATATCTGTTCTTTTGAATATCTTTTGCATATATAATTGATGTATGTCATTATATTTGTCCTTTTGTACCAAATAATGAAAAACGCATCAAAAACACACAAAAATGCATGTGCGTTCTTTTTATTTATTTTTTATTTGTTTAACATATCTTACAGTGTTATTTCTTACTCATTATATATAAGGGCATAGAAATACATTATAAGTCCCATAATGATGTCAAATATGGGCTGGATCAGAATACAGGCTGGACTTTACCTAAGATGGCTCATGGAATCGGCTTCACATTTTGTATATTCCTCACTCACCCAAGATACCTTGCGTCCTTTAACCAATGTATAAAAGGACGTTCATTTTACCCCACTGCTCATCCACTGAAGAAGGGGTTACCCTGTACCCTGAAACGTGTCTGGAAAGAGAGCCGTGAGGGATGCAAAGTGTGAAGCCTGCTATATAAAAAGACTGATGTATTCTACTTTAAAATCAAGCGCTTGAAGAACTTCATACAGACAATTGAAATAGCTTGGGAGCTACCTCAGGGGCGGACATATCGCCGGTGCAGCCGGTGCACCTGCACAGGGCCCGGCGTATGAGGGGCACATTCATACTAGTGACCGCATCCCAAGCGCTCACTAGTATGATGGCCAGGGCCCCTGCGCTAATATAAGGATTCCTGCCCCCCACATCCATTACCCCAGTAAGCGCGCGCCACGGCGCTCCGACTCAGCTTACTCTCCAGAAGGCAGCGCAGCTGCTCCTCTCTCCTCCAGGCAGACTGCGCAAAGCTGTGACCTGACGCGCTGTACGCAGTCAGGTCACGTGACTGTGCAGCGCGGGCTGTTGGAGAACAGAGAGCAGGGCGGCAGCAGTGGCGCAAACACCCCAGCGGATAGATTAGAGAGTGGAGTAGGAGGAAAGAAAAGAGGTAATTATTTTTATTTATTTTTTTCAGTCTGATCTGAGGTCTGGACTATATTTTGGCACCTGGGGGCCAGGGGGGCAAGACATATGGGGGGATGATGCATAAGAGCTATATGGGCATGGGGGGTGCAGCAGAGCAGAGCATAAGACCTATATGGGCATGGGGGGTGCAGCAGAGCATAAGACCTATATGGGCATGGGGGTGCAGCAGAGCATAAGACCTATATGGGGGTGCAGCAGAGCATAAGAGCTATATGGGCATGGGGGTGCAGCAGAGCATAAGAGCTATATGGGCATGGGGGGTGCAGCAGAGCATAAGAGCTATATGGGCATGGGGGGATGCATAAGAGCTATATGGGCATGGGGGCATGCATAAGAGCTATATGGGCATGGGGGGATGTATAAGAGCTATATGGGTATGGGGGGATGCATAAGAGCTATATGGGCATGGGGGATGTATAAGAGCTATATGGGCATGGGGGATGCATAAGAGCTATATGTTTATATCTGTATGTGTGCTTTGATATGGGGGCATACACATTCTTTGCACAGGGGCCCTCTGCTGTCTGTGTCCACCACTGAGCTACCTGACCTATCACCATTCATTCTCAGGAGCATCTGACCGCATTCATAGATCACGTGAGATGCCACCTGTGACATCATCAAAGGTCCTTGCACCGAGGAGAGCGTTGAGCCGGATTGCTCCACTCAGTATGTCGCTTATGCTAGAGAAGCGTACCACTAAAGGGTGATAATGTACACTACAACCTTTATCACTAAACCTTAATTATATTGTGAACTTACCGTGCACCTACTGGAACAGTTACTGGTGGTACAACTGTCATATTAGGCGTGATCCACATATACTGGTGTTACAACTGTCATAATAGGTTGGATCTACACTTTGCCTAAATTGCGGCAGTTTATTTGGGATACATCTTTATGCTGAAGCTCTAGGATACATGGACATGTTTGAGTTTCAGATGCCCTAAACATTGCAAGATAGCATTTTTATGGCGCTATTAATTGCTTATGGCATTGGATGGTTGATGTGTCACTATTGAGGTTATCTGTGAAGCGCAAGCGCAAACCTTATCTTTTGCTTTTATCTCTTTTCGGTTTTTATGGTAGGTGTAACATGTTCTATGTAGAGATTCTGGGCTGGCCACCCATGGTCTATTTGAAGATTAGATGGTGACATTTTTATATCATCTTTTATGTTTATTACGTTTTAATTTTCAGATATTAAACTATAATTAGAGGTGGGACAGCGAATCCAATGAATCGACGAATCCTACGAATCTTGCTGGATTAGTGGGATTTGTGGACTTGAATCCCCACCTCTCTATGACCTCTACGAATCCAGTATAGATTAGAGAACATTCTGAATAGAGCGCGGGTGGCGACAGGGCCGCACATACTCACGGACATCAGGCAGTGCAGGCGGCACCTCCTCCTCCCTCTAGGCAGTGCAGGGCAGGCGCAAGTGTGTGATGTCAGTTAGTGAGCGCCTGCACTGTTTCCGCCTGCACTGCCGCCTCCTAACTCCCTTTGTCTGACTCCCTTTGGTCTCATAGGAGTTCAAATAAGGAGGTAGTGATTTCATTTGGGTCTGTGGATGACACAGGGGATTTGTGGATGACACTGGGGTTTGTGGATGACACAGGGGATCTGTGGATGACACAGGGGCACTAATATGGAGGGGGATATGTAGATGATGGGGATCTGTGGATGATGGGGGATCTGTGGATGACACTGGGGGTCTGTGGGTGACACTGGGGGTCTGTGAATTACAATGGGGATCTGTGGATGACACTGGGGATCTGTGGATGGCAGTGGCACTAATATGGAGAGGGATCTGTGGATGATGGGTGATCTGTGGATGATGGGGTATCTGTGGATGACACTGGGGGTCTGTGGATGACACTGGGGGTCTGTGGATGACACTGGGGGTCTGTGGATGACACTGGGGATCTGCGGATGACACTGGAGATATGTGGATGACACTGGGGGTCTGTGAATGACACAAATATGGAGGGGGATCTGTGGATTGCACTTATGGGGGGATCTGTGGATTGCACTGTTATGGGGAAGGGCATCTGTGGATGACACATATAGCATAAGATGCTAATACGGTATGTGTCATCCATAGACCCCCCTCCCTGTGACAGTGCAATCCACAGATCCTCCCATAAGTGACATCCACAAATGGGGGCTTCTACCTGGCTACCCACAAATGGGGGCATCTATACCTACCAGGTTCCCTATAGTGGGGGGAACTATACCAGGCTACCTCTACCAAAATTACAGGTTGGAGTTGTTAACTGCAACATTCTCAATTGCAATTGACATCTTCTGTGCAAGTCCCGCTCAAGTGCCGCTTCTGCCTGCAGTGGAGACCCAACCCCACCTTTTTGGAGCCACCAAGCAGGACATTACCCTTGCCTGGAGCAACATAGCTGGTCCTTCTTGTTTGTTGTGCAGGTAGGTACTTTTAACAACACCGATACCTGGCTACCTAATACTGTGGGGGCATCTATACTTACCAGGCTCCCTATAGTGGGGGCAACTGTACCAGGCTACCTCTACCAAAATTACAGGTTGGAGTTGCTAACTGCAAGATTCTCAATTGCAATTGACATCTTCTGTGCAGGTCTTGCTCAAGTACCGCTCTTGCCTGCAGTGGAGACCCAACCCCACCTTTTTGGAGCCACCAAGCAGGACATTACCCTTGCCTGGAGAAACATAGCTGGTCTTCCTTGTTTGTTGTGCAGGTAGCTACTTTTAACAACACCGATACCTGGCTACCTAATACTGTGGGGACATCTATACCTACCAGGCTCCCTATAGTGGGGGCAACTATAGCAGGTTACCTCTTCAAAAATTCAAGTGATATAATTACTACTGCACTTTAATTGCAAATGCACATCTTCTTTGCAGGTCCTGTTCAATTACCAGGGTATTCTTATGTGTTTTGACTAGGAGGTTTATTGTTTTATTACTAAAGGAGGTTCTATACTGAGGGGCAGTATCTATCTAGTCTACTAAGGGGCATTATATTGAGGTGGCTGGCATCAGAAGAAATGAGCAGTGACAGGGAGCAATACAAAAATGTAGGTTTAATGTTGTTGTTTTTTCATGTCACTTTCAGGCAGAGTGTGCCAATAGCACCCCATATGATGGCATCATCTCAGCCAGCATCAAACATCTGGAACTATTTCAAAATATCACCAGATGAAAATTATGCTAATAGTTGTAACCTGTGCCCATAAAAAATATCCAGAGGAAAACACTCCCTTACCACCTCAGCTATGTTAACCAAATGACCATAAAGGGACACGCATTTACAATTTCACAAACTTTATTAGTTGATAAAAGACCAACGACATACACAATATCAATATAAAAATAATTATATATAGCAGCAATACAGGTAGTAGCCAAGACATGTGGCTCCCCTCCCACACCTAGAAAACACCGATAGTTCACCTATATAAGGTAAAGACCTTTTACAAAAGTACTGGCATAGATAAACACATCCCCAATATAACAATTGTATAATAGAACCACGTTATATGAAGGTCACTTGATCAAGATAGGATCGGATGACCGTGTAACACAGGTTTTCACATTAATATATATACATGTATCTTATATTTTGTATCCGTTTTTGGTGACCGTACCCCATTTTAGGTAACGGAGTACTTATTAGTATTATTATTGTTAAACTCCTTTTTGTCCTAATCCTTTTTCTGTTTTTTCATTTCTTGCTGTGTGTCCTACATGACTGTAGGCAGCATTCTTGCGAGTATTATCTGTCCCATATACTTGTGTACTGATAAAGTCTTGGGACTATATATTTTTTGAGGAAAGGATGCTGTCCTTGTATGTCACGAATGCGGCGTAATGCCGCACCACGTGACTTATCTCCAGATACGTACTCTAGTGTTGTTGTCTTTACGCATGATCCCGCGGCTTGATGGATGTCTGGTGGGCGTTGTTTTTTGACTCAAGTCTGCGTCATGATGCCGCGAGATCATGCGGCTGACTGGTTAGCTGCTATGCGCTGTCTCGCGAGTTTGTGATGTCAGAGGCGGCGCGACGGCGCGGAGATGTGACGCGCTCCCAGCGTGTTTTACGATGAGGAGGTCAGTTTAAAATTATCAACACACACATGTATTTTATATTATACCTGATGAACATGGATATATATAGAGGTTAGAGAGATCGATTCAAACACGCCCCTTGAGAAAGCGGAGCGAAACGTACGTCGGGGTGGGCTCTCCTCTCTGCAATTGAAAACCCGTGTTCTCCTCTCTAAGTGTCCCTCAGGTATACATTTATGGAATATATATGCCTCCTTGCTGCAGTGTTTGTGTGGTTTATCCACTATACCATTTTTAGTGGGGCTTGGTTCTATTATACAATTGTTATATTGGGGATGTGTTTATCTATGCCAGTACTTTTGTAAAAGGTCTTTACCTTATATAGGTGAACTATCGGTGTTTTCTAGGTGTGGGAGGAGCCACATGTCTTGGCTACTACCTGTATTGCTGCTATATATAATTATTTTTATATTGATATTGTGTATGTCGTTGGTCTTTTATCAACTAATAAAGTTTGTGAAATTGTAAATGCGTGTCCCTTTATGGTCATTTGGGCATCATATTATGTGTGTGTAGCGTTGGCATTACCTCAGCTATGTGCAAACATTTGAAAACAAAACATTTCTCCAAATTTCAGGAGATGAAAGGCACACGTTTACCATCGCCACTATTGCCTCCAGCTTCACCCTTAACCCCTCAGTCTGTCAGTGAGGATTTAACATCCGAAGAGCTAGATGAAGAATTAGCTTTTGTTCACAGTCCGGCATCAACGTCTCAGTCCAGCTCCTAGTCCAGGATCAGAAGAGTCATTGTTTACAGAAAGTCCGTTCAAACTACCCCCAGTGAAACTCAAAGCAGTAACACCACCACTTTCTCAGCAATGGACTATGCCAGCCTTTCTAGACAAAAAGCAACTTTTCAAACCAGGAGACAACAGTTACACAATTAGTCGCTGAAATGATCTGCCCGGACAACCAACCACTGTCCATGGTAGAGGATAAAGGCTTCAGAAAGTTGATAAACCACCTAGAGCCAAGATATGTCATTCCAAGCAGGAAACACATTGCAGAAAAGGTAATTCCAGAAATGTATGAAGAGATAAAGACAAAAGTTCAGGACCTTCTAGAGAAAACCAATTTTATTGGAGTAACAACAGACATGTGGACACCTACATCTTATGATGATTATCTCAGTTTGACAGTTTACTTCATAGATGACAACTTTGTGTATCATCACCTGTGCTTGGAATGTATTTCCTTTCCTGAGGTTGCACATACAGCATCTGCCATTGAATATTTCATTACCAGCACTATGACAGAATGGAATCTGTCACAAAAGTCGTCTGTGTCATGAGAGACAATGGTCCAAATGTGGTAGCAGCTTTACAGCGCAGTTCGTTTCACCACTTGCCTTGCCTGGCTCATACCTTGCAGTTAGTTCTGAAAGATGGTTTATTGAACAACAGTGAAATTAAGGAAATTATGGCATCCTGCCGGAGTATTGTAGGACATTACAAATAGTGTTGAGCGAAAATATTCGAATAGCGAATTTTTTAGCGAATATCGGCACTCGCTAATTTGCGAATATTTCGAATATAGCACTATAAATTCGCTATTTCGAATATTCGTTTTTTGTTTTTTAATTTTTATATTTTTTTCTTTCCCACTCCCCAAAAGTAGTTCTTACCTGTCCTAAGGATTCCTGGCTTCCTGGCTGCTCCGGTCAGTGCCCGTTGCCGCTTCTGTCAACTTCCGTGCTCATGGAGCGTCCCCGTCACCATGGGAACGCCTCCATACTAGAATGTACTGTCGGATGTGAGAATTAAGTTGAAATCGCAATGCGATTAATTCAAGTTATATTAATCGCATTGTGATTACAACTTGGCACTGCTATATTACATTAGGCTACAATTAACGAATATGGAATTAGGACTGCTAAGTTGAAATCGCAATGGGATTAATCGTTATATAAATCGCATTGCGATTTCAACTTAGCACTGCTATATTCCATATTCATTAACTTTGTTAATTCTAGCAAGCTGACCCATTAGAAACCCAGCGCTAAGCTGAAATCGCAATGCGATTAATAAATCTTAAATTAATCGCATTGCGATTTCAACTTAGACCTGGTTTACTATGGTTGGCTTGGTAGAATTAGAGAATATGACGAATGTATTCTTCATATTCCTCAAAACGAAGATAACAAAGTATTCTTCATCTTCGTTTTTGCTCCATATTCGTCAACTTCGATAATTCTAGCAATCAAATAGGAAGGTTGACTATAGAGACAGCTGTGTTTAATTCGCTATGCGATTATATTAGTCATAGTGAATAAGTGGTGCGACCATAAGCGGCGCCATGTCTATTAGGCCTCATGCACGCGGCCATTGGTGTTTTGCAGTCCGCAAACCGCGGATCCGCAAAACACGGAAGCTGCTCCGCGCTCTGCAATTTGCGGAACGGAACGCGGCCCATTATAGAGATGCCTATTCTTGTCCGCATAACGGACAAGAATAGGACATGCTCTATTTTTTTGCGGGGCACGGAACGGAGCAACGGATGTGGACAGCACACGGAGTGCTGTCTGCATCTTTTGCGGCCCCATTGAAATGAATGGATCCGCGGCCGAGCAGCGAAATATGCGGCTTGGACGTGGACCCAAACAACGGCCGTGTGAATGAGACCTTACTCTGTTTCCATGTAACGGCGGCTGCTGTATGTATTAATAATGAATTATTACTTTGGCCCAGACTAAATTGTCCGTACTGTAACCCCATTGGTTACAATAAAACAAAACACAACAAATTTTATAGAACAATAAAGTTTTATAAAACAATCTTTAAATAAAGAAAAATATTAATAACAGAAATAACAGAAGCCCAAAAAACAAATGAAAAAAATTATGGTAAATGTTTCATTTTTTCTGCTCTTGGAGCAGTTCATCCATTGCCTTTTGGTTGGCCTCCTCCATTATGGTCAGCTCGTGTGAGAATTGGAGCTTCATCTCCCTTATTTTTTTCATCTGCAGCGCCCTTAACTTTTTCATTCGTTCGACCTGCTCCTGCTGCACTTTTTAATTTTTTTTATCATGTTGTTGTGCGCTGTAAAAGTAAAGGAAATAAAAATTTTAAATGTACTACGACAATCATTGTTTTGTGTATAAAGCAGATGAATTCCTGTCTGACCCAAGAAGAAGTACATCAGCGACTTAAAAATATTAAAATAGACAAATCGCCAGGACCGGATGACATACATCCATGTATCCTAAGGGAATTAAGTAATGTCATAGCCAGACCTTTATTTCTGATATTTGCAGACTCTATACTGACAGGGAATGTTCCACAGGATTGGCGCATAGCAAATGTGGTGCAAATATTCAAAAAGGGTCCAAAAACAGAGCCCGGAAACTATAGGCCGGTAAGTGTAACATCTGTTGTGGGTAAATTGTTTGAAGGTTTTATAAGAAATGCTATCTTAGAGGATCTCAACAGAAATTAGCAAATAACGCCATATCAGCATGGCTTCATGAGGGATCGGTCATGCCAAACGAATGTAATCAGTTTCTATGAGGAGGTAAGTTCTAGACTTGACAGCGGCGAATCAATGGATGTCGTATATCTGGACTTCTCCAAAGCATTTGACACTGTACCACATAAAAGGTTAGTATATAAAATGAGGATGCTCGGACTGGGAGAAAATGTCTGAATGTGGGTAAGTAACTGGCTGAGTGACAGAAAACAGAGGGCGGTTATTAATGGTCCACACTCAGATTGTGTCACTGTCACTAGTTGGGTACCTCAGGGGTCAGTATTGGGCCCTATTCTCTTCAATATATTTATTAATGATCTTGTAGAAAGCCTGCACAGTAAAATATCAATTTTTGCAGATGACAATAAACTGTGTAAAGTAATTAACCCTAAAGAGGACAATATACTGTATATATATACACTACAGAGGATAATATACTGCTACAGAGGGATCTGGATAGATTGGAGGCTTGGGCAGATAAGTGGCAGATGAGGTTTAACACTGACAAATGTAAGGTTATGCACATGGGAAGGAATAATGCAAGTCACCCGTACATACTAAATGGTAAAACACTGGGTAACACTGACATAGAAACGGATCTAGGAATTTTAATAAACAGCAAACTAAGCTTCAAAAACCAGTGTCAGGCAGCTACTGCCAAGGCCAATAAGATAATGGGTTGCATCAAAAGGGCATAGACGCCCATGATGAGAACATAGTCCTACCACTTTACACATCACTGGTCAGACCACACATGGAGGACAGTGTACAGTTCTGGGCTCCTGTAAACAAGGCAGACATAGCAGAGCTGAGAGGTTATTCACTTTAGAAAGAGGTTATTCACTTTAGAAAAAAGACGACTGAGGGGAGATCTAATAACTATGTATAAATATATCAGGGGTCAGTACAGAGATCTGTCCCATCATCTATTTATCCTCAGGACTATGACTGTGACGAGGGGACATCCTCTGCGTCTGGAGGAAAGATGGTTTGTACACAGACATAGAAGAGGATTCTTTATGGTAAGAGCAGTGAGACTATGGAACTCTCTGCCTAAGGAGGTGGTGATGGTGAGTACAATAAAATAATTTAAGAGGGGACTGGATGTATTCCTGGAGTGTAATAATATTACAGGCTATAGCTACTAGAGAGGGGTCGTTGATCCAGGGAGTTATTCTGATTGACTGATTGGAGTCGGGAAGGAATTTTTATTCCCCTTAAGTGGGGAAAATTGGCTTCTGCCTCACAGGGTTTTTTGCCTTCCTCTGGATCAACTTGTAGGATAACAGGCTGAAATGGATGGACATATGTCTTTTTTCGGCCTTATATACTATGTTACTATGTTAATCCATTATATATTGGTTTAGTTAGGATTAATAATAGTTTCTTTAGACTTTAGGGTTATGGACCTAGTAGTTAAGTTAATGCTTTTATGTAGATTAATTACTTTATAGTGTCCATGTTTTATATTACTGCTGTGTGTTGTACGTTCTTTATTGACTGTTTCATAGTTTTTACACCATTTTTTAGATAAATATTAATATGGTTTTGTGCACTTTATTTTTTAGTCTAAGAAAAATTTTATATATTGGATGCTCGTTACATCTTAATTAAATAGTATGCCTCATTGAGATACTTTACGGAAATCAGTACACCAGTAACATCAGCTAGCTGTAAAAAAAACGTTTTACGTGGATTTAATTAGGGTCCGGGTTTTTGGACTGAGTGCCCAGAAAGATATAGTGGCACAGGTCACTCCCAGTACTCCATCAAGCCTTTTAATAAAGTTTGGATTAAAAATGCTGTTCTTTTCAAGTGTGGAAAGGAGATGTGAAAACTGAACCTGCAGAGAAATGAGGATGGTCTCTGACAGACCCAAAAGAGTGGTTATATACTAATATTTTTGTTACACTGCTTGGTGTGAACACAAAGTGTTGGACTTTAGGTTATGTAATATTTAAAGTCTGAATAACAATTAGAGGTTGAACTTGAACTTGTTTATAATTGCTTTCTTGAATAAAATCTGCCTGTGGTAAAGACTAAACTGACACCTTTGTGTCGTGTTTGGACATTTTTTAAATTAAAACACCAACAGAATATATTTACCCTCCTGGCAGGGGGTGTTCACCACCTCGTCTTCTTCCTCCTCATCATCCTCCTGGACCTCATCTGCCTCAGGTGGGCTATGGGCTTGATGCTCTGATGGTCCTGCCTGTTCCTCTTCCTGCTGCTCATCCTCCGCCATCTCCTCTTCCAACACGACCTTCTTATTAGAGCGCTTAGCTCTTACTTTAGGAAGAGGCACCCCTGTAATGAACAAATTTTCCAAAAAACCAAGATAAACAAGGAAAGCAAAAAAAAAAAAAAAAGGTAACGGTACACAAATTATTCTATGGTGGGATCTTGATGGGATAATCATTACCCCTATGTTTGATTTCACATGATATGGTCTTAGATGAAACTATGAATGAAGTCTTTCAGATGGTTTACAGTTGAGTACGTTAATAGTTAGGAATAGGTAGCAGGGAGGATTGGTTCGCAAGGTACTGTTGCAGGGTTATTGAAATAAGGTGGACCAGGTCAACTGTTTTGACATTTGATAAGGGTTTACATCATATATCTGTATCTCGCTGTGAGTGTATGTATATATTTTAAAGGAATAATCAGCTACATGTCCCAGCATTTACTAAGTCTGTGCTGGAGAACTTTTAGGCAGAAGAGAAAACCAACTAAATTATTCATTGCAAATTTCCAACGTTACCATTGTACCTGAATAACAGTATAGTCTGTCTTCAACACAATTATCATTTTGCTGTAACAGCCTGCCTACATTCAATATGCTGACTGTGCTGTTAATAGTGTGCCTGCGACACTGTATGGTAGGAAATGTCTAACACTGGGTTCAGACCTGAGCGTTTTGAAGCCTAGCGTTTTTTGCGCGTTCAAGACAGGCGTTTAGGCGCGTTTTTTTCAAGCGTTTTGGTAAATAGTGTAGGCGCGTTTGACGCGCGTTTATGTGATTGACTGCATAGTGGGCCAATGACCAAACAGCCCTTGCTATATATAGTTTGGCCAATCTGAGTGCTTTTGAGGTGTGAAATTCCATGGTGGCTGATCTAGTGTATGCTTTGGCAAAATGGACTGCTACAGGAGGCGACATGTTTCAGTGGTTGTGACTGCAATCCAACTTGAGCGTTTGAGGAGAAGGAGGGACAGCAGGCGACGGTTCTGAGTCCATCCGGTCATTGCCCAGCGGCAGGAGAGGGGCCAGTTCTGGGCTCTCTACCAGAACCTATGTGCCCATGAGGACCAGTTTTTTGGCTACATGAGAATGTCCATCCCCAGGTTAGTATGTATACGTGATGTGTTTTTTTTTTTTTTTAACAGAGAGTGTAGTAATGTAGTAATTTTTATTTGTCTAAATTTGTATCGTCTCCAGCTTTGACGAGCTCCTGGGGCTGTTGGAGAGTCGTTTGATGCACCAGGACACCTTCATGCGGGACAGCATTCCACCTGTGGAAAGACTGGTCATAACTTTGCGGTAAGTATTATATAAATCGGGCCCTTCACAAACATGTCTATTGTGTAGCGACTGTATATGAGTGTTTTTGCATTTTAGTAGTCGTGTTGTTTCTGTGGTATGCTTGTTACCATAAATATTCAGCACATGCATCATGTAGCCACCTTTGCAAGGTGTAACCCTTCCCATTAAAAAAGACTCCAAACATATAGTTAGTGAGTTTTTTATGTTTGGGGCAATAAAGAAACTCAGTACATTCCCCAACATGTTTAAACGGAGTACACACAACTGCACATAACATTTGTGCAAAATGCAAACAAAATATGTTAATCCTTTTAATAGAATATAACTAAAGTAGTTGCCACTTCAACTACCGGCACTTTAAATCGCAGTACCATTTCTCACAGGTCCTCATAATCTTGCCCGGTTGTTTCTGGGTCCGGATCCCGCCTTGTTTGATTGTTTTGCCGCGTTTGAAGCTCGGCATTGGCCTGTGTGCTGGTGGTGGTGCTTGTGGATGTGGTCAGGCCATACTGGTGGCCATAATGTGGACCTTCTTGGGGGCCATGTTGGTCGTAATGTTGGCCATAGTATTGGCTATATTGTTGCACAGGTTCCGCTGGTTGAGAATATTGTTCAGCATATTGGGATCCCTGTGGAGCATACTGCTGTGGATATAGTTGCCCATATGTTGTTGGATGTGTTGGCCCATGTTGGCTAAATTGTGGACCATGTGGGTGGCCATATTGTTGGCCATACTGGGGGTCCTGCCTAGGGGCCTGCATAGTAGGCTGCATTGGATCCGGATTCGGATTCTGCCTATGATCCGGAATTGGCTGCTGCCTATGATCCGGAATTGGATGCTGCCTAGGAGCCGGGAGAGGAGGCTGCCTAGGAGCGGGGAGAGGAGGCTGCCTAGGAGCAGGGAGAGGAGGCTGCCTAGGAGCCGGGAGAGGAGGCTGCATCGGGCCATGCATTGAAGCAATTTTTGTAGCCACTTTGGTGGTCATTTCAGTGGCCACTTCTGTTGCCATTTCAGTTGCCACTTGTTGGGTGAGCTTTGTGGCCTGGTGTGGGGTCAGCTGCGGGGCCTGATGTTGGGCCATTACAGGTTCTAGCTGTATGGCCAGTTGTGTGGCCAGTTGTGTGGCCAGTTGTGTGGCCAGTTGTGTGGCCTGCTGGGGGCCCGGCTGGGTTTCCTGGAACGGTATCGCAAAAGTGTCCAGCGTTCGGGTCAGCATCTCTTGGACTGTGGTGAGTTGCGGTCTGGGCACATTTTGCATTCTGTCCTCCAGACTGAGAAGAAAATACCCGTTACTGGACATTTTTGGTACCGGATGTGCCAGGGCATCCAGGCTGGCTATCAGTCGGTCCTCCTGCCGTTCACCTCTCCTCCTTTTGGCCCTTTGCTGGCGAGTGGCTTCTGGCACAGATGGGCCTGGCTGTGTGGGGCTTGTAAGCGTCGGAGGGCCCTCTGTCCCTGGTGGACTGGTTGCCGCAGAAGATGGGCCTGGCTCGCTGTCCCGAGTGTGGCCAGAGTCATCTTCCGCCTCATCTGCAGCCTGACTCTGTTCCCAGCTACTCTCTGTGCTGTTAACGAGAAAAATATAGTTAAGTATCTTCACCATATCAATGTGAATATATGTGACATTATGTAATGCCACATCCTCTCCCCAATGTGTACTACAATGTCTCACCTCCTCATTTCAGTGCAGGGAATCAAGAAGGCCATTTGCTCCGCATGCACATAACAAGAGCGTGTGGGTGATGAGCCGCTCCTCTGCTCCCTCTCTAGGCGGCGATGTCGTATGAAAGCGTCCTTGATACTTTTCCATTTTTTTAATGGTGTTGACTAAAAATAAAAAAATATACGTTCATTCTAATTATATATTTTTCTCATTTCAGGTACCTAGGTACAGGCCAGTCTTTGGCCAGTCTACATTATGCTTTTTTGGTTGGGAAATCCACTGCAAGTATGATCATCCGTGAAACCTGCGTGGCAATATGGGATGCGCTCCATGCAGCAGTGATGGCCCAACCGCATAAGGAGCAGTGGAAGGAAATCGCGGATGTCTTCCAGAAACACCTGCCAATTACCCAAATGTGCCGGAGCTATAGATGGCAAACATATCCGCATAAAGAAGCCGGTTCGAAGTGGGAGCCAATATTATAATTATAAAAATACTTTTCTTTCGTCTTATTTGCGATGTGTGATGCCAACTATAGCTTCCGGTACATAGATGTGGGCTCATATGGCAGTAGGTCAGACTCTGCGGTCTTTGCCCATTCTGAATTTGGCAAAATGCTACAGGACAAGGCTCTGGATCTCCCTGAGCACACCGCACTGCCTGGCACCACTTCACCAGCGATGCCCTTTGTCTTTGTGGGCGACGAGGCCTTTGCACTGGGCGAAAACCTGATGAGGCCGTATTCCAGCAGGGGACTTTCTCTAGCAAGGCGAGTCTTCAATTATCGGCTGACTAAAGCGCGCAGGGTTGTGGAGTGCGCTTTTGGCATACTCGCCAACAATGCGATTCCACACATCCATTCACCTCAAATTGGAGACTGCCATATCGGCCGTTAAAGCAGCCTGCGTACTCCATAATTTCGTAGGGGCAAGAGACGGGTATAATTTTAATGATTCCCTCACCCATTTCCTGCAGAGTCATCGTCCTAGTGTTGTGCGTGGCCACAGACAAGGTGCAGCAGTGCGGGAGCAGTTTACCGCTTATTTTATGTCGCCACATGGGGCGTTACCATGGCAGTTGGAAGCTATTTAAATATGCTTGCGTTACTTAGTTTCTGTTAATTAGCGTCATAAGTAACATTTTATTTATTGTTTGCTGATAATTGCCGTAATTAAATTTGCGGTTTGAGCCATTTTGTCTAAACAAGTTTTTTCATATATTATGGTCCATGGAGAGTGCCCTTTAGGAGGCAATATTACAATTACGTGTGGTAACAAGCAAATGGTGGCCGAAATTAGGTCACACCATTTTGTGGTAAAGACTCCGCCATTAAATTCATTCCTAATGAGGGAGCAATTAATGTGGCCATTCATGTGCCTATAAATGCGAATGTACGAAAACATTTTCTCCGCCAAAACGCGGCCCTCCAGCTGAATATAACTCACAACAAATACCATGCTAACTGTGTGTGAAGCTATGGCAGAGCATGATGACAGTAGCATGTATGAAACGGCTGGAGGGCCGAGATTCGACTGCCCTAACGTAGACACCACAGAAATGTGTCCGTAAATACATAGGCCACTATCAGTCATATTGGTTTACATACGTCACCTCACTAGCAAGTTACTATTCCGCATAACAAGGCCACAATTAGAGCAACTTCTCTACATTGCCCAACATTAGCTTTCATACACAGCGCATACAAACACTATTCAGCTGAACCATTTCCACTTGATTGATAGTACTGGCCCATTGCACTGACCCATAATGTGCGCAGGGGCAACTACCAACTGGCCACATAACAACTGACACATCCCACATACAACTCCTACTCAGACCTCACTAGAAGGGAGACATAACATGTAGGAGGTGAAAATAACCATTCTGAAAGCCCCCACAGTTTGTGCCGTTTGCTAGCATATTTACACCTATAAAACAGGTGACACACAGCAGCAGGCAATTACTACAGGCCAGAGGGTACTGTATCCAAATTGTTATGTGCCCATGAGGCAAGGCTAACTAGGCAAAATGAGTGCCCATATACTATAATAAGTTTGGTGATGGTGCGGCACTGTAGGTGATGGCAAAATACAGCTACATGCATGCCTGCAAGGCTACAGCAAGTACAAGACAGGCCACTATTTGTGTAGGTGCAGTTGGACATCACCTCAAGCCGTGCTGCCAGAGATGGCCAGAGCTATTACATATAATATTTTGGACACCAGTGCACACTAGATTTTGAGGTCAGAAAGTAAATCACACATACCTTTGCCTTGTCGGACACTCTTGGTAAACTGCGGCCACTCTGGCCAGATGGACTTGCAAATGTCCTCCCTGGCTTGCAGTCGGACCCTGCGGTTTTTATAATAGGGGTCTTGGGTGTCATATAGGCACCGTTTGGCCTGCACCAGCCTGATAATGTTTTCTGAATCACAGGCCTCCTCCATGGCTGCTCTCCAGCTAAACTCTGTGTGCTTTGCACATGTTGTTTTGGCCTTTTTCAGCATGTTGCAAACTTGCGTCCATAGGCGCGTTTTACGCTGCACAAACGCCCGAACAACACGCCTATCGCGTTTCCCATTGAAGTCTATTGGAACCAAACTCTTGAAAAACGCCCGAATTAACGCGAACATACTTGCCTATGCGTCGGACGTTTTTAGGCGCCTTCGAACGCGCATTAAAACGCGCAAGTGTGAACCACCTCCATTGGAATGCATGGTTCCTGTACTGTTGTGCGTTTTTTTGCGCGTTCGAAAGCGGCGTTTTACGCGAAAGTGTGAACTGAGTGTAAAGCCGATTAGTACGCCTTAGACCTTTTCAAGGGTAATCGGCCCACAGAGAGGGCCCTGAGTGCCACCTCTGGCACCCGTTCCATCGGTTCAACACCACTGAACTAAGTAATCAGTTGTAAAGGGATAGAAATACTTATTTGCATAACTGAACACATAAATAACAATAGGTGGGTGATATAAAAATAATGTAAGCATCGTACCTGGACAATTTTTGTCTCTGACCTCTTTGACGAGATCCATCCGATGCCGTTTTAGGTCAGACCATTTCTTTAGATAGGCATCCTTGGAATGACTCTTGCCATTCTTCTGCCACAGAGTGTAGGCTAATCTACGTACAATATTTTGTTTTTCTCTACAAGAATTTAGATGATCATAATGGTTTTCCAACATAGTCTGCAAGATAACAATTAAAGGATGTAATCCCAAAGTTGTAAAATACAATTATTAGTAATTATAGTCATCTCAACCATAAAAATTTAAATTTATATGAAAATGGTAAAATAATAGATTTATATAGTCTTCTATGGAACTATATGAATGTAAAGTAAAAATAAAAACATTTTTATTCAAAGCAAATATAAGAATTAAACTCCACAGTGGATGCCACTTAAACAGTGACTTTCACAGATACCCCCACTTTAACAGTGACTTTGACAACGGCCTCCCCTTTAACAATGACTAGAACAGTGGCCGCCCCTTTAAGAGTGACTTGAACAGTGGCCTCCCTTTAACAGTGACTTTGACAACTGCCTCCCTTTAACAGTGACTTGAACAGTGGCTGCCCCTTTAAGAGTGAGTTGAACAGTGCCCTCCACTTTAACAGTGACTTTGACAACGGCCTCCCCTTTAACAGTGACTAGAACAGTGGCCGCCCTTTAACAGTGACTTGACCAGTGGCCTCCCTTTAACAGTGACTTTGACAACTGCCTCCCTTTAACAGTGACTTGAAAAGTGGCTGCCCCTTTAAGAGTGAGTTGAACCAACTAGATGGAACTCTCAGCTTCACATGCTAGCTCGTCTCCTAGAACAAAAGCCAGCTGTTTTACTATCTGCTTCTGACCTAAATTTTCAGGTAGATCTTAGTGCTCGGCAGTGGACAATTATAGAATAAGTGACATGAATCCTTGATGTATTTGATAGAGCTACTTTTGTGGCCAGTTCAAGCCAAGTGACAATCTCTGAAATAATTCCTTTAGTCAACAGTACAATTTGTGCTTTGCAGAATTTCAAATCCACTGTAGTTTCTATCCAGGGATTCAGAAATGATTTGCTTGCATCGATGAAAAGGCACTATCACTTTGTTGAGTCTGAAAAGTTCTATGCCCTTGGTACTTTACTGGATCCCCGATTCAAGGGAACTGTGTTTATCAATAGATAAAAACTTGAGGAAGCTAAATCAACACTGGCCATTGAGGTTACAAGTTTGCAAGGCGAGGACACTGATCGACATTCATCAGCACAAGAACTAGGAGGAGATAACAGTCAAACATCCCAAATTGAACAACAAGGAGGTCATAATATGTGGAATTATTATTCTCAATTGATGGTCGTACAATCTTCCAGCAGCAGCGAGCATTCTCTATCTCCGGAGGAAGAAATAAATGCCTACTTAGCAGAACCACTGATTCAACCATCCTCTGATATTTTCAAGTACTGGAAGGAAAACAAAAATATCAGAACTTGAGGACACTCTCTAAAAAGTTCTTAATTACACCACCGTCCACTGTAATTTCTGAAAGACTATTCAGCACATTAGGCATCATAGTTGATAGGAAACGAAGTAGATTGGACCCAGAACGAGTTTGTATGCTGGTTTTCCTGAACAAAAATCTTCTTTGAACGAAAAACTTGATTTAGTACATTACTACATTTTTTTACTAAATTGGGATATGGAGGAGGGTGCATTGTTTTAGCTTGTGGCCGGATATGGATACGGGTTGCCTGTTGTCCTGTTGATCTTTCTTGCATCTCTTAATCACATACCAGTAGGTGCACTGCAAACATGATCTTTAAAATTTCTGTAAAACCTCAGTCTGAAGTAGTTAGAAAATCCAACTGCCTGCTTCCTCAGAGGCTATGCATATAGCTGAGGTGAGGTGGTATGGGAGTCTTTTCTGGGCAATGGTTGTAATTGCATTTCTGTGATACTTTGAAATAGTTCCAGTTTTTGTTTGATGCTGGTTAAGAACATGATGCCACCATATAGGGGTGCTATTGGCACACTCTGACTGAAAGTGAAAAAAATAAAAAGATTGTTTTTAAGTGACCTTAACCTTACATTTTGTCTTGCTCCCTGACATGGCTCCCTTCTTCTCATGCCTGCCACCACAATATAATGCCCCTTAGTAGACTAGATTCTGCCCCTCAGTATCGAACCCCTCTAGTAAATAAATAAGACAGCAAAACCTACCAGTCAAAACACATAGGATAAGACAATAATAAGATATACCCTGGTAGTTGAACAGGATCTGCAAAGAAGAGGTGCATTTGCAATTAAAGTGCAGTAGTGACAATAAGCTATATCACTTGAATTTTGGTATAGGTAGCCTGGTATAGTAGCCCCTAGTATATGTAGCCTGTTATAGATGCCCTATAGTATTAGGTAGCCTGGGATAGTTGCTCACAGAAGCATCACAGGCAGAGGATCTGCTGGACAGAGCTAGTATTGTTTAGAAAACATGTCAGCCACCAAATCCCCTCACTTTAGGTGCTTTAAAGGACAAATGAAGTGAGAGGTATATGGATGCTGCCATGTTTTCCTTCTTTAAACAATACCAGTTGCCTGGCAGCCCTGCTTGTCTATTTGGCACGAGTATTGTATGACTCATACCAGAAAGTTTAGCATGCAGGTAATCTTATCTGATCTGACAAAAATTTCTGATAAACACCTGATCTGTTGCATGCATGTTCAGGGACTATGGCTAATGTTCTTGAGGTAGAGGATCAGCTGGACTGCCAGGCAACTGGTATTGCTCAAGTACTGGCAGCCTCCATATACCTCTCATTTCAGTTGTTCTTAAAGTTACTTTTTTTGTGTTGACTGTTGAAGAATAGTATACTTTGTTACAAAAGTAAGGACTCTTTATTCATAATAAAGGATATATTGAGTTTAGATCACCTTGTTTCTTACACCGTTCACACAATTCTATGTACAGGATTCGTAAGATTCGATATTCGAAAGATTTGAGATGTTCGAGAACCTTTTCAGATTCGGATTCGATTTTTTTTGGGATTTGTCCCACTTCTAACTATAATCCTTAGCTACCTGAGATTGTTTTGCATTTGATGTCCACCTAGCAGACTATATGATAGTGAGTGCCCCCCTAATTTTTGGTTTTCAATATTTTTACTCTGTTCAGCTTGGGGAAGCTAGTGGGCCAAGTGCACCAGAATTCCATCTGCTGATTCAGTCGGTGGGCCACCTGCTACAGATTTACAAGTTTGTTAAGTGACCTGGTGATGTAAAGCTTCTATCGTGACCAGTTTCCTTTACTATAATATGATTGGTAGTATCAATGTCTGTGTTCCAAGGTGTCAAAAGGAATTTGGTGTGAAGATTATGTACAGAGGTTCAAATGTTACAAGACTAACAAATGTTCTGTTTATATACTGATGATAGGTGACTATACTGAAACTACAGTGTTACAGGGTAATGTGGAATCCTCCCTCAGAGATATCATTAAACGAACTGTTATGTCACAGTTCACTGGAACAGACATTCAGTGTCACTACACAAAAATGTCTTACAGGAAGCTTAATTAATCTTTTGTTGAGTGATGGTCTCAGTGCGACACCGAATAATGTGGCTGGTTTCATAAGTTAAGAATGTTCAGAAATTGCCTTTGCTAATCCACAAAATCAAACCTTTTGGCTACATGCACACGACCGTTTTTTTATGCTGTCCGCAAAACTGGGTTCCGTTGTTCCGTGATCCGTGTCCGTTTTTGCTTCCGTTGTGTTTCCGTGTGTCTTCCGTTTTTTTAGCGGACATGACCCAAAAGATTTTACCAAAAGACAGGCTGACAATGTTTCCCAAGTGCCTGCCAAGGGATCCGCAAAAAAAACGGACACAGAACGCGGATGACACACGGATGGCCATCCGCATTTTTCACGGACCCATTGACTTGAATGGGTCCGTGAACCGTTTTTCACGGACAAGAATAGGACAGGTTATATTTTTTTGACGGACTGGAATCACGGACCACGGACGCGGAGGACAAACGGTGCATTTGCCGAGGTTTCCACGGACCCATTGAAAACCAATGGGTCCGCAGAAAATCACGAAAAACGGAGCAACGGACACGGAATCAAACAACGGTCGTGTGCATGAGGCCTTTACCAGTGCAGAGGAGTTACATTTAGGTGTGAACTGTGAAACCTCATGGTTGATTAGTATCTATCACAGTGTTTCAGGTGTTATAGGATATATTTAGGATCATTGAGTTCACCAGTCATGCTTGTCCTTCATGTTTTGTTTGATGACAGCATTACATTTTAACCACTTAAGTACTATGCCATATTTCACCTTAAAGGGGTTCTCTGGGAATAAGGAAAATCTAAATACTTAAATATTACTTTATTATGAATATATTCTCAAATACCTTTCATTATTTATAATGGCTCGTTTCATCTGGGGAGCAATCATCATTGGAAGCAAAATGGCCGCTGTTCCATTAGTTCACACAAAACTTGTCCTGATCACACATGAGGACAAGTTACTTTACAACACTGAGGTAAAGAGTTGCCTTCTCCTCCCCCTCCTCTCTACTTGTCAGACATTCGCAAAAAGGCTATTCGCTTCTGGGCCAGCCGCTACATTTACCCACTGTGTTGTTGGTTATGTGGACGTTGCCATAGATAGCGTTGCGCAGTGCACACCTGATTTTGTTCGCCACTTGGTTGTGCAGGGAAGGGATGGCTCAGTCGCAGGCAAAAGTAGTGGCGGCTGGGATACACGTACTGTGGGACAGCCACCGCCATAAGGTTTTTAAAACTGTCCACCAGACAGAAGGACAGCATTTCAAAGGACCAGGAAGTTTGAAATAAGGCATTCAGAGCCATGGGTAGGGGGGCTACTTCCTCTTTCTATTTCTTTTTATCTCCAGTGTTTGGGAGATGGACAGCTAATAGCTGAACACTTCCATGGGATTTGCTGGAGATGCTTGGTGAAATTCACAATTTGAATATTCGCATGAGGTTACCTAATATCTCTTTTTTATGTATAAGTTTTACACAATAATATCATTTTTGAAACAAAAAAAAATCATTTTAGTGTCTGTATAGTCTGAGAGCATTAGTTTCCTTTCTTTTCTGGGCGATTGTCTTAGGTAGGGTAGCATTTTTGAGAGATGAGATGACGGTTTGATTGGCACTATTTTGAGGTGTATATGACGTTTTGATCGCTTGCTATTACTCTTTTTGTGATGTAAGGTGACAAAAAATGGCTTTTTTGACACCATTTTTATTCTATTTTTTTGACGGTGTTTAGCTGATCATTTGACATTTTTATAGAGCAGGTCGTTATGGACGTGGCAATACACAAAATGTATACTTTTTTATTTATTTACCGTATTTTTGATCATATAAGACGCACTTTTTCCCCCCCAAAAGTGGGGGGAAAATGGCAGTGCGTCTTATAGGGTGAATACTACCATTTTCCTATAGCTAAAGCCGATACAACGCACAGCCTGCGATGTATCAGCATGGAAGGAGGAGGGGGCGGAGCCTGGCAACACGTGGCGGGCGGCCCGCCGCTCACAGCGTGACTGCTTTCATACCATTTACAGTCTTTAATCATGTCCCCTTATTCCCTATAAGCCCAGTACAGTAGCGCTCTGCTAACCTGCTATACCGATCCTCTAGCAGGCAGAGCGGTGCCGCGGCAGGCTGCTGTGTAACGTCCTCACTGACGTCATCTGCCTGCTCCTTTCACTTTATGAATGAAGCAGGAGGAGCAGGCAGATGATGTCAGTGAGGACGTTACACAGCAGCCTGCCACCGCACCGCTCTGCCTGCTAGAGGATTGGTATAGCAGGTTAGCAGAGCGCTACTGTACTGGGCTTATAGGGAATAAGGGGACATGATTAAAGACTATAAATGGTATGAAAGCAGTCACGCTGTTAGTGGCGGGCCGCCCGCCGCGTGTTGCCAGGCTCCGCCCCCTAAGCAGTCACTATGGGCCAGATGTTTTAGAAAAGGGGTCATCTTTGGATGGCAATGTAATGGGGGCACCTGTGGATGACACTGTAATTGGGGTGAACTGTGGATGACACATATAGCATGAGCTTCTATATATGTGTCATCCACAGATCCAATCCATTACAGTGTCATTCATAAATGCCCCCATCACAGTGCTATCCACAGATCCCCCCATCACAGTGCTATACACAGATCCCCCCATCACAGTGCCATCCACAGATCCCCCCCATAACAGCGCCATCCACAGATCCCCCCATAACAGTGCCATCCACATCTCCCCCACATAAGAGTGCCATCCACAGATCCCCCCATAACAGTGCCATCCACATCTAACCCACATAACAGTGCCATCCACAGATCCCCCCATAACAGTGCCATCCACATCTCCCCCACATAACAGTGCCATCCACAGATCCCCCCCCATAATACTGTCATGCACAGACCACCATTACTTCAAAAGCACACCTTTTGGTTAAAAATATTTTTTTTCTTATTTTTCTCCTCAAAAACCCAGGTGCGTCTTATAGGCCAGTGCGTCTTATAGGGCGAAAAATACGATAAGTTTTACACAATGATTTCGTTTTTGAAACAAAAAAAATACCATGATTTAGTGTCTGAGAGCCATAGTTTTTTTTAAGTTTTGGGTAATTGTCTCAGGTAGGGTATAATTTCTATACAGGAGGTTCTGTGGCCCCATCCACCAGTGTAGTTAGCCGTCTACACGAGCGGCACTTCCCCAGCATTGTGCCTGGTACCTCAACCCAACCGCCACCCCGAAAAAGATGTCGTGTCTGTAGCAGGAGTGGAATAAGGCGTGACACCCGTTATTTCTGTCCTGACTGTCCTGACCACCCTGCCCTATGCCTAGGGGAGTGTTTCCGGAAGTACCACACTCAGGTACACTTAGGGACCTAGGGACAGCACATCACAGGTAGTTTTTACAATCAGGCTCAAGGGTCTCTCAGGATACTAGGTTTTGAGAGACCCTAACACATAGGGGACGGTGCTGCTGTGCTACTGCAGAAGTGTGAAACGGTAGAAACCTCTCCTTTCACTTGGGATAACGTGTATAGTGTACTTCTCACCATCTCTGTGTGATTTACACTTTACACATTGTCCCATGGAAAAGGAGAGGTTTCTGCTAGGAAAATAAAGAGTGATGTGGTTAAAAAAAGAAAAAAAAACTAAACAGGTAGCAAGAAAAAAAAATCTTGAGTTAGTTTAGGTTTTAAAAGTTCCGTTTTTTTTCATGTTCAGGTTTTATTCATGTTTTATAAAGTTTGTAACGTTCAAGTTATGTGCCTGCTGCCTGTTTTTTCTTCTTTTTTTTTTTTTCCCCCCTAACCACCCTTTATTTTCCAGGTAGATCAACGGACCAACCGATGAAAATGCCGCAGCACTGATGTGAATTCTGAGAGAAGCATTGCACTGCTGTCAGAAGACACGTGAAGTCGGTGTATGCGGCGCTGCAAGACGAGATTTCTCCTCTGCAGGACAGGTACGTTTGCCCAGGCATATAAGCTGAGGAGAGGTGTTAGAGTTCATATGCTTTGGCAAACACTTTGTATCAAAAATCTGGCAAAGATGTCTTCCTCCACACCGATCGTTTGATCGATGTGAATGGAGAAATCACGTTTGCCAGGACATAGGAGCTGAAGTGGGTATGGATGTTTGGGCGGAGCCCCTATGTCATGGCAATCGCCAGGCCCCTCTATTTTTTTTTGCATATTTTTTGGCAGAGATTTTTTCATCCACATCGATCGATGCGAATGAGGAAATCTGTGCCGTTCATTTTTTCTTTCAGCCCAGAGGCTGAACGAAAAAAAAAATCTCATTACCCGTATGCTCCATATAAGGAGAATAGCAGAAACTCCTAATGCTGGCCATACATGTAATGATTGCGGAGAACCTCAAATGCCAGAGCAGTACAAAAACCTCACATGTGACCCCATTTTGGAAAGAAGACACCCCAAGGTATTCGCTGAGGGGCATATTGAGTTCATGAAAGATTGAATTTTTTGTCACAAGTTAGCGGAAAGGGAGACTTTGTGTGAAAAAAAAAAAAAAAAAAAAATTCCGCTAACTTGTGGCAAAGAAAAAAATCTTGTATGAACTCACCATGCCCCTCACAGAATACCTTGGGGTGTCTTCTTTCTAAAATGGGGTCACATGTGGGGTATTTATACTGCCCTGGCATTTTAGGGGCCCTAAAGCGTGAGAAGAAAAATGCGTAAAAATGCCATCCTAAAAGGTACTCATTGGAATTAGGGCCCCTTTGTGCGTTTGGCTGCAAAAGTGCCACACATGTGGTATTGCCATACTCAGGAGAAGTAGGGCAATGTGTTTTGGGGTGTATTTTTACATATACCCATGCTGGGTGAGAGAAATATCTCTGTAAATTGACAACTTTGTATAAAAAATGGAAAAAGTTGTCATTTACAGAGATATTTTTCACACCCAGTATGGGTATATGTAAAAATACACCCCAAAACACATTGCCCTACTTCTGCCGAGTACGGCGATACCACATGTGTGGCACTTTTTTGCAGCCAAGATGCGCAAAGGGGCCCTAAATCCAATGAGTACCTTTAGGATTTCACAGGACATTTCTACTCATTTGGATTCCAAACCGCTTCTCATGCTTTAGGGGCCCCTAAAATGACAGGGCAGTAAAAATACCCCACAAGCGACCCCATTTTAGAAAGTAGACACCCCAAGGTGTTCTGTGAGGGGTATAGTGAGCTCATGTAAAATTTTATTTTTTGTCACAAGTTAGTGGAATATGAGACTTTGTAAGAAAAAAGAAAAAAAAAAAAACAATTTCTGCTAACTTGTGACAAAAAATAAAAACTTCCATGAACTCACTATGCCCATCAGCAAATACCTTAGGGTGTCTACTTTCTGGAATGGGGTCACTTGTGGGGTATTTTTACTGTCCCGGCATTTTAGGGGCAACTAAAGCGTGAGAAGGAGTTTGGAATCCAAATGCGTAAAAATGCCCTGTGAAATCCTAAAGGTACTCATTGGATTTAGGGCCCCTTTGCACGTCTTGGCTGCAAAAAGTGCCACACATGTGGTATCGCCATACTCAGGAGAAGTAAGGCAATGTGTTTTGGGGTGTATTTTTACATATACCCATGCTGGGTGAGAGAAATATCTCTGTAAATTGACAACTTTGTATAAAAAAAGGAAAAAGTTGTCATTTACAGAGATATTTTTCACACCCAGTATGGGTATATGTAAAAATACACCCCAAAACACATTGCCCTTCTTCTGCCGAGTACGGCGATACCACATGTGTGGCACTTTTTTGCAGCCAAGATGCGCAAAGGGGCCCTAAATCCAATGAGTACCTTTAGGATTTCACAGGACATTTCTACTCATTTGGATTCCAAACTGCTTCTCACGCTTTAGGGGCCCCTAAAATGCCAGGGCAGTAAAAATACCCCACAAGTGACCCCATTTTAGAAAGTAGACACCCCAAGGTGTTCTGTGAGGGGCATAGTGAGTTCAAGTTAGTGGAATATGAGACTTTGTAAGAAAAAAAAAAAAAAAAAAAAACATTTCCGCTAACTTGTGACAAAAAATAAAAACTTCCATGAATTCACTATGCCCATCAGCGAATACCTTAGGGTGTCTACTTCCCGGAATAGGGTCACTTGTGGGGTATTTTTATTGTCCCGGCATTTTAGGGGCCCCTAAATGCGTAAAATTGCCCTGTAAAATCCTAAAGGTACTCATTGGTTTTAGGGCCCCTTTGCGCATCTTGGCTGCAAAAAAGTGTCACTCATGTGGTATCGCCGTACTCAGGAGAAGTAGGGCAATGACTTTTGGGGTGTATTTTTATATATACCCATACTTTGTGTGATAAATACCGCTGTAAACGACAACTTTTTAAAAAAATGTATACAAAGTTGTCAATTTACAGTGATATTTCTCTCACCCAGCATGGGTATATGTAAAAATACACCCCAAAACACATTGCCCTACTTCTCCTGAGTACGGCGATACCACATGTGTGCCACTTTTTGCAGCCAAGATGCGCAAAGGGGCCCTAATTCCAATGAGTACCTTTAGGATTTCACAGGGCATTTTTACGCATTTGGATTCTCACGCTTTAGGGGCCCCTAAAATGCCAGGGCAGTAAAAATACCCACATTGACTCCATTTCGAAGTAGACACCCTAAGGTATTCGCTGATGGGCATAGTGAGTTCATGGAAGTTTTTATTTTTGTCACAAGTTTGCGGAAAATGAAATTTTTGAAAAAAAAATAATTTCCGCTAACTTGTGACAAAAAATAAAAACTTCCATGAACTTACTATGCCCCTCAGTGAATACCTTAGGGTGTCTACTTTCCGAAATGGGGTCATTTATGGGGTGTTTCTACTGTCTGGGCATTGTAGTACGTCAGGAAACAGGACAGGTGCTCAGAAAGTCAAAGTGCGGAAATTCACTTTTTTGCACCATAGTTTGTAAAAGCTATACCTTTTACCCAAACCAATAAATATACACTTATTGCATTTTTTTTTTATCAAAGACATGTAGAACAATAAATTTTGAGAAAAATTTGTAGAGAAATGTAGTTTTATTTGACAAATTTTAAAACAGAGAGTGAAAAATGTCATTTTTTTTGCAAAAATTTCGGTAATTTTTGATTATTAGCAAAAAAAGTAAAAAATGTCAGCAGCAATGAAATAGCACCAAATGAAAGCTCTATTAGTGAGAAGAAAAGGAGGTAAAATTCATTTGGGTGGTAAGTTGTATGGCCGAGCAATAAACGGTGAAAGTCGTGTAGTGCAGAATTGTCAAAAGTGGCCTGGTCATTAAGGGTGTTTAAGCTAGGGGGGCTGAAGTGGTTAAAACCTCACAAAGGTCTGACATCAATGCCCAATCCTCATTTGTGAATAGTAGCCGTTGACTCGAAAGGCGACGACCATGTTACAGCTGGTATTCCACAAATGCCCTCTGCTGCTCACAAAGCCCGGCCAACACGTCGCACGACAGTTGGTCAGCTGGAAGCCTCAAGCGCTGCTGCAGCATTGACAGGCCGTCTGAAGCTGTGGACGACTTGCGGAAATTGGCACACACGCGGCGCGCCTTTACTAGTAGCTCTTGAAAATTAGGGTAGGTTTTTATAAACCGCTGAACCAGTAAGTTTAAGACGTGGGCTAGGCATGGGATGTGTGTCAGGTTGCCAAGCTCCAAAGCCGCCACCGAGTTACGGCTATTGTCAAACACAACCATGCCTGTTTGTAGGTTGAGTGGCGAGAGCAACATCTCGGTCTGGTCCCTTATACCCTGCCATAGCTCTCCGGCGGTGTGCTGTTTGTCCCCTAAGCAGATCAGCTTCAGCACGGCCTGTTGACACTTACCCACAGCAGTGCTACACTGCTTCCAGCTAGCGACTGTTGGCTGACTGCTGCAGGAGGATGAAATGGAGGAGGAGGTGGCGGACGAGAAGTGGGGGTTGGAGCCAGTAACATAGCTGCTGGCGGATACCCTGATGGACTTTGGGCCCACAATCCTGGGCGTGGGTAGCACCTGTGCCATCCCAGGTTACGAATCACTTCCGGCCTCCAGAACATTCACCCAGTGTGCGGTCAGGGAAATGTAGCATCTCTGGCCACCAGCACTTGTCCATGTGTCCGTGGTGAAGTGGACCTTCCCAGTAAGTGCACAAAAAAAGAGAAGAATAAAAAGAGGCGGCACTCACCACATACTTGCGTCTTCTTTATTAGTATGAGTACAAAATAGTAAGACAGGCTGGGGCGGGCAGCTACACGGAGCGTTTAGAGAATATGTAAAACATACAAATAGAGTATTAAAAATAACCAATCCTAAATAAATAAAAATAAAAATGATGATAATGAAAATAATGATAATAAGAGGACATATAGTTCAAATCGATCATAGTTCGTATAGTCCAAATCATCATAGTGCTCAAGTCAGTTCAAATTTAATGTTACACAGACATAGCAAAGCTGGCACGGTTTAGTGTATATTATTGTACCTGAAAACGTCCCAATCAGGGTGTAAATGGACATCAGCTGCCTGGTCCCTTCTATAGTTGGCAGGGTGTTGGTGCCTGAATGATTTTTATGGGGCAGAAAAAAACAGGCATAGAGCGATAAGCTCAGACACGCTGATAGACAATGAGAATTTTGATACTAATGTTAAAAACAATAACGTGGTGGTAATTACACTGATAATATATTAAGGTGTCACTGCGGTAATAGCTAGCCAAAACCCGGCGTTCTATATCTGTCTATTGCATCATATAGAACGCCGAGTTTTGGCTAGCTATTACCACAAAAGTACATTTAGTGGCGGTGCATCGCTATGTCAGGTCCTGGCCTTAGAAGCCCCAGCATATTCCAGTTAGATGAAGAAAATTGCAGCACTCCAATGACTTGTAGTAAAAACTTATTTATTTCACCCCAGAAAAGCGACGTTTTGACTAACCTGAAGTCTTTATCAAGCATAAAAATGTGTGACAAGTGGCAAACATATATACCCAGTGCATACAAACAATTGGGTGAGAGGAGGGTCAACCCCTCCCCCTTTTATTATGTAATTCACAGTGCAGCATAATACCATACTTTAAATGGAGCAGATCGCCCATTACATCAATTGAAAATATTCAACAAAAGAAACGTATACCTCAGCTAGTTTATGTATACATAAGGAAACTATAAGGGCACACTGTAAATCTTCATATACAAGTCAATCAGGTGCCGGTCACGTGCTTGTCATGTGATCGGCGCATCAGCCAGGTCCCGCCCCATCACGTGGTAAAGCCGGCACTCCATATGCAGAATGTATTGGCTGAGATGATACATAAGGTTATATTGAAAATTTTAAATAAGAGACAAAAACAATCCGTGTGATATTCATGTCCCTATATAATGGATTTTGTAGGGTGGAAGTGGTCCAAATATTAACAAATTTAACATGTTAACAGGGATGTACACACCAGTGTGGGTATGAAACAGGCTAATTTCAGAGACTGCATAAAAGTCTCAAAATATTAACCAGAGCCCCCCCATGGTACAATGGAAGTCATAACAGGAGAAAAGGGCAGGGAAAGATGCACTTCAAAGCTCCGTTGATAAAGGAGACAGCCAAGATAAAGGTGCAAGTTCCACAGAGAAGAGGGTCCTGGGGGATGTGCCAAACTCCGATTACATCAATCAAACATTGAATTGGGTCTGAGTATAGGGATTCCCATCCCAACCTCAGTACCTTGTGTAACACTCATCATAAGGGATAAAACAGACACATAGTACCACTCCCTCATCCATCAGAAGGGGGGAAGGTCTACATCAGCGTGTCCACATACAGTGGTAACTGCGCCGTTTGTGCACCCGAAAACATGCAGACCAGGAGATAGGCAATAAAACATCCAAGGAAGGACTATGTCTATAGTGTAACAGCATCTGCCTGTCGTTCTCCAATGACCTTCCCTCTACCAACCACAGGGAATCGTAGATGTGATCCTAAGATAGTTACTATACCTGTTTCATGAACCCAACGGGTGGCTTCCATAACAAAGGAAAAAGGTAAAAAAATAAAATAAGTAGGGACTGCGTCCAGCCTACTTTGTCCAAGATACAGGGACTGGACGATCTGAAAAAAGCAGAAGACAAATACATGTGAGAATGTGAAGGCTAAAAACAATGTATACTGTGGTATATACATAGTACAATAATACCCTAAAAGGCATCCTTAGAACAGGGACCCAATTTTGAAGTCACGATTCATACCCCTTGGTTCAACGCTATCTAACTCGTAGATCCATCTAAGCTCCAATTTCTTCAGGAGCCGTTCCCGATCTCCTCCTCTCATCAGAGGGGGAATTCCGTCTATAATTCTATACCGGAGCTGTGACACATTATGTCTCTGTTTAAAAAAATGCTCAGGGACCGGAAGGTCTTCTTCACAGTCTGCAGGGTTGGTAAATCTTTTCTCCAAAAGTTTCCTGATGGTATAGCGATGTTGGTTAAATCTCAATTTGCATGGTTGTGTCTTTTCACCTACATATAACAAGCCACAAGGGCATTGCAATATGTAGATGACGAATTCAGAGGAGCATGTGTAAAATTCTTTTATTTGATACCGTTTACCCGTACGCAGGTGTGTGAATGAGCTTCCTCTTAATAGGCTGTTACAGTTACAGCAATTGTAACAAGGGTAGCAGCCTTTCTTGGATCTACTGCCTGTTGTTCCCTTTGGCAGTGCTGTATGCGTAAGTTTATCGCCCAGGTTTTAGATCTCCTGTGCGACGTCAAGCAGTGTGTCTGAAACTCTATGATCCCCGGGAAGGATCATGCTAGAATACTCCAATTTCGTTTAAGGGCCATCGCTATCTGTGGGCTCAATTTTGAAAAAGTGGATACATAGGGAATCCTAGAGGGTTGCGTCTCCCTAGTGTTTGAACATAGTAACTGTTCCCGTGTTGTACCCCTGACTCTCTGACAGTGATGTTCCACCAGTCTTTTGGGATATTTTCTATTCCTAAATTTTTGTCCCATATCCAAATGTCGTGCGTACAGTCTCGTATCATCCGAGACAATACGTTTGACCCTTAAAAGTTGGCTATATGGGAGGGAGTTGATCATCCCTTTTGGGTGTGCACTGTCATATGTCAGGAGATTTTTTCGGTCAGTGGGTTTCACAAATTGGTCTGTCTGTAATCCCTGATCCGTCACATACACGAACGTCTCCAGAAACTGCAAAGAGTGAGATGATTCAACCCTCGTAAATTTTAGTTGGGGATGAATGTCGTTAATGGAATCATGAAAAATCTGCAAATCCACCCCCTCACAAACCGGAAGAGGGTGGATGGATATATGAAATTCTCCTCCACATAGTACATGTAAATATTTTCATATGTCGGGGCCACGGTGGACCCCATGGCGGTGCCCCGGCACTGCAAAAAGTACTGTCCGTCAAATTGAAAGTAGTTGTGTAAAAGGATCTCCAATAAAGCCATTAGGAATTCACAGAATTCTGTAGATTACTTGGAACGACCTAGAGCCCATTTGACAGCTACCAGGCCCAAATCGTGTTCAATGCACGTATAGAGACTGGTAACGTCAAAGGAGACCAGTTTATTATCAGGGGCAAACTCCAACCTCATGAGTTTATTAAGGAAGTCAGTAATATCCCTGACATAGGAGGAAGCAGTAATTGCATAAGTTCTCAATGTTTTATCCAGGAAAATCGCTGCAAGAGAGAAGACTGAATCAATTCCCGACACAATTGGCCTACCAGGGGGTTCCATAAATCCTTGTGGATTTTAGGAAGAATATGCAGTGTAGGCGTGATAAGATGTGTAGGAGTGAGAAATGCATATAATGGTTCATCAATCAAATCATTGGCATAAACATTATCAATCAAAATTCTAAATTTTTTCATAATAGCAAACTTAGGGTCCGTATCAATCACCCTATATACTTCAACATCTTGAAGTTCTTTCTGTATTTCTGAAACGTATTTGTCTGTGTCCATCACAATGACTGCACCTCTCTTGGAACTAGCGGTTCCACTACTAGGTGGAACTACCGGTTTCTTATAGATTTTTTTAAACAGAGACATAATGTGTCACAGCTCCGGTATAGAATTATAGACGGAATTCCCCCTCTGATGAGAGGAGGAGATCGGGAACGGCTCCTGAAGAAATTGGAGCTTAGATGGATCTACGAGTTAGATAGCGTTGAACCAAGGGGTATGAATCGTGACTTCAAAATTGGGTCCCTGTTCTAAGGATGCCTTTTAGGGTATTATTGTACTATGTATATACCACAGTATACATTGTTTTTAGCCTTCACATTCTCACATGTATTTGTCTTCTGCTTTTTTCAGATCGCCCAGTCCCTGTATCTTGGACAAAGTAGGCTGGACGCAGTCCCTACTTATTTAATTTTTTTACCTTTTCCTTTGTTATGGAAGCCACCCGTTGGGTTCATGAAACAGGTATAGTAACTATCTTAGGATCTCATCTGGGACTCCCTGTGGTTGGTAGAGGGAAGGTCATTGGAGAACGACAGGCAGATACTGTTACACTATAGACATAGTCCTTCCTTGGATGTTTTATTGCCTATCTCCTGGTCTGTATGTTTTGGGGTGCACAGACGGCGCAGTTACCACTGTATGTGGACACGCTGATCTAGACCTTCCCCCCTTCTGATGGATGAGGGAGTGGTATTATGTGTCTGTTTTATCCCTTATGATGAGTGTTACACAAGGAACTGAGGTTGGGATGGGAATCCCTATACTCAGACCCAATTCAATGTTTGATTGATGTAATCGTAGTTTGGCACATCCCTCAGGACCCTCTTCTCTGGGGAACTTGCGCATTTTTCTTGGCTGTCCCATTTATCAACGGAGCTTTGAAGTGCATCTTTCCCTGCCCTTTTCTCCTGTTATGACTCCCATTGTACCACGGGTGGGGGGAGCGGCGGGGGGAGTGGGGATCTGGTTAATATTTTGAGACTTTTATACAGTCTCTGAAATTAGCCTGTTTCATACCCACACTGGTGTGTACATCCCTGTTAACATATAAAATTTGTTAATATTTGGACTACTTCCACCCTACAAAATCCATTATATAGGCAGATAAATATCACACGGATTGTTTTTGTCTCTTATTTAAAATTTTCAATATAACCTTATGCATCATCTCAGCCCATACATTCTGCATATGGAGTGCTGGCTTTCTCATGTGATGGTGAGGGACCTTGCTGATGCGCCCGATCACATGACCAGCACGTGGCCAGCACCTGATTGACGTTACTCCGAGTCCCGGAAGTAAAAAGGATATCGGAGTATGCGCATTGTATATGAAGATTTACAGTGCGCCCTTATAGTTTTCTTATGTATACATAAACTAGCTGAGGTATACATTTCTTTTGTTGAATATTTTCAATTGATGTAATGGGCGATCTGCTCCATTTAAACTATGGTATTATGCTGCACTATGAATTACATCATGAATTACCCAGTGTTTGTATGCACTGGGTATATATGTTTGCCACTTGTCACACATGTTTATGCTTGATAAAGACTTCAAGTAAGTCAAAACGTCGCTTTTCTGAGGTGGAATAAAGAAGTTTTTACTATATATATATATATATATATATATATATATATAATTTAACCTCTATTTGTGAAAAAGCTTGTGATGGGATTCAACTCAGAGTACGTACGTCACAGCCCAGTACATTAACCCCTAAACAATATATATACTGTACATAAACAATCACTTAAAAAATAAAAATATGAGACTTCTACCTTAGAGGAATACTGACAATGGAGTATTCTTAAACAGTAGAAGTCATATTTTTTATTTTTTTTTTGTAAGTTGTAAGTGAAACTATGTACATATATAGTCTAGTGGTTAAAGGTTAGGGCTATGATGCAGATACCCTGAGTTCAAATCCCATCATAAGCTTTTTTAGAAATAGTCGTTAAATTAGATTTATATATTTTTTTAGAGATATAGCACAGCTAAGTGTGCTTGGGCAGGTGTCATTTGTATTGATATAGCAGAGCTAAGTGTGCTGTGGCAGTTATCATATATAGAGATATAGAAGAGCTAAGTGTGCTGAGGCAGCTGTCATATATATAGATATAGCAAAGCTGAGTGTGCTGGGGCAGCTTTTCATGTGTATAGATGTAGCAGAGCTGAGTGTGCTGGGGCAGATATCATATATAGAGATATAGCATAGCTGAGTGTGATGAGGCAGCTGCCATGTGTATGGATGTAGCAGCGCTGAGTGTGCTGGGGCAGCTGTCATATATAGAGACATAGTAGAGCTGAGTTTGCTGGGGCAGCTGTCATATGTATTGATGTAGCAGAGCTAAGTGTGTTTGTGCAGCTATCATGTGTATAGATGTAGCATAAACATTCATAAACAAAGATGGCTGGCACTCCTCCTTGTAGATGGTGCTCTGTGTTGTGGGAGTATCCCAAATAATATGAAGTAGAAAAACACAGCACTCTGGCGACAATTTAATTGTAATGCAGTAAGGTTTTTTAGTTATTCAGCCACCATTAAAGTTACATGATAGTGTGTGGCCAACATTTCGGTCTAACCAAAACCTTTTTCAGGGCCTAGAAGTAGATAGTAGCGCAAGAACGGGTGGCATGTAGCAGAGCTGAGTGTGTGGGGCAGCTGTCATATATATATATAGACATAGCAGAGCTGAGTGTGCTGGGGCAGCTGTCATGTGTATAGATGTAGCAGGGCTGAATGTGCTGGGCCAGCAATCATATATAGAGATATAGCAGAGCTGAGTGTGATGGGGCAGCTGTCATGTGTATGGATGTAGCAGCGCTGAGTGTGCTGGAGCAGCTGTCATGTGTATGGATGTAGCAGCGCTGAGTGTGTTGAAGCAGCTGTCATATATAGATATAGCAGAGATGAGTGTGCTGGAGCAGCTGTCATATGTATAGATGTAGCAGGGATAAGTGTGTTGGGGCAGCTGTCATGTGTATAGATGTAGCAGGGCTGAATGTGCTGGGGCAGCTATCATATATAGAGACATATCAGAGCTGAGTGTGATGGGGAAGCTGTCATGTGTATGAATGTAGCAGCACTGAGTGTGCTGGAGCAGCAGTCATATATAGAGATATTGCAGAGATGAGTGTGCTGGAGCAGCTGTCATATGTATAGATGTAGCAGGGCAATGTGTGCTGGGGCAGCTGTCATGTGTATTGATGTATCAGACCTGAGTGTACTGGGCCAAGTATCATATATAGAGATATAGCAGAGCTAAGTGTGATGGGGCAGCTGTCATGTTTATGGATGTAGTAGCACTGAGTGTGCTGGGGCAGCTATCTTATATAGAGAAATAGCAGAGCTGAGTTTTCTGGGGTAGCTGTATTGTGTATGGATGTAGCAGAGCTGGGTGTGCTCGGGCAGCTGCCATGTGTATAGATGTAGCAGAGCTGAGTGTGCTGGGGCAGCTATCATATATAGAGATATAGCAGAGCTGAGGGTGATGGGGCAGCTGTCATGTGTATGGATGTAGTAGCGCTGAGTGTGCTGGGGTAGCTATCCTATATAGAGATATATGAGCTGAGCAGAGCTTTTCTGGTGTACTGTAATGTGTATGTATGCACACTCACTATAACAGCTATGACAGAGTCTACAGTAGAAGGCTCATATTTTTTAGCAGCTGGCAAAACAGCTCTTATGGCTGTGTGGATAAGTGCCTTGCCTCTAATTTAGAAGGTCATAGGTTTGAATCCCAGCAGAAATTTTTCTGAACTACAGGCTAAATTGTGTTTCATAACCATATATAGAGTCAGAGCAGGGACTCCAAATGCCGAACTAGAGTCCCGACACCCTCCCTCTTCAGAGCAGGGGTGCCTGGGATTCTCCTATTGACTTACATTGTGCTCTGGAGCACATGAGCACTTTGATGCTGGCTCATGCTGGCTCATCACTACTCAAGAGGTTGGGTATCAGGGCACAATATCTCAGGTCCCTTTTCAAACGTGCTGGGTGAGAGGGCCAAATCTAATAGTGGCACTGGAAAGAGCTCCTCGGAATATCTGAGTGTGGGATCACTCTTTTGGCAAGCCTCTCCATGGTGGGAGGAAGGATGATCAGAGTGAGAATACGGTTGACCAGACTCTTGGCTACAGAGACTGGACGAGAGGGTGGTGCTTAACCGACTGGAAGCATTATCTTCAGCAATCCAACCGACCAACTGTCCGCACTAGTCTGACTTGGACAGTGTTGTCCTGCGCTGGCCTGCTAAGTTGGACATGAAGCTGGGTACGGTGGATGTTTTATTTTCTTCGGGTGCACTGGCAGCAGGCACAGTTTTATTTATTATTGAACAAATGCTTACTGAGTGAAGGCAGATGCTGCACAGACAGGATCCGTTTTTTCTGGATAATTGTTCTGACGGATCAGAGAATGGGGAAAATTAATCAATGACATCAACACAAACTTACTGCTGACACCCTCTCCACTCTGTCGGGGGCTCTACTTGCATAAGCATTTAATAGAACAGGTTCAGTAGACATCTATGTGGAATATTTGGTCAGTTTTGGTCCCTTGACTGTCCAAATAAGTGAAGTATGCAGTATTTCTAAGAGCGGCCCATGTCATCTGCACGTCATACTGACTTACAGTATTATTTCACTACCATAGCAGACTCCCTATGCGTGTTACTGGAAGGCACAGTGTTATACACCCTATAAAGGGTCTCTGCAGCCCGGTAATAGACGTTTTTAACGTGATTCGCTACAAATAAATTTGTATCAAAGCGAATTTTTACTGAAAATTCGGTGAACGGGCTCAATTAAATTTTTGAAAATTTTGCTCATCTCTATTGATAACCTATCCTGAGGCTAGGTCATCAATATCTGATGCCTGTGGGTTCGACTTCCGGCATCCCTGCCGATCAGCTGTTTGAAGAGGAAACCGTGCTCGTACAAGCTCAGCTTGCTCTTCAAGATTATGCTGCACGTTGCCTCGCTTGCAGCAGCAACGCAGTGTAATTACAAGAGCTCGCCCCACTCAAGTGAATGAAACAAGTACTTGTAATTACATTGCATTCCCAAGACGACTCGTAGTGTAGTCTTGAAGAGGAAGCAGTTTTGTATGAATGCCACCTCCTCTTCAAACAGCTGATCGTGAGGGTGCCGAGTGTCAGACCCCCACTGATCGGATATTGATCAGTGGGGGTCCAACACTGGGCAGAATAAAATATAATAAAATAGAAAAAAATGAACTTTGTGGTTTTCTAACAGCGTAAAACACCAACTGCTAAACTAACAGGTTTGATGTTTGTATTTGTCCAATGACTCAACTCATCAGATATGTATATAAATGTTAAAATCTGCAACACTTCAATGGAGAATTTTTTTGTGTATTATTTGTGTACCCTAAAATAAAAATGGATTTGTGTAGTCCCATTGTGCACATTCTTTAAAATTTGGCAATTATTCCCCAATGCTTGATCAGAAAGTATTTTCTGTTCATTTGTGCCTTGTGAAAACCCATTTAGAAAAAATATAGCTTTTTTTGTCTTTGTGTTGGCCAAAATGGCAAAATTTACAGATGTGTTCCAAATTCACTAAAATGGCACAGAGACGTTTGCTAAGATGAAACACATATTTTGGACAATGTATATGGTACGTAATACACATACATGCATCTATGCATGTTGACCATGCAGCGGTGAATCACATTTTGTTTGTTTTTATCTAAATAAGATCAATTGGGTCCTGATAAATTAGTATATCTTGATAGAATATATAGTTTAGTTTTTATGCAGAGCTCTAAATCCTGTGCATTGGACACAAATTTAAAAAACATATTGTAACATTCAGCGGTCACCACTAGAGGTAGGGCAATAGATTAATGAATAATTGAGCGCTATAACAATGTTCTTTTGATTGAATATAATGCCTTCAGATCTTTCATAGGAATACCATCATTTTCATAACTTTTCAAAACACAATAAATGCAAGTTGTATAATGTATAAATGTTAGCTTTATTATATCATAATGAACAGTCATAATAGGTTTTTAAGTTCACACAGTAGATGGTACATGTCAGTGTGTTATCTGAAATAAAGAAAATTGCTATATAGTCAGCATGTAACGATAGTACATAATAGATACATCACATTTCTAAGTAGATTTGTGATAATTTAGTAAACCATGTAATGCTTACTGGAGATTACCTAGATAATTCTGCAAAGACACTGGCAAGGATAATTAACAGAATTTAATTCAGATTTGACCATATAAATCAGGTCTAGTTCATACATCAGTGTTTGATCATTGCTTAATCAGTGATGACACTCAGCTATATATGTGCATTTCGGTAGATATCTCCATATGTGGACTGCCATGACCAATATTTTGAGCATCATTGTTGGGCATTGATTCTTTGAAAATATACATTTTTGTAATGCAGTGTATTATTATACATAGTCAAACTCTAAAGCTTGCAATACTGATTATCACGGGGGCAAATAAGTAGCTGCTAGTCACTACTGGTGAAGCCTATTTCCATTTGTCAGAATACTATGAAGCAGGCATCATAGACATAAGATTGTTGGCAGATCTCTTTGAAATGGTCAAAGACGAGATTATCCTACCCTCTGTGTTCCTACAAGATTATATATCTTGTATTAGCTAAACTATTGACTGTGCCCACCCATATATAATCATGGCAACAAGTTATTTCTGTCCCTGAAGAGTCAGAAAGGACTTCTACACATTTTGAGGGTCCAAACATCCTACCACAATGCATTATAACTTACCATCACTGTCTTCTTAAGGACGTAATTGTTGGGCTCCCAACTTATCCTACAGTTAAAAACAAAGAATTATGCAGAGTTAGGCCTCATGCACAAGACCGTATGTGTTTTGCGGTCCGCAAACCGTGGATCTGAAAAACATGGAAGCTGCTCCGCATTCCGTTCCACAATTTGCGGAACGTAACGCGGCCCATTGTAGAAATGCCTATTTTTGTCCGCAAAACGGACAAGAATAGGACATGCTCAATTTTTTTTGCGGGGCCACGGAATGGAGCCATGGATGCGGACAGCGCACGGAGTGCTGTCCGCATCTTTTGCGGCCCCATTGAAGTGAATGGGTCCGTGCCCGAGCCGCAAAATATGCGGATCGGACGCGGACCAAAACAACGGCCGTGTGCATGAGGCCTTAAGAACAATGCTGTCCCTTTTTTTTATGATGTATTATTTAGATTAATATTTACCACAACATGGTCGATGGTCTGACGGACAGATTCCTATTGTAATAATTAAAATAGAAATTTAAAAAAAAAAGTAATACAAATAAAATGGGATAAACAAGAAGTTACATGAACTGTAAATGTTACTCACCAGAATGCCTTTAAGTTTTGCTAGAAGATGTTCCTAAAAACAAGTAAGAAAATATATACAGTATCTTTAATATTTTCTAATATTTTGTATTTCCATACAGATTTTTACAGAAAAATATATTTTATATTACCGTACTTTCCTTTTTCTCTATGCTTTTTATTTAAATAATAATATTTATCTGTTCAGACATGTTAATGATATGTTACATAATATCATAGCTTCACTTACCAATGTGCCACATGCAACTTCCATAAACTTGGTGGTAATTGGAAGTCCATTCTACAAGAAAAGGGAGAAATATATAATATTAATCTCAAATAAAGCCGAGAAAATGTTCTGTAGGGAAAACAATAGTACTGTTGATCACTCGCTTGAGTCACTGTATACCATTAGTGATCCGGAAATGACAAATTATAAAATTTAACCTTTATTGCTTTAGGAAATAAAATAAAGTTCCTCAATTTCTAGATGTGTGACCACAACAAACTCCTGCTGTTTAGCCAGGAAAAACAGAGGAACAGTGGATCACACTGAAATCACGCAATTCCACCTAGCTTCCAAAGATATACAACGCAGTGGGCTTGATGGTACCCAAGGTACCAAAGCAAAAAAGGACAGCGCCCAACAACACTGCTCTCCTGGCACATGAAACATGAGCTAACAACCAGTCTGGTGCCCAGTGTTACCCACAGTACAATGCACATTGATACTTGAGACAGGGTGTGCTCGGCAGGCACTGTAATAGCTCGGTGTCCTAACCCAAAAGTTGATAGAAGGTCCGGACACTCGCGTTGCTTGGTTCCTGTATATTCCAGGTGGTCCTGTGATGAAGTGGTAGTTAGGGTGGTGTAGGGGACTAGAAAGGGGGGGTAACTAGTATGTCCCTTTTAGGCCCTTAAAACCCTACAATAACCCTTTTTGGCCTAACCATGGAGTGTCCCACTAACTGGGCCCCCATCCGGAACCTAACCCTGGAATTGCGTTCCCTGTTAAGCCCTGAATTCATCAAATCGCTCCTGTTTCATGTGGCAGGACAGCAGTGTTGTTGGGCGCTGTCCTTTTTTGCTTTGGTACCTTGGGTACCATCAAGCCCACTGAGTTGTATATCTTTGGAAGCTTGGTGGAATGGCGTGATTTCAGTGTGATCCACTATATCTGCGATTGTTTTTTCCTGGCTAAACAGCAGGAGTTTGTTGTGGTCACACCTTGTATTTATCCAAAAACTTGCAGGACTTTATTTTTTTCCTAAAGCAACAAAGGTTAAGTTTTATATATTTGTGATTCCCGGATCACTAATGATATACAGTAATCTGAAATAAACCATAAAGTCAATGAAAGGAAACTGATAAGTTCTTTTGTCTTACCAGGACATCGAAGATGACCAGGGCAACTTTGTCAGCAATTACTTCCACATTTTTTGAAGTAGTGACCTGTAAAATGAATAAATTAGTTTATGCGCATTGATATGTTAATGGTAAAATTCATTTTCTTCAATTACACTGTTAACAAAAAAACAAACAAAAAAAACTGGTAGCTTGGAATTGTATTTGACTAGAGATGAGCGGACCCATGGATGTTCGGGCTCGTCGGGTTCGGCCGAACTTCGGGTCAAAGTTCGGGTTCGGGACCCGAACTTGACCCGAACTCGAACCCGAACCCCATTGAAGTCAATAGGGACCCAAACTTTGGTGCACTAAAATGGCTGTAAAATAGTCATAGTAAGGGCTAGAGGGTGGCAAAAGGAAGCAAAATGGGGGTAAGAGCAGTACAATAGCCCTGCAAGCAAATGTGGATAGGGAAATGACTTAAAATAACATAGAATAGAAAAAATTTAAAAAATAATAATCTTGAACTAGGAGGTGAAAGTCAAAGTGGAGTAGGAGGTTTAGGAGGTCGTAGATGTGGCGGTGTAGGTGGAAGTGGCGGTGGAAGAGGAGATAGCCAAGACTGTTTTTGTTTTTCTTTATTTTTATTTTTTTTATAAATTTGTGAAAGACCCAAAACATTGGGAAATGGAAAAGAGAACGCAAAGAGAAAGTGCGCTGGAGTATAACAATGGATGGGTGTGGCCGGTATACTTGTCTATTCAGCACAAGGTATGGACAAGTCCTGTGGGATCCATGCCTGGTTCATTTTAATGAACGTGAGCTTGTCCACGTTGGCTGTGGACAGGCGGCTGCGCTGGATGCTAAACACACATCCAGGCAATACACTGGCCGCAGGGCAGGCCTGCACCTCCAAAGCGTAAAGGGCGAGCTCAGGCCATGTGCCCTATTTGGAGACCCAGTAGTTTAATGAGCAGACCCATCAGTCAGTATGTGTAGGCGTGTGCACACGTACTGTTCCACCATGTTGCTGAAATGCTGCCTCCTGCTAAGACGTTCCGTATTGGCTGGTGGTGCTGGTTGTTGTGGCGTGCTGACAAAGCTTTTCCACATTTCGGCCATGCTAACCCTCCCTTCTGAGGTGCTGGCGGTTCCCCAAGCTGCGTTGGCAACTTCTTCCTCCTCCTCTGCCTTCGCCTTGTGCTTCCACTGAGCCCCCGCTGTCAGGTGGGAATGCCATCAGGAGCGCGTCTAACAGCGTGCACTTGTAATCGCACATCTTCCGATCATGGTCCAGTGACGGAATTAAGGACGGCACGTTGTCCTTGTAGCAGGGATCCAGCAGGGTGGCCAACCAGTAATCAGCACTAGTTAGAATGTAGGCAACTTGGCGGTCGTTGTGCAGCATGTAGTCGCTCATGTGTGCCAGGCTGCCCTGAGGCAACGACAAGCTGTCCTCTGTGGAAGGTGTATCGTCTGTGCCCTCTGTATCCCCCTAGCCACGCCCCAGTGATGCCCATGAGCTGCTTTGGGTGCCACCCTGCTATGAACACGGTTCCCCCTCCTCCTCCTCCAGAACTGTGTCCTGGCTGGACAGTTGTGTACCTAGCCTCTATTGGTGCAGGAACCCATCCTCCGAGCCACTTGTGAATGACTGGCCTGATAACTTTGGAAATGATTCCTCTTCCTTCTCCTCCTCCTTTGTCACATCCTCTTCCATCATCTCCCAAAGCGTTTTTTCAAGGAGACATAGAAGTAGGATAGTAATGCTGAAGACGGCGTCATCAGCACTGGCAATGTTGGTGGCGTGCTCGAAACAGCGCAACAGGGCACACACGTCCTGCATGGAGGCCCACTTGTTGGTGGTGAAGTGGTGCTGTTCGGCAGAGCGACTCATTCATGCGTGCTGCAGCTGATACTCCACTATCACCTGCTGCTGCTCGCACAGTTTCTGCAGCATGTGCAAAGTGGATTTCCACCTTGTGGGTACGTCTCATATGAGGTGATGAGCGGGAAGGCCGAAGTTACGCTGCAGCGCAGACAGGCGAGCAGCAGGGTGAAAACGCCGAAAGCACGCACAGATGGCCCGCACTTTCTGTGGGTAGGGGGGTACTTCCTCTTTCTCTCCAGTGATTAGAGGATGGACAGCTACATGCTTCCATGGGACATTGTGGAGATGATTAGTGACAGTGACGGTGGTGGTGTTGCTGCCACATCTTCTGTTTGTGGGTGGCAGGTGCCACTGTCTCTCCATGGGGGGGGGGGGGACAGGCCGAGACTGCAGCAGAAAAGGGAGCAGGAGGAGCATGAGATCTTTAGTGGCTTTTGAGGTGTGTACTCAACTGAAGCTGGTGTTTTGCATTTAGATGCCTGGTCATGCATGTAGTGCTCAGGTTAAAACATTTATGCCTCACTTTAGGCTCCGATTGCACAGCTTGCAATCCACTCAGGTCTTGTTGTCACAAGCACATTGTCTGAAGAACTGCCACTCCAGGGAACTCCTTGGTGCTAGCTTTGGTGTGCTCAGCCTCTGAGTGCGATGGGCAGTAGCAGGCGTACTGTCTAGGGGATGGCCATGCTGCCTTTGCACCCTGCTCCCTCTTTTGATGTGCGGCTGGCGCTGTGTGACCACCACCTATTCCACCGAACTGCACACATCACTCGCATGACCTTGATTCCTTGTGGGGTCTAGAACCTCATCATCCTGCACATCATCTTCCACCCACTCTTCACGCCTGTCCTCCCTGCCGGTCTGCACACTGCAAACAGCTGCAGCAGTTGGCACCTGTGTTTCGTCATCATAAGAGACATGCTGCAGTGGTGCTCCCATGTCCACATCCTGAAACATAAGTGGTATGGCATCAGTACACTCAATCTCTTCCACCTCTGGGTTCTGTGGCAGGGCTGGGTGGATGGCCCATGAAAACCCTGCCGGCAGAGTTATCAGAAAGCATAAGAGACTGCTGCATGACTTGGGGGTTCAGACTGCTTGGCTGATTTGCAAGTGGGTGAGGTGAAAGACAGATGCCCATGGGCTGTAGGTGCCAACTCTGCGGTTTAAGCAGGGGACCAGGTGGGAAACAATGTGAAGGAACTGGAGGCACTGTCAACCACCCAATCTACTACTGCCTCTACTTGTTCTGGCCTCACCATTCGTACATCGATATTCGGGCCTACAAAATAACACTGAACATTCTGATGCCTGACGAAGGTGTTTCATTTGGGCATGTAGCTGGCACAGATAGACTACATACTCTCCCTGCAACAGGAGCTCAACCAACATCAGCAGCATCACGACCAGGGCCACGTCCCTTATTTGATGCTCTCCTCATTCTTTGAGGTCACCCACTGAACTAACAGCCAGATAAACTATATTAATTTAGCTGTCACGGATGCACTGCAGGTATACCTCACACAAAAAATGGGTATATGTCAACCACCGAACTAACAGATGGATTAACTATATTAATTTCCCTCTCACATATGCAGAGCAGGCGTACCTCACACCAAAAAGGGGTATATGTCACTCACCGAACTAATAGACGGACTAACTATATTAATTTCCCTGTCATGGATCCAGTGCAGGTGTACCTCACACCAAAAATGGGTATATGTCACCTACTGTACTAACAGACAGATTAACTGTATTAATTTCCCTGTCACGGATGCAGTGCAGGTGTACCTCACACAAAAAATGGGTATATGTCACCCACTGTACTAACAGACTGATTAACTATATTAATTTCCCTGTCACGGATGCAGTGCAGGTGTACCTCACACCAAAAATGGGTATATGTCACCCACCAATCTAACAGACGGATTAACTATATTAATTTCCCTGTCACAGATGCAGTGCATGTGTACCTCACACAAAAAATGGGTTTATGTCACCCACTGAACTAACAGACAGAGTAACTGTATTAATTTCCCTGTCACTGATGCAGTGCATGTGTACCTCACACAAAAAATGGGTGTATGTCACCCACTGAACTCCAGACAGAGTAACTGTATTAGTTTACCTGTCATGGATGCAGTGCAGGTGTACCTCACACCAAAAATGGGTATATGTCTTCTACCAAACTAACAGACAGATTAACTATTATATTTTTGTTTCAGGGGTACAAAGGTGGTGCATTGCACCCACAAAAAAAACGCTATAGGTCACCCACAGAATTAACAGCAGATAAATTATCATATTTCTGTGTCAGGGGGGCAAAGATGGTGCATTGCACCCACAAAAGATCACTATAGGTGACCCATAGAATTAACAGCCAGATTAATTATTATATTTCTGTGTCAGCGGTGCAAAGCTGGTGTATTGCACCTACAAAAAAATTCACTATAGGTCACCCACAGAATAAATAGCCCGATGAGATTCCTAAAACTCTCCCTCACTTCAGCTGCCTGCTTCTTCTCCTTGCACTACTCAGAGCTAATGGGCAGTGCTTCAGGTGATCCAGCTTGTATAGAGGCTGGGTCACATGATGGCATGACTGTGATGGCTTCTAGGTGCCCACAGCTTAAAAGCTTGTTGATTGGCTGCACTGCAGCCTTTCAACAAGCTTTATTAAATGCCCAAAAACCAAACTCGGACATAAACTTTTGCTGCAAAGTTTGAGTTAGGGTCCGGGTACCCGAACTTGCAGAGTTCAGTACAGACACAAACTTTGCAGTTTGGGTTGGGTCAACACTATATTTGACACTTGTATTTTCTGCTGCCTGCCTCTACTTTTTGTCCACTCCTCATTATCTGCATGCCACCTTCCTCCCATTCTTCTGACATGTTGCTGATTATGCTGATTGTACACTGCTGCTGATCGGTGCTCCTTTTTCTTAATTTTCTCCATGTTTTGGTTTTTCAGGGAGGATAGTTACTGTATCTTTTTATGTCTTGAAACCATCTTAGAACAGATTTCATTCTATTTGAAGGAGGGCACCATAGTTGAAATACTTGAGTTGTTGCCATTATCCCTGAATAGGTGCACTAATAGTAGAACATTTTTCCACTGAATATAGTTTGCTATATGTTTTTAGTTTTATTTTTTTCTGGCTGTTCATTTTACTCTTTTATTTTACCCAGCTTTGACATACTACATGTGTATGGACTATCTCCACATAAATGCTTGTCTGATCTGAAGCTGCATGTTCATGGGTGAGAAGGGGTAAGGGGAGGGTCGATCAAACATCTAATATGTATGGCCAGCTTTAAGGCTGGATTCACATGTCTGTTTCACACAGATGTGAACTGTCCATGGTAACCTGGGCTGGATTCCTGTTTAGAGCAGGAGCGCACGGCGTCATTGGTTGCTATGATGCCGGGCGCTACCTGCCGCCTCTGCAGTACAGTAATACACTGTGTATTACAGTACTGCAGGGGTGGCAGGAAGCGCATGGCGTCATAGCAACCAATGACGCTGTGCGCTCCTGCTCTAAACAGGAATCCAGCCCAGGTTACCACGGACAGTTCACGTCCGTGTTAAACGGACGCGCGAATCCAGCCTAAGGCCTCTTGCACACGGCTGTAGTTGGCCCGTGCCCATGCTGCAGGCCGAAAATCTTGGCCCGCAATGCACGGGCACTGACCGCGGGGCAGCCGCAGCGGATCGCGGACCCATTCACTTGAATGGGTCCGCGATCTGCCTGTTCTGCAAAAAGATATGACATGTTCTATCTTTTTACGGGACGGAAGTACGGAACAGAACACCACAGAAGCACTCTGTAGTGCTTCCATAGTGTTCCGTTCTGTCATTCCATTCCGCATCTCCGAATCTGCAGACCCATTGAAATGAATGGATCCGCATCCATGATGCGGAACGGCAACGGAATGGTGCCTGTGTATTGCGGATCCGCAAATGCGGTCTGCAATATGTGCACAGGGCGCACACGTTCGTGTGCAAGAGGCCTAAAGCTGATGATTTTTCTTACCCTAGGAAGAGCTAGATATGGTTCTTTATCTAGATGAGGAATATTGAGAGAAACATCCACACAAATGTGACCATTATAAAGCATTCAAGATGGCATTGTAATATTTACCACACTTTTGCCCATAAGCTGATCTATGGTGCAGCCAACTTCATTCTAAAATAGGAGAAGACAACTAGTAAGTACACAGTCACTACAGTTTATATTACATATTTGCATTTAGTAATATATTGACTATTGCTTCTCAAATTTGGATCAGAATCTGTGCATTGCTTTAAACGTTGATTTTACTATGCCACAAAGATTATTCTTCCCTTTCACATATTCTTTTACATTTATTTACATTCTTCCCTTTCACATGAGCATGACGGATTCAGTCCAGGTGCATTTCATTAAAAATTAGCAATTTTGCTTGCGTGTGCAGCCAGTTTTGTCTGCGATTGCATTCAATTGTTCATCTTTTTTTCGTGCCGGTGCAATGCGATTTAATGCATTTTTCATCCGCGTGATAAAAAAACTGAAGGTTTACAAACAATATCTCTTAGTAACCATCAGTAAAAAACGCATCGCATCCGCACTTGCTTGCAGGTGCAATGCGGCTTTCACGCAGCACCATTTATTTCTATGGGGCCAGCATTGTGTGAAAAACGCAGAATATAGAACATGCTGCAATTTTTGCGCAATGCACAAGTGATGTGTGATAAACAACGTTCATGTACACAGACCCATTGAAATTAATGAGTCCGGATTCAGAGCGGGCGCAATGCTTTCGCATCACGCATTGCACCTGCGTGGAATACTCGCTCGTGTGAAAGGGGCCTTACAGTATAATTTTGATTTTCTACCTACTAATTGTAAGTACTCCTTTTAAAACCAAAACTACAGGAAACACTTTGCAATATTCCTCAATACAAATGTAACTGCTGTCAGAGAGGAAATTTTCCAAATATAGTTCAATGAATGAAGAATCTTTGGGAATAATAAGATTTTGTATACACTTATGTGTGGTAAATTTCATATGCAGCTATTTCCTGCATACCAGAGAAAGATGTAGTTCCAGTACTAGGGAAATAATTTAAAGGGATCCTAATATCATGAGAATGCAGTATAAAATACAGGCAGCATGGTATAGAGCAGGAGAAGCTAAGCAGATTGATAGCTTTATGGAAAATGATTTAGCAAAATTATTACTTTATTCATTAAATTGTTTTTCTTTTCTCAGGAGTCCATTGTAAGGTCCTACTCAGCATTTGACAGCTATCTCTGAATACTGTTATAGCTGTCAGTCATCGATTAGGACCGCTCTTATGGCTTCTAAGCATAGAAAGTGAAATAAATAAATTACATGTTTTATTGAATCTTTTTCCCAAAAACTATATATACATCTGCTCAGCTCCTCCTGCGCTATAATATGCTGCCTGCAGATTGCACTGCATTTTCATGGTGACAGGTTCTCTTTAAAGAGATCAGTTTTTTTGACAGAAGGGTCCCTTAATGATAAGCTGATCACAAAGTATCCCTTGCTAAGACCCTCAGCAATTAGCTGTTGAACCACCACAACAGGGGAAAATAAATACTGCATAGTTCCCATTTGAATCAATGAGCCATCTGATTAATTAAAGGGGTTGTCTGAGTTATATGTATATAATGAAATGTACCTCAGAACATCACTAATAATACTTTTGTAATGTACATTTTTCTTTTATAGTACCAGGATTCTGCACCGGGATTCTGCACGTTGGGGGTCACATGACCCCCAACGTCATCCACCAGGCTCCTGTGCTGACGTTTCATACAGGCTTATCCCTGCCCTAGGGAGTGGCCCGGCTCTGTACACGAAACGTCAGAGCCTGTGTGCCTGCCCCCCTCTCTCCCTGTATCTGGCTCTTGTGAGGGATCACGCATGTGCGATCCTTACCAGTGCTGGCAGCCCTGTGAAAATAGCAGCACATTGAGACACTGGCGATCGGGCCCCAAAGCCACCCCCACGACCACAAGTAAATACTTGCCCATGATTGACTATATATATAGATGACAAATATATATAGATATGTATAAAGAGCTATACCATACTGATCTATAGCTCGTTATATATATATATATATATATATATATATATATATATAGAGAGAGAGAGAGAGAGAGAGAGAAAGAGAGAGAGATTTACTGATCTATATCTCCGTGTACATATATATAGATGAAATATTTAGGTGACATGACATTTGTTATTATCACAGTGATAATGTTTGAATGTCTCTTGAAAGGGCTACTTCATCTCTGAATTAGTGATGAGCGGCAGGGGTAATGTTCGAATTTGCGATATTTCGCGAATATCTGGTAGAATATTCATCATATATTCGTGAATTCTCTATTATTTTCTAGATTGCAAAAATCGCCAATGTAATATGCGCTTAAGGCGCGTGCAGTACAGGCGTGGGTCACTAAAGCTACATTTTTCAAACTTCTCGAAGTTTAATAAGACTGGAGAAAATGGTTGGCATGGCAGAACATTACAATAGCTTTGTTGCAGATAGAGTGCTCCAATATATTTGCTCTTGCGCAAAACGGCAATAATGATGTGAATATTTTGGCGCAATACGTGCAACTTCACATTTTAGCAGGTCTGACTACATATTAGTGATTGGTGCACTAAGTATTGTTGTGAACTTGTGACTTCACAGCACTATGTATGTATGTAGCATACATACATACATACATACATACAGCACTATGTATGTAGCATGTATGTATGGACAGCAGAACCTAGCTACACTATATCACTATCTAACCTACACTGACTATCTCCCACTAACTATCTGTATTATATATATAAACTAACTAACTATCTAATGTAATGTGACAAATGAAAGCGAGAGAGCACTGCTGTCTCTCTCAGAACTGTAATAAACTGTAGAAAATGGCTGTTGGGAGGTTCTTATATACTAAAAGGGGTAGGCAACTTTCTTATTTCCCTAATATGGTAACATATATGAAAATATTTTTTAAAGCTAGATAACCCCTTTAAAATTCAATGCAAACATGAAACATGAAGCAAAAAGTCTTACCAAAACTACTCCCAGTTCATCAATGAAAGCAGAGTACAGCTGCTGGTTCTGGGTCAGCTAAAATAAATAATATATCCTCAATCACACATACAGTAGGTAAACAGGTATTAACGTCCATTGAAAGTAATAGTAAAAGATTTTGAACCATGGTACATGTGACTGGTAAAAGCATTCTGCCAGAACAACCACCCAAAGCTGTGATAGAATGCTTTGGGGGACATTGAAATCTGGTATACCAGTATTTTGGTGTTTAGTGAGGTTGCACGCGTTACCTTGCGCAAAATTTTGACCTCAGCGCCTTGTGGCACTGTTGATTTTGTACTACAAAAGTGGTCTTGTTTTCTGCAGATTTCTGATTTGTGACGTTTAAAAAAAAACGTGGCAAAAAAGTCATAAAGTCACTCCAACAGGGCAGTGGCATAGAAAACATGGAGTGGCATTTCTAGACAAAAGTGTTAGGTTGAAAAATGTACCAAATTTAAAAAACAGCATGCAACGTTTGATTAAAAATTGGTGCAACGTACGCCAACACAGCCTCAATGAAAATTGGCTTCAAATATTCCCTTCATGATAAATTGGCCTCTTTGTGTTTTTACATACAGTATGTTAAATGTTTGGGTTTATATGTTGAATGAAGGAGTGTTTCATACTTGTCTCTCATGTTGTATGAATTATTTTAATTTACATAAAAAAAAAAAAAGCATGTCTTCTATTGGCAGTGCTCGCCTATTTTTCATATATATCACATAATACAGCTCCATTTTGGAGAAGGGATGATGTATCTTAAGTGTAACTTAAAGCACATGGCCCCAATACAAAAGTTGGAACAGATCCCAATACCAAATATTGCCTATAACTATAAACAAAGGACTCTAAAATGTTTTTAATTCAGTATATGGTCATTTGTGGTCCACCAAAGTGCATTCTAAATTGGACTAAAAGAGAAACATAATATCTATTCATCTAATAGTATAATGCCTAAGCTGTGCAATACATATGAATGGTCCATAGTAATCTTATGCTATTCTATTCCTTTATGAATGTAATACTTTTTGCAAAATTATGATTTGTAAAAAGCTTCTGCAAGACTAACATTTACTTACTAAAAATGCAGTGACCAGGTGTCCCCTTCTAAATGCAAGGACTTATTGCACACCATTGAAATTATGCACTGTATGAAAATGATTTTGCTGCTCCAAACTGTGGATTATGTTGTGATTTTTACTATAATTGATTGAAGATTATGTGCAGTTATCTACTAATTGTGCTCTATTCATTGTGTATATTTAGCTATATTTTGTCACAGAAATGTTAATGAGAACCTGTCAAGCTAAAAATGTAGTCCTTGTCCCCAAGAAAAAAAAAGTACTCTGCAGATAATCATGAAAGATTTATTTAATCATTTACTGCCTGTTGGGAAGAAATGTATCTAGTTTTGGAGAAATACTGGTGCATACTCCATAATAAAATCCTGAGCAAATACTTACCTGCTGAACCCTAAATTCCTTTAAGGAGATTTCAAAACTTGTGAGACCACAGTTTTTTTGTTTTTTTTATTTGTTCACAGTTACTATGTGGGACCCAAACCTGATTGAGTGTTTGAATCCAACGGGTAAGTCTGCCTCTATTATAGTAAGTAGTTATTATTTTGGGTACCATTTATCCGGTTCTGACTGTCTGGAGTGAGTACTGATTTTCCTATGGTCTTTTTATAATTATATAATGAGTGTATATAATTATATAATGAGTGTGATATGTATGCCCCTGAGGAAGCCAGCAATGAAATTTGTTTGCGGTCTGTATTTACCTTATTGTCCACTTTAAGTTATAGTATATTAACTAATATACTTAAGTATATTAACTACATGTTTTTTATGATTTTTTTATATTTTGTTTTGATGCTTTTAATAAAGATTCTATTTTATATCATATTTGGTCTGTGCTAATTTATATGTGTTCACTAATAATAAAGTTCCAGATGCCACTAAAAATCAACATGCATATCTAACAGTACATCTTTCCTTGGGTAGTTCCAATGAACCTACGTATCTAAGTAATAAAATATCTATGTAATAGAATATTTTACCTTTGCCTGCTGGTATTTGCAGAGGAGGTCACCAAGCTTCACAATTAGAGTAGGAGCTCCATTCTTAAAGAGACAAAATATTGAAAGTATTTGTTGAGTCACAAAAATGTAGGCTTTAGTATAAACTATCCCTTTTGCACGAACGTTGTGTGCCCGTGGCCGCATACGGTGGGTCCGCAATACACGGGCACCGACCCGTGTGCACTCGGCATCACAGATGTAGACCCATTAACTTGAATGGGTCCACAATCACGGAGATGCGGAATGGAAGCACGGATCAGAACCCCACGAAAACACTAGGGAGTGCTTCCGTGGTGTTTCTGTCCATGCCTCCGCACCACAAAAAAATAGGACTTGTTCTATTTTTTTGCGGTGCAGATGGATCACAGACCCATTCAAGTTGAGAGGGCCTAGATCTGTTCCGGCCACCGCACGGACATTGCCCATGCATTGGGGACCGAAAATTGTGGTCCCCAATGCACGGAACTGATGCTCAACGTTCGTTTGCAAGAGGCCTTTGTCTTAGGAACAAAGTAACTATACTGAACATTATCTCTGCCACAGGTTGATGTATTATTAAAGTGACCAATGCAGTAATTCTATTGTTTATTGGACATATATATTTGGAAATCCCAAACTGGCTTGATTTTTTTTTTTTTGCTTTATTCCCCAAAAACTTGTAGAGCTGTTATGTTGTTCCTTTGCACATTTTTTTCTTTTTCTGTTGCAACATTTCTGTTCAGATTCTTCTGAATAGAAAAATATGTAATCCATTTTAACGGCAAACGGATCTGAGTGGATCCCAGACATATAACAGTATTTTTAGGACACGTAGAGTTACTGTAGTTCTCCTGAAGCTAATGTAGAACCTTTTTTGTATTCAGTTTACAAAAAAGATTATAATACAGGAGCTGCAGCCTTTGTACAGACCCCAAATGCCAGAAATATTAAGCCTGTCTAAAATGCCTAATGGGGAAGAACTTGACATTCTTGTTAGCTGTCCCTATTTATTATTAGAACACTCCTTCTAAGTAGATTGATTCCATATATACATGCAGGTTCAGTAAAGGCATATTTTAAAATACTTTTTCCTACCAATTACCACAAGTTAATATTGTATGATACAAAAATTAAATTCGACAATTAAGAATTATAGGGTCACCTACTTCCACCAGACTTGTGAGGCAGTTCGCTGTGGCAGAGGAGGTATCTAAAATGCAAACATTTCAGAAACTCATACAACGTTCTACTTGCTCTAGTTGGCATTCAAAGAAAAATTAGACAAGACAGTAGTTAATTGCAGTATCCTATTTTCCTAATTTCTCAGGAGCATAGGACATGGAGATACACATTAGAGATTATTTAGCTGCATGTTCCTGTTGTTGACATGTACAGAATGCTGTCATTTACTTTAAATGAGAGTTAAAGTCCATCAAACTACTCCTTATAGTTCGGTTTCTTAGGACTTATTATATATGCCCAATTGTATTCCCATGATATAAAGTGATAGGATATCACTTGTACTGTATATGCCATCACTCTATGATAAGTTTGAGTATGACCCCTCAGACCACCACAGATCATGAGAAAGAAGGGTAACTGTGGACTCCTCACTATTGTTTACTTTACAACATAGTTTCTGGTCACCCGGCTGTGAACTGCAGCTGCTACCACTGATGGTCCTGGAAACATCTGTGTAGAGGAAAACTATGAAAGAGCCACAGTGCTGGATCAGTGTTGTGTCTCTTTTTTTCTCAGGCACAGTTAGGATCCCAAAGGTCAAACTCCCACCAATTATAAAGTAATACCATATATTAGCTATATGGCATTACTGTATGTGATGGAAATACACCTTTATATTTGGTAACCTGCCTTTATGCTGCTATCCAGTTAAGTGTCAAAGAGAGTTTGTTGATGGACTATCTTTAGATCCATATGTTTTCTCATGGCTTTGCCTAGTATTGCACCTCCCTCCAATTCACTTTTATAAGATTGAGCTGCCATACCAGCAACTATCAAATTTATGATGGATACTTAAGTCAACTGATCAGTGGGGGTGCTTGCATTTGGACCCCCACCAATCTGATGACCTATCCAAAGGAGACATTTTTATAATCCGCGAAAAACCCTCAAAGTTAAAAGGATATTGAAATCTCACTGATGCTGTTTTAACGTGAACACTGGGGTTGAGCGAATCAACTTCAGATGAAACATCCGAAGTCGATTCACATAAAACTTTGTTTTAATACTGTACAGAGAGAGCGCTCCGTACAGTATTAAAATGTATTGGCTCAGATGAGCCGAAGTTATTACTTACTTAAGCCCAGGATAGTTCCAAGGTACCTTGGAACCGAACCCGAGTTTGGGAAATGGTTTTTACAGTAGAAACCAATTAATAAAGTTATTACGCGAAGTCTTGCAAGACTTCGCAAAGTAATAACTTCGGCTCCTTGGAGCCAATATATTCTAATAATGTTCGGAGTGCTCACTTCGTACAGTATTGAAACAAAGTTCTATGCAAATCGACTTTGAATGTTTTAAAAGAAGTTGATTCGCTCATTCCTAGTGAAAACACAAGACACAGTATATTGATATTACCCAAAGTGCAGCTGAGAGCCACGAGAAGGAATACAGAGGCAATCTTCATGGTGATGCTTTGGGTGTGGAGCCTTGAACAAGACTATTCAAGATCTGTGCAGAATACTGTTAACCTATGTGCTATTTATATGTTATCTGTTTTTTATCTTACAAGGGCATTTATCACATGGTAATTTTTATCTACATTTTTGTGACCAAGAAAAACACAGTTATTTGTTTTCTAAGTTTCCATTCATTTTCTTGGAAGGTTATCTATGTGGGTTTTATTTTATTTTAGCACGCTATTCTTATTTCTTTGGAAATGGCAGCTTCACTGTGCAACCATACTACAAGTTACAATAGTACAATTTTTCCCTCCAAAGTAGACGTAATTTCTTTGGTGTAGGTTCTAGTGAGAAGAAAATTCTAACACATGAAATGCAGCACTGATGCAGATGGACATAGGGGTTATGATAGGGGTATCCTAATGTGGATATGCTGTATGTATGTAAAATGAATATCTACATTGAAATACCATGTTGATTTTTACATCAACTTTCTGTGCCAATTCATTTCTTAATAAACCCTTCTAGTGGTGGTGTACCAAGCATGCTGCAAGATGATGCTAGTCCACCAGATGGGTTGTGTTGATGGTGTGAAAATAAGTTAGTCAGTGTCATGTGAAATCCTTGGCAGCAATTCAAGGGACTTGCTGTAGTCTTGGTATGCAGCCTCACCTTAACTTGGCCTGTTCTACACCCCTCGATCCTATGCACATTCCCAGTCGGGAGATTCGCATAGCATCTTGGCGACTACCGATGGCCTTTTTTCAACAAATACCACATGCAGTTCTTGGCTACACTAATCATTATGGTGCCCACCAGGTGCTTATACAGGGTCCCTCCTTCATTTTATCTGAGGCATGAAGCTGGCTAGCACTCTGCTGTCAACATTATCAGGGAGCACTGACCTAAAAAGGCGTTATTCATGATGCAGCTGTACACTACCACTACATTGAGGATTCCGGCACTTCTCATTAGAGCAGCACAACTGCTTGTGACTTTGGGAAGAATGGAGCCTTTTGTTAAGGTAGGTGCAGCTCCCACACCTTACAGTAGGAGCTATATTTTTCATATAGTGCTTCATATGCCTTGCAAAGCCATTGTGGCAGATTTACTAAGCCTAAAGATGGAGTAAACTTGGACAGGGTATCTATAAGTGCACCAAATCTATAATTGTGGCGGATATAGGATGAGAAATATGGATAGGCATGTTTGTGTGACGTTATACTATATAATTATAAAATTGTTGTTGTCTTACTTAGTGACAAACTTTTATGCTAGACTTGTGGGACAAGGTTGGGGCAAAATGTTTTATCTTTAGCCATGCTGATTTCCTGAAAATCCACACCCCTTTCTATTAAGCCAGTTTATTAAGTCTATTAAGTTTGTCACAATTTATGCCAAAATCAGGGTTTAATTTCATTAGTAAAAGTAACTGTAGGCCATAGAGTTATATGACAAGGTTATTTTTTACTGCAAAACCACTTTTTTTTTATTCTGCATATGACTATTATACTCTGTTATTCAATATTTTGTGGTTATATCAATGTGCAAAAAAAAAAAAAAAATCACTGAAACAAAGTGGCCTAAATGGGAGGAACTGCTCAAAACCCCCAAACACTGTGGCGTGTTTCTAACCAGGGGAGCATTTCCTCCACATGTGGTACGCTGCTAACGGCAATCCCCAGAAAAAATGCATACAATGGAGATTGTCTGCACGGACCACATGCACCACAAAAGCATCCTACACAAGATGGAATAATGTGTGGATGGAAATATAAAAATACATAAATCACTGAATAAGGTGCACCACAATGATAAGCAACTAACAATGCTGGCTAATCCCTCAAGCTGATGTTAAAAGCTGAGACTTTTGACAACATATTCTAGTCAGGAACATATTGGAGCCCGTTTGCACCACTGTTGAGGTGTCTCAGTGGGGCAATAGGTTCCTACCACTAGACTACCTATGGTGTCGGAACAAGGTCTGATAGGTGCTCATATCCAACTCACAGTCAGGCTCCCACATACCTCCATAGTAGGATCACTAAGGCAATGTGAGTTAGAATAAGGCTGCAAGCCCCACCTATAACATACCATGTTACACAGACTACCAGGTGCAACAGAATTTTACCAGCAAAACACAATGGCACATTCAATTCTATATATGTATTGAATGTGCCATTATGTTTTGCTGGTAACATTCTGTTGCACCTGGTAGCCTGTGTCACATGGTCTGTTATAGGTGGGTCTTTCAGCCTTATTCTACCTCACATTGCCTTAGTGATCCTACTATGGAGGTATGTGGGAGCCTGGCTGTGAGTTGGATATGAGCACCTATCAGAACTTGTTCACATACCATAGGTAGTCTAGTGGTAGGAACCCATTGCCACACTGAGACACCTTGACAGTGGTGCAAAAGAGCTCTCATATGTTCTTGACTAGGGTTGAGCAAACCAGAACTGTAGAGTTCGGGTTCGTACTGAACATTACGGTTTTAAGCACACAGACCTGAAACGTAAAAGTTCGGGTTCGTTATTTGCCGATTTCTTCTCAGCATTTTTTGAAAGGCTGCAGGGCAGCCAATCAACAAGCGTTTCACTACTTTGCCCAAGGAAGCCACCACAGCCATGCCTACTATTGGAATGGCTGTGATTGGCTAAGTGCAGCATGTGACCCAGCCTCTATTTAAGCTGGAGTCACGTAGAGCCGCACGTCACTCTGCTCTTCTCAGTCTAGGGATAGGATGCTGCCGCTTCTGTGAGGGAGAGATTGAGGAAGAAATCTGTTGTACTTGGTGGTGTTAACTCTTCAAACTACAGCAATTATTGAGGGTGCTATGCTATATATTTGTACCCAGCCCTGAGCCCAGTGATACTGCAACACAATTTTTAATCCATCTGTTACTGGGGTGGGGGTCGGCGGCCATTTTAGCAACTGCAGTCTCCTTGAAACTGCATGTGACCTGCATGTGTGCCAGGCAGCCAGGGACATCAGTCTAATAATTTTTTGGTAGCTCAGTGGAGGAAAAATGTATTTCTTCTGGCAGGTCAAGTTCCCCTTACCTATTTTATAATTTTGGGGTGACATAGTGCATTTCTGTAGTTGCTGTAATAAACCTGTACTGTCGTACCACAGAGCACATTTGCATACACCACTGAAAAACCTATTTTAAAATTGTGCGTCGACATAGTGCATTTCTGTAGTTGGTGGAATAACCCCGTACTGTTGTGCCACAGAGCACTTTTGCATATAATGCTGAAAAAACAGTTTTAAAATTTTGCGGTGACATAGCGCATTGTTGTAGTTGCTGTAATAAACTCGTACTGTCGTACCACAGAGCACATTTGCATACACCGCTGGAAAACCTGTTTAAAAATTTTGCAGTGACAAAGTGCATTTCTGTAGTTGCTGTAATATAATAAACCCACGCTGTCATACCACAGAGCACGTTTGCATACAACGCTGAAAAAACAGTTTTAAAATTTTGCTGTGAAAAACTGCATTTCTGTAGTTGGGTAATAAACCTGTACTGTTGTGCCACAGAGCACGTTTGCATACAACGCTGAAAAATCTGTTTTATAATTTTTGGGGTCACATACTGCATTTCTGTAGTTGGGCTAATAAACCCGTACTGTTGCGCCACAGAGCACATTTGCATACACCACTGAAAAACCTGTTTTAAAATTTTGGGGTGACATAGTGCATTTCTGTAGTTGGTGGAATAAACCCGTACTGTTGTGCGACAGAGCACTTTTGCTTAGAAAGCTGAAAAAACTGTTTTAAAATTTTGGCATGAAAAACTGCATTTCTGTAGTTGGGGAAGTAAACCCGCCACAGAGCACTTTTGCATACAACCATGAAAAAACTGTTTTTTTTTTTTGCCAGTTTTGAAGTATACAAACCCCTGCTCTGCAGAGGTGACAGGGAGGTAAATTTCAAAAAATTATCTTTGACATTGGTGGGTGACATTTTGCCAGTTTTGCCATATACAAACCACTGCTCTGCATAGGTGACAGGAAGGTAAATTTCAAAAAATCATCTGTTACATTGGTGGGTGACATTTTAATAGCTTTGCCGTATACAAACCCCTGCTCTGCATAAGTGACAGGGAGATAAAGCTCTAAAAATCATCTGTTACATTGGTGGGTGACATTTTGCCAGTTTTGCCCTATACAAACCCCTGCTCTGCATAAGTGACAGGGCGGTAAATTTCAAAAAATCATCTGTTACATTGGTGGGTGACATTTTTGCCAGTTTTGCCGTATACAAACCCCTGCTCTGTATAGGCGACAGGGAGGTAAATTTCTAAAAATCGTATGTTACATTCTTATGCCATAAAGTACCTCTGCACTGCATACATGACTTGGAAATATATTCAGTAAATTAGGTGGCCTTCAGATTGTTAGGTGATCTGTACCCCTTCTTTCTTTCAAAGTACCCCTGCACTGCATACCTGACTGGGAATTATATTCTGTAAATTCGGCGGCGTTTACATTGTTGGTTGCTGCAGTTATATGCTGTAAAATCTCCATGATGTCTTCATGATAAATCTGCAGCGTGGGGGCCCATTGTGGCTTCTATACACTTTTAAAATAATCCTTTAGCCGGGCAAATAGATGCCTGATGACGGGGACGCTCCATGACCCCTTTTATCTTTCAAACTTCCTCTGCCCTGCATACCTGACTGGAAAATATATGCTGTAAACTAGGTGGCGTTCAGATTGTTTGCTGATCTGTACCTCTTATTTCTTTCAAAGTACCCCTGCACTGCATAACAGAAAGGGAACTTAGTTCATTATAATTGGTGGTTACATTGTTGCCTGACATAAAGCATTTTTTGGTGGTGAAGCCAAAGGTAGTCGCCAACAACAATGTGTTTTGTTTTCTTTTTTTTTTATAAATTGGGGTAGACCCCAAAACATTGGGAAATATAAAAAAGAAAACAAAGAGTAAGTGCGTTGTAGTATAATAATGGTTTAGAACCTTTATTTTTATGTATTGTATGTTATTTTAAGTTATTTCCCTATCCAAATTTACAGGGCACTTGTTCTTCTCTTACCCCCATCTTGCTTCAATTTCCAGCCCTCTAGCTCTTTCCTGGACATTTTTAGAGCCATTTTAGTGCCCCAAAGTTCGGGTCCCAATTGACTTCAATGGGGTTCGGGGTCAAGTTCGGGTCCCGAACTCGAACTTTGCGTTGAAGTTTGGTTGAACCCGGCGAACCTGAACTTCCAGGTGTTCGGTCAACTCTATTCCTGACTGGGATATGTTGGCAAAAGTCTCAGCTTTTAATATCAGCTTGAGGGATTTGCCTGCATTGTTAGTTGCTTATTATTGTGGTGCACCTTTTTCAGTTATTTATGTATTTTTATATTTCCATCCACACATTATTCCATCTTGTGTAGGATGCTTTTGTGGTGCATGTAGTCCACGCCAGCATCCTACATTGTATGTATTTTTGCTGGGGATTGCCGTTAGCAGTGGACCACATGCGGAGGAACTGCTCCCCTGGTTAGAAACACACTACAGTGATTGGGGGTTTTGAACGGTTCCTCCCTTTTATGCCACTTTATTTCAGTGATTTTTTTTCTGTATACAGTATGTATTGAATGTGGCAATGCGTTTTGCTGGTAACATTCTGTTACACCTGGTAGCCTGAGTCACACGTAGGGTTGAGTGAAACCGAAATGTAGAGAATTTTGGGGTGTTCGTGACACGGACCCGAACCCAAACAGTTACGTAAAAGTTCAGGTTCAGGATCGCTGTTCGGAGATTTCTATGCAGCATTTTGAACGCCTGCAAAGCAGCCAATCAACAAGCGTCATACTACTTGCCCCAAGATGCCATCACAGCCATGCCTACTATTGGCATGTCTGTGATTGGTCAAGTGCAGCATGTGACCCAGCCTCTATTAAGCTGGAGTTACGTAGCGCCGCACGTCACACTGCTCTGATTAGTGTAGGGATAGGATGCAGCTGCTGTGAGGGCTGAGAAAACTCAGCAAAAACATTAATGAAGTGATTGACCTACAGCTGTGAATCATACAACTTCTGCTAGTTAATTGCTCACTGGTTTTTAGGCTGCCCAGAGCGTTTTTTCTGTCACTTTTTTCTGGGGTGATCGGTGGCCATTTTTTGTCTTGTGGTGCACCAGCACAAGCTGCTACCAAGTCCATCAATCCATCAATACTAGTTTTTTTTTTTTTGCTATATCCCACATCAGGGGCTTGGCTGTGCTTATTGTCACACCTAGAAACTCAGGATAGAAATTTCTGTATTTTATTGAGGGCTAATATTTACTTGCCAAAATAGCAATCCCCTAAATCTGGTGTTCCAGCTGTGGCTCACCAAGTGTAATACTGTCTGCTGTCTGGCAAAGGATAGATTTTGTTCTGGGGTGAAATTCAATTTCCAAAATAGCAATCCCCTAAATCTGGTGTTCCAGCTGTGGCTGGCTAAGTTTAATACTGTCCGTCAAAGGATAGATTGTGTTCTGGGGTGAAATTCAATTGCCAAAATAGCAATCCCCTAAATCTGGTGTTCCAGCTGTGGCTGGCCATGTTTAATAGTGTCCAGCAAAGGATAGATTTTTTTCTGGGGTTAAATTCAATTTCCAAAATAGCAATACCGTAAATCGTGGTTTCAGCTGTGGCTGGCCAAGTTTAATAGTGTCCGGCAAAGGATAATTTTTTTTCTGGGGTGAAATTCAATTGCCAAAATAGAAATACCGTAAATCGTGGTTTCAGCTGTGGCTGGCCAAGTTTAGTAGTTTTCGGCAATGGATATATTTTTTTCTGGGGTGAAATTCAATTGCCAAAATAGCAATACCATAAATCGGTGGTTTCAGCTATGGCTGGTCAAGTTAAATAGTGTCCGGCAAAGGATAGATTTTGATCTGGGGTGAAATTCAATTGCCAAAACAGCAATACAGTAAATCAGTGGTTTCAGCTGTGGCTGGCCAAGTTTAATACTGTCCGGCAAAGGATAGATTTTAAATTGTTGGGTGAAATATTACCATTTTTGCCAGTTATAAACCCCTGCACTGCATAACTGACAGGGAACTTACAATTGGCGGTAACATTCTTGCATGAAATAAAGCCTTTTTGGGCTGTGAAGCCAAAGGTAGTCGCCAATAACTGTTTTTTTTATTTTTTATTGTTTTAAATGAATTAGTGTAGCCCCCAAAACATTGGGACAATATAAAAAATAAAACAAAGTGTAAGTGCATGGTAGTATAACAATGGTTGTGTGAGGCCGATATGTATGTCTATTCTGCATAAGGTACAATCAAGTTCTGTGGGATCCATGCCTGATTCAAACCCCTTCCTTTCATGCCACCATTCCTGTGGCTACTAAAGATCGCTCTCTCAGACCAAGCCCAGCAGCTGTTCCATTCGCTTTCTACACTGTCTATACTGTCACTGTATATAATTTCATTATATAATACTGTTGAGGGGGCCCTGACAAAGTCCTTTAGTCCTCCTCCTCCTCCTGGATGGGCCCTTTCTAGCTCACGGCTCCAAAGCAGTTGCTTCCCCTGCTTCCACTGTAGCTATCCCCCTAGGCAGACCCATCAGTCAGTACATGTAATGTGCCACCATGTTGCTAAAATGCTGCCTCCTGCTAAGATGTTGCAGATCTGCTGGTGGTGCAAGTTGTTGTGGCGTGATGACAATGCTTTCCCACAATTCGCCAATGCTAACCCAGCCTTCTGAGGTGCTGATGGTGACCCAGCTGCCTGTGACCTGGCGTGGGTGCCACCCTGCTCAGAATATGGTTCCTCCTACTCCTCCTCATCCTACTTATCCTCCTCATCCTCCAGAACTGTGCACGAGCTGGACAATTGTGTTCCAGGCCAGGGACTATGTTGGTGCAGGAACTCACCCTTTGAGCCATCAGCAGCGTGTCTACTAGCGGGCTCATCTTCCTATCAGACTCCAGTGACCCCAGCGTTCCTCCTACTCCTCATCCTCCAGAACTGTGCCCTGGCTGGACAATTGAGTTCCAGGCCAGGGCCTATGTTGGTGCAGGAACCCACCCTCTGAGCCACTTTTATTTGGCTGGACATAAGTTAAGGATAAGGCGTGTATATAGTTTTGTTTGTTTATATAGTTAGTTTAGCTGCATTATAGTTATTTTAATATGTTTTTAAGTAAATTTGTAAATAGTTTGCAAATGGTTTGAGTGAAAGGAGGGGGGTGGGGGTGTTGAGTGTTTAGGGTGTGAGGCTGTTCGGGTTAATTTTCCATCCGCTTTCTACACTGTCTATACTGCCACTGTATATAATTTCATTGTATAATACTATTGAGAGGGCCCTGACAAAGTCTTTAAGTCCTCCTCCTCCTGGATGGGCCCCTTCTAGGTCGGGGACCCAAAACAGTAGCTTCCCATGCTTCCCTGTAGCTACGCCCTCAGTCAAACCCATCAGTCAGTACGTGTACTCTTCCATCATGTTGCTGAAATGCTGCCTCCTGCTAAGACGTTCCAGATCTGCTGGTGGTGCAGGTTGTTGTGGCGTGATGACAATGCTTTCCCACAATTCGCCAATGCTAACCCAGCCTTCTGAGGTGCTGATGGTGACCCAGCTGCCTGTGACCTGGCGTGGGTGCCACCCTGCTCAGAATATGGTTCCTCCTACTCCTCCTCATCCTACTTATCCTCCTCATCCTCCAGAACTGTGCACGAGCTGGACAATTGTGTTCCAGGCCAGGGACTATGTTGGTGCAGGAACTCACCCTTTGAGTCACTTGGATGTCACTGGCCTTAAGTTAAGGATAAGGCGTGTATATAGTTTTGTTTGTTTATATAGTAAGTTTAGCTGCATTATAGTTATCTTACTATGTTTTTAAGAAAATTTGTAAATAGTTTGTTATTGGTTTGAGTGTAAGGGGGGTGGGGGTGTTGTGTGTGTTTGATTAACTGAATTGATTTTCACTGTCTGGTGTTTAGGAATTTCTGCACCCCAAATTCAGCACATGTGGCAGGCAGGGGATGTGCGTCAAACCGGCTAGGCCCAGACCTGCTAGTATATTTTGCCCATTTGCGCACAACACCAGGCCGGGCTGGAGGCTCAGTGGCACCAACCAATGATTGGTCTGTTGCTCCATGCCTGTTTACAGCTCCTACACGGTGCGGGGTTTGTCCCACAAACACACAAGTTTTAAAACAACCTGCTGTTGTTTACCCCTGGATTTGCTGCTGTGTGTGGTGAAGGTATTATGCTGAGCGGATGAGGAGGTGGTAGAGGAGGAGGAAGCCGAGTAGGAGGAGGAGGTTACAGGATACAAAGAGAAATGACCAGCAATCCTCGGGGGCAGAACGACATTCGCAAAAATGCTATCCGCCTCTGGGCCAGCCGCTACATTTACCCACTGTCTTGTTGGTTATGTGGACGTTGCCACAGATAGCGTTGCGCAGTGTGCACTTGATTTTGTCCGCCACTTGGTTGTGCAGGGAAGGGATGGCTCGTCTGCAAAAGTGGTGGCAGCTGGGATACATGTACTGTGGGACAGCCACCGCCATAAGGTTTTTAAAACTGTCCACCAGACAGAATGACAGCATTTCAAAGGACCAGGAAATTTGAAATAAGGCATTCAGAGCCATGGGTAGGGGGGGTACTTCCTCTTTCTATTTCTTTTTATCTCCAGTGTTTGGGAGATGGACAGCTGAGCACTTCCATGGGATTTGGTGGAGATGATTGGTGAGGGTGCCAGATGTGGTGGCGTTGATGCTACATCCTCTGTTTGCTGGGTGACAGGTGCCACTGTCACTCACTTGGGCTTAAGTTTAGAATGTTTATTTATTATTTTTCTGTATTTTATTTTATTTTAAGTCATTTCCCTATTGACATATGTTTGCAGGGCATTTACCTACATTTTGCTGCCTTTTTCAGCCCTCTAGCCCTTTCCAGGGCTATTTTACAGCCATTTAGGGGCCAAAAAGTTCAGGTCCCCATTGACTTTAATGGGGTTCGGGGTCAAGTTCGGGTCGAGTTTGGATGCCGAACCCGAACATTGTCATGAAGTTCGGCCGAACTTCTCGAACCCGAACATCCAGGTGTTCGCTCAACTCTAATCACATGGTCTGTTATAGGTGGTGCTTACAGCCTTATTCTACCTCATATTGCTTTAGTGATCCTACTATGGAGGTATGTGGGAGCCTGGCTGTAAGTTGGATATGAGCACCTATCAGACCTTGTTAACACACCATAGGTAGTCTAGAGGCAGGAACCCATTGCCACAGTGAGACACCTTGACTGTGGTGCTAAAGGGCTCCGATATGTTCCTGACCGAAATATGTTGGCGAAAGTCTCAGCTTTTACCATCAGCCTGAGGGATTAGCCAGCATTGTTAGTTGCTTATTATTGTGATGAACCTTTTTCAGTGATTTATATCAATGTGCCAACAATTGCACAGATAAAGAATATAGCATGCCATAGTTTCATATCAGATACCTAGGATTGTATCTATGATATTATGTGAATTGAGTTATAATTTTGCAAATAAGTGCATGAAGACACTATATTTAAGTAAAACTTGTACATTGTATATCATGTATATTTCTGCGATTTCTATATGGCTTCCATTAATATTTTTACAAGTTGAAGTACTAGTTGTATCACTTTAGCATTAGGAAGCTCCACCTTTCCAGACACATTAAAAAAATCAATATGAACTAAATGAATAGGCTTAACATCAATCCAGCATTATCTTCTTTTATCCACAGCAGGATTTTAATTATGATCCGCAGGCCACTAAGAATGTATTACCTAAAACTGGCCTGTATCCCGATGACTGGAGACAGTATAGAGTCCACTGGCTCACTAACATCTTCTAAAAGACCTGCAGGGCAGATCCAGCAGTTATAGTTAAACTATTCTAAAGAAAATTGCTATTCTGTTTTTTTTTCAAATAGGTCATCATAGTCTTATGATTAATCACTGTCAGGTGTTACAGTAGGTATGTATCACTGGCTATTACTTTAGGTGCCGCTGCAGGTTTTTTTTTTTTTTTTTGTGATTGTCCTCTCTTTATCATGACACTAATTTAGTATAACACTTTATCGGATCTGGACATGTGCAATCATGTTTTCATAATCAGCTAGCAACATGTTTTCATTTTATCTTTTTACTCTACTGATAAACTAATCTCCACTGGAACTCATACTAACAGACTTTTTCATGTAACATGTTGGGACCAGAGGTGTAGCTAGGCTTTTCAGCACACGGGGCAAGGATTCAGCATGGGTCCTCCCCTCCGCTCCCCCCCCCCCCACAAATACTGGTCGCTGAAGTTTACATAAGGAGAGCAAACTATTTTTGTTTTACACTAAGCCACTGTTCTAACTCCTTCCAATGTATAACTATACTTTCCCAGTCCCACTCACCTGATAAAATCTGTCTTAGGGTAGATAGCGGTACCCATGCGATAAATGAAAGAACAAACTGTTCTTACCGTATCACACAGTACTAGTGTATCCTCACACAGTAGTGCCTACAGTGTGTCCCCTTCACAGTACTAATGTCCACATTGTGCCTCCTTCAGAGTAGTTATGCCCACATTGTGACCTCTCACAGTAGTAATATCCACATTGTGCCCACTCACATTAGTAATATCCACATTGTAACCCCTCACAGTGGTTATGCCCACATTGTAACTCCACAGCAGAAATGCCCACATTGTGCCCCTCAGTAGTTATGCCCACCTTGTGCCCCCCTCACAGTAGTTATGTCCTTCTTGTGCCCCCTCAGAATAGTTAACCCACATTGTGCCCCTTCACAGTAGTTATATTCTCCTTGTGCCCACCACTGTAGATATGTCGTCCTTGTACCCCCTCACGGTAGTTATATCCTCCTTGTACCCACATCTCAGTAGTTATGTCCTCCTTGTGGCCACTTCACTGCAGTAATGCCCACCTTTGGCCCCTAGAGACCCCTCCAGCTTAATAAAAAACACAAATACTACCTCTTTTCCTAATGATCAGGCACATCTGGCATCCCCAGCAGCATATACAGTCACACAGATATGCTGCTGGCTGTATATGAAGAGGCCTGCACCATTTCTCACAGACCAGCAGCTTGATGTGTGGCGTGCTGGGGACCACTGAACTTCCCCGGAGCACCCCCAATCCTCTGTGCCCAGGGCATCTGCCCTATTCCCCCCCCCCCCCCCCCAAAGCTATGCCCTTGGTTGGGACAAACCTTATAAATTGTCTTTGTATTTAGTTGTACATTAAGCTGGCCATACACATTAGATGTATGTTGGCCAACCAGCTGATTCCGATGTTATTGGACAACCATCTAATTAGAGATGAGTGAACCAGTTCATAACAAACCTGGTTCGTTACGAACTTTGCAAAATTTAACCTGGCATCCAAACCCGAAGCTTTTCAGGTTTATTTCGGATGAATCCAGTAAAACGGCATGCAGCACATGTCAGTTGAAAAGAGCACTAGGTAGGAAGAAAGATGCTCACATGACCCTGAGAGGAATTATGTGGGGGGGATGGCATGCCCTGATTGGCTCACAGGCCGACAGACAGCCTGGATGAGCCAATTAGAGCTGCAACAGGCAAAGAGATGCCCTTGCCGAACGAGCATAATGTCATTCTGTGTTGGGCTGTGAATGAGGGTGGATAGGTATTGTCAAGTCTGACTGAAATCAATCTTAAGGACAGTGTACAGTCACAGTCAAGCTTCGATTCTACTGTAAGGGACATTGAAAGGAAAGGCTAGAAAGCAGATTAATTGTGTAGAGAAAGGGAAAGGCAGGGAAAGAACATCAAAAGCAGATACCTACCTAAGGACGCTTCTTTTTTTTAGCCATTTTAACAGAAATACAGCTTTTGTGTGTGTGTGTGGGGGGGGGGGGGCTCAAAACAGTACAACACATTTTTAACCATAAGCATTCTCACTGAGAACACTGTAAATGCTAGTCCAAACTTCATGTCAGGGCATTGCCACACAGTTCATTTTTTCGGTTTAAGTTTAGGAAAATAGCATACAGTATGTGTGTCTTACGTGTTTCGTCATAGCGGGCGATTATATCTCTGAGTTAGGGTCCATTCACACGTCCACAATTCTGTTCCGCATTTTGCGGAATGGAATTGCGGACCCATTAATTTCAATAGGGACAGACGATGTCCCGGCCGGGTCCGCAATTGCGGATCCGCACTTCCGGGTCCGCAATTGCGTTCCCGAAAAAAATAGAACATGTCCTATTCTTGTCCGCAATTGCGGACAAGAAAAGGCATTTTCTATGAGAGTGCCGGCGATGTGCGGTCCGCAAATTGCGGAACGCACATCGCCGATGTCCATGTTTTGCGGATCCGCGGATCCGCAAAACACACATGGACGTGTGAATGGACCCTTATAATGTGAAATACTAAACAAACATGTTTGTGTTGGTGCATCTCCACACAATTAAAATGTATTTATTTTTTTGGTTGACGTCTAGGAAAATAGCATATATGTGTCTTACAATACTCAGCATAGTCAATGATTATTATAATTTTTTTTTGTTGAAGTTTGGAAAAATAGCATATTAGTGTGTCTTACAATACAGAGGTAAATGGAGATTATATCTCTGAGTGAGAATGTGAAATATTAGACTGAAATCCATGTCTGTGCATCTCCACACAGTTGAAGTTTCTTTTTTTTTGTCTGAAGTTTCGGGACATAGCGTATACATGTTTTACAATACACAGGGTAGCAAATGATTATATCTCAGAGTGATAATGTGAAATACTAGGCAAAAATCCATGTTGGTGCATCTCCGCACAGTTAAAATGTATTTATTTTTTTGGTTGACGTCTAGGAAAATAGCATATATGTGTCTTACAATACTCAGCGTAGTCGATGATTATCTCTGTCCATAGTAGGTTGATTTTTAAATAAAAATCTGTATACATAATGCCCAAAGACATTAGGAGTTAGACTCAAATCTGTGAGTGGCACCGATACTGCCTTATTTGCACAGTCAACTGTAAGTAGCAATGTCTTCAGTGTGTTTTTTTTTTAAAGAGAAGGACATGGTTTTATGACCTTTGTCTTTAAGTTGCAAAAAACAGATTTGTAAACTGTTCCTTACTTTATGTGACTGTGTACGGCTTACAATTGTCAGGGATATGGAAGGGTTCCAAATGAAAGACCAAGGTCCAGAATGTGGGTAGTACCCACAAGTAGTAGTAGTAGTAGTGGGCAGCAGTTGTTCCTTGCTTCGGAAAGACGCAACATTGTAATTGAGGGGAAAGACAATGAGATTGTGGATTGGATGGCTCACCCCTCCTCTTTGTCACAGCAGGGTGACATGGAGGTTAATTCTGAGTCTGACACTATGCTGTGGAGCCAGGGGTCACATCATTCCTCCTTCTCCTACTCCTTGCAGCCCCAGAGAAGGCTTTCAGTGGAGTCTTCTCTGTCTATATTTCCCCTGAGGTCCCCCATGCATATCTCTGTTGGTTGTTGTAATATTGACACCCATAGCCACGGCATTGGCGTTGGGAGCAGCTACAGTGGCAGTTGGCACAAATGCATAGCAGGGGAAGGGGCCAAAGAGCCCACCATGATATCTTACGTCTGATAAAAGTGGCAGGGAGGGTGAGGATGATTGTGTGCTGGACAGGATCTGGTGATGCCACTGACATTGTGGTTGGGTTAGGTAAAACATGCCAGAGCTCAGCCACAAGAACTGTGTGCAAGATCTGCAGGATAAAAATATTGCAATCTGGATGCCATGCATTTTTCACCTGACGGTATGTATTTTGCGGTCTGCAAAAACGGATCAGCAAAAAATACGGATGACGTCAGTGTGCATTCCATATTTTGCGGAACGGAACAGCTGGCCGCTAATAGAACAGTATTATCCTTGTCCGTAATGCGGACAATAATAGGACATGTTCTATTACTTTGCAGAAAGGACATACGTAAACGCAATGCACACAAAGTAACTTCTGTTTTTTTGCGGACCCATTAAAATGAATGGTTCTGCATATGGTCATGGAATGGTCGCGGAAAGAAAATACGTTCGTGTGCATGAGCCCTAAAACTGATTGCACCCCTAGGGAAAAACTGAAGCACTGAACACAATTACAGAAAAAAACTGACTTTACTTGCATGCAAAACCATAGTTTTTTCCCTGAATTGAGTTGAGCGGACACCTGGATGTTCGAGTTCAAGAAGTTCGGCTGAACTTCATGAAAATGTTTGGGTTCGGCATCCGAACTTGACCCAGAACCCGAACCCCATTGAAGTCAATGGAGACCCGAACTTTTGGGCACTAAAATACCTACGTTTAATTTCCAGTCGTTAATTAGTGCATTTGTGAATTTTGGGGAAAAAAGGCGTCTTCTTGGTCCACAAAGCAGTTGTGCATACAACAATACAAATACCTACGTTTAATTTCCAGTCGTTAAATAGTGCATTTGTGAATTTTGGGGAAAAAAGCCATGTTCTAGGTCCACAAAGCAGTTGTACATACAGCGTACAAATATATATTTTACATCCACAAAGCAGTTGTGCATACAGCGTACAAATACATATTTTACATTTCTGCAGTGAAATAATGCATCAGTGTATTTTTGCATAAGATAGCGGTATTCTAGGTCCACAATGCAGTTGTGCATACTGCGTACAAATACCTATTTTAAATCTCAGCACTAAAAGAGTGCATTAGTGAGTTTTAGTGGAAAAAAGCAGTGTTCTTGGTTCACAAAGCAGTTGTGCAAACAGCGTACAAATACCTACGTTTAATTTCCAGCCATTAAATAGTGCATTTGTGAATTATGAGGAAAAAAGCTGTTTTCTTGGTTCACAAAGCAGTTGTGCATACAGCGTACAAATACATATTTTACATTTCTGCAGTGAAATAGTGCATCAGTGTATTTTTGGGGAAAAAAAGCAGTATTCCTGGTCCACAAAGCAGTTTTAAATACACCCCTCAAATACGTATTTTAAATTTCAGCACTGAAATAGTGCATTTTTCTGTTTTGCTGAAAAAAAGCTGTATTCTTGCTTCACAGAGCAGTTGTGCATACAGCGTGCAAATACCTATTTTAAATTTCTGCACTGAAGTAGTGCATTAGTGTTTTTTTGACAAAAAAGCCTTATTTTTGGTCCACAAAGCAGTTTTCAATAAACCGCACAAATGTCTATGTTTAAATTTCAGCAGTGAAATAATGCATTAGTGTATTTTGTGGGAAATATTCCCGTATTGTTGTTACACAGAGCAGTTTGGCATTCAAAACACAAAAAAGTATTTTAAAATTTAGCAGTGACATTCTGCATTTCTGTAGTTTGTTGCAATAAACACTGGTCTTGTGATACATAGCAGATCTGAGGCCTACCCTGTATTTCAGTCATTTAAAGTAACATTTGAACTCTGCATTTACATAGTTGGTTGCAAACACACTGGTTTTGTGGTAGATAGCACATTTGCGGTGTATGCTGCATTTCTGAACGTTAACTTCTGTTTTTACATTGTTGGTTTGAAAAATCTAATTTTTGGTGATAGTAATGTAATTGTATTGAATTGCTCCTTTACACTGTTGTGTGAACTAAAGAAATGTATTCCGTTTATGACACGGGCACTGAATTACTGTATTGTGAACTTAATTGTTGACTATTGGCAGTTAAATGCAGCCGTCTCTTATGCTTCTTTATGATTCTGCTGGCAGGGTTTCCCAATGCCATAATTATAGTCCTGCCCCAGAAGTGGAAGAGATTGAGTGCATGAATGCCCAACCACTTCGGTTTGATAATGGGGACAGGGGAAGACCACTGCAGCACGTCTGTGATGATGACGAAACATAGGTGCAAACCGCTGAGGCTTTCTGCGGTGTGCAGACCGACAAAGAAGGCAGGGGTGAAGACTGGGTGGAAGATGATGTTGAGAACAATGAGGTCCTACACCCCAAAATATACTACTGAAATCCATGTTTTCCATGGGTGGTGATAAAATCGCAATTTTTTAGGCCAGGAATTACCTTTGCGGACTGCGCTGCATATGTGCCGGGTACAAAGCCCTGCACTGCATAGGTGACAGTGACGAAAATGTGAATAATCCTCTTTTAAATTGTTGGTGCAATATTACAATTTTTGCTGGGTACAAAGCCCTGCACTGCATAGGTGACAGTGACCGAAAAATGTGAATAATCCTCTTTTAAATTGTTGGGTGCAATATTACCATTTTTGCAGGGTACAAAGCCCTGCACTGCCTAACTGTCAGGGAACTTACAATTGGCTGTTACATTCCCGCATGACATAATACCTTTTTGGGCTGTGAAGCCAAAGGTACTAGTCGCCAACAACATGTTTTTTTTTTTGTTTTTTTTAAATAAATTGCTGTAGACCCCAAAAAATTGGGAAAATATAAAAAAAATAAAACAAAGTGTAAGTGCATGGTAGTGTAACAGTGGTTTGGTGAGGCCGGAATACATGTCTATTCTGCATAAGGTACAAACAAGTCCTGTGAGATCCATGCCTGGTTCTTTTTAATAAACGAAAGCTTGCCCACATTGGTTGAGGACAGGCGGCTGCGCTTGTCTGTGATAATGCCCCCAGCCATGCTAAACACACATTCAGACAATACAGTGGCTGCAGGGTACGCCAGCACCTCCAAGGCGTAAAGGGCAACCTCAGGACATGTGCCCAATTTGAATACCCAGAAGTTGAATGGGGCAGACTCAGTGGCGTAGCTAGAACTGATTGGGCACCACAGCAAATATTTGACTCGGGGCACCCTCCCACAGTAATTTTTGCGCAACCCCTTCCTTTCATGCTGCCATTCCTGGGGCTACTAAAGATGGCTCTTTGAGACCAGGCCCAGCAGCTGTTCTATCCGCTTTCTACACTCTCTGTACTGCCAATGTAAAACATTTCATTGAATAATACTGTTGAGGGGGCCCTGACAAAGTCTTTTAGTCCTCCTCCTGGGTGAGCCCCTTCTAGGTCAGGGCTCCAAAGCAGTAGCTTCCCCTGCTTCCCCTTTAGCTACGCCCCTGGGCAAACCCATCAGTCAGTACGTGTACTCTTCCACCATGTTGCTGAAACGCTGCGTCCTGCTAAGATGTTCCACATATGCTGGTGGTGCAGGTTGTTGTGGTGTGATGACAAAACTTTTCAACATTTTTCCCATGATAACCCTGCCTTCTGAGGTGTTGGTGGTGACCCAGCTGCATTGGCAAATTCTTCCTCCTCCTCCTCTGCCTTCACCTTGTGCTTCCACTGAGTCCCCGGTGTCAGGTGTGAATGCCATCAGCAGCATGTCTACTGGTGTGCGCATCTTTCTATCACACTCCAGTGAGGGAATTAAGGATTGCACGTAGTCCTTGTAACGGGGATTCACCAGGGTGGCCATCCAGTAATCAGTACAAGTTAGAATGTGGCAGTAACTCGGCGGTCGTTGCACATGCACTGCAGCATGTAGTCGCTCATGTGTGCCAGGCTGCCCAGAGGCAAGGACCAGTTGTCCTCTTTGAGGGAGGTGTATCGTCTGTTTCCTCTGTATCCCCCAGCGTTTTTTCTACTCCTCCTCATCCTCCTCATTCTACAGAACTGTGCCCTGGCTGGACAATTGAGTTCCAGGCCAGGGCCTATGTTGGTGCAGGAACCCACCCTCTGAGCCACTTTTATTTGGCTGGACATAAGTTAAGAATAAGACATGTATATCGTTTTGTTTGTTTATATAGTTAGTTTAGCTGCATTATAGTTATTTTAATATGTTTTTAAGTAAATTTGTAAATAGTTTGTTAATGGTTTGAGTGAAAGGAGGGGGGTGGGGGTGTTGAGTGTGTAGGGTATGAGGCTGTTCGGGTTAATTTTCCATCCGCTTTCTACACTGTCTATACTGCCACTGTATATAATTTAATTGTATAATACTGTTGAGGGGGCACTGACAAGGTCTTTTAGTCATCCTCCTCCTGAATGGGCCCCTTCTAGGTCAGGGCCCCAAAGTAGTAGTTTCCTCTTTCTATTTATCTTTCTCTCCAGTGTTTGTGAGATGGACAGCTGATAGCTGAACACTTCCATGGGATTCGGTGGAGATGCTTGGTGAGGGTGCCAGATGTGGTGGCATTGCCGCCACATCCTCTGTTTGCTGGATGGCAGGTGCCACTGTCACTTACTTGGGCTTAGGTTTAGAACATTAATATTTATTATTTTTCTGTATTTTATGTTATTTTAAGTCATTTCACTATCAACATTTGTTTGCAGGGCATTTACCTACATTTTGCTGCCTTTTGCAGCCCTCTAGCCCCTTCCATTTTAGTGCCCAAAAGTTCAGGTCCCCATTGACTTCAATGGGGTTTGGGTTTGGGGTCAAGTTCGGGTTGAGTTCGGATCCCGAACCCATCCTTTTTTGTGAAGTTCGGCCGAACCCGTTGAACCCGAACTTCTAGGCGTTCGCTCAACTCTAATTCTTATGCATCCTGAATGGAATGCTCTCCATTCAGATTGCATTAGGATTAAACTATCATTTTTCCGGTATTGAGCCACTAGGACAGAACTCAATACGGGAAAAGAATAACACTAGTGTGAAAGTACCCTTACTCCACCTGGGACAGGTTTCTATTGGCTGCTCCTCTGTTCGGTGGCACTAACAATTACCGGGTCAAATTTTATTACTTGATACTAGGTTACTCTCTGCATTGACATAGCCAGTCACATCTGCAGCCACCTCATCTATAGTTACATCTCCAGGCATCTTCGCTACAGTTATCTGTCTACAGGTGTCTGCCTTTCTCTTGTGGCCATCTTTGGGTCACTGTGGCTGTAATGACTCCAGGCAGAGACTTGCTTAGGCCTGGCCTGTGTCCTCTATTCCCGTGCACTCCCACCTGGATGAGGCACACAACATTTTGTGTTACCTGTCCATTTTCAGTCCCATTTAATACGACTGCTCCCTTTAACTGGCCTGTGCCACTCTGCTGTATATGGTTCTAGGCCAGGGTTTATACTCGGGTTCCTCCTGAAATAGTCAAGTTGCCTGTTAGTAAAAGTCCTGAATGATTACGGCAATACCACATATGTATAGTTTTTTTGGCATTTTAATACTGAAAAAAATATAAAAACTTTGAAAACATATTTTTTTCGTAGTAATGTGTACAGAGCCGTGTGAGGGCTCATTTTTGTGGGTCAATCTGTACTCTTTATTAAAACCCTTTTAGGGACTTTTTGATCACTTTTTATTAAAAAAAATGTGTGGAAGGAGAATTGACAAAAAAACAGCGGATCAGCTATTTTGCCTTTTTTCCGGTTTGCCGTATGGTAAAAATATTTTTTTATTTATATATTAATAGTATGGGAGTTTTTACACTTGCGATACGCTTGATGTACATTTTTTTATTGTTTACATTTTTCAAATGACATTTTATGGAAAGGGGGTGATTTGAATTTTTATATTTTTAATATTTTTAAAAACATTTTTTTACACTATTTTATAGTTCTCATAGGGAACTGTAACAAGCAATTTTCAGATTGCTTCTCTCATATACTTCACTAAATAGTAAGCAAAATTGACATTGCTGATTACGCAGCATTTTTTTAAGTATGGCTGTTGTAAGTATGTCTAGAATCCACTCAATATGGTATAGCGATAAATCACTAATGCCCAATATGCACAGAAGGCTACTTTCACACTTGCGTTTGTTGCAGATCCATCATGGATCTGCACAAACGTATCCGTTCAGATAATACAAACGCATGCATCCGTTCAGAACGGATCTGTTTGTATTATCTTTAACATAGCCAAAACGGATCCATCTTGAACACCATTGAAAGACAAGTCAATGGGGGACTGATTCGTTTTCTATTGCGCCATATTGAGTCAGTGAAAACGGATCCGTCCCCACTGACTTACATTGTGTGTCAGGACGGATCTGTTTGGCTCAGTTTCGCCAAAGCGGAATGGAGGCGGAACGGAGCCAAACTGATGCCTTCTGAGCGGCTCCTTATCCATTTAGAATGCATTAAGTGCAAAACTGATCCGTTTTGGACCACTTGTGAGATCCCTGAACGGATCTCACAAACGGAAACCAAAACGCCAGTGTGAAAGTAGTCACATTATTATGAACACCAGCTAATATTGAGTGCAAGTGCTGTGTGCAGCACGGATAGCATCTGGAAAGGCTGGGAGTGACTGAAAAAGGTCCTGGTAGGTTGCTGACTGCAGTGCACCCCACAGTTGCTGGAGGGTACAAGTTGGAGGATCCAAAGGATGAATGCAATAATTGAGACGGTCCCACAGATGCTCATTTGGGTTCAAGCCTGGGGAATTAGGAGCTCAGGGTTGTGCTTGGTCATGCTGTTCCAACCAATGTTAGACATTGTCTTGCCGGAAGATCCCATCCACCCCAGGGAAGACAATAAGCATGTATCGGTTTCAATAGGTTGATGGAAATAGTTCACTAGCCTCACATACATGGGAGGTGCACAATCTATGTTGATTCACCCTTCAATTAGCTAATGTCAGTAGGAGATTGGCACACTAGCACATACGGAGTGACAAGGGATAAACTTCACAATTTATTACAGCTGTATATACTATTAAAATGGAATACAAAAAATGCACATAAAAAAAAAAATAGATAAAACAATATGGACAATATTCCTAATATGCACAATAAGGTACTAGTGATGTCTCACAAGGTCTTTGGTCACCTGATTCGACCAAATTTATGTCCACAAATTATGCAGATACCCTGAGGTCTTTATATGGTATAAATGCTTCTTTGATGTTGTGCAAAACTTTTGGTGACCAAAATTAGCGCATAAGTAATGGATCCTACTTTAGTAGATGATAGGATGTTCGTATAGTTAAATGGCGCAGGTAGCGATAGTTTTAGCCGCAGTAAGAATGCGTTAAGTCCACAGGTATGTCAGGATGGTAATTTGGACTTTCCTAGTGGACGAGAAAAAGCTTGGCAACAAACAGATACGTTCATCCACTTCTAAATATAGCCAACCCACTTTTCAACCACACCAGATCCAATATTTAAAAATTTTTAATATTCGTAAAAGTTCGCATAAAAAATCAATCCTGAAGATATTCGCAAATTGCGCATAACAGTCAATACTGGTGACCCATGTTCGTGGGCTTACCTTCTTTTGTTCTCAGCTGGTTTTTAGTTTCTTGTGTTATTTGTCATGGCCGACTATAGACCGGCGTCCCAGCTTCTATTTCGTCGGCGTCTCAATGATGAATCAGTTTGTCACGTGGATTATACTCACAGTACTGAAATTCCAGCAGATTAAGGCAAATTTTGCGAACTGTCTTTTTTGATATCCTCGAGGTAATTGTAGTTAACAGTGCACTGTTAAATCGCGACTCAGGTTCTTGTGGGGTGAAACAGACGCGTTTCGGGGATAGCTTTCCCCTTCTTCAGTGGCAACACCCCTTACAAGTGGATTGTGGGTTTTTATACCCTTCCATGGTCATATGTACAGTCCCTCTATACTGTAATTGACCATACACAGGGAATCTCAGCCTTGAACAATCAACTTCACACCAATAGCACTTTACAACAGGAACAAATGGAATTTATAGTGGATGGTGTGGACCATATTCTTCATCATAATTATTTTTTCTTCAACAATGAATTTTATTTACAGTTGAAGAGCACCACCATGGGTTCCAGATTCGTCCCCAGCTACGCCAATTTATTTTTGGCCCAGTGGGAACATGAACATATAGACCCCAGGCTAGGGGACGACCTGGTCCTATGGCGGAGGTACTTCGACTATGTGATTTTTATTTGGAGAAATGGTGAAGATGGCCTACAATAATTTATGGAAGAAATTAACAATAACTCATATAATCTACGATTTACGGCAAGCACAAATAGAGAGAAGGTGGACTTTCTGGATATACAGATCACAAAAAAAGAAAATAAATATCTATGTAACACGTACCATAAACCAACATCTAAAAATGGGTTCATCCTTTTCTCTAGTTGTCACCTGCCAAATTGGCTAATAAACGTCCCCTTCGGACAATTTCGCCGTATTAGGAGGAATTGTACCGAAAATGAAAGATTTGAGGAAGAAGCCATCAAAATGAATTTACAGTTTAGAGAAAAGCATTATCCAGTGAAAATATTGGAAGAAGCATTACAAAAAGTCAGACAGCTGGAAAATCCTTCTTTGAAGTAAAACCTGTACAAGACCCAGCTAAAAATTCTGAGTTTAGAATGATTCTGCCTTTCAACGCCCAATCTAGACAAATAATGCAGTTAATTAAACGCCATTGGCATCACATTTTGCGTGACAAAGTCATTGGCTCTATATTACTGGCCCAACCACTCGTTACATATACCAAAGCCCCAAATTTGGGCATACAGATAGCTTCCTCAATAAAAAAACAAGGCCAAAACAACAAACGCACAAAGCTGGCTTAATCCTCATGTTTTTTTTTAGATGTGGACAATGTATAGGATGCAAAAAAACTAAGTTCCCAAGAAAAATAATTTCTCACATGTAACTCCTCCAGTGTGGTCTATCTAATCCAGTGCCCTTGTCCGAAACAATACATTGGCTGAACTAAAAGACAGTTAAAAATCTGAATATCAGAACATCTTAACAATATTACAAAAAGATGTGAAAACAATCCACTATCCAAACATTTCAAAGAGATACACAACAAGGACTGTGAAGGCCTATCATTTATGGTGCTGGAGAAGATAGACACAAACTGGAGGGGGGGGGGGGATCACATCGAGAAGATGTCAAGAGCTGAATCTAGATGAATCTATGATTTTGGGAGCCTGATACCAATGGGATTGAACTCCGAATTAGAGATTTTCGGCTTCTTTTAGCTGATGGGTCGTCCACCCATATATTCACGGAGGATCGCATGTCTGGCCGTTTATCAGCACTGTGATCCTCCCTGTATTATGGGTGTGCGTTACCCGTTTCTTCCAACAATAGTAGACACCACAAGATATTGATTGTGAAAATGTAGGCTACTAAAAGATACACAGATGAAAAACAGTTTGACGGACCGTATCTAGATCCTGTGAATAATATACATATCTCCCTATGCTGCAATTTGGGCGATTTTGTCCCTGAATGTGCCAGATTAACAATACACTTGAGCGTTGTGTAGACAGTTATTTGAACAACATGTGTAAAGACAACACACATGTATTCTTTGATAACAATTGCTACAAGTGAGAAATATATGTGTAAATTAGCCCAAAATTGGGGTTAGGGATGTAATTTCAACAAAATATGATAGACAGTCAGTCCAGCATGGAGAAATGCAAAAAATATGAAAAAACGCACTATGAAAGAAAAAAATGCAGAATGGAAGAAAAAACGCACAATAATCGCATTAAAATCACATGCACAAAAATCATATTAAAAATTAGTAAAACTTCATTGATTATGAAGAATACAAGCTAATGCATGCTGTTATACCAATAAAGAATTTTATAAGATCAACAGAAAAACCGTATATGTGAAAAATCCGTACTTAAAAAATCCATATACATATGACCATGGAAGGGTATAAAAACCCACAATCCACTTGTAAGGGGTGTTGCCACTGAAGAAGGGGAAAGTTATCCCCGAAACGCGTCTGGTGAATGTCTCACCCCACAAGAACCTGAGTCGCGATTTAACAGTGCACTGTTACCTACAATTACCTCGAGGATATCAATTCGCCTTAATCTGCTGGAATCTCAGTACTTTGAGTATAATCCACGTGACAAAATGATTCATCATTGAGATGCCGACGAAATAGAAGCTGGGACGCCGGTCTATAGTCGGCCACGACAATTAAAGGATAACTGTCACATTTAGACCCTAATTTCAGTTTTCATATATGTAGTTACTAATATGATAATATTCCTGAATCAATAACTATTAGACTTACTTACCCCTTATTTAACCGCTACAGGACCGCCACACGCAGGATCGCGTCCTGGCGGCGGCCCTGTAGCTCTGATCGGACGCATCTACGCGTCATCTCGCGAGACGCGAGATGACGCGATGACGTGCCCACACATGCGCAATGCGCGCTGTTGGCGCGCTCGCATGTAGTTATACTACAGCCTGCCAGCGCCGATCGCGCGCTGGCAGGCTGTATATCGGAGAAAAAATCACAGATCAGACGCTGTTCTGTGAACAGCGTCTGATCTGCTTGCTGCCCGCTCCTCTGGTGGTCCCTTTGCTTGGGACCACCAGAGAAAAAATATCTAATTGCACCAATCACCACACAACCCCCCACCGGTCACAAGTTAGTGGAATATGAGACTTTGTAAAAAAAAAAAAAAAACAATTTCCGCTAACTTGTGCCAAAATTATTTTTTTTCTGTGAACTCGCCATGCCCCTCACGGAATACCTTGGGGTGTCTTCTTTCCACAATGGGGTCACTTGTGGGGTATTTATACTGCCCTGGCATTTTAGGGGTCCTAAAGCGTGAGAATCCAAATGCGTAAAAATGCCCTGTGAAATCCTAAAGGTACTCATTGGTTTTAGGGCCCCTTTGCGCATCTTGGCTGCAAAAAGTGTCACTCATGTGGTATCGCCGTACTCAGGAGAAGTAGGGCAATGTGTTTTGGGGTGTATTTTTATATATACCCATACTTTGTGTGAGAAATATTGCTGTAAACGACAACTTTTTAAAAAATTTTATTCAAAGTTGTCAATTTACAGAGATATTTCTCTCACCCAGCATGGGTATATGTAAAAATGCACCCCAAAACACATTGCCCTACTTCTCCTGAGTACGGCGATACCGCTGAGGGGCATAGTGAGTCCATGAAAAATTAAACTTTTTGTCAAAAGTTAGTGGAAAGGGAGACTTTGTGAGAAAAAACAATAAAAAATCAATTTCCACTAATTTGTGCCAAAAAAAAAAAATTTCTATGAACTCGCCATGCCCCCCATGGAATACCTTGGGCTGTCTTCTTTCCAAAATGGGGTCACATGTGGGGTTTTTATACTGCTCTGGCATTTTAGGGTCCCTAAAGCGTGAGAAGAAAAATGCGTAAAAATGCCCTCCTAAAAGGTACTCATTGGAATTTGGGCCCCTTTGCGCATCTTGGCTGCAAGAAAGTGTCACACATGTGATATCGCCGTACTCAGGAGAAGTAGGGCAACGTGTTTTGGGGTGTATTTTTACATATACCAATGCTGGGTGAGAGAAATATCTCTGTAAATTGACAACTTTGTATAAAAAATTTAAAAAGTTGTCGTTTACAGCGATATTTCTTACACACAGTATAGGTATATGTAAAAATACACCCCAAAACACATTGCCCTACTTCTCCTGAGTACGGCGATACCACATGAGTGACACTTTTTTGCAGCCAAGATGTGCAAAGGGGCCCTAAAACCAATGAGTACCTTTAGGATTTCACAGGGCATTTTTACACATTTGGATTCTCACGCTTTAGGTTCCCTAAAATGCCAGGGCAGTATAAATACCCCACATGTGATCCCATTTTGGAAAGAAGACACCCCAAGGTATTCTGTGAGGGGCATGGCGAGTTCACAGAATTTTTTTTTTATGGCACAAGTTAGCGGAAATTGATATATATTTTTTTTTTTTACAAAGTCTCATATTCCACTAACTTGTGACCAAAAATAAAATTTTACATGAACTCACCATACCCCTCACGGAATACCTTGGGGTGTCTTCTTTCTAAAATGGGGTCACATGTGGGGTATTTATACTGTCCTGCCATTTTAGGAGCCCCTAAAGCGTGAGAAGAAGTCTGGAATCCAAATGCGTAAAAATGCCCTGTGAAATCCTAAAGGTACTCATTGGAATTAGGGCCCCTTTGCGCACCCAGGCTGCAAAAAAAGTGTCACACATGTGGTATCGCCGTACTCAGGAGAAGTAGGGCAATGTGTTTTGGGGTGTATTTTTACATATACCCCTGCTGGGTGTGAGAAATATCTTTGTAAATGACAACTTTTTAATTTTTTTTATACAAAGTTGTCAGTTTATACTATCCTGACATTCTAGCACCTGAAGAAACATGACAGGCACTCAGAAAGTCAGAGCTGCTTCAAAATGCCGAAATTCACTTTTTTGCACCATAGTTTGTAAATGCTATAACGTTTACCCAAACCAATAAATATACACTTATTGGATTTTTTTTTATCAAAGACATGTAGAACAATAAATTTAGAGAAAAAATTATATAGAAATGTAGTTTTTTAAAAAAAAAATTACAACAGAAAGTGAAAAATGTCATTTTTTTGCAAAAAAGTCGTTAAATTTTTATTAATAGCAAAAAAAGTAAAAATGTCAGCAACAATGAAATACCACCAAATGAAAGCTCTATTAGTGAGAAAAAAGGAGGTAAAATTCATTTGGGTGGTAAGTTGCATGACGGAGCAATAAACGGTGAAAGTAGCGTAGTGCGGAATTGTAAAAAGTGGCCTGGTCATTAAGGGTGTTTAAGCTAGGGGGGCTGAAGTGGTTAATAAGATTCAGGCCTTAGCAACCAGTCTGCATAAAACTACAACTTCACTATTCTGTTAAAATGGCCGCCCTCAGCCCTGAGGCTAATCCATAGGACGCCTGCAGTGAAGTTAGTGAAGACCAGCTCTGTATAGGGGGGTCTTGCAGTTAAATCTCCAGGTCTGGCTGAAGCCTATAGTCCTCCTACATGCTCTCCTCTTATCAGATAAGGCTTTCATTTATACACTGAGCAGAGGGCAGATCTCCTTGAGCTCTACATTCTCCAGCACTGCTAAGGGAGTGTCTGCCAAGCACAGGCATGTGGAGAAGTTCACACACACCGCCCAGCACTGTTATCTCCTGTCAGGAAGAACCTGGCTTTTTATACAGTTGTGTTCAAAATTATTCAACCCCCACTGAAATTGAGTGTTTTGGCCAGTTTGACATTGATTTTGATCATTTCAGTCATCTTGTTTACAATTAAATCAAAGAGGCACTTGTAAGTCAGACAAATATAACATAACATTTATAATGAAATAACCACAAATGTCTTTTCTGTGCTCACATCATTATCAGTTTTATTCAACCCCCAAGTGACATTCAATCTTAGTACTTAGTACAACATCCTTTTCCAGCTATAACAGCTTTTAAACGTGAAGCATAGCTTGACACAAGTGTCTTGCAGCGATCTACGGGTATCTTCTCCCATTCTTCATGGGCAAAAGCCTCCAGTTCAGTCCCATTCTTAGGCTTGCGCGCTGCAACTGCTTTCTTTAAGTCCCACCAGAGGTTCTCAATCGGATTTAAGTCTGGTGACTGCGATGGCCACTTCAAAATGTTCCAGCCTTTAATCTGCACCCATGCTCTAGTGGACTTGGAGGTATGCTTGGGATCATTGTCCTGTTGAAAGGTCCAACGTCTCCCAAGCCTCAGGTTTGTGACGGACTGCATCATATTTTCATCCAATATCTCCTGGTACTGAAGAGAATTCATGGTACCTTGCACACGCTGAAGCTTCCCTGTACTTGTAGAAGCAAAACAGCCCCAAAGCATGATTGACCCCCCACCATGCTTCACAGTAGGCAAGGTGTTCTTTTCTTCATAGGCCTTGTTCTTCCTCCTCCAAACATAGCGTTGATCCATGGGCCCAAACAGTTCTAATTTTGTTTCATCAGTCCACAGAACACTATCCCAAAACTTTTGTGGTTTGTCCACATGACTTTTGGCATACTGCAGTCGACTCTTCTTATTCTTTGGAGACAGCAAGGGGGTGCGCCTGGGAGTTCTGGCATGGAGACCTTCATTACGCAGTGTGCGCCTTATTGTCTGAGCTGAAACTTCAGTACCCGCATCGGACAAATCTTTTTTCAGTTCCTCAGTAGTCACACGGGGACTTTTCTCCACTTTGCGCTTCAGGTAGCACACAGCAGTCGAAGTCAGCATCTTCTTTCTGCCACGACCAGGTAGCGTTTCAACAGTGCCCTTTGCCTTGAATTTGCGAATGATGCTTCCTATGGTGTCTCTTGGCATGTTTAACATCTTTGCAATCTTCTTATAGCCATTGCCCTTCCTGTGAAGAGAAATCACCTCTTCTCTTGTCTTCCTGGACCATTCTCTTGACTTCACCATGTCTGTAAACACACCAGTAAATGTCTAGAAGGAGCTGAGTATCACAGTAATTTTACATCTGCCTAATTGGTGCTTATTATGCTTGATTGCTGCTCCTTGACATCCAGAGGTGTTTTCAATACCTGATCGAAAACACTTGACTGAACCTCTGTTCTTGAGAGTGGTCGTCTTTAAGGGGTTTAATAATTGTGTCAATGAAGAAATCACAAAAAAAAACATTTAATACTATATTACAAAAACAATTGATGTCCTTTTAGTTGCATTTGGTTCTTTAAAAAGTCCTTGTAAGATTTCATTCTGAACACAATTACAAATGTACACTAAATTCCCTAAAACCCTCTACAGCATTGGGGGTTGAATAATTTTGAACACAACTGTACATTCCCTTACAATGTTGACTCACTATCAGTTCCCAGTGCACACAGCCAGCGTGCTCCATCCTCATTTGGTAGACGGAAGGAGCATAGCAACCTGATTTTAATCTCAGGTAAAAATAGCCAATACTGGGGACATTTATGTGGCTTTTAGGGGCTATTTATTAAACAATCAGAAATTAAAACAGGGCCAACAAGGTGATATTAATCTCCAAAATCCAATAGTAAAAAAAAAAAAATTGACAGTTAGACTTTAACTTTAACACCAGAACCTAAAAACCAGCTGAGAACAAAAGAAGGCAAGCCAGTATTGACTTCTATGCGCAATTTGCGAATATCTTCAGGATTGATTTTTTATGCGAACTTTTGCGAATATTTGAATTTTTTAAATATTGGATCTAGTGTGGTTGAAAAGTGGGCTGGCCGCATTTAGAAGTGGAGGAACGTATCTGTTTGTTGCCAAGCTTACTCTTGTCCACTAGAAAAGTCCAAATTACCATACTGACATACCTGTGGACTTTATGCATTCTTACTGCGGCTTAAACTATCGCTACCTGCGCCATTTAGCTATACGAACATCCTATCATCTACTAAAGGAGGATCCCTTACTTATGCGCTAATTTTGGTCACCAAAAGTTTTGCACAACAACAAAGAAGAAGGGGAAAGCTATCCCCGAAAGGATATAAAGACCTCAGGGTATCTGCATAATTTGTGGACATAAATTTGGTCGAATCAGGTGACCAAAGACCTTGTGAGACATTACTAGTACCCTATTGTGCATATTAGGAATATTGTCCATATTGTTTATCTATTTTTTATGTGCATTTTTTGTATTCCATTTTAATGGTATATAGAGCTGTAATAAATTGTGAAGTTTATCCCGTGTCACTCCGTATGTGCTAGTGTGCCAATCTCCTACTGACATTAGCTTGTATCGGTGTATGTGATCTGCAAGAATGGATTCATACCCAAATCAGTTGAGTGTCTTTCACATTGACGAGTGGGCCCAGAGAATGCCATAAAAACATTTTCTCACATTTCATGGAAACAAATCATATTTTTTCTAAAATGGTCCACGAGACAGTGTAGGTCCCACCTTGTTTAATAGATGAGCAATTCTATTAAGTCAGGTCCATGACAAAGCAGCAGGGTGGCAGGGTGCCAATGAGCCAGCAGGGTGAAAGCAGTGTAAGATCTGGAGCCAAACATGCCCAGGGTAGACCGTCTGCTACTGAGGAGCCTACCTGTCCAGAAACAACTAACGGTGAACGGCTTCAGAGATACAGCGGCAGGCAGTCAGCATGGAGTCGTGTGGGTAAAATGCCATACTCACCGATGTGGGAATTTTTTTATCAAGTCGCTTGAGGACATCAGTCTGTATGTAGGATCTGTGGGCAGGTGAAGTGTGGTCACAATGTCACCATAAAGTGTTGTGGGAAAACCATGGTGCTAATGTAGCGGTACAGCCTGAGGCATCTCCCAGCGGACCCCACTCCTTTTCCAGCAGTCAGGGCTCCAACACCTCAGCAGTAGCAAGCTATGTGCCCTTCCCATCATCTACTGGTCTTAATGCACCTAAGTGGACAACAGAGACAACAGAATGCATGCACTCATCCAACAGTGCAGAAGCTGGACCTGCTCTTGGACAAGTTGCTGGTACTACAGTCCTTCCCTTTCCATCTGATTGACTCTGCTCATTTCAGAGAATTGATGGCTTGGGTCGTGGAGGTGGAGAGACCCAATGTGTCACTATTTCTCTAAAAAAGCTGTACCAGCTCTGCATACATACATACATACAGCAGAAGGTGGGCCAGTCCTTGAACCTGTCAGTGTCTGGTACAGTTCTCGGCAGTGCCGTTATGTGGAGCTATGACTATGGTCAAGGACAATATATGTCCTTTACAGCCCACTGGGTAAATGTGGTTATGGACTAGGCACACCAGCAACTTGGCCAGGTGATAACAAGGCCGCCTCTGCATTCTCATGCTGTGATTGCAATGCCAATGTTCTCCTCTGCCTCCTCATCTTCTACCTTGTCCTCAGCCACCACTAAAGGCACAGTTCAGAGTGGTCCTCCAGCATACCTCCTATGCAGAGAAAGACGGTGTCACACTGTTTTTCACCTGGCCAGTCTGGGCGAATGGAGTCACACCAGGAAGGAACTGCTCAGTATCATCAACCAAAAAATCTAATCCTGGCTGTCTCCTCGCCAACTGAAGAGTGGAACTATGGTCACTGATAAAGGAAATAACATTGTGTTGGCGCTGCGTCAAGGAGAGCTAACCTATGCACCCTGCATGTCTTTAATCTGGTTGTAAACTTGTTGCTCAAGTCTACCACCCAACTGCAAGATGTCTTGAAAATAACCAGGAAACTGTGCATGCACTTAAGTCACTCTTGCCCTGTGAAACACGCCCTACTTGAGCTGCAAATGCAGAATGGAGCTCCCCAACATTGACAAATATGCAACGTTTCCACATGTTGGAACTCAACTCTCCACATGTTGGACCCACTATATGAGCAGACAAAGGCCGTGAACCATTTCTTGATGATGCAGGTACTCCCCTGTGTAACTTTGAATTTAGCCAGGGGCAACTCATGCGTGACCTGCCAATTGCTTAAGCCTTTTGAGGAGACCACTTTATTTGTCAGTCACCAGGACTACGGGATGTATAATGTCATTCCATTCCTTCATGTCCTGGAGCAAATGCTGATGAATATGGCTGGCCATGGGACAGAAGACGCGGCGCCTACTTTTCATGGCCACCTGAGCCGTGTGGGGGCTGAACTGGCAGAGAAGGTGGCATTAATGGGCAGGAATTGTATATAGAAATTGGTGGTTTATCTGCCCAAGTGGCAGGAGAGGAAATGGAAGAGCATGAGGAGCTGGAGAGCTATGAGGAAGACCAGACAGATTACCCTGACAGACCGTGGCAGTATGCAGTGGAGATGGAGTCAGGGAGTCCCTCCGATTCCCTTTTGCAAATAACCATATTTATGCTGAGTTACTTGCATAGTGACAGCGGCATTATCACTATTCGGCAGAGGGATGACTACTGGCTCTCCAGGATGTTAGACCCTTGCTACCGGGCCAAAATGGGGACCTTTTTACATTTGCTGAGAAGTATGAAAAAATCAACTACTATCGAGACATCCTATGGAGTAAGTTTGTTGCTGCCTCTGTGCGTCATCTCCCATCCTCACGAAGGTTTGACCGGGGGGACCCCCTACGCTCATGCTCCACTGCCATGACTGTTGGATGGGGGTGGAGGGGCAGGAGCAGCACCAGCTCCTTCAGCAGCAACTTCAGTCTGGTGTCTCCAATGAGCACTTTTCTTCACCTGCTACTGAAGAAACAACCCAGTACAACCCCCTGTACTCTGCCACCCTAAATTAAAGATCCCCTGGACTACTGGGCAGCCAAACTTGATTTGTGGCTCCACCTGGCTGAGTTTGCTCTGGGCAAGCTTTCCTGCCCAGCCAGTAGTGGCATCAGAGCTGGTGATTAGGCAGCGGAGGGCACCAGATTAGATCTTTCTGGCAGTAATGTTTTAACAGCATTGTGCTGCCACACCAGAACATTGTGAAAAATGGCTTATTACTTCTGGCCATGTGCTTCAGACACTATTCTGATGCCACCGCCTGATTCCACATATCTGCTGCCTCTGCTGCCATCTTCTCCTACTGACACCCATCATCTTACACTGTTACTGCCACTGCTGTTGCCCCCCACTTCCCCACTCTGTGACTGGGCCACTATGTTGACTCCCTATGCTGTTGCCACCCTCCCTATTATGTGACTGGGCCACTGTGTTAAATTCTCATGCTGTTGCCAGCCTCACCACTCTCTCACTGGGCCGCTATGCTGACATCATGATGTTGCCACCCTCACCACTCTGTGATAGAGCCACTACTGTCCCTGTTTGGCCATGTTGACATCACCATTTATTGTATCCTTCTTCTGATCTGTCAGAAGAACCGAAATATGAAAAAAAGAATGGATCCTTTCTTTGGAGCATCCATAAGGCCCCTATAACACGGTCCCTTTTTTTGTATAAGGATTTGATCATGATTTGGAAGCCAAAAGCAGAAGTGGGTCCAAAACACAAAAGGCATGCTAATATTCCGATTACGTGTCATCTCTGTTTTGGACCCACTCCTGTTCTTTTTGGCCTTACCAATATTGATCTATTACTGACCAAATAATGACCGTGTGAAGGTGTCTCAAAAGACAGGATCCAGTTTTTTGGGGTTGTTCTTCTGACAGATCAGAAGAAGAGAAAAATTAACAGTGATGTCAACACAAACTTACTGCTGAAACCCTCTCTACTCTGTTATGGGCCCTCTACTTGTATCAGTGTGTAACAGAACAGGTTCTCTAACAATCTATGTGGAATCAGCAGATGGTGTAAAACAAGAGTGCTCCTTCACTCCATAGTAGAATCTTGGTTCACTCTGCGCTGCAGAGTGGTGAACATGGATATACACTTTTCTGCAGGCTGGGAAATAGCTGTTCATAACGCACTTTGTGACAAATTAATTTGTATCAAATTTTTGGGAAAAATTTGGAGTAGCATCCGAATTGAATTTTTGAAAACTTTGCTCATCTCTACCTGACACGCTAACATCCAAGTGTTTGATGAAGCAGAAAACATAACTCATCTAGGAAGGCAACCCTTTGCCAATCATCAGAGGTCCAATTCTGATACTGTTATTAAAATTAAAGCGTTTTCTAATGAAGCAACTTTGTTGGCACTATACACTTTAGGGTTGGTGGAACTGTTGTTTTAGACACCTAGGGAGTGGCCCCTGGTTCATTTTGGCGGTGAGCTGTTCTACTGTAGTATGTCAATCCGCTCTAGCTCACCTAGCCGACATTAACCTCACAGTTTCAGCTCTGCAGTTTCCTTATTGCTTATTTAAAATGGTGTGATTCGTCCACTCATGACACACTTTCACTACAGCAGCACATAAACAGTTCACAAACTGCGCAGTTTCAGAAATACTTTTTTATGTTACTTAGGTACCAGAACTGCTAGAGAGTCCAGTAACCAGACTGAAGCCAGAGATTAGCGCAGCAGAGAGATTAAGCAAAGTATTCAATTTTGCCTGCCAGTTTCCCCTTAGCCTGCTGGAGACAAGAGAATGATCAAGTATTGTTTGGATGACACAAGTTTATTGCAAGTTTATTCAAGTAAAACGGTTAAACATCACCAAGTCTGGACTTTACTTATTCCACTAGGTACAACTCGTTTGTGGCTGCTGAGCCTAACCCTGGGGAGCGACAGTATCCAGATAGGAGCACCATGACACAAACTATTAGGGCCACAACATACACTTGGCATTCTTTAACACTGGAACCCAATCGGCTGGGGTGGGGTGTGTGTGTGTGTGGGGGGGGGGGGGATCTCAGGCTGGCCCATAGAAGGAGAAAAATCTCAATCCCAAACACTGATGAGATGCAATTTTGGAGCACATGTAATATGTCATCTTTTTGACATATTGTACTACAAGCTACTGCATGTTTACATTAATTTCCACAGAATCCTATTAAGAATGACATCCGGGGCCGTAGCGGTAGTCCAGGGGCACGTGTGCACTAGCGTCAGCACGGATCCGAAAGGCTGTTTACCTGCCAGAACAGCCTGTCGGGGTTCCTTGCGCTATTGTGAAAGTACCATATTATCGATTTATGAGTCTTTTGACATATGATTGCTACATATGAATTTTTACTTTTTTTTGTAAAATATTACAATTATTTTTGTAAAATTTTAAAAAATATTATTTTTTTATATTATAATTATTTTTGACATTAAATTTGTTTAGGGCCCTACGAACCCTCGAATTGGTCTCACCACATTACATAGGCGAAAACCCGCTGGAGGGGTAGGTTTACCAGACTTTAAGTTATATCACACAGCTTTTTCATTTCTCAGGCTCCTGGACTGGCAATATCATAGTCACTCAAAACAGTGTGTTCAAATAGAACAGTCTCTTTACCCATTTTCCCTTAAACTCGCTCCATGAATAGACACAGATGTTTGCACCCAACTCAAAAAACATAAAAAAATGACACAACAGACCTCATCCGGAAAGGTATATGCTCTAGGAAATCTAGCCCCCTTACACCAATTTTTCACAATCCAGCATTTCAAGCTGGTATCAACATAGACTCTTTTCTGGGGTTACAGGTCTCAGCAGACCCACGCTTTTATCACCATCTAATAGGGGCTCCGTTACCGTCCTTTTCTGACCTGTTCGCGAAACATTCAAATATCCATTTATCCTGGTTGGAATATGAACAAGCTAAATCATACATCTCCTCAAAAAGAGAGAATTGTTTTTTGGGACATCCTTACCCGAAACCGAAAAACTATTCTTACTGTCATCTCCGCCGACTCACCTGATTTCATTGCTATATAAGAATTTGATAGAGGACTCTTACCAAAGCAAACCGAGTTTTATCCTGGGCTGGGAACAGGAAGTAGGAACCTCTATAACTAAAGAGGACCAACAAAAAGTATTTATATTTTCCCATAAATTTTCAATGGCCTGCTCCGCTCAAGAAAAAAATTATAAGATTATGGCACGATGGTACAGGTACCCAGTTAGACTGCACAGGATATTTCCTCTGTTCCTGGGTTCTGTTGGCGGTGCGGAATAGTAAAGAGAACTATGCTTCATGTCTGGTGGAAATGTAGCATGGTTCAACCATTTTGGGACAAAGTTTTCGAAATACACATGCAGAAAACAAAGAAATTAATTGAAAACACCCCTTATTCTAAGACTCTGTATTTCTGCAGCCAGATATGTGATACCCAGGCATTGGCGCACTACACATGTGCCTAGTATCCAAGAATGGTACCAAGAGATGTTACATATCGCTAGAATGGAGGAGATCTCCACAGAGTTTTCTGGCCAATCAAGAAATCAAGCAAATATCACAAGATATGGTCACAATGGATCAACTTTCAGGACTCCACAGATCTCTTATCAGTGCCAATCTTACTGCCATTTACCCGAAGTTCGGACTTTAGGGTTTTTTGTAGCCGGACTTGAACCCAAACTTTTCCGTAAAAGTTCGAGTTCGGTGTTCGGCCGCTTAATATAGTGATGAGCGGAAGGACCCATATACGTATTCGCGATATATGATGAATAATTCGCAGTATATTCGTCAAATATTCAAGAATTCGAAATATTCGGATATTCGCTATATTTTCATACAATATAATTATTTAGAAAAGTACTTGTCGCGTTCGCACCGATTGTACTCGTTATTCGTCATTGTGTGAAAATATGTTCGTATGCGCGTGCGCACTTATGAGTGTGGCTTCTGCTAGAAGGCGGAAAGAAGTTAACAGTTTTTAGGCCTGTGTGGATTGGAATCCAGCCAAAAAAAAAAGATGGTTGGAGGAAACTTCAGCGCAGCGAGGAAGAAATCCTGATAACATTAACTTATTGATCTAACATTACTCCTCGTACTTTTATGCTTGCAAATTTGTAATATTATAATGTATTTAAACCTAATAAAAGTTTAGATTATATACAGTCAGGTCCATAAATATTGAGACATCGGCACAATTCTAACATTTTTGGCTCTATACACCACCGCCACAATGGATTTGAAATGAAACAAACAATATGTGCTTTAACTGCAGACTGTCAGCTTTAATTTGAGGGTATGTACATCCAAATCAGGTGAACGATATAGGAATTACAACAGTTTGCCTATGTACCTCCCACTTGTTAAGGGACTAAAAGTAATGGGGCAGAATAATAATCATAAATCAAACGTTCACTTCTTTATACTTGGTTGCAAATCCTTTGCAGTCAATTACAGCCTGAAGTCTGGAACGCATAGACATCACCAGACGCTGGGTTTCATCCCTAATGATGCTCTACCAGGCCTCTACTGCAACTGTCTTCAGTTCCTGCTTGTTCTTGGGGCATTTTCCCTTCAGTTTTGTCTTCAGCAAGTGAAATGCATGCTCATTCGGATTCAGGTCAGGTGATTGACTTGGCCATTGCATAACATTCCACTTCTTTCCCTTAAAAAACTCTTTGGTTGCTTTTGCAGTATGCTTTGGGCCATTGTCCATCTGCACTGTGAAGCGCCGTCCAATGAGTTCTGAAGCATTTGACTGAATATGAGCAGATAATATTGCCCAAATCACCTCAGAATTCATCCTGCTGCTTTTGTCAGCAGTCACATCATCAATAAATACAAGAAAAGCAGTTCCATTGGCAGCCATACATGCCCATGCCATGAAACTACCGCCACCATGATTCACTGATGAGGTGGTATGCTTAGGATCATGAGCAGTTCATTTCCTTCTCCATACTCTTCTCTTCCCATCACTCTGGTACCAGTTGATCTTGGTCTCATCTATCCATAGGATGTTGTTACAGAACTGTGAAGGCTTTTTTAGATGTCGTTTGGCAAACTCTAGTCTGGCCTTCCTGTTTTTGAGGCTTACCAATGGTTTACATCTTGTGGTGAACCCTCTGTATTCACTCTGGTGAAGTTTTCTCTTGATTGTTGACTTTCACACACATACATCTACCTCCTGGAGAGTGTTCCTGATTTGGCTAACTGTTGTGAAGGGTGTTTTCTTCACCACGGAAAGAATTCTTCAGTCATCCACCATAGTTGTTTTCCGTGGTCTTCTGGGTCTTTTGGTGTTGCTGAGCTCACTGGTGCGTTCCTTCTTTTTAAGAATGTTCCAAACAGTTGTTTTGGCCATGCCTAATGTTTTGTTTTTTCAGCCTAATCATGGCTTGCTTCACTGATAGTGACAGCTTTTTGGATCTCATCTTGAGAGTTGACAGCAACAGATTCCAAATGCAAATAGCACACTTGAAAAAAACTCTGGACCTTTTATCTGCTCATTGTAATTGGGAAAATTAGGTAATAACACACACCTGGCCATGGAACAGCTGAGAAGCCAATTGTCCCATTACGTTTGGCCCCTTAACAAGTGGGGGGCACATATGCAAACTGTTTTAATTCCTACACCGTTCACCTGATTTGGATGTAAATACCCTCAAATTAAAGCTGACAGTCTGCAGTTAAAGCACATCTTGTTTGTTTCATTTCAAATCCATTGTGGTGGTGTATAGAGCCAAAAATGTTATAATTGTGCCAATGTCCTAATATTTATGGACCTGGCTGTATTCGCGAATGCAAATATTATATTAAAATATAATCGCAGTACTTAAAATTTCTTTCCACAACATTTACTTAATGCATATAAATAATTTATTGAAAAAAACATTGTTATCTTTAAGAAAACATATGTATTTCTACCAATTATTTATTAACTTTTAATTTAAATGAATATTTTATTTAATATATTTTGCTAAAACGGTTGTTCTGACATCATACCATTATGTCACTAGCATCAAGTATATATTTACATGCAATCAATACATAAATGGGGCCTACATTAAGGTGCTTATGTATAGAGAGCAGACAAATATATATCAGATGCAAATTGCATATCTGATTTCCCTCCTTACCCAATAGACCCACACCATATACCCACCGCTAAATACCACCATAACCCACGTAAAACCCACACACCCCTTAGACCACCCCCCTACCCATAACACAACACAGACAAACACATATACAGTCTATAGTAGGCATTCTCAAACTGCGGCCCTCCAGCAGTTGTCAAACTACCACTCCCATCATGCAAAATTCTTGGATAAAGATGATAACTGTAGCCTGTGATTGAATGATGGGAGTTTTATGTTTGCAACAGCTGGAGGGCCTCAGTTTGCTGGAGGGACACATTTTGATGATGCCTAGTCTATACATTCTAACAACTGTCCTTGAGGTCAGAAGTAATGTTTGACATTCTGTATTTGCTGGTTTATATAGCGTTACCCAGGGTGCAACACGGGAAGGCGAACCAGTTTTAGGCCGCATGACGTCCCGTCAATTCACTAAACAGGTACACCTCTCCTCAGATAGCCCCTTGCCAATAGTTCATACTCCAAACACATAAATTTTGAATACAATCCTATGAATACAATCCTATATATTTTTAAAACACAAAATTATGTGACGTGTACATTAGTGTATGGGGAGTACGTCTGACTATTCCAGGAAGGTGAACAGCCTGTCGGATCAGTACTGCCGCTAGTTCACCTAAGCCCCCAGAATGATGCTTTGTCCCCATTGACCATAATTTAGGCGGTGGCAGGTTTCCGGCAGCAGCAAGGCAGCACACGCGAGAGACAGTTTAATTAAAAGTTTTGCATGTCGTTGTTTATTTCCGGGGAACCTCTCGCCATGCTGCTGCCATCACTTTGCCATAGCCACCAACATTTCCACATCATATCAATTAAAAAATACAAAAATTATTAATCTTTGAAAGGGAAATACTATATTTAATGTTACCATTAGAAGATCGGATTATATGTTTGTTTTCTTGAACTACATCACAAGTTGCAGTGGAATATTAGATATAAGGTTAACGTTATAACATCTGATCATATTTTTTTTTTTATACAACAGTGTATGCTTCAGCGGGGGTATGACAACACCCGCTCCCATGAAATGAAGAGGCGGATTGTTAGACAGATTGCCTATGAGTTGTGTTGGGAGCACGATGGCCGGCATAAGCGGCTGGCCATACTGAAGAAGTGGTCTGATCTGAAGCGGAGGCATGCGGAGAGGATCATAGAAATCCGGGACCAACAATGTCAAGCTATAATGATAACAGAGTTTTGGTGAAAGATTCAAAAGTAATGTGAAGCATATGTACATTTATGTTAGCATTTTACTTTCAAAACTTATTCTGTGTTTTTATTTTAGATGTACCTCTTCCCTCGGTGAGGCGTAGACCTCCCCCAACTGAGGCGTGGCAGGTCTCGGATGAAGAGGAGGAGCAGGCTGGGCCCTCCGGTCAGCCACCTGCCCCTATCCCCCAGGAGGAGGCCGAGTCCATGGAGGGACCTGAGGGTGGACCCTCACCCCCACCAGATTCCTCCCCCCTGAAGCTGAGGATGACGAGGCGGAGCTAGTCACCACCCCACATAAGGAGGGGAAATATGTACTATGGCTGCATAAAATCATTCACTGTTCCCACACACAAAAGTACACTCACACATCAGTTTAGTTTTCATCAAAGGCATACTGTCTTAGACCCAACCCTAATAAGCATTAGTAATCTCTCATCATATCAAATTGAATGTCCAAATTTTAAAAATGAAATTTATAAAAAAATAAAATAAATGAGAACTATGTACTAGGTATAACAATCTAACAATTACAACATAAATTAAAAACAGCACTAATACTAATATAGTATCTGTAAGTGATCAAGACTGATCGCAATCAGATCTATATCAGTACATTAGGGTCACTTTAGGCTCTATAAAAAATGCATTGTTCGCCTGATCAGGCCTGATCTTGTGCGCACACTTGCGTTCAGTCCACCCACCGCAGTGACAGAATTTTTTTTTTCTCTGATCACTGCAAAAACACAGTAAAATCGCTGCACCGCTATAAAAGATCACTTTTGAGTTATTGGATCTTTATTAGCAGCGTTACTTCGCAAGCACTCCCTTTTACTAGGTAGGTGTGCTCTTTTTCCTGGGTAGTCTCAGAGGAATACCCCCTAAATTTAGTTACTCCAAAATGGCAAAAAAGGGGTATTCTGCTGAAGAGGCCTACAGGATTCTGGCCGTGATGGATGAAAGCGATGGGGACGCTTCACCCGCTGAATCCAGTGGTTCAGAATATGAACTTGTAGACAGCAGTGGCACTCTAACCGCTAGCGAAGATGACGAGGTTGAGGTCCCTGCTACGGTCAGGCGTACCCGACCCCATGTCAGTGTTTCGCATATCCCGCGTGATGAGCCTCATATGCAGAAGAGTGGTGCTAGCGCTGACCTTTTTTATGGTGCGGCATACACCGGCAGCGCAGCACATCCTGGACCTTCTACCAGCACTGCCGTATTCCCTGGTGAAGTGGCGAGCACCAGAAGGGCAGTTGCTGGTACGGTGGCATGTGCACTAACCCCCCCATCGCAGCCACCGCGTTCTCAGGCCCGTAGACCCCTTAGTCTCCCAGAGGTGCTGGCAAACCCTAATTGGCAATCCCCTGCTTCCGCCGCACCTGTATTGCCCCCTTTCACCGCCCAGTTAGGAGTTCGGATGGAGACAGGCAATTTCAGATCGGCCCTTGAATTTTTTGAGCTGTTCTTCACCGCGGATCTCTACGACTTAGTTGTGGCAGAAACCAACCGATACGCCACACAATATATAACCGCCAATCCGGAAAGCTTCTATGCCCAGCCTTTCCGGTGGAAACCAGTCACCGTTTCCGAAGTTAAAACATTTTTGGGCCTTACCCTCAGCATGGACATAACTAAAAAAAACGTATTGCGGTCATATTGGTCTAAAGACCCAATACATTACATGCCCATGTACTCTGCTGCAATGTCCAGGGCACGGTTTGAGGTCATCATGCGCTTTATGCATTTCACTGACAATGAAACCTGTCATCCAAGAGGCCACCCTGCTTATGACCGGCTCCATAAAATTCGGCCCCTCATAGACCATTTGTCATCCAAATTTGCAGATGCATATACCCCCAGTATTACATCTGCATAGACGAGTCCCTAGTACAATTCACCGGGCGCCTTGACATCAAACAGTACATCCCCAGCAAGCGAGCCCGGTACGGGGTCAAATTGTATAAGCTCTGTGAAAGGGCCACTGGCTATACATATCATTTTAGGGTCTATGAGGGAAAAGACTCAAAACTGGAGCCGGTCGGATGCCCTGACTACCTGGGGTGCAGTGGCAGTGGCAAGATTGTCTGGGACTTGGTGTCACCCTTAGTCTTCAAGAGGTACCACTTATACGTGGACAATTTTTACACAAGTGTGGCCCTCTTTCGGCACTTACATCTAGTCGGAATCCAATGCTGTGGCACCGCGCGGCCTAGTCGCCGGGGCTTCCCCCAACGGCTCATTAATACCCAACTTGCACGGGGGGAGAGGGCTGCCTTGTGTGACCAAGAACTGCTCGCGGTGAAGTGGCGGGACAAGAGGGACGTTTACCTTCTGTCCACCATTCATGCAGACACGACTGTCCAAATAGAACGGGTGACAGGAGTCATTGAAAAGCCCCTCGCAGTCCACGATTATAATCTCCACATGGGAGGGGTGGACTTCAATGACCAAATGTTGGCTCCATATTTAGTTTCCCGACTCACCAGACGCTGGTATAAAAAGGTGTCTGTATATTTGATTCAATTGGCCGTATATAACAGTTACGTTCTCTACAGTAAGGCTGGGAGAACGGGATCCTTCCTTAATTTCCAGGAAGAGATCATTTTGGAACTCCTGTATCCAGGAGGTTCTGTGCCCCAAGTCCCTGATGTAGTGAGCCGGCTACATGAGAGACACTTCCCCAGTGTCTTCCCTGGTACCCCAAGCCACCGTTCCCCAAGAAAAAGATGTCGTGTCTGTAGCAGGAGTGGACAAAGGCGTGACACCACTTTTTTTTTGTCCTGACTGTCCTGACCAGCCTGCCCTATGCATAGGGTAGTGTTTCCGCAAGTATCACACCCAGGTACATTATTAGCATAGGGATTGCAAGACACAGGCCAGGAACACAAAGGTCTTAGGGCTCTTGCACACGAGCGTTGCTCACGTATGGTGATGCAGTGAGCGCTCTGACTCTCCGACAGACAGAGTCGATAGCATCATATTGATTTATGATGCTATGTAACTCTTACAGTTCTGGAATGCATTGAATAGCACTGGCATACTGCTGCTGCCAGTGCTATCCAATGCATTCCAGAACTGTAGGGTTACATAGCATCATAAATCAATATGATGCTATGCGCACCTCGTCTGTGCGGGAGAAGTCAGGCCGGGCGCTCCTTTGCGATCACCATACGTGAGCTAACGCCAGTGTGCAAGGGCCCTTAGGGCCCTTTCACACAGAGCTGCTGCAAAACTCTCCTTTCACCTGGGACAAAGTGCATAATGTACTTCGCCACATCTCTGGGTGATTTGTGCTTTGCACATTGTCCCACGGGGAAGGAGAGGTTTATCCTCTAAGGCCTCATGCACACGGCCGTGGAACACGCCATGCATGGACCGTGGTATCCTGGCCTGGCATACATCTGACAGCAGGAGAGCACGGCGTCATAGCAACCAGTGACGCCGTGCGCTCCTGCTGTCAAATGGATGCCAGGCCGAGATACAACGGTCCATGCACGGCAGTGTTCCACGGCCATGTGCATGAGGCCTTAAGGTAAAAAAACAAACAAAACAAAAAAATCCACAGGTAAGCAAAAAAGTTCAAGTTATGTTTCAAATGTTCAAGTTAGCGTTCGGTTTCTAATGTTCTATAAAGTTAATGTTAATAAAATTATTGCATTGCTGCCTGTTTTTTTTTTTTCTTGTTTTTTTTTTTACCTTCTAGGTGGATCAAGCAAAGAGCCAGCTGCAGCACTGATGTGCATTCTGAGAGAAGCATTGCGCTGCTGTCAGAAGACACGTGAAGTCGGTGTATGCGGCGCTGCAAGACGAGATTTCTCCTCTGCAGTACGTTTGCCCAGGCATATGAGCTGAGGAGAGGTGTTGGAGTTCATATGCTTTGGCAAACACTTTGTATCAAAAATCTGGCAAAGATGTCTTCCTCCACAACGATCGATGATCGATGTGACTTGAGAAATCACGTTTGCCAGGACATAGGAGCTGAAGTGGGTATGGATGTTTGGGCGGAGCCCCTATGTCCTGGCAATCGCCAGGCCCCTCTTTTTTTTTCTTCTTGCATATTTTTTGGCAGGGATTTTTTTCATCCACATCAATCGATGCGAATGGAGAAATCTGTGCCGTTCATTTTTTCTTTCAGCCCAGAGGCTGAACTGAAAAAAAATCTCATTACCTGTATGCTCAATATAAGGAGAATAGCAGAAACTCCTAATGCTGGCCATACATGTAATGATTGCGGAGACCCTCAAATGCCAGGGCAGTGCAAAAACCTCACATGTGACCCCATTTTGGAAAGAAGACACCCCAAGGTATTTGCTGAGGCCCATATTGAGTCTATGAAAGATTGAACTTTTTGTCACAAGTTAGCGGAAAGGGAGACTTTGTGAGAAAAAACAAAAAAAAATCAAATTCCGCTGACTTGTGCAAAAAAAATAAAAATAATTCTATGAACTCGCCATGTCCCTCAAAGAATACCTTGGGGTGTCTTCTTTCTAAAATGGGGTCACATGTGGGGTATTTATACTGCCCTGGCATTTTAGGGGCCCTAAAGCGAGAGAAGAAAAATGCGTAAAAATGCCCTCCAAAAAGGTACTCATTGGATTTAGGGCCCCTTTGCGCACCTTGGCTGCAAAAACGTGGCACACATGTGGTATCGCCGTACTCAGGAGAAGTAGGGCAATGTGTTTTGGGGTGTATTTTTACATATACCCATGCTGGGTGAGAGAAATATCTCTGTAAATGGACAACTTTGTATAAAAAAATGGAAAAAGTTGTCATTTACAGAGATATTTTTCACACCCAGCATGGGTATATGTAAAAATACACCCAAAACCACATTGCCCTACTTCTCCTGAGTACGGCAATACCACTTGTGTGCCACTTTTTTGCAGCCAAGATGCGCAAAGGGGCCTTAAATCCAATGAGTACCTTTAGGATTTCACAGGACATTTTTTACGCATTTTGATTCCAAACTGCTTCTGATGTTTAGGGGCCCCTAATATGCCAGGACAGTATAAATACCCCACAAGTGACCATATTTTAGAAAGAAGACACCCCAAGGTATTCTGTGAGGGGTATGGTGAGTTCATGTAAAAGTTTATTTTTTGTCACAAGTTAGTGGAATATGAGACTTTGTAAAAAAAAAAAAAAAATTCAATTTCCGCTAACTTGTGCCAAAAAATAAAAACTTCCATGGACTCACTATTCCCCTCAGCGAATACCTTAGGGTGTCTACTTTCCCTACTTTCCGAAATGGGGTCACATGTGTGGTATTTATACTGCCCTGGCATTTTAGGGCCCCTAAAGCGAGAGAAGTAGTTTGGAATCCAAATGCGTAAAAATGCCCTGTGAAATCCTAATGGTACTCATTGGATTTAGGGCCCCTTTGCTCACCTTGGCTGCAAAGAAGTGGCACACATGTGGTATCGCCGTACTCAGGAGAAGTAGGGCAATGTGTTTTGTGGTGTATTTTGACATATACCCATGCTGGGTGAGAGAAATATCTCTGTAAATGACAACTTTTTCTATTTTTTATACAAAGTTGTCAATTTACAGAGATATTTCTCTCACCCAGCATGGGTATATGTAAAAATACACCCCAAATCACATTGCCCTACTTCTCTTGAGTACGGCGATACCACATGTGTTCTACTTTTTTGCATCCAAGATGCGCAAAGGTGCCCTAAATCCAATGAGTACCTTTAGGATTTCACAGGACATTTTTACGCATTTGGATTCCAAACTGCTTCTGACGTTTAGGGGCCCCTAAAATGCCAGGGCAGTAAAAATACCTCACAATTGACCCCATTTCAGAAATTAGACATCCTAAGGTATTCGCTGATGGGCATAGTGAGTTCATGGAAGTTTTTATTTTTTGGCACAAGTTAACGAAAAATGAAATTTTTGGGAAAAAAAATCCATTTCCGCTGACTTGTGACAAAAAATAAAAACATCCATGAACTCACTATGTCCCTCAGTGAATACCTTAGGGTGTCTACTTTCCGAAATGGGGTCATTTATGGGGTGTTTCTACTGTCTGGGCATTGTAGCACATCAGGAAACAGGACAGGTGCTCAGAAAGTCAAAATGTGGAAATTCACTTTTTTGCACCATAGTTTGTAAACTCTATAAATTTTACACAAACCAATAAATATACACTTATAGAATTTTTTTTTATCAAAGACATGTAGAACAATAAATTTAGTGAAAAATGTATAAAGAAATGTAGTTTTATTTGGCAAATTTTCCAACAGAAAGTGAAAAATTTCATTTTTTTGCAAAAATTTCGTCAAAAAAAGTAAAATATCAAAAAAGTTAAAATGTCAGCAAGAATGAAATACCACAAAATGAAAGCTCTATTAGTGCGAAGAAAAGGAGGTAAAATTAATTTGGGTATTAAGTTGTATGACCGAGCAATAAACGGTGAAAGTAGTGTAGTGCGGATTTGTAAAAAAGGGCCTGGTCACTAGGGGGGTATAAACCTGTGGTCTTCAAGTGGTTAATAGGTAAAACAGTAAATGAAAACAGCCTAAAACAATACAAACTTTCAAGGTATAATTAATTAACAAGGTTAAAATCAAATCAAAACAGCAACACAAATGTGACAACCAGCCACCCAACCTGTCACACTATGCCACCGTAGCAATACAGTGCTTCTGCACTATGTAGTATTGACTTCTGTATCCGAATCGACTGTGAGCACTGTTGATGGTTACCATTAAGATTGGGTGGTGTTCCTGAATACGATTGAATAATTTTGCTATTAAAACGCTTACTATATAGGTAGTTGTTTGTTCCGAAATAATTAATCAGATTGTCGACAGTTCCTATCCTTATGTGCAATGGTTATGTTCTAGATAAATTTTTTATTTTCTCTTGTTGTTTACATCGCTATTTACATGAACAAAAATAACACGAGCCCTATCATTAATTACACATTTTTTAAATTTCAGTTACAGCAGTTATAGCCCAGGATAATTATAAACTGTACTCCAAAGACTATTGAGACCACAATGGGAGATTATACCCTTTACAAAATGATTTTCTGATGACCCCAACTCAGAAGAAGTGCTTTTAGACTAGTCAATGTTTTTCCCACAATCACCTTAACCTTATTTATGTATGCAATAACGCCTAAAATGGTTTCTTATTAAGGAAAAATTAAGAATATAATTTTTTTACTTTACAGTATTGAAAGAATTAAAGAAAAAAATATTGCAGATACAGCGGGAGCAAAGGCATAATGTCCAGGAGCTTAGGGAGCACCATGCTGTGCCAAATAGAAGGGAAAAATCATAAGGACGTGGAGGTGCTTCTAAACCAGTGTTTCCCAACCAGTGTGCCTCCAGCTGTTGCAAAACTACAGCTCCCAGCATGCCCGACAGCCAAAGGCTGTGCGGGCATGCTGGGAGTTGTAGTTTTGCAACAGCTGGAGGCACACTGGTTGGGAAACACTGTTCTAAACACCCACGACAAACTAAATCCCTACCCATTAGATAACTTTTTTATGTTAAACAGTTTATAATATTTTTATTATTACTTTATTTATAAAGTATTTATTGGTATTTAAATTTGTCTCTTGTTTTTATTTACTAGAAAAAAAAGGTTATACAGCATTGATTAAGTTTTGGGTTACATATTTGGCCCGACAGTACATTTAAAACCCCACACCATAAAAAAATGTAAAAAGTTGAACAGACTAATAACACCCAAACCCCAAAATACACTATAATAATAATGAAGTCTACTAATCTACAAACCACATTAAAACTATCTTTACTTAAATAAATGGTGAAACATAGGAACAATTAGTATTAAATAACAAAACTAACAATAAAACATTTCTATAACCCAAAATTTTTTTTTGAAAATTAACTATGTACAAAAATTATACCGATAGAGGTAAGGAACAAACCCGCATGGATCTTAAATATAATATAATTTTTTTCGACATCGAATAAAGTTAAATTACTTCTACTTTTTAACCAGAAATATGGAAAGACATTACTCTACGTATATGAATTCTCTATTTGTTCACATGTCCTCGAGAACATGCTATAGTAAAAATTTTATGTTCAACTTTTTAATAAATTGGTTACAGCTCCATTTACAAACCGGATTTCCACACGGATGAGTATATCGCCAGTTACAGCCAACCATGTAGAGAAGTCAACACAGAAGTCAGCCATCCCTCCTAGGACAACAGACGACACCGTGTTCGAACCTAAATCCGTATTTAAACTAAATATAAATAAATAAAATAAACCAAAATAAAATTAAGTAGGTTCATTAATCAGTCCTGTACAGGGTTGACTGCACCAGACGTTTGAAAAAGGGAAGCCCATATGCGGTACAAACCTTGCTAGAGCATGTACCCCAACAGGCATGCCCCAAACCACACTTTTTAAAAATAAAAATAAATAGAAAAAATTTAATTAAAAAAAGGGATTTTGTGGTTGAAGCCAAAGTACGAATGACAATATAAAAATGTTTATGTAAACATAGTTAAATATCAAAATACTGGCAATAAAAATTAGCATCGCACATGCTAGAATAAAACACATGAAAACCAAGTTTTGAGAATTCATAATTATATAATAGATATGGGGCTATGCACATGAGCAGTGATTTTCACGCATCACTTCTGCAGGCCCCATAGAAGTGAATTGGGCTGCGTGAAAAACGCAAGCATCCTCAATCAAGTGCGGATGCAGTGTGATTTTCCTGCAAGTTTGCTAAGAGACGATCGGGATGGGGAATACAGAATGCTTAGTAAAATGTGCATTAAGGGGTTAAAAATTAAAAAAAAATAAACTGCCAAGGCCCTGCAGATACTCCCTTACCGCCCATCTCTGCTCCCACAACCTCTCCAGCATGTGGAGGGTGGAGTTCCACTGCGTCACACTGTCCACAATCAGCCTGTGGGGGGGCAGGCTGTTGTCCCGCTGCAGTTTGGACAGGGACGCAGTGTTGGTTGGGGAGCATCAGAAGTGGCTAGCAATCCTACGTACCCTTAGCACAATGTCACTCAAACTTGGGTATGTACAGAATAATTTCTGTACCACAAGGTTGAGGACATGTGGCATGCAGGGCACAAGGGTCAGACTGCGAGCCTGAAGGGCGGCGAGGAGGTTGCTGCCATTGTCACAGACAACCATACCTGCCTGGAGCCTTCGGGGTGTCATCCACTTCTGGACCTGCTCCTGTAGTGCAGCCAGAACATCAGGTCCAGCGTGTCTCCTTCTCCTAAGCTCACAAGCTGGACCACGGCCTGGTAGCGGATGTGCCCCACACTTATGTAGCTACGGGGACGCTTGCTTGGGGGCTCACTAGCAGTGGAGACAGTAGCTTGAGGGAGAGCAGCACTTCTCCCCTGGACACCCCGGGGTGGCACCACAAACTCAGATGCCGCCGATCCCTCCCCGGCACCTCGGAGGGAAACCCAATGGGCTGTGAATCTAATGTATCTTCCCTGCCCATGCCTATTAGTCCAAGCATCCATTGTGAGATGCACCCTGTCGCTGACAGCATGATCCAGCAACAGGCAACAATTCTGCACAAGGTGCTGTCCTGGAAAAGTAATGGCGGCTGGGGACACGCCATCTGGGTTGTGCCTGCTCCAACATCTGCCTAGATTGGTTGCTGTCAACCAGATTGTAAGGCAGCAGATGTTGGGCAATAACCCTTGCCAGGAGCCCATTGAGTGAACGCACGCGTTGGTCTCCGGGGGCGTAGGGTGCAGTGCGTTCAAATGCATCAGCCACTGATGGCTGCTGGCACCAGACGGCAGAAGAGGAGGAGGAGGAAAATGAGGAGGGTGCACTGGTTGCAGAGGTATGTCTGCCGGTCCCAGTACCCCTACTGGAGGGAGCTGGGGAGTGGGCTCAGTTGCGGCCAGAGAATGTGTTGGCAGCTTTACAGTGGCAGGAGCTTCTGTCCCCTGTGCACTGCTGCTACGACCACCCTTGATCAGTTGCATGTGCTGGGTGAGGGCTGTGGTACCCAGCCGAGCCACTGACCTCTTTCTCCTCACCCTGGCATGGCAGAGGTTACAAATGGCAACTGTAACATCATCTGCTGCCAGGGTGAAGAAATCCCAAACAGGCGACTTCTGCACCAAGCTACCGTCTGATGGGTTGGTGCTGGCTTGCGCCTGTTGGTGCTCGGTGCGCTCAGGTGGAGCTGTCTGCTGCTGCAGCGGCTGCTGCTACCGCCAGCTCCTGCTGTCACCATTAGAGCCCCTTGTGACCTGGCGCACCTTTTGCCTCAGGTGCCTACCTTTTTCAGTGCTTCTCTGACCTGCCAAAGTAGGTGGCATCCATTTGGCAGCACCCTCTTCTTCTATGTCAGACCCAGTGTCAAAAAGTGGTGGAGTGAGGGGAAAAGCTAACATGGAGCCACAGACTGGCCTCCGCTGACCCCTCGATGATGCCTGGGTCTGACTAGATGCGGGGGTTGTGTGGCCTACACCACCCACACCTGTTGGAAGGGATTTTGAAGGGGCATGTAATGGAGTTACCCCTTCCTCCTCCTCATTATCCCCCATCCCTTCCAACAAGTCCTGCCCATCTGGTGGGCTGAACTCTAACTCCACCTCCTGCAAAGCCTCCCCCAGAATGTCCTGCTCACTGTCCCCATGTTTGAACATGTCCAGGGACAATTCTGAGGGAGTCGGGGTTGCTTCAACAGGAGGTGGAGATCTGCTGCTGCTGTGAACCGGGGCTGAGGACTACGTGGCACTAGAGTCAGCCACGAGAGTCACCACAGCCTCGGCGTCCTGGGACGTGATGGCCCTGGGACGACTGCCCAAACTAAAAAAGTCACGGATCAGATGGACGCCGCTGACTGGAGGAGCGGCCCCATGCTGGCAGCGGTCCAGCCCGTGCTGGCAGCGGTCCAGCCCGTGCTGGCAGCGGTCCAGCGCCGGAACAGACTCCTCTATTGGCCCTACCGCGGCTGCCTGAGGACTATGTGCAGGAAAATAATTCAAATTAAATAACGTAAAATAAACAAACCCACTAAATTAAAACCCTACTTTTTTTTTTTTAACAACTAGAGACTGAGACAAACACCAAAAGACGCAGACAATCATCTGCAGACAAGACAGATAATCCTAACACTAAACGGAAAACACTAAATCACAATTGTTTTTTTTGTTTTTTCATTAAACTAACACAAAAAGACACAGACAATCAGACTCAAGGACAAGACAGATAAACCTGAACTACAAGGAAAAAAACTAACATTTTTTTTTTTAATAATCTAACACTAAAACACGCGAGGCGGGCGGTGATCGGTACTGGGTGACTGCTGAAATCAATCAGCAGGCACCCTGGGACAATGCGCAGGGGGTCCAGTGACCCCCCCCCCCCCCCGTATCGGCGATCGCCGCAAACTGCAGGTCAATTCAGACCTGCGGTTTGCGGCTTTTCCGGGTGATCGGGCAGCGAGTGCAGTGGCTATCACGTCCCCGTGTTGTTGCTGTAATGGGGACCCGATAGTAGGGAAGGCAGCCCGATGCCTTCCTTAGGCATCGGAGCTGCTTTCCGGTGAAGCGCCTGTGAGATCCAGCCCCCTGGATCTTACAGGCAGAAAGCTATATGAGTAATACACACTGTATTACTCATACAGCCAATGCATTCCAATACAGAAGTATTGGAATGCATTGTAAAGGGGATCAGACCCCCAAAAGTTGAAGTCCCAAAGTGGGAGAAAAAAATATAGTGAAAAAAGTTGAAAAAAATAAAGTCGTCCCCCCCAAAAATAAAAAATGTCAAGTAAAAAAAACAAAAACTTAATTTTCCCCAAATAAAGTAAAAAATATTGGTGGAAAATAGGGGGAAAAAAAGTAGACATATTAGGTATCGCTGCGTCCGTATCGACTGGCTCTATAAACAATTCACATGACCTAACCCCTCAGATGAACACCGTAAAAAATAAAAACTGTGCTAAATAAACAATGTCACCTTACATCACTAAAAGTGATACAGCAAGCGATCAAAAAGGCGTATGCCCACAAAAAAGTACCAATCTAACCGTCACTTCATCCCGCAAAAAATGAGCCCCTACTAAAGACAATCACCCAAAAAATAAAAAAACTTTGGTTCAGAATATGGAGACACTAAAACAACATTTTTTTTGTTTTAAAAAAGCTGTTATTGTGTAAAACTTAAGTAAATTTTAAAAAGTATACATATTAGGTATCACGTCCGTAATAACCTGCTCTCTAAAAATATCACATGACCTATCCCCTCAGGTGAACACCGTAAAAAAAATAAAAAAAAAACGGTGTAAAAAAAGCTATTTTTTGTCACCTTACATCACAAAAAGTGTAATACCAAGCGATCAAAAAGTCATATGTACACCCAAAATAGTGCTTATCAAACCGACATCTTATCCCGCAAAAAATGAGACCCTACCTAAGATAATCGCCCAAAAACTGAAAAAACTATGGCTCTCAGAATATGGAGACTCTAAAACATGATTTTTTTTTTTGTTTCAAAAATGATATTATTGTGTAAAACGTACATTAAAAAAAATAGTATACATATTATGTATCGTCACGTCCGTAATAACCTGATCTATAAAAATATTACATGACCTAACCCCTCAGGTGAACACCGTGAAAAAATAAAAACGGTGTAAAAAAAAGCAATTTTTGTCACCTTACATCACAAAAAGCGTAATACCAAGCGATAAAAAAGTCATATGCACCCCAAAATAGAGCCGATCAAACCGTCATCTTACCCCAGAAAAATCATACCCTACCCAAGATAATCTCCCAAAAACTGAAAAAAACTATGGCTCTCAGACTATGGAGACACTAAAACATCATTTTTTTTGTTTTAAAAAAGCTGTTATTGTGTAAAACGTAAGTAAATTTTAAAAAGTATACATATTAGGTATCACGTCCGTAATAACCTGCTCTCTAAAAATATCACATTACCTATCCCCTCAGGTGAACACCGTAAAAAAATACAAACAAAAACGGTGTAAAAAAATCTATTTTTTGTCACCTTACATCACAAAAAGTGTAATACCAAGCGATCAAAAAGTCATATCTACCCCCAAAATAGTGCTTATCAAACCGACATCTCATCCCGCAAAAAATGCGACCCTACCTAAGATAATCGCCCAAAAACTGAAAAAACTATAGCTCTCAGAATATGGAGACTCTAAAACATGATTTTTTTTTTCTTTCAAAAATGAAATCATTGTGTAAAACTTACATAAATAAAAAAAAGTATACATATCATGTACCGCCACATCCGTAATAACCTGCTCTATAAAAATACCACATGATCTAACCTGTCAGATAAATGTTGTAAATAACAAAAAATAAAAACAGCTATTTCTTGTTACCTTGCCTCACAAAATGTTTAATATAGAGTAACCAAAAATCATATGTACCCTAAAATAGTACCAACAAAACTGCCACCCTATCACACAGTTTCTAAAATCAGGTCACTTTTTTGGAGTTTCTACTCTAGGGGTGCATCAAGTGGGCTTTCAATGGGACATGGTGTCAAAAAACTAGTCAAGCAAAATCTGCCTTCCAAAAACCGTATGGCATTCCTTTCCTTCTGCGCCCTGCCGTGTGCCCGTACAGCAGTTTTACAATCACATATGGGGTATTTCTGTTAACTACAGAATAAGGGCAATAAATATTGAGTTTTGTTTGGCTGTTAACACTTGCTTTGTAAAAATTATTAAAATGGAAAATCTGCCAAAAAAGTGAAATTTTGAAATCTCTATTTTCCATTATTTCTTGTGGAACACCTAAAGGGTTAGCAAAGTTTGTAAAATCAGTTTTGAATACCTTGAGGGGTGTAGTTTCCAGAATTGGAACATTTTTGGGTGGTTTCTATTATGTAAGCCTCACAAAGTGACTTCAGACCTGAACTGATCCTTAAAAAGTGGGTTTTTGAAAATTTCGGAAAATTTTCAAGATTTGCTTCTAAACTTCTAAGCCTTGTAACGTCCCCAAAAAATCGTTACCCCTTTAGATGTTTCACATGAGTTATTGGCAAATGGAGATGAAATTGGATTTTTTTGGCAAATTTTCCATTCTAATCCATTTTTTTCCAGTAACTAAGCAAGGGTTAACAGCCAAACTAAACCCAATATTTATTGCCCTGATCAGTAGTTTGCAGAAACACCCCATATGTTGTCATAAACTACTGTATGGTCACACAGCAGGGCGTAGAGGGAAAGGAGCGCCGTATTGTTTTTGGAATGCAGATTTTGCTGGACTGGTTTATCTATACCATGTCCCATTTGAAGCCCCCCTTATTCCCCCCTGGGCTAGAAACTCCATAAAAGTGACCCGATTTTGGAAACTAAACCCCTCAAGGTATTAAAAACTGAATTTACAACTGTCGTTAACTCTTTAGGTATTTCACAAGAGTTATTGTCAAATGGAGCAAAAATTTCAGAATTTAGATTTTTTGGGAAAATTTTCCATTTCAATCCATTTTTTCCAGTAACTAAGCAAGGGTTAACAGCCAAACAAAACTCAATATTTATTGCCCTAATTCTGTAGTTTTCAGAAGGCAGATTTTGCTGGACTAGCTTTTAGACACCATGTCCCATTTGAAGCCCCCCTAGTGCCTCCCTAGAGTAGAAACTCCAAAAAAGTGACCCCATTTTGGAAACTACGGGATAGGGTGGCATTTGTTTTAGTACTATTTTAGGGTAAATTTGATTATTGGTTGCTCTATATTACACTTTTTTGAGGCAAGGTAACAAAAAAATAGAAATTCTGAAATTTCATCTCCATTTGCCAAAAACTCTTGTGGAACACCTAAAGGGTTAGCAAAGTTTGTAAAGTTAGTTTTGAATACCTTGAGGGGTGTAGTTTCTTAGATGGAATCACTTTTTTGGAGTTTCTATTGTAGGCGTGCATCAGAGGGGCTTCAAATGGGACATGGTGTCAAAAAAACAGTCCAGTAAAATCTGCCTTCCAAAAACCATATGGCGCTCTTTTCATTTTGCGCCCTGCCGTTTGGCCATACAGCAGTTTACGACTACATATGGGGTGTTTCTGCAAACTACAGAATTAGCACAATAAATATTGAGTTTTGTTTGCCTGTTAACCCTTTCTTTCTTTGTTACTGGAAAAATGGATTAAAATGGAAAATGTGCAAAAAAATTGATGTTTTGGCACCGTTATTATTTTTTGTTATTTACAGCATTGATCTGACAGGTTAGATCGTATGCTATTTCTATAGAGCAGGTTGTTACGGACGCGACAATACCAAATATGACTACTTTTTGGGGGGTTTTGTTTCAGTTTTACATAACAAAATTTTTTGGAAAAAAAATGATTTTTTAGTGTCTCCACATTTTGAAATCCATATTTATTTTTGGGGGGTGACTGTCTTATCTAGGGGCTCATTTTTTGCGGGATGAGATGTCAGTTTGATTGGTACTATCTTGGGGTGCATATGACATTTTGGTCGCTTGCTATTACAACTTTTGTGATGTAAGGTGACAAAAATGGCTTTTGACACTGTATTTATATTTTTTTTGTTGCTGTGTTCATCTGAGGGGTTAGGTCATGTGTTATTTTTATAGAGCAGGTTGTTACAGACGCGTCAATACCTAATATGTATACTTGTTAGTTATTTATTTAGGTTTTACACAATACTATCTTTTTTTTTTTTTTATCATGTTTTAATGTCTCCATAGTCTGAGAGCCATATTTTTTTTATTTTTTTGGGTGATTGTCCTAAGTAAGGTATCATTTTTGCAGGATGAGATGACGGACGGTTTCTTTGCCACTATTTTGGTAGGCATATAACTCTTTGATCGCCTGCTATTACACTTTTTGTGATGTCAGGTGACAAAAATATATATTTTTTACACTGTTTTTATTAAAAAATTTTACGCTATTTACCTGAGGGCTTAGATCATGTGATATTTTTATAGCAGAGCAGGGTTACGGACGCGGCAAAACCTAATATGTATACTTTTTTTTATGTATTTAGTTTAACACAATAACAGCATTTTAGAAAAAAAAATCATGTTTTAGTGTCTCCATATTTTTTGGGGCGATTGTGCTATTTAGGGGCTCATTTCTTGCAGGATGAGATGGCGGTTTGATTGGTACTATTTTGGGAGGATACACCTTTTTGATCAATTGGTATTACACTTTTTGTGATGTAAGGTGACAAAAAATTGGTGACGTAGTGGCGGCTGGGAACAACATACTGTGGGACAGCCATGGCCATCAGCTGTTTGAAGCTGTCTGTGTCCACCAGCCTGAATGACAGCAATTCAAAGACCAGTAGTTTAAAAATGCTGGCATTCAGGCCCAGGGCTCGAGGGTGGCTAGGTGGGAATTTACGCTTTCTCTCCAAGGTTTGTGAGATGGAGAGCTGAACGCTGCAGTGTGACATGGTGGAGATGCTTGGTGACGCAGGTGGTGTTGTCGGTGGCACATCCTCGTTTGTTGGGCGGCAGGTACCAACATTCCTCCCGAGGAGGAGGAAGAGGCTGAAGCAGCAGCAGAAGAGGGAGCAGCGGGAGCCAGAGTGAGTTCCTTGTTTTTAAGGTGTTTACTCCACTGCAGTTCATGCTTTGCATGTAGATGCCTGGTCATGCAGGTTGTGCAAAGGTTCAGAACGTTAATGCCTCGCTTCAGGTTCTGATTGCACAGCGTGCAAACCACTCGGGTCTTGTCGTCAGCATATTGTTTAAAGAAGTGCCATGCTAGGGAACTCCTTGAAGCTGCCTTTGGGGTGCTCGGTCCCTGGTGGCGCTGGCCAGTAGCAGGTGAATTCTCTTAGTGGCGGCTGTTCTGCTTTTGCCCCCTGCTCCCTCTTTTGCTACGCTGTTGGCTCGGTCTCACCACTGCCTCTTCCTCTGAACTATGAAAGTCAGTGGCACGACCTTCATTCCATGTGGGGTCTAGGACCTCATCGTCCCCGGCATCGTCTTATATACAGTCTTCCTCCCTGACCTCTTGTTCGGTCTGCACACTGCAAAAAGACGCAGCAGTTGGCACCTGCGTTTCGTCATCATCAGAGATGTGCTGACTCCGATGAGGTGGTATTCCAATGTCCTCATCATCAGGAAACATAAGTGGTTGTGCATCAGTGCATTCTATGTCTTCTACCACTGGGGAAGGGCTAGGTGGATTCCCTTGGGAAACCCTGCCAGCAGAGTCTTCAAACAGCATAAGAGACTGCTGCATAACTTGAGGCTCTGACAGTTTCCCTGATATGCATGGGGGTGATGTGACAGACTGATGAGCTTGGTTTTCAGGCGCCACCTGTGCGCTTTCTGCAGAAGACTGGGTGGGAGATAATGTTGTGAACGTGCTGGATCCACTGTCGGCCACCCAATTGACTAGCGCCTGTACTTGCTCAGACCTTACCATCCTTAGAACGGCATTGGGCCCCACCAAATATCGCTGTAAATTCTGTCGGGTACTGGAAACTGAGGTAGTTGGTTCACTAGGATGTGTGGCTGTGGCAGAATGGCCACCTCCTCTCCCAGCACCAGAGGGTCCACTAACACCACCACGACCGCATCCGCGTCCCTTAATAGATGTTTTCCTCATTGTTACCGTTCACCAAGCACCACAATAAGAAAAAAAATATTTGGCCCAATGTATTGATTTCAAATTCAGGCCTTTTTTTACAGGCACCTAACACTATCTGCCTATTTATTTATGTACCGTATTGCACTAATCCAGGCACAGCAGTAACCACTGATTTAGGGGAATATAAATTGTAGGCCTAGTATTTAGGCCCTGGATAAAAGGTATCCTTTTATGGACAGATTTACACTTGGAGATGCACAGTAGCGTGTGAAAAAATATGTAGGATTATGCCTTCAGCAATTGTATTTTCACACTTTGTGTAATATACCCTTTAACGGACAGAAATACAATGGGAGATCCACGGTAGCGTGTGAAGTTATTGAGGATGACCCTTTCAGCACTTGTATATACACCTTGAGTGTAATATACCTTTCTACGGACAGATTAACACTTCGCCTGTAACAGCTGGAACACAAGATTCAGGGTATTGCTATATTGGCAAGTGAATTTTAGAAAAAAAAATGTTTTAGTGTCTCCATATTTTTTTGGGCGATTGTGCTATTTAGGGGCTCATTTCTTGCAGGATGAGATGGCGGTTTGATTGGTAATATTTTGGTAGGATACATCTTTTTGATCACTTGGTATTACACTTTTTGTGATGTAAGGTGACAAAAAATGGCTTTTTTACACAATTTTTTTTATGGTGTTCACCTGAGGGGTTAGGTCATGTGATATTTTTATAGAGCAGGTTTTTACAGACGTGGCGATACCTAATATGTTTAGTTTAGTTTATTTTTGAATTTTTATTCAGTTTTATTTTTATTGCCTTTAGCAGAAGTCAGATCAGACTTGCCATCACCATGGAAAACAGGACTCCTATGAACGTGTCCTGTTGCCATGGTGACCATCGCCTTCTGCCAGAACAGAGCAGTGGTTGATGGGGAGGGTTCGGTGCCCCCTCCCTCTGTTATCCCTTCACGAATTCGGGGCTGCAAGGGCACAGCAGCCCCCCAATGGGAGAGGGAGGGGGCTCCCTCCCTGTTAACCCCTTCCATACAGCGGTCCATATGGACCACGGTATGGAAGGGGTTAAACTGCTGACATCTGCACCAGCACAAATGTCAGCAGTTTATAGCAGTGTCTCTGCTAATCCACTGGCCACCAATGAATATCGCGATCCCGCCCGCCGGACCGCGGGGATCAGAAACTGCAGAAAGCACTGCAAACCACAGGTCTGAATTGACCTGCGGTTTGTAGCGATCGCTGATATGGGGGGGGGGGGGGTCACAGGACCCCCCTAGGCATTGTAACAAGGTACCTGCTGAATGATTTCAGGAGGTACCTTGTTCTGATCACCGCTGGCTGAGCAGTGGTGATCGGAACTATACATGACGTACCGGTACGTCAGGTGCTAGGAAAAGGTTAAGGTGCAGTCATTCACACAAGCAGTTAAAGCTTCCAATAAAAAGAAACATTGCACGAATAGATATATGCGAATGTGCAAGTGCTGAAATTTTCGCAGTAACTTTAATGTACTGTCTTAAATTTTGCATGAATACTGAATACTGTTATTGCATATGTCATGTGAATTCCAGGCACAGTTAATGGTCTTGGTACATAACTTAGCTTCTGCGATTAATCGCAGTTTTAAAAATCACTTAAATCGGATCGCACGGAAGCTTGAAGCATTTAACAGACTTGTTAGTATTTACGAATATGTAGAAAATATAGCACACTGATCGACCGATGCAAAGTGAGACCTTTGGGATAGCTATTCTATTAAATTTCAGCGCACACTTGAGAAAAAAATTTTTGCCTTCTCAAACCAAAAATTTTGTACATTTGAAAGTGAAATTTTGAGGATTCTTCAATATAAATTATTATAAATTGTACGTGAAAATTGTTAAGTACAAAATGCGCTGGTTTCGATTCGTATAAGACCTTTGTAATGCATTCACAGATTCAACAAGGAACTAGTTTGAACGGCCTATCAGATAGGTAGCATTTACGAATATGGTGAATATGGTGCTATATTCGAAATTGTCGAATATAGCGACATCTTCAACATATTCTACAATTGTACACAATCAACTATACTGTGGGCTAACATGAAGCGATGGACAAGGATATTTAACAGTAAGTATTCGCAAATGCGAGGGACCAAAACTAGGTGGAAATAAAAAAAAGGAGAGGAATTAAAGAAAATATGCATAATTTATGAAATTTATAGTCTCCGGAAAAAAAGCGCCATATAATATGCGTGCTAATCAAATCGCACTGGGGCTATAAGCGATTATAAATTACTGGGTATGATTGGAAGAAGAATGAAGACATGCTACTAGCGTATAGTTAGGCTTCTGAATAAACGAATATTCGTTTTGACAAATATATTGTCACATATTCAAGATATTCGCGAAATCGCAAAGTGACGAAATTTGCGATTAAAATTAGCTTTTCGAATATACGCGCTCAATACTAGTTTAATAAAATATTAAGCAGAAAACGGCAGCTTCACCCAATAGTGGCCAATGGAAAACAAGGTGCTCACCCTTGAAGGCTTCACCCAAAGCCCTAGAGTCAGGAAATATGTAATGAAGTAAGAGGGCACACTATAACAGATGGGAGCTGAATGTATAATAATCCTTATTTAATATGTAAAAATAACATAAAATACACATACAGTAATAACTAGTGTTGAGCGAACAGTTCTAGCATAGTTTGGGTTCGTACTGAATTTTAGGGTGTTCGGGACCCGGACCCTGACCCGAAGATTTTCAAAAAAGTTCGGGTTCGGGTCCGTTGTTTGGCTATTTCTTCCCGCTTTCTCAAGGGCTGCACAGCAGCCAATCAGCAAGCGTTTTACTTCTTGCCCCAAGAAGCCATCACAGCCATGCCTACTAATGGCATGGCTGTGATTGGCCAAGTGCAGCATGTGACCCAGCCTCTATTTAAGCTGGAGTCACGTAGCGCCGCAAATCACACTGCTCTGATTAGTGTAGGGAGAGGACGCAGCTTCTGTGAGGGCGAGATTAGGCAGGGAAAAGTCAGCAAAAGCACCTAATGAAGTGATCGATCTACAGCTGTGAATGATTCAACTTCTGCTGGTTACTTGCTCACTGGTTTTTAGGCTGATCAGAGCGTTTTTCTGTCACTTTGATCGGCGGCCATTATGTATCTTGTGGTGCACCAGCACAAGCTGCCACCAAGTCCATCAATCCATCAATACTAGTTTTTTTTTGCTATATCCTACATCAGGGGCTTGGCTGTGCTTATTGTCACCCCTAGAAACTCAGGATAGAAATTTCTATATTTTATTAAGGGGTTAAATTCAATTGCCAAAATAGCAATCCCCTAAATCTGGTGTTCCAGCTGTGGCTAGCCAAGTGTAATACTGTCTGCTGTATGGCAAAGGATAGATTTTTTTTCTGGGGTGAAATTTAATTGCCAAAATAGCAATACCCTGAATCTGGTGTTCCAGCTGTTGCAGGCCTAGTTTACATCTGTCCGTCAAAGGGTATATTTTTTTCTGGGGTGAAATTTAATTGCCAGAATAGCAATACCCTGAATCTGGTGTTCCAGCTGTGACTGGACAAGTTTAATAGTATCCGTCAAAGGATAGATTTTGTTCTGGGGTGAAATTTAATTGGCAGAATAGCAATTCCCTGAATATGGTGTTCCAGCTATGACTGGACAATTTCCCTAGTGTCCGTCAAAAGATATATTATTTTCTGGGGTGAAAGTCAGTAGCAAAAATAGAAATGCAGTAAATCTGGTGTCCCAGCAGTGGCTGGGTAAGTTTAATAGTGTACGGCAGAGGATATATTTTTTTCTGGGGTGAAATTCAATTGCCAAAATAGCAATACCATAAATCAGTGGTTTCAGCTGTGGCTGGCCAAGTTTAACCACTTCAGCCCCCCTAGCTTAAACACCCTTATTGACCAGGCCACTTTTTACAATTCTGCACTACACTACTTTCACCGTTTATTGCTCGGCCATACAACTTGCCACCCAAATGAATTTTACCTCCTTTTCTTCTCACTAATAGAGCTTTCATTTGGTGCTATTTCATTGCTGCTGACATTTTTACTTTTTTTGATATTTTGCTTTTTTTGACGAAATTTTATAAAAAAATTGACATTTTTCACTTTCTGTTTGAAAATTTGTCAAATAAAACTACATTCCTCTACAAATTTTTCTCAAAATGTATTGTTCTACATGTCTTTGATAAAAAAAAATGCAATAAGTGTATATTTATTGGTTTGGGTAAAAGTTATAGCTTTTACAAACTATGGTGCAAAAAAGTGAATTTCCGCACTTTGACTTTCTGAGCACCTGTTCTGTTTCCTGACGTACTACAATGCCCAGACAGTAGAAACACCCCATAAATGACCCCATTTTGGAAAGTAGACACCCTAAGGTATTCACTGCGGGGCATAGTAAGTTCATGGAAGTTTTTATTTTTTGTCACAAGTTAGCGGAAATGTTTTTTTTTTTTTTTTTTTTTAAATTTAATTTTCCGCAAAATTGTGACAAAAAATAAAAACTTCCATGAACTCACTATGCCCATCAGCGAATACCTTAGGTTGTCTACTTTCCGAAATGGGGTCATTTGTGGGGTATTTTTACTGCCCTGGCATTTTAGGGGCCCCTAAAGCATGAGAATCCATATGCGTAAAAATGCCCTGTGAAATCCTAAAGGTACTCATGGGAATTTGGGCCCCTTTGCGCATCTTGGCTGCATAAAAGTGGCACACATGTGGTATCGCCGTACTCAGGAGAAGTAGGGCAATGTGTTTTGGGGTGAATTTTTACATATACCCATGTTGGGTAGGAGAAATATCACTGTAAATTGACAACTTTGTATAAAATTTTTTAAAAAGTTGTCGTTTACAGCGTTATTTATCACACAAAGTAAGGGTATATATAAAAATACACCTCAAAAGTCATTGCCCTACTTCTCCTGAGTACGGCGATACCACATTAGTGACACTTTTTTGCAGCCAAGATGCGCAAAGGGGCCCTAAAACAAATGAGTACCTTTAGGATTTCACAGGGCAATTTTACGCATTTGGATTCCAAACTCCTTCTCACGCTTTAGGGGAACCTAAAATGCCGGGACAATAAAAATTACCCACAAGTGACCCCTTTACGGAAAGTAGACACCCTAAGGTATTCGCTGATGGGCATAGTGAATTCATGGAAGTTTTTATTTTTTGTCACAAGTTAGCGGAAATGTTTTTTTTTTTTTTTCTTTCTTACAAAGTCTCATATTCCACTAACTTGTGACAAAAAATAAAATATTACATGAACTCACTATACCCCTCACAGAACACCTTGGGGTGTCTACTTTCTAAAATGGGGTCACTTGTGGGGTATTTTTACTGCCCTGGCATTTTAGGGGCCCCTAAAGCGTGAGAAGCGGTTTGGAATCCAAATGAGTAGAAATGTCCTGTGAAATCCTAAAGGTACTCATTGGATTTAGGGCCCCTTTGCGCATCTTTGCTGCAAAAAAGTGGCACACATGTGGTATCGCCGTACTCAGCAGAAGTAGGGCAATGTGTTTTGGGGTGTATTTTTACATATACCCATACTGGGTGTGAAAAATATCTCTGTAAATGACAACTTTTTCCATTTTTTTATACAAAGTTGTCATTTACAGAGATATTTCTCTCACCCAGCATGGGTATATGTAAAAATACACCACAAAACACATTGCCCTACTTCTCCTGAGTATGGAGATACCACATGTGTGGCACTTTTTTGCAGCCAAGACGTGCAAAGGGGCCCTAAATCCAATGAGTACCTTTAGGATTTCACAGGGCATTTTTACGCATTTGGATTCCAAACTCCTTCTCACGCTTTAGGGGCCCCTAAAATGCCGTGACAGTAAAAATACCCCACAAGTGACCCCATTCCAGAAAGTAGACACTTAAGGTATTCACTGATGGGCATAGTGAGTTCATGGAAGTTTTTATTTTTTGTCACAAGTTAGCGGAAATTGATTTTTTTTCTTTTTTCTTACAAAGTCTCATATTCCACTAACTTGTGACAAATTTTTTTTTTTTACATGAGCTCACTATACCCCTCACAGAACACCTTGGGGTGTCTACTTTCTAAAATGGGGTCACTTGTGGGGTATTTTTACTGCCCTGGCATTTTAGGGGCCCCTAAATCGTGAGAAGCGGTTTGGAATCCAAATGAGTAGAAATGTCCTGTGAAATCCTAAAGGTACTCATTGGATTTAGGGCCCCTTTGCGCATCTTGGCTGCAAAAAAGTGGCACACATGTGGTATCGCCGTACTCGGCAGAAGTAGGGCAATGTGTTTTGGGGTGTATTTTTACATATACCCATACTGGGTGTGAAAAATATCTCTGTAAATGACAACTTTTTCCATTTTTTTTATACAAAGTTGTCATTTACAGAGATATTTCTCTCACCCAGCATGGGTATATGTAAAAATACACCACAAAACACATTGCCCTACTTCTCCTGAGTATGGAGATACCACATGTGTGGCACTTTTTTGCAGCCAAGACGTGCAAAGGGGCCCTAAATCCAATGAGTATCTTTAGGATTTCACAGGGCATTTTTACGCATTTGGATTCCAAACTCCTTCTCACGCTTTAGGGGCCCCTAAAATGCCGTGACAGTAAAAATACCCCACAAGTGACCTCATTCCAGAAAGTAGACACTTAAGGTATTCGCTGATGGGCATAGTGAGTTCATGGAAGTTTTTATTTTTTGTCACAAGTTAGCGGAAATTGATTTTTTTTTCTTTTTTCTTACAAAGTCTCATATTCCACTAACTTGTGACAATTTTTTTTTTTACATGAGCTCACTATACCCCTCACAGAACACCTTGGGGTGTCTACTTTCTAAAATGGGGTCACTTGTGGGGTATTTTTACTGCCCTGGCATTTTAGGGGCCCCTAAAGCGTGAGAAGCGGTTTGGAATCCAAATGAGTAGAAATGTCCTGTGAAATCCTAAAGGTACTCATTGGATTTAGGGCCCCTTTGCGCATCTTGGCTGCAAAAAAATGGCACACATGTGGTATCGCCGTACTCGGCAGAAGTAGGGCAATGTGTTTTGGGGTGTATTTTTACATATACTCATACTGGGTGTGAAAAATATCTCTGTAAATGACAACTTTTTCCATTTTTTTATACAAAGTTGTCATTTACAGAGATATTTCTCTCACCCAGCATGGGTATATGTAAAAATACACCACAAAACACATTGCCCTACTTCTCCTGAGTATGGAGATACCACATGTGTGGCACTTTTTTGCAGCCAAGACGTGCAAAGGGGCCCTAAATCCAATGAGTACCTTTAGGATTTCACAGGGCATTTTTACGCATTTGGATTCCAAACTCCTTCTCACGCTTTAGGGGCCCCTAAAATTCCGGGACAGTAAAAAAAAACCACAAGGGACCCCATTCCAGAAAGTAGACACTTAAGGTATTCGCTGATGGGCATAGTGAGTTCATGGAAGTTTTTATTTTTTGTCACAAGTTAGCGGAAATTGATTTTTTTTTTCTTTTTTCTTACAAAGTGTCATATTCCACTAACTTGTGACAAAATTTTTTTTTTTACATGAGCTCACTATACCCCTCACAGAACACCTTGGGGTGTCTACTTTCTAAAATGGGGTCACTTGTGGGGTATTTTTACTGCCCTGTCATTTTAGGGGCCCCTAAAGCGTGAGTAGTGGTTTGGAATCCAAATGAGTAGAAATGTCCTGTGAAATCCTAAAGGTACTCATTGGATTTAGGGCCCCTTTGCTCATCTTGGCTGCAAAAAAGTGCCACACATGTGGTATCGACATACTCGGCAGAAGTAGGGCAATGTGTTTTGGGGTGTATTTTTACATATACCCATACTGGGTGTGAAAAATATCTCTGTAAATGACCAATTATTCCATTTATTTATACAAAGTTGTCAATTTACAGAGATATTTCTCTCACCCAGAATGGGTATATGTAAAAATACACCCCAAAACACATTGCCCTACTTCTCCTGAGTATGGCGATACCACATGTGTGGCACTTTTTTGCAGCCAAGATGCACAAAGGGGCCCCAATTCCAATGAGTACCTTTTAGGATGGCATTTTTACGCATTTTTCTTCTCACGCTTTAGGGCCCCTAAAATGCCAGGGCAGTATAAATACCCCAAATGTGACCCAATTTTAGAAAGAAGACACCCCAAGGTATTTTGTGAGGGGCATGGTGAGTTCATACAAGATTTTTTTTTTTTTTTGGCGCAAGTTAGCGGAATTTGATTTTTTTTGTTTTTTCACACAAAGTCTCCCTTTCCGCTAACTTGTGACAAAAAATTCAATCTTTCATGGACTCAATATGCCCCTCAGCGAATACCTTGGGGTGTCTTCTTTACAAAATGGGGTCACATGTGAAGTTTTTGTACTGCTCTGGCATTTGAGGGTCTCCGCAATCATTACATGTATGGCCAGCATTAGGAGTTTCTGCTATTCTCCTTATATGGAGCATACGGGTAATGAGATTTTTTTTCCGTTCAGCCTCTGGGCTGAAAGAAAAAATGAACGGCACAGATTTCCTCATTCGCATCGATCGATGTGGATAAAAAAATCTCTGCCAAAAAATATGCAAAAAAAAAAAGAGGGGCCTGGCGATTGCCAGGACATAGGGGCTCTGCCCAAACATCCATACCCACTTCAGCTCCTATGTCCTGGCATACGTGATTTCTCCATTCACATCGATCAATCGATCGTTGTGGAGGAAGACATCTTTGCCAGATTTTTTGATACAAAGTGTTTGCCAAAGCATATGAACTCCAACACCTCTCCTCAGCTCATATGCCTGGGCAAACGTACCTGTACTGCAGAGGAGAAATCTCGTCTTGCAGCGCTGCATACACCGACTTCACGTGTCTTCTGACAGCAGCGCAATGCTTCTCTCAGAATTCACATCAGTGCTGCGGCGTTTTCATCGGTTGGTCCGTTGATCTACCTGGAAAATAAAGGGTGGTTAGGGGAAAAAAAAAAAAAAAGAAGAAGAAAAAACAGGCAGCAGGCACATAACTTGAACGTTACAAACTTTATAAAACATGAATAAAACCTGAACATGAAAAAAAAACGAACTTTTAAAACCTGAACTAACTCAAGATTTTTTTTTCTTGCTACCTGTTTCATTTTTTTTTTCTTTTTTTAACCATATCACTCTTTATTTTCCTAGCAGAAACCTCTCCTTTCCCATGGGACAATGTGTAAAGTGTAAATCACACAGAGATGGTGAGAAGTACACTATACACGTTATCCCAAGTGAAAGGAGAGGTTTCTACCGTTTCACACTTATGCAGTAGCACAGCAGCACCGTCCCCTATGTGTTAGGGTCTCTCAAAACCTAGTATCCTGAGAGACCCTTGAGCCTGATTGTAAAAACTACCTGTGATGTGCTGTCCCTAGGTCCCTAACACTCAGTTTACACTTTCGCGTAAAACGCCGCTTTCGAACGCGCAAAAAAACGCACAACAGTACAGGAACCATGCATTCCAATGGAGGTGGTTCACACTTGCGCGTTTTAATGCGCGTTCGTAGGCGCCTATAAACGTCCGACGCATAGGCAAGTATGTTCGCGTTAATTTGGGCGTTTATCCAGCGTTTGGTTCCAATAGACTTCAATGGGAAACGCCATAGACGTGTTGTTCGGGCGTTTGTGCCGCGTAAAACGCGCCTATGGATGCGCGTTTTACAAAGTTTGCAACATGCTGAATCAGCCACCATGGAATGTCACACCTCTAAAGCACTCAGATTGGCCAAACTATATCATTGATCATTGGCCAACTATGCAGTCAATCACATAAACGCGCGTCAAACGCGCCTACACTATTTACCAAAACGCTTGAAAAAACGCGCCTACACGCCAGTCTTGAACGCACCAAAAACGCTAGGCTTCAAAACGCTCAGGTCTGAACCCAGTGTAAGTGTACCTGAGTGTGGTACTTCCAGAAACACTCCCCTAGGCATAGGGCAGGGTGGTCATTACAGTCAGGACAGAAATAACGGGTCTCACGCCTTATTCCGCTCCTGCTACAGACACGCCATTTTTTTCGGGATGGCGGTTGGGTTGAGGTACCGGTAACGACACTGGGGAAGTGTCGCTCGTGTAGTTGGCTCACTACACTGGTGGATGGGGCCACGGAACCTCCTGGATACAGGAGTTCCGAAATGATCTCTTCCTGAAATTTGAGGAAGGATCCTGTTCTCCCAGCCTTACTGTAGAGAACGTAACTATTATAGGCAGCCAATTTAAATAAATATACAGACACCTTTTTATACCAGCGTCTGGTGCGTCGGGAAATCAAATACGGGGCCAACATCTGGTCATTGAAGTCCACCCCTCCCATGTGGAGGTTATAGTTGTGGACTGAGAGGGGCTTTTCAACGACACTGGTTGCCCCTTAAATTTGGACTGTTGTGTCTGCGTGAATGGAGGAGAGCATGTAAACGTCACGCTTGTCTCTCCATTTCACTGCGAGCAGTTCTTCGTTACACAATGCAGCCCTCTGCCCCCTTGCAAGTCGGGTGGTAAGGAGCCGTTGGGGGAAGCCCCGGCGACTAGGTCGCGCGGTGCCACAGCAGCCAATCTGTTCTAGGAACAAATGCTTGAAGAGGGCCACACTTGTGTAAAAGTTGTCCACATAAAGATGGTACCCCTTGCCGAATAAGGGTGACACCAAGTCCCAGACTATCTTCCCACTGCTCCCCAGGTAGTCAGGGCAACCGACCGGCTCCAGGGTCTGATCTTTTCCCTCATAGATCCGAAATTTGTGCGTATAGCCTGTGGCCCTTTCACAGAGCTTATACAATTTGACCCCATATCGGGCGCTCTTGCTTGGGATGTACTGTTTGAAGCCAAGGCGCCCGGTAAAATGTATTAGGGACTAGTCTACGCAGATGTTTTGTGCGGGGGTATACAAATCTGCAAATTTCTGGTTGAAATGGTCTATAAGGGGCCGAATTTTGTGGAGCCGGTCAAAAGCTGGGTGGCCTCTGGGATGGGAGGTGGTGTTGTCGCTAAAGTGCAGGAAACGCAGGATGGTCTCAAAACGTGTCCTGGACATGGCAGCAGAGTACATGGGCATGTGATGAATTGGGTTCGTGGACCAATATGACCGCAATTCATGCTTTTTTGTAATGCCCATGTTGAGGAGAAGGCCCAGAAAAGTTCTAAATTCGGAAACTTGGACTGGTTTCCACCGGAAAGGCTGGGCATAGAAGCTTCCCAGGTTGGCGTTTATAAATTGAGTGGCATACCGATTTGTTTCTGCCATGACTAAGTCATAGAGCTCCGCAGTGAAGAACAGCTCAAAAAACTCCAGCGCCGATCCTATCTGAGCTGTCTCCACCCGAACTCCTGACTGGGCGGTGAAAGGGGGAACTACTGGTGCGGCTGAAGTTGGGGGCTGCCAATCAGGATTTGCCAGCACCTCAGGGACTCTAGGGGCTCTACGGGCCTGTCTGCGCGGTGGCTGCGACGGGGGAATTACTGCACGTGCCACCATACCAGCTTCAACTGCCCTTCTGGTGCTCGCCACTTCACCATGTTGTACGGCAGTGCTGGTAGAAGGTCCAGGACGGGCTGCGCTGCTGGTGTATGCCTCACCACGTAATCCGGCAGCGCCAGCCCCACTCTGCTGCCCTTGAAACGGATCCTGCGCTACCTGCGGTCTAGCGACACGGGGCCGGGTACGCCTGGTGGTATCAGGGACCTCAACCTCCTCGTCCGAACTTTGGGTCAGACTGCCACTGCTCTCTACAGGTTCGTATTCTGACCCGCTAGATTCGTCAGATGAGGGTTCCCATTCCTCATCCGACTGGTTCAGAATCCTGTAGGCCTCTTCAGAGGAATACCCCTTGTTTGACATTTGGGCGACTAAATTTAGGGGGTATTCCCTGAGACTACCCAAGAAAAATAGCAAGCCAGTCTTACAAATAGGAGGGTAGCGAAGTACAGAAGCCGCTGCGATTGATAAAAAAGATCAAAACTGATTTTTTATCGCCGCAGCGCTTGTGAAGTGATTGTGCAGTGATACAAAAAAAAATATTTTTTTGTCACTGCGGCGGGGCGGGCGTGGGTGAACGCAGGTGTGGGCGACCGATCAGGTCTGATCGGGCAAACACTGCGTTTGGGGTGGAGGGCGAACTAAAGTGACAGTAGTACTATTTTAGATCTGACCGTGATCAGTTCTGATCACTTACAGATACTATAAAAGTACAAACGCTGATTAGCGTTATGCTAATCAGCGAATCAGTGACTGCGGTGCGGTGGGCTGGGCGCTAACGCTAACTACCTACCAAAGGGACCTAAACTAACCTAAACCTAGCATTCAATACTGGTGGAAAAAAAAAAGTGACAGTTCACAAAAGTGACACTGATCACTTTTTTCCCTTTCACTATGTATTGACAGGTGATCAAGGGGTTAATTAGGGTGATGGGGGGGTGATCAGGGCCTGATGTGTAGTGATTGGTGCACTTACTTGGGATCTGTGCTCTGTGCTGGGTCCAACCGATGAAAAGGACCCAGCACATGGCACAGATCCCTTATAAATACTATATATTTACAAATAAATCCTATATCTCCATTTTCCATAGGAGATTTTGAAAATCACCAGCCTGCCAGCGCTGATCATTGGCTGGCAGGCTGGTGACACACATGTCCTGAGCCAGGCGGTGCGTTCCATTTGCGTTCCACCGGGCTCAGGAGCACGTCATCTCGCGTCTCGCGAGATGACGCGCCCGCGCGTCCAGGAGGAATAAACCGACCGCCCGCAGGACGCAATCATGCGTACGGCGGTCGGAAAGAAGTTAATAATAGTGTCAGGCAAAGGATATTTTTTTTATGGTGTAAAATTCAATAACCAAAATAGCAATACCATAAATCTGTGGTTTCAGCTGTGCCTGGCCAAGTTTAATAGTGTACGGCAAAAGATATATCTTGTTCTGGGGTGACATTCAATTGCCAAAATAGCAATACCATAAATCAGTGGTTTCAGCTGTGGCTGGCCAAGTTTAATAGTGTCCGGCAAAGGATATATTTTTTTTCTGGGGTGAAATTCAATTGCCAAAATAGCAATACCATAAATCAGTGGTTTCAGCTATGGCTGGCCAAGTTTAATAGTGTATGGCAAAGGATATATTTTTTTCTGGGGTGAAACTCAATTGCCAAAATAGCAATACCCTGAATCTGGTGTTCCAGCTGTTGCAGGCCTAGTGTAAATCTGTCCGTAAAAGGGTATATTTTTTTCTGGGGTGAAATTCAATTGCCAAAATAGCAATACCCTGAATCTGGTGTTCCAACTGTTGCAGGCCTAGTTTAAATCTCTCCGTAAAAGGGTAAATTTTTTTCTGGGGTGAAATTCAGTTGCCAAAATAGAAATACAGTAAATCTGGTGTTCCAGCTGTGACTGGACAAGTTAAATAGTATCCGTCAAAGGATAGATTTTGTTCTGGGGTGAAATTCACTTGCCAATATAGCAATATCCTGAATCTTGTGTTCCAGCTGTTACAGGCCGAGTGTTAATCTGTCCGTAGAAGGGTATATTACACTCAAGGTGTATATACAAGTGCTGAGAGGGTCATCCTCAATAACTTCACACGCTACTGTGGATCTCCCATTGTATTTCTGTCTGTTAAAGGGTATATTACACAAAGTGTGAAAATACAATTGCTAAAGGCATAAACCTACATATTTTTTCACAAGCTACTGTGCATCTCCAAGTGTAAATCTGTCCATAAAAGGATACCTTTCAACCAGGGCCTAAATACTAGGCCTACAATTTATATTCCCTTAAATCAGTGGTTACTGCTGTGCCTGGATTAGTGCAATACGGTACATAAATAAATAGGCAGATAGTATTAGGTGCCTGTAAAAAAAAGGCCTGAATTTGAAATCAATACATTGGGCCAAATATTTTTTTTCTTATTGTGGTGCTTGGTGAACGGTAACAATGAGGAAAACATCTAGTAAGGGACTTGGACGCGGTCGTGGTGGTGTTAGTGGACCCTCTGGTGCTGGGAGAGGACGTGGCCATTCTGCCACAGCCACACATCCTAGTAAACCAACTACCTCAGGTTCCAGTACCCGACAGAATTTACAGCGATATTTGGTGGGGCCCAATGCCGTTCTAAGGATGGTAAGGCCAGAGCAAGTACAGGCGCTAGTCAATTGGGTGACCGACAGTGGATCCAGCACGTTCAAAACATTATCTCCCACCCAGTCTTCTGCAGAAAGCGCACAGGTGGTGCCTGAAAACCAAGCCCATCAGTCTGTCACATCACCCCCATGCATATCAGGGAAACTGTCAGAGCCTCAAGTTATGCAGCAGTCTCTTATGCTGTTTGAAGACTCTGCTGGCAGGGTTTCCCAAGGGAATCCACCTAGCCCTTCCCCAGTGGTAGAAGACATAGAATGCACTGATGCACAACCACTTATATTTCCTGAGGATGAGGACATTGGAATACCACCTCATTGGAGTCAGAACATCTCTGATGATGACGAAACGCAGGTGCCAACTGCTGCGTCTTTTTGCAGTGTGCAGACCGAACAAGAGGTCAGGGAGGAAGACTGTATGTAAAACTATGCCGGGGATGATGAGGTCCTAGACCCCACATGGAATGAAGGTCGTGCCACTGACTTTCATAGTTCAGAGGAAGAGGCAGTGGTGAGACCGAGCCAACAGCGTAGCAAAAGAGGGAGCAGGGGGCAAAAGCAGAACAGCCTCCACCAAGAGAGTTCACCTGCTACTGGCCAGAGCCACCAGGGACCGAGCACCGCAAAGGCAGCTTCAAGGAGTTCCCTAGCATGGCACTTCTTTAAACAATGTGCTGACGACAAGACCCGAGTGGTTTGCACGCTGTGCAATCAGGCCAGTCGTTCACAAGTGGCTTGAAGGGTTCCTGCTCCTGCTGCACTGCATACCTTACTGGGAAATATATTCTGTAAATTTGGCGGTGTTTAAATTGTTTGATGATCTATATCCCTTTTTCTTTCAAAGTACCCCTGCACTGCATACCTGACTGGGAAATAAATTTTGTAAATCCGTCTGGTAGTTTACTGGGTGAACGCAAAGAATGAGGAGAGCGCCAAATAAGGGACGTGGCCCTGGTCGGGGTGCTGCTGGTGTTGGTGGAGCTCCTGTTGCAGGGAGAGGACGTGGTCGATCTGTGCAAGATACACGCACAAATTAAATACCTTCCTATGGTGAGCGTAGGCGACAGAACATTCAGCGTTATTTTGTAGGTCCGAATGCTGCACTACGAATGGTGAGGCCAGAACACATTCAGGCGATAGTAGATTTGATGGCTGACAGTGCCTCCAGTTCCTTCACATTATCTACCACCCACTCCCCTGCTGAAAGCTCAGAGTTGGCATCTGCAGCAAATAGTCATCTGTCTTTCACCTCACCCCAATGCAAATCAGCCAAGCACAACCAAGTGGTGGACAAAATCAGGTGTGCACTGTGCAATGCCATCTGTTGCAAGGTCCACATAACCACCAATATGTGAACCAGTAAGCACATGCAGGGATGTTATACAGTCATGGCCGTAAATGTTAGCACCCCTGCAACTTTTCAAGAAAATGAAGTATTTCTCACAGAAAAGTATTGCAGTAACACATGTTTTGCTATACACATGTCTATTCCCTTTGTGTGTATTGGAACAAAACCAAAAAAGGGAGAAAAAAAAGCAAATTGGAAATAATGTCACACCAAACTCCAGAAATGAGCTGGACAAAATTATTGGCACCTTTAACTTAATATTTGGTTGCACACCCTTTGGAAAAAATAACTGAAGTCAGTCACTTCCTATAACCATCAATAAGCTTCTTGCACCTCTCACCCGGAATTTTGGAGCACTCTTCCTTTGCAAACTGCTCCATGTCTCTCTTATTGGAAGGACACCTTTTCCCAACAGCAATTTTAAGATCTCTCCACAGGTGTTCAATGGGTTTTAGATCTGGACTCATTGCTGGGCACCAGAACTCTCCAGCGCTTTATTGCTATCCATTTCTGGGTGCTTTTTGACGTATGTTTGGGGTCATTGTTCTGCTGGAAGACCCAAGATCTCGGATGCAAACCCAGCTCTCTGACACTGGGCTCTACAGTGTGACCCAAGATCAGTTGGTAATCCTCAAATTTCATGATGCCTGCACACATTCAAGGCACCCAGTGCCAGATTCAGCAAAACAACCCCAGAACATAATTGAACCTCTACCATATTTCACTGTAGGTACTGTGTTTTTTTCTTTGTAGGCCTCATTCCGTTTTCGGTAAACAGCAGAATGATGTGCTTTACCAAAAAGCTCTATCTTGGTCTCATCTGTCCACAAGACGTTTTCCCAGAAGAATTTTGGCTTACTCAAGTACATTTTGGCAAAATGTAGTCTTGCTTTTTTATGTCTCTGTGTCAGCAGTGGGGTCCTCCTGGGTCTCCTGCCATAACGTTTCATTTCATTTAAATGTCGACAGATAGTTCGCTCTGACACTGATGCTCCCTAATCCTGCAGGACAGCTTGAATATCTTTGGAACTTGTTTGGGGCTGCTTATCCACCATCTGGACTATCCTGCGTTGACACCTTTCATCAATTTTTCTCTTCCGTCCACGCCCAAGGAGATCAGCTTTTTGATAATGTTGCGCACTGAGGACAAAGGCAAATCTAGATCTTTGGAGATGGACTTATAACCTTGAGATTGTTGATATTTTTCCACAATTTTTGTTCTCAAGTCCTCAGACAGTTTCCTCTTTCTGTTGCCCATGCTTAGTGTGGCACACATAGACACACAATGCAAAGACTAAGTGAACTTCTCTCCTTTTTATCTGCTTTCAGGTGTGATTTTTATATTGCCCACACCTGTTACTTGCCCCAGGTAAGTTTCAAGGAGAATCACGGGCTTGAAACAATCTTATTTATCCATAATTTTGAAAGAGTGCCAATAATTTTGTCCAGCCCATTTTTAGAGTTTGGTGTGACATTATGTCCAAGTTGCTTTTTTTCCTCCCTTTTTTGGTTTTGTTCGAATACACTCAAAGGGAATAAACATATGTATAGCAAAACATGTGTTACTGCAATACTTTTCTGTGAGAAATACTTCATTTTCTTGAAAAATTTCAGGAGTACCAACAATTACGGCCATGAATATATCTCTCTAACAGCACACTGGTTAAATGCAGTGGTGGCTGGGCCTGAGGTGGATAGCAGTTTGGCGCATGTCCTTCCTCCACCGAGGATTACAGGGCACTTCTGTTGTCCTACTGTTGCCTCCTATTCCGCTTCCTCCTCTACCACCTCCTCATCCGTTCAATGTAAGACATTTATCACCAACTTCAGCACAGCCATGGAAACAACAGCAGGCTGTTTTGAAACTCATCTGTTTGAAGGGAAAAGACACACAGCGCAGGAGATGTGGATGGGCATGGAACAACAAACCGATGAGTGGTTGGTGCAACTGAGCCTCAACCCTGGCCAAGTGGTGTGCGATAATGGGTGAAATCTCGTAGTAGCTCTGGGCCTAGCTGCTTTGACGCACATCCCTTGCTTGGCGCATGTGCTGAATTTGGTGGTGCAGAAATTCCTGAAAAACTACCCCGATATACAGAGCGGACCGTCTGTGCGCGCTTTTGGTGTTCTCACCCTGCTGCTGCTCTTCTGTCTGCGCTGCAGTGTAACTTCGGCCTTCCCGCTTACCGCTTTATATGTAACGTGCCCACAAGGTGGAACTCCCCCTTACACATGCTGGAGAGACTGTGTGAGCAGCAGCGGGCGATAGTGGAGTTTCAGCTGCAGCACGCACGGGTGAGTCACTCTGCGGAACAGCACCACTTCACCACCAATGAGTGGGCCTCCATGCGAGACCTGTGTGCCATGTTGCGCTGTTTCAAGTACTTCCCCAACATGGACAATGCCGATGACGAGGTGATCAGCTTTACTATCCCACTTCTATGTCTCCTTGAAAAAACGCTTTGGGTGATGATGGAAGAAGATGTGGCACAGGAGGAAGAGGAGGAGGAAGAGGGATCATTTTCACGGTTATCAGGCCAGTCATTCACAAGTGGCACGGAGGGTGAGTTCCTGCACCAACATAGGCCAGGTACACAATTGTCCAGCCAGAGCACAGTTCTGGAGGATAAGGAGGAGGAGGAACCGTGTTCACAGCAAGGTGGCACCCAAAGCAGCTCAGGGAAATCACTGCAGTGTGGCTGGGGGGATACGGAGGACACAGACGATACACCTCCCACAGAGGACAGCTTGTCATTTTCTCTGGGCAGCCTGGCACACATGAGCGACTACATGCTGCAGTGCCTGCGCAACAACCACCGAGTTGCTCCCATTCTAACCAGTGCTGATTACTGGATGGCCACCCTGATGGATCCTCATTACAAGGCCAACGTGCCGTCATTAATTCCCTCACTGGAGCGTAATCGAAAGATGTGCGACTACAAGCTCACGCTGGTAGACGCACTGCTGATAGCATTCCCACCTGACAGCAGGACCTCAGTGGAAGCACATGGCGAAGGCAGAGGAGGAGGAAGATGGCGCCAACGCAGCCGGGGCACTGCCAGCACCTCAGAAGGCAGGGTTAACATGGCCGAAATGTGGAAAAGCTTTGTCACCATGCCACAACAACCAGCACCACCAGCTGATATAGAATGTTTTCAGCGAAGGCAGCATTTCAGCAATATGGTGGAACAGTATGTGTGCACACGCCTACATGTACTGACTGATGGGTCTGCCCCCTTCAACTTCTGGGTCTCCAAATTGGGCTCATGGCCTGAGCTTGCCCTTTACACCTTGGAGGTGCTGGCCTGCCCTGCAGCCAGTGTATTGTCTGAACGTGTGTTTAACCCGGCAGGGGGCATTATCACAGACAAGCGCAGCCACTTGTCCACAGCCAATGTGGACAAGCTCATGTTCATTAAAATGAACCAGGCATGGATCCCACAGGACTTGTCTATACCTTGTGCAGAATAGACATTTATAACTGTCTCGCCCTCAACCATACATTCTTGTACTCCAGGGCACTTCTTTATTGAATCCTCTTTATTTAATTGTATCATTATTTTGGGGGAAACTCCAAGTTGAATGAACCTTGTGCAGAATAGACATGTATACCAGCCTCACCCAGCCTTTGTTATACTCCAGCACATTCTTCTCTTTGTTATTTTTTTCTATATTTCCCAATGTTTTGGAGTCTACCCAAACAAAAAAACAAAAAAACAAAAAAAAAACTGTGTTGGCGACTACCTCCTCCACCACGCCACCCCCTCCTCAACCTCCTACTCCATATGGACCTCCTCCAAATTCAAGATTATTATTTTTCATTTGTATGTATTTTATGTTATTTTAAGTCATTTCCCTATCCACATTTGTTTGCAGTGCAATCCCCATTTTGCTTCCTCTTGCAGCCATCTAGCCCTTCCATGACTTTTTTAGAGCCATTTTAACTGAACATTTTAGTGAACTAATGCTATATTCACTATATAAAATGATTATGGCGTACTTATCAAATGTATTTTGATCAAAATTATTTGTGCCCATGACGTTAATTCCCAATAATTGCCTGCTCATTAGAGGAGGTGGAAACTACATTTTCATGCAGCAATCACCTCCAATGTATGATTTCAAGCAATCATACATTTGCTTGCAGCAATCATCTCCTCTGCAGGGATGAGAGACTGCTATTGCGATCACTTGTCCCCATGCAAAATTATTGTTTTTGGGCAGCAGATGTCTCCTTACACAATCTACTGCCTACAACTGATGACTTAGCTATCCATTTCATTGCTGCCTGCACCTGATGAACAAGCATTTTCTCATTCATTGAATTATCAGCGCCATCTATAGAATTAGCATTTATCAGGAATGAATGATCCTAGGAAATCTCCTTTCCACTAATTGCCCCAATTGTTGGCCTATGTAACGGTGCTTTTAGAACCACTGCTGTGATTTAAGATATAACTGTAATATTGTTATAGGATTCATTCATGTCAATAATGCTCATAAAAGAAAAATAATGACGATTCTAGTTTTAATCAAAAGTAATTAGCAGTTGTAGAGATACCCCTTGTTTTTCAGAAGGTAGTGAAACTTATATTCATGTACTGTGAATTTTGTGTTCACAGCCTCACAACATCTCCAAGTACATTTGTGTGAGTAATATCATGAATGTTCAGCCAATCATGATGATGACATTTTATGTTACGTTAGGTAATATCGTAAACTGTGTGATTATGGGTGTTACTACCAGTGTTTCCAGTGGCAGACTGTGCAGAGACACACCTCTAACTGTTAACACCCAGAAGGTCCTTTATTGCAGACTACTTGCAATCTATTCATATACTGCTGGTCTAGTATTAATAGTTAATGCTTTATAGTGTACTCTCTATTCTGTTTGTAGGATGGGTTTAAAAAGTGGCTTTATGGACATAAATAGAGATGAGAGAATTTTTCACAAATCTGATTTATCCGGATCCCCAAATTTTCCAAAATGATTTGATCCGATCCTAATTTATATGCGGCAAATCACGTAAAAAAAACTGCTATTTCCTGGCTGCAGAGTGCCTGTATAGTGGTGTAGAACACTGTGCCTTGCAGTAACATGCATAGGGAGTCTGCTGTTGTAGTGAAACTATACTGTGAGTCAATATGACACGCAGATGACTGGTGTCTCTCTTAGAATCACTGCACACTTCACTTATTTGGAAAGTTACGGGGCCAAAACTGACCAAATAACTCAAATATGAACTCAGCCTTACAGGTCGATGTTAGCGTCAAGAAGAAGCGCACTTCTTTTACACCATCGTCAGCTTATACCACATAGATGTCTACAGAACCTGTTCTTTTAAATGTTTATACAAGTAGAGCCCCCCGACAGAGTGGAGAGGGTGTCAGCAGTAAGTTTGTGTTGACTTCACTGATTATTTTGCCCTTCCTCTGATCCGTCTGAACAAAAACCCACAAAAAACTTATCCTGTCTGTTGAGCATCCGCTTTCACTTGGTCAGCATTTGGTCAGTAATCCATCAGTATTGCTAATGCCAAAAAAAACAGGAGTGGATCCAAAACAGAGATGACACATGATTGTAATCTTTGCATGTCTTCTGTGTTTTGTACCCGCTTCTGCTTTGGGCTACCAAATCATAAGTCAATTCTGACGGGACCACGCAGACCTTACAGCTGCTACACAGACAGGATCCATTGTGCGTTTCATTTTTCATTTTTTCTGACAGATCAGAAGTTCAGACAGGCTAAACAGGCAAAATAGTGGCCCAGTCACAGAGTGGGGAGGGTCGGATAATAGCTCTAGAAGTCCACAGAGTGGCCCAATGACATAGTGGGGAGGGGGAAACAGCATGAGGAGACCACAGAGTGGCGCAGTGACATAGTGGTGAGGTGGCAGCATGAGGAGGCCTCAGAGTGGCACAATGACAGAGTCTGGAGGTGGCAGCAGCATCATAAAGAGGTTACAGAGTGGCAAGGGTACATAGTGTTGAGGTAGCAGCAGCAGCAGCAACAGAATAGTAGTTGAGGCAGGTAGCCAGAAGAAACCGGTCTCTTTTGTCAAGGTTTGGGTGAGGCAGCATGGATGATCTAACCTGATGCATCAGGCACTGGTGGGTGGAAATCCTTGCTGATGCACGTCTGATTCATCTTAACAAATGTCAGTCTCTCCACATTTTGGGTGGACAGGTGAGTTTTCCGTGGGGTAATTATGGCTCCAGCCACACTAAACACCCACTCTAATGCCACACTACTGGCCGAGAAGGACAGCTTTTCCAGGGCAAACTCAGCCAGTTGCAGCCACAAATCTAGTTTGGCTGCCCAGTAGTCCAGTGGAACTTCGATGACGGGTGGCAGGATGCACTCCAAGTATGCCACCACCTGCTTGTTCAGGTTCTGCTCTATGTTTAGCTGCTGGTGAGTAGTTTCTTCACTATGAGGGTGAAGAAAGCTGTTCAGTGACTTTAGACTCAGGCTGCTGCTGATGGAGATGGTACTGCTCCCCCCCCCAGCAGCCATGGCAGAGGAACATGAGCACAGATGACACCCCCCCCCCGGTCATACCTGCGAATGGATAAACGATAGCGCAGATAGGCAGTGGCCAACTGACTACATAGGATGTCTCTATAGTAGTTCAGTATGTCCTCCCTCTCAGCGGGTGTAAAAAAGCAAACTTCAGGTGCCACGGATGACCTGCCACTGGCTAACATCGAAGTTACACAGGGGAGTACTTCTGTCCACTTGGATCATCAAGAAATCGTTTTTCTGTTCGTATAGTCAGTCCTACATATGGAGGGTGGAATTCCAACGGGTGGAAATGTTGCATATCAGCCTATGTTGGGGGACGCCGTTCTGCTGCTTCAGCTTAAGGAGAGTGTGCTTGGTGGTGTACGGGTGGCTAAAGTGCAGATGGGTAGAAAACTTCAGGAACCACTTTACAACCGAATTGAACACGTGCACCACGCGCATGGCTCAGCCCTCTTTGACGCAGCGCAGACTCCATGTTCTTCCCTTTGTCGGTCACCATGATTCCGATTTTGAGTTCTCGTGCAGAAAACCAGGATTTTATTTCTTGATGAAAGAAACGGAGCAGTTCCTCCCCTGTGTGACTCTGTTCGCCCAGGAAAACAAGGTGTAGAACAGCATGACACTGCCATGCCCTACACATGTGGTATGTTCGATGAGCACTGTGAATTGTCCCTGCAGTGGAGGCTTCGGTTCACTTATCTCTAGACATAAACAAAGATAAATAGGATGTGATTTTATTTCTTTACAGCAGTTGAGCCATATTCACATGCTATTTAAATTAAAAATCTGCCTTAGAAGGACCATGAAATGGCAATGTAAAGAAGCCAAAATTTTTATGCCAAGAACAAAATCACATCCTTTTAAGAAAGAATGAGTAAACCTTTCTTAAATTTTTTGTTTGGGAAAGTTTTTTTTCCTGCCTTGTATCAATTGACCTTATTATTCACACAAACTACATTCAGTATATAGCTTTATTACAGTCCGTCTGAGTGTGGCTGTTATGTATGTTTTAATTTTCTGTCCAATTTTTAGTATAGTCATGCTTTTGGATTTCTGTATACAGCATATCTCTCCCACGGACCAGTGGATATCAGTTCTCTATCCTTAGAAATATTAGTAAAGAAGAAAAACACAAGGACTTTTGCTAAAGATTGGCTTTATTATAGAAGACTTTGTCAATGAAAGAATATTGGAGATTTCAGTGAATTGTATTGATGTTGCATATTTGCATCAAAAGTACAGACGCCGCAATGATTACTCAGTATTCCATTATGACCCTTTCTGAAAAGAAGTAAAATAAAATAAAAATGTTTAAGTGTGGATTCCCATTAATACAAAGTCAAATTCACAAAATACAGAAATACAATCTTGTTAGCCTTGACCAGTAATCAATTGTAATAGCATTATATTAAATTACTGATAGTTGTTACAGCAAGGTTGTCAGTGTTTTTTTTTTGTAAAGAGTGAAAGTAAAAAAAATAATAATAATATTATTAATAATAATAATAAAATTATTATTAGTAGTAATATTATTATATATTACATCTTAGACAAAATGCTTTAGATATTTGTGGTTCATCCCAAAGTTTAGAATCATAAGTGGAGTCTCCCACCCATCAGGAAAATATGGCAAGGAGATTGCACAGCCTGCATTACTACTCATACCATCAAAATGACAGACACCAAGACGAAATCCCTATGGTTCCCATTGTACATTCATTATGCTCCATAATGCAATCTGATAGAGTGCCATGACTTCCGTAGAAATGGAAAGCATGATACAGATGTTAACAGGGCCTTCATTTGTCCTGTGCTTTATGGCATTCTATTGTATTAAATGGCTAATGGTGGAATCATCCAGGCAAGTACAATGAGTGAGGACTCTAGGTAATCCTCCTATTATAGAGAAATATTGCATTCAATATTGCGTTCCCTTCCCATGACCAGAAATTCATACAGAGGAATGTAATGTTCTTCATACATAGAATTTTGTAACAATTTTTCTGCAGTTAGCTATGGGAAGTATTTATAGGATAACTAATGATGCTGCCAGATGGAAAATTTACTTTCCAGTTGAAGCTGGGCATGAATATCTGTGGATTACTGTTGGTAAAAACCCTGTTCTGTGTTCCTGTAAGTGTTTGACTGACGAAACATTTCTTCATTAGTCGCTGCTATAAGAGAAATGTGGCTTACTGCTTATTCAGATAAATGGAAAATCATGTTATAGTCATCCTGATGTCTTTTATCTAGATATATTGGGGAGGGGAGGTCTTTTTGTGGCAAGAAAATATTTTTTTCAATATTTCCTTTATACATGCTTCTAGAAAGAAAATATACTTACAAACTGACTGGATTTAATGCAGTCAAGACAAAACCTGAGACTTATGGTCTTTTTTGCAGATTGGCTACAACGTTTGAAACTATTTTCTGCAACAAAAAAAAGAGATAGATCAGAATAGTATCAAACTACATGATCATCATGTGCCAATTTTGATAGGAAAAGTAAAATAAATAAAATAAAGTAAATTCCAAATATTCTTTTTATCATATAGGTTTTAATACGTTAAAGTACGCTTTAAAATTATGGCACAGTTTTCTAGATGAACTGGAAGAGAATTATTATGAATGAAAGGAAAAGGAAATATATTACCTATAATTGATACTGCCAGTTAAAACCATATTGTAATGTATATCCTTTTTCTCTAATCTGTTTTATTTTCTGATTGTACATTTTTTATTCTATTTTCTGAACATGTTTATGGGAGCTGCCATCTTGCCTAAGCTATTCTCAACAACATTTAGATATATACTTTACAGCAGTCACCGTGAGCTATAGACCCACTAGACTGGAGAGGTGTCATTGACTTCTGTGGCAGAGTTTTCTAGGCATGCTCTGTGACCTGTGCAGAGGTCAGGAGGGAGTAGATAAGCTCTAATATCACGTATTGTGAATAGTGGATCTATCTGAGATATGTCATTGTAATCCTGCCTGTAATTTAAATCTACTTTCACACTCGTATTTTGGCTTTCTGTTTGTGAGATCCATGTGGGGCTCTCACAAGCAGTCCAAAACGGATCAGTTTTGCCCTAATGCATTCTGAATCTAAAAGGATCCACTCAGAATGCATCAGTTTGCCTCCGATCAGTGTCCATTCCACTCTGGAAGCAGACACCAAAACGCTGCCTGCAGCGTTTTGCCGTCCGCTTGATGAAACTTAGCCAAACGGATCTGTCCTGGCACACAATGTAAATCAATGGGGACAGATCCGTTTTCTCAGACACAATCTGGCACAATCTAAAACGAATCTGTCTCCCATTGACTTTCAATGGAGTTCATGAAGGATCTGTCTCTGCTATGTTACAGATAATACAAATGGATCCTTTAATGACAGCTGCATGCGGTTGTATTATTGTAGATCCATGAAGCATCCGCCCAAAACATAAGTGTGAAAGTAGCCTTAGTGATTTCTACAGACCAGGAAGTTGTGCCTAGTGACATGGAAAATTAAGAATAACATCACTAAAATTTTTTAGAAATATGCTTAACATAAAAACTCAATTTAAACAATAGGTCATTTTCTGAAGACACATTCTCTTTAAATCCTCAAAGCTTAAAACTAGACTAGGGAGATTTGCCAAAGTTATCACAGTGGATTAATGCATTTGGAGCATAGACCACCTTTTGCCTGGCTTTCTTTGGAACAATATATTGAAATATTTACATAGACCATACTTAGCACATTTTAGCCAGGGCTCTTTCCTAATCACACCTCTTAAAAAGACACTTTTCTAAACTGCCTAGTAAGGAACAACAAGTATCTAAAACACATAATAAATCTAACAAAAGGCATGTATGCTAGATGATCCATAATTCTGGTGCATTTAGCATAGTAAATGTACCCCCATTATGTCTTATGATACATTACATTCTCCTTCTAAATATTTCACCATCGTCTTCAACAGTCTTGCATCACAATATTATGCAGCTCTTATGCAAATATGGCAAAGGAATTTTACAAGCAAAATTTTATTTGTTCTTACCAGTATTTTATCCACTTCAGTCATAACTTCTTGCTATAGAGATACAGAGAAATAACATTGAATTATTATTTTTACAATTGCCAACCTAATGACTTATCCAGGATAATCCAAGGTGTCAGAAAAATAGGGTCTGCTTTAATACTGAAAAGACGCAAAATGGATAAAATCAGTTTCTGTCATATAAATTCAATTTAACCACTTCTCGACCGCCCATTGACTATAAATGTGCTGGGCGGTGGGGTTTATCTCTGATCGAATGTTTTGGAATGTCCTTTTAGAGATTGCAGCTGAATGCTAATCGTGTAGCTGCCGAGCGGGGGGCAAAGGAAAAGGAAGGCTGTATAATGCTGTACAGCCTCTCTGGGAGGTGTATTTCCCCTGTAATTGGGGCTACTATGTCAGCCCCAGCTACAGGAGAAATCAATAGTGAAAAAAAAAGTTAAATGTCCCCCAGAGGTCTTAAATGACCTTATGGGGGACACAAAGTATAAAAAAAAAAAAAAAAAAATGAAAATATTAAAATTCACATATAAAAAAAAATCCCCCAATTAAGTCATTTAAAAAATGTTAAAAATAGAAAAAAACATTTAATAAAATAGACATATTTGGTATTGTCATGTCTGTAAGGGCCAGCTCTATAAAAATATCACATTATCTACTCCTTCAGGTAAATGCGTAAAACATAAATAAACATTAGCCAAAACAACTTTTTTTATTTACCTCACCTCCCAAAAAACATAATGTTAATCGATCAAAAAGTCGTATGTATCCCAAAATGGTAACAATAATAACATCACTTCATGCCACAAAAAATGAGCCCACACACAAAACCATAGCCAGAAAAAGTTGAAAAATTTGGCTCTGAGAAAATTGTCACAAAAAACATGATTTTTTTTCTAAAAATGATCTTATTGTGTAAAATATTAAAAAATTAAATAAAAAATAAACGTATTTGGTATTTTCGTGTCAGTAACAACTGGCTCTAAAAAAAATAACATGATCTACCCCATCAATAAACAGCGTAAAAAAACTAATAAAAATTATCCCAAAACAGCTTTTTTTAGTCACCTCACCTAACACATAATATCAATCAAACAAGTTGTAAGTAGCCCAAAATGGTAGTTAATAAAAATGTCACCTCATCCCACAAAATAACAAGCCCTCACACAAGACCATAGCAAGAAAAATAAAAAAAATGGCTCTAAGAAAACAGCAACAGGAAAACACAATTTTTTTTTTCTAAAAATGTTCTTTTTGTGTGAAACGTAAAAAAGGAAAAAGAGATATATTTGGTATCGTTGCATCTGTAATGACCGGATCTACAAAAATATCACATCATCTACCCAATCAAATGAATGGTGTAAAAAAAATATAGAAAAATTACACCAAACAGCTTTTTTTTTACCTCCCAAAAAAATAAAAAGCTACCAGAAAGCCAAATGTACAAGAAAATTAGATAAAAAGCTACCAGAAAGCTAAATGTACTCCAAACTAGTGGCAATAAAAACTACAGCTTCTCCTGCAAAAAATAAGCTAGCATGCAGCTCAGTCAACAAAAAAATAAATAAAAAAAGTTGTCGCTTTTAAAAACCATGACAGAAAATTCCATGTTAGGAAATCTAGATGCCACTCCTTCCCTTATGGACCCTGGTGTATCCCCAAATAACAGTTTTTGACCACAATTGGGGTGTTACTGTATTAAGGAGAAAATGGGTAGCAAAGCTTTTGTGAAAAAGAAAATTTGTGCCCAAAGCACCATTTTCTTGTAAAAAAAAATGTAATTTTTTATTTTTATAGCCAAGGGTTATAAATTCTATGAAACGCCTGTTGGGTCAAAGTGCTCTCTACAGCCCTTTAAAATTACTTGGGTGGTGTAGTTTACAAAGTGTTGTTACCCTTTTGGGGGTTTTCACTGTGGGGGTACCTCAGGGTCTCTTCAAATGCAACATAGCGCCCTAAGGCCCTTCCACCAAAATCTGCCCTACAAAAATCATTTTGTGCTCCTTGCCGTCTGAGGCCGAAGAGGACCACATATTAAGTGTTTCTGTAAACTGCAGAATCAGAGTAATAAATATTGAGGTTTGTTTTGTTGTTAACCCTTGATGTGTAACAGGGAAAAAAATTATTACAATGGAAACTGCAAAAATAAAATTACATTTTGAAATGCCACCTCTATTTTGCTTTAATTCCTTGTTAATATTTAAAGTGTTGACAACATTTCTAAAACCAGTTTTAAATAGTTTAAGGGATGTAGCTTCTAAAAATAGTTATTGATGAGTGGTTTCTATTATGTGAGCTCCTCAAAATGACTTCAGAACTTAACTGGTCCTTAAAAAAACATATTTTTGGAAATTTTCTAAAAAATTTCAAAAATTGCTTCTAATTTTCTAACCTAAAAAAAAAAAAATTACATTGCCAAAATGATGCCAACATAAAGTAGACTTATGGAGAATGTTAATTAAAGAGTATTTTATTAGGTATCACTATATGTCTTAAAAGCAGTGAGATTCAAATTTCGAAAACATTTAACATTTAGATTTTTTTTTTTATAAATAAAGGGGAAATGTATTGACTCAAATTTACCATTAACATGATGTACAATGTGTCACGAGAAAACAATCACTGAATGACTTGGATAAGTAAAAGCATTCCAAAGTTTTTACCACATAAAGTAACATATGTCAGATTTGCTAAATTGGACGTGGTCAGGAAGGGGGGCAAATGGCCCGGTCTGGAAGTGGTTAAGTTTTGGACCTTACTGTTACCTGAATTCTTCTTGATTTAACAGTAGACTTACCATTACTCCACATGAGACGTCTTGGATGTCAGCAATAATGGTTTTGGTGTTCTAACAGTGTAATAAAACATAATTTCCATTAATATGTGTCCTGATTCTCTATTAAAATGATATATACAGATTAATGGAACTCAATACCTTGGTTATAATCATTGTTTATTATCATGTACTCTGACATTCATACTATAGTATGTACAGACCTATTAAATATATTTCTAGATTCTTATCACTCTGCATATAAATATGAAGCAATGTAGTACTGTATTTGGTACAACTGACCTTATTTTGGTGACATGTTATTGATAATGGAGGGATCAAAGGACAAATTTTTTTGATTGACTATTTTTAGTAATTAGCATTTTTTCATTTTTTTCTTAATACATCAAAATACATAAAAAAGGAAATTATAAAGCAACTTTTCACAATTGTAGGTCTTAAAAAGTTTTATACCCATTTTGTTTTACAGCTCCTATGCAGACTATTGCAGTGATTTTCTCTTCTATCTGTCCTATTCTTCTAGCTAACCTATCAAATTAGCCTATCAAACCTATGAAAGTAGCACAGACTAGAGGACAAATGAAAGAAAATATGAGACTGTTGAACTGCAGAATTACACTGCACCACATTTGTCACCATGGAGATGCCTTAACTGCATAGAATATTTTTTTAAAAATGTAAACATAAAGGAAAGCTTCTTTATTATTGTTTTGCTTCCATAACAATAAAATTGTAGTAAGGGTATAAATTGCCTTTTTATTTAAAATATTGAATTTATATTTTAACCACTGAACTATTTTAGGCATTTCCTATGAAATCCAGCCAATACATTGCTATATGAATTATAGTTGTGAGCTAAAATGTAGAATCATAGGTACATATGTAGACTTTCAAATTTTGAAACTTACCACAAATTCCCTCAAGAAAGGAATGTCATCCTAAAGCAAGTATAAAAATTGTTATGGTTAATGACTTTACAGACATACTAAAATATTTATCTGTATAGAATACTGTCATAATTACCATTACTAGTTAGTTTTTGTTAGTATTTACAATAGATTTAAAGGAATTGTCCAGCATTAGAAAAAATAAGTTTTGCTTTTTAACAAAAACTGTGACCCTTTTGGCTTTGAGCTTATTCTGATATTGCAATTCAGCTTCATTCTCTTTAATGGGGATGGGGAGCAATACCAGAAACAGACCATGGAGTGACCTAGATGCCTTTTTTGTAATACTGGACAACCTTTTTTAAACATAGTTTCATAATCATCTCTACAAGACTATTAATTATATTTTATTTAGTGATGGCTAGATGCAACACTGAATGTGTGTTCATGAGGTGAGATAAATTTATACCAGTATTAAATCCTATAAGTACCCATGGCCAATAAGTTTAAAGTAGAACTCCAGCTAAAATGCTTATTTTCTGGCCTGTTAGAAAGGTGCATGATGTAATCTGTTGTGAATGTAATCTTCTTATCAGTAACTGTATTTGTGAGCTATCCCCTCCTTTTTAATTTTTAGCTGTATCATGTGACCAACTCTCTTATCTCCAACCTACACAGGACAGGGAGTCAGTTACCTCTCTATTCATTCCTATAAGACTGACATTGAGGCTTCTATAGAAATCCATAGAGAAACTGAATTCCTGTCCACACATAACATGCTGTATTATTTGGAAAGTCTGATTGCTGGTCACATGACTCAGTCGAGAAGTGTCCAGAAGTAGAAGGGAGGAAAAACTCACAAATACAGACACTGGTAAGAAAATGACATTCACTACAGATTACATAATGTACCTTTCTAGCAGGTCAGAGAATACATTTTTTTGTGGGAGTTCTTCTTTAAAGCCTGATTCATCCTTTGTGTTATGACACTAATCAGTTTAAATAAAAGACAGTAATCCATGAACATAAATATAAATATGACTTACAAGGGTTGGCTAGTTTTCTATATTAAGGACCTATCCTCAGGATAGGCCATCAATATCAGGTGGATGGTGGTCTGACAGGAAACTGGCTAACCCCATTTTACAATTCAATGCAAGCAAAAAATACAGATATGGTTATGTTTTACTCACCACTAGTTTTACCACACTTGCAATGATGCTATCCTAATTTAATATAAAAGAAATAATGAATGAGAGTGGACATTTTACTTAGACAAAACATGACAAAATAAACAATAGGGCTCAGTATATGAACTATTATTAGCAATTCATTGGGTTATGTACATATTGGAAATTTCCAAACAGAATATCAAACTTATATATCCATAGTAGAGCTCAGATTCACAGCACAATCAGGTTTGCCTGAAGTAAAAAAAAAAATGGAGGCAGAGTTTTGGCTATGTCCATCCCCCTGTGATATGGCTTGTGTGAACTTTCTATCTGATCACAGTTACATTAACATAATGGGGGGAAATGTTTAGAGCTACTTGCCACCCTTCTCACTTATACCAGATAGATAGAAGACTTGACTTTAGTGTTCCACAAAGAAGAGGTATAATGGCAGGAATTTTTTTTTTTGTTATGAGGCACCTAAGTACCTTCTACTCTATTTGCGCCTGTACAGTATGACTTATTTCAGTATTAGAGCTAAACTTCATAGAGCTAAGCTTTATGATATGCAAACCTGTTAAAGTTATATATATTTATTGTGGGGAGTTGCTCTGGTAGACAGCGGTGCGGGTGCAGTATAGAGGCAAAGAGAGTCCAGGTAGTGCAGCAAACAGTGTTTTATTTCACACTTGCACAAACAAAACTCAAAACAGTCACTTAGTGTTACTTCACACACACAGCAAAAACTTGAGGCAAAACAAAAGTCCAAGACTGAATCAAATTCACCTGTGTGGTTTAGGTGCGTGTTCACACCCGGCTGTCAGCCCATCCGCAGGAAAGTCCAACCTCAGGCTTCAGGCAGACTGCACGCCTCTTTGCAAGCTCTTGCTTCCAGCCCTGACCCTGGGAACACACACGAGCGTTTTTCAGCGCGTTCAAACGCGCTGAAAAACGCACAACAAGTGAAAACCCATGTATTCCAATGGACATGGTTCACACTTGAGCGTTTTACAGCGCGTTTGAACGCGCTGAAAAACGCCAAACGCTAACGCTTGTGCATGAGCTTCTTTGGGGCGTTTGCCCAAGCGTTAGGGCCCATTGAAAAGTATGGGAACGCGCATATATGAAAATATGCACGTTTTCCGCTTCAAAAACGCGCATATGAACGCGCGTTTTTGTAGTAAAACCCAGCAGAAAGGCAGAATCTCCACCCACCTTTGCTGGGTGGGGATTCTTTTTTTCTGCAAACTGTAAGCTGTCAATCAAAAAACGCCCCAAATACGCGCGTTGCAAAAATACAAAAACGCCTAAAAAAACGCTCGTTTTCCGCGGAAAAAACGCTCAAAACAACGCCTGAACCAAAAACGCCTAGGTGTGTTCCCAGCCTGAGAGCTCCACGGAACACCAGCAGTTTCCAGGTTAAATCACCTCAAATCCTAGGTGTCAGTTCACACCTGGCTGAATGCTCGGCAACACAAAAAGTCCACTGACCGTCTTTAAATGGCCTGCTCTCCTGACACACAGGTCTCAGCTTTTCAGCCCAGCACAGGGCTCAGATCCCACACAGAGAGAGAGAGCGTTGGATAAACCCAGCTGTTTTTTAAAGGCAGCTCGGTATTAACCCAAAAACCCGGACCGGCACCTAAAATCCGGTCCAGTATTAACCCTCACCTGGCTGCAATCAACCCAGCAGCACAGGCTGAGAGGAAAATACCTGCTTTTTACCACCAAACCTCTCACTGTGTCACATACCCCCCCCCCTTTGTTCAACCCTGAGGGGGTGAACACACGCCAGACAGTATACCCAGAACCGGGCACTCGCATTTCCCTGTAACTGCCCTGCTCTATGTTCCACTGAAAATCTAAAGTTCTGAAGTCACCCGAACCCTCTGGTGACCCAGGACTTTCCTTCTTTGTCCAGGTGGTGACAGGCTGCGGCCAACCCCATATCACTCTTTCAGAGATGGCTTGTCGCCGAGCCACGGGCACCTGGTATGGCTTTAACCAGACTTTTGCCTGGGGCTCAGTGACAATATCACGGCGAGTTATGGAAGGGCATTCAAGGAAATCACAGAACACCTCTGTGTTCCGACTAACAAACTCCTTGGCTCTCTGAGTCTGTTCAGTGGAAAGGCTGCCAGTAATTTTATCTGTGGCAGCCGCTTCCCTGTTAGCAGACAGAGGGACCGGAATCTCTTTCCCTAGATAAACCGGCCGCGGGTTGTTCTCAATACAAGTCTCTCTAACCCTCCAAGGTTTCCGTAAATTTACATGGTAGACCGGCTCCGGCTTTTGCCGTCCTGGCTGGTGTACCTTGTAATTTGGGTCTCCAACTTTCTGTGCTATTTTATAGGTCCCCTTCCCCCTAGCGCTGTCCTTACTGTTCACAGGTGGCCCAACAACCAAAACCGGGTCCCTTTGGCTACGGACCCCAGACACTCGATTGCAGGTCCGCCTTTGGCCTGGCTGAGCCACCTTCCTATGTTTTCTACCTATCCTACTAAGGGGGACTGTCTTCCCCTCACCCACCGGACCTACTGTGGGTTCCTCTGCCTTGGGTTTCTGGGGTTCTAACACCTCACCTGGGCTAGACCTCACTACTGGAAGTTTTCCTACCTGTCTGGGAACTGTACGTACAATGGCCGGCCACAGGGATGGGAACAATGGAAAGTCTTTTCCTATTATCACATCATAGGGCATACTCGTGGTTACAGCTACCTCATGGACCTGCCTGCCGGCACACGTGTTTACAGACAACAGAGCATTGGGGTATTCTTTTACATCTCCATGAATGCTGAAAACCCCCGACTCTCCGGCCTGTAAACTCTGTGGGTCGCACCAGGGAAGCCCTGACCAGGGTCACCTGACTCCCCGAATCCAGCAGAGCTGCCACTGGAGTGTCTCCCACCTCCACCCGACACAAATGTTCCTCATGGATAACCTCTGTCACATCGACCCTTCTGGCATACAATGACTGTCGATACCCAAAGTTTACATCCATGGGCTCATCCAGGAGCGGACAGTTGGCCCGTACATGGCCAGGCTCATGGCACCGCCAGCAGATTATAGAGTCCTGATCCCCAAAGGGCACATCCCGTGCGGTCTTTCTCAGCTCAGGCCGCAGGGTCTGGGGAGGGGATTTTCTGGGTTTTATTACTCCCTTCCCCAGAGCCCCCCCCTTAATGTTCCTCAGTAGCCCCATAACGTTCGACCAGGTCCACCATCTCCAGGGCACTAGTAGGAGATGTCTGGCCAACCCAGCGCTGGAGGGGTAGTGGCAATGCCCTCCAGAATTTGTCAGCTACAATACGGTCCAGCATAGCAGTGGGACTAAGTACGTCAGGCGGTAGCCATTTTTGTAAGAGTTTTAGCAAATTGTAATACTGGGGTCGTGCTGGCTCAGCTGGGTTAAACTCCCACTGATGTACCCGCTGGGCCCTGACCAACACATTCACCCCCAGTCTCGCCAGGATCTCACCCTTAACCACAGAGTAGTCTGCTGCTTGGTCGTCCGGTAAATCAAAGTAAACCTTTTGGGGTCCTGACGCCAGAAACGGAGCGATGACCTCTGCCCACTGGTCTCGGGGTAGTCTCTCTCTCACGGCCACCTTTTCGAACATCGCCAAGTAGGTTTCAACATCATCTGTCAGTGTCATCTTGGGAACGGCGGTGCGGACTGCTTTCCGGGCATCGTGGACTCCCTGAGGCATCCCTGACTTTTCTAGCACCATTACGTGTTGCAGCAGCCGCTAGTTCGTGTCCTGCTGTCGCTGATTAGCCTCTAGCAGCTGTGCGACGGCCTCTTCAAGTCTTTTTTGCTGTTGTGCGATGGCCTGCTGTTGGACAAGTAAGGCTTCTTCATGTCTCTTTTGCTGTTGTGTGATGGCCTGCTGTTGGTTTAAGTTGGCCTGCACAAGCTGCTTTATCATCTCCTCCATCTTGTCCTGTGTTGGTGGTTGCAGCTTGGCAGGCTTAATCCAGGACATACAACAGTGCCCAAAAAAAAAAATGCTACGAAAAGTTTTGGCTTCACGCCAGCCTCACTGCAATTGCCCACATCCGACACCAAATGTGGGGAGTTGCTCTGGTAGACAGCGGTGCGGGTGCAGTATAGAGGCAAAGAGAGTCCAGGTAGTGCAGCAAACAGTGTTTTATTTCACACTTGCACAAACAAAACTCAAAACAGTCACTTAGTGTTACTTCACACACACAGCAAAAACTGAGAGCTCCACGGAACACCAGCAGTTTCCAAGTCAAATCACCTCAAATCCTAGGTGTCAGTTCACACCTGGCTGAATGCTAGGCAACACAAAAAGTCCACTGACCGTCTTTAAATGGCCTGCTCTCCTGACACACAGGTCTCAGCTTTTCAGCCCAGCACAGGGCTCAGATCCCACACACAGAGAGAGAGCTTTGGATAAACCCAGCTGTTTTTTAAAGGCAGCTCGGTATTAACCCAAAAACCTGGACCGGCACCTAAAATCCGGTCCAGTATTTACCCTCACCTGGCTGCAATCAACCCAGCAGCACAGGCTGAGAGGAAAATACCTGCTTTTTACCACCAAACCTCTCACTGTGTCACATTATATATATATATATATATATATATTTTTTTTTTTAATTTTTTTTTTTATATATATATCTAAAAGATTATATCATATAGGTTTAATATGTGTTAAACAGGCCAACCTAGTGCGAAAGTCAGTCATTCATAAAACAGCAGATTGTCTTACCACAAATGTAAACAGTGCGCTGGCAACTTGATCTGCAATCTGCTCAGAATTTTGAAGTGTAAGTGTCTGTAATATAAGAAGTTATAACATTGAATAAGGGTCCAATATCAGTTTTGTCAAATTCTGTACTGTAAGATTGAATCCTGGCAGTATTTTTGTCACATTTTTCTACATGACAATGAAGACGAAGGGGCACATTTATTAAGACTGGTGTTTTAGACGCTGGTCTTAATAACCCTTATTCCTGGTGGTGGATCCATCGGAGTTATGAAGAGGTGCCAGCCTCTCCATAACTTCAGCACTTCCACTTTTCTAAAACAGGTGGAGAAAATGGTAAATGAGACGGGCCTACCAGCCCATCCCCTTACCCGCCCTCTCCCCACCTACGCATATTGTCGCATATTGCAGTGCAATGATATGAAGGGTCGGCAGAAAAAAATTGCTGATGGGCAGATATGGTTGATTTGTTGACCTAAAACTAGCATTGTTCATATAAATTAATCTAGAGAATCAAACTATATAAGATAGTAATATGCTACTATACAATATGCTACTATTATAATTTATGAATGACAATAACAAATAAATAAATAGTCATTACCACATGTGTTCCAAGAATGTTATCAATGGTGCAGCCAACTTTGCCCTGAAAAGGAAAGATGGACATTAGTATTTAATTACTTAAAATTGCTTCATGTCAAAATTGGTATTGATGCTCTGCTCAGGGCATATTTTCTATGATATATTTGTTAACTTTATTAATAGACAAATGATTTTTCCATTCGTAGAATGGTGAGAAAAAATATTAAATTGCTATCCTGATGAGAATGAGTGATGCCAATTTGTTATAAACACAAAAGAATAGATCCTCTTGCGCAGCACACAATTGTTATATAAACTTACAGGGGTTGTCTGGCTATTTTTAAACAAAGGCTGCACAAGTGTAAAATAATAAAATAAGTCAATGCTCCTCTTACCAATGCCCCACTGCATAACTTCTGACACTTCATAGTCATCTGGCAATCTCTGCTTCATGGTAACCCTCAACATGTAGAAAATATCAACTCAGCCAGTCACTGGCTAAGGCATGTCACTCCTGTGATTAGCAACTATAGGCTGGTAAGTGGGAGGGCTTTTTTTTGTGGGACAAGTTGTATTTTCCAATGCTAATTAATTTCCAATTAATATTGCATATGATGTAGTGGGAAGCGGTAAAAAAAATTCCAAATGGGGTGAAATTGCAAAAAAAAATAGCAAGTTTTTAAATTCCGACGTTCGATTTGCGATAAAACTGACTGGTTACTTTTATTCTACAGGTCAGTACAAATCTGGCAATACCCTATATGTATAGGTTTTCTTGCGTTTTGATAAAATAAATTCAATAGTGGGAAAAAATCTGTTTTACTTTTTTGTCGCCATGTTTTGACCCCTATAACTTTTTTGTAATTATATGAACGGAGCTGTATGGGGGCTCATTTTTTGCATCATAATCTTATCTTTTTATTGATACCATTCTGGGGTGTTTGACTTTTTGATTACCGAATCAGCCATTTGGATGCTTTTTTCCGTTTTGCTGTTTGACGTATGGGGAATATTTTTTTATATTATTTATAGTATGGGTGTTTTCGCACATTGCGACATCCATGATGTGTATTTTTTTTATTTTTTTTTTAGTTTTATTTTGGCAAAATGGGGGTTATTTGAACTTTTTTTCTTTTTTTGTTTACACTTTTATCTGATTGCGATTTTCATACATTCCAATGCAATAGCATTCGAATATATGAAAAAATCGCATATTTCCTATGGAGCCTATTACAGTTACTTATTTATTTTTTTAAAAACTTTTTTCTTTTTTTTTACACTTTTATCTGATTGCAATTTTCATACATTTCAATGCAATAGCATTCGAATATATGAAAAAATCGCATATTTCCTATGGAGCCTATTACAGGCAAGGCTCTGTAGGAAATACTACAGAGCTGCCTGGGTTTCATTCATAGAAACCCAGGCTACTACAGGCGTGCTCCGGCTCCTCCGATCACCACACAGGGGAGCCGGAGCACAATCGAAAGTAAAACTTGGATCGTGAGCAGATGCCGTGGTCAGGAACCCCTTGGCATCTGAGGGGTTAAATATCCACGATCGATATCCACGAGGTTAAGGGTACACACTCAGATTGGGTCACTGTCACTAGTGGAGTACCTCAGGGGTCAGTATCGGGCCCTATTCTGTTCAATATATTTATTAATGATCTTGTATAAGGCTTGCACAGATGGATCTGGATAGATTGGAGGCTTGGGCAGAGAAGTAGCAAATGAGATTTAACACTGATAAATGTAAGGTTATGCACATGGGAAGGAAAAATACATGTCACCAATACATACTAAATGGTAAAATACTGGGTAGCACTGACATGGAAAAGGCTTAGGGATTTTAGTTGACAGTAAACTTAACTGTAGCTGCCAGTGACAAGCTGCCATGGCCAATATGATTATGAGGTGCATCAAAAAGGATATAGATGCCGGTGATGAGTATATAGTACTACCACTTTAAAAATCACTAGTCAGACCACACATGTAGTATTGCATACAATTCTGGTGTCCTGTGAACAAAAAAGACATAGCAGAGCTGGAGAGGGTTCAGAGGAGGGCAACTAAAGTAATCAATAGAATGGGTGGACTACAGTACCCGAAAAGGTGACAAGGGGACATCCTCTATGTCTGGAGGAAAGAAGGTTTGTACACAAACAAAGAAGAGGATTCTTTATGGTAAGAGCAGTAAGACAATGAAACTCTCAGTTTGAGGAGGTAGTGATGGTGAACTCACTAAAAGAGTTTAGTAGAGGCCTGGATGTATTTCTGGAGTGTAATAATATTATAGGTTATTGGTTTTAGAATTCTGGTTGCCTGGTTAGAGTCAGGAAGGTATTTTTTCCCCCTAAAATGAGGAAAATTGGCTTTTTAGCCTTTCAAACAATGTTACTATGATCTTTATGTTAAAAAGAAATGCCAAAAAACCTTTATAGAATACATGTCTATATTATAAAATATGTAAATATTTTTTGTTCTTCTTTTCTCATTATAAAAGTAACAAGAGAAAGTTTAGCCTTTGAATACATTTCCAGAAAAATTGTGACTTATTAATTGGAATTGCTAACCAATTGAACATTGGTTGTCTGAAATGCTTCAAAGTTTTTGATCAATATGGCTGCATTTTTTATTGTCACTTTTGGAAAACATAATTGCTGAGCACTAATATCTGCATTTTGGGTTGAAATGACTAGTTCTGTTTTGTTGACAGTTCTGTTGTTGACTCATATGAATAGTTAATGTATGCCTGCAATTGTGTAGCAAACACATATAGTAAATAGTCATAAATCTTACCAGAAGTACATTTACTTCCTGTAGGAAAGCTTGGAACAAGGCTGCATTGCTGGTGGCCTACAAAGTTGAATATAGTAATATGAATACAGGGAACACACAAATGTATTTAATATAGTACAGTATTTATTGGCAAGTGGCATATGCAGATTTGCAGAATTTCATGTTTCAGAACACTTGTGACATTTAAGAGAAAAAAAAAGAATAGAGAGATAAAAGAAGACTGACTTAACTTGAGCTGATCACGGTGGGAGATGCAGGTAATTCTTTAGCAAGTGGTTCTGTTATAAAGTCCTCTTTATAGTACCTACTACCTATTCCCCTGTGCTCTAGCAGTAAGTAATCCATCTGTCTTTTTTTTTCTATTGGTAAGAGATCTCTTTGGTTGCTTTTGGGCTGGATGGCCTTATGATTATACTGAGCTGTCAGAGCACAGGGTGAGGAAGAACAGTTTTGAGAGCCTTAAACTTATATTTGCTAATTTTGTGCAAAAATACAATTTACTTCTCATAATTTCTAAAATCTTGATTACTAAGAAAGTGTTGTTTCGATTACATTTTAGTGTTGGTTAGATAGCATGTGAACTTAACCCAGAAGACAAGTTGTAAAATAACAGATATGTTACATTAAGAAGGTTAACAGTTAACAGATGTACCAAACATTAACTTGACACTTATCATGTTAAATACACAGTTGCAACAAAATTTATATTGACATGTTACACAACAAAAACAGAGAAAAGGTTAAGACAAAGCTTTCTGCATCTGTGTATTTAATGTGTTATGTGTATAGTTTGCTATATCTGTATTTATTATGTGAGCTTATTATAATAGCTCAGTTATAATGAACTTAAAACATTGATAGTTAAAAAGATTTATAACTTTGTTATTTATATATTTAGTTTATTATACCTGTGCAACCTTGTATTTGCAAAGTAGAGTAGCCAGGGTCTCGAGAAGGGCTGGGGCATCATTCTGACAAAAGAATATATGATAAGTATTGAAGTATACTACATGAAATATTTATCATACATGTTATTTTATTGTCAAAATCCAGGTAGGCATCGTGTTGCCTCTTCTACCCATTAATAGTTAGTTTTCTTATCTATTAAAGTATATAATCCTGGAGTATGACTATAGTCAAATGTTAGTATTTAAAACTTTTGTTAATCAACTGCATCTATATATAATCCTGCAGCAGGGTGCAGTGGGAAGGTTCTGCTTTACACATTTGGTGAGAATGCAAAAAAGTGGTTTAAAACCATAATTCAAGAATCAAGAATAGATTTAATGTAATTTTTAATTATTTCCTTATCATGCCTTTTTAACGCTGTGATTCTATATGTTATAAAATAATTACATAAACTCAATCCAACAAAAACATATCAATAAACAGGGATACACACTATGGTTAATAGTGACCTTTAGGTACTCAGTTTGTCACTGTGTATTCCCTTTGCGAGCCTTCCTTCATGGGGCAATATTTTCATATTATGATAATAAACATTTAAACTTGCCACAAAAGAATCTGTATAGTAGTACAGTGTGGTCGCATAGATTTATATGGCCACCATATTCGGTTAAGTGTGACATGGATTCCTGACTATAGCTAGGTACTGTATATAGAGCCTAAATGTGGCAAAAACATATGAGACTAAAATTGTTCATAATTGCCAATTTTGGCCACTTCGGCAAACTATCATTTGAAAAACTATCACAAACAATCATTCACGAGGGCCAACAGCAGACTCTTGTCTGCCAAAAATATAATCAGTCCCTCTGCAACATTTTGACTGTTGCCAGCCAAAACTGCATTGCTTATGGTATGATTAGCCAAATTTGGTCAACCATTTGCTATTGTATTCAAAGACCAGTGTATCAATTTAAAAGAAAAAAAGCACTGACTCCCTGGTTGGCATGTTGCTGGTTGGATTGTTCATACAAATGATCCCTCGGACAACTGATCAGCTACAATGCAGTTGATCATTGTCTCAAGTGTATTTCCACTTTAAGGCTAACTTTATAAGGATTGATGGTGCATATAGGGAACAATTGCTTGGTAATGTTTAGACACTTGAAGTTTCTACTATTAGGCCATGCAAGTTGGCTGACACATTTAAATCATACTTTATTACAAACCTCTACATCTCTCTATCTTTTATAATTTGTTATACAGTATCTGGTCTTTAATATGTTAAAGAATCAAAGTCTATATAAATCATTAGATTTTTCATTAATGTTTTTTCTAGGGCTATTATCGAGAAATGATTGAAATTACATGCACTGATTGGTTAATTGAACAAAACATGGGGCACAAGTGAATATCCAAGTAATGCAAAGTTTTAACTAATTGGACTTCTACTGAAATATTTCACATGAGCTGAAAATGCTATTTTACAGTACTTTCATAATGCCTACCCCTTGCTTAAATATAATGTCTAAATTAGCTTTTTACTGATATGAAAAAATTACCACTAATATTTAATGGGTGAGAAGATTAATTTATCTCAGGTTACAACTATAATTTATTACAGTTACTTAAGTTACCATACTTAAATTAGAAGCCTCAACCTCTCCTGAAATTAACTACTGAACCTTACCTGGAAAAGTTCTTCAAGGCAGTTTGGTTGTGCAACGGATGCAGCATCTGTACAAAGAAATTATTATAAAAGCCATGAAAACATAAACAAAATATATAAGAATATAAGGGTTTTAAATAGCATTTAGCCTTGTAAGTAATAGAATAACTTTGTGAGATGCAAAACAAGGATGCACATACTATAGAGACCGACCATGGTAAGGGGACCAGCCTTCTGTTTAAAGACCCCATATGTGTCAAGAATTCTACAGAATTCCCCTCTCCAGAGGAACTACTTTGTTTAAAAAAAGGGGTTGGGTATTGGGTCATAGAAAAAGGCGTGGATGAAAAAAAAAAATATTAGGCTTAATGAGATGCGGCCCATTTTGATATTTGCTATGGGCCCCCTCTCATCTCTGTATGTCATTGATCCTAAATATTTTTAAAATGTAATTGAAAGTTTTTTTTTGTTACTTTATCCCTAGAGAGCGAATATCAGGAATCTTGGCTTTCTAGGCAGTACAGTTTAGTGTATGTGGAACATATCCGTAAATGAAGGCAGAGCTGTCAGATGTATTAGAGAATTGCTGTATTTGTATTCGAATAATAATAATAATAATAATATTAAATAAAATGGCTAAAAAAAGATTGAATACATTTCCAACCTACCCTGTAAGCCGCATAGAGCAGCAAGAATGAAAACAACTGCGATTTTCATTTTGATGATGTCTCAGTCTCCAACTCCAAATGGAATAATAGAGGCTAGATGAATGGAACACACACGTCTCTTTTTATAGTGCATACAGTTCAAAGGTCACTTATCACACATTTAACAGTACCAATTGTACCCATGTCCTGATGGAAAAAAAAATATTTACATTATTTTTGTACTTATGATAAACTAATGGCATTAATCTTACAGTCTTTTGTTTTATCCTAGTTGTAATCTATAATGTTTACTTTCACAAGGTTATGTGTTAGTAGTCAAAGTAGTAGTGGAAACCATAGAAGCAGCACTGAGGCACCAGCCAAACGGCCAGTAGTAGTCATAGCAGGACACAGCTCTCCCTCATTTTCAGTAGGCACCAAATTATTATTGAGGATAAAGTGGATGAAATTATGGACTGGATGGCTTACTCATCTACTCAGTCACAGAAGGGTGATATTGATGTCACCTCTGAGTCTGACACCATGTCTTTGAGCCATGGACCAGAGCACTCCTCCTGCTAATTTTCCTTGCTACCCCATAGAAGTCTTTCACTAGCACCATCTCTGTCTATACTACCCCCTCCAAGTGAGATTCCTTTTTTCCAAAGATTAGGCAACAACCCTGCATAGGCTATGGGAGATATTCAAGATGGTTTTCCTGTTGTTGAATTGTGTGAGAACAGTCAGAATTTGAACTGCCATGAAGATGAGGTTCAGGTAGTAGTGGGGGACCTGATTCATAGCTGTGTTGTTGGTGGTTGCAGTTGTATTGACGGCTTTAGCCATGGTGGTGGTGGTAGGGCCACTGTAGCCATGGTGAAACTGGCAACTACAAAGGAGGGAGTTGTGGGAGGGCAAAGGATCCCACATTGACATATCACAGTCTGAGAAAATTCTCCCTCGGCGCAAATAGCCAGTCAGGGTCCGCAGGATACTTACAAAACGAAGTTATTTATTGTAGTCATACATACCACACATTTCGGGGGATTCAGTCCCCCTTCATCAGGTAAAATGACCTGATGAAGGGGGACTGAATCCCCCGAAATGCGTTGTATGTATGACTGCAATAAATAACTTTGTTTTGTAAGTATTCTTCGGATTTCATTCCTCCTGGAGACCAAGGCATCCCCAATAGAGGCATTTTCCTCCCTGGCTGCAGACCGTCAGACGCAGATTTATCACCAGCAAACGCTGGTTACAAGCCATCAATAGAGTTGTGCGCAACTCTTCAAGGTGAGCCTCTCCTTGTCATTTCCTCTCTCTTTTATCACTGGTTTTACCCTATGGTGCGCCACCGCCTCTCTTCTTTTCTATCTGACGCTTAGATAAGAAGTATCTGCCTCCTGTACATAGTCTGAGAAAAGTGACAGGGAGGGTAAGCACTATGATGATGATCTGCAAGCCAGATCAGGGTGCTGAAGAGGAGAAAATATCAGAAAAGAATGGTTGTGACCATAAAGAGCAGATGCAACATATAGCCAAACCCTCCAAAGAACTGCCAGGGCCAGAACTACTTGAACTGTGGTAAGCTCCGGAACTAGCGATGCCATTGATACTGTGGGTGTACGCTCAAAACATGCCAGACCTCAGCCAAGCTCTGCTGCTGCTAGATCTGTGTGAGTATCTCCCATATAGCAGTTTTTCTTAACAGTGTTGGCTGACATAACCACTGCCATGTGCAAGATCTTCAGGAAGAAAATAAGCCATGGGCGATCCTTGCTGTCATGTGACTCATTAGTGTTACAAGGTCTCCGGTGTGAATGGAGAGCAGGTGTGTTAAATTTGGTGTTATCGCTCTCACACTCTCTCATACAGGTCACTGGAAGTTCAACATGGAATCTTATGGCAAAGAACTCTCTGAGGATCTGAAAAAAAGAATTGTTGCTCTACATAAAGATGGCCTAGGCCAGGAATGCCTAACTTGCAGCTCTCCAGCTGTTGTAAAACTACAATTCCTAGCATGCCTGGACAGCCTACAGCTATCAGCCCACAGCAAGGCATGCTTGGAGTTGAAGTTTTACAACAGCTGGAGGGCAGCAGGTTGAGCATCCCTGGCCTATGCTATAAGAAGATTGCCAACACCCTTAAACTGAGCTGCAGCACAGTGGCCAAGACCGTACAGTGATTTGATAAGACAGATTCCATTCAGAACAGGTAGCGCCATGATCGACCAAAGTAGATTAGGTGAACATGGAACAAGGTCTACTCATCCGGAATCAACCTGAACTGTGAGAAAATGTCAATATTGATGCAGTAATCACGTATGAATGCTGCTTTAAGAACCCCCCTCCCAAAAAAATGCAAAAAGTTCAGCTGTGTGGGAAACGGAATACACATAAACTGATGATTGAGTGGCATTAGTGCCATAATGTAGGACGCAGCATGCAGCACGTACATTCATGCTGATTAAAGAAATTTACAACCCCCAAAAAAGTTTCAATTTCAACCATGTGGAAACTGAATACACTTAAGATGACAAATGAGAGGCATTAGTAGCATGATGCAGGCCACAGCAACAGCATCTGTACAGAACGTGATGGTAGGCAGACAGGAAGAAACAGTGGCAAGATGTGGCACCGGCAGCAAAACGAGCTCTGAGCTGTGAGAAAATGTTATTGATGCACTATTCTTGTATGTATGCTTCTTATCCCTTTCGCTACCAGTTGGAGCGAAGTGCAAACATGGCGCCTGCTCACGCGTGCGGCGGGTGTCATGGCCGGCAGGACTACGCTGTTTCAAACAGCAGAGACCAGCGGCTAATGACCAAAGCCAACAATAATGTCAATCATTTAAGCCTTTAGATGCCGTGATCAAGTGAGATCACGGTATCTAATGGGTGAAAACCCTGGAAGCTCATGCTTCCGGGCTTCTTACCGGCATCTTCTGCAGCCAATGAGAGTGTTGGTAGTTGGCTTCAATATTCTGGGTCTCTCTGAAGAGACCCAGGATATTGAAGCCGCAATTCTTATTTTGGCTAGCAGGTGGCAGGCCAACAAAAGAAATTACCAATTCTTCTCTCATCACTGGTCTAAAAGACCCATGAGGGTTCATAATAATAATAAAAAAAAAAAAATAACAGGGTTTGTAGGCTCAAATACGAGCTTCAAAATCATAAAACAATTAAAAAAAACTGTAAAAAAATAATTACAAAGCATTTCCTGGTAATAATGTAATTAGTCCTCCCTTTCTGCGAGAGGTAAACATTCCCCCAATTTGCCCTGGTAGTGAAAGTCTAGAAGCATGGTTGTCCAATGTCATCAGACAGCTTGATGTCAAAGATACACCTGTCACTGCCTAAGCAAATGGCAATTCTGGCCACTGTGGCATTCGCCCCCTTCCCACTGAGATGATTGGGTGTTGTGGCCATTGCTATTGTGATCATCATCCTCTTTCTCCTCCAGCTCCGACTCCTCTTCCTCCTCCTCAAGGGGCAGCACCTGCTCCTCCTCCGCCATGAGAGTTTCTCATTGTGGGTCCCCAATCTCTACTGGACCACCTGTTCCATGGGAGTCAGCTTCTTTTCAAAATTAAATATGAGGGGGATAAGAGACAACTGCAGCATGAATGGCATGAGCTGCCACTGTCCAACCTGAAAACACATGCTCCCAACTGATATGATCTGGTACATGACTAAATTGTTCATGGCTTATCACTGCTCATTTGTGCTGAGCACGAATATTCGAATAGCGATTTTTTTTAACGAATATCGGCACTTCGCTAATTCGCAAATATTTAGAATATAGTGCTATATATTCGTAAAAAACGAATATTCGTTTTTTTCAATCTGAACCCAAGATACCATTAATGAAGATAACAAATATAGTGCTATATTTTCTATCTTTATTAATTCTAGCAAGCCAACCAATAGGAAAGTTATGCCCTGTTCAAAGTTCCACTCGCAGTACGCGAACATTACATTACGTAATATTCGCGTACTGCGAATGAAACTTTGAATGGGGTATAACTTTCCTATTGGTTGGCTTGCTAGAATTAACGAAGATAGAGAATATAGCGCTATATGTGTTATATTCGTTAAGAACGAAGATGGCAAAATATTCTTTATCTTCGCTATTAACAAACATAAAGAATATAGCTCTATATTCGTTTTCGTTATCTTTGATAATTCTAGCAAGCCAAGTAAACTTGCCTATACACAGCTCTAAGTTGGATGCGCAATGCGAGAATAGTAGCATTGCGCATCCAACTTAGAGCTGTGTATTGGCAAGTTTACTTGGCTTGCTAGAATTAACAAAGATAACGAATACGAATATAGCGCTCTATTCTTTATCTTTGTTAATAGCGAAGATAGAGAATATTTTGCTATCTTCATTCTTAACAAAGATAACGAATATAGCGCTATATTCTCTATCTTTGTTAATTCTAGAAAGCCAACCAATAGGAACGTTATACCCCGTTCAAAGTTTCATTCGTAGTACTCGAATATTACATAATGTAATATTCGCGTACTGCGAGTGGAACTTTGAGCAGGGTATAACTTTCCTATTGGTTGGCTTGCTAGAATTAACGAATATAGAGAATATAGCGCTATATTCATTATCTTTGTTAATTCTAGATAACCAATAGGAAAGTTGCCTTTATACCCTGTTCAAAGTTCAACTCGCAATACGCGAAGAATTAAATCGCATATTATTCGCAATAAATAGAATAGTGACGAATATTCGATTTCGACGAATATATGACGAATATTCAATCGAATATTCTCGAAATATCGTAAAATCAAATATGGCACCTCCCCCTCATCACTACTGCTAATACATATGCTCAAGCATGTGCAATGTTGAATACTAGCAAGTTGAAACATCGCAGATTAAGTGGTTTAGCTGCATACCATTCTGATGGTGCAAGTCCATTAAAGTGTTCCTTACCAAATGAGAATGGCTGAAAAGACGGACAGTCTCCTGAACATTGCCAGCACCTTGTGAAAGCCAGTGTATTTTTTTTAAAAGGCCATGCAGGGAGCATGTGTTACTTCCCCCAGGTTCAGGGCAATCAGGATCCTGAGTTTATTGTTGCTGACAACTGTTGCTCACACTGATCTACATGCAGCCAAGCTGGGCTTAACGCTAACATATTTTGAGACTAACCCACCCACAGTGCCAGCGGCATCACCAGATCCCAAAGCATATGTGTCTCTGGCTGTTCTTTGGAAGGTATGGTACTTGTCTTCTGCTCTTTATTGCTGCTGCCACTGCCCTTCTCTGCACGGATGTTGCCTGCTCCTCGGTACCCTTATCCAGCTCTAAGGTCCTGTTCTCACCCTCCCTGCTGATTTTATCAGACTGTGAGTAGAGATCAGCGAACACCTGGAAGTTCGGGTTCGGGAAGTTCGGACGAACTTCCCGAAAATGTTCGGGTTCGGGATCCGAACTCAACACGAACTTTATCATGAACCCGAACCCCATTGAAGTCAATAGGGACCCGAACTTTTAGGCACTAAAAAGGCTGTAAAATAGTCCAGGAACGGGCTAGAGGGCTGCCAAAGGCAGCAAAATGTAGGTAAATCCCATGCAAACAAATGTGAATAGGGAGAAGGCCACTTTCAGTTATTTTGGCCCCAACACCCAGACAGAGGAGAGAGGTCCCACAGCAAGGAATCATGCGTCATATCACCCACCACTGGAGAAGGCCACTTTCAGTTATTTCAGCCCAGCACCCAGACTGAGCATACAGGTCCCACAGCAAGGAATCATGCGTCATATCACCCACCACCGGAGAAGGCCACTTTCAGTTATTTCAGCCCCACCACCCAGACAGAGGAGAGGTTCATTCAAATTTGGGTTGCACCGCAAGATCATGGTAAAGTTAAAAAAATGAGGATTCAATAAAGAAGTGCCCCGGAGTACAAGAATACATGGTTGAGGGGGAGGCAGTTATAAATGTCTATTCTGCACGAGGGAGGCACAGGTCCTGTGGGATCCATGCCTGGTTCATTTTTATGAACGTCAGCTTGTCCACGTTGGCTGTGGACAGGCGGCTGCGTTTGTCAGTAATGACACCCCCTGCCGTGCTAAATACACGTTCAGACAAAACGCTGGCCGCTGTGCAGGTCAGCACCTCCAAGGCATAAAATGCTAACTCTGGCCACGTGGACAATTTGGAGACCCAGAAGTTGAATAGGGCCGAACCATCAGTCAGTACGTGGAGGGGTGTGCAGACGTACTGTTCAACCATGTAAGTGAAATGATGACTCCTGCTAACACGTTCCGTATCAGGTGGTGGTGCAGTTAGCTGTGGCGTGGAAACAAAACTTTTCCACATTTCTGCCATGCTAACCCTGCCCTCAGAGGAGCTGGCCGTGACACTGCTGCATTGGCGAACTCTTGCTCCTCCTCTGCCTTCGCCTTGGGCTTCCACCTGTTCCCCTGTGACATTTGGGAATGCTCTCAGGAGCGCCTCTACCAGCGTGCGCTTGTACTCGCGCATCTTCCTATCACGCTCCAGTGCAGGAAGTAAGGTGGGCACATTGTCTTTGTACCGGGGATCCAGCAGGGTGGCAACCCAGTAGTCCGCACAGGTTAAAATGTGGGCAACTCTGCTGTCGTTGCGCAGGCACTGCAGCATGTAGTCGCTCATGTGTGCCAGGCTCCCCAGAGGTAAGGACAAGCTGTCCTCTGTGGGAGGCGTATCGTCATCGTCCTCCGTATCCCCCCAGCCACGCACCAGTGATGGGCCTGAGCTGTGTCGGGTGCCACCCCGCTGTGAACCTGCTTCATCCTCATCCTCCTCCACCTCCTCCTCATCCTCCTCATCCTACAGTAGTGGGCCCTGGCTGGCCACATTTGTATCTGGCCTCTGCTGTTGCAAAAAACCTCCCTCTGAGCAACTTCTAACAGACTGGCTTGAAAGTGCTATAAATGACCCCTCATCCTCCTCCTCCTCCTGGGCCACCTCCTCTTCCATCATCGCCCTAAGCGTTTTCTCAAGGAGACATAGAAGTGGTATTGTAACGCTGATAACGGTGTCATCGCCACTGGCCATGTTGGTGGAGTACTCGAAACAGCGCAACAGGGCACACAGGTCTCGCATGGAGGCCCAATCATTGGTGGTGAAGTGGTGCTGTTCCGCAGTGCGACTGACGCGTGCGTGCTGCAGCTGAAACTCCACTATTGCCTGCTGCTGCACGCACAGTCTCTCCAGCATGTGCAAGGTGGAGTTCCACTTGGTGGGCACGTCGCATATGAGGCGGTGAGCGGGAAGGCCGAAGTTCCGCTGTAGTGCAGACAGGCGAGCAGCAGCAGGATGTGAACGCCTGAAGCGCGCACAGACAGCCCTCACTTTATGCAGCAGCTCTGACATGCCGGGGTAGTTGTGAATGAACTTCTGCACCACCAAATTCAGCACATGCGCCAGGCAAGGGATGTGCGTCAAACCGGCTAGTCCCAGAGCTGCGACGAGATTTCGCCCATTAGCGCACACCACACCGGCAGCAACCACTGGTCGGTCTGTTGTTCAATACCCCGCCACAACTCCTGCGCGATGTGGGGCTTGTCCACCAAACATATGAGTTTCAGAATGGCCTGCTGACGTTTACCCCAGGCTGTGATGAAGTTGGTGGTGAAGGTATGTGGCTGACTGGATGTGCAGGTGGAATCAGAGGAGGAGGTAGCTGACTAGGAGGAGGAGGCTACAGGAGGTAAAGATTGATGCCCTGCGATCCTTGGCGGCGGAAGGACGTGCGCCAAGGAACACTCCGCCTGGGGCCCAGCCACCACTACATTTACCCAGTGTGCAGTTAGGGAGATATAGCGTCCCTGGCCGTGCTTACTGGTCCACGTATCTGTGGTTAGGTGGACCTTGCCACAGATGGTGTTGCGCAGTGCACACTTGATTTTATCGGATACTTGGTTGTGCAGGGAAGGCACGGCTGTCTTGGAGAAGTAGTGGCGGCTGGGAACAACATACTGTGGGACAGCCATGGACATCAGCTGTTTGAAGCTTTCTGTGTCCACCAGCCTGAATGACAGCATTTCAAAGGCCAGTAGTTTAGAAATGCTTGCATTCAGGCCCAGGGCTCGAGGGTGGTTAGGTGGGAATTTACGCTTTCTCTCCAAGGTTTGTGAGATGGAGAGCTGAACGCTGCCGTGTGACATGGTGGAGATGATTCGTGATGCAGGTGGCGGTGTCGGTGGCACATCCTATGTTTGGTGGGCGGCAGGTGCCAAAGTTCCTCCCGAGGTGGAGGAAGAGGCCGAGGCAGCAGATGTGTTTCGTCATCATCAGAGAAGTGCGTACTCCGATGAGGTGGTATTCCCATGTCCTCATCATCAGGAAACATCAGTGGTTGTGCATCAGTGCATTCTATGTCTTCCACCACTGGGGAAGGGCTAGGTGGATTCCCTTAGGAAACCCTGCCAGCAGAGACTTCAAACAGCATAAGAGACTGCTGCATAACTTGAGACTCAGACAGTTTCCCTGATATGCATGGGGGTGATGTGACATACTGATGAGCTTGGTTTTCAGGTGCCAGCTGTGCGCTTTCTGCGGAAGACTGGGTGGGAGATAATGTTGTGAACGTGCTGGATCCACTGTCGGCCACCCAATTGACTAGCGCCTGTACTTGCTCAGGCCTTACCATCCTTAGAACGGCATTGGGCCCCACCAAATATTGCTGTAAATTCTGGCGGGTACTGGAACCTGAGGTAGTTGGTTCACTAGGACGTGTGGCTGTGGCAGAATGGCCACGTCCTCTCCCAGCACCAGATGGTACACTAACACCACCACGACCGCGTCCGCGTCCCTTATTAGATGTTTTCCTCATTGGTACCATTCACCAAGCACCACAATAAGGAAAAAAAAATTTTGCCCAATGTATTGATTTCAAATTCAGGCCTTTTTTTACAGGCACCTAACACTATCTGCCTATTTACTTATGTAGCGTATTACACTAATCCAGGCACAGCAGTAACCACTGATTTAGGGGAATATCTCTTTTAGGGCTAGTATTTAGGCCCTGGATGAAAGGTATACTTTTATGGACAGATTTACACTTGGCCTGCAACAGATCGAACACCAGATTCAGGGTATTGCTATTTTGGCAATTGAATTTAACACTCAGAACAAAATATATGTTTTTGCAGACACTATGAAACTTGGCCAGCCACAGCTGAAACCACTGATTTATGGTATTGCTATTTTGGCAATTGAATTTCACCCCAGAACAAAATATATAATTTGCAGGACACTATGAAACTTGGTCAGCCACAGCTGAAACCATTGATTTATGGTATTGCTATTTTGGCAATTGAATTTCACCCCAGAACAAAATATATGTTTTTGTGGACACTATGAAACTTGGCCTGCAACAGTTGGGACACCAGATTCAGGTTATTGCTATTTTGGCAATTGAATTTCACCCCAGAACAAAACATATGTTTTTGCAGACACTATGAATCTTGGCCAGCCACAGCTGAAACCAATGATTTATGGTATTGCTATTTTGGCAATTGAATTTCACCCCAGAACAAAATATATGTTTTTGCGGACACTATGAAACTTGGCCAGCCACATCTGAAACCACTGATTTATGGTATTGCTATTTTGGCAATTGAATTTCACCCCAGAACAAAATATATGTTTTTGCGGACACTATGAAACTTGGCCTGCAACAGCTGGGACACAAGATTCAGGGTATTGCTATTTTGGCAATTGAATCTCACCCCACAACAAAATATATGTTTTTGCGGACACTATGAATCTTGGCCAGCCACAGCTGAAACCATTGATTTATGGTATTTCTATTTTGGCAATTGAATTTCACCCCAGGACAAAATATATGTTTTTGCGGACACTATTAAACTTGGCCAGCCACAGAAGAAACCACTGATTTATGGTATTGCTATTTTGGCAATTGGATTTCACCCCAGAACAAAATATATGTTTTTTCGGACACTATGAAACTTGGCCTGCAACAGCTGGGACACCAGATTCAGGGTATTGCTATTTTGGCAATTGAATTTCACCCCAGAACAAAATATATCCTTTGCAGGACACTATGAAACTTGGCCAGCCACAGCTCAAACCACTGATTTATGGTATTGCTATTTTGGCAATTGAATTTCAACACAGAAAATAATCTATCCTTTGCCAGACAGCAGACAGTATTATACTTGGCTAACCAAAGCTGGAACACCAGATTTAGGGGATTGGTATTTGGGCAATTGTATTTAACCCCTTAATAAAATATAGAAATTGCTATTCTGAGTTTCTAGGGGTGACAATTAGCACAGCCAAGCCCCTGATGTAGGATATAGCAAAAAAAAGCTAGTATTGATGGATTGATGGACTTGGTGGCAGCTTGTTCAGGTGCACCGCAAGTCACAAAATGGCCGCCGATCACCCCAGAAAATAAGTGACAGAAAAACGCTCTGTGCAGCCTAAAAGCCAATGAGCAAGTAACTAGCAGAAGTTCAATCATTTACAGCTGTAGAACGATCAGTTCATTAGGTGCTGTTGCTGAATTTTCCCTGCCTAATCTCGCCCTCACAATAGCTTCGTCCTCTCCCTACACTAATCAGAGCAGTGTGACGTGCGGCAGTACGTGACTCCAGCTTAAATAGAGGCCGGGGCACATGCTGCACTTGGCCAATCACAGCCATGCCATTAGTAGGCATGGCTGTGATGGGCTCTTAGGGCAAGAAATAAAACGCTAGCTGATTGGCTGCTGTGCAGCCCTTCAGAAAGCGGGAAGTAATCGCCGAACATTGAACCCGAACTTTTTTGAAAATGTTCGGGTTCGGGTCCGTATCCCGGACACCCCAAAATTCGGTACGAACCCAAACTATGCTCGAACTGTTCGCTCAACACTAATCACAAGCATAAATTCAGGCCAAGAATGAAGGTTTATCACATCCTTGTCCTTTTTGTGTTTAGCTTGAGCTATATTACAGTCATAATCAGCAAACCTGGATTCCTCAGCCCAAATATCATCAGGATATCTTGTAACTGTACCACAATAACTTTATCAAATATATATTTTGCACCCCAAATTTTTGTGTCAACTAGGCAGATCTCGGAGGGACCTCCAAAAATATGTCGGGATATTTATACTGTCTCCGATTAACAGTCTATATTATTTATGTAACTAAATTAGAATCTGAAAGAAAAGAGATTCAAATTTATTATCATAAATACCAAGCTACAACGAGCTCGTGATCTGCGCTAAGTTAGACGACAAAAAGGCAGTGGTAAATCAAAATATATATTTATTAAATAATAATACAGTGCAAGTATATATATATATATATATAAAGTGGTGACAATATAACTCCAAAAATGATCAATGATCTACAAACTACAAATCGTTTAAGAAAATTAAACACTCTAAAGTATATGTATATATCTATATACATATATATATATATATATATATATATATATATATATATATATATTAACATAGTATATAAGACCGAAAAAAGACATTTGTCCATCCAGTTCGGCCTGTTTCCTACAAGTTGATCCAGAGGAAGGCAAAAAAACCCTGTGAGGCAGAAGCCAATATTTCCCACTTAAGGGGAAAAAATTCCTTCCTGACTCCAATCAGGCAATCAGAATAACTCCCTGGATTAACAACCCCTCTCTAGTAGCTATAACCTGTAATATTATTACACTCCAGAAATACATCCAGTCCCCTCTTGAATTCCTTTATTGTACTCACCATCACCACCTCCTCAGGCAGAGAGTTCCATAGTCTCACTGCTCTTACCGTGAAGAATCCTTTTCTATGTTTGTGTAAATGCCTTATATAATGCTTTTGATACACTTTTTATCAATTTGAAACCTGATTTCTCTCAGCCAAAAAATGTCTGATTTAACCCAAATCTGGTTAATATCAGATTTCCTCTTTAATATATATATATATATATATATATATATATATATATATATAGTATTAACCGGCCTAGAACGGAATTCCGTTCTTTGGAGATGATACCGTATTTCCAACGATATCTATAAATCTCCGCTGAATCGGATAAATTTAGGATGATGCTGCAGGTACATCCCAATCTTATTCCAAAACAGATACTATACACAGAATATGGTTAATTGAATATATATCTGTATATATATTATAATAATGAATCATCCTATGAAATATAGATAAGTTCATACTATTCCGGAATATCGGCTAGTAGAAATCAGCTTCAATTGTCTTAAAATGGCCGCTTCCAATGGATGGATAGTGTCCAAACGGATGTATCAGATGGATCAAGAGGTGGATCAGATGTGTCAAGATGTTTCAGGATGTTCATTCAAAAAGAATCGTCCAAGAAGCTCTCCCCTGTCACCTCATACCATCTTTTTTTATCCCATTCAGGAAGGGGCTTGGCCAGGTTTGATCATTTACTAGTGATGTCACTAATAGGATTTCCCCCAGAGATCTCGCAACAGATGTCTTGATTTCCCTTACCATTAGAGGGTACTATAGATCTATGTAAAAAGTTTTGCAATTAAAGCTATTTTTAACACCTGGATCCATATTTCTCCATTCAAGAAATCCTCAAGGAAAGAGATCATTAACCTGTATAAGTCTCTGTCATGCATTCTAAAACTACATAGGAATTTCTACCTCAATCCTTAAATCCTCAATCCTTAAAATGAATATATCTATAATGACCATACTCTTACATATATAAAGCACACATATTTAAATAATTTACATACAATTTTCGGACGTATTATATAAAACCCAGAATCCATTCACCTGTTCATTAATAGAAACATTACATTGAAGAATAAAATTAAATCCTTTCTATCCCCCGAGAAAGCTTAACATATTCCTTTATCTGGGCAATTGTCTTTTATTAAACCTGGGAAATATTCTTCTTCTAAGAGCAGACTGTGTAAATATTTTTGCACAGACTGCTAACAGTTACAGATTTTAAGTCCAAGGATCGTGAACTCCCCTGCCCTTGTGAATATGACAAGATGAGACCAAAAATTGCTTTTCTTAATGTTCCTGTTCAGACATTGGTATAGGCCTTATATAATGGACTCTTTTTATCCGTAAAAGTTCTGACACATTGTGCCACTCTGTGGTCTCCTCATGCTGCTGCCACCTCCAGACTCTGCCAGTGTGCCACTCTGTGGTCTCCTCATGTTGCTGCCACCTCCAGACTCTGTCATTGTGCCGCTCTATGCTTTCCTCATGCTGCCACCACCTGCAGACTCTGTCATTGTGCCACGCGGTGGCTTTCTCATACTGCTTTCATCTCCAGACCCTGTCATTGGGCCACTTTGTGGTCTCCTCATGCTGCTTCCCACAAACCACTATGTCATAGGGCCACTCTGTGGACTTCTCATGCTGTTCCCACCCTCCCCACTTCATGACTGGTCCACTTGTTTGTCTTTCGGCCTAGCTGACATCATCATTTATTTGACACTTCTTCTGATCTGTCAGAAGGAAGGAAAAATGAGACGCACGACGGATCCTTTCTGTGTAGCAGCTATAAGGCCTGTATGGTCCCATCAGTATTGGCTTATGATTTGGCAGCCAAAAGCAGGAGTGGGTAGAAAGCACAGACATGCAAATATTCCATTCACGTGACATCTCTGCTTTAGATCCACTCTGTTTTTTTTGCCTTTAACAATACTGATGGATTATTGAGCAAATGCTGACTGAGTGAAGGAATATGCTCCACAGACAGTATCAGTTAATCTGGGTAATTGTTCTGACGGATCAGAGAATGGGGGAAATTAAACATTGACGTCAACACAAACTTACTGCTGATACCCTCTCCACTCTGTCGGGGGGCTCTACTTGTATAAGCGTTTAATAGAACAGGTTTTGTAGACATCTATGTGGTATCAGCTGACGAGAGTGTAAAAGGAGTGCACTTCTTCTTGATGCTAACATCTACCTTTAAGGCTGAGTTGATACTTGAGTTATTTGTTTATTTGGTCAGTTTTGGCCCCATGACCTCCCAAATAAATGAAGAATGCAGTGATTCTAAGAGCAATGCCTGTCATCTGCATGCCATACGGACTCACAGTTTATTTCACTACCAAAGCAGACTCCCTATGTGTGTTACTGCAAGGCACAGTGTTCTAATCCGCTACAAAGGCTCTCAGGAGCCATGAAATGGCAGATTTTTTGCGTAATTCGCCACAAATATAGTCAGATCGGATATCATTTTTCCCGAAAAATTGAGCGAACTAGCAAATCGAATAATAAAATATTAAAAAAATGTGAGGGGTGTATTATATAAAGCTCAGTGTATGTATGTGTGTGTGTATGTATGTCTGCCAAAGGAATCCGCGCCATTGAATTTACAATCATTAAATTTGGCAGACAGGCACATCAGGTGTCCGGGAAGCTTTTGGATCAGGTCTCAGCATTCTAGCACGTACCGTTCCTGAGATGTTCCCAAAAATGCATTAGCCAATAGAAGCCTGGTCATATGAACCTTATCAGTAAATAGAAGCTTGCAGGCCCTTTGGCCCCTTTCACACAAGCAAGTTTTCCACGCGGGTGCAATGCGTGATTTGAACTCATTTTTTCATGCATCAGTTCTGTGTTGCGTGAAAAACGCAGCATGTTCTATTTTCTGTGTTTTTCACGCAGCCCTGGCCCCATAGAAGTGAATGGGGCTTCAGTGAAAAACGCATTGCATCCGCAAGCAGGTGAAGATGCAACGCGTTTTTCACTGATGGTTCCTAAGAGATGTTGTTTGCAAACCTTCAGTTTTTTATCACGCGGGTGAAAATCGCCTTAAACGCATTGCACCCGTGCGGAAAAAACTGAACAACTGAACGCAATCGCAGACAAAACTTACTAAAGTTGTTTGCAAAATGCACCCTGAACGCGTCCATAGCCAATCTGTCACGCTCATGTGAAAGAGACCTTAGTTTCCACATACACACAGTTTCAAACCAGATTTCCATAACAACCGAGCCATTTTTCTTCACTGCTGTAGGCCAGCTTTAATTGGGCAGCGCACTGTGGATGACACTGTTAAGGGAGCAGAGTGCTGTGTAGGTCACAGTTCGGGGGCAGGTAGGGTGGCCATTAAGGCCACCCTCAAAAAACAGACTAAACCCCCCCCCCCTTGGTCACGCTAAGCCATGACCCTGAATCGGTTAGGCCACGCCCCTTCCCACTCCGAAGCTGACGGTGATTGAAAAAATAAAGGTAAAAATCAACTTCTGTCAGCTGCAGGGGTGGGAGGGAGGGTGACTTTCTCCCTGCAGCTCACACTCAGACAGCACTGTGCTGCTGTCTGAGAGCGAGCTGTTCAAAAGGACATCCCTGTGTTCATCCAGGCCCCTCGCTGGACGGAGGACAGGAATTCTGAAAGCCGGACTGTCCGCCCTAAAATGGACCTCTGGCCACCCTAGCGGCAGGCTGCTGTGAAGGTCACAGTTAGGCCCCTTTCACACGAGCAAGTTTTCCGCGTGTGTGTAATGTGTGACGCGAACGCATAGCACCTGCACTGAATCCTGACCCATTTATTTCAATGGGTCTGTGTACATGAGCGTTTTTTTCACGTATCAGTTCTGCGTTGCATTAAAAAAGCAGCATGTTCTATATTCTGCGTTTTTCAAGCAGCCCTGGCCCCAGAGAACTAAATGGGGCTTCAGTGAAAGACACATTGCATCCGCAAGCAAGTGCGGATGCAATGCGTTTTTCACTGATGGTTGCTAAGAGATGTTGATTGTAAACGCATCAAAAAGCATTGCATCCACGCGGAAAAAACTGAACAACTGAACGCAATCGCAGACAAAACTGACTGAACTTGCTTGCAAAATGGTGTGAGTTTCACTGAACGCATCCGGAACGCTTCCGGACCTAATCCTTTACGCTCATGTGAAAGAGGCCGTAAAGGGACGGTCCGCTATGGAGGTAAGTGTTATGGGGCAGATTACTGTAGAGGCCACTGTTAAGGGGGCGGGGTATTGTGGAAATCACTGTTAAGGAGACGGGGCACTGTGGAGGTCACTAATAAAGGGGCGGCTGCTGTGGGGGTCACTGTTAAAGGGGCGGGCCACTGTAGAGGTCACTGTTAAGAGGGCAGGATGCTTTGGAGATCACTGTTAAAGCGGCGGACTCTGTGGAGGTCTCTGTTAAGGGGGCAGGGAAAGATGGAGGTTACAGTTAAGGGGACGTCCGCTATGGAGGTCAGTGTTAAGTGGTGGGGTGTTGTAGAGGTCACTATTAAGGGTAAAGGTTATTGTGGAAATCACTTCCACTGTGGAGGTCACTTTTAAAGGGGAGGACCAGGGGATGTTACTGTCAAGGGGGCAGGCCGCTGTGAAGGTCACTGTTAAAGGGGCAGTGGGGTACTCTGAGGTCACTGTTAAGGGGGCGGGGTACAGTGGAGGTCATTGTTAAGGGAGCGGGGTACTGTGGCAGTCACTGTTAAAGGGGCAGTTGCTGTGGAGGTCAAGGTTAAGGGAGTGTGCTGCTATGGAGGTCTCATTTTAAGGAGACGAGTCACTGTGGGGGGTTCAGTGTTAAGGGGTGGGGGGCTGTGGAGGTCACTGTTAAGGGGGCAGGGTACTGTAGATGTTACTGTTATAGTGGATACTGTCACTATCTTTTAACGACACCCACAAGCATTAAGATAAATAGATGGAATATACCCGTGCGAAGCCGGGTCCTTCAGCTAGGATGGATAGATAGATAGATAGATAGATAGATAGATAGATAGATAGATAGATAGATATAATGTATTTATATATTATACTACATCTTGATAAGGAATATTGTATCACGTATGCTTTACATGTCTTAGACAAACCAATTTCAACATCTGGTGTGAGTTTAACTAATGTTTGAATATTGCATGACTATTGATTGCTAATCTGGCAAAGATTCTTCTGTTTATTTGATATCTCAGTAATATATTACAATGCCCTGCTCAGAGGCAAAGTCAGTTATTCATAAAACAGCAGATTGTCTTACCCCAAATGCAAACAGAGATTTGGCAACTTGATTTGAAATCTGCTTAGCATTTTGAAATGTAAGTGTCTGTAATATCAGACGTTATAACAATGAACAAGAAACCCGTATCAGTTTTTCTGTTTTTCTTAAATTCTGTACTGTAAGCTTTAGGCAGCTTCCTGGCATAATTTTTCACCACACTTTTCTACATGAAAAATGAACACTAAATATGCATGTGCATACAACCATTGCAGTAAACCCTGAAGTGGCTTTAAAGTTCATGTATAGGGGATGATACTCAGGGTGGTGTAAACCTACATGAGGCTGACCAACAGAATTAATAACAATGGATATCTAAAAAGGGGACATTTGGTTGTCATGCCACCCTTATCCTACAAAGGATAGGAAGGGTTGGCAGATGATAAAAAGTTTGCTGACGGGCAGATATGGTATATTTGTTCACCCAAGACGAGAATTATTCTTAGGCCAAATTTAATATCAATATCAAATTATAAAATATAGTAATATATCGTCTCCCATATACTATTATAATTTATGAATGACAACAACATATATGTAAACAGTAGAGTAGAGAAAACCCTCAGCGATTTCTTCCCACTTTCTGAAGGACTGCACACCAGCCAATCAGCAAGTGTTTTACTTCTTGCCCTAAGAAGCCATCACAGCCATGCCTACTAATGGCATGGCTTTGATTGGCTGATTGCATCATGTGACCCAGCCGCTTTATAAGCTGGAGTCACGTACTGCCGCACGTCTCTGTGCTGATTTGATTTTATGGAGAGGATGCTGGTGCTGCGATCAGGGACAGAATAGGGCAGAAATCAGAAGAACCTGTGCTACTTTAATCCACAAGATACAGCAAATAGAGATGGAGGGAGCTTCAGCAATCCAACATTTTTGTAACCAGCCACTGCCAGGTAAATCTTATTTTGTAATCCATCTGTTACTGAGGTGGTTCTCGGCGGCCATTTTAGCCACTGCAGTGTGCTGCATATGTGCCAGCTAGCAAGGGACATCAGCCTAATCCTATTTTGTAGCTCAGTGAAGGGAAAAAAAAACTTTTTTTTCAGGCTGCTCAAGTCCCCTATATTGCCTTTTGTATGTTTAAGGGGTGACATAGTCCATTTGTCTAGTCTAGGATCTGTGGTGCCACAGAGCACTTGTGTATACAATCCACTAAACTGTAAATTCAATTTCAGCTACCAAATAGTGCATCAGTGTATTTTAGTTACAAAAAAGTGGTCATCCTGATCCACCAAGCCTATTTTACACCGCCAAAATATATATTTGACATTTCTGCCGTGAAATAGAGAATCCGTGTAATTTTGGGGGAAAAAAACGTATTCCTTGTCCACAAAACAGTTCTGCATACACCGTCCAACGACATATTTTATATTTCTGCAGGGAAATAGTGCTTCTTTGTTTTTTATAGAAAAAAAACCCACCTTATTCAAGGTCCACCAAACAGTCTGAAATACCCATTTCAACTACCTATTTTACATTGCTGCTGTGAAATACAGCATATGTGTATTTTTTTGTACAAAAAAGTGGTAATCCTGATCCACAGAGCATCTTGAAATACACCGCTTAAATACAGATTTCACATTACAGCTGAGAAATAGTGCATATTTCTTGCTTGTGGGAAAAAGCTATATTTTTGCTTCATAAAGCAGTTTTACATACACGGTATAAACATCTAATTTATCTAATATATCTAATTTAAAACTGCATTTTGGGGTTTTATTGAAAAAGCTGAGTTTTAGGCCGAAAAAACAGTTGTGCATAATTATAATTATTTCTAATTTATGGCGGTTAAATACTGCATTTGTGAATTTTGGTGACTAAATCCGTGTTCTGGGTCCCCAAATCTGGTGTCCATACATAGTATAAATATCTACTGTTAATGTACAGCAGTTAAAAACTACATTTTGGGTTTTTATTGAAAAAAGCCGTGTTTTAGGCCAAAAAAACTGTTGTGCATTCGTTGTTTAAAAAATTATTTTCAATTTATAGCAGTTAAATACTGCATTTTTTCATTTTGGTGACTAAATCTGTGCTCTGGGTCCCCAAATCTGGTGTCCATACATAGTATAAATATCTAATTTTAATGTACCGCAGTTAAAAACTGCATTTTAGAGTTTTATTGAAAAAAGCAGCGTTTTCGTCCAAAAAAACTGTTGTGCATCCGTCGTTTAAATAATTATTTCCAATTTATAGCAGTTAAATACTGCATGGTCGTGGTGGTGTTGGCGGATAGAAATGGCCGGAACTATCTGCCGGCGATACATCATCGTTCGGTCCGCCCCCTATACATCATCATTGAGCAAACTTTGACCTTGTACCTCACAGTCAGCAGACACATTCCAGCCAATCAGCAGCATACCCTCCTTCCCAGACCCTCCCATCTCCTGAAGAGCATCCATTTTAGATTCATTCGGAATTTGCAGTCTTAGTGAGAGGAGAGAGAGTGTAGTTGCTGCTGATTTAATAGGGAAATCGATAGCTAGGCTAGTGAATTCAGTGTCCACTCCAGTCCTGAAAGACTCATCTGATCTCTACTGTAAGGACAGTGTCCTGACAGCACCCCAAAAAGCCCTTTTTAGGGCTGCAACATTAGTCTGCATTTTTTTTCTCCATATACATATTGCAGTTGCCTGGCCTGCCTGTGTGTGAGGAGCTGCAGGCCCACAGACTGTAGTGTGCCCACTGCCAGTGCCCACCCCTGTCATCCCATGTGGCACAGGAATTTGCATCAAAAAAAGGCATTTCATTTTTACACTTTAATCTAAGGTTAGTTGCCTGCCAGTGTGTGTCAGGCTGACTTCCACTGACTGTAGTGTGCCCACTGCCAGTGCCCACCACTCATACCGGCTGGCACAGGACTTTGCATAAAAAAAGGCATTTAATTTTTACACTTTAGTGTAATTTCAGCTGCTTGCCTGCTGCTAGTGTGTGTCAGGCCGACTTCCACTGACTGTAGAGTGCCCACTGCCAGTGCCCACCCCTGTCATCCCGTGTGGCACAGGACTTTGCATAAAAAAAAAGGCATTTAATTTTTACACTTTAGTGTAATTTCAGTTGCTTGCATGCTGCTAGTGTGTGTCAGGCCGACTTCCACTGACTGTAGTGTGCCCACTACCAGTACCCACCCCTGTCACTCCGTGTGGCACAGGACTTTGCATCAAAAAAAGGCATTTAATTTTTACACTTTAGTGTAATTTCAGTTGCTTGCCTGCTGCCAGTGTGTGTCAGGCCGACTTCCACTGACTGAAGTGTGTCCACTGCCAGTGCCCACCCCTGTCATCCCGTGTGGCACAGGACTTTGCATCAAAAAAAGGCATTTAATTTTTACACTTTAGTGTAATTTCAGTTGCTTGCCTGCTGCTAGTGTGTGTCAGGCCGACTTCCACTGACTGTAGTGTGCCCACTGCCAGTGCCAACCACTGATACCGGGTGGCACAGTAGCTTGCAGATAAATAAGGCATTTAATTTTTAGACGTTAGTCTAATTTCAGTTGCTTGTCTGCTGCCAGTGTGTGTCAGGCCCATTTTCACAGACTGTAGTGTGCCCACTGCCAGTGCCAACCACTGATACCGGGTGGCACAGTAGCTTGCCGATAAATAAGGCATTTAATTTTCAGACAGAAGTCTAGATTCAGTTGCTTGCCTGCTGCCAGTGTGTGTCAGGCCGACTTCCACTGACTGTAGTGTGCCCACTGCCAGTGCCCACCCCTGTCATCCCGTGTGGCACAGGACTTTGCATCAAAAAAAGGCATTCAATTTTTACACTTTAGTGTCATTTCAGTTTCTTGCCTGCTGCTAGTGTGTGTCAGGCCCACTTCCACAGACTGTAGTGTGCCCACTGCCAGTGCCAACCACTGATACCGGGTGGCACAGTAGCTTGCCGATAAATAAGGCATTTAATTTTTACACATTAGTCTAATTTCAGTTGCTTGCCTGCTGCCAGTGTGTGTCAGGCCCACTTCCACAGACTGTAGTGTGCCCACTGCCAGTGCCCACCACTGATACCGGGTGACACAGTACCTAGCACGCGTAGTACCACTTAGCTAAAAAAAAATGACAGGCAGAGGCAGGCCACCCCGCAGGGGCCGTCGTGGTCGTGGTGCTGTGATTTCCACTGTCCCTGGAATAATGCCTAGTGTTCAGAGGCCACGTACCCTGAACCCGAAAAATTCTGAGGACATAGTTGACTGGCTTAGACAGGACACCCAATCTTCAACAGCTTCCGCTAAGATCCTTGACGCACCATCCTCCTCCAGCTCAGCTTCGGTCACCTGCTCTCAAGTTACCACGCACCCGCCCGCCGCCACCACCACCACTACCACCACAGCCGCTTCACTTGATCCGTTAGAGGAGTTATTTACACATCAGTTGGATGCAATTAGTGATGCGCAACCATTATTGCCAGATGATGTAGGTTACAGGGATATGTCTCAGTTAGGCAGGATTACACACATGGACGTACAGTGTGATGATGATGATGATGATTTTGTACCCGCTGTTGCTTCCTTTGCTGAGGTGTCAGATACAAGTGAAGCGGTTGATGATGACGATGTGTCCACGGATGCCACGTGGGTGCCTGCTCGAAGAGAAGAAGAGGGGGAAAGTTCAGAAGGGGAGACAGAGAGAATGAGGAGATGAGTTGGAAGCAGGGGGAGGTCGTCGCAAGGAGTTAGTGGCACAGTCAGACAGCATGTATCGGCACCTGGGGTCAGCAAGACAGCACGCCAGTCAACGCATGCTGTTGCCACCACCAGAATGCCGTCATTGCAAAGCTCAGCAGTGTGGCATTTTTTTTGTGTGTCTGCCTCTGATAACAGCAATGCCATTTGCAACCTGTGCCAAAAGAAACTGAGTCGTGGGAAGTCCAACACCCACCTTGGTACAACTGCTTTGCGAAGGCACATGATCTCACATCACAAACGGCTATGGGATCAACACATGAGTACAAGCAGCACACAAACTCAAAGCCACCATGCTCGTCCTGGTCCAGCATCTTCAGCCACGTCAACCACTGCTGTCCTCCCTGCCCCCTCTCAACCAACCGCCACTCCTCCTCTCACCTTCAGCAGTTCCTGCTCATCTGCCCACAGTCAGGTGTCTGTCAAGGACATGTTTGAGCGTAAAAAGCCAATGTCACAGAATCACCCCCATGCACGGCGACTGACAGCTGGCTTGACGGAACTCTTAGCACGCCATCTTTTACCATACCAGCTGGTGGAGTCTGAGGCCTTCAAAAGTGGAAGGTACCCGGATGAAATTTTTTTTCAAAAAAGGCAATCCCAAACCTCTACCATGTCATTGAAAAGGAAGTTATGGCATCTCTGGCATACAGTGTTGGGGCAAGGGTCCATCTGACCACTGATACCTGGTCTGCAAAGCAAGGTCAGGGCAGGTATATCACGTACACTGCGCATTGGGTCAACCTGCTGACGGCTCACAAGCATGGAATGCGTGGCTCCGCAGCGGAGTTGGTGACACCACCACGACTTGCAGGCAGACCTACTGCCACCTCCTCTACTCCTACTCCATCCTCTTCAATATCCTCTTTGGCTGAGTCCTCTTCTGCTGCGGCGTCTGGCTGCACATCAACTGAATCCCCTCAGCTCCCCAGGGGTTATTCCACATCCCGGATACGACAGTGTCACGCTGTCTTGGGGTTGACTTGCCTGAAAGCAGAGAGCCACACAGGACCAGCACTCCTGTCCGCCCTGAACGCACAGGTGGATCAGTGGCTGACCCCGCACCAACTGGAGATCGGCAAAGTGGTGTGTGACAATGGAACAAATTTGTTGTCGGCATTGAATTTGGGCAAGTTGTCACATGTGCCGTGCATGGCACATGTGTTGAATCTCATCGTACAACGTTTTGTGTCTAAGTACCCAGGCTTACAGGACGTCCTCAAGCAGGCCAGGAAGGTGTGTGGCCATTTCAGGCGTTCCTACACGGCCATGGTGCACTTTTCCGATATTCAGCAATGCCTGTAGGCTCATGCGTCCTTTTGAGGAGGTGACAAACCTAGTCAGTCGCACCGAAGGCACCATCAGCGACCTCATCCCATTTGTTTTCTTCTTGGAGCATGCCCTGCGAAGAGTGCTGGATCAGGCTGTAGATGAGCGTGAAGAGGAAGAGTTGTGGTCACCATCACCACCAGAAACAGCCTTGTCATGATCGCTTGCCATACCTGCGGCAACGCTGGAAGAGGAGTATGAGGAAGAGGAGTCAGAGGAGGAATGTGGCATCTTTGAGGAGGAGGAAGACCAACCACAGCAGGCACCCCAGGGTGCTCGTTGTTGTCACCTATCTGGGACCCATGGTGTTGTACGTGGCTGGGGGGAAGAACAGACCGTCAATGACATCAGTGAGGACAAGGAACGGGAAATGAGTAGCTCTGCATCCAACCTTGTTCAAATGGGGTCTTTCATGCTGTCATGTCTGTTGAGGGACCCACGTATAAAAAGGATGAAGGAGAACGACCTGTACTGGGTGGCCATGCTACTAGACCCCCGGTATAAGCAGAAAGTGGCAGAAATGTTACCAAATTACCAAAAGTCGGAAAAGATGCAGCAGTTCAAACCAAACTTTACACAGCTTATAAGGGGGATGTCACAGCACAATGGGAATCTAACAGGGGAAGAGGTGAGTGTAATCCTCCTCCTACCACGGCGGCAAGGACTGGACGATTTACAGATGTGTTGTTGATGGAGGACATGCAGAGCTTTTTCAGTCCTACTTATTGCCACAGCCCTTCGGGATTCAGCCTTAGAGAACGACTCGACCAACAGGTAGCAGACTACCTCGCCTTAACAGCAGATATCGACACTCTGAGGAGCAATGAACCCCTTCACTACTGGGTGTGCAGGCTTGACCTGTGGCCTGAGCTATCCCAGTTCGCGATAGAACTTCTGGCCTGCCCTGCTTCAAGTGTCCTGTCAGAAAGGACCTTCAGTGCAGCAGGAGGCATTGTCACTGACAAGAGAAGTCGCCTCGGTCAAAAAAGTGTTGATTACCTCACCTTCATAAAGATGAATGAGGCATGGATCCCGAAGGGACTGACAGTGGGGGATACGTTTGACTAACAAAAGGCCTGATTACATGCCTTGGCCTCAAAATGGTCCCCACGCTGCTGTATTTAATGTCTGCATACTGGATGACTTTAGTGAATTCTCCACCACCAACTAGGGTTCAAGCCAAAATGTTTTAGTCACTTTTCTGCCTGGAAAACATCAATAGCGGCTGCAACAATGCCATTATTTTTGAGGCATGTGTACATGCCTAATTTTTCTGTCCAATGGTGCAGCACTGTGGCTGCAAAAACAAACCCAAAAAAAATGGCACATACAAGTGTCAATTCCCCTTCGTGATCGTTACCTTGTTGTGGTGAAGGGGCTTGCGTATCACAATGAAGCAATCATCACCTCTATAAGTGTGTTGGCAATGTTGCCACACCCCAGATGATAAGGCCGTTGCTTCCTAATGGTCAGACCAAAAGCGATCGGACGGCTAGATAATATTTCATAGAAAAAACATTAATTTACCTTTTTATTTATATGTTGTATGGGTTTTTAATACATAAAATAAAAAATCATAATAAAGTCTCTTAATAGTTTTTTTAGAAATGATGCAGACAATTAAAAAAATCCCCATCAATTCCAATACAAAGCAAGTACAGAGCTCAGAACAAAATTATTTCATGATGTCGTAATGGTTCGCTAATTCGACAATGGTTAATCAATTCGACCGGATAGGGTACGTAACAGGGATTAAACTGATAGGAATAGCACTAGTTAAGACACCACTCATATAGGGTGTCACAGCACATTGCTCTGTGCAAGCGCAGTGCCCCAATTTGGGAGTATGAGGACCGACCAAGCTGCTTTTTCCATCTCCCGGTTCCTGAAATCAATTCAGTTTGGTGTATGAGAGTTTGGTCTGTCACTGTGAAGGCAGTTGAAGGTACCCGGCCTAAAAATTTTTTCACAAAAGGCAATCCCTGATATGGGATGTAACAGGGATTAAACTGATGAGAATAGTACTACAGAAAATACCACTCATATCGGGTGTGACAGTAAATTGCACGGCGCAGACGCAGTGACCGTGGATTAAAACAGAGTGGAGGGAGCCAGCGTTTTTTTAACCATCTCCCCGTTTGAAAAATCTATTCAATAAATGGCCCCCAGATTGGGGACGTTAGAGGGATTAAACTGATGAGAATAGTACTACAGAAAATAGCACTTATATCGGGTGTGACAGTAAATTGCACAATGCAGACGCAGTCACCGTGGTTTAAAACAGAGTGGAGGGAGCCAGCGTTTTTTTAACCATCTCCCCGTTCGAAAAATCTATTCAATAAATGGCCCCCAGATTGGGGACGTTAGAGGGATTAAACTGATGAGAATAGTACTACAGAAAATACCACTCATATCGAGTGTGACAGTAAATTGCACGGCGCAGACGCAGTGACCGTGGATAAAAACAAAGGGGAGGGAGACAGCGTTTTTTTAACCATCTCCCCGTTCGAAAAATCTATTCAATAAATGGCCCCCATATTAGGGACGTTAGAGGGATTAAACTGATGAGAATAGTACTACAGAAAATACCACTCATATCGGGTGTGACAGTAAATTGCACGGCGCAGACGCAGTGACCGTGGATAAAAACAAAGGGGAGGGAGACAGCGTTTTTTTAACCATCTCCCCGTTCGAAAAATCTATTCAATTCACCTTTTGGGGACCCTTGGTGTTGTACGTGGCTGGGTGGAGGAAGAAACCTTCAATGACATCACCGGGACGTGGCTAGCTTGGTATCCAACCTTGTGCAAATGGGGAGTTTGCGGTTGTTCAAATGAACTGTTTGCGGTTGTTTGCGGTGCATTAAAAGGGGAGTCTGGACTGTCAATGTCTGTAAAGTGGGCGTAACCCTTACACTACCTGATCGATACAACATCATACCTGATCGTATACACACACTGGATGTTTTAAAGCATGTTATTCCAAACAATTTAGGAATGTTAGTTGATTTATGCCCTTTATGGATTAAAACCCGACTCTGCGTCCACTACGTAATTTTCCATGGGAGTTTTGCCATAGATCCCCCTCCGGCATGCCACAGTCCAGGTGTTAGACCCCTTGAAACAACTTTCCCATCACTATTGTGGCCAGAAAGAGTCCCTGTGGGTTTTAAAATTCGCCTGCCAATTGAAGTCTATGGCGGGTCGCCCGGTTCGCCCGTTTGCGAACATTTGCGGAAGTTCTCATTCGCTGTTCGCAAACGTAAAATTTTATGTTCGCGTCATCACTATTGGTGGAGCTCCTGTTGCTGGGAGAGGACGTGGTCGTTCAGCGCCAACTACTGCTCCAAGTCAAACACCTTCCTCTGGTACGAAGAGGCGATAGAATCTGGAGCGTTATTTGTTAGGCGCAAATTCCACTCTATAGATGGTAAAGCCAGAACATATACAGGTGCTAGTAGATTGGGTGGCTGACAGTGCCTCCAGTTCCTTCACAGTATTTAACACCAAGTCCTCTGAAGAAAGCTCAGAGTTGGCACCTGCAGCCCATGCCCATCAGTCTTCCACCTCACCCCCTTGCAAATCAGCCAAACAGTCAGAGCCCCAAATCATGCAGGAAAGTCTCATGCTTTTTGATGACTCTGTTGGCAGGGTTTCCCCGGACCATCCTCCTAGCCCTACCCCAGAAGAGGAAGACCTTGAATACACTGATGCTCAACCACTTTTGTTGCAGGATGAGGACATGGGAAGACCGCCGCAACACGTCTCTGATGATGAAACACAGGTGCCAACTGCTGTATCTTTCTGCAATGTGCAGACCGACGAGAAGGGCAGAGGTCATGAATGGGTGGAAGATGATGTGGAGGATGATGAAGTCCTAGATCCAGACTGGACTGAAGGTCGTGCTAGTGAGGCGTGCAGTTCTGAGTTAGAGGCAGTGGTCGCACAGAGGCAACAGCACAGCAAAAGAGGGAGAGGGGTGCAAAAGCGCAGCGGCCGTTGCAGAGTCAGCACGCCTTCTACTATCCACCGCACCCAGGCACCGAGCACACCAAGGCCTGCTCCAAGGAGTTCATTGGCGTGGCAGTTCTTGACACACGTGGTTTGCATGTTGTGCCATCAGAGCCTGAAGCGAGGCATAAACATTCTTAACCTGAGCACAACCTGCATGACCAGGCATCTACATGCAAAGCATGAACTGCAGTGGAAAAAACACCTTAAAAACAAGGAACTCTCTCATGCTCTTCCTGCTCCCTCTTCTGCTGCTGGCTCTGCCTCTCCCTCCACCTCTGGCGTCACCGTGGCACCTGGTGACCAGCAAACTGAGGATGTTCCACCAACACCAGCACATACGACACCATCACCAAGCATCTCCACCATGTCACACGGCAGCATTCAGCTGTCCATCTCCCAAACATTGGAGAGAAGGAGGAAATATCCACCTACCCACCCTCAAGCCCTTGCCCTGAATTCCAGCATTTCAAAATTACTGGCTTTTGAAATGCTGTCATTCTGTCTGGTGGAGACGGACTGTTTCAAACAGCTTATGGCGGTGGCTGTCCCCCAGTACATTGTTCCTAGCCACCACTACTTTTGCAGGCGAGCCGTCCCTTCCCTGCACAACCAAGTGGAGGATAAAATTAGGTGTGCACTGGGAAACACCATCTGTGGCAAGGTCCACATAACCACAGATACATGGACCAGTAAGCACGGCCAGGGTCGCTATATCTCCCTAACTGCACACTGGGTAAACGTAGTGGGGGCTGGGCCCGAGACGGATAGCGGTTTGGCGCACATCCTTCCACCACCGAGGATCACAGGGCATTATTCTTTGCCTCCTGTTGCTTCCTACTCCGCATCCTCCTCCTCCTCCTTCTCTTCTACCACCCCCACATCCGGTCATCGAAAGAACCTCACCCCCAACTTCAGCACAGCTCGGGGTAAACGTCAGCAGGCGATTTGAAAACTCATGTTTTTGGGTGACAAACCCCACACCACACAGGAGCTTTGGAGGGGCATAGAACAGCAGACTGATGAGTGGTTGCTGCCGGTGAGCCTCAAGCCCAGGCCTGGTGGTGTGCGATAATGGGCAAAATCTTGTTGCAGCTCTGGGACTAGCCGTTTTGACGCACATCCTTTGCCTGGCACATGTGCTGAATCTGGTGGTGCAGAAGTTTCTTAAAAACTACCCAGACATGTCAGAGCTGCTGCTGAAAGTGCGATCCATATGTGTGCGCTTTCGGCGTTCTCACCCTGCTGCTGCTTGCCTGTCTGCGCTGCAGCGTAACTTCGGCCTTCCTGCTCACCGCCGCATATGCGACATGCCCATCAGGTAGAACTCCACCTTACATATGCTGGAGAGACGGTGCGAGCAGCAGCAGGCGATAGTGGAGTTTCAGATGCAGTATGCACAGGTCAGTTGCTCTGCGGATCAGCACCACTTCACCACCAGTGACTGGGCCTGCATGCGAGACCTGTGTACCTTGTTGTGGTCTTTGGAGTACTCAACCAACATGGCCAGTGCTGATGATGCGTTGTTAGCATTACAATACCCCTTCTATGTTGGAAAAGTATGCGGCACAGGAGGAGGAGGAAGAGGGGGCATTTCACAGGGTTTTAGGCGGGTCATACAGAAGTGGCTCAGAGGGTGGGTTCCTGCACCAGCAAAGGCCAGGTACACATGTGGACAGCCAGGGCACACTTCTGGAGGACAAATAGGAGGATGAGTTAGAGGAAGAGGAGGAGGAACTGGTTTCACTGCAGGGTGGCACCCTACGCAGCTGAGGGCTATCACTGGAGAGTGGCTGTGGGGATATGGAGGACACAGACGATGCCACCTACAGAGGACTGCTTATCGTTATCTCTGGGCAGCCTGGCACACATGAGCGACTACATGCTGCAGTGCCTGCGCAACGACAGCAGAGTTGCCCTCATTTTACCTTGTGCTGACTACTGGGTTGCCACCCTGCTGGATCCCCGGTACAAGGACAACGTGCCCACCTTAATTCTCGCACTGGAGCTTGAAAGGAAGATGCGCAACTACAAACTCACACTGGTAGATGCGCTCCTGAGGGCATTCCCAGCTGACACTGGAGACAAGTGGAAGCACAAGGCGAAGGCAGAAGCGGAGGAGGAGGAGGAAGAGGTCGCCAACGCAGCTCTGTCACGGCCAGCTCCTCAGATAGCAGGGTTAGCATGGCCGAGCTGTGGAAAAGTTTTGTCACCGCACCACAGCAAACTGCACCACCAGCTGATAATTAACGTGTTAGCAAGAGGCAGCATTTCAACAACATGGAACAGGTGCACACGCCTCCACGTACTGACTGATGGTTCTGCCCCATTCAACTTCTGGGTCTCCAAATTGTCCACATGGCCAGAGCTTGCCCTTTATGCCTTGGAGGTGCTGGCCTGCCCTAAGGCCAGTGTATTGTCTGAACGTGTATTTATCACGGCAGGGGGCGTCATTACAGACAAACGCAGCCTCCTGTCCACAGCCAACGTGGACAAGCTCACGTTAATTAAAATGAACCAGGCATGGATCCCACAGGACTTTTCCGTACCTTGTGCAGAATAGACATTTATAACTGCCTCGCCCTCAACCATACATTCTTGTACTCCTCTGCCTGTACCTGAAGTCCCTGGGCAACATATAGGAATAAACTTTATCAGTCCACCTTCTAAAGGTTGCCTGGTCATTTGGGTGGTAGTTGACTGTAAAACGGTGCATTTTGTGTCTCTACCTGGTCTTCCTTCTGCTTCTCATCTGGCTGAACTGTTCCTGCTCCATATCTTCAGATTACATGGATTTCCTATCCGCATTGTTTCTGATAGGGGTGTACAATTCACTTCTCGTTTTTTGGAGAGCATTATGCAAACTACTGGATGTTACATTAGATTTTTCTTCAGCCTATCAGCCTCAATATAATGGACAAGGGGAGCAGGTCAATCAAATTCTCACTGAATTCTTGCAGCCCTTCACTAATCAAGATAACTGGGTCAATCTCCTGCCCTGTGTTGAATTTTTACACAATAATCACGTCTTTACAGGTAAATCTAAATTTTTTTTTGTCTATGTTCGCCACCCTAATATTCCTCTTTCAGTGTCCAGTTCCTCTGGGGTACTGGCCACAGGTGACTTTATTGAAGAATTCTCCAAGATCTGGTTGGATACCAGGAATTCTCTTCAAAAAGCCTTGGGTGAGATGTAGAGAAACGCGAATAAGAGATGCAGGAATCCTCCTAAATTCTCACCTGGAGACAAGTTATGGCTCTCCTCTAAGAACATTTGTCTCAGACTTCCATCTTATAAGTTGGCTTCTCGATTCCTGGGTCCCTTTCCTGAGAAAACTAGAGAAGATTAACTCTGTAAATGTGCTAGATAGCGGCTACTCCTGCAGATTGAATTGTGAATCTGGTGCTCACCTCTCGGTTCACCCAAGCCGCCAAACAGATAAATAAAAGAAATTATATTATGAGGAGTGTGGCGAAACCAAACTCGCCACTGAGTTTTGGAGGGGACAGATTGCCAGCCTCGTGCCCCAGGATTATGGGCCCTCTCATCAGCCCACGCTAAACTTAAACCCCATGGCGATTTGACTGTGTTTGTGGCATCTGAGCGCTGTTTGGATATATTGAGCGCTCAGATCCAAGCCATCTGGGGATATGTTAAATGTCTGTGTGTACTGTAAAGGGTGGGACATGGTATATTGAATAATGATGTCTGTCCTATTGTCCCCACGTGTGTATTGGCGATTTCCCTTTGTCCTGAGAGATAATTGAATGAGTCCTCGATTGTCTCCAGGACAGAAGACATTGTGTATTCTCCTGCCTGTGATGATTACATTAACCTGTGTAGGGTAATTGTATCACAGGCAGAAGGGAGGGATATGCTGGGGGTGTCTGTATTGTCCCATTGTGTGTGATTGGCTGCTGTATCCCCTGTGTCTCAGTCTTCCTTCTGGTCCCCTAGGGGAGTGTCCACCAGGTGGGAGACCTGCATAAATACCGGGCAGGTAGCCCTCAATAAAGTTAGAATTCCTGTTTAACCATTAATACGGAGCCTCGTCTCGTACTTGGGAGGAATTGCTACGTCAGAACGTTCTCTTGCCTGTTCCAGGAAAGGAGGACTTCGTATGGTTCCAGTTCGGTGGATTCCAGCGGTTGTGGGTTGCTGTGCTCTTCTCCAGGGGAATCGCCCGAACGGTATTAACCCTCACTATACCGGGTGTGGTAAGGTGCAGGGTGCCGTCCTAGATGGCAGGTACGTGTCACCGAGGTTGCTGGCCTCGGTGAGGTGAGAGCCGGGTTTTTGTCTGCAGCAGCTAGTGCTGTTTGACTCTGTTAAATAGCATGGCTGCAAAGCCGATCCGGGCCGGCTCTTACTGGGAGCAGCTAAAGAGTAGGGTGGGTGGCTGCTCCCCACGGTCCAGTCCGAGTTTTGGGCTGGGTTTATAAACTCAGCCAGCACCACCAGCTGTGAGAGTGATTGTCTTGGAAGCTGCTGCTAGTGGTGTGGAGCTCTCTGGGGTGGAAGGACGTGCCCAGCAAGGAGGCGTGCAGCCGTCCTGGAACCCTGAAGGAGGATTGTCCTGCGGCTGGGCTGACAGCCAGGTGCGAACCCGCACATCAAACCTGCCAGGTGAATGGAACCTGTGTTTGGACATTTTGTTTTCCCCTTCATTTGCTGATGTGTGTGACTTAACACCAATTGACTTTCTGCTGTTATTTTGATACAAGTGTGAATAAAACACTGTTTTCCGCACCTTCTGGACTCCCTGTTGCCTCTATACTGCACCCGCACCGCCGTCTACCAGAGCGACTCCCCACACGGGTTATACCGTAACAACTGGTGGCAAGCAGCGGGATCGTTCCTACAGCCAGAAGGACAGCAACAGAAGTCACCGTGGATTTTACAATTTGAGGGCAAAGCGTGTCCCAGTACAGCACTTGTATGGAACCACTAGTGGAGTATGATGAGGGTGTCATGGATGACCGAGTTGTAGTCCGCAAAGGCATCTGGTACCAGTCACTGGGTATTGTGGAGTATCTGCGGGACGAGAGGCTCCCCAAGGACGAGCAGCGACAGCAGAAGCGAGTAGCCCTGCAGATGCCCTTCCTAGGAGAGCAGCCCCTGGAAGAGTGGGTAGAAGACCTGAAGCACCTGGTAAGGCGGGAGATGTGGCTGGAAGATGCCTACCAGGCACTCTGGTGGTATGAAGCTCGGTACCTACCCCGGACAGCCGAGCATGACATGACAGAGGGAGAGGAGTTTGATGGTCCTGGCTTGTTATGGGAGACTTTTTCAGAGCTGGAGTTTGGGAGCCCTACACAAGCCCGGTTCAGGGACCTCTTTGAGTGGCGGGAGAGCAGGTATGACTGGGACGACACTCACAAAATTGAGCAAGACCTGGTCCACCTGGTGACCCGGGAGATGGAGCTGGAACAGGACTACCAGCAGCTGTTCCACTCCAGTGAGAGGGCTCAGCGAGAGAGCAGAGTGTCAGACCCAGGTCCAGAGCCCTTCAGCTGGGAGGATATTGTGGAGGTCTACTGGGAAGAACCCCAGGTGGCCGGTGGAGATGGGACCGAGGTCTCTCCACCGGTCCTGCAGGGAATTGGGAGCCCAGTCTCCATTCCCCAGCGGCAGGCTGAGTTACAGGGGGCAGAGACAGTCGGTCCTGTCCCCCAGCGGCAGAGTCAAGTGCAGGGAATTGGGAGCCCAGTCTCCATGCCCCATCGGCAGAGTGTCCAGCAGGAAATAGAGAGCCCAGTCTCCATTCCCCAGCGGCTGGAAGTATGTCTGGGAGAGAAGCTTGTTACCTGCTCTCCCAGCGGCAGCTTAACATACCAGGGGAGACAGTAAGCCCCACAACAGTGGAGATGGGACCGAGAGCTCTCCACCGGCCCTACAGGGATGCTGGGTAGTCGGCCCAGATCCCCAGCGGCAGCCGGATTTTGAGGGAGTAGGGACAGTCGGTCCTGCTCCCCAGCGGCAGTATGTTTTGCAGGGAGAGAAGAGCATCGTCTCCATTCCCCATCGGCCGTGTGATTTACAGGGAATTGGGAGCCCAGTCTCCATCCCCCAGCGGCAGTTTAACGCACCAGGGGAGACAGTAAGCCCCACAACAGTGCAGATGGGACCGTGGTCTCTGCACTCACAGCACAGGGGTAGGGACAGTCGGTCCTGTCCCCAAGCAACAGGGCCATTTAGCCAAAGGGGAGACAGTCGGTCTCCCCCCACAGCAGCATGGTGGTCTATCTAAAGGGGAGACAGTCAGTCTCTCCCTATAACAGCAGAGCTGTGTATCTAAAGGGGAGACAGTCGGTCTCCCCCTACAACAACCAGGCTCCAACCAGGCTACTTCCGTGGTAGCGCTGGCACCAGGGCAGAGTACCGCTGGTCTCTGCCCACTCAGCAACCCACTCAGGCAGTCTACCAGTCCCCCACACAGCCGTAGTGAGGCACATGGACATGGACAGGTTTATCCCTTGCTCAGGTGTAGTAACCATTTATTGTGGGTGGGCTGTACTGCTGTTTCTGTTTTGTGGGTGGGCTGCTGGACTAACAAGGGCACTGACCGGCAGATACCCTGTTAGTCTGTTTGGAAAAGGGGAGATGTGTGGCGAAACCAAACTCGCCACTGAGTTTTGGAGGGGACAGATTGCCAGCCTCGTGCCCCAGGAGTATGGGCCCTCTCATCAGCCCACGCTAAACTTAAACCCCATGGCGATTTGACTGTGTTTGTGGCATCTGAGCGCTGTTTGGATATATTGAGCGCTCAGATCCAAGCCATCTGGGGATATGTTAAATGTCTGTGTGTACTGTAAAGGGTGGGACATGGTATATTGAATAATGATGTCTGTCCTATTGTCCCCACGTGTGTATTGGCGATTTCCCTTTGTCCTGAGAGATAATTGAATGAGTCCTCGATTGTCTCCAGGACAGAAGACATTGTGTATTCTCCTGCCTGTGTTGATTACATTAACCTGTGTAGGGTAATTGTATCACAGGCAGAGGGGAGGGATATGCTGGGGGTGTCTGTATTGTCCCATTGTGTGTGATTGGCTGCTGTATCCCCTGTGTCTCCGTATTCCTTCTGGTCCCCTAGGGGAGTGTCCACCAGGTGGGAGACCTGCATAAATACCGGGCAGGTAGCCCTCAATAAAGTTAGAATTCCTGTTTAACCATTAATACGGAGCCTCGTCTCGTACTTGGGGGGAATTGCTACGTCAGAACGTTCTCTTGCCTGTTCCAGGAAAGGAGGACTTCGTATGGTTCCAGTTCGGTGGATTCCAGCGGTTGTGGGTTGCTGTGCTCTTCTCCAGGGGAATCGCCCGAACGGTATTAACCCTCACTATACCGGGTTATACCGTAACAAGGAGCACTCAGTTTTAAAGAAAACTGTGGACTGCAATATGGTAAATAAACCAAAGGTTTAATTAAGGCAATCAATAAGATAAAATAGATAAAATTAATAAAATGAATTACAATGCAAAACCACAACCTAAAAACAAATAAATCACATCCTAATTATGGACCTGTTAGGCAAATGCATACATAGACCAATGATGGTTTTGCATTGTAATTCATTTTACTATTTTATCTTATTGATTGCCTTATTAAAACCATAAGATTAACCCTGTGTGCTGCAAACTCAAACTGCCAGCATCTCTTCGCATTCCTAACTCTTTCCATGTTTCATTATTAAAGCCTGCTGTATTTAACAGTTTCTGTAAAGGTACCTCTGGGAAACCTCCTCCAGTCACTGCAGATGATGGATATGAATCAAGGACATTGTGGACAAAAAAATTGTCAGAGGTAAAACATTCTCTTTAGTTGACTAGAACTTATACAGTTCTGAAGAGAGATCCTGGGAACCTAAAGACAACATCGATGCTCCTCTTTTTCTCAAAAAATTTAGTCCAAATAGAGGAGGACAAGGCGTAGAGGAGGGGGTACTATTAGGCAAGGGCCTTCTGCCATACCTCCCACTGTCTCATGTGTCATATCCTCAGCATCTCCTGCCTTGCTGCTGTCTCTACCAGATGTGGCAGGTGTGTGCCTGCCAGACGTGTCCTCCGGCCATACTTCCTCATTACTCTGTCCCATGCTGGCACCCCATAGGGGCATGCACCTGCTTTCTGTCATTGATGCTTCTAGGGGTATGTGCTTCCTGCCTCCCAGCACGGCCCCTGGGTGGGGTTACAAGGGTAAATAGCAGCTTCCTTTTCCAGGAAGTTTCCTGAGCGTTGAGTTACTATTAGTAATAGCAAAGGTGTTCTGTTCTGATCTTCTGTGTTTGATCCAGCCCATTTGACCATTCTGTTTGCCTACCGCCTGCATTGACTACTGAACCTGTCTGACCCTGAGCGAGTCTGATCCTCTGTACCACACTTCTATCTGATACTGGCTTCTGACCTCTGGCTTGTCTCTCACCACACTTCTGCTATTGGACTCAGTCCACACTCACTTCAGTTTTTACTTCAACCTGAGCTGTTTGAGAGTTACCTGTTGTCTGACTCTGTGAGTCAGCTCTCAACCATATTAGCTATTCCTTTAGGTAGTGGTTCAGTTTCTTTCTTTCTGCGTTCTGTCCTGTTTCCTGTGAGAGTGCTAAATAACACCCTAGGGGTTAGTGGCTGCCATCCCTTGGTTGACACAGATAATCCACACCCACTGGTCGAAACAGGGGCCAAGGAGCCCACAATGACATATCACAGTCTTTTAAAAGTGGTGCTCACCGGCGGCTACGAGCATGAGATTGACTCGGTGACTCCTCTGTCGCCCCTTGGCTTAGAGGCTGAAGTTTTCCTGCCGGGGAAGAACGTGCACTTTATCGCTGACGTGCCGCCTGCTGATACGCTGGACTTTAAGCTGGCAGCCGCAGCCGTGCTCTCGTCCAGAGCGGGCTCAGGCAGCGACGAGGACGAAGTGTCTGAATGAGTATTGGTGTGTTCCGGAGAAACTAGGGGGACATCCTCTACGTCTGGAGGAAAGAAGGTTTGTACACAAACATAGAAGAGGATTCTTTACGGTAAGAGCAGTGAGACTATGGAACTCTCTGCCCGAGGAGGTGGTGATGGTGAGTACAATAAAGGAATTCAAGAGGGGCCTGGATGTATTTCTGGAGTGTAATAATATTACAGGCTATAGATACTAGAGAGGGGTCGTTGATCCAGAGAGTTATTCTGATTGCCTGATTGGAGTCGGGAAGGAATTTTTTTCCCTTAAGTGAGGAAAATTGGCTTCTGCCTCACAGGGTTTTTTGCCTTCCTCTGTATCAACTTGTAGAAAACAGGCCGAACTGGATGGACAAATGTCTTTTTTCGGCCTTAAAAACTGTTACTGTTACTGTTACTGTTACTGGTGGGGAGGGTGAGGACTGTTATGATTGTGTGTTGAACAGGACCTCGGAGCTCAATCGGGGAAGGGAGGAGGAGGTGACATCATAGGAGGAGGGTAGTGGCTGCGGCAGCAATAAAAGCAGAGACAACATACAGCCAAAACCTTCAAAAACTTCCTGGGGACAGATTTGTTTCTTACAATTTTTATTTATTTAAGAAAGTGTATATAGCAGAGCCTACTTCGGAGTTACTTCACTAAAATACTAGAAATTGGATTACACTTTCAGGGTTATATATCATTAGATTTTTACAGTAAATGTTTATAAACAAGGTATACAGGAATACAGGGGGGTTATGTAGGATAGGAAGGGGAGAATGGGGTGGGGGGGTGGGGTTGGGGAAACATGGATGGGGGAGAAAAAGGTACCAGTCAGGTTATAAGTCATTAATATATTAGGTGTACATATCTGTATAGTACAATGTAACATCTTAGAACATAGCAAAGAGATTAATTACAGGGTACAGTAAAGTCTTCTTTGAAAGTAGATAAATAATTTATCCATTTGAACCAAATTTTTTCATATTTATCCATGTTCAGTTGTAGAGTCCATTTACGCCTTTCAAAACTCTGGATCTAATTCATCTCAGCATTCCATTCCGAAATGGTGGGGGGATCTTCCTGGAGCCACTTTCTTGGTATAATTGCTTTCGCAGCATTTAGGAAAATAGTGATAAGATCTGATTTGAACCCAAATTTGGTTTCATTGTTTATGTTGAAAAGGACTAGTTTCTCAGATAATACAACTTAAGTATCAAATATTGTACTCATGATCCTGCTGAGTTCATTCCAAAAATGAATGATTTTGGTGCATGTGTACCAGATAAGGGAGTAGGTTCCCAACTCAACATGGCATCTCCAACACTTGTTGCTAATTTCCTTATTGATTCTGTGCATGGTTAGGGGGTTTTTATACCACCTGGCGAGAATTTTAAACTGCATTTCCTGATGGGCATATGAACTGGAAGTGTTGAATGTAGACTTAATCGCTTGTTCTGCTTGATTGTTATTTAACTGGAAGTGTAATTCTTCATTCCATTTTTTAATGTACAGTGGAGGGGAATTAGTCTCGTTTAGTATGTTATAAAGTTTGGATAATATATGGCGAGTTGGACTAATTGTGTGGAAGAGCGTGGATAACGTGTTGTCAGTAGCTTTTTTTTTAGGTGTGGAACTCCAGACAGATTTGTTTCTATTATGGTCAGGTAGGGAACTAGTGATGCTGCTGATACTGTGGCATAGTCCCAGGGCAAGCAAAATATGTCCAGGCCAAGTTCAGCTATCGCTAGCTCTGTGGAAGCAACTCTCTTATGTTTTTGTTCACATAGCCGGCACCCTAAATCAATGCTGTGTGGAAGATCTGCAGTTTGAAAATAAGCTGTAGGCCTTCAAACATAAACAGTATAATCTCAGAGAGTGTTGTCAGCTTGGGAGGTGGCATTGTCACACCTAAATAGCCAAAGTTGTCCACCACCAATACATAAAACATCAATTTTGTTCGAAATGAATGAGGCATGGATCTTTGAGGATTTTCATGTGGCTTTTAATTCTTTGAGTGACCTATAAAAAAAATTTGTGAGTGCATGTACCATCTTTGTACCCCTGACACAAAAATATAATAGTTAATATGTCTGTTACTTCGGTGGGTGACATATACCTATTTTTGTTGTGAGGTACACCTGCACTGCATCCATAATAGGGAAATTAATATAGTCAATCCATCTGTTAGTTCGGTGGGTGACATATACCCATTTTTTGTGTGAGGTACACCTGCACTGCATCCGTGACAGTTAAATTAATTTAGTTAATCCGTCTGTTAGTTTGGTGGGTGAGATATACCCATTTTTGGTGTAAGATATACCTGCACTGCATTCGTGACAGGTAAATTAATATAGTTAATCCGTCTGTTAGTTTGGTGGGTCATATATACCCCTTTTTGGTGTGTGGTACTAGAGTTGAACGACCACCTGTATGTTTGGCTGAACTTTACGAAAATGTTCGGGTTCGGGATCCGATCCGAACTTGACCCCGAACCCGAACCCCATTGTATTCAATGGGGACCCAGACTTTTGGGCACTAAAAAGGCTGTAAAATAGCCCTGGAAAGGGCTAGAGGGCTGAAAAAGGCATCAAAATGTAGGTAAATCCCCTGCAAACAAATGTGGATAGGGAAATGACTTAAAATAAAATAAATAAAAATTTACCAATTAATCAATTGGCAACTTGGAGGAGGAGGTGAATAAGGAGGTTGGGGTGACGTCAGATGGGAATGCTATGGGAGTTGAAGTTCTCATCACATCAAAAAGGACTCATGTCTTCCTGCAGTGCATTATTATCACAAGTGCTCTGTGGCACCACAGATCCCAGGCTAGACAAACGGACTATGTCACCCTTTAAACATACAAAAGGCAATATAGAGGACTTGAGCAGCCAGAAAAATAAGTTTTATCTCCTTCACTGAGCTACAAAATAGGATTAGGCTGATGTCCCTGGCTGGCTGACACACATGCAGTACACTGCAGTGGTTAATATGGCCGCAAGCACCACCTTAGTAACAGATGGATTACAAAAAAAGAATTACCTGGCAGTGGCTGCGTACAGAAATTTTGGATTGCTGAAGCTCCCTCCCTCTCTATTTGCTGTATCTTGTGGATTAAAGTAGCAAAAGTTCTTCTGATTTCTGTCCTATTCTGTCCCTGATCGCAGCACCAACATCCTCTCCCTAAGCTCAAATCAGCAGAGTGATGTGCGGCAGTATGTGACTCCAGCTTATAAAGAGGCTGGGTCACATGCTGCACTCAGCCAATCACAGCCATGCCATTAGTAGGCATGGCTGTGATGGCTTCTTAGGGCAAGAAGTAAAACGCTTGCTGATTGGCTGCTGTGCAGCCCTTCAGAAAACGGGAAGAAATCGCCGAACAACAGACCCAAACCCAAACTTTTTTGAAAATGTTCGGGTCCGTGTCCCGATCACCCCAAAATTCGGTACGAACTCGAACTATACAGTTCGGGTTCACTCAACTCTAGTTATGATTTTAACGTGTGTAAAAACAGGGGCAGGGATCTGCCCCATTAAAGCATCATTTTTGGACACTTGGTCCCAACAAGCCAAAAGTTTTGTTTTCTGATAATACCATGTGTGTTTAAACACCATCTGCCCCCAAAAATTGACAGTTTTTTGGAACATTTTAAATTTTAAAAAACATTATAAAGCTGAGGGCACAGAGTTGTTTTGTGTTTTCAAACAGGCCGTTTGTTAATGCCACCTACCAAGCATTTACCCATGGCTATATATGTCAATGTCTCTCTGACTCTATTTACTATTGCTATTATTGAGATAAAGAGAAGAGATGTCGCAAACATAAAATTTTCTGTTCGCGAACTTCCGCAAATGCGAACTTCCGCAAATGTTCGCGAACCGCCATAGACTACAATAGGCAAGCGAATTTTAAAACCCACAGGGACTCTTTCTGGCCACAATAGTGATGGAAAAGTAGTTTCAAGGGGACTAACACCTGGACTGTGGCATGCCGGAGGGGGATCCATGGCAAAACTCCCATGGAAAATTACGTAGTGGACGCAAAGTCGGGTTTTAATCCATAAAGGGCATAAATCAACTAACATTCCTAAATTGTTTGGAATAATATGCTTTAAAACATCCAGTGTGTGTATACGATCAGGTATGATGTTGTATCGATCAGGTAGTGTAAGGGTTACGCCCACTTTACAGACATTGACAGACCAAACTCCCCTTTTAATGCACCGCAAACAACCGCAAACAGTTCATTTGCACAACCGCAAACTCCCCATTTGCACAAGGTTGGATACCAAGCTAGCCACGTCCCGGTGATGTCATTGAAGGTTTCTTCCTCCACCCAGCCACGTACAACACCAAGGGTCCCTGAAGGGGGAATTGAATTGATTTTTCGAACGGGGAGATGGTTAAAAAAACGCTGGCTCCCTCCCCTTTGTTTTTATCCACGGTCACTGCGTCTGCACCGTGCAATTTACTGTCACACCCGATATGAGTGGTATTTTCTGTAGTACTATTCTCATCAGTTTAATCCCTCTAACGTCGTCCCCAATTTAATATATAAAGGGCATAAATCACCTAACATTCCTAAATTGTTTGGAATAACGTGCGTTAAAACATCCAGTGTGTGTATACGATCAGGTATGATGTTGTATCGATCAGGTAGTGTAATGGTTACGCCCGCTTCACAGTGACTTACCAAACTCCCCGTTTAACGCACCGCCAACAACCGCAAACATTTCATTTGCACAACCTCAAACTCCCCATTTGCACAAGGTTGGAACAAGCTAGCCATGTCTCTTTCCTTGTCCTCACTGACGCCATTGAAGGTCTCTTCCTCCACCCAGCCACGTACAACACCAAGGGTCCCCGAAAGGTGACAACAAGCCCCCTGGGACGCCTGCTGTGGTTGGTCTTCTACCACCTCAAAGCCACCTTCCTCCTCCAGGTTTGTCACCTCCTCAAAAGGACGCGTGAGCCTACAGCCATTGTGCATGAGCATTCAGTAACGCGGCCAAAAAATACCCAGCTTTGCAGAGGCTGTCCTCTTCTTTTTTTAATTAAAAAAATCTGTTCTTACCAGTTTAATCTCTGTTTTTTCCCCTATCAGGGGCCAGTGTATGGAATAGATTTTAGGAATTGGGAGATGGAAAAAGATGGTTGGTCGGTCCTCTTCCTTCCAATTCGGGGCACTGCGCGTGCGCCGCGCAAGGTACTCTGCCACCAATACAAATAGTGTTAACTACTATTCTTACCATTTTAAGGGGACGTGTATTGAATTGAATCCTTGCATGGGGAGATAGAGAAAAAAGCTTGCTCTGTCCACTTCCTTCTAATTTTGGGCACTTGCAATGGAATTTGCCACCAATGCAACTAGTGTTAACTAAGCACTATTCCTATCAGTTTAATCTCTGTTTTGTCCCTTATCAGGGCCAGGGGCGGTGTAGTGAATAGATTTTTGGAACCAGGAGATGGAAAAAGACGGTCCGCTTCATTTTAATTTTAGTTCACTGCGCGTGTGCCGTGCAATGTCCTGTGACACCCTATATGAGTAGTGGGCAGTGGGCACAATACAGTCTGTGGGCCTGACACACACTGGCAGGCAACTACAATTATATTAAAGGGTAAAAATTAAATGACTTTTTTATCTGCAAGGTACTGTGCCACCCTATATGAGTGGTGTGCACACAGTACAGTCTGTGGGCCTGAGGCCTCTCACACACAGGCAGGCAACTGCAATATATATATACATGGAAAAAAAAAAAAAGCAGACTGATGTACCAGCCCTAAAAAGGTCTTTTTGGGGTGCTGTCAGGACGTTTACAGCAGATGGCCCCTTTCACACAAGCGAGTTTTCCGTGCGGGTGCAATGCGTGACGTGAACGCATAGCATCCGCACTGAATCCTGACCCATTCATTTCAATGGGTCTGTGTACATGAGCATTTTTTTTGACGGATCATTTGTGCGTTGCATGAAAATCGCAGCATGTTCTATATTCTGCGTTTTTCACGCAGCCCTAGCCCCATAGAAGTGAATGGGGCTGCGTGAAAAACGCATTGCATCCGCAAGCAAGTGCGGGTGCATTGCGTTTTTCACTGATGGTTGCTAGGAGATGTTTGTAAACTTTCAGTTTTTTATCACGTGCATGAAAAATGCATCAAAACGCATTGCACCCGCGCGGAAAAAACTGAACAACTGAACGCAATTGCAGGCAAAACTGAATGGCTTTGCCAGTGAAATCGCACAGTTTTCACTGAACGCATCCGCAACTCATCCGGACTTAAGGCCCCATTCACACATCGCAAATTTTTGTCCCCATCCATTCCGCAATTCTGCGGAATGTATGCGGACCCATTCATTGTGAATGGGGCCGGACGTGATGCGGAGAGTACACTATGTGCTCTCCGATTCCACATTTGCGGAGCCGCGGCCCCGAACTTCCGGCTCCGCAAAAGATAGAGCATGTCCTATTCTTGTCCACAGCCTGCGGACAAGAATAGGCATCACTATGGGGAGTGCCAGAGTGGTGTGTTGCGGATCCGCAATTTGCGGACCCGAAACGCACTGCGGATGTGTGAATGGGGCCTAATCCGGACACGCTCGTGTGAAAGAGGCCGATGAGTCTTTGAGGACTGGAGTGGACACAGAACACTGGCCTAGCTAACGCTTTCCCTATTAATTCAGCAGCAGCAGCACTCTCCCTGCTCCAACTAACACTGCAGCTTCAGAATGAATCTAAGATGGATGCTGTCTTGCTTTTTGATAGGAGGTGGGAGGGTCTGGGAGGGAGGGTATGCTGATTGGCTGGAACGTGTCTGCAAATCGAACATCACATAATTAAGAGCTTAAAAAAGGTGAGGGGAAAAAAGCAGAAGAGACTTCAGAGTGTCAAACACCAATTTTCAGACAAATCAGAGTATTTTTGATTGGGCCAATACTACAGAATTTGGGATTTTAACCCATTCTGTAGTATTGGGCCCAAAATAAATTAAAAAAAAAATTCACTCATCTTTACTCTTTACAATTAGAATTGCACATGTATGCACACTCCTTTGCATTACAGAAATTTGCCACAAACCTATTACATATAGAGAATTCTGCATATTTAAAAATGTTCAGTCTACCCTAAAATATATGCAGATTTTTTCCCCTGCAGTATGTGATTATTTTTAACACCTCATTCACTTGCATTCTATTTTACAATGTTGCTGACTTTTTTTGATATAGGCGCGGAACTTGTGGCAGTAATGTTCGAAACACATATGATTCTCTGGATTTAGAGAAGAGTGAATCGATTCATACAAATCAATTCTTTCATCAGAGTTCTTGAGCAGTGAGAGGCTGACCCTGCTGTTCCAGATGCTTCCCACTCACCCTTGATTAACAAGACATCTCGTCTGGGCCTGGCCCTGCCAATCGTGCACCCGTTTCATTACTCTGAGCAGTAGTGCAGCTACTACCAGGTGAAATGTCTGGTTTAACTAGTGCCTCTGGAGCAGCAGGGCAGCCACTTGATGCTCAAGGACTTTTTTAATGAATGAATTGGTTCATATGCATCGATTCACTCATCTCTATTTGAGTTATTCACTTTATTGTTTTTCTCCTGCATACTGTATACTTACACCCCAGATCTCTCCTTCAGATTTTTCTGGTGCCTCCTTTCTTGCTGTCAGGAGGTGCTGGGAGCAGTGTTTGTGTGAGGGCATGCACACACGGTGTGTTCCCTCACAGACACGATGGCCCAAACGGATCACCAGTAGACAGCAAAGTTTGATCCTCCAACAAGCATAAGCGGCTCTTACAATTTCATTGTCCACCATCCAGACACTGGCGACATCTTCATTACACATCCTTATCTCTACCCAGACCATTAACAAATGCTTAGTAGTAGGAAATTTGGTGTCACGGTGCCCATTATGTGTTTTTCCATTGACAGCCATTAACCATTGCCTTTGTTTTCAGTAGTGTTCTGAATGAGAAACCTTTATTGCTATAAAATGGAATTGTATTGTCTTTAGCGCCAAATTCAGGTTCTGTTTGGGATCTCACGACTAGGGTTGAGCGAATAGGGTTAAGATTGCTGTATCTGAACCTGATTCTTTTACAAATTTCATTAAGAATATCAGTTCCATCCTACTGTAAAATGTATGGTGTCCATAAAGGTCTTTCTAACGTTTCAGCAAATATCGCGAAATTTACTTAGTCTCACCTCTATTTCATATCACTTTGTTTATTCACATAAATTACTGTATCAAAATACTAAGCTAAACTCTGCTTTGTGCCTCATTACCAAGCCCAGTTCAGTTTTGTATATTGATACAGTAATTTATGCAAATAAACAAAGAGACACGTGATAGAGACAAGACGAAGTACGTCTTGCGATATTTGCTGTAACTTCAGAAATACCTTTGCGGAGGCAATACATTTTACAGTAGGACTGAGCCGTTATTCTTAACATAGTTTTTAAAAGAATTGGGTTCGGATACAGTAATCTGAACCCGATTCGCTTAACCCAACTTAAGATGGTCAGGTTCAAGTATGGTGGTCTCTTGTTGGGAGCATCAATTTTTGCCTTTGCTTTGGAGCAACACACTGCCTCAACTGCTGGTGTAATGGTCTGGGGAATTAATGCATACCAGTTGGTCACCCCTACTAGTGATACAAGGCCCCCTAACATCTCAGTTATATTTGCAAGACATACTGCGTTTAAATGTGTTGCCCCTCATGGTGGGGCTTCCAACTGGCATTTTTTTTAAAATCAGGATAATGCTCTCCCACATACAGAAAGGGTTTCCTAGGAATGCCTCTGCCATATTGCAACACATCCTTAACCTGAACAAGCAACAGATTGATTGATCGATAGTTATTAATACATTAGTAAGTGCCTTGGATTAACTTTGTCTACATGATAAATGCCATTTGCTGAAGTGAGACAAACTCTTTAATTCTGTCATCAGAAAGATTAATAATGGAGAAAGACACAAGGACTTTTGCTAAAGACTGGCTTTATTATAGAAGACTATATCAATAAAAGAAAATGAGAGATTTCAATGAATTGTATTGATGTTGCATCTTTGCATCAAAGGAAAGTACAGAAGACACAATGATTTCCCTAGTATTCCATTATGACCTTTTCTGCAAAAATAAAACAAAGTTTTTAGTGGAGATTCCCCTTATTTCAAAGTAATTTACAAAATACTATAATAAACTTCCATGATTGCTAATGAATTGTAGTAGGATTGTATTTAATCGCTGATAGTTGTTAAAGCAAAATTGTCAATGTTTGTTTAGTGTAAGATCTATCTAATATTCACAAGTATTGAAATATAAGTAGGATCCCCAACCTATTGGGAAAATATGGTTGCATGCAATGAGTTGTTAGTCTCTGTTCACATTTGTGTCTTAGACTCCATTGCCATATTAGTCCATTTTGATTGAATGGAAACCAGGATAGAGATGGGACCAACTTCTTAATTTGTGTTGTGCTTTCCGACATCTTTTGATGAGTGTGAACTATAGGTAATCCTTCTATTATTGAGAAATATTGCATCCAGCATCCATTCCGTAACCATAATGCATACAGGGGAATGTAATGTTCTTTATACATAGAGGGTGTTCATCAGTTTCTAAGAATTTATACTGCAGTTAGCTATAGGAACTATTTATAAAATGATGATGCTACTAAATGGAATATCTACTTGTTAGTTGAAGTTGGGCATGAATAATATATCTGTTGATTACTGTGTGCAAAAAATCCTGTTCTATGTTCCTGGAAGTGTTTGACTGACCATACATTTCTCCAGAAGTGGCTGCTATAGGAGAAATGTGACTGACTACTGCTCATTCAGATAAATGGCCAATTATGTTATGTGTGGTCACCCTAGGACCACCAGGGAACATTGTTTTCAGTGCTGACTCTTCTATGGGGTCTTCTAACTGAACATATAAAAAAGAGTAGTCTTTTTGAGACAAGCTCTATAATGTACAGGTGAAACTCGAGAAATTAGACTATCGTGCAAAAGTCCATTTATTTCAGTAATGCAAATTAAAAGGAATTGCATTAATGCAACTTAAAATTAGAATATTGTGAAAAGGTTTTATATTCCAGGCTCAAAGTGTCACACTCTAGTCAGCTAATTAATCCATACCCCCTGAGCAAAGATTACCTGAGATTGTGACTATGGGGTTTCATAATCTGTAACTCATAATCATCCAAATTATAACAAATTAAAATATCTTGCTTTGCATGTAATGAGTCTATCTCATATATTAGTTTTACCTTTTAAGTTTTACTAAATGAGACTATTACTGAACTAAATTAACTTTTTGGAGTTTCACCAATATTTTTAAACATTTCCATTATACATGCTGCTAAAAAAATATACTTACAGGATGGCTGGATTTGATGCAGTCAAGACAAAACCTGGGACTTATGGTCTTTTCTCCAGATTTGCTACGACGTTTGAAATAATTTTCTGTAAAAATGGTTTACAACAAGTAGATTAGAATAGTAGCAAACTATATTAACTTTTTATGGCTGCATTATATGTTTAGAATGATAATCTAGTGGTAAATTTAATTGGTTAACATAAGCACTGACTAGAATACAACAAACCAGTATAAGGAAGGGTAGGTGGCATGTTCACTATAGATTTAATTATTAACAGTAAACCAAAGGCTTCATGCAATGTGGGGAATAAGTAAAAATAAGCAGAGCTCACCTAAGGAAATGTAACATTATTTTCCCCTATATGCTGAAATATTGAATTTGAATAATTCATAATAATTAGTGATGAGCGAAGTTATGAAAAATTCAACTCGGCTGCTTTGCCGAATTTCACATAGAAAATTGATTTGTGACGAATTACTTCATCGCAAAGGGCATTCCTTTGTATATAGTCAGTACAATGACAGGGAGCGGTGATTGCGACATCCCTTGCGCCATTGAACGTGGCATACAAGATTATCCATTTGCTAGTGGAGCGACCATTGCGACCATCTTCATTTAAGACACCAAATGAAATCTCGCGCGGTGACGTGATGATGACATCCTGCTTGCCAGCGTGGTGAGATCAAACGTCACCCCATGTGAGATTTCCTGTGGTAATTTTTATCAAGATGGACGGCAACGGCCTCTCTGCGATCAAATGGATGAGGAATGTATTTTTTTATTTTTTTTGCTGCCATTTCAGGAAAAATAGAATCATTATCATTAGGTGGTAAGAAATTTGGCTTGGCAATGAATAACATATTTCCTAAAATTCGTATTGAAGTCAATTTGTTTGCCAAATAATAATAATATTATAATTAAACTGGCTGTATGTGACTACACCAAACTACAGCCACTTGACTTTCTACATACACTGGAGGAGATTTATTGTGACAAAGGGAATGTGTTCCCTATAATTTTCTCTGCCAGTTAAAACCAAATAATGACACACATCCTTTTTTGCCTTCTGTGCTTATTTTCTGATTACAGATTTTTTTATCCTTTTTTCTGAACATGATAAAGCTGGGTAATGCATTCGGCATACGAGCCACGTCTTCACTTTTTTTAGACCAATGTTTAGCAAAATTTACATACACCATATTTAACACATTTCATCTAGGCCTCTTCCTTAATCAACACCACTCAAAGAGACACTTTTCAAAACTGTCTTGTAGAGAGCAAAGAAGGGTCCAAAACACCTAATAAATCTGACACAAAGCATGTATGCTAGTTTTGGGGAAAAATTTATCCAGATTTTTGGTGCATTTTTCTTAGTAAATCTACCCTCAGTATCATATATTACGCTCCTCTTCTAAATATTTTACCATTGTCTTCAACAGTCTTGCATCACAACGTTATGCAACTGTTATGCCATGATTGACCTTTACAAAAAACAATTACAAGCAAATTGCTATCTTTTCTTACCAGTATTTTATCCACTTCAGTCAAAACTACTTCCTATAGAGATACAAAGAAATAACATTGAATTATTATCTCACACCAATCTAATAACTTCTTCAGGATTATCATGGATGTCCGAAAAAAGAAGCTCTGAAAGTAATGAAGGCACTGGTGTAGCTATCAAAGGGGCTTAGTAGTTTATATGTAACCTTAGTATTCAAGTACAGTTTTATGAAGACCAGAGGTACTTTGTTATTCAATATGCATGTGTGGTTTTAATCTTTATATAGTAAGTAGATAGAGCTTTTAGTGCACTAACATTTGTTGATCCTCTATTAAACTTCTGTAAGCTCATTAATGATAGTGTGATTAATAGTGTTGGGCGGGAATATTCAAATTGCGAATGTTAATCTCGAATATCGCAATTTCGAGAATTTGCGATTATTTAAAATATAGTGCTATATATTCGTATTTTTGAATATTCTACATTTTTTTTTCCCTTAGTAATCTCCCTTTCTGCTTATGGCTGAAGGCTGAAGGCTGAAATGTCTTTGTCTGAGCTTAGCAACATCCCTGGCAACCAATAGGAAAGTTGCCTACCCCTTTACTATATAAGAACCTCCCCACAGCCATTTTCTACAGTTTATTACAGTTCTGAGAGAGACAACAGTGTTATTGCTGTGCTCCTTTTAGTTTCCATTTGTCACATTACATTAGATAGTTAGTTAATCTACATATATAATACAGATAGTTAGTGGGAGATTTTAGAGCAATCGCGAATATATTGAAGCACCTTATCTGCATATAAAGCTATTGTAATGTTCTGCGATGCCAACCATTTTCTCCAGTCTCATTAAACTTCGAGCAGTTTGAAAAATGTAGCTATAGTGACCCACTCCTTTATTGCGCGCGCATTACGCAAATATTACATTGCCGATTTTCACAATCTAGAAAATAATAGCGAATTTGCAAATGTATGACGAATATTCCACCAAATATTCGTGAAATATCGCAAATTTGAATATTGCCCCAGCCGCTCATCACTAGTGATTAAGCAACACCTAATGCATCAAGATTTACTATCCTAGAGAAACACTGAAAAGATGGAACTTGGATAAAATCAGTTACTATTATATAAATATGGGAACCTTACTGAAACCTTAATTCGTCTAGGCTTACCATTACTCCACATGAGACGTCTTGGATGTCAGTGATAATATTTTTGGCATTCTAAGAGTGTAATAGAACATAATCCACATTAATATATGCCCTGTTACTCAATAACAATCAAACAGACAGATCAATGGACTACAATACCTTGTTGCTTCCACATTATCATGTACAGTATCATCTTACCATCTTACATATACATATGAAGCATTATACAGTACTGTGCTTGTAACATCTGACTTTATTTTGCTTACGTTTTATTGATAATGGAAGGATCAAAGGGCAAAATCTTGAATTGACTGTTTTTGGATATTACCAAAATGTTAAGGATATGAACATCTTCCCAGTTTTGTCCACTGGATAGCAGCTGTGTTTGGTATTGCAGCTCAGCCCCATTCACTTGGATGGAGCTTAGCTGCGCCCATGCCATGTGACCAATTAATGTAATGTCACAGGCCTGTTAAGAAGCCATGGCGATCAGTGAGCACTGCAGCATCTTCAAACAGCTTATTGACCTCTTCTGAGGCTAAATAATCACCATTAAATGGCTGAGAAATCTCTTTAATAAATCTAAAATGAAAACATAAAGCGACTTTGCAATATGAATATGGTAGGTCTTAAATAAAAGTTTTCTACCATTTTGTTTCTATAGCTCCTATGCAGACTATGCATCTCCATGGTATCACACAACAAACAAATTCCATATAGTCTGATACTAAAGTCACTATCTGTCCTCATCGTCTAGCTAACCTGACAAATTAGCACAAACTAGGAAACAAACAATATGAGACTGGTAACTGAAGGATTACACTGCACAGAATCTGTTATCTGCATATAATAATATTTGCTTAATAATAACCTATAGCAATGCTGATTCATTTTTTTATTTAGATTTATTGGCACAATGGTAGTAAAAGTATACATAACATTTTAATTTAAAATATTGTATTATTATTTATTTTTTTAACCTCTAGAGCAGTGATGCTTAACCTGCAGCCCTTCAGCTGTTGCAAAACTACAAGTCCCAGCATGCTTGGACAGCCTACAGCTATCGTCCTACAGCAGGGCATTGTGGGAGTTGTAGTTTTACAACAGCTGGAGGGTCACAGGTTGAGCATCCCTGCTCTAGAGTGTTTCAGGCATTTTTTATGAAGTAGCCCAATCAGTAAATAGTTGTAAGCTATAAACATAGAATCACAGGTATGTAGACTTTTAAATTTTGAGACTTACCACAAAGTCCTTCAAGAAAGGAATTTCATCCTAAGGCAAGTATAAAAATTGTTATAATTATATGACTTCAGAGATTTATGATAGGAGACATACATTAATGTATATCCATAAATACATAATTTATACAATGCTATGATAATTACTATTACTAGTTAGATTTTGCTACTATTTACTAGTGATTTAAACGGGTTGTCCAGGATTTAAAACACTGACATTTTTTGTCTATGGTCTTTACCTGGTTTTGAGAATTCTGTACAACCTTTTTTAAGACAAGATTATTAATGATATTTTATATAGCTAGGGCTAGTTATAATACTAAGGGACTGTTCAAATGGTGAAAAACTGGATTTTTTTGTTGCTAATCCACATCCAAAATGTCACCAACAGTTTCCCTATTGACTTTAATGTTAAAATGTCTACCTTGTGCACACAGTGTAAAAATTGTAGTTTTCTTCAGTAGCTGATTTGAAAAACACTTGAGAAGTGACATGCTAATTCTTTGAAGCAGATTTGATTTTGGATTTCATCAAAGTCAATGAGAAAACAGGAAAACCTCAACCTAAAAAATTCTTCTAAAACACTTGTAAAAACTATTCTAAAACCACCACCAAAATCTGTAACCAAAAAGGACCTGCTTTTAGCAACGGATCTGGTACTGATTTTTCTGCTTTGGATTTAGCCATGTAAACATGGGGTGAGACAAATTTATATACCAATATAAAATCCTGTGAGGACCCAGGGCCAATAAGTCTAAGGCCTGGTTTATGCTTTGTCTAATTGCACTTATCATTTTAAATAAACTGCAGTAATCCTTAAAAAGAAATGTAAATGTGACTTTATACAATGCAAAGTGGGCAAAAAATACAGATGTGGTTATATTCTACTTACCACGATTTTTATCACTTTTGCAATGATGCCATCCTAATTTAATACAAAGAAATGATAAATGAGAATATAAATTTATGATATTTTACTTAGCCAAAACACAACAAAATATTTAGTGGAAGACAACATAATGAACTACAGTTAGCAAAATATTGTGCTACTATATGTACCTATTGAAAGCACCCAAACAGAATATCAAGCCTACATATCAGTAGTAGATCTCAGTTCCACATCAGAAGTCAATTTTGACACCTAGTGTAAGTATACCTAAAGTTGAAATATTCCATTTCTACATGACAATGAATTGCCACTCTGGCAAAGATTATTGTGTTTCATTTTTAACCCCCTTAATATATAAAAAATTTCTGTGCAGTTATGCAGAACATAGCAGGTTGTCTTACCACATATCCAAAGAGTAAATTGGCAACTTGATCTGCAATTTGCTCAGCATTTTGAAGTGTGACTGTCTGTAATATAAGAAGTAGTGATGAGTGAAGTATTAACAAATTTGATTTGGCTGCTTCACGAATTTTACAAAACGTTTTGTTTTGTGACGAATTACTTCAAAACGCATTTCTTTCTAAGAAGTTGGTGCAATGACAGGGAGCGGCGATTGTGGCACTCCCCGTAATTGTATCCCTCAGATGCCATGTTCATAGCTGATCGCGGCATCTGACAATAATAACAGAATGCAAAAGTTAAAAAAAAAATGAAATGATACTTACCTCATCCATTTGCTTACAATGGGCCTGCCACCTCCATCTTGATTAAAGATCTAGCATGAAATCTCACAAGGCCCATGGTGATGTCATCATGTCGGCCGGTGTGGTGATGTCATACATAACTGCTGGACGTAATTTTGTGTGAGATCTTCAATCAAGATAGCGGCGGTCGGCCCATCGCGAGCAAATGGATCATGTAGGTATGATTTTTTTTCAAACTATTTCAGGGAAAATCGATTTGCTATCACAAAGCACGAGGAAATTCGGCTTTGCGGCAAATCGAATTTTTCCTGAAATTCATATCACTTAAGACTATGTTAAGACTTAAGTTATAAGACTTAAGTTATAATGATGAACAAGGTGCCAATAGCCAATATCCTTTTTGTTGACCTCTGTACTATAAGCTTTAGGCTATTTTGTGACAGTATTTTTCACCACATTTTTTACATGAAAATAAAGACTAAATTTGTAGGTGCATGCAAACCATTGCAGTAAACCCTGCAGTGACTATAACGTCCATGCACAGGAGACCTACATGGGGCTGACCAACAGAATGTGTAACAATGGACATCTAGAGAGGGGACATCTGTTTCTCATGCCACTCTTCTCCAACAAAAATATGAAGGGTCACTGAGGTCAAAAAATGAACAGTTTGCTGATACGCAGATATAGTAGATTTGTTCACCCATGACTAGCATTGTTCTTATTTCAAATTTAAAAAATTTAACCTACAGAATCAAATTATAAAATATGATAATATGTCCCTATCCCATATGCTACTGTTATACTTTATAATTGACAATAACACATATGTAAACAGTAATTACCACACGTGTTCCAAGAATGTTATCAATGGTGCAGCCAACTTTGCCCTGAAAAAGAAAAACGGTCATTAGTATCTAATTGCTTAATGTAAGTGATACATGTCAAAATTGGTAGTATTGCTCTGCTTAGAGTACATTTCTATTTTATTGTCAGACTGGTACTTTTTTTCTAATTTTAGAACAGTGATAAAATTACTAAATCAGTATAATGATGAGAATGAGTGATAGTAGATGTTAGAAACCTATTGTTAACCCAAAAGAGTAGATCCTATTATGTAGCACACAATGGTTATAAAAACCTAAAGGTATTATATGACCCTTTAATTTATTTTAAACAAAGGCTTTACATAGTGTAAAATAGTTAAATTAGTCAATTTAGCAATGCCTGTCACATCAGTTCTGATCTCTGCTTCATGTTAACCTTTCATATGTAGGGAATGCCTACTCAACCAGTCACTGCTGGCTGAAAGATCATTTCCCCGTGTGTTGAGAGGATGCAAAGAGGAGAAAACGCTGGAGACAGTGAAGTGTCTGAATAGGAGTACATGGGATCGATAAGTTAAATATTAACTTATTTTATTACACCATGAGGATCTTTTTTTTTTTTTTTGAATACTGAAAAAACCCATTACAGAATATATCCCTATATTATAAAATATGTACTGTATATATACAATGTATATTTGTTGTGCTCTTCTTCTACTAAAAGTGACAACAAGAAGTTTAGCCTTTGGATAAGTTTCCAGGTAAATTGTGACTTATTGATTGGAAATGCTGACCAAATGATTGTTGGTCATCTGAATTACTTCAAAGTTTTTGGTCAATATGACTGGATTGCCTATTGTCACTTTTTTGAAACATAATTACTAAGCTCTAATATCTGCTTTAGTGTAAAGTTTATGGTAACTTTTACATTTTGGGTTGAAATCCTTTTTATTGTCTAACCATTTGATCCAAAAAGGGTGACTAGTTCTTTAATAAGCATTTTACTTAATGTGGTAAAGATGCTCTTGTTAACTACAAACCCATATAGTAAATAGTCATAAATCTTACCAGAAGTACATTCACTTCATTTAGGAAAGCCTGGAACATGGCTGCGTTGTTACTGCCCTAGAAAGTTGTAAGTAGTAATATGAATATAAGAAAACACAAATACATTTAATATAGTACAATATGTATTGGCAAGCCATATAGGCAAATTTGCAAAATTCCAAGTTTCAGGACACTTGTGACATTTAAGAGATAAGAAAAAAAATAACAGAAAGATGATGAAAGAGAGAGAGAGAGAGAGAGAAAGGAAAGAAGACTGACATCTTGAGTACAGGTATCCTGTAGCAAGAGGTTCTGCTCTTGAGTTCTCATAATAGTACTTACCCCCCTTCACTTTAGCAGCAAATAATCCAACCTTCATTTTTTCTATTGGTAAGAGACCTCTTTGGATGCTTAGAGGCTTGGTGTCCCTATTATTATATTGATCTGTTCTAGCACAGTATCAGTTAGAATTGTTATGGGGGTGCTAGGGCTTGCCTTCAATAATCGGGAACAAAATAAGATTTGTTTTTCATATTTGTCCTTTTAAAATAAGTGTGTTTAGCCTCTGAATGTGATGTAAAAAAGTATTTTTGTTATGTATCTATTGGCCTATACCAGTTGTTTCTAAAACCTTGATTTATAAGGAAGGAAAAGAGATCCTTCAACTACATTTTAGTGTTGGTTTTCCTAGAACTTCCACTAAATATAGCATGTGAACCCAACCCTGAAGACAAGTCATGAAAGAACAGTTAAGTTAGGTTAAGAAGCTTGAAAGATAAGGAAATCATACATATATTTATGAAAAATCTCTGAAAAAAGTTTGCTGCAACTGTGTATTTAACATGTTGAGTCTTTAGCTATATCTATATTATATTAGTTCAAAATAATTGAATACATACAATTATAATATCCCTAAAACATTGATTGTTAAAAACATTTCTAACTTTCAAGAACTCTTGATGTTTTTATTTAGTTTATTATACCTGTGCAACCTTGTAATTGCAGAGAAGAGTAGCCAGTGACTGGAGAAGGACTGGGGCATCATCCTGATAAAAGAATATATGAGAAACGTTAATATCATGAAATATCAAAAAATTAACAGACTACTATTTTATGCAGATAGGCATCTTGTTCCATCTTCTACCAATTAAATTTTAGTGCACTGTATATCATTTTGGAGTATCGCTATAGTCAAATGTTCTGATTTAAACAACATACAGTAACTTAAAACAAGCAAGGTTTTGTCAATCAACTGCATCTATATATGATCCTACTTATATTAGCAGGGTCCAGTGGGAAGATTCTGATTTACACATTGAGTGAGAATGCCAGAAAGTGGTTTAAAACCATATTTCAAGATTAAATGTTTTCTCTAATTATCCCCTCATCAAACCTTTTTAACACTGTAATTATCTCCAATAGAGAACATATCAACCTACTGAGTTGAAAACCACCTCTAAGATGAAACTGGAGGCTGGACAAGGCAGCTCAGAGAGAGCATCCTGGTTTAGTTCAAGCCACTGTTCCAATCTGCCTGTCCAGAATTCAGTGATGTCAGGAAACATTGCATGCACCAGAGAAAGCCCAGATTCTAGGTAGGACTGAACCTGGGCCTCCCTTTTGTCAACAGGAAAATATTCTCCATTTTGCTTTGATAGTGAAGGTGTAAATATAAGGGAGATGACCTCACTGATGCCACATGTGTCTATACTGACAAATCAGGTGGCCTCTTTGAAGCTCCAAGTCAGGTGAGCTGCCAGAGTCTGACCTAGAAATAACACATAATCCCTGCTGAGGTGGCCTGGTGCATGACAAAATCATTTACTGCTTTGCACTACTTGTACCATCTTGTCCACACAGACATGGTGGGGAGACAGCCAGTGTTATGTTTGCTGTTTGATGCACTTTAGCAAGTGAACAGCGGTGTGGCTACTCTCGTCCAGGCTGATCAGCTCTAATACAGCATAGCAACATTTCACTTCACATATAATAGGAGTGAGAGGGAGTGATGCCATGTCCTGTTGCTCTTGGGGATGGGAGAAAGGTTTTAGAGGAGGAAATGGAGGCAGATAAGGACCTAGACTTGGAAACCAGACTGAAATAAATGTGGAGGTTCCAATAACCTTGCCTTCTTGCCCTGGTGCTGCGTTGCATCTGCTGTTACCAAAATTGCTCCACGGTGGCATGTACCTTGCCATACAGTGAGAATTGCAATGAATGGCCTTAGTTCTGTCATGTGAGAATACAAAGCAAGGGTGGCTTTTTGGGGAAAATTTATGCTGGGTAGGTATCTTCCATCTAGGCTGAACATATGACATCAGCTCCCCAAATGCAGCAGAATCCACTAAGTAGTATGGCGGTGACTGCACCTCCAGCAACTTGGCTAAGAAGGAGTTAAGCTTACATGCCAGCGGATTTCTGGGCATGTAGAGTTGTGTCCTGGCCACATATTTCATTATAGATGACTGATGATAGAGCAGAGTAGGAGGAAAAAAAGAAGTAGTCTCAGAGTGAGAAAATGTGGCTGCTGCAAAGAAGACCAGGGGAAGGAGGACATTCTTGTTTTGCTAGCTTATGGCTACTTGTATTTTCTCACAGGACCTGGTGATGCCACATAATGTGCTGCAATAGAGCTGTGGTGTCTATATTTTTATGTTAAACATATCTTTAAAGAACTTTTGGTGATGTTCTTTTAATTTTCGCAAAAACGAAATATTGCACTGGCCACTAAGCCTAATAATATGCACCACTTCTTGGTCTGTACAGATCACTTTACTGCAGTTATCACTTTACTGCTATTCATTACAGATGGGATTAGGATGCCAGCTATCACTTCTGTTTATAAATAACACATGATCCACCAGTCACAATAAGTGACTGTCAAAGCTTATCTACTCCCGCCTGACCTTCACATGTTGCAGAGCATGCATAGAAAACTCTCCCATAAAAGTAAATGAAGTTGCCTCCTATCCATTGTGTCTATAGTGCATCTGGCTGCTCTAAAGCAATTCCTAAATGCTTTCTAAATGCTGTTAAGAACAGCTCAGGCAAGATGGCAGCCCCCCATAATCACATGAAAAAGGATGTGTTGCAGCTGATTTTAACTGGCATACTTCCTTTAGGTTCAGTGGGCCCCTACTTTATTATGTCACATGGACTGAAAATGCTATTCTACATTGCTCGTATATTGCTTAAATGTAATGTCTAACTTTATTTTTAATGGGAATAAAAAGATTACCACTAATATTATATGGTTGAAAAGATTTATTTATCTCAGATTACAACCACAATGTATTATAGTTATTTTAGTTACGTTAATTAGAAGCATAAACTTATGCAATTTACTATTAAATCTTACCTGGAAAAGTTGTTCAAGACAGTTCGGTTGTGCAACGGATGCAGCATCTGCACAAAAAAAATAAATATATATATATATATAAAAGCCTTAAACGTATCCACAAAGCATTTAGGAATATAAGGTGTTTTAGATAGCCCTTTGACTTTGTAAGCAATACAATAACTTTGTGAGATGCAAAGTAAGGGTGCACATACTATAGAGGAAAACTATGTATCTGCTATGTGGCTTCTAGATAAGAATATGTGCAGGACTCCCCTCTTCAGAGGAACTACATTGTTGGAAAACAAGTGGAAGGGAATTAGTCCATGAGTCATAGAACAAAAAATGGTTGTACAAAAAAAATCTGGCCTTCTGTGATGGGGCCCATTTTGATCTTCGATCAATAGAGCCCCTTCTCATGTATGTATGCCACTTATGCTAAAAGTGCATTCAGGGGGTTCTCTATTTCTTTAGGCTCAGAGAATAAATATCAGGAACTTTGGCTTCCCAAGCAGCGTTCTCAGTACTTGCATTAGGGAATGACTGTTTTTAAATTTGAATATATTGAATAACTCACCCTGTAAGCCACATAGAGCAGCTAGAATAAAAACAACTGCGATTTTCATTTTGATGGTGACTCAGTCTTCAACCCCAAATGGAATAATAAAGGATAGAGGAATGGAACGCACATGTCTCTTTTTATAGGGTATACAGTTCAAAGGTCGCTTATCACACATTTGACAATGCCAATTGTACCCATGTCTCGGTAAAAAAAAAACAGTATTTACATTTATATTGTACTTCTAATCTAATGGCATTAATCTTACAGTCCTTTGTTTTATCCAACTTGTGATCTACAAATCTTTGCTTTCCCAAGGTTATGTGTTAATATTCTAATCATAAGTTGATTAGGTTAATAGTTTAGTAGCAATCTTGTTTGCCTTAGGAGTCCACATTTGAAATGAACACATATGCACAGCTGTTCCTCGAGCTGTTCTAAATATCTGCTTTTAACTAGGTTATACATTCATTATGTTTTAGGAGGGGAGAGGTAATGTCATGTACTTACCTACTGTATCTGTCCTCTCAAGTTGGATCTGGCCACACTATAGCAACCAGTACCATAGACAGTGGGGCTGGTCTACCTATTAGGGACCATGTGGGCCGAATTGATCAGGCTCGGCGTATGTCAAATGTTTTCTGAGGGCGTCCTATTTAAACTGGCAGCTGCTGACCACCAGTGCATGCTATTGAACAGGTGTGCCATCACCTTTTGTTTCCTAATTTTGCTAAACACAGTTGCCTGTGTTTGGTATTCCTACTAGTGTTGAGTAAACCAATGTGCCCAAAGTGTTGCCTGTGTTCAGTATTCCTACTAGTGTTGAGTGAATCAATGTGCCCAAAGTGGACTTTGATTTAAATTTCAGGAAAAATCCAATTAGCTGTGAAGCCGAATTTCCTTGTGCATCATGGTAACAAATCCATTTTCAATGAAATGGCGGTAAAGAGAAAAATCATACTCATCTATTTGAGCACAAAGAGGCCAACGTGGCCATCTTGCTTGAAGAACCCGTGCAAAGTCTCGTGCGCGGTGACATATGACGTCATCATGCGCCACACGAGATTTCTAGCAAGATAGCCACGGCGGTCTCTTTGCGCTCAAACGGATTAGGGGAGTATTATTATTTCGTTTTTTAACCCCTGAAAAGCCTCCATTTTCACATAAAATGCTGTAATCAGCTATGAAAGCTGCATATGAGGGGTTGAATGACAGGGGGTGGCACAATCATCGTTTCATTGCACCAGCTACTTACAAAAAATTGCACTTCGTGACAAAGTAATTAATCACAAAACAAATCTTTTGGACTCTGAACCAGTCCTGCTTTTGCATGTCTGGTTTTGACCCTTTCCTGCCTGACTACACTTTTACCCATTTAGGTTTATGCCCCTGCACTTATCACAAAGCGTGGATCTTTGCAGCAACCATACGAACAACATAACAAGAAACAATCTAGCACAGAAGTTGTAATTCAGAAGTCGTTTTTTTATATATTATCCTATGCACAAAAAAGTACTTAGGTAGTTCACAGAGGCAGTTCACAAGTGCATCGTAGGCCCGGGGCTGTTTGCCCAACTTGGGGCCCTTCCCTCTATTTTTCCCTGACCATCTGCCGATCCCCACTGAATACGTTTGTGAGAAATTGACCATTATTGGAGTGCCGAAATGCTTTTCTGACACATAAGCATCCCCCAAAGGTTAACCACTGCAGCTTTTTTGCACATTTTTTCTGAGTGCATTTTGTGTGGAAAAACTGCAGTGTAATACAATACCAACAAAGTGAATGACATTTCACAAATATCATTTACACTTTCATTTTTTTTCCTTAGGTGTGGAAATTGACCTGTTGTAGGGAATTTAAAATCCACAGCATTTCAGTTGTTTGTGCGACTCCATACCTTCTGTAGAGGGGTTTTCCACATGGACTTCAATGCGATTTTATACATAAACAGAAAATTTGCACTGAAACCTGCACCAAAACCGCAATAAACAGTGTGGATATATTTGTGTTTTTTCTGTGGTTTTGGTCTAAAAAATCTGCAACAAGTCTGCACTAATTCTGCAGAAAAATGCACATAAATGTATTAAATGGAATGAATCCTTTTAATTGAAGGATCTCAAAACCTGAATTAGAAATGCAGATGTGAGAGTAGCATTAGGCTAGGGCTACACGACGACATGTGTCGCATGACAATAAGTCACGCGACACATAGGGCACAACTACACTGCAAAATGTGTCACACGACATTGATGTCGCACCAATGTCGCGCAACAATTTTTATAATGATAGTCCATGGTGTCACGCTGCGACATGCTGCTACTGCAACAGTTGCAGAAAAATACATCTTGGCCAGACGAAGCGCATGCCAAGTGTGAAACAGCCGTCAACGCATTCCCTTGCTGTGGGAACTGCAATTACATGCTCCCGCCCTTATGTTTTAGCTGGATGAATTAAAGAGATTTTTTTAACCAGCAGTGGTGAGTGCCACCCTTTTCCACTTTCTACTTCACATCAGTAAGTTGAATGTTGTCTTTGTTGTTCATGTCTTATGTTTTAAAATATATGTAGTATATATATTTATATATATATATATATATATATATATATATATATATATCTATATATATATATAAAGACAAAAGAGAACACGGGCCTTTCATAAGATGTCAAAATGTGTATTCCTTTTATTCACACATGTGACAAATCAGTCCACTTACTGGGACTGTTTGCTAGCTTAAAGGGCCAGTAAGTAGCCAGTAATTGAACTGAAACGTTGCAAGGGTCACTAAAAGGACTACAAATTTTGACACCTTATGAAAGGGCCATGGTCTCTTTTGTCTTTTATATTATAAGCAATTATAAGCAATACTTTTCAGTAGTGCTATGGCAGACACTACTTATAAGTTTATAATTGTTGATATTGTGGCTAGAGATGAGTAAATTTTTCAAATATTCAAATGTTCAATCCGAATTTGTTTGCGTCGAATTTGGTTAAAAATTGCTATTTCCTGGCTGCAGAGAGCCTTTATAGTGTAGAAGACTGTGCCATGCAGTAACACGCATAGGGAGTCTGCTGTGGTAGTAATATAATACTGTGAGTCAGTATGACATGCAGATGACAGACGTCGCTCTTAGAATCACTGCACACATCACTAATTTGGGCAGTTACGGTGCTAAAAGTGACCAAATAACTCAAGTGTGAACTCAGCCATACAGGTCGAAGTTAGAGTCAGGTATAAAGCACCGTGCAGAGGCCCAACATCCTACTATAGCGCACTTCGTTTACACCGTTGTCAGCTGATTCCACACAGATGTCTACAGAAGCTGTTCTATTAAACACTTATACAAGTATAGCCCCCCCCAAAAGAGTGGAGAGGATGTCAGCAGTAAATTTGTGTTGACATCACTGATAATTTTGCCTTTCCTCTGATCCATTAGAGCAATAACCCCCAAAAAACGGATCCTGTCTGTTGAGCATCTTCCTTCACTCGGTCAGCATTTGGTCAGCAATCCATCAGTATTGGCTACCAAATCATAAGCCAATTATGATGGGACCATACAGGCCTTACAGCTGCTACAAAGACAGGATCTGTTGTGCATCTCCTTTTTTTCTTGTTTCTGACAGATCAGAAGAAGGGTCAAATAAATGATGATGTCAGCCAGGCCGAAAGGCAAAGTAGTGGCCCAGTTATAAAGTGGGGAGGGTGAAAACAGCATAATAAGTCCACAGAGTGGCCCTATGACATAATGGTGAGGTGGAAGCAGCATGAGGAGGCTATCGAGTGGCCCAATGACAGAGTGGCACAACAACACAGTGTGGAGGTGGCAACAGCAGCAGAATCAGGAGGAGGCCACAGGGTGGCACAATGACAGTGTAGAGATGGCAGCAGCATCAGAAAACCACAGAGTGGCAAGCTGACATAGTGTGGAGGAGGCAGCAGCATGAGGAGACCACAGAGTGACCCGGCGACAGAGTGTGAAGGTGGCAGCAGCATGAAGAGGCCACAGAGTGGCATGACTACAAGAGATTGTGGAGGTGGCAGGAGCATGAGGAGGCCACAGAGTGGCACGACAACAAGAGATTGCGAAGGTGGCAGCAGCATAATGAGACTACAGAGTTGCACAATGACAGGAGGTGGCAGCAGCATGAGGAAGACACAGAGTGACAAGGTGACATAATGTGGAGGTGATAGCAGGATGAGGAGGCCACAGAGTGGCAAGGTGACATAGTGTGGAGGTAGCAGAGGCATGAGGAGGCCATAGAGTTGCAAAGTGACATAATGTGGAGGTAGCAGCAGCATGAGGAGGCCACAGAGTGGCATAGTGACATAGTGTGGAGGTGGCAGCAGCATGAGGAGGCCACAGATTGGCATGACAACAAGAGATTTTGAAGATGGCAACAGCATGAGGAGGCCACAGAGTGGCACGATGACGAGAGATTGCAGAGGTAGCAGCAGCATAAGAATGCCACAGAGTGGCAAGGTGACCTAGTGTGGAGGTGGCAGCATAATGAGGCCACAGAGTGTCAAGGTGACATTGTGTGGATGTGGCAGCAGCATCAGGAGGCAATAGAGTGACCCGGTGACAGAGTGTGGAGATGGCAGCAGCATGAGGAGGCCACAGAGTGGCATGATAACGATAAATTGCAGAGGTGGCAGCAGCATTAGGAGGCCACAGAGTGGCAAGGTGACATAGTGTTGAGGTGGCAGCAGCATGAGGAGGCCACAGTGTGGCCAGGTGACATAGTGTGGAGGTGGCAGCATCATGAGGAGGCCCCAGAGTGGCAAGCTGACATAGTGTAGAGGTGACAGCAGCATGAGGAGGCCACAGAGTGGCATGACAATGAGAGATTGTGGAGGTGGCAGCCGCATGAGGAGGCCACAGAGTGGCACAACGACAATGTGTGCAGGTAGCAGCAGCATGAGGAGGCCACAGAGTGGCATGATGACGAGAGATTGCGGAAGTAGCAGCAGCATGAGGAGGCCACAGAGTGGCACAACAACGAGAGATTGTGGAGGTGTCAGCAGCATGAGGAGGCCACAGAGTGGCAAAGTGACATACTGTGGAGGTGGCAGCAGGATGAGGAGGCCACAGAGTGACCTGGTGACATAGCGGGGAGGTGGCAGCATTATGAGGAGGCCACAGAGTGGCAAGGTGACATAGTGTGGAGGTGGCAGCAGCATGAAGAGGCCATAGAGTGGCAAAACGATGAATGATTGCAGAGGTGGCAGCAGCATAGGGAGGCCACAAAGTGGCATGACGAAGAGAGATTGTGAAGGTGCCAGCATTATGAAGAGGACACAGAGTGTCACGACTACAGGAGATTGTGGAGGTGGCAGCAGCATGAGGAGGCCACAGAGTGGCACGACAACGAAAGATTGCTGAGGTGGCAGCAGCTTGAGGAGGCCACAGAGTGGCACGACTATAAGAGATTGCGGAGCTGGCGGCAGAATTAGGAGGCCACAGAGTGTCCGCTTCATCTATTCATTTATAGGGAATATTGGTCAGATCAGAAAGTTACAATTAAAACGCCATTTAATAATACACGTTTTCCAGCACAAAAGGCTTGGCAATTTGGGAATTTCCCTCGAAGATTGGGATAATATATTGGCAAATTTTTCTTTCTTATAATTTTAATCAAGTTTTGATTCAATTTAATATTTAATATTTAACAAATGTAATTAAAAAAATTAAGTGTTGCTTAAGACAGGAGAAAATCGGCCAGTCTTCTGTTTATTCCACGACGTGGTTGCGTTGGAGAAAGCATTCAAAAAAATGATTTCTCTCCACCTGGAGACAAATCAAGATTAATGCAAGTGCGTTATCGGCTGCTCATCGAGCCAGATACTTCTGGGGGAATCTGCCTGGCATGAACAGACATCCAGTAGCTACAGACAATGAGAAGACAGAGCTTTAAGATTTCTTGGAGCCCAGAAGAGTTGCAAAGTTCAAACTTTAACTACCAGCCCCTGGTCTCTTTGTCAGGTTAAAACATCACGAGTTCCCAGTCATCATGGATGGGAAGGAGGATATCCTGTGGTGCACGGAGATGGAGATGGTCTTCGGATTCCCCCGCACTATACGGACGTCTCAGAAATGAACCCCTGCTCCCGACAGCAGCTCCTGGGAAGGTCATGGAGCATCCCTGTCATCGGGCATCTATTCGCCCCGCTGAAGTATTATTTTGAAAGTGTGTAGAAGCCACACGGGGCCCCCACTATGCAGATTTATCATGGAAACACTGGATTTTATAATATTACACTGTTATATAAAGAAAAATATATATATAAATGAAACCCCTTCGTCACCTGGCTCCCAAGTGCGATCGGCTACATCATCATCGACTACTCTCTGCATGTCATTGATGTACTTCTCAACCGTTCCTGGGTAAGGAGCCTGGCAATGCCAACTAAGAGTTATGTCTGACGAGCCCACTAACTCTTGGCTGGGGGTGTCTGAGGTCACTTGCAAAAGTTGAAGATCGAGTCAACCATTCAAGAACCGCTGGGTTCCTGGTCATGACACAACCACTATCTGACACTGGGAGCTTAGGCCTCTCGAAGTGACCCCTGCTGCCATGGCTCCTTACACTGCTTTGACCTCTGCCTGCGCCAGAAACATTTAGGCCTCAGCCACTCCCCTGTGAGGGCCTGGCACTTCTCTGTCTGACATACTGTTAAATCAAATAATCAAATGTTAGATCAAATAATTTTTTATTTTACCACTATACACGGCAAACCGGGCTTTAGAATATATCACTGCACAGCAGAATGGCAATTAGGCCCTAATCTTTTTCAACTTTTACACAAAAGGCTTCTCAACAGATAAGTGCAACGCTGAATGGAGAATATATTTTTATTTCGCTACTAATACACTGCAAACAGGGCTTTAGAATTAGTGTTGAGCGAACAGTTCGAGAATAGTTCGGGTTCGTACCGAATTTTGGGGTGTCCGGAACCCGGACCCGAACCCGGACATTTTCAAAAAAGTTCGGGTTCGGGTTCGGTGTTCGTCGATTACTTCCCGCTTTCTGAAGGGCTGCACAGCAGCCAATCAGCTAGCGTTTTACTTCTTGCCCTAAGAGCCCATCACAGCCATGCCTACTAATGGCATGGCTGTGATTGGCCAAGTGCAGCATGTGACCCAGCCTCTATTTAAGCTGGAGTCACGTAGCGCCGCACGTCACACTGTTCTGATTAGTGTAGGGAGAGGACGCAGCTTCTGTCAGGGCGAGATTAGGCAGGTTAAAGTCAGCAACAGCACCTAATGAACGGATCAATTTACGGCTGAGAATCATTGAACTTCTGCTAGTTACTTGCTCGCTGGTTTTTAGGCTGCACAGAGCGTTTTTCTGTCACTTATTTTCTGGGTTGATCGGCGGCCATTTTGTGACTTGTGGTGCGCCAGAACAAGCTGCCACCAAGTCCATCAATCCATCAATACTAGTTTTTTTTTTTTGCTATATCCTACATCAGGGGCTTGGCTGCGCTAATTGTCACCCCTAGAAACTCAGGAAAGAAATTTCTATATTTTATTAAGGGGTTAAATACAATTGCCCAAATACCAATCCCCTAAATCTGGTGTTCCAGCTTTGGTTAGACAAGTATAATACTGTCTGCTGTCTGGCAAAGGATAGATTATTTTCTGGGGTTAAATTCAATTGCCAAAATAGCAATACCATAAATCAGTGGTTTCAGCTGTGGCTGGCAAAATAGAATAGTGTCCGAGGTAACGCACACACGTACAGACGCACGTACACGATTCTTAAATAGTTGTATTATCGCGATAATAAAACTAACAGTGTAAAGTTGACTGTATTGCTCTAAGTTATATTCGCGTACGAATGTAACTTCTATTACAGCACACCAATACTAAAACTGACTAAGAGACAGCTTTAAGTTCTATTCGAACGCGATTGCAACTTTGGAACTTAAAGTGGTGTACGATTTTAAAAGTTGAGTACTAAAAGTTGGAATCGCAATGCGATTCTTATGTATTTGCTTAATCGCATTGCGATTACAACTTTGAGCTACCGATCACTATGGGAACGCCTCCTCCAGTAGAATGTACTGTCGGATGTGAGAATTAAGTTGAAATCGCAATGCGATTATATATATCAGCTAATCGCATTGCCGTTTCAACTTAGCATTGATAAATAATTCCATCCATATTCGTTAACTTACTGACTCAGTAAGTTAACGATATGGATGGAATTATTTAGCAATGCTAAGTTGAAATCGCAATGCGATTAAGCAAATATATAAGAATCGCATTGCGATTTCAACTTAATTCTCAGATCCGACAGTACATTCTACTGGAGGAGGCGTTCCCATGGTGATCGTTAGCTCAAAGTTGTAATTGCAATGCGTTTATTGCGGTATATTATCCCTCTGGGTGTCTTTTACAGCCTTTTTAGTGCCCAAAAGTTCGGGTCCCCATTGACTTCTATGGGGTTCGGGTTCGGGATGAAGTTCGGGTTGAGTTCGGATCACGAACCCGGACATTTTCCGGAAGTTCGGCCGAACCTCTCGAACCCGAACATCCAGGTGTTCGCTCATCTCTATTTAGAATATATCACTGCACAGCAAAACGTTAATTAGGCACTAATGCTTTTCAACTTTTACACAATACAAAAGGCTTTTCAACAGATGACTGCAACGATGAACGGCAAATATATTTTTATTTCGCCACTAATACACTGCAAACTGGGCTTTAGAATATAGCTTGCATCATTCTCAAAGTGCAGCATTTCTAAGTGCACTAGAGATATTCAGGAGATACTCAGGAGGCAATCTGGAGGTGAGTACAATCTAATAAGCAGGATTTGTTCAAAATATTTCCTTGCCTTAAAATGGCAGACCTGATTCAGAGCAGGAATTGTTGTGCTTTTATTTCATGCTTCACTCTTCAAAGGTTTGGATGCTGTCTGATCTGCAGACAGTTCTCCATAATGCAGCAGGAAATTGCATTTTTGAAATCTGAGATTTGTAAATGAACTGTTAGACAAACTCAGGCTTGGAATATTGCAATGCCACTGCCACAAAGGCCCCCTAGAAATGGAAGATGGGTTACTGTAGGTTCTGGAAGACTTAGAGCTGTTGATAGAAGACATGTCCCGCAGTCTGTGGCTTTCCGTAATTCATTTGCAGCACTTTCAGAATGCAAGAGCAACATGGAGGATGGCTCAGGCACAGTGGGTGAGGAACAATCATGTCCTATGCCTAAGGTATGCAAGACTACAGCCAAAGACAAAAAGGATATAGTGAGTACTAATAGTAAGCAACTATTGGTGGGCGATTCTATCATAAGAGGTGTAAAGTTTGATGAAAATGGTTATGTGAGATGTCTCCCTGGTGCTACTGCTAGCAGGGACAGACGACGTATCCTTAACATTATTAAGCAAGCAAAGAAGGAAAAGGAGGGGGATGTTATTGTCAATATTGGGACAAATGATCTGGCTTGCAATGAAGTTTCAAAGGTGAAGAAAGCTTTTCACACACTTGGTAATGATATACGGGAGATTGTATTCTCTGCAGTTATGCCTGTGCATAACCGTCAGCATGACAAGCAGTTGCCTATTAAGGAATTCAATGTATGGCTGGGTGAATGGTGTTTGAACCAAGGATTTGGCTTTGGGTCTCATGTTGGCTCTAGCTGGAATGGAAAAGAACTGTACAAGAAAGATGGTTTGCATCTTTCTCTCATGGGAACGAATGTCCTCAGTAAACAGTTCAAAGTTTTTGCAAAGGAGCATTTAAACTAGGAAAGGAGGGCGCAAGAGAGATAATCCATCAGTTCGGCTGCCCCCCAAAAAAATTATGACAGAAGATGCCAGGAGCTGATAGGATAAGAAATGACAAGCTGAGAGTCTTGTCTACAAATGCTTGCAGTTTAGGGAATAAGATCAATGAACTTGAGACTATATTGGCATCTGAGAATATAGATTTAGTGGCTGTTACTGAGACATGGTTCAATGATAGTAATGACTGGGATATAACAATACCTGGGTTCTCTCTATATCGGAAAGACAGAGAAGGCAAGAAAGGTGGTGGGGTGGCCCTATATGTGAAAGATAGCATAAAATCTAATCTAATACAAGTCAGCAAGACCAATTTAGAGTCAGTTTGGGTTACGTTGCAGCTTGGTAATCATAAGGTAACTTGTGTAGGTGTCATATATAGACCACCTAGCTAAGTCAAATAATTAGATGATCTACTAGTTGAGGAAATGGCTAAAATGACATTGAAAGGGGAAGTTATGGGAGTCATTATGGGAGACTTTAATCTTCCTGATATAAACTGGAAAACCAAAATAGCTAGTTCTGCCAGGACAGACATTGTAAATTCCCTACTGGGATTATCTCTACAGCAAGTCATTAAGGAGCCAACCCGGAAGTAGGCCATTTAAGATTTAGTATTCACAAATGGCAATTTGGTATCTGATATTACTGTAGGGGAAAGCTTAGGATCTAGTGATCACCAGTCAGTGTGGTTTACTATAAGTACAGTGAGTGAGTCACTCCACACAAAAACAAAAGTTTTAGATTTTCGAAAAACAGACTTTTCTAAAATTAGATCTGGTATACGAGTCCCTATCAAACTGGAACAATTTCAGTGGAGTCCAAGAGAAATGGGACTACTTAAAAGTGGCACTATTGAAGGCAACAGAAAAGTGCATTAGGCTTGTCAGTAAAAGCAAAAAAAGGAAGAGACCACTGTGGTACTCAGAAGAAGTGGCCAAAATCATTAAAAACAAAAAGATGGCATTTAGTAAGTATAAAAACGCCCAAAACGAGGATGACAGGGAAATCTATAAGATTAGGCAGAGAGAGGCCAAGCAAGTTATAAGAGCTTCTAAAGCTCAGGAAGAAAAATTATCTCAGTCAGTGAAAAAAGGTGATAAGACATTCTTCAGATACATAAAAGAAAAAAGGAAATTAAAACAAGGAATTACTAAATTAAAAACAAAAGAAGGAAGGTATATGGAAGAGGATAAAGAACTAGCTGACTGCCTCAATTAATACTTCTGTTCAGTTTTTACGAAGGAAAATGAAGAAGAAGGACCTCAGTTAGGGAGGAAGACTTATGAATCCTTTGATGCATGTGTCTTTACAGAGGAAGAGGTTCTAAGTCAGCTGTCTAAAATTAATACAAATAAATCACAGGGGCCTGATGGGATACACCCAAAGCTATTAAAAGAGCTTAGAGGTGTACTAGCAAGACCATTAACAGATTTATTTAACCAACCGCTGGTAACAGGAGTCGTCCCAGAAGATTGGAAATTAGCAAATGTTGTGCCAATTCACAAGAAATGTAGTAGAGAGGACTTGGGCAACTATAGGCCAGTAAGCCTGACATCAATAGTGGGGAAATTAATGGAAACCATACTCAAGGAGAGGATTGTGGAACATCTAAAAACCCATGCATTGATTGATAAAAAACAGCATGGGTTTGCTTCAGGGAGATCATGTCAAACTAATCTTATTGACTTTTACGATTGGGTAACTAAAATAATAGATGGCGGAGGTGCAGTAGACATCGCTTATCTGGACTTTAGTAAGGCTTTTGATACTGTCCCACATAGAAGGCTTATCAATAAACTGCAGTCTTTGAGCTTGGGCTCATATATTGTTGAATGGATTAGGCAGTGGCTGAAGGACAGAAAACAGACGGTTGTAGTCAATGGAGTATATTCCGACAATGTTATTGTTACCAGTGGGGTACCTCAGGGATCTGTTCTGGGACCCATATTGTTTAATATCTTTATCAGCGAAATTGCAGAAGGCCTCAAAGGTAAGGCGTGTCTTTTTTCTGATGACACAAAGATTTGTAACAGGGTTGATGTTCCTGGAGGGATACACCAAATGGAAAAGGATTTAGGAAAACTAGAGGAATGGTCAAAAATCTGGCAACTAAAATTTAATGTCGATAAGTGCAAGATAATGCACCTGGGGCGTAAAAACCCAAGAGCAGAATATAAAATCAGTGATACAGTACTAACCTCAGTATCTGAGGAAAGGGATTTAGGGGTCATTATATCAGATGACCTAAAGGTGGGCAGACAATGTCATAGAGCAGCAGGTAATGCCAGCAGAATGCTTGGGTGTATAGGGAGAGGCATTAACGGTAGAAAGAGGGAGGTGCTCATGCTGCTCTACAGAGCACTAATGAGACCTCATTTGGAGTATTGTGTGCCGTACTGGAGACCATATCTGCAGAAGGATATTGAAACTTTGGAGAGAGTTCAGAGAAGAGCTACTAAACTAGTACATGGATTGCAGGACAAAACTTACCAAGAAAGGTTAAAGGACCTTAACATGTATAGCTTGGAAGTAAGAAGAGACAGAGGGGATATGATAGAAACTTTTAAATACATAAAGGGAATCAACACGGTAAAAAAGGGCTTTAAAACAGATAACTACACAGCTGAGTGGCAAATATATGTTTCCTTTTTCCAGTGATACAGGCCACAAAAGGCTTTAAAACAGATAACTGCACTAGTGATGAGTGAGCTCCAAAGTGTTCGGGTGTTCGGGTACTCGGTCCGAACACATAGCGATATTCGTGCACTCGGCCGAGCACCCGAGTATGATGGAAGTCAATGGGAGACAACCAGGCACCTCCTGCTCAGATGAGGGGAGGGTGCCTGGTCCATTAGAAAAGGTCAGAAAGTGACAGAAACACCACTGAAATGGATCTGAAACAGCATGGGGACCATGTCTGAGTGCATCTTGGACGCTAATGTCGCAGCTGGGAACCATATAGTCCCAGTTGTCCGCCACTTTTACATAGCGATAAAATCCCGCCCATAATCCAGCCCCCTCAAAAAAGAAAAGACATTTTTAAAGGTAAAATTGTTAGGAAACATTCTTTCCTGGATATTCAATTGTATATACAGTACAAATGCTGCCAAAAATTACAAGGAAGAAGCACTCCGATACAGCCTGTATATCACATAAAGGAGGGCCTCATTCATATGGTTCTACAATTGTTCAGGTACACTGCTTCACTCATAAAGCCTATGCACTAAGTGAAAGGGCTGCCAAAAATTACAAAGAACCGGCACTCCAATACAACCTTTATTACACATAAAGGAGGGCATCATACACACCCTTGAAAAATTATCATTGATGGCCTACTGGTGACCCTCAAAAACATTTGTAGCAAGGGCATGCTGGTTACCATCTAAAACATTATAGTTGAGGGCCGGAGGGTGAGCGGACCCAATAAAAAATTGTAGTGAGGGCCTGAAGGTGAGTGAACCCTATAAAACATTGCAGTGATGGGCTACAGGTGAGAAGACAGTATAAAGCATTGGAGGTGAGGACCTGAAGCCTAGTGAACCCCATAAAACATTGCAGTGATGGGCTACAGGTGAGCAGATGGTATAAAGCATTGGATGTGAGGGCCTGAAGCCTAGAGAACAACATAAATCATTGCAGTGATGGGCTACAGGAGAGCGGACGGTATAAAACATTATAGGTGAGGGCCTGAAGCCTAGCGAACCCCATAAAACATTGCAGTAATGGCCTACAGGTAAGCAGACGGTATAAAGCATTGGAGGTGAGGGCCTGAAGCCTAGCGAACGCCATAAAATATTGCAGTGATAGGCTACAGGTGAGCAGACCTTATAAAGCATTGGAGGTGAGGGCCTGAAGCCTAGAGAACACCATAAAATATTGCAGTGATAGGCTACAGGTGAGCAGACCTTATAAAGCATTGGTGGTGAGGGCCTGAAGCCTAGCGAACCCCAGAAAACACTGCAGTAATGGCCTACAAGTGAGCAGACGGTATAAAGCATTGGAGGTGAGGGCCTGATGCCTAGAGAACCCCATAAAACATTGCAGTGATTGGCTACAGGTGAGCAGACCTTATAAAGCATTGGAGGTGAGTGCCTGAAGCCTAGAGAACCCCATAAAATATTGCAGTGATAGGCTACAGGTGAGCAGACCTTATAAAGCATTGGTGGTGAGGGCCTGAAGCCTAGCGAACCCCATAAAACATTGCAGTGATGGGCTAAAGGTGAGCAGACCTTTTAAAGCATTGGAGGTGAAGGCCTGAAGTCTAGCAAACCCTATAAATCATTGCAGTGATGCCCTACAGGCGAGTAGACGGTATAAAGCATTGGAGGTGAGGGCCTGAAGCCGAGCGAACCCTACAAAAGATTGTAGTGAGGGCATATATATTCTGTATGGAAGAGGAGTCAGAGGAGGAGGAGGCGGATGAGAAAACAAGATTCAAACATATACCCTTTTTTTGCTGTCAAAGAGTTAAATATATCTGAATTTTGTGGATTGAGTACATTATAAAGCATACATTTAAATTGCGTTTTTGTTCCTCATTAGCTCAGCTTTCCTCTGGTGGAGTGGAGAAGTCAGGGGCAATCCAGGCCTTGTTCATTTTTATCTGAGTCAACCTGTCAGAATTGTCAGTGGACAAGCGGATACGCTTATCTGTTATAATGCCCCAGCAGCACTAAATACATGCTCAGATAATATGCTGGCGGCAGGGCAGTCGAGCACCTCCAAGGCGTAGAGCGCAAGGAACCCTCATTTAGGACACTGACACGGTCTGCAATGTATTCCTTCACCATCTTCCAAAACTTTTCCCTCCTTGTAGCACTAGGCCGCGATTCAGGGTGATTTTGCTGGCGGGTTGTCATGAAAGTGTCCCATGCCTTGGAAAGCGTTGCCCTGCCTCTGTTAGAACTACTGTCTGTTCCCATTGTCTCCCTTCCTCGGTTGCCTAAGGAAGTACGGACTCTGGCAGACGCATTGTCAGATGGAAAATTTTGGAGCAATCTGTCAACACGTACCTTCTGGTATTGCACGGTTTTACTAGTCCTCTCCACAACAGGAATCAGAGATGAGAAGTTCTCTTTGTAGCGGGGGTCGATAAGGGTGAACACCCAGTAATCTGTATTACCTAAAATGCGTATAACGCGAGGGTCGTGGGAAAGGCAGCCTAACATGAAGTCAGCCACGTGTGCCAGAGTACCAACGGGTAAGACGTCGATGTCAACTTTAGGATGACTCTCCATACCCTCATCCTCCTGCTCCTCTTCTGCCCATCCACGTTGAACAAATGGAATTAAAGTTCCATGGGTACTAGCCTCTGTAGCAGAGGCAAGTGTCTCCAATTCCTGCTCTTCCTCTTCATGGCCGAATTCGCGCTGAGAAGACGAACTTGGGGAGGTCTGGCTATCACCCTGTGACATCTCCCATACCATTACCTCGTCTGCCACATTCAAAGCATCCTCCTTAATTGTGTGCAGCGATCGTTTGAGTGGACACAGCAGTGGGATGGTTACGCTGATAATAGTGTTATCGCCACTAGCCATCTGTGTGGATTCATCAAAGTTTTTTAAAACCTCGCATAGGTCTGACATCAATGCCCACTCCTCGCTTGTGAATGGCAGTTGACTGGAAAGGCGACAACCGTGTTGCAGCTGGTATTCCACAACTGCCCTCTGCTGCTCATAAAGCCTGGCCAACATGTAGAACGTAGAGTTCCTCCTAGTGCTCACGTCGCACAACAGTCGGTGAGCTGGAAGCCGTAAGCGCTGCTGCAGCGTTGACAGACTGGCCGAATCTGTGGACGACTTGCGGAAATGAGCACACAAGCAGCGCGCCTTCACTAGTAGCTCCTGCAAATTGAGTAAGGTTTTGATAAACCACTGAACCACTAAGTTTAAGATGTAGGCTAGGCATGGAATGTGTATTAGGTTGCCAAGCTCCAAAGTCGCCACCAAGTTACAACCATTGTCGGACACAGCCATGCCTGTTTCTAGGTTGAGTGGCGAGAGCCACAGCTCAGTCTGGTCCCTTATATCCTGCCACAGCTCTGCGGCGATGTGCTGTTTGTGACCTAAGCAGATCGGCTTCAGCACAGCCTGTTGACGCTTACCCACAGCAGTTCTACACTGCTTCCAGCTAGTGACTGATGGCTGACTACTGTTGGAGGTGGAAGTGGAGGAGGAGGCGGTGGAGGAGGAGAAGTGGTTGTTGGAGCCAGTAACATAGCTGCTGGCAGAGACCCTGATGGACGTAGGGCCCGCAATCTTGGGCGTGGGTAGGACCTGTGCCATCCCAGGGACTGCGTACCGAGGGATGGCCGCCAACATCAGGCTGTGGAAGGCATCAGTGTCCACAAGCCTAAATGGCAACATTTCAAGGGCCAGTAATTTCGAAAGTTGCGCATTTAGTTAAATAGCCTGTGGGTTGGTGGGTATTTGCGCTTGCGTTCAAATGCCTGTGTTATCGACATTTGGACGCTGTGCTGGGACAGGGAAGTGGATGTTGTTGCTGACAGTTCATGTGAAGGTCCAGGTGCAGGGCGAGGGGCATCCGGGCCTGCGCCTTCCACAGGGGATTGGCCAGCAGTGTGTAACACTGGGGAAGTGGAGGCAGTGGTGGGACCCTTGGAGGCAGAGTGTGAACCCAGGTGTTCGGCCCACTTATTATGGTGCTTGGATGCCATGTGGCGGATCATGCTGGTGAGTTTGCTAGTGTTCACACCCCAGCTCATTTTGGTTCGGCACAGGTTGAAAACTACCACTCTTTTGTTATCTGCACTTTCCTCAAAAAAGCGCCATACTGCGGAACACCTACCCCTTGGCAAGGTATATTTTCGCATGGGGGTGCTCGTGTAATGGTTGCGGGCCTGTTTGGTGTGGGCCGACGTTTCCCTTTTGACACCCCACTGCCTCTTCCAGTCTTTTTCGGTGCTACAGATCCCTCCCCCTCTGTACTGCTGACCTCGCTCGGCTTTTCACCTAACCATGTTGGGTCAGTAACCTCATCATCCACCACCTCCTCTTCCACTTCCTCACTCTGCTCATCCTCCTGACTTGACCTAACTACCTCAGTGATTGGCAACTGTGTCTCATGATCATCCACCTCATGAACGAATGATTGCGGTTCACCACCATCATCTTCTTGAGACTGTTAAGGCTCAAGAGGTTGGGAATCAGGGCACAATATCTCAGGTACCTCTTCAAGCGTGCTTGGCGAGAGAGCCAAACTAAGTACTGGCGATGAAAAGAGGTCATGTGAATATCCGAGTGTGGGATCACTTGTTTGCCCAGACGTGACATGGTGGGAGGAAGGAGGATCAGAGTGAGGATTCGGTTGACCAGACTCTTGGCTACAGAGACTGGACTTCTTGGAAGAGAGGGTTGTGCTTAACCGACTGAAAGCAATATCTTCTGCAATCCATCCGACCACCTGTTCGCACTGGTCCGTCTTGGACAGTGTTGTCCTGCGCTGCCCTGCTAAATTGGACATTGAGCTGTGTAAGGATGATTTTTTTGTTTTTTCTGGTGCACTGGCAGCAGGCACAGTTTCATTGTGCACAGGGCCACGGCTTCTGCTTGCACCATCAGCATCACACCCAGGCCCACGGCCTCTGCTTGCACCATAAACATCACGCCAACTTCCCTCTCCCTTTTTGCTCGCCTTCTTCATATTAATGGTTTTGTCTGTAGATGTGGTGCAGATTGTTTTACTGTCCTCTAAAAACACAGTTTTCTGATGCAGGACAGTACTGGATACAGAAAAATACAGATTTTTGGCACTACACTAGGACAGAGATAATGTTATTTTTACAATACACACTGTATTGGATTGATGTAATGTACTGGATACAGAGAAATAAAGATTTTCGGTGCTACACAAGCCCAGAGATAATGTAATTTTTACAATACACACTGTATTGGCTTCCAGTAAGGTACTGGATACAGAAAAATGCAAATTTTCGGTTCTTCACTAGGCCAGAGATAATGACATTTTTACAATACACACTGTATTGGCTTCCAGTAAATTCAGGAAGAGATGATGGAGGCAGCATGTCCGGTTGAAAAATCCCTTTATTTGGGAACTGTTCACATGAAATACGTGAATATAAAAAGTTGCTACGTTTCAGCTATCACATAGCCTTTGTCAACCGGACATGCTGCCTCCATCATCTCTTCCTGAATCGTCTGCATAGGAGCCTGTATGGATCTGGGGCTCCAGGTTGGCTGTTGCATTCCGGTGGACCATATGATCAGGTGAGTGCGGTTCCATATCGATTGATTGGCTTCCAGTAAGGTACTGGATACAGAAAAACAAATATTTTCGGCACTAGTACTAGTACACTTTAGTACTAGTTTTTCTCTTTATGACATCAGCACTGCATATCTGACAGGGAAAGCAATACAGTAAATCAATCTGTTTGGTTCTGGGGGACATTTCCACGGTTATCAGGCCAGTCATTAACAAGTGGCTTAGAGGGTGCTGCACTGGATACCTAACAGGGAAATATATTCAGTAAATTTGGTAGCATTTAGATTGCTGGGTGATCTGTACCCCTTTTTTTCTTTCAAACTACCCCTGCACTGCATACCTGACTGGGAAATATATTCTGTAAATTCAGCAGCGTTTAGATTGTTGGGTGATCTTTACCCCTTTTTTCTTTCAAACTACCCCTGCACTGCATACCTGACTGGGAAATATATTCTGTAAACTCGGCGAGGTTTAGACTGCAGGCTGATCTGTACCCCTTTTTTCTTTCACTCTACTCCTGCACTGCATACCTGACTGGGAAATATATTCTGTAAATTCAGCAGCAATTAGATTGTTGGGCCATCTGTACCTCTTTTTTTTTTCAAACCACCCCTGAACTGCATACATGACTAGGAAATATAAACTGTAAATTCAACGGCATTAAGATTGCTATGTGACCTGTACCACTTTTTTCTTTTAACCTACCCCTGCACTGCATACCTTACTGGGGAAAATATTCTGTACGCTGGTAGACGTGCTGCTGATGGCATTCCCACCTGAAACCGGGGCCTCAGTGGAAGCACAAGGCGAAGGCAGAGGAGGAGGAAGAAGTTGTAACGTAGCTGGGACACCTCCAGCACGTCAGAAGGCAGGGTTAGCATGGCAAAAATGTGGAAAAGTTTTGTCAGCACGCCACAAGAAACAGCACCACCAGCTGATATGGAACGTCTTTGCAGGAGGCAGCATTTCAGCAACATGGTGGAACAGTATGTGTGCACATGCCTACACGTACTGACTGATGGGTCTGCCCCATTCAACTTCTGGGTCTCCAAATTAGGCACATGGACTGAGCTTGCCTTTTATGCCTTGGAGGTACTGGCCTGCCCTGAAGCCGAGTATTGTCTGAACGTGTGTTTAGAACGGCAGGGGGCGTTATCACAGACAAGCACAGCCGCCTGTCCACAGCCAATGTGGACAAGCTCACGTTCATTAAAATGAACCAGGCATGGATCCCACAGGACTTGTCCGTACCTTGTGCAGAATAGACATGTATACTGACCTCACCCAACCTTTGTTATACTCTAGCGCACTTTCTCTTTGTTTTCTTTTGTATATTTTCCAATGTTTTGGGGTCTAACCAAATAAAAAACTAAATACAGTGTTGTTGGCGACTACCTCCTCCACCACCGCTTTCACCTATAATGCCACATCCACAGCCACGTCCACCGCCTACTCAATCTCCTACTCCATATGGACCTCCTCCTCCTCCTAGTTCAAGATTATTATTTTTTTTTTATGTATTTTATGTTATTTTAAGTCATTTCCCTATCCACATTTGTTTGCAGGGCAATTGTTCAGCTCTTACCCCCATTTTGCTTCCTTTTGCAGCCCTCTAGAAGTTGCCATTACTTTTTAGAGCCATTTTAGTGCCCCAAAGTTAGGGTCCCTATTGACTTCAATGGGGTTCGGGTTCAGGTCAAGTTTGGGTCCCGAACTCGAACTTTGCGACGAAGTTCGGCTGAAACCGGCGAACTCGAACTTCCAGGTGTTCGCTCACCTCTAGTAATAATATATTTATTTTAAGGAGGCATTGGTTTAAAGATGTTAAATTATGATATATGTTTAAAGAAATACAAGCTTTTTGGTGTTCAAAACTAATGAATGGAAATTAAAGTAATTGTTTTCAATAATGTTAAGGCTGGTTCAAAAGGATTGAAATATGTAGTAGGGTATTTGCGTTTTAAATTTTGTGAAGAGGGGTGGGAGGGGTATTTTTTATGAGTCATTTCCTACCCATATAAATGGACCTCCCAATTGAGGGTGTAACATTTGCCCCTGATCAAGCTTTTCTGGCGAAACCTGGGTCAGACAACTATGTTGAATACGGAGAACTATGCACTATTGTTTAATGCTTGTTGTTTTTATACCTATGTGAGTATAATAAAACCACTTTTAAATATGAATACCTGGCGGACCTTCACTATGTGTCCCAAACTCTAATATCCACAAAAGGGTAATTCTTTCACAAAGATCATCCTTTGTTGGAACTCTGATGTTTGGCTGCACTGGAAGAAACTGTTTTTATCCTCCCCTACTTCCAGAGGTGATTACTTGTGTCTGGCTGCGTGACCACCTTTATTAAGTAACTATTGTATGAGGTAAATCAAGCCCACTTCACATGGAGGTCTGCGATGCCAAAACAAGATCCAAACAACACAGTGGGGAACTTTTATATTTTTGTTTTGTTTTCGTATTTTGTTTTATTTATATCTTTATATCTTTGTTATTAGCTTGTTACATTTTTTCTTTTTTACTTGTAACTTTAAAACACTTTTTTTTTTACATTTTTTTAAACTTTATCTCTCATTTTAACTTTTGGGGGTCTGCAATGCATTAGAATATATCTAAATTTCAATGAATTGCCTGTTAGTGTATTACACAGACTAATACACTAACAGGTTGCCTAGGAGACCCAGCCTGAGGTTAGATCTCCTGGGCACCTGTAGAAGGCAGCTCCTGATGCCGTGCAAGGCATTGGGCAGCCTCTGCATGGCATCAGGCTGCCTTCTCACCCATCGGGTCCCTACCACAGCGGTATATATATCGCATTGAACATGGCAGATACTTTGTCCTTCTACCCTCTGACTCTGTCTGGTATTTGACTCTGTGTTAGTTTCTTGTCTTGGTTATGTCGCATCTCTGGTTTAGACTCTGGCCTGATTTAGACTTTTCTGGATTCTGATCCAGTCCTGGGTTTGCCTCTCTGTCATCTCTCTGTCATTATATTTATTATTTTCTCCATGTATATTTTCCCTCATAGGTCCCAGCACCTAGTCAGGAAGGGACTGCTGTCCAGTTATGGGCCGTTGCTTAAGACAGATTATGCAATTAGGTAGGGACAGTGGTGTCGGTGAGATCAGGACTACATCATTCCCTACTGTGACAACTAGTTTATTGAATTGTTTATGGGTATTTCATATTTACTGAATAAAGAAGTAGACTTTATTTTACTTTATACTGTTTTATTATCGATAACTAAAGAAATACGTGCAAGTACTAGGATTTGGAACTCTCCAATGAAAAGATTTCATGCTTCTTTCTGGAAAAAAAAGTACAATCAGACTTATCCATCATAGGTAGACATATTTTAAACAATACCATAGCCCTTGTATGTAAGACGTTGGTCTCTTTCAGGGTGCATACATCTCTGTATATATTTATAGGTTAGATCATTTCAATTGTTTCATGTTGCAAATTGATATTAAGTAGAGAAATGCACAGAAACCATGGTTCAGCTGCTTTGTGTAAATGTCTCATTCTATTATGAAATAATCATTTGTAGCCATGAATTGAAGTCAGCACAACAATCAACTGAATACTATGGACACTGCTTAAAGGGGTTGTTTCATATTAGACATTGATTGCATATGCCACCAATATCAGATAGGTGCGAGTCCTCTGCGACCTGCACCTATCTCCAGAATGGGACACCCAAAGTGAGCAGAGAGCAGTCACACATGCGCAGCCATCCTCCATTCATTTCTAATAAACTGCCAAAAAAATCTCAGCACTGGCTCGGCTATCTCCAGAAGTCCCATAGAAGTGAGCAAAGTGGTGGCTGCGCTTGCGTGCTCTCCATTCATTTCTATAAAACTTCCAAAAAGCTGAGTGTGCTTGCTTGGCTATTTTTACAACTCCCATAGAAATAAATGAGGAGCATGATGCGCATGCGCAGTGTGCTCTGCTTCACTTCCAGGGGCCCTTTCTGGAAATAGGTGCAGGTCTCAGAGATGGGACCCACACCTACTGATGTGCCATCACGGTCTGAGTTGATACAACCCCTTTGAGAAACCCCTTGTATTTAGCTATTATTGCCAAAGAAAGCTTCAGCCACTCATAACTATCCCCCCCACCCCACCCCATGGGAGATGTTCAAGGGCACATGTGGTATTATATGCAGGTATTATATTAAAATCCATGTTCAGCCATGTAATACATAGATAACTCTTTGGGAATTACTTTGTCTTATGGAGTGGGAGAGCCTTCTCCTATGATGTGTATATGCTCTTGCTTTTATAATAAAGCATTCCTGAGACAAACTCTCTAAGTACTGCAAGGTGTTCAAGTATTCAGGACATAAAACGACTTCAGGTAGCATATTCTACTAATTCTACTAATTGTACTTACAAGATCAGTTGGATTTACTGCTTTGTAGACCATGTATCAGTCTTATTGTTTTTGTGCAAGATTTCCTACGATGCTGGAAACGTATTTCTGAAAAACACATTGATTTAAATGAATAGATTTGTTAATTTAGTACTTCTCACTTGCTTATGCAGTTAATTGACATTGAATGTATTAACAAGGTTGTTAATGATAGTAAGTACATAACAGTTTTTCTTACCAGAATTTTATCCAGGTCTGATATGATATCAACCTATGAATAAGAGCGCAATGAAGTGATAATAATAAGTAAGATTTCTGCAATTGGATAACATTGTAAGTCCTGAAAATAATTCTCTTAAAGAACCCAATGAAATGTAAAATGTAAAAAGACAAGCACCATAGATATCAATTGCAAATGCATATGTTTATTGATTATTGCCCATTCTAATGCCCAAAATAATTTAATACACAATGAAACTCTTTATAAATGTACATATTTGATTATTTCCCTAAATGTTTTCTGCAAAACAACTTGCCTAGCAATGATAACTAAACCAAATTATATTAATTAAATAGTGAAGACCTAAAAGAGAATATTCAGTGTACTCTAAAACAAGTTGTGAGAAGGTTATAAAAAAAGGCTGTCCTCTTACCATAACTCCACATGAAACATCCCTGATGTCCTGGGAGAGTGGTTTATCATTCTAGAAGAAAACAATGAATTCATTATCTACATTGACAGGTTTCACTGACTCTGCAGACTCCTCTGTTCCCTTCTCACTGAAATTCATAGAGGAGTTGTCTGATTTTGTTTTCACTGATTGTATGTTGGTCCTTTCCTTAGCATGGCTTCTGATGGAGGAATATGTGACCATTGGTGGCTTCCATTGAATAATATTGCACACAGCATTGTTCATGTACTAGCCTATAATGTCTATTGTTATCTAACGGAGACCCCCCTTCAATTGGTGCTGTTTAAGATGTTACATTGTCTACTTTTACACCTTTTTAAGTATTTTAGAGTTATACAATCCATAACACTGCATGCATTTTCATAGCCTAATGTCTTGCTGACAGAAGGACAAATAATACTACTGGTGACAAGAAGATTAGACAAGTTTCACTTACCAAAATATCATCCAAGAAAGGAATATCATCCTACAGAATTAAAAAATATATACATTATTTATGGAAAAACATCTTTAAATGCCTCTTGTGAAAGTTTAAATTATTCTACATTTTCTTCACACTGTAAAAATGGAAAAGGTGTATATTTTACCCAGAATGATTAGCTGAGATAAACTGAATTCAGCTATATTGTGTCAGCAAAGCATAGTGTGCTGAGATAGGTTTTTTAAAAATTCATGGGCTGGATTGTAATGGAGTGGCATGTAGGTTTGTCAGTGGGATATGGCACAATCCACAGTCCAGTGCATCACTTTCCCCAGCTTTGCAGCTTTGTCTACTGGGATCACTACTAGTCACAGTGGCATAACTAGAAATGACTGGGCCCTGCAGCAAATTTTTGAACGGGGCTCCCCACCCCAGCAAATTCTTCGTAACACCCTACTCCCATGCCATCCCCACTCCTGTGCTATGCATTATGTGCTATGGCTTCACCCAAGTGACGTTTAACTTGGATGCCCTGGATTGTATTGCTCTGGGTGAAAAATAAAGCAGCATTTGGACTTTTAACCCCCACAGTCTGAGAGTCTGTTACTGCCGACCCTACCGCAACTACAAAATCCAGGGAAAATACATACTGTGCTTCAGATTATTTCTATTACATGACTGTGAAGTACAGTATCTGCTTTAAGACTAGAGCTTCACCAGGATTGCATTATTGCTCGTGTGATGAAATTGTTCACCAGGTTTTAGTCGCCTCAGACTGGTGATGAATGCACTTTGTTTTGGTTATATATAGCAGACAAGGTGTACTGTCTGGAAAATATATGGTTTATTTTAGAGTTCTATTATGAAATCTTAGGGGGTCATTTATCAAACTGATGTAAAGTAGAAGTGGTTTAGTTGCCCATAGAAACCAATTAGATTCCATCTTTCATTTTAGACAGCTCCTCTGGAAATTGAAAGGAGGGATCTAAATGGTTGCTATGGGCAACTAAACCAGTTCTACTTTACACCAGTTTGATAAAGTTGGAAGTTTGCTACCAACATTCCAGTAATATTAAATCAATAACCTACAGACACACCGCAAGTTTGACAATGTGGATCTTTTTTACTTACCAGGATTTTGGTCACTTTTGCAATGATGCTGTCCTATTTTAAAATGAAGAAATTATTACATTTATTATACAACTAGCATCCTTTTACTGTTCCTAGGCTATGACCATTTGTATAGACAAATCCCGCAAAATAATAACACCCAATAATCTTTTTAGTTGTTGCTTTCCTGGAGGAATAACTAAAGATAGCATACCACAGGTTAAAAAAAAAGTTCCAGCATTATTATTTTATGAGGAATTGAAATATGTATTAAAACACACATGGTAGGAAAGTTGACAGCTACTTTTCCACACAAATGGCATTGGGGGAGTTATTGCTTATCCAATATAATTTTAAAGTGAATATAGATAACATTAAAAAGAAATATTTGTAAATTTATGCACAAAATATGTTATGTAATACAACATTTCTTTTCTTACCACAAATCCAAACAGAATATTTGCAACTTCATCTCCCAGCTGTTCTGCATCTTGAAGGGTAATGGTCTACAAAGAATGTAAGAAAAGTGCCATGATTAAAGTATTTTAGTAAGGGTTTTTTCATTTGAGCACAGCTGGTCTTAGGTAATATTGGTATTCGGATTCAATCAATGTTATTTCAACAAATTTAAAAGCTTCTTCAAAAATATTTTTTCTATAATAATGGCAGCATAAATAATAATTAATTTATCATGATTACAATTTAAAATGATTTTAGAGCGAAATATCAAATCATACAAAATTCTTACCACATTTGTTCCAAGAATGTTATCAATTGTGCATCCAACTTTTTCCTGATTAAAAAAATAAGAAACAAATCAATTAAAAAACAATCAAAGAGTTATAGAACAATTAACTAAAAAACAGTTTAGGGATAAAAATATGGGTGGGCTCTCAATATATGGACTAGGCAGAATGCAATTTATTTTATAAAGTTCAATAATCAACATAAAAATATACAACGTACTATAAAACAATCCTACTCCCACTTACAGTACATATAGCAGTGTATAAAATGAAACTGGCAACAGTATAAGGACTGAAAATGGCAGCAGTATTGTAATTTGGTTGCCTAAAATAGTCAGTAAAATCCAGTAATGGTAAATTGTAACACAATGTCTCTGATCTGTGTAGCAAATGGTCGATAAAGTTCAGTAGTGGTAAATTATGACACAATGTCTCTGGAGAAGGACTATACAGTCATCATAGGAATTACTTGCGTTTATATATATCGGGTAACCAGCCTATATATAATCAGCCTGTATATCATCAGCTAGTGAATAAATGCAAGAGGAACTGTAACTACTTAGATACCAATATCTTCCTGTGCGGCGTCCCGCATCATCGGTATAGTAGGCTCACCTCTGTGTCCGTATGTTAATATATTTCAATGGCTAACCTACTCTCTGCCAATGTTCGGCAGTATCGCTTGTCGGTGATGGCGGGGGAGTAGGCTGAAGTCGCTGCTCAGCTGATCGATTTCCATGCACCAGTCTCGCAATAGTTTACAGCATTTACTTCGGCTATATCGCCGTTCCAGCTGGGAAATTCTTGAGGCAAATTTCATCAATTGTATGAGTCCAAGCCTCATACAATTGATGAAATTTGTCTGAAAAATCTCCCAGCTGGAATGGCGATATAGCCGAAGTAAACGCTGTAAACTATTGCGAGACTGGTGCATGGAAATTGACCAGCTGAGCAGCGACTTCAGCCTACTCCCTTCTTTTTTGCACCTTGTCCTTTATGAAAGCTCAAAGCAAAAGTATCTTCAACATCTCAAAATTTTCCAAAACTTTCCCTGTAGAACATACAAAGCTGGTCTCCTTTATCCAAAAGTGTCGGAGATGGAAAAATTATAGAAAATATGGCTGAACACATACATATTTTACTATAATGTGCACCATTTTCTTCACAACCGTGAAAATGCCAGAAAATGAGCATTTTTTTAATTAATGATCTCCAATGTAATTATAGGAATCGGTCATATTAAAATAAGCTTAAAAACAACTTGTGTTGTAAGAGCAGAAGGAAATTCCTCATTTAGATGAAAAATGTCTTAGCTGTTATAGATATTCAGAATAAAAGGGTTTAAAATATTTGTAGGGAACTACAACACAGCCCCATTCACTGCTAAAGTTAGCCCTACTGATAAAATACAATGGAAAATCCTAATGATATGCTACTTCCAGACAGCACTGGAAAAGGTAAAATTACTTCTGCGAATAAAGGCCCCATACAGCCATCTAACAAAAATAAAAAATATGTTATGGCTGCCAAAGTGCAGTGAGGCAAAAATGAAAAAAAAAAAAAATGAAAGAAAGAAAGAAAGAAAAACATGCCACTAACATTACTGCTTTTCTGATATTTATTTTGTTTAGCAGTGGCTGCTTGGCTACTTTTAGTCCTCCTCCATTAGGGAACAGAAATAATTAGTGACTGCGGCTTAACTGCAAAGTCTACTGGGAGCCTGAGGTAATCTGAAATCTATATCATGTCTCATGAGCAATTTTCATGCTTTATACTATCTGTAGCTACAGTATATCTGTGCTGATTCTGAACAAAACAAACTCATTAGGATATCAGTGTATGGATTGATAGTTTCCATAGCATCAAAGACACATACATACGAAGGTGTATTCAGATGTTTATACAGGTGTATACAAGGAACTTAAAGATCTAAATTAAAGGGAATCTGTCACTCCCACGAGTCCTATTAAGTGTAGTACTACTTGAATAATACTGCTACCCCTGGCTACAGATCATTAAGTTGTATGTCCATGCTCATCCCTGTTCCCCAGCTATGTGTATGCAAACCGGCAATGAAGTACATTATGAGTACTTGTGACCATGCACATTTAATGGATAACTCTGGTTTGCAGGCAAACAGCATGGGAACAGGGGTGTACATAGACATATAACTAAGTAATCTAGAGTCAAGGGTGGAAATACTTACTATTCATGCAGGACTTCACTTGATAGGGCTTAAACGAGGTGACAGATTCCCATTAAGTAATGGCCAGAAAATATAGAGCATAATATGTCAGGCACTGCAGGAACAAACAACTTACCAGAAGAGCATTTACTTTTAGAAGAAATTGTTCGAATAGCTCAGCATTTTGTTGTGTCTAAAAGGAGGGTAACAAAGTTATGGTATAAATGGTTAATGATAATTGAATAAGAAAAATGCCATAATACAGATTTACAACATATTTGACAATCATAGAGCAAGTATGGTCTCTGATTAATAGGGTTTGGGGAATAATAACATGAACAAAAGTCCATGCTAACTTGCCCCTGGACACATATACGGTTAAACAGGGAAAGAGGGAGAGAGAACCTGTATATATCCTCTTTTAATCTGTCACTATGTCCCCCACTGGCCCATCATACTGTAACAAAGTTATGGTATAAATGGTTAATGATAATTTATAAAGAAATATGCCATAATATAACTTTATATCATATTTGACAATCAGAGAGCAAGTATGGTCTCTGATTAATAGTGTTTGGGAAATGATAAAAAGTACAAAAGTCCATGCTAACTTCCCCCTGGACACATATATGGTTACACAGGGAAAGAGGGAGAGAGAACCTGTATATATCCTCCTTCAGTCTGTCAGTATGTCCCCCACTGGCCCATCCTCTCCACTTCCAGTCTGGTTGAAGAAGGTGGGATGGGGTGGGTATAAAATGAAGATGCTAGCTGAGATACAAGAAGATAGACATCCTTTAGAAATTGAGTCAGTATTGAGGGCTGCAGGTATATGAAGCTCTTACTGGGACTCATTTCATGATCTTGTCAGGTCTTGTTTTAAAGCTTAGATTGTCAGTTTTAAATACCAAAATCAGGGATCTTAGCCCAACCAAAGCTTAAGAATGAATCTTCAGAAGTGCACCCCTCTGTAGCCACACAGCACCAAACAATGTTATTTCAAAATAGTATTGTCCTTTCTTGCATGAACAAACACACTTTGGGAATGATCAGTGTGTGTGCATGTGTATGTCTGTGTGTTTGTGGGGTGGGGTGGGGTGGGGGGGCCTAAAGGGGTAGTCCCTCCAAAAAATTCTACAGTCTTCAAACTAGCACCGGGATCTAAATACTTTTGCAATTGCATGTAATTAAACATTTTGTATAGCCACTGAGTTATTCAATAACATATTTCTGTATAGCATCACCTGTTTATTTTTGTTCCTATTTCTTTATCCTACTTACTAAGATGGCCGCACGTGCTCAGTTTCAATTTTTCAACTGCCTCCTGAGTTGTGATAGGTAGAGAGCTACACAAGAAAGACACATCCCCTGAGAAAAGACACTCCCTTTGAGCTGCCAGTTTGATATATATCTAGCAGAGCAATTGGAGTAATGAATAGGGAAATGTCTGGATCCATTTGAGGTACAGGGCTGGTTCTAGCTTTGTTAGAAAGTGATTGCCATGTACTATATGATGTCTGATTTTCATTTTTTTACATTAATCATGGGATAACTCCTTTAAGGACTCATGTCAATAATATAGCTGCATGTAGAAGCTGTATATTTAGATCCAAAAATGGGATTGGCTATGGAACCCACCATATGAGAGTAGGAAAATCATTCCCAAGAGCAAGGAAAGCATTCTTGATATTACCTGAAAATATACAATCCTATCCCTTGTCTACTGATATACAACCCCTGCAAAAAGCCATATTATGGCTATTTGCATTAACGTTATGGATTAAAGGAGTTTTCCTAGAGTTTATAACTGATGACCTATCTTCAGGATAAGTCATTAGTAATTGATTGGTAGGGGTCCGACACGCGGGACCCCAGCCAATCAGCTGTTTGAGCAGGCACCGGCACTCCGGTGAGCACAATGGCCTGCTCACAGCTTTTCCTACACCAGTGATGACATGTTCATCGGTCACATGGCCTAGCAGTGAATACGATACCAAGTACGGCGCTGTGCTTGGTGAGGTCGGAGAATGCCACAAGTTTAGAGTAGCGCCGCTGCCTTCTCAAACAGCTGATCTGTGATGGTCCCGGGTGTTGGACCTCCCGAGATGAGATCCTTTTGGATAGTTCATCAGTATTAATGACCTGGAAAACCCCTTTAACCACTGTAAAAAAATATGCCATGAAAATGGCTATGGAAATATCCTATATTCGCAGTAAATTTATACAGTATATTAAGTGCATTTGGAAAGTCACTTTTTTTGTCATGGCCATGTGCTAAAAAAAAAAGGAAAACAGCTATCCCATCCTAAATAGCACAGTTTGGTGAATAACACATATACTATAACAAGTTACCTTTGCTAGTTTGTAGTCACAGAGCAGAGTAGCTATAGTTTGAAGAAGAGCAGGAGCATCTTCCTGAAATATTACATTGACAGACATTAAACCTCTCTTTTATGCAACTATACAAATCCTTATGAATTATATAAATAGAGCTCAGCTGTGACACCATGAGAAAGCATGCAGTTTTTTATTGTTATACTTATTCATTATAAAAATAGATCACAGCACAAGAAGATTTGAATAGCTGTTATTGAGTGCAAAATTGTTCACTGTGAATGAAGAAATTTGTGGAGCTGCATGAAATAAAACTAATATTTTGGATTCAAAGATCTAACAGAAATTTAAGCTACAGTGTGTTTTTTAGACATAGCAAAAAACATTCTTTAAGAATCAAAAAATGTCTTGCATTGTCTATCAAGACTATACCAGAACTCCCAGAGTTCTGACCCATGGTGGTAATCATTCTTTCCTTCTCCCTACCTCTTTTTTTGTCTCCATTGCGCCATGGTCTGCTCTTTATCTCCCTGCTGTTCTGACATCAACATCCTGGTGAGGGGGACACGGGACCACTGCAGCCACAGGTGATGGAAGGGAAGCAGGTGACCGGTGCAGTCATCAATTGGTGCTGCCCCTGTCAACAGGATGTTGATTTCACCACAACAGGAAGGTGATGAGCCGACCATGGAGCGATGGAGACCAAACCCATCGGCGGGGCCAGGAAATTGTAATCAGCCTGTGGGTGGGCCACTCAGTCTGTTATAGTCTTGCATAACCCCTTTAAGTTACACAGGTATGTAAGCTGAAATAGTAGCTTTCAGTTCCATCAGCTATTCTAATTCTAAAGTATGTGCTCTGAATAAAGGGAGACAACACATTCTTTTCTTTGTGGCAAAGCTTGATTGACCCTTTGGTCCGCTCTGGTCAATTTCGTAAGGCAAGAGAAAATAGTGGAGCTGAAAGTTGAATTATAAAGATTTAACTTATTAAATGTTACCTTAAATAGCTGTTCAAGGCAGTTAAACTGTGAGACTGATGCAGCATCTTTATAGAATATAGAAGAGATAATACAATGTTAAAGTAAATTTTTTTAAAACAATATTAATATTATTAACTGTATACTGTATTTAATCGTATGTTATGTGAATGGTTCGTATACAAGATATGCTGCTACTCTATAAGCTATTATTTTTTTTGATTGTTTTATATCAATTCAACTGACTCAAAACTTTGCAATGCCTGTAGTAAGAATCGTTCTGTGCTGAAAATATAAACGTGAATACAATACGATAATGATCTATTAAAGCTATAAATGAATATTAAATGTCTTTTCAAAATCAGTTTTATCAGGCAGCTTTATCAGTGCACACTTAACAGTGTCAGAATGATTGCTTGTCATTGGACTAGAAGGCAGTGGGCACCTAGTTGCAGGACAGGACTTTATACTGATATGACAGGTTCGTAAAATTCAACATCTGCATGAAATTTGTGCGTTATGTTCTCCTCATGTTTGTATAGCTTTTCTCCCAGTACTTTGGGTTTCGCCCACACTACACAAACATGGAATTTAGATTGTGACAGGGGCTGATATTAGTTATGGCAGCAAAATATGTGATATGTACTATGATATCCCGTTTTTTACCATTCTTAAAGAGAATCTTTAATTTTGGACTGTTTTCTACAGTAATACACAAGTAGTAGTAGCAATAAGGAGTCCAGATCACTATTTTTTATTTTACTACTTCCCTCGGTTCCCCCACTGTTAGCAGTCAAAACTGCACTAAAATCCACAGTCAGGACTACAGTTCTAAGCTCTGACAGTGGGGGAATGGGAGGTACGAGGGAAAAAAAATAGTGTTTTGTACTCCATATCTGCAGTACTACATGTGTACAGTAATCCCTCAATATCTAGTGGCCTCAGGATATAATATTTTCATACAATTGTCTTTTCTGACCCATCATAATTTGAAACTTGATTCAACATACACTGTCCCAGACTCAGATCCAACCAATCAAGGCCACTTCTCTGGTAACATAGCTGTATTAGTTGCTAGCTATCAGCTATTCCTAACTGTTATGTGAGGACTTTTTTATCTGTCTTAGTTATCTGCTTATTTTTATTAAATCTTGGATGACATTTTGGAGTTTTGGTACCGATTACTCAAGTTACAATGGTTTTAACATACAATGGTCATCCTGGAGCCAATTAATATTTTAACTTGAGAGACCACTGTATTACTGTTTGTCCAAATTGGTGTGACAGATTCCCTTTAATACCCTTTAATACAGTATATTGTTTAACAGAGGCAAGTCCTCAATCGGTGGACTGGCACTTTTTGATATCACATCTACGCTGCTTGCTAATTCTTCAATATGAGATTGCTACTTCTAAAAATGAAACATTTGCTCTAGCTCAGAGATGTTATTTGCTGGTTACTTTCCATTATTGCACAGCAACAACCTTATTCTATTGGGTTGAGGAATTGGCAGACGTCCCATCTAAACACCACTTTTATCTTTTAAAGCTCACAGTACATTTAATGAAATCCATACCTGATTGTTGTTTCCTCTATATATACTATACATAGAGCATTATTAATCTGATATATATTGAAAGCTTAACATTATGCTGGAAATTAAGAAAAAAATGTAACATTGTAACTTGTGATAACCTTTGTTCAAATGCAGTTGAATTTTAAAAATATTTCCTTACCAAAACAGCTGGCGAAAGCTGCAATTAAAAACACAACAGCTACTTTCATTTTGGTGATGGGACAAGTCTCACGTTCTGAGCTGAAATGTGAAATGTGAAGTCAATTGGAGATCCTTTATACAGAAGTAGAGAGTTCAAAGGGCAGTCAAGATTTCATTCTGCCAACTATATGTACTGGAAATCCTGAGGGAATCAAGTGCTATGACCTATATTATATAACGTTTTCTGTTTTATTTTTGATAAAGACTTGTCTTGATATGAACACATTGAGGATAAGTCGGTATAATTTGTTTTATTTTGATCTGCATATCTTTACCTTTTGAAAACTGTTCTATCATATCAGACAACGAAGGCTATAGTGCTTATTTGGCTCTGAACTCAAACTAACATTAAGTCGGATGGCTTTTGCGCTCATAGTTTTTCTGGTCATAACTTTTATATTTAATTCCTAAGAGTCTGTCTTAGTTTCAGGGATTTAACCCTTTCAGTCTTTGCATTTTTATTTATTTATTTTTATTCATATAGCGTTATGAGGGCTTTTTTGTGGGATAAGTTGTAATTTCTAATGGCACCATTTAATATTGCATACAATATGGTGGGAAGCTGAAAGAAAATTCCAAATGGGATGAAATTTGAAAAAAAAAATACTAAATAAAAACTTGGGAAACAATATTTTTTTGATTTCCATACTCTGACGCTATAAATTTTTTATAGTTATGTCTGCAGAGCAGAATGATCATTTTTCATAAAACATTTTTGGGGAGGTAAAGCAACAACAACAAAAAAATGGCAAATCAGTCACTTTGATCACCCTCTCTCACCCGTGATAAATACATTTTAAGGGATTACAGGATAAATACATTTATGTTTTAACCCCTTGGAGCAATGGGAAAACATGGTGCCATGGCTGGTGGGTCTGTGCTGCTTCCAATAGCAGAGACCCCTGGCTAATTATCATGACCGGCAATAATGCCGATCACGGTCATTAAAGCCATTAGATGCCGTGATCAAGTGAGATCACGGCATCTGAAGGGTGAAAAACCTGAAAGCTTACCAGCATCCCCTGTGGCAAAAGGGGTTGCCAGTAATTGATTTCAATACAATGGGTCTCTCTGAAGAGAGCCAGGGTATTGAAGATGCAATTCTGTACCAATATGGATATAAAATAAACATAATAGTACAGAATAAAAAATACATCATTTTGTAGCCTCAAACACGAGTTACAAAACCATAAAAAGTTTAAATCCGTAGAATAAAAAATATAAATACATAAATAACAAAAAATATAAACATCATAGTCATCACCGTGTCAAAAAACGCCCATACTATTAAAATATAAAAATATTTTTCCAATATGGCAAATGGCATAATGGAAAAAAGGGTCAAAATGACCGATTCACCATTTTTTCATCACTTCAATAAAATGTGATAAAAAAGTCACACACACTCCAAAATGGTATCAGTAAAACTACAGATCATCCCATAAAAATGAGCTCCCACGTATTTTAGATGATATAACTATAAAAAAGTTATGGGGGTGAGAATATGGTGATATAAGAAAAATATTTTTTTTCAAGGTTATAATTTATTTTTACACTATTTAGAAAAAAAAAGACACTCTACTCTTGTGTTATCATTGTAATTGTACTGACTCAGAGAACGAGGAGCACAGAAACAAAACCCATAAAATAGTGGAGGAATTCTTTTTTCCAATTCCACCCCATTTGGAATTTTGTTCCTGCCTCCCACTACATTGTATGTCATATTAAATAGGGGCATTAGAAGGTACAACTTGTCCCCCCCCAAAAAAAAAAAAAATGCCCTTATATGAATATGTGAATGGAAAAATAAAAAAGTTGTGGCTCAAGGAAAATAGAGAAGAAAAAAAAAAAAATCTCCGGTATTCTAAGGGTTAATATTTAGCCATTTTGGGATGCAGTGATGCTTATGTTTTTTTATTGTTTATTTATTTTTAATTTATTTTAATTTACTTTTGCCATTGCAGTTTGCTATGTTTATATAGACCTCTGCCATCTGCAGGGCTCTCTCAGAACAACAGCTGTAAAAGCCTTGGTTTCTTCTGAACAACCAACAGCTCCCCTGGTCGCTGTGTGGGGGAGTCGTTCATGTACCAGGAGCATAGCTCTCCTTTGAAAAGCCGCCTCAAATGTCATGATCAAAATTGACCATTACATCTGAGGGCTTAAAACTTTGTAATTTTTTGGTGCAGATTTTCCATTTTAAGCATTTTTTTCCTGAACACAGCAGGGGCTAACAAGAAAAAAAATCATTATTTATTATCCGAATCCTGCAGTTTACAGAAACACCCCATATGTGGTTGTCAACTACTGTATGGAAAGGAAGGAAAGGATAAAAATATTGTTTTAAGAGGGCAGATTTTGCTGGAATGGTTTTCGGGGGCCATGTCAGATTTGAAGACAACCTGAGGAACCCTTAGAAAGGAATCCCCAAAAAGTGATCTTACACTCCTCAAGGAATTGATTGAGGGGTGAAGTGAATGTTTTGACCCAACAGACGTATTATAAAATTTAGAAACACTTGGCTGTAAAAATTTAAATACATTTTAGCCCCAAATTTTTCATTTTCACAAGGGGTAACAGGAGAAAAAGCACACCACAACTTGTTATGCATATTTCCTGAATATGAAAACACCTTATATGCTGTTTTGGGTGCATGGCAGTGTTCAGAAAGCAAGGAGCAACATTGGGATTTTCTAAAATGGAATTTGCTAAAGTTGTTTTTAGGGGCCATAAAATTTTTATTTTTTGTTGACTAATATGTGTGAGGACTTGTTTTTTGACTGATAGCTGACGTTTTTATTGGCATCATTTGGGGGTAAAATATGTTTTTTTGATCACTTTTTACACAATTTTTTGGGTGGTGAAGTGGGCAAAAATTGTAATTCTGTCTGTGTATTTTATTTTTATTTGTGATGGATTTCCTCTTAATGATATAATAATTTTATTCTATGGGTTGATACGATATTGGTAATGATATCCTTTAGCATTGGGTTAAAGAAAATCCATGTGGTAAAAGATGAGCTCATTGTTACATTTGATATTTTGTGCACATTATTTTTCATTTTTGCAAACTAAGGCCCCTGACCACATGAGCGAGCAATGCGTGAAGTGAACACATAACACCAGCACTGAATCCTGACCCATTCATTTCAATGGGTCTGTGCACATGAGTGCTGTTTTTCACGCATCATTTCTGCATCACCTGAGAATCGCAGGATGTTCTATATTCTTTGTTCTTAGGGTCAGGCAGCCCTGACCACATAGAAGTGAATGGAACTTCAGTGAAAAACTCATTGCATCTGGATGCAGTCCAGATGCAATGCATTTTTCAGTGATGGTTGCTAGGAGATGCTGTTTGCAAACTGAAACACTGAATGCAATTGCAGACAAAACTAAACCGAACTTTCTTGCAAAATGGCGCAAGTTTCACTGAATGCATCCTGAACGCATCCTGACCAGTGGCGTAACTAGAGTTGTATGAGCCCCAGGGCAAACTTTGAATTGCCCCCCCCACCTCAACCCCCGGTCACACCCTCTGCGACCACGATCGATATGCCCCTGCTCCCATCACTACAGCAATACAGGGTAATACAGCGCCCCACATACCTTTTACATGTAGTGACGTCTACTGTGATGTAGATGTTTTCTTTCCTCATCTTTTCCTTTCAAACCTTCAGACCAGACCACCATTTCTCAGCCATTTTTCATCTCTGCAGTTTGACAAAAAAAAAATCTTAGTTTACTACTTTTCCATCATCCTCCCATCTTTTGGACAAATCATCCTACTACCCCCAATACTGTGCCACTGTACTCCCCAATACTATACTTCAGAAACCCCCTGATAATACTAGTACCACACAGAGCCCCCCATATAAAATACCCCTTCTTTGTGGCCTCAGTAGAAGCCCCCATAATGCCCCCCAATAATGTGCCAGTAAGAAGTGCCCCCAATAATGTGCCAGTAAGAAGTGCCCCATAGTGCCCCCTGGCCCCCAATGTGCCAGTAACAAGTGCCTCTCCATGCCCCCCCAACTCATGTGCCAGTAACAAGTGTCTCTCCATGCCCCCCAAATCATGTTCCAGTAACAAGTGCCTCTCCATGCCCCCCATTATGTGCCAGTAACAAGTGCCTCTCCATGCCCCCCCATGTGCCAGTAACAAGTGCCTCTCCATGCCCCCCCATGTGCCAGTAACAAGTGTCTCTCCTTGCCCCCCCTCCCCAATCATGTGCCAATAAGTGCTTCTCCATAAAAAATAAATAAACCCTTATACTTACCTCCATGGCAGCGATGCAATGCAGGCCTCTTCTGGCCTGTGTCCCGCGCTATACGGCTCAGGCGGTGCGATGGAGTATAATTTTTAAGGTAATTCATATATATAATACATAGGCCCACATAACGTTATGAGGCTGATATTTCTGCAGGGAAACCATTGCTAGTCTCCCATGCAGAAATAAATGTAGACAATTTTACATTTATCCAACATCACACACTAAACATAAGACCACTGCTGCCATACACAGTGCCCACCTAACGCTGCCATACACAGTGCCCACCTGACGCTGCCATACACATCGCCAACCTGATGCTGCCATATACCATATAAAGTACCTCTGCATTCTCCATCAGCACAGTCCTACACGGAGCCTGGGTTCCTCTAACTCCTCCCACACATCTGGCTGATCACATGACTGTGATATCACCACAGGTCCTGTAACCACAATGCAGTGGTTAGTACAGACTGGATCTGCTCCTGGTGAGAGACATGTCCGTGAGTGGAAAAACTAATGTTTTTAATACTGGGGGGGGGGCAGTGCATATTTTTTTGTGTGTGAAAAATGCGTGACGGGCCCTTGTATTGTCTGTTTTATGTTATATGTTGTATGCCAAGACATCTAGTTGGAACTGTGTGATAATCACACATGTATCTGATACAGCCTGATGGAGGGCATAATATGTATGCCCGAAATGTTGCTTCTTGTAATGTCTGGCTGAATAAAACCTCACGTGGTGTGCTGTCTGAAACCCTGATTTGTCTGAAGTAATCCCTGAGGTGGAGTCAGGGATAAAAAGTGAGGAGCACCCATCTCTCTGCCAGTTAACTGCCGAGTGCTGTGATCCTTTGCGATTAAACATCTAGTTGGAACTGGTCAGAAAGAAGAAGTTACATTTTGCCAGAAGACAGAGGGTGTGGTAACAGGTGACGTAGAGCTTGAGAATTAGAATAAAAGCATAAATTATTACAAAGACAACCTCTTTTGTTCTTCCCTAAACACGTATAACATTATATGCCACTAGAGTTGGAGGGAAAAAAGGCAAACTTTGGTTTATTTGATTTCAACAGTTGCAAGTTAATATTGCAGTGGCGTACTAAGAGAGGGGTGTGGGGGGCGGTCCGCCCTGGGTGCCGGCTCTCAGGGGAGTTCCCGAAGCCATGAGTGCTTCCATCAATACAGACGGAAGCACCCATTGCTGGAGCGCAGGGAGCTGCGGTTCTGTCAACACCACTCAGCTCCCAGCGCTCCTCCCCTCCTTCAGGCCGGCGGCACTCTGAATGGTAAAGCAAGAAGACTTCTCTCTGCTCCACCATTCAGTCTGCAGACACAGATCGTGCTGCCAGCCTGTGTGGGCAGAGAATGCAGCCTGGAAATCTGCATAAGCTTCACCCACACAGTGCTGCAGAGCGATCTGTGCCTGCTTGTAAGAGAGGTATGTGAGCTTCAGGAACGGGACAAGGTGAGTAGTTACTGTGTTTTTGTTTTTGTTTGTCTTTTTAATACAGAGGGCTTTATTAATATGGAGGGGCACAGAGGGCATTATTACTGTGAAGGGGGCACAATGGGCATTATTACTGTGAAGAGAGCACAGTGGGAATTATTACTATAAAGGGAGCACAATGGGCATTACTACTATGAAGGGACACAATGTTGATTAATACTCTAAATGGGGCACAATGGGGATTATTACTGTGAAGTTGGCACACTGGGGATTTTTACTGTGAAGGGGGCACAAAGGGGGCATTACAACTGTGAAAGGTGCTCAGAGAGGGCATGACTACTGTGAGGGGGGCACAATGTGGCATAACAACTGTGATAGGGCACAATGTGGGCAAATATACTGTGAGGGGGCACACATCTGTACAAAACTACTGTGAAGGTTGTACAATGAGGGCAATACTACTGTGAGAGGGTATCATTTTTTAAAGTATTGAATGGGGGGGGGGGGGTGCAGGAGAAAGGACCCGCCCTGGGTGCCATACACCTTAGGCACGCCACTGGTATATTGGTATATGGTATAGGTTTGTTTAGTGCCCAGATGGTACATTGTGTTTTTTTTTGCAAGTGTTGGGTAAAATATTGCCAAGTGAGAACTATACGATTGGTTAATATTGATTTCAATGGGTTTGTTGAAAGGTCTGCAAACAAAATTATCAAATGGTATATGGTTAATTCAAAATGAAATGGCTGAAGTAACTGTGTCACCAAAAATGTTATCTGCCAGTGAAAACTATAAAATAGATACGTTTTTCTAATCTGTTCTTATTTTCTGATTGCTGATTGTTTTATTCTAATTTCTGAACATGATGGGAGTGGCTGACTTGCTTGAGGAGTATTACATTTGAAAGGCACTAAAAGAGTTGCTTTGCGACAACCACATGATCTGGAGGGGATAGAGAACTTTGTGTCTACAGAACATTTTCTGCATTTTGGTCCATGATTGTTTAGATATAATGAAGCTTTAAAGGGAACTTGTCACTTAACTTCAAGCATGACTAGAAAATCGTGCAGGCAGGGGATAAAATAATGTTTTTTGAGAGCTTTTTCTACATTGGCCTTCAGGAAGAAAATGATCATCAGAAACACACTGCTGACTACTCTCAGGTACTGCTGGCTGCTTGAGATGGTTTTTGGAGGTGACAGGTTCCCTTTAAATGCAAACTATGGGGCAAGTACATTCAAATATTGAGTTTTCTTTTTATAGATGGTATAGATTGTTCCAGATATCACAAACCCACACAAAACAGGATATGCTGTCAGTACCCAAACTGATATTATCAAGCAAGAAACGCTTCCTCCATCATTACAAGAGGTAGAGCAAGAAATGCTTCCTATATCATTACAAGAGGTAGAGCTGAAGGCACTCACTGGGGATTATAAGATGGTTGCAGGTAAGATACCATATTTTTCGCCCTATAAGACGCACCTAGGTTTTTGAGGAGGAAAGTAAGAAAAAAATGTTTTGATCAAAAAGGTGTGCTTTTGGTGAGTTTTGAACTAATGGTGGTCTGTGGATGACACTATTATGGGGTATCTGTGGATGACGCACTGGTATGGTGGATCTGTGGATGGCACTGTTTTGGGGATCTGTTGATGGCACTGTTATGGGATCTATGGATGGCACTGTTATGGGGGATCTATGGATGGCACTGTTATGGGGGCATCTATGGATGACACTGTTATGGGGGGGATCTGTGGAGGAAACTGTTATGGGGGAATCTGTGGATGACACAGCTATGGGGGGATCTGTGGATGACACATATATAGCATCTTATGCTATTTATGTGTCAGTCATCCACAGATCACCCATAACAGTGTCCCTGTGTAAATAATGACCCCCAATACAGGGGGTGGAGGCCGGCAACTGGTTTTGAAATCGCGGCTTGGCTCGGTGCAGTCACTGTTCTCTATTACAATGGGCACACAGCAGTATTCATATGTAAAGTGTAGACAATCCATATGTAAAGTATAGCAATCCTCTGTGGTAGCGCAATCCACGTAGTACTCACTATGAAACTCCCGTACTAGCCGGCAGGCTGGCCGGTCACTAACTTCGTCATGCACATGCTCCTCCCACTTTATTAATGAAGCAGGCAGAGCATGCACATGACGAAGTGAGTGACTTACTCCCCAGCCTGCCTGCTAGTACGGGAGTTTCCTAGTGAGTACAACGTGGATTGCGCTACCGCAGAGGATTACTATACTTTACATATGAATTGCCTACACTTTACATATGGATTTCCTACACTTTATATATGGATTGCTTACACTTTACACATGAATACTGCTGTGTGCTGGGCCCGGTGTAATAGAGAACAGTGACTGCAGCGGGCCCCGCCGCGATTCCAACAGCAGTTGCCAGCCTCCAGCCCCTCCTCACTCCCCGCTGATACATCTCAGGTGGTGCTGTGCAGCATTGTATCAGTGTTAGCAGAGTAAAAATGGCAGCATTCGCCCCATAAGACGCGCTGCCATTCCCCCCACACACACTTTTGTGGGAAAAAGTGCATCTCATGGGGGCGACAAATACTGTAATTAACATTTATACAGATTTCAGGTATGCCTTTGGCATCTTCAATGATTATGGTCCAATCTGGGGAAGCAGAGGTTTTGTTGGATTCATGGGAAACCCATTAAGAATGCTAAGTGCAAGTGACAGTTGTTTAATGACCTGATGCTATCCAGAGGAAAGAGACAACAGGTTGGTAGATCAAGCTGTTAAAAGTGCAGACCTCCAACAGTTACCTGAAGCCAACTTAAGGTTTATGTGACTCGGCCAGGCCAGGGACAGAAGACCTCCAAAGTAAAAGCAATGAATGAAGACAATCTCTGGAGGGTAGGTAAAATGGTGCCTTTTCAAGTGGAGTCTGCCTGTTGATGATGAATTCAGCACATGGGTTGGTCCAGGTGTCTAGAAAAAATGTGGTGTGAACACTACAGGGTTTAACAATGCTGCCACCAGGTTTGCCCAAGGCTACTTGATGTGTGCCTGAAATAATGTTGGGAGAGCCATGAGAGTTCCAGGAAGGCATATGCCCAGGTCATCTTACCCATTCCAGAGGCTGCAGATGGACTACATTCAGTTTCCAAAGGAGGGGCAGTATGAATATGTCCTCGTCTATGTTGATCTCTTTTCAGGAAATGCCTGGCCTGAAACAAAAGTAAGAGTAAAAGAAGATACTGTCCAATGTAGTAAGTAGGTATGGGGTCTGGTCCTACAAACTGTTGAAGGCAATAGGGGAACTTATTTCACGGGAAAAGTGGGTCCAGTAATCATGGAAGCACTGAGTATAGAACAAGCCTTCTGACACTCCTCATCATTCCCAAAATGGTGAAATGTAAAATTTATTTTCAAGGACCACACTTCAGAAGAACACCTCTTTGACACCCTCTGAGATACCCCTTGGCCAGGTGCTTAGGACAGGTCTTTAATTTTCCCAATAACCCTAATTATTGTAGTTTGATCTTACTCCCTATGTGGGAGCCCTTGCGAATTAGTAGACTATTGTACAAAAACATATGTGTGATTCCCTTCCAGTTCAGTACTCAAAAGCTAGTACCTAGTATTTGCATTGATAATATACTTTATGCTTTTAACATATGAAATTGAAGAGTAAAGAGGGAGATAATAGAATTAGCAAATAATCCACACATTATTCTTCCTCTCAGGGTGCCTATAAGATGGATACTATGAGTGGGTCAGGGTTGGCTTAGTCTCACTTGGATGTTGTTTAATCAGGATTAAATCATTGGGTAGAGTTTGCGCATCACTAGGGTTGAGCGAACACCTGGAAGTTTGGGTTCTCCAGGTTCGGATGAACTTTGCAGCAAAGTTCGGGTTTGGGACCCAAACTTGACCCGAACTTGACCCCGAAACCGAACTTCATTAAAGTCAATGGGGACCTGAACTTTGGGGCAAAAAAAGTCTTAGAAAATGCTAGAGGGCTGCAAAAGGAAGAAAAATGGGGGTAAGAGCACTACAATTGCCCTGCAAACAAATGTGGATAGGGAAATTACTTAAAATAACAGAATATGAAAAAAGTAAAAAATAATGATCTTGAACTAGGAGGCGGAGGTCAAAGTTAAGTAGGAGGTTGAGGAGGCAGTGGATGTGGCGGTGTAGGTGGAGAAAGAGGAGGTAGCTAACACTGATTTTGTAGTTATTTTTTTTTTCCTTTATTTATTTATTTTTTCCTTTTATTAGAAATTCGGGAAGACCCCAAAACATTGGGAAATAGAAAAGAGAATGCAAACAGAAAGTTCGCTGGAGTATACCAATAACCCATCAGTAAGTATGGGTAGGCATCTGCACATGTACTGTTCCATTTTGAAATGCTGGCATTCAAAGCCAGGGATCGCAGGTGGGTAGGGGGGTATTTCTTCTGTCTCTCCAGTGTTTGGGAGATGGACAGCTGAACGCTTCCATGGGACATTGTGGAGATGCTTGTTGACAGTGACGGAAGTGGTGGTGTTGCTGCCACATCCTCTTTTTGCAGGGTGGCAAGTGCCAAAGTCACTCCAGAGGGGGAGGAAGAGGCCGAGACTGCAGCAGAAGAGAGAGCAGGAGGAGCCTGAGATCTTTTGTGGTTTTTGAGGTGTTTAATCCACTGTGCTTTGCAGTTAGATGCCTGGTCATGCAGGTGGTGCTCAGGTTTAAACATTTATGCCTCTCTTCAGGCTCTGATTGCGCAGCGTAAAAACTACTTGCGTCTTGTCATCAGCACATTGTCTGAAAAACTGCCATGCAAGGGAACTCCTTGTAGCTGGCTGTGGTGTGCTCATTCTATGGGTGTGGTGGTCAGAAGCAGGTACTGTATACTGGCTAGGGGACAGCCACTCTGCTTTTGCACACTGCTCCCTCTTTTGCTGTGCGGCTGGCGTTGCATGACCGCCATGTCTTCCTCCGAACTGCACACGTCACTCGCATGACCTTGATTACATGTGGGGTCGCGTTCGCTGCGGCGGGCGAACATATACGATGTTCGGTCAGCCGCCTATACGTCATCATTGAGCAAACTTGGACCCTGTACCTCAGTCAGCAGACACATTCCAGCCAATCAGCATACCCTCCCTCCCAGACTCTCCCACCTCCTATCAAAAAGCAAGGACAGCATCCATCTTAGATTCATTCTGAAGCTGCAGTGTTAGTTAGAGCAGGGAGAGTGCTGCTGCTGCTGAATTAATAGGGAAAGCCTTAGCTAGGCCATTGCTCTGTGTCCACTCCAGTCCTCAAAACTCATCTGCTGTAAAGACAGCGTCCTGACAGCACCCCAAAAAGCCCTTTTTAGGGCTGGTACATCAGTCTGCTTTTATTTATTTTTTCTATATATATAGTGCAGTTGCCTGCCCGTGTGTGAGAGGCTGCAGGCCCACAGACTGTTCGGTGTGCACACCACTCATATAGGGTGGCACAGTACCTTGCAGTTAAAAAAGTAATTTTATTTTTACCCTTTAATATATTTGCATTTGTCTGCCAGTGTGTGTCAGGCCCACAGACTGTACTGTGCCCACTGCTAGTGCGCACCACTCATATCGGGTGGCACAGTACCTTGCAGATAAAAAAGTCATTTAATTTTTACCCTTTAATATAATTGATGCAGTTGCCTGCCAGTGAGTGTCAGGCACACAGACTGTACTGTGCCCACTGTCAGTGCCCACTACTCATATCGGGTGGCACATTACTTTGCAGATGAAAAGGTCATTTAATTTTTACCCTTTAATATAATTGCAGTTGGCTGCCAGTGTGTGCCAGGCCCACAGACTGTACTGTGCCCACTGCCCACCACTCATATAGGGTGGCACAGTACATTGCATGTCGCATGCGCAGTAACTAGTGTTGAGCGAACAGTTCGAGCATAGTTCGGGTCCGTACCGAATTTTGGGGTGTTCGTGACACGGACCCGAACCCGAACTTTTTCGTAAAAGTTCGGGTTCGGGTTCGTCGTTCGGCATGTATTTTGGCGCATTTTGAAAGGCTGCAAAGCAGCCAATCAACATGCATCATACTACTTGCCCTAAGGTGCCATCGCAGCCATGCCTACTATTGGCAAGGCTGTGATTGGCCAAGTGCAGCATGTGACTCAGCCTCTTTATAAGCTTGTGCGCACGTCGGGACGTGCTCACTCCCGATGTGAATAGAACAGGGATAGACGCAGCTGATGCTAGGGCGAGAATAGGCAGGGATAATTGAATAACTGGAAGCAAATTTCTCTCCTCCACCTGTGATTCATCTGAACAACTGCAGCTGAGCTGCTTTTTGATAGGGATTGGCTATTTTTAGAGTGGCCAGAGTGATTTTCCATCCACATGTACCTGGGCTGACCGCCGGCCGCCATTTGCGACTTGTAGTGCTGCAGCAGAAGCTGCCACAGTGTGCATTCAAAGCTCCAAACAAGTCAGACATCTACACCTGGGATTCAGACCAATAGCGATTTAGCAGCACAGTCCAAGGCTATTTTTTTAAAGGTTGTGCAGACCATTTTGTGGCACATGTTACTGGGCTGATAGGCGCGGCCATCTTGGGACTAGTGCTGCAGCACAATCTCTCCCAACGTCCATTAATCACTTGTAATAGTGGTCTGTGCCATAGAAATCCTACATCAGGGACTTGGGTGTGCTTGTGTCACCCCTACTAATACCAGTCCACCTGTAATCCATACAGTGAAAAGCCATAAAGTATTCCAGTGAGGGAATTTTTTTATTTAAAAAGGCCAAGTTAGTTTATCTGGCGTTCAATATACTAGATACAGTTAGGCCTGCGTTTCATACATCTGGAATTAGCAAACTAATGTGCTGGGGTTGGGAAAACATATATGTACCCATACTAGAATCTGTCAAAGAAAGCGGTACTCACATATAACAGTCATTCCATCTGTAATCCATACAGTCAAAAGACTGAAAGTATTCCAGTGAGGGAATTTTTTTATTTAAAAAGGCCAAGTTAGTTTATCTGGCGTTCAATATACTAGATACAGTTAGGCCTGCGTTTCATACATCTGGAATTAGCAAACTAATGTGCTGGGGTTGGGAAAACATATATGTACCCATACTAGAATCTGTCAAAGAAAGCGGTACTCACATATAACAGTCATTCCATCTGTAATCCATACAGTCAAAAGACTGAAAGTATTCCAGTGAGGGAATTTTTTTATTTAAAAAAGGCCAAGTTAGTTTATCTGGCGTTCAATATACTAGATACAGTTAGGCCTGCGTTTCATACATCTGGAATTAGCAAACTAATGTGCTGGGGTTGGGAAAACATATATGTACCCATACTAGAATCTGTCAAAGAAAGCGGTACTCACATATAACAGTCATTCCATCTGTAATCCATACAGTCAAAAAGACTGAAAGTATTCCAGTGAGGAATTTTTTTATTTAAAAAAGGCCAAGTTAGTTTATCTGGCGTTCAATATACTAGATACAGTTAGGCCTGCGTTTCATACATCTGGAATTAGCAAACTAATGTGCTGGGGTTGGGAAAACATATATGTACCCATACTAGAATCTGTCAAAGAAAGCGGTACTCACATATAACAGTCATTCCATCTGTAATCCATACAGTCAAAAGACTGAAAGTATTCCAGTGAGGGAATTTTTTATTTAAAAAAGGCCAAGTTAGTTTATCTGGCGTTCAATATACTAGATACAGTTAGGCCTGCGTTTCATACATCTGGAATTAGCAAACTAATGTGCTGGGGTTGGGAAAACATATATGTACCCATACTAGAATCTGTCAAAAGCGGTACTCACATATAACAGTCATTCCATCTGTAATCCATACAGTCAAAAGACTGAAAGTATTCCAGTGAGGGAATTTTTTATTTAAAAAAGGCCAAGTTAGTTTATCTGGCGTTCAATATACTAGATACAGTTAGGCCTGCGTTTCATACATCTGGAATTAGCAAACTAATGTGCTGGGGTTGGGAAAACATATATGTACCCATACTAGAATCTGTCAAAGAAAGCGGTACTCACATATAACAGTCATTCCATCTGTAATCCATACAGTCAAAAGACTGAAAGTATTCCAGTGAGGGAATTTTTTTATTTAAAAAAGGCCAAGTTAGTTTATCTGGCGTTCAATATACTAGATACAGTTAGGCCTGCGTTTCATACATCTGGAATTAGCAAACTAATGTGCTGGGGTTGGGAAAACATATATGTACCCATACTAGAATCTGTCAAAGAAAGCGGTACTCACATATAACAGTCATTCCATCTGTAATCCATACAGTCAAAAGACTGAAAGTATTCCAGTGAGGGAATTTTTTTATTTAAAAAGGCCAAGTTAGTTTATCTGGCGTTCAATATACTAGATACAGTTAGGCCTGCGTTTCATACATCTGGAATTAGCAAACTAATGTGCTGGGGTTGGGAAAACATATATGTACCCATACTAGAATCTGTCAAAGAAAGCGGTACTCACATATAACAGTCATTCCATCTGTAATCCATACAGTCAAAAGACTGAAAGTATTCCAGTGAGGGATTTTGCTTATAAAAAATAATATATTTCATTGTGGTGCGAGTTGAATCGCAACAATGAAGAAAAATACTATTAAGGGACGAGGGCGCGGTCGTGGTGGTGTCCGTGGAGCCTCTGTTGCTGGTAGAGGACGTGGCCGTTCGGCTAGGCGCACACAGTAGGGAGCGAACTCCCTCAACTAGCCGGCAGAATGTACCGCAATATCTCGTGGGGCCCAATGCCGCTCTTAGGATGGTAAGGCCTGAGCAGGTACAGGCATTAATCGATTGGGTGGCCGACAGTGCTTCCAGCACGTTCACCACATGGTCTTCCACCCAGTCTTCTGCGGAAAGCGCACAGGTGGCACCTGAAAACCAAGCCCATCAGTCTGTCACATCACCCCCAAGCATATCAGGGAAACGGTCTGAGCCACAAGTTATGCAGCAGTCTCTTCTTCTGTTTGAAGACTCTGCTTCCAGGGTTTCCCAGGGGCGTCCACCTAGCCCTTCCCCAGTGGAGGAAGACATACCATGCACTGGCGCACAACCACTTATGTCTCCAGATGAAGAGGACATGGGAATACCACCACAGCAGAGTCACCGACTCTCTGATGATGACGAAACACAGGTGCCCACTGCCGCGTCTTTTGCAGTGTGCAGACTGAACAGGAGGAGGTCAGGGAGGGAGACTGGGTGGAAGACGATGCAGAGGACGATGAGGTCTTAGACCCCACATGGACTGAAGGTCGTGGCGATGACTTTCACAGTTCAGAGGAAGAGGTAGTGGTGAGACCGAGACAACAGCGAAGCCAAAGAGGGAGCAGGGGCCAAAGCAGACGAGCCGCCGCCCCCAGAGTTCGCCTGCTACTGGACATCGCCAACAGGGACCCAGCCCCACAAAGGCAGCTTCAAAGAGTTCCCTGGCATGGCACTTCTTTAAACAATGTCCTACCGACAAGACCCGAGTGACTTGCACGCTCTGCCATCAGAGCCTGAGGCGAGGCATTAACGTTCTGAACCTCAGCACAACCTGCATGACCAGGCATCTACATGCAAAGCATGAACTGCAGTGGGGTACACACCTTAAAAACCAGGCACTCGCTGAGGCTCCCCCTGCTCCCTCTACCGCTGCTGCCTCGGCTTCCGCCTCGAGAGGAATGTTGCCACCTGCCGAGCAGCAAACAGAGGATGTGCCACCGACACCACCACCACCGCCACCGTCAACTAGCGTCTCCACTATATCACACAGCAGCGTTCAGCTCTCAATATCTCAAACCTTAGAGAGGAAGCGCAAATTCCCCGAGTCACCCTCGAGGCCCTTGGCCTGAACGCCAGCATTTCTAAACTGCTGGCCTTTGAAATGCTGTCATTCCGGCTGGTGGACACAGACAGCTTCAAACAGCTGATGGCCATGGCTGTCCCGCAGTATGTGGTTCCCAGCCGCCACTACTTCTCCAAGACAGCCGTGCCTTCCCTGCACATGCAAGTGTCCGATAAAATCAAGTGTGCACTGCGCAACGCCATTTGTGGCAAGGTCCACCTAACCACAGATACGTGGACCAGTAAGCACGGCCAGGGACGCTATATCTCACTAACTGCACACTGGATGAATGTAGTGGCGGCTGGGCCCCGGCGGACAGTTCCTTGGCGCACGTCCTTCCGCCCCCTAGGATCGCAGGGCATCATTCTCTGCCTCCTGTAGCCTCCTCCTCCTACTCGGCTTCCTCCTCCACTGCTTCCACCAGCTCATCCGGTCAGCCACACACCTTCACCACCAACTTCAGCACAGCCCGGGGTAAACGTCAGCAGGCCATTCTGAAACTCATATGTTTGGGGGACAGGCCCCACAGCGCAAAGGAGTTGTGGCGGGGTATTGAACAACAGACCGGCCAGTGGTTTCTGCCGGTGGGCCTCAAGCCAGGCCTGGTGGTATGCGATAATGGGCGAAATCTCGTGGCAGCTCTGGGACTAGCCGGTTTGGCGCACATCCCTTGCCTGGCGCATGTGCTGAACTTGGTGGTGCAGAGGTTCATTCACCACTACCCCAACATGTCAGAGCTGCTGCATAAGTGCGGGCCGTCTGTGCGCGCTTCCGCCGTTCACATCCTGCCGCTGCTCGCCTGTCTGCGCTACAGCGGAACTCGGCCTTCCCGCTCACCGCCTCATATGCGACGTGCCCACCCGGTGGAACTCCACCTTGCACATGCTGGAGAGACTGTGCGAGCAGCAGCAGGCCATAGTGGAGTTTCAGCTGCAGCACGCTCGCGTCAGTCGTACTGCCGAACAGCACCACTTCACCACCAATGATTGGGCCTCCATGCGAGACCTGTGTGCCCTGCTGCGCTGTTTCGAGTACTCCACCAACATGGCCAGTGGCGATGACACTGTTATCAGCGTTACAATACCACTTCTATGTCTCCTTGAGAAAACACTTAGGGCAATGATGTTAGAGGAGGTGGCCCAGGTGGAGGAGGAGGAGGAGGATGAGGGCTCGTTTCTAACACTTTCGGGCCAGTCTGTTCGAAGTGGCTCAGAGGGAGGTTTGTTTAAGCAGCAGAGGACAGGTTCACAGAGTCGCCAGCCAAGGCACTGTACTGGAGGACGAGGAGGATGAGGAGGAGGAGGTGGAGGGACGAGGATGGCGCAAGTTCACAGCGGGAGTGGCAGCCCAGGCCCATCACTGGTGCGTGGCTGGGGGATACGGTGGACGATGACGATCGCCTCCCACAGAGGACAGCTTGTCCTTACCCATGGGTAGCCTGGCCCACATGAGCGAATATATGCTCCAATGCCTGCGTAGCGACAGCAGAGTTGCCCACGTTTTAACGTGTGCAGACTACTGGGTGGCCACCCTGCTGGATCCCGGTATAAAGACAATGTGCCCACTTTAATTCCTGAACTGGAGCGCGACCGTAAGATGCGCGAGTACAAGCGCTGCGCTGATAGGCGCTCTTGAGAGCATTCCCACATGTCACAGGGGAACAGGTGGAAGGTGAAGGCAGAGGAGTGGCAAGAGGTCGCCAACGCAGCTGTGTCACGGCCAGCTCATCTGAGGGCAGGGTTAGCATGGCAGAAATGTGGAAAGGTTTTGTCTCCACGCCACAGCTATCTGCACCGACACCTGATACGGAGCGTGTTAGCAGGAGGCAGCATTTCACTAACATGGTTGAACAGTATGTCTGCACACCCCTCCACATCCTGACGGATGGTTCGGCCCCATTCAACTACTGGGTTTCGAAATTGTCCACGTGGCCAGAGTTAGCATGTTATGCCTTGGAGGTGCTTTCCTGCCCGGCGGCCAGCGTTTTATCTGAGCAGCGTATTCAGCACGGCAGGGCGTCGTTACTGACAAGCGCAGCCGCCTGTCCACAGCCAACGTGGACAAGCTGACCTTCATAAAGATGAACCAGGCATGGATCCCACAGGACCTGTCCCTCCCTTGTGCAGAGTAGTCCTTATTAACTGCCTAAAACATGTCTTGTTGTGCTACGGGCCACTTCTTTATTTGATACAAATTTTATGAAACCCACAGTTGAATGAAACTCTTCTCTGTCTGGGCGCCGGGGCCTAACCAGATGAAAGTGGCCGGTTAAACTAACGGGTGACATGAAGCCATAACCTCTGCCATGCTACCTCTGTCTTCTGTCTGGGTGCTGAGGCCTAAGTCAAATAAAGCGGTCTTCTGCTGTGCTGGGGGATATGAAGCTAATCTCTGACCTCTCTCCTCTGTCTGGGTCCAAAGGCCTAAATCACTGAAAGAGGCCTTCTCCTGTGGTGTGTGATATGATGCCAGAATATGTGCTGTGGGGCCTCTCTCCTCTTCCTGGGTGCAGGGGTCAAATAAACTAAATTGTGGCCTACTCCTGTGGTGGTTGATATGATGCCTGATTCTCTGATGTGGAACCTCTCTCCTCTGTTTGGGTGAAGGGGTCAAAGTAACTAAATGGTGGCTTCTCCTGTGGTGGCTGATATGATGCCAGAATATGTGCTGTGGGGCCTCTCTCCTCTTCCTGGGTGCAGGGGTCAAAGTAACTCAATGGTGGCTTCTCCTGTGGTGGTTAGTATGATGCCAGAATATGTGCTGTGAGTGCCTCTCTCCTCTTCCTGGGTGCAGGGGTCAAAGTAACTCAATGGTGGCTTCTCCTGTGGTGGCTGATATGATGCCAGAATATGTGCTGTGGTGCCTCTCTCCTCTTCCTGGGTGCAGGGGTCAAAGTAACTAAATGGTGGCTTCTCCTGTGGTGGTTGATATGATGCCTGATTCTCTGCTGTGAAACCTCTCTCCTCCATCTGGGTGTAGGGGTCAAAGTCTTTCAAAGTCGCCTTCTCCTGTGCTGATTGATATAAAGCTGATGGTTGTGCCATCTGACATGGTTGCCAGGGTCTGATTCAATGGGGCCTACTCCTGTGGTGGGTGATCTAAATGCCTGATTCTCTGCTGTGAAACCTCTCTCCTCCGTCTGGGTGTAGGGGTCAAAGTCTTTCAAAGTCGCCTTCTCCTGTGCTGATTGATATGAAGCTGATGGTTGTGCCATCTGACATGGTTGCCGGGGTCCCATTAAATTGGGGCCTACTCCTGTGGTGGTTGATATGATGCCTGATTCTCTGATGTGGAACCTCTCTCCTCTGTTTGGGTGAAGGGGTCAAAGTAACTCAATGGTGGCTTCTCCTGTGGTGGCTGATATGATGCCAGAATATGTGCTGTGGGGCCTCTCTCCTCTTCCTGGGTGCAGGGGTCAAAGTAACTCAATGGTGGCTTCTCCTGTGGTGGCTGATATGATGCCAGAATATGTGCTGTGGTGCCTCTCTCCTCTTCCTGGGTGCAGGGGTCAAAGTAACTCAATGGTGGCTTCTCCTGTGGTGGCTGATATGATGCCAGAATATGTGCTGTGGTGCCTCTCTCCTCTTCCTGGAGTGCGGGGTCAAAGTAACTCAATGGTGGCTTCTCCTGTGGTGGCTGATATGATGCCAGAATATGTGCTGTGGTGCCTCTCTCCTCTTCCTGGGTGCAGGGGTCAAAGTAACTAAATGGTGGCTTCTCCTGTGGTGGTTGATATGATGCCTGATTCTCTGCTGTGAAACCTCTCTCCTCCATCTGGGTGTAGGGGTCAAAGTCTTTCAAAGTCGCCTTCTCCTGTGCTGATTGATATGAAGCTGATGGTTGTGCCATCTGACATAGTTGCCGGGGTCCCATTAAATTGGGGCCTACTCCTGTGGTGGTTGATATGATGCCTGATTCTCTGATGTGGAACCTCTCTCCTCTGTTTGGGTGAAGGGGTCAAAGTAACTCAATGGTGGCTTCTCCTGTGGTGGCTGATATGATGCCAGAATATGTGCTGTGGGGCCTCTCTCCTCTTCCTGGGTGCAGGGGTCAAAGTAACTCAATGGTGGCTTCTCCTGTGGTGGCTGATATGATGCCAGAATATGTGCTGTGGGGCCTCTCTCCTCTTCCTGGGTGCAGGGGTCAAAGTAACTCAATGGTGGCTTCTCCTGTGGTGGCTGATATGATGCCAGAATATGTGCTGTGGTGCCTCTCTCCTCTTCCTGGGTGCAGGGGTCAAAGTAACTCAATGGTGGCTTCTCCTGTGGTGGCTGATATGATGCCAGAATATGTGCTGTGGTGCCTCTCTCCTCTTCCTGGGTGCGGGGTCAAAGTAACTCAATGGTGGCTTCTCCTGTGGTGGCTGATATGATGCCAGAATATGTGCTGTGGTGCCTCTCTCCTCTTCCTGGGTGCAGGGGTCAAAGTAACTAAATGGTGGCTTCTCCTGTGGTGGTTGATATGATGCCTGATTCTCTGCTGTGAAACCTCTCTCCTCCATCTGGGTGTAGGGGTCAAAGTCTTTCAAAGTCGCCTTCTCCTGTGCTGATTGATATGAAGCTGATGGTTGTGCCATCTGACATGGTTGCCGGGGTCCCATTAAATTGGGGCCTACTCCTGTGGTGGTTGATATGATGCCTGATTCTCTGATGTGGAACCTCTCTCCTCTGTTTGGGTGAAGGGGTCAAAGTAACTCAATGGTGGCTTCTCCTGTGGTGGCTGATATGATGCCAGAATATGTGCTGTGGGGCCTCTCTCCTCTTCCTGGGTGCAGGGGTCAAAGTAACTCAATGGTGGCTTCTCCTGTGGTGGCTGATATGATGCCAGAATATGTGCTGTGGTGCCTCTCTCCTCTTCCTGGGTGCGGGGGTCAAAGTAACTCAATGGTGGCTTCTCCTGTGGTGGTTAGTATGATGCCAGAATATGTGCTGTGGGGCCTCTCTCCTCTTCCTGGGTGCAGGGGTCAAAGTAACTCAATGGTGGCTTCTCCTGTGGTGGTTGATATGATGCCTGATTCTCTGCTGTGAAACCTCTCTCCTCCATCTGGGTGTAGGGGTCAAAGTCTTTCAAAGTCGCCTTCTCCTGTGCTGATTGATATGAAGCTGATGGTTGTGCCATCTGACATGGTTGCCGGGGTCCCATTAAATTGTGGCCTACTCCTGTGGTGGTTGATATGATGCCTGATTCTCTGATGTGGAACCTCTCTCCTCTGTTTGGGTGAAGGGTCAAAGTAACTAAATGGTGGCTTCTCCTGTGGTGGCTGATATGATGCCAGAATATGTGCTGTGGGGCCTCTCTCCTCTTCCTGGGTGCAGGGGTCAAAGTAACTCAATGGTGGCTTCTCCTGTGGTGGCTGATATGATGCCAGAATATGTGCTGTGGTGCCTCTCTCCTCTTCCTGGGTGCGGGGTCAAAGTAACTCAATGGTGGCTTCTCCTGTGGTGGCTGATATGATGCCAGAATATGTGCTGTGGTGCCTCTCTCCTCTTCCTGGGTGCGGGGGTCAAAGTAACTCAATGGTGGCTTCTCCTATGGTGGTTAGTATGATGCCAGAATATGTGCTGTGGGGCCTCTCTCCTCTTCCTGGGTGCAGGGGTCAAAGTAACTCAATGGTGGCTTCTCCTGTGGTGGCTGATATGATGCCAGAATATGTGCTGTGGTGCCTCTCTCCTCTTCCTGGGTGCGGGGTCAAAGTAACTCAATGGTGGCTTCTCCTGTGGTGGCTGATATGATGCCAGAATATGTGCTGTGGTGCCTCTCTCCTCTTCCTGGGTGCAGGGGTCAAAGTAACTCAATGGTGGCTTCTCCTGTGGTGGTTAGTATGATGCCAGAATATGTGCTGTGGGGCCTCTCTCCTCTTCCTGGGTGCAGGGGTCAAAGTAACTAAATGGTGGCTTCTCCTGTGGTGGTTGATATGATGCCTGATTCTCTGCTGTGAAACCTCTCTCCTCCATCTGGGTGTAGGGTCAAAGTCTTTCAAAGTCACCTTCTCCTGTGCTGATTGATATAAAGCTGATGGTTGTGCCATCTGACATGGTTGCCAGGGTCTGATTCAATGGGGGCCTACTCCTGTGGTGGGTGATCTAAATGCCTGATTCTCTGCTGTGAAACCTCTCTCCTCCGTCTGGGTGTAGGGGTCAAAGTCTTTCAAAGTCGCCTTCTCCTGTGCTGATTGATATGAAGCTGATGGTTGTGCCATCTGACATGGTTGCCGGGGTCCCATTAAATTGGGGCCTACTCCTGTGGTGGGTGATCTAAATGCCTGATTCTCTGCTTTGAAACCTCTCTCCTCCGTCCGGGTGTAGGGGTCAAAGTCTGTCAAAGTCGCCTTCTCCTGTGCTGATTGATATAAAGCTTATGCTTGTGCCATCTGACATGGTTGCCGGGGTCTGATTCAATGGTGGCCTACTCCTGTGGTGGGTGATCTAAATGCCTGATTCTCTGCTGTGTAACCTCTCTCCTCCGTCTGGGTGTAGGGGTCAAAGTAACTAAATGGTGGCCTACTCCTGTGGTGGGTGATATGATGCCTGGTTCTCTGCTGTGGGACCTCTCTCCTTTGTCTGGGTGCTGTGGTCAAAATAATAGTAAGTGACCTTCTCCATTGGTGGGTGACTTGAAGCCTGATTCTGTGCTATGGGACCTCACTCCAATTAATATTTTTTAATTTTTATTTATTTTATGTTAACTCATCATTTCCCTATCTACATTTGTTTGCAGGGGATTTAACTACATTTTGCTGCCTTTTGCAGCCCTCTAGCCCTTTCCGGGTGTGTTTTACAGCCTTTTTAGTGCCCAAAAGTTCGGGTCCCCATTGACTTCTATGGGGTTCGGGTTCGGGATGAAGTTCGGGTCGAGTTCGGATCACGAACCCGAACATTTTTCGAAAGTTCGGCCGAACTCGTCGAACCCGAACATCCAGGTGTTCGCTCATCTCTAGCAGTAACCTAAAATTCAAACGAAGCGGACCGAGGATGGGTCTTTTTCCATCTCCGGTTCCAAAAATGTATTCACTACACTGGCCCTAGCCCTGATAAGGGACAAAACAGAGATTAAACTGATAGGAATAGTACTCAGTTAACACTAGTTGCATTGGTAGCAAATTCCATTGCAAGTGCCCAGAATTTGGAGGAAGCGGACAGAGCAAGCTTTTTTCTCTATCTCCCCATGCAAGGATTCAATTCAATACACGTCTCCTGATAGGGGACTTAACAAAGATTAGAATGGTAAGAATAGTAGTTCAAACTATTTGTATTGGTGGCACAGTACATTACGCGGCGCACGCGCAGTGTCCCAAATTGGAAGTAAGAGGACCAACCAATCATCTTTTTCCATCCCCTGGTTCCTAAAATCTATTCCATACACCGGCCCCTGATAGGGGACAAAACAGAGATTAAACTGGTAAGAACAGATTTTTTTCATTAAAAAAAGAAGAGGACAGCCTCTGCGGAGCTGGGTATTTTTTGGCCACGTTACTGAACGCTCATGCACAATGGCTGTAGCTTCATGCGTCCTTTTGCGGAGGTGACAAAGCTGGTCAGTCAAACTCAAGGCAACATCATCGACCTCATCCCATATGCGTTTTTTTCTGGAGCGTGCCCTGCGAAGAGTGCTGGATCAGGCCATAGATGAGCATGAAGAGGAAGAGTTGTGGTCACTATCACCACCAGAAGCAACCTTGTCGTTGTCGATTGCTGGACCTGCGGTAACGTAGAGAGAGAAGTCTGAAGAAGAGGAGTCAGAGGAGGAAGGTGGCTTTGAGGAAGTGGAAGACCAACCACAGCAGGCATCTCAGGGGGCTTGTTGTCACCTTTCGGGGACCCTTGGTGTTGTACGTGGCTGGGTGGAGGAAGAGACCTTCAATGACGTCAGTGAGGACAAGGAAAGGGACATGGCTAGCTTGGTATCCAACCTTGTGCAAATGGAGAGTTTGCGGTTGTGCAAATGGACTGTTTGCTGTTGTTTGCGGTGCATTAAACAGGGATTTTGGTCTGTCAGAATTTGGTCTGTCACTGTGAAGCAGGCGTAACCCTTACACTACCTGATCGATACTACATCATACCTGATCGTATAAACACACTGGATGTTTTAAAGCACGTTATTCCAAACAATTTAGGAATGTTAGGTCATTTATGCCCTTTATGGATTAAAACCTGACTCTGCGCCAACTACGTAATTTTCCATGGGAGTTTTGCTATGGATCCCCCTCCGGCATGCCACAGTCCAGGTGTTAGTCCCCTTGAAACAACTTTTCTATCACTATTGTGGCCAGAAAGAGTCCCTGTGGGTTTTAAAATTCGCCTGCCTATTGAAGTCTATGGCGGTTCGCCCGTTTCGCCCGTTTGCGAACATTTGCGGAAGTTTGCGTTTGCGAACAGAAAATTTTATGTTTGCAACATCTCTATCTAGGACCTCATCATCCTCCACATTATCTTCCACCCACTCTTCACCCCTGCCCTCCTTGCTGGTCTGCACACTGCAGAAAGCCGCAGCAGTTGGCACCTGTGTTTCATCATCATCAGAGAAGTTCTGCAGTGGTCCTCCCATGTCCACATCGTGAAACATAAGTAGTTCGGCATCGGTGCACTCAATCTCTTCCACTTCTGGGGAAAGGCTATGTGGACAGTCCACGGAAACCCTGCCAGCAGAGTCATCAAAAAGCATAAGAGACTGCTGCATGACTTGGGGCTCAGACTGCTTGACTGATTTGCAAGGGGATGAGGTGAAAGACAGATACCTATGGGCTGCAGGTGCCAACTCTGAGCTTTCAGCAGGGGAACCGGGTGGGAGACAATGTGAAGGAACTGGAGGCACTGTCAGCCACCCAATCTATTACCGCCTCGACTTGTCCTGGCCTCACCATTCGTACACCGGTATCGGGCTTACAAAATAACGCTGAACTTTCTGTCGCCTACGTCCACCTGAGGAAGATATTTCTTTTGGGCATGTAGCTGGCACAGATCGACCACGTCCTCTCTCTGCAACAGGAGCTCCACCAACACCAGCAGCACGACGACCAGGGCCACATCCGTTACTTGATGCTCTCCTCATTCTTTGAGATCACCCACCGAACTAACAGACAGATTAACTATATTAATTTCCCTGTCACGTATGTAGTGCAGGTATACCTCACACCAAAAATAGTAATATGTCACCGGCCGATCTAACAGACGGATTAACTATATTAATTTCCCTGTCAAGTATGCAGTGCAGATGATTTCTTTCCGCTTTTTGAAAGGCTACAGTGCCTCCAATCAAGAAGCGTTTCACATGTGACCCAGCCTCTATTTAAGCTGGAGACACGTAGCCTCGCACGTCACTCTTCTGCTCTTAGTGTAGGGACAGGCTGCTGCTGGTGCTCTCAGGGAGAGATGAGGGAAAAATCTTGGTGGTGTTAACTCTTTAAACTACAGCAATTATTGAGGGTGCTATGCTACATATTTGCACCCAGCCCTGAGCCCAGTGATACTGCAAAATAATTTTTAATCCATCTGTTACTGAGGTGGGGGTCGGCTGCCATTTTAGCAACTGCAATGTCCTTCGAGCTGCATATGACCTGCATGTGTGCCAGCCTGCCAGGTACATTAATCTAATTATTTTTTGGTAGCTCCATTTTTTCTGGAAGGCCAAGTCCCCCTACATTACCTATTTTATAATTTTGGGGTGACATTTCTGTAGTTGGTCAAATAAACTCGTACTGTCGTACCATAGAGCACGCTTGCATAAACCGCTGAAAAACCTATTTAAAATTTTGCGTTGACATACTCCATTTCTGTAGTTGGGTCAATAAACCCGTACTGTTGTGCCACAGAGCACGTTTGCATACAACGTTGAAAAACCTATTTTAAAATTTAGTAGTGACATACAGCATTTGTGTATTTGGGGGGAAAAAACCTGTATTGTTGTTCCACAGAGCACTTTTGCATACAAAGCACAAAAACGTATTTTAAAATTTAGCAGTGACATACAGCATTCCTGTATTTGGTGGAAATAAACCCGCATTGTTGTTCCATAGAGCAGTTTGGCATACAACGCACAAATACCTATTTTAAAATTTAGCAGTGACATGTTAAATTGACATTATTGTTGCAATAAACACTGGTTTTGTGCTACATAGCAGATCTGAGGCCTACCCTGTATTTCGGTCATTTTAAGTAACCCTTTAAACTCCGCATTTACATAGTCGGTTGCAAACACACAGGTTTTGTGGTAGATAGCACATTAGCGGTGTACGTTGCATTTCTGACAGTGAAATTAAACACTTAACTTCTGCTTTTAAATTGTTAGTTTGAAAAATCAAGTTTTTGGTGATAGTGAAGTAGTTGTATTGAATTGCTCCGTTACACTGTGATGAGACCTAAAGAAATGTATTCTATTTATGACACGGGCACTGCCTTACTGTTAGTGAACTTAATTGTTGACTATTGGCAGTTAAATTGACACCGGAGATAAACCATTTGTTAGTTTGATGGGTGAATGCAAATAATGAGGAGAACATCAAATAAGGGACATAGGCATAGTCGTGATGGTGCTGGTGGAGCTCCTGTTGCTGGGAAAGGACGTGGCCGTTCTGCACCAGCTACAGGTGAAACCCCTTCCCCGGGAGTGAGTAGGCGACAGAACTTGCAGCTTTATTTGGTAGGCCCGAATGCCGCTCTATGAATGGTGAGGCCAGAACAAGTACAGACGATAGTAGATTGGGTGGCTGACAGTGCCTCCAGTACCTTAACATTGTTTCCCACTGCTGAAAGCTCAGAGTTGGCACCTGCAGACCATGCCCATCAGTCTTTCACCTCACCTTCTTGCAATTCAGCCAAGCAATCTGAGCCCCAAGTCATGCAGCAGTCTCTTATGCTTTTTGATGACTCTGCTGGCAGGGTTTCCCAGGGCCATAACCATAGCCCTGCCCCAGAAGTGGAAGAGATTGAGTGCACAGATGCCCAACCACTTAGGTTTAAGAATGAGGACATGGGAAGACCACGGCAGCACATCTATGATGAAGACGAAACTCAGGTGTAAAATGCTGCGGCTTTTTGCAGTGTGCAGACCAACAAAGAGGGCAGGGGGGAAGATGATGTTGAGAACGATGAGGTCCTACACACCAAAAATATACCGCTTAAATCCATGTTATTCGTAGGTGGTGAAAAAATCATAATTTTTAAGGCCAGGAATTTCCTTTGTAGCCTGCCTGTGCGGGGGACAATAATATATTTAATCCGTCTGGGAGTTGAGGGGTTGACATATTACAATTTTTTTCTGTCAAGTAACCCTGCACTGCATAGGTGACAGGGACCGAAAATTGGAAAAATCTTCTTTTAAATTGTTGGGTGCAAAATTACCATTATTGCCAGGTAAAAACCCCTGCTCTGCTTAGGTGACAGTGACCGAAAATGCAGAAAATCTTCTTTTAAATTGTTGGGTGCAATATTACCATTTTTGCCGCGTGCCAGGGGTCTACACTTTTAACAATCGTCTGTTCCATTGGTGGGTGATATGAACCCTGTTTTACCGGTGAAAAACCCCTGCTGTGCATTGCTGACAGGGAACCAAATTTGGTAAAAACGTCTGTTAATGTTTGAAAGATGCGTGATTACAAAAGCATGCTGGTAGACGTGCTGCTGATTAGATTCTCAACTGACGCCTCCTCAACCTGCTACTCCACATTCATTTCCTCCAACTAGATTAACCCCTTAAGGACACAGGGTTTTTTCATTTTTGCGTTTTCGTTTTGCGCTCTATGCCTTCCAAGAGCCATAACTTTTTTATTTTTCCGTTCACATGGCCATATGAGGGCTTATTTTTTGTGGGACAAGTTGTAATTTCCAACGCCATCATTTAATAATGCATACGGTGTAGTGGGAAGCGGGAAAAAAATTCCAAATGGGGTGAAATTGCAAAAAAAAAGCAATTTCACCACAGTTTTACGGGTTTCTAAATTACGACGTTTGATTTGCGATAAAACTGACCATTTAGTTTTATTCTACAGGTCAGTACGAATCCGGCGATACCCATAATGTATAGCTTTTCTTGCATTTTGATAGTGAAAAAAAATTCAAAAGTTGGAAAAAAAATTTATTTATTTTTTGTCGCCATGTTTTGACCGCTATAACGTATTTGTAAATAAGTGTATGGCATTGTATGGGGGCTTATTTTTTGAGGGGCGATCTTAACTTTTAGTTGATACCATTATGGGGTGTGTAGGACTTTTTGATCGCTTTTTATTTAATTTTTTTTGAGGAAATGAAGCGTCCAAAAACGGCAAATCGGCCATTTGGGCGCTTTTTTCAGTTTTTCTGTTTACCGTATGGGGAATATATTTTTATATTTTTATACTATGGGCGTTTTCACACATTGCGACACCCATGATGTGTATTTTTTTTATTTTTTTATTATTTTATTTTAATTTTGGGGAAAGCGGGGTGATTTAAATTTTTAGTTTTTTTTTATTTATTTATTTATTTATTTATTTATTTATTTTTTATTTTTTTACACTTTTATATAGGTCCCATAGGGACCTATATAATTCAGTTACCTGATTGCTTCTATCATAAACTCCAATACACTTGTATTGGAGTTTATGAGCATTTTACTACTTTCCTATGAAGCCCTATTGCTAACAAGGGCTCCATAGGAAATAGTAAGTGATAGCCTTAAGCTGAATGAAAGGCTTAAGGCTATCCCTTGCAGCGCTCCGATTCTCCCGATCACCACTAGGGGGAGCCGGAGCGCTGCCGAAAGTTTTACTTTCGGTTTTAGCGCGCGCAGATGCCGTGATCAGGATTGATCACGGCATCTGCGGGGTTAAATGATCGCGATCGGCAGCGCTGCCGACCGCGATCATCAGCTGCGGGGGTCAACTACAGGAATCAGCCAGCCCCCCCCACAGCGATGGTGCCCGCAGCAAGCAGGAGCGGGCGCCATCTTCAGGGACTGGACACATGACGTACCCATACGTCATGTGTCCTTAAGGAGTTAAGATTTAGATTTGTAATTTTTATTTATTTTATTTTATGTCATTTCCCTATCCACATTTGATTGTAGGGCACTTACCCACATTTTGCTGCCTTTTGCAGCCCTCTAGCCCTTTACAGGACTTTTTTACAGCCATTTTAGTGCCCAAAAGTTTGGGTCCCCATTGACTTCAAATTGTAGTGGAGGGAATATATACAATCTGGATGAGGAGGAGGAGGAGGAGGAGAAAAGAAGATTCCACCATATACACTATTTTGTGGTGGAAAAGGTGCATGGGAATACACTACAGTAGACTGAGTACATTATAAACAATACATTGAAATTGCCTTTATGTTCATCATTAACTCAGCTCTCTTCTGGTGGAGTTAAGAAGTCAGGGTCAATTCAGGCATTTGCCAGCATTGTCAGTGGACAAGCAGTTACGCTTATCAGTTATAATGCCACCAGCAGTACTCAATACATGCAGTACCTAACATGAAGTCAGCCATGTGTGCCAGAGTACCAACAGGAGAGACGTCGATTTTAACATCAGGATGGCTCTGCATCCCCTTATCCTCCTCCTCCTCTTCTGCCCATTCACGCTGAACAGATGGAATTAAAGTAGTAGAGGCAACTGTCTCCAGCTCCTCCTGCTCCTCTTCATGGCACAATTTGTGCTGAGAAGAGGAACTGTGGGTGGTCTTGCTATCACCCTGTGTAATGTTCTCCCCCATTTCCTCGTCTGCCACATTCAGAGCGTTGTCCTTAATTGTGAGCAGCGATCGTTTGAGTAGACACAGCAGTGGGATGGTTACGCTGATAATAGCGTTATCGCTGCTAACCATCTGTGTGGATTCATCACAGTTTTTTAAAACCTCACTGAGGTCTGACATCAATGCTCACTCCTCACTTGTGAATAGTTGCAGTTGACTGGAAAGGCGACGACCATGTTGCAGCTGGTATTCCACAAATGCCCTCTGTTGCCCACAAAGCCTGGCCAACATGTAGAACTTAGAGTTCCAGCGTGTGCTCACTTCGCACAACAATCAGTGAGCTGGAAGCCGCAAGTGATGCTGCAGAGTTGACAGACCGGCTGAAGCTGTGGATGACTTGCTGAAATGGGCACATACGCGGCGCGCCTTCACTAGTAGCTCTGACAAATTGTGGAAGGTTTTTATAAACCAATGAACCACTACGTTTAAGACGTGGGCTAGGCATGGGATGGGTGTCAAGTTTCCGAGCTCCATTGTCATACACAACCATGCCTGTTTATAGGTTGAGTGGCAAAAGCCACAGCTCGGTCTGGTCCCTTATACCCTGCCAACGCTCTGTGGCAGTGTGCTGTTTGTCCCCTAAGCAGATCAGCTTCAGCACGGCCTGTTGACGCTTAATCACAGCCGTGCTACACTGCTTCCAGCTAGCGACTGATGGCTGACTGCTGTTGGAGGTGGAAGTGGAGGAGAAGGCGGCGGAGGAGGAGAAGTGGGGGTTGGAGCCAGTAACATAGCTGTTGGCGGAGACCCTGAGGGACGTAGGGCCCACAATCCTGGGTGTAGGTAGGACCTGTGTCATCCCAGGGTACTACTCACTCCGGGCCTCCACAACATTCACCCAGTGTGCGGTCAGGGGAATGTAGGGTCCCTGGCCACCAGCACTTGTCCATGTGTCTGTTGTGAGGTGGACCTTCCCAGTAAGTGCGTTGGTCAGGGCACAGGTGATATTCTGGGACACATGCTGGTGTAAGGCGGGCATGGCACACTATGAAAAATAGTGATGGCTGGGGACTGCGTACCAAGGAATGGCCACCGACATCAGGCTGCGGAAGGCCTCAGTGTCCACAAGCCTAAATGGCAACATTTCAAGGGCCAATAATTTCGAAAGTTGCGCATTTAGTGATATGGCCTGTGGGTGGGTGGGAATTTGCGCTTGCATTCAAATGCCTGTGTTATCGACATTTGGACGCTGTGCTGGGACAGGGAAGTGGATGTTGTTGCTGACGGTTCATGTGAAGGTCCAGGTGCAGAGCAAAGGGCATCCGGGCCTGCGCCTTCGACAGGGGATAAGCCGACAGTGCCTAACAAAAGGGAAGAGGAGGCAGTAGTTTGACCCACAGACCCAGATTGTGGACCCAGGCGTTCGGCCCACTTATTAGGGTGCTTGGATGCCATGTGGCGGATCATGCTGGTGGTGGTGAGGTTGCTAGTGTTCACGCCCCAGCTCATTTTGGTATGGCACAGGTTGAAAACTACCACTCTTTTGTCGTCTGCACTTTCCTCAAAAAAGTGCCATACTGCGGAACACCTACTCCTTGGCAAGGTAGATTTACGCATGGGGGTGCTCCGTGTAACGGTTGCGGGCCTGTTTTGTGTGGGCAGACTTCTCCCTTTTGCAACCCCACTGCCTCTTCCAGACTGTTGCGGTGCTGCGGATCCCACCCCCTGTACTGCTGTCCTCGCTTGGATTTTTACTTTCCCATGTTAGGTCAGTGACCTCATTGTCCACCACCTCCTCTTCCACTTCCTCACTCTGCTCATCCTCCTGACTTGACCTAACCACAACCTCAGTGATTGACAACCGTGTCTCATCATCATCCACCTTGTGAACAAATGATTGCCGTTCACAACCGTCATCTTCTTGAGACTGTGAAGGCTCATGAGGTTGGGAATCAGGGCACAATATCTCAGGTACCTCTTCAAGCTTGCTTGGCAAGAGAGCCAAACCAAGTACTGGCGATGAAAAGAGGTCATGTGAATATCCAAGTGTGGGATTACTTGTTTGGCCAGACTCGACGTGGTGGGAGGAAGGAGGATCAGAATGAGGATTCGGTTGACTAGACTCTTGGCTACAGAGACTGGACTTGGTGGAAGAGAGGGTGGTGCTTAACCGACTGGAATCATTATCTTTAGCAGTCCAACCAACCACCTGTACACACTGGTCCTACTTGGACAGTGTTGTCCTGCGCTGCCCAGCTAAGTTGGACATGAAGCTGGGTAAGGTGTTTTTTTTTGTTTTTTCTGGTGCACTGGCAGCAGGCACATTTTCATTGCGCCCAGGGCCACGGCCTCTGCTTGCACCATCACCATCATGCCCACTTCCCCATCCCTATGTGCTCGCCTTCTTCATATTAATGGTTTTGCCTGTAGATGTTTTGCAGATTGTTTTACTGTCTGCTAAAGACAGTTCTCTGATTGCAGGACAGTATTGGTTACAGAACACCACAGATTTTGGACACTACACTAGTCACAGATTAATGGAAATTGTAATATAGACAATGTTTTTAGATGCTGTTCAGTATTAGATACAAAAAAACACAGGTTTTGGCCACATTACTAGGCCCAGATTAATGGAAGTTGTAATATACATACACACTGTTTTCAGATTCAGTTCAGCATTGGATACAAAAACCCAAAGATTTTGGACACTTTACTAGGCACAAATTATTGGAAGTTGTAATATAGACAGTATTTTCAGTAGTGATGAGCGGCAGGGGCAATATTCGAATTTGTGATATTTTGCAAATATTTGGGCGAATATTCGCCATACATTTGAAAATTCGCAAATTCGTAATCTCCAGTCATTATTTTCTTGATTGCAAAAATTTGCATAAAAAATTTGCATACATTTACATAAAAATTCGCATAGACTGGTATTTAAAAGGTATCTTTTTAAATGCTAGTTTTTGCAAATTTATATGCAAATTTTATGCAAATTTATGCACATTTTTTATGCGAGTTTTCGCTATCAGAAAATAATGACTATTTTCTTGCTTGCGAAAATTTGCATATAAAAAATTCGCATAAAAACGAATATTCGCAATTGCGAATATATTTTGTGATATTCTAAATATTCGCGAATTCTCGAAGTGCCGATATTCGCGATTAAAATTCGCAATTCAAAAATTCGTGATCAACACTAGTTTTCAGATCCAGTTCAGTACTGGATACAAAAACCTACAGGTTTTGGACACTTTACTAGGCCCAGATTAATGGAAGTTGTAATATACAAACTTTTTTAAGATGCAGTTCAGTATTGGATACAAAAACCCACAGATTTTAGACACTTTACTAGGCCCTTTACTCTCTTATTATTATTGCACTAAGCACTTTATTTATATAAATTGCTTGAGTTAGGTTGATAAGATAGGGTGCTTTATCATGATGTACTAAGCCCATATGAGATATGAAGTTTTTTTAGTACCACATGTCCAGTGTATCTTCCTGTCTGCTGTATATGTATGCCGCTGTTGTGATTAATTTTAAGATGATTTAATATATATTAATAAAGTTTTTTGATTATTCTGGATTGGTTATTTGGTATGTTGGTATTTGGTATATTATTGAGGTACATCATAAGTGACTGACAGCTATCTATGTAAACACACTTACACAGAGAATACTGTCAATCACTGATAACACCTCCCATGTGTACTGAGAGCTGTTTACGGCGTGGTTTGCAGCACCCTCTCCACTTTTATTGACAGGCAATGAAAACATCATTACTAGAGATGAGCAAATTGAAGCTGACAAAGTGAAATTCATTATGAATTTCATGAAAAATTCGATTTGCAACGAATTCGAATTTTCTCGCGCTTCGTGGTAATGAATCGCAATTTTTCCTAAAATGGTGGCTACAATGGCGGCTATACTTGTGAGGACATGGGGCAAAGAACTTTAGGAAGGCCGGATGACCCATAATGCCATGCATTCAGCCAATCAGCAGCCAGCCAGCCCTGTGATGTCACAGCCCGATAAATACGGCGGCCATCTTGGATTAATACATTTTCCAGCGTTCTGAGTGCAGGGACAAATGTGAGAAGGCGCTAGGGACAGCAATAAGAAAAACCTCATTGTGAAAAAAAACAACGATTTATAAGTGCAAGGAAAGGATAGGGAGGCATCATTTCATAGCATCTTAGTGCAGGGAGAGATGTCAGAAGGCGCTAGGGACAGTGCAAGAAAAGCTATTTACAAGTGCAGGGAAAGATTATTTGGGGATCCAAATAGCCATTATATAGCTCTGTTATTCCAGCAATTTGTTCTTGTTATTGGAGTGCAAGTGCTATGTTGAAAAGCCTTTAGTGGTCTATTTAAGTACAAAAAGAAAAATATATATGAACTTCACTGTTGCAGTTATTTGTAGTGAAAGCATTTAGTGGCCTATTTCAGTACAGAAAGAAAAATATACGCACTTCACTGTTGCAGTTATTTGTGGTGAAAGCATTTAGTGGCCTATTTCAGTACAAAAAGAAAAATATATACGCATTTCACTGTTGCAGTTATTGGTGGTGAAAGAATTTAGTGGCCTATTTCAGTACAGTACACACCAAAAAATGGCGCTGGGCAAGTGCCTATCACCGGACCGCCCACTTAAATAGAACACCAAAAAATTCATCCGGAATTAACAAAAGTAATCTTTATTAATATATTCATATATATAAAATCATGGTACAGACATAAAATTAGCAGTAAACAAGAACTGGTGGTATAAAAGCAGGAGATCGTCACGTGTTTACATCAGGTAGTCTGACCTCTTTGGAGATTATTCTCATTTTACTTATGTTGCACTAGGCACTTTACATTGTATCATGTGTTTTCTTATATAGGTTGATTATCATATACTATACGCTGTCATTTGCACATTATTATTCTCCTGATATACCTCTGGTGCTTTTTATACCACCAGTTCTTGTTTACTGCTATTTTTATGTCTGTACCATGATTTTATATATACGAATATATTAATAAAGATTACTTTTGTTTATTCCGGATGAATTTTTTGGTGTTCTATTTCAGTACAGAAAGAAAAATATATACGCACTTCACTGTTGCAGTTATTTGTGGTAAAAGCGTTTAGTGCCTCCACACTGTCATTGTGCCACTCTGTGGCCTCCTCCTCATGCCGCTACCACCTCCAGATTCGGTCATTGTGCCACTCTCTGGCCTACTCATGCTACTTCCACCTCCACACTCTTTCACGATTTCACACTCTTTTATTGTGCCCCAACACACACACACACACACACACACACTTGGGCTGGGCCACTATTTTGCCTTTCGGCCTGACTGACATCATCATTTATTTCACCTTTCTTCTGATCAGTCAGAAGGAGGGAAAAATGAGATGCACAATGGATCCTGTCTGTGTAGCAGCTGTAAGGCCTGTATGGTCCAATCAGAATTGGTTTAAGCAAGAGTGGGTAAAAAAAACACAGAAGACATGCAAATATTCAGTTCACGTGTCATCTCTGTTTTGGATCCACTCCTGCTTTATTTGGCATTAATCAGTGACGTCAACACAAACTTACTGCTGACACCCTCTCCACTCTCTCTGTCAGGGGGGGGGGGGGGCTCTACTTGGTAAAGCGTTTAATAGAACTGGTTCTGTAGACATCTATGTGGAATCAGCTCATGAGGGTGTAAAATGAGTGCGCTTCTTCTTGACGCTGACATCGACCTGTAAGGCTGAGTTAATACTTGAGTTCTTTGGTCAGTTTTGGCCACGTGACTGCCCAAATAAGTGAAGTGTGCAGTGATTCTAAGAGCGACGCCTTGCGTGCTACTGCAAGGCACAGTGTTCTACACCCCTATAAAGGCTCTCTGCAACACGGAAATAGGCTTTTTTAACGAGATTCGCTGCAAATAAATTCGTATCGAAGCAAATTTTTCCGGAAATTTCTGCGATCCGGCTGAATCAAATTTTTCAGAAATTCGCTCATCTTTAATCATTACGCCTTACCCTGTCATTCAAAGTGGAGAGGGCATGGCAGTTGCAGAGAGCAGAGCATCTAGGTGCAGCAGCAACACCACTGTTGCTCCTAGAGGCTCTTTTGAATATATTAAACCACATTTTTCTCAACAAAGTGGGCACATATGTGCACATGCAACAGCTCAGCTTGATTCATAGGTACAAATCTGCTGACAGATGCTCTTTAAGCTAATGGACTGAGGGATGTGTGAGTTTTTTTGCGAGGATTTCATACATTGTTACCCAAGGAAACTTTAACGAGCTCACGATAAATGAATATTCAGTGATACATTGGATGTTTATTTTTGTAAGGTATTAGTGTTGATCGAGCACCAAAGTGCTCGGGTGCTCGAGTAGAACACTTTGGGATGCTCGTGTGTTCTACAGAGCATCAGAGCACAATGGAAGTCAATAGGAGAACTCAGTCTGGTCCCTTATACCCTGCCAAAGCTCTGCGGCGGTGTGCTTTTTGTCACCTAAGCAAATTAGTTTCAGCACAGCCTGTTGCCGCTTCCCCACTGCAATGTTAAACTCTTTCCAGCTACTCACTGATGGCTGACTGCTGTTGCAATATGATAATTCAGAGGTGGAAGTGGAGGAGGAGGTGGAGGAGGAGAAGGGGGGGTTGCAGCCACTAATGTAGGTGGTGATGGAAATCGTGATGGAAGTAGGGCCAGCAATCCTTGGCGTCGGTAGCACCTGTGCCATCCCAGGGTACGACTCACTCCCGGCCTTCACAACGTTCACCCAGATGTGCCTTTAGGGAAATGTAGCGTCCCTGGCCAGAAGCACTTGTCCATGTGTCAGTCGTTAAGTGGACCTTCCCAATAACTGCGTTGGTCAGGGCACGGGTGATGTTAAGGGACATATGCTGGTGTAAGGCAGGGAGGGCACACCGGGCAAAATAGTCGCGGCTGGGGACTGAGTAACGAGGGACGGCCGTCGCCATTAGGCTGCGGAAAGCCTCAGTGTCCATAAGCCTAAATGGCAACATTTCCAGGGCCAGCAATTTGGAAAGGTGCACATTTAGTGCTATGGACTATGGCCTGTGGGTGGGTGGCTGGGTATTTAAGCTTTCGTTCAAAGTCCTGGGGTATGGACATCTGTAAGCTGCGCTGGGACACAGAAGTGGATGTGCTAGCTGATGGTGCTTGCAAAGGTCCAGGTGCAGGGCGGGAGGCATCCGGGCCTGCGTCTTGGACAGGGCATTGGCTAGCACGTAACACAGGTGAAGAGGAGTCAGTGGAGTGACCCCGGGAGACACTGATTGTGGACCCAAGTGCTCGGCCCACCTATTAGGGTGCTTTTATGCCATGTGGCGGATCATGCTGGTGGTGGTGAGGTTGCTAATGTTCACCCCCCTGCTCACTTTGGTTTTTCCTCAAAAAGCGCCAGACTGCAGAACACCTACCCCTTGGTAAGGGAGATTGCCACAAGGCGGTGCTCCGGGGAACAGTTGCAGTCCTGTTTGGTGTGGCCCGACTTCCCCCTTTTACCACCCCACTGCCTCTTCCAGCCTGTTGCGGTGCTGTGTATAACTCCCCCTCTGTCCTGCTATCTCGCTTGGCTTGCCACCTTCCCCGGTTGGGTCAGTGATTTCATCGTCCACCACCTCCTCTTCCACTTCCTCACTGTGGTCATACTCCTGACTTTTTAGCCCAACAAGAACCTCACTTATTGACAACTGTGTCTCATCCTCATCATCAACCTTTTGAGACCCTAATTGCCGTTGACTTATTGGCAACTGTGTCTCATCATCATCATCCACCTTGTGAAACACTAATTGCCGTTCTCCACCGTCATCTTCTTCTGACTGTGGATGCTCAAGAGTTTGGGAATCAGTGCACAAGATCTCCTCATGTCCCTCTTCAAGTGGGCTTGGTGTGGGGGAGGATTCTGTTGACCAGACCCTTGGCTACTGAGACTAGACTTTGTGGATGACAGCGTGGTGATTAATTAACTGGAAGCATTATCTGCTGCAATCCAACAGATCACCTGGTCGCACTGATGTGACTTAAAGAGCGGTGTCCTGCACCGCCCTGCAAACTAGGACATGAAGCTAGGTATCGTGAATGACTGTGTTTCTTGTGCTCTGGCAGCAGGCACAGTTTCACCGCTCCCAGGGCCATGGTCTCTGCGTGCACCATCAGCATCACGGCCACTTCCCCGTCCCTTACTGCTCGCCTTGAGAATATTAAATGGTATATATGCTTGGAAGTATGTCACATGTACAGTAGCGCAGGTTTTGTAAGTGTATACGCAAATAAATTACACTGAATGTCACAAATATTTAGGATGCTCAAACGTTATTCCAGAGATGTAGTGCAGGTAATGTCGCTGTCACCAGTGGCTAAGAAAAAATTACACTGAATGTCACAGATATTTAGGATGCGCAAACGTTATACAGGAGATGTAGCGCAGGTAATGTCGCTGTCAGCAGCGTCCAAACAATTGGGCCGAATGTCACAGATATTTAGGATGCGCAAATGTAACACAACAGATGTAGCAGAGGTTGTGTCACTGTCAGCATCAGCCAAAAAATTGCATGCAATTTAGCGCAGATTGCGCAAATAATATATAGTGCAGCCAGATAAAACAATATTCCTTAAAAGGACTTTTGGGTCTCTAACACCTGTCAACTCTAAACCCTGCCTAAAAAAAAAAAAAACTATTCCTGTCCCTACACTATCTGTCCCTTCTGCTGAAGCTCGCTCTGACTAAGACTGAGCCGAACCACGAGTCATCATGTGCTATATAGCACCTGATGACGCGTTCTGGCCAGCCAATCACTGTAATGTCAGTAACCAACTGTGCTGCCAGTAACCAACAAATGTGCGGGGAGGAGACTCAAGCTTCACGCTCAAGCACACACTGTGTTCAGCCGAACACCGCAATGTGCCGAGCATCGCAATGTTCGATTCAAAATGGTGTTCGGCCAAGCATGCTCGCCCAACACTAGTGCCAGTCAGGAATGGACTGCCGTCCAGTTGTGGGCCGTGGCTTAGAATGGATTATGCAATTAGGTAGGGACAGTGGTGCCAGTGAGATCAGGACTCCACCATTCCCTACTGTGAAAACTAGTTTATTGAATTGTTTATGGGTATTTCATATTTATTGAATAAGAAAGTAGACTTTTTTGCTTTATACTGTTTTATTATCAATAACTAAAGAAATATGTGCAAGTACTAGGATGTGGAACTCTTCAATGAAAAGATTTCATGCTTCTTTCTGGAAAATAGTACATCAAAATCAGACTTATCCGTCATTTCAATTGTTTCATGTTCCAAATTGATATTGAGTAGATAAATGCACAGAAACCATGGTTCAGCTGCTTTGTGTAAATGTCTCATTCTATTATAAAATAATCATTTGTAGCCATGAATTGAAGTCAGCCCAACAATCAAATGAATACTTTGAACACAATTTAAAGAGGTTGTCTCATATTAGACATTGGCAGCATATGCCACCAACATCAGATATGTGCGATTCCCACCTCTGGGACTTGCACCTTTCTCCAGAACGGGACACTCAAAGTGAGCGGAGAGCAGTCATGCATGCCCAGCCATCCTCCATTCATTTCTTTTGAACTGCCAAAAATAGCTCAGCACTGGCTCGACTATCTCGGGAAGTCCAATAGAAGTCAATAGGGTGGTGGTTACACTTGTGCACTCTCCATTCATTTCTATAAAACTTCCAAAAAGATGAGTGTGCTTGCTTAGCTATTTTCAGAACTCCCATAGAAATAAATGGAGAGCATGCGGCCCATGCGCAGTGTGCTCTGCTTCACTTTCAGGTGCCCTTTCTGAAAATAGGTGCAGGTATCATAGGTTGGACCCACACCTACTGATATGCCAATAAGGTCTTAGATGGTACAACCCCTTTGAGAAACCCCTTGTATTTAGCTTTTATCGCCAAAGAAAGCTTCAGACACTCATAAATACCCCCCTCACCCTCACCCCATGGGAGATTTTTAAAGGCACATATGGTATTATATGCAGGTCATTAAAATCAATGTTCAGCCATGTAATACATAGATAATTATTTGGGAATGACTTGGTCTTATGGAGTGGGGAACCCTTCTCCTAAGATATGTACAGTGCCCTGCAAAAGTATTCACCCCCTTGACTTTTTTTGTATTTTGGTGCCTCACAAACTGGAATTAACATGAATTGTTTGAGGATTAGCATCATTTAATTTACAGAATATGCCCACAACTTTGAATATGTTTGTTTTTATTTTTTATTGTAAAGCAAACAATAGATAGGAGAAAATAACATAAAAAGTCAATGTGCATAACTAATCACCACTGGGATTTTTGCCCATTCTTCCTTGCAAAACTGCTCCAGCTCCTTCAAGTTGGATGGTTTGCGCTTTTGAACAGCAATCTTTAAATCTGACCACAGATTTTCTATTGGATTGAGATCTGGGCTTTCACTAGGCCATTCCAACACATTTACATGTTTCCCCTTAAACCACTCAAATGTTGCTTTACCAGTGTGTTTGGGATCATTGTCCTGCTGGAAGGTGAACCGCTGTCCTAGCCTCAAATCACGCACAGAGTGGTACAGGTTTTGCTCAAGAATATCCCTGTATTTAGCACCATCCATCTTTCCCTCAACTCTGACCAGTTTCCCAGTCCCAGCTGCTGCCACCACCATGTTTTACTGTGAGGATGGTGTTCTTTGGGTTATGTGATGTGTTAGGTTTGCGCCAGACAAAGCGTTTTCTTTGATGGCCAAAAAGTTCAATTTTAGTCTCATCAGACTAGAGCACCTTCCTCCATACATTTTGGGAGTCTTCCACATGCCTTTTCGCAAACTCACAATATGCCTTTTTCTTTTTAGCTGAAAGTAATTGTCGTCCTATGTACAGATACTCCAGTTTCTGATGTGAAACTCTGCAGCTCCTCCAGGGTTAACTTAGATCTCTGTGCTGCCTCTCTGATTAATGCCCTCCTTGCCCAGTATGTGAGTTTAGGTGGGCGGCCGTCTCTTGGCAGGTTTGCTGTTGTGCCATGTTCTTTCAATTTGGTTATGAGAGATCTGATGGTGCTCCTGGGGATCATCAAAGATTTGGATATTTTTTTATAACCTAACTCTGATTTCTACTTCTCAACATTTTCCCTTACTGGTTTGGAGAGTTCCTTGGTCTTCATGGCAGTGTTTGGTTAGTGATGCCTCCTGCTTAGGTGTTGCAGCCTCTGGGGCCTTTCAAAAAAGCTGTGTATATGTAATGACAGATCATGTGACGCTTGAATTGCACATAGGTGGACATAATTTCACTAATTATGAGACTTCTGAAGGTAATTGGTTGCACCAGAGCTTTTTATGGGCTTCCTAACAAAGGGGGTGAATACATACGCACATGCCAATTTTCTGTTTTCTATTTCTAAACAATATTTTTATTTATATATTTTTCTCATTTCAATACACCAACTTAGACTATTGTGTTCTGATTCATTACATAAAATTCAGATTAACAAAACATTGAACTTAAGGCTGTAATGTAACAAAACACGAAAAAAGTCAAGGGAGGTGAATACTTTTGCAAGGCACTGTATATGCTCTTGCCTTATCATAAAGTCTTACTAAGACAACCTCTCTAAGTACTGCAAGGTGTTCAAATATTCAGAACATAAGAAGACTTCAGGTAGTGGAATCTACTAATTCTACTAATTGTACTCACAAGATCAGTTGGATTTACTGCTATGTAGACCATATACATGAGTCTTATTGTTTCTGTGCAAGATTTCCTACGACACTGGAAACATATTTCTGAAAAACACATAGGGGGCACTTTATCATGAGGAGAACATTTGAAGTCAGTTTTGCTTAAGTCTATGTTGGTGTACTTTGTGCCATATTTATCAAATATCACAGTTTGAAAAATCTGGAGAAAAATCTGGAGTGAAACTCATTAACATAGCTAACCACACACATTTTCCCACCCATATTACTGGACTGCATATAAAAAGTCGCAATTTTTTGGGCAAGCTCTTTAATTTTGCGCAAGTGAGTGCAAAAAAATTGGCAAAAGCCCTATTTTGCAACTTTTTGATTCAAGAATTCTGGAGTGAAGATTTGATAAATCAGGGCCATTGATTTAAATGAATAGATTTGTTGAATTAGTAGTACCTCTCACTTGCTTATGCAGTTCATTTATTAAGTCAACTAAATATTGTTTGTGACATTAAATGTATTAATAAGGTTACTAATGATAGTTAGTACAGTTTTTCTTACCAGAATGTTATCCAGATCTGATATGATCTCAACCTATGAATAAGAGAACATTGAAGGGACCCAAATAAGTAAGATTTCTGCAATGGTATTACATTTTAAGTCCTGAAAATAATTCTGTTAAAGAATCCAATGAAATGTACTATTAAAAAGACAAGCACTGTAAATATAAATTCCAAATACATATGTTTATTGATTATTGGCCATTCTAATTCACAAAAAGAATTAATACACAATTAAACTCATTATAAATGTACATATTTGATCATTACCCTAAATGATTTCCTCAAGACAACTTGCCTAGCAATTATACCAAAACCAAACTAGATGGTGTCATTTCTGAAGAAACCACAGGATGTTGGCTTGGGTTGGCGCCATCCTGGAGGGAGCACAGTATGGGTAAGGGTTTATATTCTTATTCCTATTTTAGTTTATGTCCTTTTGCATTGTGCACTCTATTTGAGATTTATACATTGTATGATGATCTACTGTTGTCCACTGTGATCTCCCTCCATTTGATGTCGCCTTTATTCCTGTACCCCTTCCCTTTCTTATGGTGATTATATTATATGCATTGTCTTTGATAAATAAAGTATTTAATAACTTAAGCGGTCTGGTATTTTTGTTGTGAGGTACTTTGAGCTAAAACTGTGGGAGGAGTAGCACTCTATCGAAAATCAATGAAAGAAATTTGATTGGTTGTTGGTGGCTCCACCCACTTTTTCTAACCTTGAAATGGAAACACACAATGACCACATTTTTTATATTTGAGGTCTTTGACATCAATAATGTGAGAATGGCAGCATTTTTAGTTTTTCCCATTTAAACCATTACAAAAAAATCTGATAGGCTGTTTTTGGCCCTGCCCACTTTTTACATTTGAGATCCAGTCACCCAGTGACCGAATGTACCAAATTTAAAGACCCTTGCCATTAACAGTGGAAGAATGGCAGCAATTTAAATATTCCTATTGAATAGCAATAGGTAATATTTGATTGGCTGTTTTAAGATCACCCAGTTTTTTTAAATTGAATCCCAGTCACCCAGTCATGGTCTTTGCCAAGTTTGGGGTCTCTGGCTTTAAAACTGTGAGAATGGCAGTATTTGAAATTTTTAGATTGAAGTCAATAGGTGAAATATGATTGGCTGTTCAGGCTCCACCCACTTTTCCTAAATTTTGACCGCAGTCATGCAGTGAGTAATTGTGCTAAGTATGGGACACTTTGCATTTAAACTGGGATAGTAGCAGCAGTTTACCTTTTTTCATTAAGGTCAATGGCTGAAATCTTATTGGCTATTGTTTTCCTGCCCTTTTTTTCCCCTAATTGTGAACCACAGTAACCCAGTGACTAACACTTTAAGGTTTGGGAATTATGGCATTTAACGTGTAAAAATGGCAGCAGTTTTAATTGTTCTATTGAAAATCAATGAGTGAAATTTGATTGGTTGATGGCTCCGCCCACTTTTTCTAACCTTGAAGTGAAAACACCCAATGACCACATTTGTGATGTTTGAGGTCCATGACATCAATAAAGTGAGAATGGCACCTTTTTTAATTTTTCCCATTTAAATCAATCAAAGAAATCTGATTGGTTAATTTTTGGTCCTGCCCACTTTTCTGAATTTGAATCCCAGTCCTCCAGTGACCACCTGTGCCAAGTTTGAGGACCCTGCCATTAACAGTCTAAGAGCAGCAGCAGTTTTAAATTATCCTATTTAAACAAATGGCTGAAATTTCATTGGCCGTTGTAGACTCCACCCGCTTTTTATAAATTTTAATTCCAGTCACCCAGTGACCCACGGTGCCAAGTTTGAGTACTCTGGCTTAAATACTGTGAGAATGTCAGCTTTTTAAATTTTTTCATTGAAGTCAATAGGAAAAATCTGATTGGTTGTTTGTGGTTCCGCCCTCTTTTAGAGTCCTTGAAATGTGACAGAAATTTTCAGGTTGACCCCATGACTAAGTGACCCAAGTTTGGTGAGTTTAACTTCAAAGCTGTACAAGTGACAAAAGTATACAATTTTCCAATGAAAGTCTATGGCAAAAAGTGGAGTCTTCAGGGGGCCGACCCATGGGCATGTAGGGTGGGATCAGTTAACAAAGCACAAGCAACCTATTATATGTATTACATGTGCCGAACAAGTGTGCAAAGTTTTGTAATTGTAGTCCTAATACTGTGGTAGGAGTAGTGTATAGAAAATAGCTACATTTTCATTGCCCATTGCTAGCTCCACCAACTTTTGGGTGTCCCCCCAAAATTCACCTTTTTATTTGGGTTGACACCAACAATAGGTGGTCCCAGTTTGGGGAGTGTAGCTTCAAAACTGTGTGAGTGGGAGCGATTTTGTAAATTTTCCCTGTTAAAGTCAATTGCGAAAAAGGGGACTTTGGTGGTCCACCGCAGAGGCGCGGAGGGTGGGATCGCTTAATAAAGCACAAGCAACTTACTTCGCTATACTGTAGGTCAAAGAAGTGTGAAAAGTTTGACGTATGCACCCCCAGAACTGTAGGAGGAATAGCGTATAGAAAGAGAGGGGGCGCTAAGAACAATAAAACTGAATAATAATAAGCTGGAATATAAACAAAAAATAGAAGAACAATTTGTTGGCCTTTCAAGCCAACATAATGATATTAAATAAGTGGTGAAGACCCTATAAGAAAATATTCAGTCTACTCTAAAACAATTTGTGAGAAGGCTATAAAAAAAAATATGTCCTCTTACCATAACGCCACATGAAACATCCCTGATGTCCTGGGAGAGTGGTTTATCATTCTAGAAGAAAACCAAGAATTTATTATCTACAGTACATTGAGAGGTTTCACTGACTCTGCAGACTCCTCTGTTCGCTTCTCACTGAAATCTACGAAGGAGTTATCGAGTGGCTTATTCTGTAACTGTTATCTCTACTTTCCTGAGAGCACCTAAACATGCATTTAAACTGAATTCTTATCAAACTGACAAGAAATCAACTTAAGCAAGTGTTTATAAGCTCTCAGGAAAGTAGAGATAAGAGCTAAGGATCAAGCCGTCAGATAGGTTCTCTCATGGCTTTCAATTACAAGAAGACAGAACAGCCTACAGTATATGTGAAAAAGATACTTGTGACAAAAGATTGAAAAAATAGAAAAATGCTTTTTTAGCCCAAATTAGTACAATGCAGTAATAAGAAATGTATTTAAAGGTTTTGATAGCCTTAACTGTTATATGAAAACCTGACGACTGAGTGTATGTTGAGTTCAGGGACGATAAGAGAGTTTTCTTCCATGAAAACATAGGGTCAGGAATATTCAAATTCAATATGCCCAAACTATTTTTCCCCTAACATCTGCTTTTAAGGCAGCCTCATACATAAGATGGTGTAATATATAAATGCACCTTAAAGGAGTTATCCCATGACTATTGTATAAAATGAAAATCAGACATCATATAGTACATGACAATCTCCTTCTAACAAAGCTAGAACCAGCTCTGTACTTCACATGGATCCAGAGATTTCCTCATTCATTGCTCTGCTAGATTTATATGAAGCTATGAGGTCAAGGGGAGTGTCTTTTCTGCTGCAGTTAAGGGGGCGTGTCCTGTTTCTTCCTATCACAGCTCAGGAGGTAGTTGAAGGATGAAACTCAGCATGAGCGGTCATCTCAGTGAGCAGGACAAAGAATTAAGAAAAAAAAAACAACAGGTGGCACTATACAGATGCATTTTATTGAATAGCTCGGTGGCTACACTAAGGTTTTAATTACATGCAATTACAAAAGTACTCAGATCCAGATGCTGGTTTGAAAACTGTAGAATATTTTTTGTGGGACAACCCCTTTAATGTGATGCTAATTTACACTTCATGGATCTTTCTTCATTCTAGTAAGATTGGTCACTTCTTGATAGCAGTAGAAAGTCAATTTCAACTGTGAGAGTTCCACCAGGTATTAAATGGATTGGTCAACAGCACTATAAGTGACTACCAACGTAGCATTATAAGAAAATCTGCCCTAATGTCAGAATATGTGAATTTATTTTGGTCCTTTCATTAACATGGCTTCTGATGGAGGGATATGTGACCAGACTCATCCATCAATGCCTTCCATTGAATAACATTGCACACTGCACTGTTCATGTACTAGTCTATAATGCCATGCCCACTGGTCCCTCCTCTATTGGTGCTGTTTAGAGAACTAATTAAAAAAATATTACTGTAAAAGATATTACTGCTTGTACACCTTTCTGAGTATTCTATATCTATATGATCCATAACACTGCATGTATATTCAAAACCTAATGTATTGCTAAAAGAAGGACTAATAAAACTACTAGTGACAAGAAGATTAGACAAGTTTCACTTACCAAAATATCACCCAAGAAAGGAATATCATCCTACAGAATTAAAAAAAAAAAATGTATACATTATTTATGGGAAAAAAAACTTAAATGCTGTGTGTGAATCCAGCTTAAATTCTTCTACATTTCACACTGTAACAATAGAAGAGGCTTATATTTCACCCAGAATGATTAGCTAGGTGAGATAAATTGAATTCAGAAAGCTACATTTTGTCAGCAAACCAGAGTTTGCTGGTATAGGTTCTTTAAAAATTCATGGGCTGGATTGTAATGAAGTGGCATGTATGTTTGGCAGTGGTATATGCCCCCCACTCCCCAATCCAGTGAAACACTTTACCCAGCGTGAAGCAATCCCAACTGTGTCTATTGGGATCATTTCTGGGGAATAAAATGAGGATTTAAAGTGTGTCAGAGCATGGTGGCTGTTTGACCGTGCGGCTGTGCAAAGCGAGATCTCCCTGACATGCTAACGGCATGGGTGAGAGAGAGAGAAATTCTCTGTATAGTCAGATCCAAGACAGGCAGGTGTTTATTAGATTTTTTGTGTCATGCATTTTATGTTGTGGCTTCATCCAAGTGAGGATTAACTTGGATGCCCTGTATTGTGTTGTGTTTGGTAAAAAATGAAGCACCATTTGGACTTTTAACCCCCAAAGTCTGAGAGTCTGTCACTGCCGACCCTACCACAAGTAGGCGATCCCATGACAATACATACTGTGCTTCAGATTGTTTCTATTACATGGGTGTGAAGCACAGTATCTGCTTTAAGACTAGTCCTTCACCGGACTTGCATTACTGCTGGAGTGAATGAATTGTACACCAGGTTTTAGTTGCATTACACTGGTGATAAAGATGCACTTTGTTTTGGTTATATATAGCAGACAAGGTGTGCTGTCTGCAAAATCTATGGTATATTTATGAATCCAGTTATAAGATCTAAGTTTAGTACCAACGTTCCAGCAATATTAAATTAATAACCTACAGAGAGACTGCAAGTATGATAATGTGGATCTATTTTACTTACCAGGATTTTGGTCACTTTTGCAATGATGCTGTCCTATTTTAAAATGAAGAAATAATTACATTTATTATACGAGCATCATTTTATTGTTCTTAGACCATGACCATTTGTAGAGACAAATCCCATTGACAAGCAAAATAATAACACCAAGTAATCTTTTTAGTTGTAGCTTTCCTGTAGGAATTACTAAGGATCAGCATACCACAGATAAAAAAAAAAAAGTTCCAGCATTATTATTTTATGAGGAATTGAAAAATGTATTAAAACAGACATGGTAGGAAAGTTAACAACTACTTTTCCACACGAATGACATTGGAATTGTTATTGCTTATCCAATATAATTTAAAAGTGAACATAGATAACATGCACAAGAAACATCTGTACAGTTATGCAAACAATATATTATGTAAAAAAAAACATTTCTTTTCTTACCACAAATCCAAACAGAATATTTGCAACTTCATCTCCCAGCTGTTCTGCATCTTGAAGGGTAATGGTCTACAAAGTAAAGAACGTAAAAAAAAAGTGCCATGACTAAAGTATTTTTGTAAGTGTTTTTTCATATGAGCCCAGCTGGTCTTGAGTAATATTGGTATTTGCATTTAATCAATGTAGCTATTTCAACAGAAATTTAAAAACTTTCTTTAAAAAATTATCAAAAATTATTTATAATAATGTCAGTATAAATAAATTATAATTAATATATGATTACCACATTACAGCTTTCTAATTTACATGTCAAATGCTACAGTTTAGAGCGAAATATCAAATCATACAAAATTATTACCACATTTGTTCCAAGAATGTTATCAATTGTGCATCCAACTTTTTCCTGATTAAAAAAAATAAGAAACAAATTATTTAAAAAAAATCTAACAGTTTTCGAACAATTAACTGAAAAAACTGTTAACCTTAACAAATTATTAAACCATATGAATATGATAATTAATAGTTGTAAAAATGTAGTCTCGTGTTTATTTAAAGGACATTGCTATTTTAAATGCCTTCTTTTTTGCACCTTGTCCTTTATGGAAGTTCAAAGCAAAAGTACCTTCAACCATTGAAGAAAATTAGCATCTTTTTATTAATGATATCCAATGTGATTATTGGAATCAGTCCTATAAAAATAAGATTAAAAACAACTTCTATTGTATGAAAATGCCTAAGCTCGTGAGGGACTGTTATTGATCCTCTGAATGAAGGGGTTAAAAAATATTTTGTGAAGAACTACAACACAGCCCCATTCATTAGAATGCAATATCCTAAAGATATGCTATCTCCAAACAACATTGGAAAAAGTACAATTACTCCTGCAAATAAAGACCTTATACAGCTACCTAAAAAAATATATATATGTTATGGCTGCCCACATGACTGATGCCCGTGTTTTGCGGATCCGCAATTTGCGGACTGCAAAACAATTGTGGATGTGTGAATGGACTCTTATACTGTCTGTAGTTACAGTATATCTGTGCTGATTCTGCACAAAACAAACTGATTAGGGGATCAGTGCATGGATTGATGGTTTCCATAGCATCAAAGACACATACATACAAAGGCGTATTCAGATGTTTATACAGGTGTATACAGGGAACTTAGAGATTTTAAAGGAAATTTGTCACCTCCACCGAGCCCAATTAAGCGCAGTACTACCTGAATAGTACTGCTAACCCTGGCTACAGATCACTAAGTTGTATATCCATGCTGACCCCTGTTCCCCAGCTATGTGTATGCAAACTAACACTGGAGTACATTATGAGAACTCATGACTATGTATGCTTAATGAAGAGCTCTGGTATACAGGCAATCAGCATGGGAACAGGGGTGTGCATGGACATATATCTAAGTGATCTAGAGTAAGGGGTAGCAATACTTACTATTCATGTAGTACTGCACTTGATAGGGCTCTATAGAGGTGACAGATTCCCTTTACGCACCAATAAATATAGAGCATAATGTGTCAGGCACCGAAGGAACAAACAACTTACCAGAAGAGCATTTACTTTCAGGAGAAATTGTTCAAATAGCTCAGCATTTTGTTGAGTCTAAAAGGAGGGTAACAAAGTTATTGTATACATAGTTAATGATAATTGATAAAGAAATATGCCATAATATAACTTTACAACATATCTGACAATCAGAGATCAAGTTTGGTCTCTGATTAATGGGGGTAGAGGAATGATAACATGAACAAACGTCCATGCTAACCTCCCTCTGACACACATACAGTTACACAGGGAAAGAGAGAACCTGTATCTACCCCCCTTCAGTCTGTCAGTATGTCCCCCTCTGGCCCATCCTCTCCACTTCCAGGCTGGTTGAAGGGGGGGGGCTATAAAACAAAGATGCTAGCTGGGTTACAAGAAGATAGACAACCTTTAGAAATTGGGTCAGTAGTGAGGACAGCTGATCGGGTGTCAGACCCCCACAGATCAGATACTGACAACCTATAATCCATATAGGTCATCAGCATTAAAATCCTGGAAAGCCCTTTTAACCACTGTAAAAGATAAGTCGTGATCTTATATGGAAATTTCCTTTATTCATACTAAATTTGTACAGTATATTAAGTGCATTTCAAAAGTCCTATTTTAAGTCATGGTCATGTGCTAAAATAAAAAGGAAAATAGTTACCCCGTCCAAAATAGTACAGTTTGATGAATAACACATATACTATAACAAGTTACCTTTGCAAGTTTGTAGTCGCAGAGCAGTGTAGCTATAGTTTGAAGAAGAACAGGGGCATTTTCCTGAAATATTACATTGCCAGACATTAAACCTCTGTATTATGCAACTATACAAATCCTGATATAGCAAAAACCATTAAGAATCAAAAAATGTCTTGCATTGTCTACTTAAAGGGGTTATCCGAGACTATAACAGAACTCCCAGAGTGCTGACCCATGGTGGTGATCATTCTTACCTTGTCCCTACCTCTTTTTTTCTGTCTCCATCGTGCCACGGCCCACTCTTCATTATTGTTGGGCGCGAATATACGCGATGCGAATATTTCGCGCGAATATCGCATATTCGCGATTTCGTGATTTTTTCGAATATCATGCCATAAATTCGATATTGCGAATATTCGCGTTGGTTAAATTAGATGATACACAATAAGTTCAAGAACTTCAGATCACTTGTGTTGATAAATGAGCTTGAGTGACTCTGAGTTTCATTCATTTAAGGTGTTGTTTTGCATCAAGGCTCTTTTTCAAAGCCATAGCCAAAATCCTGCCTTTTTTGCGATTTTCCGTAATGCGATTTTTTTGACAGCGATGCGAATATCTAACACTTGCTGACATGCCTGCGCATTGACTTGAAAATTGAAATATTGCCTTTATGCAATTGCGGACAAGTATAGGACATGTTCTACATTTTTGCGGATACGGAAATGCGGATCCGCAATACCGGATCTGAGCAGGACAAAGCCTGTCCCCATGAAATTGAATGTATCCACAATTCCGTTCCGCAAAATTTTGCGGAACATAATTGCGGACGTGTGAATGAGGCCTAAGGGTCCCTTAGCGATCGCAGTTTTACAGCTTTCCCCTCTTTTTTTTTTTTTTTTGCACATTTTTTAGAGATTTTTTCATCCACATTGATCACCACCAAATGAAAGCTGTATTAGTGAGAAGAAAAGGGGGTAAAATTCATTTGGGTGGTAATTTGTATGACGGAGCAATAAACGGTGAAAGTAGCGTAGTGCGGAATTCTAAAAAGTGGTCTGGTCATAAAGGGGGATTAAGCTAGGGGGCTGAAGTGGTTAAGTGGTATATAGTGTTTCGAACTATATGTGTGGTGTTTATTGTGTGGATGGATGTACAGTATGCATGTAATTAATTACTTGTCAGCTTTATATACATAAAATCCAAGCCACAAAAAAAAAAAATCACCACAAAAATCAAGACATAAAAAAAAAAAATATTAGTCATGCGATGCGAAAAATATTTAACATAATCGCATAAAATCGCATACGCGCCTATAAAAGGTTTTAATATGCATTCACATTAAGAACAAGACTAAAAGTTGATACTTACAGTTATAAGCAGTTTGTCCTCTCGATCGCTAAATGTGCGGCCCACCATCTTCTTACTGTCTGCAACTCTGCCAGCCAACTGTCCCAGAAGATGCGCAATTTCGCATGCGAATTCCCATCAATCTTCGCGTCGCATACAAAGACGTCATGTACGCCGGTCGCGTCATTCGAATTAATATTGATCGCAATGCGCATGCGAATATTAGCGATTATTTAATACATGGTAAATAAAGATTGAAAAGCAGATAACATGTAGATGGTATATTTTATTGCACTAGGTAAATATGATGTAATCGATTTTGTACGAATACTGCCTTTGCCTGCCAGTAACAATGATCTTGCGCAATATGCGCATGATCATACGCATTATGCGATTATCCGCGATTTTATAAAAAAAAGATGGCGATTAAATGATGACGAATACGAATATTCGAATTTGCGAATATATCGCGAATATTTTACGAAATATTCGCGAAATATCGCGAATTCGAATATGGGCATATTCGATCATCACTACTCTTCATCGCCCTGCCATGCTGAAATCAACATCCTGTTGAGGGGGGACACAGGACCACTGCAGCCACAAGTGATGGAAGAGGAGCAAATGCCCAGTGCAGCCACAAGTGAGGCAAGGGGGGCAGGTGACCAGTGCGATTGGTGCTGCCTCTGTCAACAGGATGTTGACTTCAGTACAACAGGAAGATGATGAGTTGGCCATTGAGTGATAGAGACCAAACCCATCGACGGGGTCAGGTAATTATAATAAGCGCTGTGGTTCGAATACTCTGGGAGGTCTGTTATAGTCTTGAATAACCCCTTTAAGTTACACAGGTATGTAAGGTGAAATAGTAGCTGTCAGTTCCATCAGCTATTGTAATTCTAAAGTATGTGCTCTAAATAAAGGGAGACAACACATTTTTTTCTTTGTGGCAAAACTTGATTGGTCCTCTGTGGTCAATTTCACAAGGCAAGAGAAAATTATGGAGCTGTAAGTTGTATTATAATAAGATTTTACTTATGAATTTTACCTTAAATAGCTGTTCAAGGCAGTTATACTGTGAGACTGATGCAGTATCTTTATAGAATATAGAAGAGATAATACAATGTTACACTAATTTTGTTTTAAAAAACATTTTTTATATTATTAACCACATACTGTATCTAATCATATGTTCTGTGAACTGTTTGTATACAAGATATGCTGCCACTTTGTAAGCTATTCTCTGTGTTTTTATATTTTTTTCTATATTTTATATCAATTCAACTGACTCAAAACTTTGCAATGCCTGTAGTAAGAATCGTTCTGTGTTGAAAATATAAACATGAATACAATCCGATATGATACTGATCTATTATAGCTATGAATGAATATTAAATGTCTTTTCAAAATCTGTTTTATCAAGCAGCCTTATCAGTGCACACTTAACAGTGTCAGAATGATTGCTCGTCATTGGGCTAGATGGCAGTGGGCACCTAGTTGCAGGACAGGACTTTGTACTGATATGACAGGTTCATAAAATTCAACATCTGCATGAACTGTGTACTTTATATTCTCCTGCTTGTATAGCTTTTCTCCTAGGTTTCTCCCACACTCCACAAACATGGAATTTAGATTGTGACAGGGGCCAATGTGAGATATGGCAGCAGAATATGTAATATGTACTATGGTATCCAAATTTGTACCATTCCTCAAGAGAATCTGTCACTCCAATTTTAGACTGTTATCTATAGTAATACATAAGTAGTACTACACATAAGGAGTCCAGTCACTACTTTTTATTTTCCTACTGCCTTCGGTTTCCCCACTGTTAGCACTCAAAGCTGCACTGAAATATACAGACAGGACTGCTGTGCTGTTGTAACATATTGGAGAGGGCTCATGTGCGCATTCACAAGAGTCCTGACAATGTATTTCAATGCAGCTCTAAACACTGACAGAGGTGGAATGGGAGGCAGTAGGAAAATAAAAATTTGTGATCTGGACTCCATATCTGCAGTACTACACATGTATTACTGTAGAGAATGGTCCAAAGTCGGGGTGACGGATTGCCTTTAATACAGTATATCTTTTAATAGGGGAAGGCCTCAATCTGTGGACCAGCACTTTTTGATGTCATATTTACGCTGCTTGCTAATTCTTCAATATGAGATTGCTACTTCTAAAAATGAAACATTTGCCCTAGCTCAGAGATATTATTTGCTTGTTACTTTCCATTATTGCACAGTAACAAACTTATTCTATTGGGTTGAGGAATTGGCAAACGTCCCTCCCCACTAAACACCACATATATTGAAATCCAACATACCTGATTGTTGTTTCCTCTATATATACTATACATAGAGCATTATTGACCTGATACATATGGAAAGCTTAACATTATGCTGGAAATTAGGAAAAAAACCTGTAACATTGTAGCTTGGGTAGTTTGTTCAAATGCATTTGAATTTAAAAATATTTCCTTCCTTACCAAAACAGCTGGCGAAAGCCGCAATTAAAAACACAACAGCTACTTTCATTTTGGTGACGGGACAAGTATCACGTTGTGAGTTGAAATGTGCAATGTGGAGTCAATTGGAGATCATTTATACAGAAGTAGGAAGTTCAAAGGGCAGTCAAGCTTTCATTCTGCCAACTATATGTACTGGAAATCCTGAGTGAATCAAGTGCTATGACCTATATTATAAAACCTTTTCTGTTTTATTTTTGATAAAGACTTGTCTTGATATGAACACATTGAGGATAAGTCAGTACAATTTGTTTTATTTTGATCTGGATATCTTTGCCTTTTGATAACTGTTCTATCATATCAGATAACGAAGGCTATATTGCTGATTTGGCTCTGACCTTAAACTAACATTAAGTCGGTTTCTTTTGTACTCAGTTTTTCTAGTCATAACCTTTATATTTAATTCTTAAGAGTCTGTCTTAGTGTCAAGGATTTCACCCTTTCAGTTTTTGTATTATTATCAACCATCCCCCATAATAAATACATTTTACAGGATTACAGGATAAATACAATTATATGTTAACTAGTGATGATCCAGCACTAAAGTATTCGTGTGTTCGGCCTGAACACATTGCTATATTTGTGTGCTCGGCCGTGCACCCGAGTATAATGGAAGTCAATGGGCGACAACCAGGCACCCCTGCTCTGAAGAGGTGAGGGTGCCTGGTCCATTAGAAAAGGTCAGAAAGTGACAAAAAAAACACTGAAATGTATTGGGAACAGCATGGGGATGATGTCTGGACGCATCTTGGACTCCCAGGTCGCTGCTGGGAACCATGTTGTCCGAGTTGTACGCCACTTTTACAGATTGACAAAAATATGCACAACCCCCCCCCCCAAAAAAAAAAAAACAATCTATTTTACAGGAAAAATTGTTAGGAAACATTCTTTCCTGTATATTCAATTGTATATAATGTGCAAGTGTTGCCAAAAATTACAAGCAAGAGGCACTCTGAAACAGACAGTATATCACGTAAAGGAGACCCTCATTCACAATGTGGTACAATTGTTCCCGTAGTGAGAATCCTACACTCATAAAACCTATGCACTGTGAAAGGGCTGCCAAAAATTACAAGGAACCTGCACTACAATACACCCTTTATTACACATAAAGGAGGGCATCATACACACGCTATGATTGGTGGCCTGCTGGTGACCCTCAAAAACATTTGGAGCAAGGTCCTGCTGGTGACCCTCGAAAACATTAGGGGCGAGGGCCTGCTGCTGAACTGAAACTCTAAAAAATGATATGCGAGTGCCTGCTAGTGAGCTGACGCTCTAAAAAATTATATGCGAGTGCATGCTATTCAGCTGACGATCTAAAACATTATATGTGAGTGCATGCTGTACCGCTGACGCTCTAAAACATTATATGCGAGTGCATTCTGTTCAGCTGACGATCTAAAACATTATATGCGAGTGCATGCTGTTCAAATGGCGCTCTAAAACATTGTATTCGAGTGCATGCTGTTCAGCTGACGCTCTAAAACATTATATGCGAGTGCATGCTGTTCAACTGACCCTATAAAAAAATTTGAGTTGAGGGCCTGCAGTTGGGCTAACCCTATAAAAAAATTAGAGTGGAGGGAATATATACAATTTGGAGGTGGAGATGGAGGAGAAAACAAGATTTAACCATATACTCTTTTCTTTGGTGGAAAAGGTGCATGGGAATACACTACAGTAGATAGAGTACATCATAACTGATAAATTGAAATTGCCTTTATGTTCATCATCAGCTCAGCTCTCCTCTGGTAGAGTTGAGAAGTCAGAGGCAATCCAGCCCTTGTTCATTTTTATCTGAGTCAACATGTCAGCATTGCCAGTGTACAAGCGGATACGCTTATCTGTTATAATGCCAACAGCAGCACTAAATACATGTTCAGACAAAACACTGGCGGCAGGGCAGGCCAGCACCTACAAGTACCTGAAGCGCAAAGTGGAGAAAAGTCCCCATGTGACTGCTGAGGAACTGAAAAAAGATTTGTCAGATGCGGGTACTTAAGTTTCAGCTCAGACAATAAGGAGCACACTGCGTAATGAAGGCCTCCATGCCAGAACTCCCAGACGCACCTCCTTGCTGTCTCCAAAGAATAAGAAGAGTCGACTGCAGTATGCCAAAAGTCATGTGGACAAACCACAAAAGTTTTGGGATAGTGTTCTGTGGACTGATGAAACAAAATTAGAACTGTTTGGGCCCATGGATCAACGCTATGTTTGGAGGAGGAAGAACAAGGCCTATGAAGAAAAGAACACTTTGCCTACTGTGAAGCATGGCGGGGGGTCAATCATGCTTTGGGGCTGTTTTTCTTCTACAGGTACAGGGAAGTTTCAGCGTGTGCAAGGTACCATGAATTCTCTTCAGTACCAGGAGATATTGGATGAAAATGTGATGCAGTCCGTCACAAACCTGAGGCTTGGGAGACGTTGGACCTTTCAACAGGACAATGATCCCAAGCATACCTCCAAGTCCACTAGAGCATGGTTGCAGATTAAAGGCTGGAACATTTTGAAGTGACCATCGCAGTCACCAGACTTAAATCCGATTGAGAACCTCTGGTGGGACTTAAAGAAAGCAGTTGCAGCACGCAAGCCTAAGAATGTGACTGAACTGGAGGCTTTTGCCCATGAAAAATGGGCGAAGATACCTGTAGATCGCGGCAAGACACTTGTGTCAAGCTATGCTTCACGTGTAAAAGCTGTTATAACTGGAAAAGGATGTTGTACTAAGTACTAAGATTGAATGTCACTTGGGGGTTGAATAAAACTGATAATGATGTGAGCACAGAAAAGATATTTGGGGTTATTTCATTATAAATTTTATGTTATATTTGTCTGACTTACAAGTGCCTTTTTCATTTAATTGTAAGCAAGATGACTGAAGTGATCAAAATCAATGTCAAACTGGCCCAAACACTCAATTTTAGTGGGGGTTGAATAATTTTGAACACAACTGTAACACCTCAGGCACCCTGTCAGAGGTCAGGTGCCGCCGGGCAGCAGGGGGTTGGTATGTACGCACCTGTTGGAAACACCTTGATGTTAGAATAAAATAACCTGAACACCGAACCCGAACTTCAGTGAAAAAGTCCGGGTTCGGGTGCAAAAAATCGTGAAGTTCTGTACGAACCCGTATTTTAGAGTTCCGGTTTGCTCAACTCTACCTACACGGCATAGAGTGCAAGTTCGTGCCACATGTCCAGCTTGGACACCCAGTACTTGTAAGGCACTGAGGGATCATTTAGGATGCTGACACGTTCTGCTATGTATTCCTTCACCATCTTCCAAATCTTTTCCCTCCTTGTACCACTAGGCATCGCTTCAGAGTGAGGTTGCTGGCGGGGTGTCATGAATGTGTCCCATGCCTTGGAGAGTGTTGCCCTGCCTTTGTTGGAACTGCTGTGTCTTCCCCTTTTCTCCCTTCCTCGGTTACCTAAGGAAGTATGGACTCTGACGGCCGCGTTGTCAGATGGAAAATTTTGGAGCAATCTCTCAAAAAGTACCTTCTGGTATTGCACTGTTTTACTCATCCTCTCCAACACAGGAATGAGGGATGAGAAGTTCTCTTTGTAGCAGGGGTTAATAAGGGTGAACATCCAGTAATCTGTGTTATCTAAAATGCGTATAAAGCGAGGGTCACGGGAAAGGTAGACTAACATGAAGTCAGCCATGTGTGCCAGAGAACCAACAGGCAAGATGTCGATGTCGACATCAGGATGACTGTCCATCTCCTCATCCTCCTCCTCCTCTTCTGCCCATCCACGCTGAACAGATGTAATTAAAGTTTCATGGGTACTACCCTCTGTAGCAGAGGCAACTGTCTTTAGCTCCTCCTCCTCTTCATGTTCCAATTTGCACTGAGAAGACGTACTGTGGGTGGTTTGGCTATCACCCTGTGTAATGTCTTCCCCCATTTCCTAATCTGCCACATTGAGAGTGTCCTCCTTAATTGTGAGCAGCGATCGTTTGAGTAGAAACAGCAGTGGGATGGTGACGCTGATAATAGCGTTATCATCACTAACCATCTGTGTGGATTCATCAAAGTTTTTTAAAACCTCACAGAGGTCTAAGTTCAATGCCCACTGCCCACTCCTCGCTTGCGAATAGTGGCAGTTGACTCGAAAGGCGACGACCATGTTGCATCCTGTATTCCACAACTGCCCTCTGGTGCTCACTGCATGTTCACGTTGCACAACAGTCGGTGAGCTGGAAGCCGCAAGCGCTGCTGCAGTGTTGACAGACTGGCTGAAGCTGTGGCCGACTTGCGGAAATTGGCACACACGTGGCGCGCCTTCACTAGTAACTCTTGCAAATAGGGGTAGGTTTTGATAAACTACTGAACCACTAAGTTTAAGACGTGGGGTAGGCATTGGATGTGTGTCAGGTTGCTGAGCTCCAAAGCCGCCTCCAAGTTACGGCCATTGTCAGACACAACCATGCCTGGTTGTAGTTTGAGTGATGAGAGCCACAGCTCGGTCTGGTCCCTTATACCCTGCCATAGCTCAGCAGTGGTGTGCTGCTTGTCCCCTAAGCAGATCAGCTCCAGCACGTCCTGTTGACGCTTACCCACAGCAGTGTTACACTGCTTCCAGCAAGTGGTGGATGGAGCAATTAAAATAGCTGCTGGCGGAGATCCTGATGGAGGTAGGGCCCGCAATCCTGGGCGTCGGTAGCAACTGTGCCATCCCAGGGTACAACTCACTCCCGGCCTCCACAACATTCATCCAGTGTGCGGTCAGGGACATGTAGCATCCCTGGCCACCAGCACTTGTCCATGTGTCTGTGCGTTAGTCAGAGCATGGGTGATGATTTGGGACACATGCTGGTGTAAGGCGGGCATGGCACACCGTGAAAAATAGTGGTGGCTGGGTACTTCATACCAAGGGACAGCTGCCGACATCAGGCTGCTGAAGGCATCAGTGTCCACAAGTCTAAGTGGCAACATTTCAAGGGCCAGTAATTACGAAAGTTGTGCATTTAGTGCTATGACCTGTCGGTGGGTGGGTGGGTATTTTTCGATTGCGTTCAAATGCCTGTGTTATCGACATTTGGACGCTGCACTAAGACAGGGAAGTGTATGTTGTTGATAACGGTTCATGCGAAGGTCCAGTTGTAGGGCGAAGGGTATCCGGGCCTGAGGCTTCGACAAGAGATTGGCCAGCAGTGCGTAACACAGTGGAAGAAGAGGCAGTGGTGTGACCCGCAGACCCAGATTGTGGTCCAGGCGTTCGGCCCACTTATTAGGGTGCTTAGATGCCATGTGGCGGATCATGCTGATGGTGGTGAGGTTGAACTTGCTAGTGTTTACGCCCTGGCTCATTTTGGTACGGCACAGGTTGCAAACTACTACCAGTGGTTTCAGCTGTAGCTGGCCAAGTTTCATAGTGTCCTGCAAAGGATATATTTTGTTCTGGGGTGAAATTCAATTGCCAAAATAGCAATACCCTGAATCTGGTGTTCCAGCTGTTGCAGGCCTAGTTTAAATCTGTCCGTAACAGGGTATATTTTGTTCTGGGGTGAAATTCGATTGCCAAAATAGGAATACCATAAATCAGTGGTTTCAGCTGTGGCTGGCCAAGTTTCATAGTGTCCTGCAAAGGATATATTTTGTTCTGGGGTGAAATTCAATTGCCATAATAGCAATACCCTGAATCTGGTGTACCAGCTGTTGCAGGCCTAGTTTAAATCTGTCTGTAACAGGGTATATTTTGTTCTGGGGTGAAATTCAATTGCCAAAATAGCAATACCATAAATCAGTGGTTTCAGCTGTGGCTCGCCAAGTTTAATAGTGTCCTGCAAAGGATATATTTTGTTCTGGGGTGAAATTCAATTGCCAAAATAGCAATACCCTGAATCTGGTGTTCCAGCTGTTGCAGGCCTAGTTTAAATCTGTCCATAAAAGGATACCTTTCATCCAGGGCCTAAATACTAGCCCTAAAAGAGATATTCCCTTAAATCAGTGGTTACTGCTGTGCCTGGATTAGTGTAATACGCTACATAAATAAATAGGCAGATAGTGTTAGGTGCCTGTAAAAAAATGGCCTGAATTTAAAATCAATACATTGGTCCAAATATATTTTTTCTTATTGTGGTGCTTGGTGAATGGTAACAATGAGGAAAACATCTAGTAAGGGACGCGGTCGTGGTTGTGTTAGTGTACCCTCTGGTGCTGGGAGAGGACGTTGCCATTCTGCCACAGCCACACGTCCTAGTGAACGAACTACCTCAGGTTCCAGGACCCGCCAGAATTTACAGCGATATTTGGTGGGCCCAATGCCGTTCTAAGGATGGTAAGGCCTGAGCAGGTACAGGCGCTAGTCAATTGGGTGGCCGACAGTGGATCCAGCACGTTCACAATTTTATTTTCCACCCAGTCTTCTGCAGAAAGCGCACAGGTGGCGCCTGAAAACCAAGCCCATCAGTCTGTCACATCACCCCCATGCATATCAGGGAAACTGTCTGCACTGGAGTGTGATAGGAAGATGAGCGAGTACAAGCGCACGCTGGTAGACACGCTCCTGAGCGCATTCCCAAATGTCACAGGGGAACAGGTGGAAGCCCAAGGCGAAGGCAGAGGAGGAGCAAGAGGTCGCCAACGAAGCAGTGTCACGGCCAGCTCCTCTGAGGGCAGGGTTAGCATGGCAGAAATGTGGAAAAGTTTTGTCTCCACGCCACAGCAAACTGCACCACCACCTGATACGGAACGTGTTAGCAGGAGGCAGCATTTCACTAACATGGTTGAACAGCACGTCTGCACACCCCTCCACGTACTGACTGATGGTTCGGCCCCATTCAACTTCTGGGTCTCCAAATTGTCCACGTGGCCAGAGTTAGCATTTTATGCCTTGGAGGTGCTGGCCTGTCAACGTGGACAAGCTGACGTTCATAAAAATGAACCAGGCATGGATCCCACAGGACCAGTGCCTACCTTGTGAAGAATAGACATTTATAACTGCCTCCCCCTCAACCATGTATTCTTGTACTCCGGGGCACTTCTTTATTGAATCCTCATTTTTTTAACTTTACCATCATCTTGCGGTGCAACCCAAAGTTGTATGAACCTCTCCTCTGTCTGGCTGCTGGGGCCGAAATAACTGAAAGTGGCCTTCTCCAGTGGTGGGTGATATGATGCCTTATTCCTTGCTGTGGGACCTCTCTCCTCCGTCTGGGTGCTGGGGCCTAAATAACTGAAATTGGCCTTCTCTAGTGGTGGGTGAAATGATGCATGATTCCTTGCTGTGGGACCTCTCTCCTCGGTCTGGGTGCCAGACCGAAATAACTGAAAGTGGCCTTCTCCAGCGGTGGGTGATATGACGCATGATTCCTTGCTGTGGGACCTCTCTCCTCTGTCTGGGTGCTGGGGCCGAAATAACTGAAAGTGGCCTTCTCCAGTGGTGGGTGATATGACGCATGATTCTCTGCTATGGGACCTCTCTCCAATTGATATTGGTTAATTTTTATTTATTTTATTTTAATTCATTTCCCTATCCACATTTGTTTGCAGGGCATTTACCTACATTTTGCGGCCTTTTGCAGCCGTCTAGCCCTTTCCTGGACTATTTTACAGCCTTTTTAGTGCCCAAAAGTTCGGGTCCCCATTGACTTCAATGGGGTTCGGGTTCGGGATAAAGTTCAGGTCGAGTTCGGATCCCGAACCCGAACATTTTCGGGAAGTTCGGCCGAACTTCTCAAACCCGAACATCCAGGTGTTCGCTCATCTCTAACTATGGACACTATATTAGGCTCAGATTATTGGAATTTGTAATACAGAAACCGTTTTCAGATGTTTTACATTATTGGTTGCAGAACACCACAAACTATGGACACTATATGTGTCCCAGATTATTGGAATTTGTAATACAGACACTGTTTGCAGATGTTCTACACTATTGGTTACAAAACACCACACACTCTGGACACTAGATGTGGCCCAGATTATTGGAATTTGTAATACAGACACTGTTGCAGATGTTCTACACTATTGGTTGCAGAACACCACAGATTAAGGACACTTTATTTGGCCCATATTATTGGAATTTGTTATACATACACTGTTTGAAGATGTTTTACTCTATTGGTTGCAGAACACTACAGTTTATGGACAGTAGATGTGCCGCAGATTATTTTTAATTTGTAATACAGAAACTGTTTGCAGATGTTCTACGCTATTGGTTACAGAACACCACAGATTATGGACACTATATTAGGCCCAGATTATTGGAATTTGTAATACAGACACTGTTTAAAGATGTAGTTCAGAATTTTTTACACAAAGCCACCCACTATAGACACTAGATGTGGCCCAGATTATTGGACTTTGCAATACAGACACTGTTTGCAAATGTTCTATGCTATTGGTTACAGAACACCACAGATTATGGACACTCGATGTGGCCTAGATTATTGGAATTTGTAATACAGACACTGTTTTCAGATGTTCTACACTATTGGTTACAGAACACCACAAATTATGGACACTATATTAGGCCTAGATTATTGGAATTTGTAATACAGACTGTGGCGTTTCGAAATGTCAGCCTTATACAAATCACGCATCTGTGAGGTGACTTGTTAAATCAGACATCCTCTACTTACAGTTTACGCATCAGACACCCAGGAGTTAATCAAATAGTCTTTTAATCCGGAGATTGTATTACAAGATATGCAGGGAATCCAGATGGTAAAAGAATTATGCCACTAATATTCTCCTTGATAAGAACATGAGATACACAGATTCACCTCAGATTCTCCTCAGAATCTCTTCAGAATTAGAGCACACAAAACAGCAATGCATGACAGGGTAAACAGAAAGTGGCTAGACTGAACCAACTAGAAGCAGAAAAAGAGGGGGGAGGAGAAGAGAGGAGCATACTAATACACAATTCAAGATACTGAAAAAGAACACTCCTAGAAGATGATGAGCATCTCTGGTAGAAGGAATCTCAACATGGAAGTTCTTTCCATCTGAACTGGAAACGACTTTAGTAATAAGTCCAGTAGGCCAGTCGAGACCATTAACTTGTTTGTCTCTTAACAGAACAAATCTCCTTCCTTTATATTGGGCCTTGGTTCTTGCCACCTTCTGCATTCTTGCTAGAGGTAGAGGTACTTTCTTATCCACCTTTTCCAGAACTGACTGGCAAGATGTTTTACCTGCTTCCACCGAAACTTATAAAGGTTGTGCTCTTTGAAAATGCCAGATGGCACAGGAATATTTCCTATATTTTTTGGTTTATTCTTCAGTAATCTTTTATGCACCCCAGATGTGGATTTCTTCTTTTTTACTACAGGAGATTGTCTGTTGCTTTCATTAGAAGCTGAGCGAGACTTTGTTCTCCTTGATCTTACCAAAGATTTAGAATGTGACTTCTCTGTCTGTGTCACCGATTTCGAGCGAGAGTGCTTATTTTGTGAGGCTGATTCACATGTAGATTGCTTTCTGTCTATAAATCATGAATGCAAATGCTCATGTCTGCTTTTCACTTCTCAAATGGGATCTGTCTTTGTACGTACAGACTTGGGTTGGTGACATGCAGTATTTGTCATGAACATTGGCGGTGAACTTTTCCCTGTGGTTTTCAGAAAAGGCTGAGCAATATGAAAGTGCTCATCCGTTGAAGACTGGGAAGAACTGTGATCCTCTTGATTGCAATGAACAACTGCAGATGGAACTGAAGGTTCTTGCAAAGTATCTGAAATAAACTCTTCCTGTGTTGAAGGAACCTCCTTTATAGAACATTCAGAAGATACTTCTCTTACAGAATTAAACTCATTGTCAAACAGTAGACTGGAAGGCTCAGGTTTCTGCTGTATCTCATCAGAACTACATGAAAAAGGGAGGAGAAAGGAAAAAAAAACTACATATAGGAAAACAAGATATATAAATATTCTGAAAAGAGGCCATACATAAGAAATGGCTCCAATTCGGCGTTCAACTGACTCTTCTGGAACAAAGCTGGAGTCCAAGACACTAGAGAGTAAAATTGACAAGTTTTTGAAATCTCCCTCTCTAAATGAAAAGGACTTATCTAAAGGGAAACTGTGCGTCAACTCTAAGAAAATTTTTAAAACCCCCCAATCTGAAGAATTTTCTGAGGACTGGTCTTCAGAGGTAGGCCAGGAAGGAGGGGAGGAAAGTCTGCTAATGCAAACAGAAACTGAACACCCCCTAGCTTTGGAAAAAATCCTGCGTGCGGTTAAAAATAACGGTATTCTAATGCAGGGGATGTCCACTCAGTTGGGGTCAATGCGGAGTGACATATCCTTAATAAGAGAAGACATGACAAAAATCCGTGATCGAGTTCTTAACGTGGAAAAAATGGTCGACTCTCTGCAAACAGGTATTGTCATGTTAAAAACTAAGACTTCGTCCCTGGCTTCAGAAAACCACCTTTTACAAAACAAGTTGGAGGATTTGGAAAACAGATCAAGGCGTTATAATATCCGTATAGTTGGATTTCCAGAAGGAGTTGAAGGTCGGCAGCTAGCGGATAAACTGAAGGATCTGATTGTGGAAAACTTGGGTAGTGAACATTTTTCATCTATGTTTCAAATAGAAAGAGACCACCGGATTCCAGGGGGGAAACCCATTCCAGGGAGGCCACCGCGAGTAATCCTAATAAAGCTGTTATTGTCCATGGACAGAGACATGATATTGAGAAGAGCAAGAGAATGCTCACCTATTAAATATCAGGGCACAAAATTTGCTATTCTTCCCTGATTTTGCTCGGCAGACCCAAGAAAAAAGAAGAAGTTTTACTGAGATAAAGAAACGCCTGGCGTCCAAGGATATTAAATATTCTCTACAGTATCCAGCGAAATTAAGAGTGATTTACAATGGGAATTTCCCAATTTTTTGAAAAACCGCAACAAGTGCTGGACTGGATGGAACAACTGGGCATATGAATTTTTTTTTTTCTTTGAAATGAAGTGACGGAGGGGATGGAGGGGGGATGGGTCTAGTGGGGGGGGGAACAGCCGGAAGACAGAGGTTTGCTGACTAGATCGGGCTGACCAGTAGAGGGGGGGAGGGGGAGAGGGGATGAGTATCGCCTTGCAGGGAAGGGTGTTTTTTTTTTTTTTGCTTAACTGATGTCTGTTAGAATCGTCTCTTGGAATGTTAGAGGTCTTGGGGAAAGGGTTAAGAGGCAAGCTATTATGGATGCACTAAAAAGATATCTTCCTGCAATTATCTGTATAGTGGAAACTCATCTCACCGAAGATACTGTTACCCGTTTGATGACGGGATTGCATTCCCAATCCTACCACTCAACCTTTAGTAGTGCCTCCAGGGGTGTATTGGTCCTGATTCATAATTCTATAGATTTTTCTTTATTAGAATTTTATATAGATGACCAGGGTACATTTATTTTCTTACATGGCAGGCTCTATGGTTATAGTTATACTCTTGCCTTTTTTTATATACCTCCGCCATTCTTGATGTATCCACTCACCCAACTATTGCGTTTTTTGGAAAAGAAACCAGAATGTCGGCTTGTCCTGATGGGAGACTTTAACGCTGTTATGGATCCTAAAAAAGACAGACTGACTTTAGATGCAGATCGGGGAAGGAATATTTGTAAATCCTCACTGTCACAGTTTTGCTTGGAAGTTGGATTGGTGTGGATATATGGGAATATGTTGGCGAAGGAAAGAGAGTATACTCCTGTGTTAGCAGGGGGGGGGTAGAGCCATGTCCAGGATCGATTTGGCGCTTACTAATGAGAGTAACTTGGATAATATTAGAAGGATACAATACGGAGTAAGAACAGTTTCAGACCACTCACCCGTATCAATTGAGGTCCGCACTGGGGAGAACAAACATAATAGGGGGCTTGGTGTTAAGCTGAATCCATATTGGCTCACCATTATGGATAATTATCAGTCTACTAAATTAAATGTATCCTCCTTTTGGGAGGTGAATCTCCCCTCTGCCAACATCAATTCAGTTTGGGAAGCTCTGAAAGCATATCTTAGGGGGATCCTCATAAGTGATATTACTGGTGTGAGAAGATTATTTAGGAAAAAAGAGAAGGACTTGGTTGACACCGTGGCATCCACAACGGATCGATTTAGTAATCAACCCACTGAACATAATAAGGAAGAGATGCAGAGGGATAGCTGCTCTCTGAAGGACTATGTAATTGAGAAAGCAAACCATAGATTATTTTTTAAGGGCCAGAAGTATTTTTCAGAGTCCGGACGCCCCGGCAAGCTTTTAGCTAGAATAATCTCACAACAGGATAAGAAAAAAAAAGCTATTACTTCGATATGTAACTTAGATGGGGCAACTATATCAGATCCAGAGGGAATCAGAGACACTTTTTTGCAATACTTTTCTCAGATATATAGAGCCTCTCCTGGTTTGTCGTCTGACCTGGCGAGGCAGTTCCTGGAGAAAATCTCTCTTCCAACATTAACGGAAGTCCAAAAAAAATTCTTGGAAAGAGAATTATCTCTTCCGGAGATCCAAGAGAACTTGAAGTCTATTTCTGGGAACTTATCACCCGGATCAGATGGTTTTCCGTATGAATTTTACCGCAAGTATAGTGATGCTATCCTTCCGCATCTATTGGAAGTGTTTTCCAAAGCCTCGCAGGGAGGAGCTTTCCCACAGTCCATGATGGAAGCTTTGATAATTCTAATCCCTAAAAAAGATAAAGATCCGATGGATCTGAGTTCATATAGACCTATTTCCTTACGAAATTTGGACATTAAGTTACTATCAAAAGTTCTGGCCAAGAGGCTTTCCGGGGTTATGTCCTCTGTTATACACCCAGATCAAAATGGCTTTATGCCACAAAGGGGCACCCACCATAATCTCCATAGGCTTTTAACGAATATTCAATCTCCTGGGAGTGACACCCGCTCTATCCTGTCATTGGATGCCACTAAGGCGTTTGACAGAGTCGAGTGGGTGTTCCTCTGGGAGGTGATGAAAAAAATGGGTTTTGGCCCCAAGTTTATGGTGATGGTGCAGTTGCTATATAAAGGCCCAGTAGCTAGGATCAGGATTAATGATACGTTGACAGAGAGCTTTGCACTGGGAAGAGGCACTCGTCAAGGATGTCCCCTTTCTCCTCTCTTATTTAATATCTATATTGAACCTCTCGCAGCTAGTATTAGGCAGGACTCGAGAGTCGCTGGTTTTGGTGTAATGGGGAAGCAGGACCGTATATCCCTCTATGCCGATGATATCTTGTTTTTCATCCATCAAATAGAAACCACACTTCCTCGAATAATGGAGTTGGTTAATCTATTTTCTGTTTCTTCCGGTCTAGAGGTTAATTGGGAGAAAACTGCTCTTCTCCCTGTAGATGAACTGCGAGGATCGATGGAAAATTCTATTACTAATCGGTTACTGATTTCCGATTCAATAAAATACCTAGGGATAACAGTTACTGCCAAAATTCAAGATTACCTACAACTTAACTTGTTTCCCTTAATGTCAAAAGTGAGATCTAATATTAAGATATGGCAAAAAATTTTGCCCGCGAGAGCAGATAGAATCTCATTAATAAAAATGGTGGTGCTGCCCCAGGTTCTTTATGCTCTTCGCAATTCGCCTGCATGGATTGAAGATAAGTATTTTAGATTGATAGAGCAGATGATTAACGATTTGCTATGGGGGAGAAAGCGTGTGAGATTAAAGGCGCTCTTTTTTTCTATGCCCGACAATTGGGGAGGTCTTAACCTCCCCTATTTTAGGGGTTATTACATGGCCTCTCAACTTTGTTTTTTTAATGACTGGGAAAATAGTAATTTCTGTAGAAAATTGGTGAAAGTCTCAGGTTTCTCTGATTTTTTTACAGTACTATAGTCTGATTATTTAATTATTATACAGACCGGTTATAAACCTTTCTGCAGAATGGCTATTAAAGCCTGGCTGGTCATAAAGAGCTGGTTTAAAGTTGAGGCATTACTTAGTTGTACCCCACTATGGCATAACCAAAAGCTTCTGAATTTAGATGACCTAAATTGTCGGCAATACTGGAGGATGAAAAATATTCAATATGTGCATCAGGTGGTTGAAGATGGACAAATCCTGCCGCTTATGGAGCTAAAACAAAAGTTAAATGTAGGTGAGGTGGCTTGGTATGCTTACTTTCAACTGAGGTCGGCACTTCTCAGCACCGCTGTTAGTCATTCACTTAATGTAGACACTCCTGAATTTTTGCACAATTTGATTAGTAAGAAAGGTTGTATGAAAGTTAAATTTTTACACTGTTATAGACACTTGATGAAAAATGTTTTTTCGGAATGTCTTTCTCCAGGACAGAGATCCTGGTCTGTTTCACTGTTAGAGGTGGGCTCCCCAGGTTGGAAGAATATAGGTGATGGTCTAAGTCAGGTTTCCCACAATTTTAATCATATTGTTGTACAGTTTAATATTATCCACAAAATATATGTGACACCCTTATGGCTCCATAGGAGGGGATTTAGAGCCTCCTCTGACTGCCCTCGATGCGGGGACCCCAGGGCAGATCATTTACATCTGTTCTGGGACTGCCCGATAGTGAGCAAGTATTGGAGAATGGTTCAAACAACCTTGGCTCAGAGACTTAACATGGATATTCCTTTCTCTCCAAAATTATGGGTCTTGGGTGATCTATCGGAAGTTAATTGTCACCCTTTTAACCCCTTTAGGACACATGACGTACCGGTACGGCATGTTTCCCGAGTCCTTAAGGACACATGACGTACCGGTACGTCATGAGTTGTTCCGATCACTGCTGCTCAGCTGGCAGTGATCGGAAAAAGGTACCTGCTGAAATCATTCAGCAGGTACCTTGTTACAATGCCCAGGGGGGTCCTGTGACCCCCCCCATATGGGCGATCGCTGCAAACCGCAGGTCAATTCAGACCTGCGGTTTGCAGCGCTTTGTGCGATCTCTGATCAGAGAGTTAATTGCCCCTGAGTATTCATTTTTAACCCCCCCTGCAGCCCCCAATCATATTACGGTGGCGGGGGTGCAGGGGGGTGGTTGCGGGCGGCGGGAGGCAGGCGGGAGGCGGGCGGTGCGGCGGGCGGGATCGCGATTGCGATCCCCCGCCCGCCTCCTCTGTAATCTATCCCTGGTGTCCAGTGGGTCTATCAGAGTGTCAGCACATTGCTGACACTCTGATAGAAACGGCTGGCATCTGTGCTTGATCAGATGCCAGCCGTTTAACCCCTTCCGTACCGCGGTCCGTACGGACCGCGGTATGGAAGGGTTAACAGGGAGGGAGCTCCCTCCCTCTCCCATCGGGGGGCTGCTGTGCCTTTGCAGCCCCCCCACAGTATGGGATCACAGAGGGAGGGAGCTCCACTCCCTCCCCATCATCCCCTGCTCAGTTATGGCAGCGGGTGATGGTTGCCATGGAGACAGGACGCTTTCAGAATCGTCCTGCTCTCCATGGTGCTGAAAGTCTGAATAGACCTGCTAAAGGTCTATTCAGACTTTCTAAAGTACAAAATACAGTACAGTGCACTATATAGTGTACTGTACTGTATTATACAGACACCAGATCCACTGGATCTTTCAGAACCAAGTGGGTCTGGGTCAAAAAAAAATGTAAAAAAGTGAAAAAAAAGTAAAAATGAAAAAAACACATATCACTGAATAAAAATTAAAAAAAATTAAATACACTACACATATTAGGTATCGCAGCGTCCGTAAAAACCTGCTCTATAAAAATATCACATGACTGAACTCCTCAGGTGAACGCCATAAAAAAAAAAGAATGGTGTAAATAAGCCATTTTTTGGCACCTTACATCACTAAAAGTGTAATAAAAAGCGATCAAAAAGGCGTTTGCCTCCCAAAATAGTACCAATCAAACCGCCATCTCATCCCGCAAAAAACGAGCCCCTACCTAAAACAATTGGCCAAAAAATAAAAAAAACTATGCCTCTCAGACTAAAACATGATTTTTTTTGTTTAAAAAATGCTTTTTAGTGTTAAATGTAAAAAAAAAATTAAAAAGTAGACATATTGGGTATCTCCACGTCCGTAAGAATCTGCTCTATAAAAATATCACATGACCTAACCCCTCAAGTAAACACTGTAAAAAAAATTAATAAAAACTTTGTCAAAAAGCCATTTTTTGCCACCTTACATCACAAAAAGTGTAATAGCAAGCGATCAAAAAGTCATATGACCCCCAAATAGTGCCAATCTAACCGTCACCTCATCCCGCAAAAATGATACCCAACCTGAGACAATTGCCTAAAAACTGAAAAATATATGGCTCTCAGACTATGGAGATACTAAAACATGTCTTTTTTTCCATTCAAAAAGGATATTATTGTGTAAAACCAAAATAAATAAAAAAAGGTATACATATTATGTATCGCCGCGTCCGTAAGGACCTTCTCTATAAAAATATAACATGACCTAACCCCTCAGATGAACGCCGTAAACATAAAAAATAAAAACGTTGTCAAACAAGCCATTTTTTTTGTCACCTTACATCACAAAAAGTGTAATAGTAAGCGATCAAAAAGTCATATGCACCCCAAGATAGTACCATTCGAACCGCCATCTCATCCCGCAAAAAATGAGCCCCTACATAGGACAATGATTTTTTTTTTGTTTTAAAAAATGATATTATTGTGTAAAACTTATATAAATAAATAAAAAGTATACATATTATGTATCGCCGCGTCCGTCACAACCTGATCTATAAAAATAACACATGACCTAACCCCTCAGCTGAATACAGCAAAAAAAATAAAATAATACGGTGTCAAAAGCCATTTTTGTCACCTTACATCACAAAAAGTGTAATAGCAAGCGACCAAAATGTCATATGCACCCCAAGATAGTGCCAATCAAACCGCCATCTCATCCCGCAAAAAATGAGCCCCTACATAAGACAGTCACCCAAAAAAATAAAATAAAACTATGGCTTTCAGAATGTGAAGACACTAAAAAAAAAATATTTTCAAAAATGCTTTATTATGTAAAACTGAAACAAAAAACCCCAAAAAGTAGTCATATTTGGTATTGTTGCGTCCGTAACAACCTGCTCTATAGAAATAGCACACAATCTAACCTGTCAGTTCAACTATGTAAATAACAAAAAATAAAAACAGTCCCAAAACAGCTATTTTTTTGCAAATTTTCCATTTTAATCCATTTTTCCAGTAACAAAGCAAGGGTTAACAGCCAAACAAAACTCAATATTTATTGCCCTGATTCTGTAGTTTGCACAAACACCCCATATGTGGTCGTAAACTACTGTATGGCCAAACGGCAGGGCACAGAAGGAAGGGAACGCCATATGGTTTTTGGAAGGCAGATTTTGCTGGACTGGTTTTTTTGACACTATGTCCCATTTGAAGCCCCCTGATGCACCCCTACAGTAGAAACTCCAAAAAAGTGACCCCATTTTGGAAACTACGGGATAAGGTGTCAGTTTTGTTGGTACTATTCTAGGGTAAACATGATTTTTGGTTGCTCTATATTACACTTTTTTTGAGACAAGGTAACAAAAAATAGAAATTCGGAAATTTCATCTCCATTTGCCAATAACTCTTGTGGAACACCTAAAGGGTTAACAAAGTTTGTAAAACTGGTTTTGAATACCTTGAGGGTGTAGTTTCTTAGATGGAGTCACTTTTATGGAGTTTCTACTCTAGGGGTGCATCGGGGGCTTCAAATGGGACATGGTGTCAAAAATCCAGTCCAGCAAAATCTGCCTTCCAAAAACCATATGGCGCTCCTTTCCTTCTGCGCCCTGCAGTTTTGCCATACAGCAGTTTACGACCACATATAGGGTGTTTCTGCAAACTACAGAATCAGGGCAATAAAAATTGAGTTTTGTTTGGCTGTTAACCCTTGCTTTGTTACTGGAAAAAATGGATTCAAATGGAAAAATTTTCAAAAAATCGAAATTCTGAAATTTTATCTCCATTTGCCATTAACTCTTGTGGAAAACCTAAAGGGTTAATGACGTTTGTAAAATCAGTTTTGAATACCTTGAGGGTGTAGTTTCTAGAATGGGGTAATTTTGGGTGGTTTCTATTATGTAAGCCTCACAAAGTGACTTCAGACCTGAACTGGTCCCTAAAAGTGGGTTTTGAAAATTTCTGAAAAATTTCAAGATTTGCTTCTAAACTTCTAAGCCTTGTAACGTCCCCAAAAAATAAAATGGCATTCCCAAAATGATCGATACATGAAGTAGACATATGGGGAATGTAAATCAATAACTTTTTTTGGCAGTATTACTATGTAATATAGAAGTAGAGTAATTGAAACTTGGAAAATTGCAAATTTTTCAAAATTTTTGGTAAATTTGGTATTTTTTTATAAATAAAAATGAAATTTTTCGACTTCATTTTACCACTGTCATGAAGTACAATATGTGACAAAAAAACAATCTCAGAATGGCCTGGATAAGAAAAAGCGTTTTAAAGTTATCACCACATAAAGTGACAATGGTCAGATTTTGAAAAAATGGCCTGGTCCTTAAGGTGAAATAGGGCCGTGTCCTTAAGGGGTTAAGCACCAATTGCTGATGAAAGTGATTTTTTTGGCCAGGCTTCTCATATCCAGAGAATGGTGTTCCCCCTTTGCCCCAGATTGCAATAACTGGCTATGTTTAGTTAAGAAGGTGAAAAGTTATGAGAGGGTCTTGTATAGACAAAGAGGGTCCTATGCAAAGTGGAGTAGTATTTGGAAGGATTGGGACAATTAAGCGATTCCCTTTACTATTATTATAGGTATTATTATTTTTTAAATTTTTTAATTTTTTTTTTTTTTTTTTTTTTCTCTCTGCAGGGTCGGGGGGGAGTTGTGGGGTGGTTAGGGATGATTTTGTAATATTGTCCTTTTATGGATTGTATCTTTCAAGATGATTAAAATAAAAATGTATTATATAAAAAAAGAACTACATGAATCAGAAGGCTTGTTTTCAGTGATGATATACAATAGGATTCATTATGATAAACTGTGTGAGGACTGAAAAGCTGGGAAGGGCTTGAAGAGGGCTCCAATTGAAATCCTGAAGGCCTTTCTACAAGCTGCCCTTCTGTTCAGGAACATTCTTCTGCAGCTGACTCCTTGGGATTTAAGCTGCTTTCTGATGTTTTTAGAATATTTGGGCAGGGCATATCTTGCACATAGTAGTGGTTAGGACACTGTCTGAAGTAAGAAGTTCGCCCCCCTATTAATACTTCAGTTCTGAAGGAGTGTACTTGGCAGGGTCTGCGGGTTCTGTCCAGACATACATCCCCCATGATGATCCAACCCACTGTAAGTTTCTGGGCATATGGAGCGTTGAAAGGGCCATTGCGAAGTTCAAGGACCTTATGAGCCTCAAGAATGTCTCTACCTAGCAAGAGTAAGATCTCGGCATGGTTATCAAGGGGAGGAATCTCTCTGGCTATGTTCCTGAGATGAGGGTGATGCTGTGCGGTGTGGGAATCTCATCCCTTGTGTCTGGCAATTTGTCACACTCAATAAGGGTTGGAAGAGAGAGTTTCTTATGTCCTTTGATGGGCTTTAAGGTGAAACCATTAGCTCTTCTTCCTGAGGTTGTCACAAGACCAGAGTATGTTCCTAGGGTGTAGGGTGTAGTCTCTCCCTCTATCCTGAACAGATCAAAGAACTTAGGGCTAGCTAGGGAATGATTACTTTGGTCATCTTGAATAGCATACATTCTTATGGTCTTCTCTGGTTGTGCAGTAGGAAACACATCCACAAGGCAAATCTTAGAACAAGACTTACCGCACACAAGTCCTTCTCCACATACCTTTGTGCATCTGGGCGTGAAGGTTGTGGTTGGTCGGTCGGCACTCTCCCCGCCATGACTCTCCCCGCCTTGATCGGAATGGGGCTTGTGCCAGTTAACTGGTTCTAGGTTCCGCCTGATTGGTCCCGGGTGAACAGCGGAACACTTGTCTGGAACCTTACAGTCTCTGGTGAAGTACTCAGTGGATGCACAGCATCTGAAGCAGATATTATGACTCCTTAGGAACTCCTTACGTTCCTCAAAGGGCTTTACTATAAAGACACAGCATTTCCTTAAAGTATGTGGTTTATAATGGATAGGGCAATGATGATCGGGTTCCTTGGGGCTTTCATTTCTATTGTTAGTAGTGGGCACAACCCCTGTCTTTTTTACTGAAATTAGACCTTTAGAGCCCCCCTGTCTGGGACTGAAAGTCTCGTGTCTCTGTTTAGTAGAGCCAAAGATGTTGGTTCCCAAGGTGTTGAAGCTCGGATTGTTTTTAGCTCTAGCTAAGTCCTTGATGAACTTACAGAAGAATGAAAAGGGTGGAAAGGGAACACGATGTTGCTCCTTGTATTTTGAACCTGTTGTTGCCCATTGGTCTTGAATATTGTGGGGTAATTTCTACACGATCAGGCCCACACCATGGGAGGTATCAAGAAAGCTGAGACATGGTAGCTGCGGGTCTCCCTTGGCGATTTCAAACTCAAGAAGAAGATTGCTTAATTCCTGGAACCCTTGGCGGTCAGTAATGGATAATCCAGGAAAGTCGTATAGTCGTTTAAATAAGGCACGTTCAACTACTTCCGAGCCGCCGTATGTCTGCTCTAATCTTTCCCATGCGAGACGAAGGCCTTTGACTGGTTCGTAGATATGAACGGTTTTGAGTCTCTTAACACAGTTTGACGACCATGGACCTAGCCATCTAATTAGTAAATCAAGTTCTTGCATAGGCGGTACACCAAGGGTTTGAACTGTTGTCTGGAAGGTGGCCTTCCAACTTCTATAGTTCTCTGGGCGATCATCAAAGTTTGTAAGGCTAGTACTGATGAGGTCCCTGAGAGTGAGGTACTTAGCGATTTCTGATGCGTTATTTCTTTCCTGCATCATGGCGATGGGAATTTCTCCCTTGCTGGTGTTGTTGGCACCATCTGATACCCTATGTTTGGGGGTTGGAAGATGGAATGGAGTGGCAGCTGGGTTGAGCGTAAATGAAGGCTTCACATCTGGTAATCTTGGCGCCAGCATCTTGTTTGCTATGTAACTAGTCTCAGGAGGTTTTAAAGTGATTTCATGAGCTTGAAGTGGCTTGGTCTCTAATGGTGCCTGAAATACTGTGTAAGGTGTCAGAGGTTTATAAGAAAGAGAAATGTCTACTGGACTGGGGTCAACTGTATGGTTATCAGCTGCCTCTTTTTCTATCCACATGAGTTCAGAAGGCTGGTGTGCAGAGCCCAAATCTTCTGGTGCAACTGCATTGACTTTGCTTTGGTGTAGGACGAATTGAAGGATACGGCCTTCTGAGTCATTAGATATCTTGGACAAAGGATGATAAGCTTCTTCTTCTTCAGCAGCTTCTTCTGCAGAACACCACAAACTATGGACACTATATGTGTCCCAGATTAACTCTGAGTTCAGCCATGGCTGCTGCTTCTTCCCTTTTCTTCGGAAGGACCTCCAACTCCGCTTCGGCCTTGGCTTTGGTCGCTTGCGCCTGAGCCTGTATAGCTTATAGAGGTGGTGCCTGGCCAGGATTGGAAAGAGGGCGGAATCAGGGGCGTGCGTTAACCCTTAAGGTACCAGGACGCCTGCGACTCCTACAAGATACAACAGAAGCTGTTGTAGCCAGCGATAGCGCAGGAAAGCGGGTCCGGAGCCTGCAGCAAAGAGGAGGAGCCCTGCGTGCAGCTCGACTGAGGCTCGTCGGACGCACTGCACGCTGGCGACTGCCAACTGCCATTGTTACAGTTACAAAACACCACAGATTATGGACACTAGATGTGGCGCAGATTATTGGAATTTGTAATAAAGGCACTGATTGCAGATGTTCTACACTATTGGTTACAGAACACCACAGATTATGGACACTATATTAGGCTCAGATTACTGGAATTTGTAATACAGAAACCATTTTCAGATGTTTTACATTATTGGTTGCAGAACACCACAAACTGGACACTATATGTGTCCCAGATTTTTGGAATTTGTAATACAGACACTGTTTGCAGATGTTCTACACTATGGACACTAGATGTGGCCCAGATTATTAGAATTTGTAATACAGACTCTGTTTTCAGATGTTCTACACTATTGGTTGCAGAACACCACATGTTATGGACACTATATTAGGCCCAGATTATTTGAATTTGTCATTCAGACACTGTTTGCAGATGTTTTACACCATGGTTACAAAACACCACAGATTATGGACACTAGATGTGGCCCAGATTATTGGAATTTGTAATAAAGGCACTGATTGCAGATGTTCTACACTATTGGTTACAGAATACCATAGAATATGGATACTATATTAGGCTCAGATTATTGGAATTTGCAATACGAAACCATTTTCAGATGTTTTACATTATTGGTTGCAGAACACTACAAACTATGGACACTATATGTGTCCCAGATTAACTCTGAGTTCAGCCATGGCTGCTGCTTCTTCCCTTTCCTTCTGAAGGACCTCCAACTCCGCTTCGGCCTTGGCTTTGGTCGCTTGCGCCTGAGCCTGTATAGCTGCTTGATTCTCTGAGACTTGTGACTTTATGGCTGCTTCCTTTCTAATGCATTGAGCTTGTACCTTTGCTGCTTCCGCTTTTGCGCGTGCCAACACCAATGAGGTACTCAGCGAAGAGTGCTGTGAGGGAGACCTTAGTGATGAGGACTGAGCAATAGATTTCAAGGAATGGGATGAAGCCTTGGAGTGCCTTGAAAGGTTAGAATGGCGGGACGCAGTTTCATATTGTTGTGATATCTTGTCCTCTAGCATTGACTTGACTGCCATAAATCTGCTATATCTTTCATCATTAAGTGCAGTCCGGGTCTTTAATTTTAGGATGAATTCCTCTGAGTTGAGACTTGATAAAAGAGAAGAATATTTTTCAGACAGTCTATTATAACTATCATAGGTCTTATTCAATTTTGTACACATGGCCTTTAATTGATCTTCATTATAGCCTGATCCATGTGCTGCATCCATACATTGTTCAGTCTTTTCCCACAAACTGGACAAATTATCACATATCTCAATTTTGTCGGATAAGAGGGCCTCTTTCATTTTTAATGAGGGTTTAGAAATCCTTCTAGCTGTGTCCTGCATTTCCATCTGTAACACAGCAGCGACCTCTAGTGGTGGTTCAGTCTTTTAATAGCCCACAGCAGGCAGACAATATTTACCTCAGAAAACAGGCTGAATACAGTTCCTAGCCTGTATGAAACTGGAATTGCTAGAAGCTTCTGCGATCCAAGTGAATGCAGTACTGAGCAGTATAAGATATTACCTTACTACTGTAGCATAACGGAGACAAATGATGATGGCTTATTACTTGGAGGAGGATAATATTCTTTTCTTAGCGGGAGAAGGAGAGTACTAAGATTACAGTTTACGCATCAGACACCCAGGAGTTAATCAAGTAGTCTTTTAATCCGGAGATTGTATTACAAGATATGCAGGGAATCCAGATGGTAAAAGAATTATGCCACTAATATTCTCCTTGATAAGAACATGAGATACACAGATTCACCTCAGTTTCTCCTCAGAATCTCTTCAGAATTAGAGCACACAAAACAGCAATGCATGACAGGGTAAACAGGAAGTGGCTAGACTGAACCAACTCGAAGCAGAAACAGAGGGGGGGGGGGGTAGAAGAGAGGAGCATACCAATACACAATTCAAGATACTGAAACAGAACACAGACACTTTTTGCAGATGTTCTACACTATAGGTTACAAAACACCACACACTGTGGACACTAGATGTGGCCCCGAGTATTGGATTTTGTAATACAGACACTGTTTGCAGATGTTATATACAATTAGTTACAGAACACAACAGATTATGGACACTATATTAAGCCTAGATTATTGGAATTTGTAATACAGACTCTGTTTGCAGATGTTCTACACTATTGGTTGCAGAACACCACATGTTATGGACACTATATTAGGCCCAGATTATTTGAATTTGTCATTCAGACACTGTTTGCAGATGTTTTACACTATTGGTTACTGTAACGGATCAACGGGTGTGGACCCGCTGTGCCACTTACCGGTTTGGCTTTAGGCCAAACTTGGGAGCGGAGTCTAAGTGTCCCCCTGGTTTTCACCCTTTATCCCGCTCCAGGATGCAGAAGCTGGACTCAGCTGCAGGGGAGATACCAGGTCGCTACCGCAAGAGTGGTCCCGGTTAAGTGGCAGCTGGCCGGGCAGGCCAGAAAGCCCCGATGCTAGCACCGGGGAAACAGGCAATATTGAAGACAGCCGCAGGATAATGCTAAGCTGAGCAAGCGGTATAGCAGAGCTAGTGCTGTGAAAACAGCAGAGCTGACTTAGTCAAGGTGGAGCTGGTGTAACGATCTGCACAACAGACAGAGGCGTGGTCGACAGTCCGGGTCTTTACCTTGAGAGCAGGGAGGTACAAGAGGATCAAGCAGAGACGAGGTCAGGATACAGGCAGAGGTCATAAGCAGGATATCGAATGCAGGAACAACAGGAGCCTTAGCTGTAGGAAGTACAATATTGCTCAAGCATTGCAGGAAGGGGGAAGCACCCTTATAAAGGTTGTGCCTGGCCAGGATTGGAAAGAGGGCGGAATCAGGGGTGTGCGTTAACCCTTAAGGTACCAGGACGCCTGCGGCTCCTACAAGATGCAACAGAAGCTGTCGTAGCCAGCGACAGCGCAGGAAAGCGGGTCCGGAGCCTGCAGCGAAGAGGAGGAGCCCTGCGTGCAGCTTGACTGAGGCACGTAGTCGGACGCACTGCACGCTGGCGACTGCCAACTGCCATTGTTACAGTTACAAAACACCACAGATTATGGACACTAGATGTGGCGCAGATTATTGGAATTTGTAATAGAGGCACTGATTGCAGATGTTCTACACTATTGGTTACAGAACACCACAGATTATGGACACTATATTAGGCTCAGATTACTGGAATTTGTAATACAGAAACCGTTTTCAGATGTTTTACATTATTGGTTGCAGAACACCACAAACTGGACACTATATGTGTCCCAGGTTATTGGAATTTGTAATACAGACACTGTTTGCAGATGTTCTACACTATGGACACTAGATGTGGCCCAGATTAATAGAATTTGTAATACAGACTCTGTTTGCAGATGGGAAACGCAGAGGATAGAAATAGCTCACTCCAGTGTATTCAAAGACAGGTGCTCTAATCCTAGATTGGTTCACCACTCAACCAGGGTAAGGATAAAATAGTATGCAAGGACTGGCACTCGTATATGGACGTCCTATGGACACAAAATTTATTAAGGTACATATACAAATATATAAAAATGAAAATAAAAATAAAGATGTAAAAGAAATTCTGGATGTCTAAATGCACACTGACCACCAGAAGTTCCGAATATACTGAATAAACGCAATATCCTCAGAAACCTTCACTTTAAAATAGCATGTACAAAAACTGCAGAAAGTATTACAAACAGTCCATGTCCTTCAACGGACTACTACAAAGGTGTGTATATCTTCTATTAATGGTATTATGTTCAGTCCGGACTTCTCTAATTACATAGGACACTATTTCTTTAAGACACGGTTTAGTGTCTCACCGTTCCTTTAAAACACGGTTCGGTGTCTCACCTTGAAAGTTATTTGACCATATGGTGGTTTCACAGATAATAAGTAACCCACTTTTGTGGGCTTACCTCCAGTAGTTCCCCACTATATCGGAATGCCGCTGGTTTAACTTGTCGCTAGTTTAACTTGTCCAGTATGCTGAAGCCGGCGTCCCGGCTCTGAGCAATATCGGCGTTCCTCGTGGTGTCCGCGTCACGTGACCGGGTTGTGTCTCGGACTATTGCCGGATCCCAGAGTCGACTCTTTCACTCCTCCAGTATATTATTCTTCAAATGTAGGAAAAGAAGTCCTAATGGGGTGCAGATTTTCGCCAAACGCGTTTCGGGGATCTCTCTCCCCTTCCTCAGTGGCAGCACCCCTGCACACGAGCTCACCAATTATTTAGTCCCCAGGGACCATCACAAATCCCGGACCGGATCTATTCAGGATCTTTATCTCCACATAATTACAATTGAAACCGCGATGTGATTTTTCATGCGGGTTTTTTTGCATGTGATTTTTATGTTTAAACATACGATTCTTCCATATGTCTATCATACGGTTTCTTTACAGTATTTCTTTACAATGTTTTTACTGCAATTTTTTTTTTGATGCGTTTTTTTTTTATGCGATTATTTGATGCGATTTTTTTTGATGCGATTTTTCAGAACTTGCGTTTTTTCCATATTAGTTGCATTTCAGTATAAGCAATAGTCTCCATACAATAAAAGTTCAATTAAGATTGTAGAAATATAGTTTTCCTTTGACATATGAGTCAAGAGTAAATATTAATCTTTACTTTCTCTTTATTTATACCCTTTACATGTCAAAGGGCCTTTTTCAGAGGTTTCTACAATATCAATGCATTGTCTATGCGTTTTTTCATCATGCATGCATTTTTTATTTTTATTTTTTTGACATATATGCGTTTTTTTTTTTAAAAACATATGCACCTCCTTTAAAAATCTTTTAAAACACTTGTCAAATATCCATGTTCACATACTTCATAAGAATAAGAAATGGGGAGGTATGTGTAGGGCCGAGGAGGGATCGCAGTATCTTTTCAACATGAGATCACTCATCGGCCACACACACACCGCCCGTATCTACAGAAAGCCAAAAATTTCCAACTCGGCATTCAAGCCATTCGGTATCAAGCTACCAAAATCATAAATACGTCTGGATTCAGCTCTTGATAATTTTTCTATATAGTTACCACCACGCCAGTGTTTCTCCACCTTCTCCAATGCCATAAATGAAAGACCTCTTGGGTCCTGGTTGTGGAATTCTTTAAAATGTTTTGAAACAGTATGTTTGTCGTAACCTTTAATAATGTTATTCATATGTTCAGAAATTCTGACCTTCAATGGTCTTTTTGTCCGACCAATATACTGCTTTGAGCAAGGGCACTGGAGAAGGTAGATCACACCGGTGGAATTGCACGACAGAAAATGTTTTATATCCATAGAAAACATATTTTGTGTAGAGGAGGCTTTGGTAGTTTTCTTAGGGAATCTAGTTCTCTGACAACATAGACATTTACCACATCTAAAAAAGCCTTGCAGTTTCAACCAAATGTGTTCCAGGTTTTTCTTTTTATAAGTATGTCTAACTGTGGGAGCGACCTTGATACCTAAATTGGGAGCCTTCGTATATATAATACTTGGGATAGTAGGTAATTTAGTTCCTATAATCTTGTCCTTTAATATATGATGCCAATGCTGTTTAATGATTTTCTCCACCTGTCTCGACTGGGTATTATAGGGAAGGACAATCATGCATTCATTATTATCCCTATCTTGTTGTTTCGGAATTTGTTCAAAGAATATTCTCCTATCCAATTCCTTTACTTGTTTCAAGGCTCTATCTACTATTTCTTCTGGATAATCTTTTTCCCTAAATTGTTCTCTCATCCTTATGGCCTCTTCCTCAAATGTTGTATCCTCAGTACAGTTTCGTTTGAGACGACGAAACTGTCCAAAAGGGATTCCCACCAGCCATCTCGGTAAATGGCAACTTGAGAACAATATGTATCCATTTTTCGCTGTAGGTTTCTGGAATGTGTTGCAAATATATTTGTTGTTTCTTTTCGTAATTTGTATGTCCAAAAACTCCACTCCTCCTTCATTGATATTGGAGGAGAACCGCAGATTCAACATATTGTCATTGATTTCAATTAGGAATTTTTCAAGGCTGTCCCTGCCATCTTTCCAAATAAAAATCACATCGTCAATGTAGCGCCGCCATAGGACCAGGTCCGCCCCCAGCCTGGGACTTATGATGTTATTTTCCCACTGGGTCAAAAATAAATTGGCATAGCTGGGGGCGAACCTGGTACCCATGGCGGTACCCTTGACTTGAACATAAAATTGTTCATCATAGTAAAAATAATTATGACGGAGGATGAAATCAACTCCCTCAAGTAGGAACTCAATCTGGTTAAAATCCCAGTCGGCTCTTTTGGCCAACTGATTACGTAATGCAGAAATCCCCTGTGAGTGTTCGATGACCGTATAGAGGGATTGGATATCTAAGGTTCCCATAATCCAACTGGGATGGACATCCAATTTCTCTAAAACCTCTATTATTTGGGTGGTATCTCGTATATATGAGTCGATAGTTTTCACATGTGGTTGAAGCAAGACATCTATATACTGTGACAAATTTGATGTCAGAGAACCTATCCCTGAAATAATTGGGCGTCCTGGAGATTCCATCAGATTTTTGTGTACCTTCGGCAGGCAATAGAATATTGGTATTCTGCCTGGTGTTCCCATAATAAAATCGTGTTCCTGCTGTGTGATTATCTTCTGTGAGAGGCCTTTAGAACAGTATCTAGATAGAACTGCTCTAAATTCCTCTATGGGGTATTTGCCACTGAGGAAGGGGAGAGAGATCCCCGAAACGCGTTTGGCGAAAATCTGCACCCCATTAGGACTTCTTTTCCTACATTTGAAGAATAATATACTGGAGGAGTGAAAGAGTCGACTCTGGGATCCGGCAATAGTCCGAGACACAACCCGGTCACGTGACGCGGACACCACGAGGAACGCCGATATTGCTCAGAGCCGGGACGCCGGCTTCAGCATACTGGACAAGTTAAACTAGCGACAAGTTAAACCAGCGGCATTCCGATATAGTGGGGAACTACTGGAGGTAAGCCCACAAAAGTGGGTTACTTATTATCTGTGAAACCACCATATGGTCAAATAACTTTCAAGGTGAGACACCGAACCGTGTTTTAAAGAAACGGTGAGACACTAAACCGTGTCTTAAAGAAATAGTGTCCTATGTAATTAGAGAAGTCCGGACTGAACATAATAGCATTAATAGAAGATATACACACCTTTGGAGTAGTCCGTTGAAGGACATAGACTGTTTGTAATACTTTCTGCAGTTTTTGTACATGCTATTTTAAAGTGAAGGTTTCTGAGGATATTGCGTTCATTCAGTATATTCGGAACTTCTGGTGGTCAGTGTGCATTTAGACATCCAGAATTTCTTTTATATCTTTATTTTTATTTTCATTTTTATATATTTGTATATGTACCTTAATAAATTTTGTGTCCATAGGACGTCCATATACGAGTGCCAGTCCTTGCATACTATTTTAATGTTTGCATATGTTCTACACTATTGGTTACAGAATACCACCGATTATGGACACTCAATGTGGCCTAGATTATTAGAATTTGTAAGATAGACACAGTTTTCAGTTGTTCTACACTATTGACAAAATGTGGCCCATATAATTGGAATTTGTAATAAAGACACTTTTTGCAGATGTTCTACACTATAGGTTACAAAACACGACACACTGTGAACACTAGATGTAGCCCCTAGTATTAGAATTTGCAATTCAGACACTGTTTGCAGTTGTTCTACACAATTGGTTACAGAACACCACAGATTATGGACATTTTATTAGGCCTAGATTATTGGAATTTGTAATAAAGACTCTGTTTGCAGATGTTTTAGACTATTGATTACATAACACCACAGATTATGGACACTATATTAGGCACAGATTATTATAATTTGTAATACAGACACTGTTTGTAGATGTTTTACTCTATTGGTTGAAGAACACCACAGATTATGCACAATAGATGTGCCTCCGATTATTTTTAATTTGTAATACAGACACTGTTTGCAGATGTTCTACACTATTGGTCACAGAATACGGTAAACTTTAGACAGTAGATGTGGCCCAGATTATTGGAATTTGTAATACAGAAACTATTTTCAGATGTAGTTCCGTATTTTTTACACAAAGCCACACGCTATGGATACTAGATGTGTCCCAGATAATTGGAATTTGCAATACAGACACTGTTTGCAGATGTTCTACACTATTGGTTACAGAACACCACAGATTATGGACACTCGATGTGGCCTAGATTATTAGAATTTGTAATATAGACACTGTTTGCAGTTGTTCTACACTATTGGTTACAGAACACCACAGATTATGGACACTATATTAGGCCAAGATTTTTTGAATTTGTAATACAGACACTGTTTGCATATGTAGTTCAGAATTTTTTACACAAAGCCAACGACTATGGACACTGGCTGTGGACTAGATTATTGTTATTTGTAATTAGTGTTGAGCGAACAGTTCGAGAATCGTTCGGGTCCGTACCGAATTTTGGGTTGTCCGTGACACGGACCCGAACCCATACATTTTAAAAAAAGGTCGGGTTCGGGTCCGGTGTTCGTCGATTACTTCCCGCTTTCTGAAGGGCTGCACAGCAGCCAATCAGCTAGTGTTTTACTTCTTGCCCTAAGAGCCCATCACAGCCATGCCTACTAATGGCATGGCTGTGATTGGCCAAGTGCAGCATGTGACCCAGCCTCTATTTAAGCTGGAGTCATGTAGCGCCGCACGTCACACTGCTCTGATTAGTGTAGGGAGAGGATGCAGCTTCTGTGAGGGCGAGATAGGCAGGGATAAAGAAGTGAATGATCTACCTTTCTACACCTGTGCATCAGAACAACTCAGCTGAGCTGTTCACTAAAAGTCACTATTTTGTTGAGACTGGCCAGAGCGATTTTTACTGGCACATGTAACTGGGCTGACCAGCGGTGGCCATTTTGGGACTTGTGGTGCACCAGCACAAGCTGCCACAGAGTCTAAACCAAAGCTCCAAAGAGGTGAAAAATCTACACCTGTGAATCAGAACAACAGCGATTCAGCTGCTCAGTCAAAGTCAATTTTTTTTCTGGCTGGGCAGACCGTTTTCTGGCACATGTTACTGGGCTGATAGGCGGTGGCCATTTTGGGACTTGTGGTGCTACAGCAAAAGCTGCCACAACGTCCATTAATCTCATGTAATAGTCCATTTTTTCATAGATATACTACATCAGGGGTTTGGCTGTGCTTGTGTCACCCATACTAACTGCAAAGATATTTAATATATCAGTGGTAAAACTGAAAGTAACCCACTTGGATAGCAAATCCCATGAATGTGCTGTTCCAGCTAGGCTAGCCAGTGCCACTACAGCCAAGTCCAATACTGTCAGTCAGAAATATATATTTTTTTTTTATGTGCCAGAAATATAAATTAAAAAAAGCTTTCACCGTAATAATAAAATTATTCTGGTGTTAGACCAGAAGAAGCACTCCTGTTGTAATTAATACTGTAAAAAGGCATAGGCAATATTTCTCCCAGTGTGGGAAATTTATCTAGCAAAACTAGCATTTTAAAAATTCCGGTGTTCTGAAATACCAGCAGTCCTCTTGTAATTAATACCGCAAAAAGGCATTATATCGTCCAGTGTTGTAATTTTGGTGAAAAAAAAGGCCAATTTAATCAATCTGGTGTTAGTTACACCAGAAACAGTAGGCCTCACGTTTTTACTCCTGTAAAAAGGAATTATTTCTCCCCGTGTGGGAATCTATGTACCAAAACTAGAATTTTAAAAATTCTGCTGTCCAATTTGCAGCAGTTTTCTTGTAATTAATACCGGAAAAAGGAATTATATCTTCCAGTGTGGGAATTTATGTACATAAACTAGCATTTTAAAAATTCTGGTGTCCAATTAGCAGCAGTCTTCTTGTAATTAATACCGGAAAAAGGCATTACATTGTCCAGTGTTGTAATTTTGGTGAAAAAAAGGCCAATTTAATCAATCTGGTGTTAGTTAGACCAGAAACAGTAGGCCGCACGTTTTTACTCCTGTAAAAAGGAATTATATCTCCCCGTGTGGGAAACTATGTACCAAAACTAGCATTTTAAAAATTCTGGTGTCCAATTTGCAGCAGTTTTCTTGTAATTAATACCGGAAAAAGGAATTATATCTTCCAGTGTGGGAATTTATGTACACAAACTAGCATTTTAAAAATTCTGGTGTCCAATTAGCAGCAGTCTTCTTGTAATTAATACCGGAAAAAGGCATTACATTGTCCAGGGTTGTAATTTTGGTGAAAAAAAGGCCAATTTAATCAATCTGGTGTTACACCAGAAACAGTAGGTCTCACGTTTTTACTCCTGTAAAAAGGAATTAATACCGGAAAAAGGCATTACATTGTCCAGTGTTGTAATTTTGGTGAAAAAAAGGCCAATTTAATCAATCTGGTGTTAGTTAGACCAGAAACAGTAGGCCTCACGTTTTTACTCCTGTAAAAAGGAATTATATCTCCCCGTGTGGGAAACTATGTACCAAAACTAGCATTTTAAAAATTCTGGTGTCCAATTTGCAGCAGTTTTCTTGTAATTATTACGGGAAAAAGGAATTATATCTTCCAGTGTGGGAATTTATGTACACAAACTAGCATTTTAAAAATTCTGGTGTCCAATTAGCAGCAGTTTTCTTGTAATTTATACCTGAAAAAGGCATTACATTGTCCAGTGTTGTAATTTTGGTGAAAAAAAGGCCAATTTAATCAATCTGGTGTTAGTTAGACCAGAAACAGTAGGCCGCACGTTTTACTCCTGTAAAGGAA